>CP124715.1:37280000-38530000 GCA_031232105.1 Capsicum rhomboideum | reverse complement strand
GAAGCTACATTCAGGTTGAAGGCCAAAAGTACGTGTATATATGATGGGTATACAGTAATGTATACACCAAATATACTGGAAACGAGAGGGTGAAGGGCTGTGATATACAGAAGTTATACAAAGCAGAAAATGGACTTAAAGTCCATAACTTTATATGGTCCAAGTCTGGGCAGATTGCAAATGGGCCAACAGGGGCCCAATTCTTACCTTCCCTCTTTATTTGTAATTAATTCCGTCTCATGTGTATCAACTCTCTTTAATTCATTAATCTGAATAAATTCCCTAAGTATTGTCATTTCGATTTTGTCCTCATTTTCGCCTTCTCTCACTTAGTGGTTTACTTTAATCTAATAAATGAATTAAAAATGAGTCTTTAATTTATTTCTCTTAAAATAGGCCCTTTGAGGTATAAATGGCATTTACTTTTGTTCATGTGACTAGTAGTTTATTTAGGTTCGAGTAATCATTTTCCAACCCTTAAAAACTAGTCCTCTTTAAAAAAAATTCAAAGTTCTTATAATTAATGGTCTTAATTCGGTATGTTATAAGTAGTCTCATCTTTCAAAAATGCCGTTTTTTTCCTTTTTGAATAAAGTGATCTTTTTCCTAAAATAGTTATTTTCACTTTGTCGTAATAAAACATATTGTTTGTTTCTCTTAGATCTTATACAAATTTCGAAAATTAGTTCAAGGAGACTTTTTTTTTCTTTAAATAAACTCTTTTTCATTTGAATAGAATAGATGTTATATTTGCAAATGAATGTGAGTTTTACAAAGTTAGCCACGTTTTCAAAAATAGTCATTTTACAAATCAGTCCAATTGTCTTTTGGTAAACCGTATTTTAACGGACGCTTCTTGAGTGCCTTAGAAACCTTCTCAAGGCGTTACCAGAATCCTTATCCATTTTCTCTAATTTTAAGGATTTGTTTCTGTTTTCAAATCTTTAAAATAGTTTTAAGTTTTCTTAATTTTCCTTTAAAAATTAAGTGACGACTCTGTATTTTCTTAATTTATTTTGAAATTTTCTCTAAAGTTTTGAAATAGTTTTTTAAAATTCGAAAATCATTGATGCACCATGGTTACATGGCACTTTCGATACTTAAAACAAGGAAAATATGGAATAACATGGGTGAGTTTGGTTGGTATGATGTGGTTTCTGTCCTACATTGGAGGAAAACAGGTTTTGAAGGCAACAAATGATCAAACAGAAGAATCAAGCTCAAGAACGAAGTGTCAGAAGATGAAAGAACAAGAATCTGCACCAAAGAAGAAGTCACAACACCACTCACGTGCCGTGAAGTCCACTCACGTGACGTGAGTGGCTGTCGTGAGTCCACTTACGTAGCGTGAAAGGGTGGTGTGACTCAACTTCTGAAGATGTCTAAATTGAGCCTGATTTCCACAACATTCACCTACGTGATGTGGCTTGGTCCCACGACACCGTGGAAGTTTGCCGACTCTGTTCTCCTATTTTGATTAGGATAGGATTAGTCTTGTATCTATAAATACCCCTGTATAGTCCTATGTGTGAGAGTTAGTCAGTACATTGTTTTGAGAAATATTTTCTATTGTTTCTGAGTTCATAAACATATTATTGGTTTTGTGATCAAAAACCCTAGATTCGAGTTTTATTCATATTTGAGATTTCAGTTCTTATTCATTATTGTGAGTTTATAATTATGTTTTCATCTTTGAATTCTGATTGTGATCTTGCAATTATGAGTAGCTAAACTCATCAACTAGGGTTGTGTGAACCATGAGGAATTAACGAAATGGGTTAAGTGCAAAGCAATTCTGAACCACTGTGAACGCATGTATTGTTATCTCCTTTGTTGTGATTGATCTTCTAACGGTTGCAAACGTTAGAAACTCTCCTGTATTCTAGACTTGCTCGAGAGAGAGGTAGAGATTGGGAAAAGGAAATAACGACAGAGATTTGAAGCTATCAACCTTTATCTAATAACTTGAGCCTTAGCGGGAAGAGTTATCTGAGATCCAGGACAAGGTTTAGTAGTGCGACGCTCGAAAACTGAGAGGAGAAGAGTGAAATTCGTCTAACCAAGGTCGAGAGACGTTTAGATGAACCTAACTTGTCAGATTTTGCATGCAACGCAGCGAGACAGTTTTGCCAACACCAATAACCGGTAGAGTTAAGGAATCTTTGGGGATCACAGTCCTAGTGTATTTCTCATCTTGATAACAACTTCAAAGAATCAACACTTGTTACGATCCCTACTAGTCACAAATAATTCCCCTTTTTTGCTTATTTTCCAACTACTCGAAGAAGAACTTAACCTACTTTCGTCCTATTTCCTGTGGGATCGACCCCAACCTAGTTGAGTTTTATATTTGATACAACGACCGCTTTATACTTCTTAGAAGGCATATTTTGGGCGACATCAAATTTTAGCGCCGCTGCCGGGGAATACGGTTACGGAGTTGATTAGTACTAGTTGGATTTGATTGGTATTGTTTTTCTATACTTTTAAGGGCACACACCGGTGTATGCCCAATACTAAGAGTCAAGACAATCCCCTGATTCCACTTGATCTTGAAATAGAAAGGACTCTGAGGGCTAATCGAAGAATGATGAATACCGATGAAGTTCAGAATCCTGCCCACATGGGAGACGTTCATAATCAAACAATTCAGCCAACTGGTCATGAAATAGCGGATCAAACTATGGCTCGATTGACACGAGAAGAGCATTCTAGACAAGCTGCTGTTAGACAAGAAAAGAAAGATAATCAAGCTATGCAAGAGGCAGCTCAGCGACTGGCTAAGGATGAAGAGAGACAAAGAAGATTGAGAGCTCAACAACCACTTCAAGGACCGCATGTGCCAGTTTATGCTGATCCTGAGGAAGAAGACATGGCCTACTTTGAGCCAATAGAGAATGGTTCCATTATTCCACCTGAGTTACCTCCGGGCACTAAGTTTGACATTACTAGTGCCATGATTCACCTGCTAATCTTGAAGGGTGTATTTTTTGGTCTTCCTACTGATGATCTAAACAGGCACGTGATGAATTTTATGGGGGTTTGCACCTCTTATGAGACATGGATAAGGTTCAAGAAAAAGCTGCAGAATGTGCCAAATCACAGGATGAGTGGTAGAAACTTACTTGAAATCTTCTATAGGGCTTTAAACGTCAATACTAAGGCTGTAGCAGATACTATCACTGGTGGAGAGTTTATGAGTTTGAGGTGGGAACAAGCTTCAGAAATATTAGATCGCATCACTAAGACCAACCGAGGATGTCATACTCGAGAAGCAGATACGTCGGCTGGCACATATGCTATTGGAGCCTCAGCAGCACAATGGGCTTTGGATGAATTAGTAGCTCAAGAGGTCGCTCAACTGAGGATAGAAATTGGTCTTCTGGCCAAACAAATTGTGGCTAGAGATGCTGAGAATGTGCATACTGTAGGAGAATAAAGAAAAATGCCTAGACATGATGATAATGAATCTGATGAGGAGGCTAAATACCTGGATCGCGAAGTGGCGGTTTTCCAAGCCAAGGGCCAAGGGTCTAATCAAGACTCTTGGAACTTGAGTTAAGGGAATCAAGATCGAAACTACTATGGAGACAATTACAACAAATTAGGATATAGAGATAGAAAATGAGATTGTGACGGTGATTGGAGGCGAAAGGATGATTATAGAGAGAAGAATGGTCTTTATGTACCACCAGGTAGCCGTGATGCTGAGTCTGGAAATTCAAGGATTGAAGACATTTTTAATAAACTGGTTACGAGATCAAAAAGCCAAGAAAACTGTCTAAAGAAGATCAAGAAAAATATTTTGAGAATAAGTCAGAAAGTAGATTCTCATTCGACTGCCATTAAACAGTTGGAGCAACAGTTCTGGCAAATATCGTTGGCACTGAACCAGCGTCAGACAGGCACCCTTCCAAGAAACACCATCCAAAATCCAAAAAATGATGGCCATTATTTAGCCATTACTACTAGAAGCGGGAAATGCACAACAGATCCACCGATACCTGCCGACAGTGGTAAGACTAATGAGCCGATGGTTATTGATGTAGAAACTGACTTAGAGCCGGAAAATTCAAAGGGTGAAACAATTCCAGATCATCATCATACTAGCAAAAAGGTGAAATTTGAAAAGAGGCAGGAAAAGGAGGTACCACAAGTGCTGAAAACTATCTCACGACCTCCTCTTCCCTTTCCTCAAAGGTTGAAAAAGAAAGCTGAGGAAGCCAAATATCAGAAGTTTATTACAATGTTGAAGGAGTTATCGGTCAACATCCCTCTTGTTGAAGCACTGGAAAAGATGCCAGGGTATGCTAAGTTCATGAAAGACTTGGTGAAAAAGAAGAGAACTGTTAGTTTTGAGCCAGCTGATAACTTACATCATAGTAGTGCAGTTGCTTCGCGTTCCCTAGTTGAAAAGAAGGAGGATCCAGGAGCTTTCACAATTCCTTGTACTATCGGGTCCTATAATTTTGCTAAAGCACTTTGTGATTTGGGTGCTAGCATTAACTTAATGTCGTTAGCCGTTTTTAAGCAGTTGGGGTTGGGAGCACCAAAACCAACCTCTATGAGACTTCTCATGGCGGATAGGACTATGAAAAAGCTGGTGGGCATTTTGTATGATGTTTTGGTAAAAGTTGCATCTTTCATATTTTCGGCTGACTTTGTGATCCTCGATTGTGAAGTTGATTTTGAGGTTCCCATCATATTGGAAAGACCATTCCTTGCCACTGGTCATGCACTGGTAGACATTGAAATAGGGTAGATGAAATTCAGGTTAAATGAGGAACAGGTCACTTTCAATGTTTGTCGTTCCATGCAACAACCAAGAGATAAGCGGGTGATTTCGGTAATAGATGCGATTGATGATAATGATGTTTTTGTGTCTCTTGAAGAAAGGTTCAGGGTAGAAGCTCTTGCGGCCGTGATTATGAATTTTGATAGCAAAGGTATTGAGGAATATGATGAGATGGTTAGTGCACTCACTGGGAAGGGAGCATACACTTATGCTCCAAAGAAACTTGATCTCGATTTGAAGAATGGGGTGACCCTACCAGCTCGTCTATCTATTAAGGAGCCTCCAGTTTTGGAGCTTAAGGCTCTTCCAGCTCAGCTTCGCTATACATTTTTTGGAGCCAACAACACCTTGCCCGTGATCATTTCTGCTAAATTGGTGGAGTGGCAAGTTGAGGCTCTGGTTTCAGTATTGAGAAGACTTAAGAGGGTCATTGGTTGGTCCATTGCTGATATTATTAGAATTCCACCCGGTATTTGCACTCACAAAATTCAACTTACTCCTGAGTGCGTACCGAGCATTGAGCACCAACGTCGTCTAAACCCACCTATGCAAGAGGCTGTGAAGAAGAGATCATCAAGTGGTTAGATGCAAAAGTGGTTTACCCTATTGCTGATAGCAAGTGGGTGAGTCCAGTTCAGTGTGTGTCGAAGAAGGGAGGAATCATTGTGGTTCCAAACGACAAGAATGAGTTAATCCCAATGAGGTCGATTACTGGATGGAGAGTTTTCATGGATTATCGAAATATGAATTCTTGGACAGAAAAAGATCATTTCCCCATGCCCTTCATGGATCAGATGTTAGACCGTCTTGCCGGTAGAGGATGGTATTGTTTTCTCGATGGTTATTCAGGGTATAATCAGATTTTTATGGCTCCAGAAGACCAAGATAAGACCACGTTCACTTGTCCATACGGGACATTCACATTTAAAAGGATGCCTTTTGGTCTATATAATGTACCGGCCACTTTCCAACGTTGCATGATGTCTATTTTCTCTGACATGGTGGAAGACACTATTGAGGTTTTTATGGATGATTTTTTTGTTGTGGGAGACACATTTGAGGGTTTCTTGGCACACCTTGCTAATGTGCTGCAAAGATGTGAGGAGTGCAACTTAGTGCTGAATTGGGAAAAATGTCACTTTATGGTCAACGAGGGTATCGTATTGGGGCATC
Organism: Capsicum rhomboideum; assembly: GCA_031232105.1. Classification (NCBI taxonomy): domain Eukaryota; kingdom Viridiplantae; phylum Streptophyta; class Magnoliopsida; order Solanales; family Solanaceae; genus Capsicum; species Capsicum rhomboideum. The sequence goes on along the minus strand of CP124715.1, from coordinate 38,524,032 downwards.
AGATTTCAAAGAAAGGCATTGAAGTGGATAAGGCAAAGATTGAGGTAATTGAGATGCTACATCCACCTATTTCCCTGAAAGGTATTCAAAGTTTTTTAGGTCATGCTGGCTTTTATAGAAGATTCATCAAGGATTTCTCTAAGATTGCACATCCTTTATGCAAACTTTTGGAGAAAGAGGTGAAGTTCGTATTCAACGATGCATGCCTAAAAGCATTTGAGTGTCGTAAAGAGAAGTTGGTTTCAACCCCTATTATTGTATCACGAGATTGGACAATGCCTTTTGAGGTTATGTGTGATACTAGCGGAGTGGCTTTGTGTCACGACCCGAAATCCCATTCGGGCCGGACTGGCACCCAAAGCCGATATGGCCCGAGAGAACCAATCTTTGCTTATGAACCTCCGTATGCATACCCTCGTATGAATCTTATGATATCTTATGCAACTATGCAGAAAACCTGAACATGGAAACATACGCTATATAATTATATGTAGGAAACTTGGCCGTTGGAGCCATCAAGTCAAAACGGACATTTGTCTTTTACATCCACAACCCACATATGTCTACAAAGCCTCTAACCGATCCAGAAATACAACAACCTATGGTCGGGACAAGTCCCTGCTTTATACAATAATTACAAAACCAAAACAATATACACATGTGACTCGGAAAGCCCCGAACCAACTGGGAGCTCACCAATGATCCGCGGATAACCCGTAGCCTATTGTGGAGGTCTACTAACACCTGTGCCTGCAGCAGATAAAGTAAGTTCCCCAAAGGGGTCAGTACGAAGAATGTACTGAGTATGCAAGGCTACAAGAAACTTCATGAAACTTAAAAACCTCAATGAACTCGATTTCAAGAGAATAGTCAATGTGGATCAATCATCATTTAGTATATGTGGAAATAGGTACTTTATTTTCATTACTCCATTTGCCTTTATGCCCGTTACCGTTAACAGTTAGAACCGTCAATAATGTATAACCGTTAATATGCAACCGTCAATATGCAATGCATCCGTCAATATGCAACCGTTAATATGCAATGAGTCCGTCAATATGCAACCGTCAATATGCAATGCATATGTCAATATGCAACCGTCAATATGCAACCGTCTCAAGTTCGGCATCAAGCTAGGCTTTTACCCCACTGAGCTTTCCCCCTGCTACCACCCGGAAAACAAGGAAGCAGGTTCGGCGTCAAGTTTGGCTTTTACCTCACTGAGCTTCCCCCTTGATCCAGTGAATATAATAAAGTTCAGCGTCAAGCTTGGCTTTTGCCTCACTGAGCTTTCCCCCTGCTACCACCCGGAAAACAAGGAAGCAGGTTCGGCATCAAGTTTGGCTTTTCCCCCAAAGCTATCACCCGCACTCAAAGAACCATAAAGTAGTGATAAAGTAATTATAAAGTACTTATAAAAAAATAATGTTAAAGGAACCATAAGGAAAATTATAAAGTAACCATGAGGGAATATATATGTAGTAACCATGAGGGGATTCCTTCTTCCATTACTTCATTGCATTACTTCTCCCTTTTACTTTTCTGAGATTGATACATTGGGGGATCATAACCATTTTGGAAACACATAAGTGCATTACTTCAATCTTTTATGTTCATGAGATTGATACTTATGAAGTTGTAACATTGTTGGAAGCCTTGGAACATAATATTATTGGAACTTGGGATCATGTCCATAATTATGTGATACATGAGAATAATAACATATGACAACTTGAAATGAGATACCTTTTAACATTTCGGAATGGAACAAGGACAATGACAACATGAACAATATGTGCTGCAGAAAAATACGGACAGAATAACCTTACATACCTTATCGTCTCAATATGAACACTCAATTCTATACGTGAATACAATCGTCCCGCTCCTTCCTTATGTTTCACTCTACAACACACAAATATACAAGGGAATTACATTAACCACCAACTACCTTACAAATGCATACAACGACAATGAATTACATGTTTGGCTTTAACATGTCATTTTCCTCTTGATTGTACCATGTGTGCAACTATCACATCAACAATACCATTTACAAAACTACCATACCAATAATCCCACAATATTCTCAACATTGACCAATATAACAAACCACTAGCATGTCACCCCAAATTCGTACTTTTCACTTCTACATCACCACAACATCACAATGATTCCATCAATTCACTTCAATACACCTCACAACAACAAATCGGCCAAAATTCCATAATTGACACTTATGGAAAAATAACAAGTTTAGGACCATAATCACACCATACATGTTGATATTTTATCCATATCATGCTCTTTTATCAAAACCACAAGTCATATTCCAAGTTTAAATTCCATAAATGGCACATCTTTTATAAAAACACAAAGTGCCATATACAACACTTCCAAGCATAACCAACATGATATACATACTCTCCCATGCATATAATATGTTAATCCATAAGAATAAACACTTACCTAAGCTTGGAAGATGATGATCTTGATCCAAAGATGACTTAGGGTTTGAGAGCCCAAAAGAGATGTTCTTGATAATTCTAGAAAAAAGAATAGAAAGCATGTGTGTTCTTTGTAGTAAAAAATCTGATTTTGTGCCCCTTTTATAGGCCTTTGAAGTCTCTTTCTCAATTATTGCTTGGTCAAAGAAGAATGGGTCATTTGACCCATTCTTGGCCCATGCTTTTCTTCTTCATTTTTGGGCTTTATTGAGCCCAAATTACTTAATCCAATAAAATTAATAATTTCTCATGTTTAATTCATTTCACATGCATTAAGACGATATTCCCACTTACGAGATTCATGTTTGTAGCCTCGATCCCAAAAACAAACAATTCTAGCCATGTATGGCCTATTTTGACCAAAAGGGTAAAATCGTCATTTTGACGCCAAATTCGTTCTCGAGTAATTTTATCATACTAATATAATATTTGAATTATTTCATATATATTATCATGATTGTAGAAGAAACGTAGCAAAAATCGGCTCAATACGTCCCCGGATACCCTTGGGACTTAAGAAAAATTCCAACTTTTGAAAGGTGCGCACAAGCAGCCCGGCACGCCCTTGGGCGCGCCCCAACACTGCCTGGGGACTGAAAATTTCAGCCAGAAGCGGCCCGGCACGGTCCCAAACGCGCCCCACACTTAAACTTTCCGAAAATTTCATTTTTCGACTTTTCTTCGCGGGTTTGAGTAGACACTTCAAGTCCTATTCTTTAACTTACTTCTTAGCCTTAATATGCTTTGTTTAGAGGTCCTCTTAGCCTCATTTTGAACCCCACAACTGTGCCACAAAAATCACAAAACACCTCTTACGAAGGGCTAACCACATGTACAAGTCCAAAATGTCAATTTTTCCTCTTCATTAACATTACCAAATGCATACTTATAGCTATCGACACCTAGGTAATCATTGTTCCACGTCGTCAAATAGGGTTGGGAAGGTACGGGGTGTTACACTTTGGGTGCAGTACTTGGACAAAGATGTGAGAAGATGTTACATCTGATTTACTATGCTAGCAAAGTGCTTAATCCATCTCAAAAGATTATACTGTGACTGAGCAGGAATTGTTGGCAGTAGTATTTGCTTTTGAGAAATTTAGATCTTACTTGATAGGTACAAAGGTGATTATGCATACAGACCATGCAGCTCTTCGGTATCTTATGTCAAAAATGGATGTTAAGCAAAGATTGATTCGGTGGGTACTTCTATTGCAAGAATTTGACTTTGAAGTCAAGGATCCTAAGGGAACCGAAAATCAAGTTGCTGACTATCTACCACGCCTTGAGAAGGAGGCCATGCTTAAATTAAGGGATGATATTGAGATTGATAATACTTTTCCAGATGAGCAAGTACTAGCAGCATCTCAAGACTTAATCCCTTGGTTTTCTGATTTTGTCAACTTTTTGGCAAGTAATCTAGTTCCGAAAGATATGTCGTATCAGCAGATAAAGAAATTCATGCATGAGGTAAGAAAATTCTTCTGGGATGAGCCGTATTTATTTAGGGTGTGTGCAGATGGAATAATTCGAAGATGTGTTCCAGAGGTCTCGATGATGAGTATTTTGGAAGCATGTCATTCATCTCCAGTTGGGGGTCATCATGGAGGTGCGCGAACTGCCCATAAAATCTTCCAATGTGGGTACTACTGGCCCATATTTACAAAGATGATCATGATTATGCTCGCTCTTGTGACCAATGTCAAAGGCAAGGGAATATCTCACGCAGACAAGAACTTCCCATGACAACTATACTTGATCTTGAATTGTTCGACATGTGGGGAATTGAATTTATGGGTCCTTTTGTGAGCTCACATGGGATGAAATACATCTTGGTAGCTGTCGACTATGTGTCTAAGTGGGTGGAGGCAATTGCGCTTCCTAATAATGAAGAAAGAAGTGTAACAACATTCTTGAAAAAGAACATATTCTCATGATTCGGTACACCCCGAGTAATCATTAGTGATGGAGGATACCACTTTTGCAATCGTCTGTTCACGAACCTGCCTGAAAAATATGGTGTTAAACATAAGGTGGCAACACCTTACTATCCTCAGACAAGTGGGCAAGTCGAGGTGTCAAATCGTGAGATCAAGTCTATTTTGGCAAAAATAGTGAATGCCAATAGGACTGATTGGGCTCGAAGATTGGATGATGCATTATGGGCATATCGAACTGCTTTCAAAATGCCAATTGGTGCATCATCATATCAGTTGGTTTTTGGAAAATCTTGCCATTTTCCTGTCGAACTTGGACATAAGGCTTTATGAGCTTTGAAAAAGTTGAATTTGGACTAGAGTGATACGGCTAAATTGAGAGTTGAGCAGATGAATGAGATGGATGAATTTTGTCTCCGAGCTTATGAAAGTTCAGCTATATATAAAGAGAAGATGAAATTATATCATGATCGACGCATTGAGAAACGAGAGTTTCAACTGGGAGATCTGGTGCTACTTTATAACTCCAAGCTTCGCTTGTTTGCTGGAAAATTAAAGTCCAAATGGTTCGGACCATTCACGCTGGTTAGGGTATTCCCACATGGAGCAATTGATTTAAAAAGAGCGGATAATGTTCTATTCAAGGTCAATGGGCAGCGTGTTAAGCATTATGTGGGAATCACGGAAGAAATAAGGACATGTGAGGAACTTGAGCTTGATGAAGTCTAAGTAGTCAAGCTAGCTATGTCGTTCCGTGACGTTAAATCAAGCGCTTCATAGGAGGCAACCCATAGGCTGATTGGTGAAGTCTGAGTATCCAAGTTAGCTGAGTCGTGCCACGATGTTAAATCAGGCGATTTATGGGAGGCAACCCATGGTATTATTATGTGTGATCTGGTGAAGATGAGAAAAGGAGGATAAGTTAACTGGAATTTGAAGGAGTGAACAGATTATGTTCTGTTCAACTCACGACACCTAATCACGTGACGTAGGTGAACCCACATTGTGTGAGTGGTGCCGTGTAAATCAGAAGATATGTTGGTCTCTCTGAATCTTACCTACGATATGATACCCACGTGATGTAGGTAGACCCACGCCATGTGGGTTGTATCGTGAATACAGAAGCAACTTTTAGAAATCAGATTCTCACCTATGACAGAGGACCCATGTGACATAGGTCAAACCCACATCACGTGGGTGGTATCATGAAAATCAGAAAACTCAGATAACCCAATACCCGACCCGATCCGATCCAACTATTTCTTATAATTCCCCTTCCCCTCATACACGATTAAAACCTTTAAACACATAAACCCTAATTTTCCAACATTGTCTACATTCTGAAACTTAAATCCAAATCCTCACCTTATTCAAAACCCAAAATCCAAAAAAACCCCAACTACAAAATTTGAAAACCCCCAACTACAAAATACAAACCCTACCTACAAAATTCAAACCCTACCTATAAATCCGACCCAAACCCAAACCCAAAGACTATGTATAAATCCAACCCAAACCTGATCCAACTGCCCAAAATCCAACCCAAACCCGATACCATGCCGCCTAAATCAAACCTCAAAAGTGACCACCTTGAGTCTTCATCCATAATTCACACCAAAAATCCAGAATTGCCAACCCGTTTGTGTGATGAACAGACTGAATCTAAAAAAAGTGGGTCTGTGGAGGATTTTGAGATTAGACATAATGATACTGCATTAGTACCTCAGACCACGAAGTTACAGACTCAGGGCCAAACTGCTTCCCGGGCTACACTTCAGCCCATTCCACCGCCTGTAGCATCGGTTGTTCCGGATCAGTCTTTCGAGTCCGCCCCTCAGTCTAAACAGGGGGAAGATGATTCAGTGTCAGGCTCTATGGATAATGCGATAGGATAGGGTACTTCCGGATGAGGCTACAATATCTGTTTCAGGCACTAGTGAACAGAGTGCCCCGACTCCCTCACGGAGACGGGATGTCCAGTGCTGGTGTGTTGAGGGCATGCAGGATTTTTATAACAGGGATGCAGAGCTGACGGAGTGGGGGGGAGGGGTGTCGGTGGAGTATTATGGAGGAGCCTAGATATCGACTGGAGGAGTTGAAGGCATTGCCTGATATTTGGACTGTGTTTGAGCGGTATAGGTTTGGTTGGATGGCGGAGCCTCCTGGTCGCTATAGCTTGAAATTGGTCCGAGAATTTTATGCCTCATATGCTGCGTCGGTTGATTTGAGTATACCTGTTGGGCAGCGGTACAGGGATCAACTATTATTGACACATATTTTGGTTTGAGGTACCCGAGTTGATATATCAGAGCAGAACATCCACCACTTCTTGTTTGGTCTAGACCGTCCTCTTCCAGCTACGACTGTTGAATTTGATCACCATATGGACACTGTCAGAAATTGGCTTAAGATGCGGGATGTGGATCAGAAGTTGGATCTGCTGAAATGGATTGTATGGTATATAGCGGAGGATGGTGTTGCTGAGAGTTGGGTGACTGGGAAGCTGGATATCAAGAAGTCCACACTCCATTTTGCCGACAGATTTTGGTAGTCAGTTGTTTGGCATCGGTTGGATCCCACTAATGCTGACAATTCGCTTACATTGGATCGGGTTGTGGTGGTAGCCAAATAATAAGAAATAGAAAGAAATTTCTTATTATTGTATAATAGAAACTATAAGAAAAATGGAAAGATTCGCTTTCTTTTAACCGGCTCCTTCTTCTTTGTCAACGCTACTAAGGACCTATAGAGTCGATTATTACTCTATCTTTCTCGTTGTCTTATCGTAAACTCCTATCCCTCCTGCTTTTTTTAAGGCTCTTTTATTTTAAAGTAAAGACAGGAATGAGTGAATCGAGTTGATCGAGCCCATCTATTGGTAAAGGATTCAATAGCCTAGGAAAGATCGATGGAAAGCTCTTTACGAGACCTCTTAAAGAAAGGTAAACTAATACCCCGAGAGAACAGAAAAAGCATGAAGCTTTACTTCTCACAATAGTACGGCTTTCTCCTATTTGTCTAGCTCTTTCGATGGGTCGCTATAGCATTTTAGGGCACCGTAGGATCACTAAGGCCGACTTTCGTCCCTGCTCGACGGGTGGGTCTTGCAGTCAAGCTCCCTTCTTCCTTTGCACTCGAGGGTCAATCTCCGTCCGGCCCAAGGAAACCTTTGCAAGCCTTCGTTACCTTTTGGGAGGCCTACGCCCCATAGAAACTGTCTACCTGAGACTGTCCCTTGGCCCGTAGGTCCTGACACAAGGTTAGAATTCTAGCCCTTCCAGAGTGGTATCTCACTGATGGCTCGGGCCCCGCTACTATAAAATAAAGTGCTTTCCATAGTTCAATAGAGAAAAGATAGAAGAGCAGGTCGATTTCCTTTACTTTATTATTAAACTTAAACAAAGAATCCTTTGACTTTGAATGCCAAAACCTTGAAAGCAAGGAAGGGCCTCTTTCCCTCCATAGAATCTCTTCCTTATGCTAGCACTTTCAGCTATCTTTCTTAACCTACTTCTATCAAAGCAACTTGTAAACTCCGACCATCATCTCAGTGAAGTAGCCTATGGGTATGGGATACGAATGATGTTGAGTTCTTGCTTAAAAAAAAGGTACGTACTAACTGAGAGTGGAATCTATCCTGACTTTCAAGTAGCGCTTGATTGAGGGATCAACCCCGAATCCGTACATTTCGGTACTATGCCTACTCCCCTTTCCTCTTTCAAGTGGGTTGAACTCTTTCTAAGGCAAAGGGCCAAGTGTGTGCCACGAGTGCTCTGTCTTTGAAAAGGCTCCTGCGTGGTACTGATTCGGACTGATAACTCTAACCCTTCGTAGACTGAACTCTCTTCTCTTTAGGCTCTCGTAGGTTAGGGAATTCGCCTCCTTCACTGCTTCCACTCCAACTCAAACTAAAAACCTCTTCCTCATCTTGACTCATGGAAGCCCTGTATGGATTAAAGCAATCCCTGAGGGCGTGGTTTGGGAAGTTCAGTAAGGTCATAGTTTAGTTTGGCTACAAAAGGTGTGCTTCTGATCACACATATTTCATAATAAAGGGTGAGAGAGTGAGATCCTGGCAGGTTATGATATTTATATTGCTAGATACATCATCCAAGAGATTCATGAGCGGGCCTTTCAAGACCATACCAGTATACCATTCCCCTTCTTGATCATGAGTTTATGTGATAGGGCGGGTGTGGCTAGGCTACCTACCCTTGATCATTATATAGAGGTGACCCGTATAACGGATATTGGTTTGATACAGCAGCGGGGATCTCACCCCATTGTTCCACTAGGGTCTCAGCCTTTTGATTCGTCAGGAGCAGCTCTTTTTGAAGGGCTTGGAGATAGAGATGAGCCGGTTTGTACACCTATGCCTATTCTAGTACCGGTTAAGGTACCAGAGACTATTCATATACCGGCTGAGGGCACTGGCCCTATTGATGATGCAGTAACCGGTACTACAGCTCCACCACCTCTCTCTGGTATGGTTTCAATTTCGAGGGACTTTCTACAGCAGTTGATTAATAGACAGACGCAGATGCTCGAGCGGAAGACCCACACTGAGACCCAGATGGCTAAGTTGGTATCCCATCTTAAGCCATAGGTTTGGACCACGGTAGAGACTATGGAGGCTAGGGTGGAGGCCCGAATGACTGCGATGATGGATCAGTTTATGAAGGGGCTGCATGGGAGGATTGATAGCTTTGAGGAATGGATGGCCTCCCGGATGAGTTTCGCACAGGGTACTGATATAAACGGATTGACATAGGAGGTGGTAGCATTGAGAGAGGAGGTTAGAGCTTTGGCATAGAGCAATACTCATGTTATCCCACCTATGCCTATTCCGGCACCGATGCACCAGCCTTAAAGATGGATCTATTTGCCGATGAGGAGCCTCTGATTGATAGAGGCAAGAAACCACGCAGTCCGTAGGACCAGGTTGACAGTGGTGATGAGTATGAGGGTGATCTCTGGAGAGCGGTTAAGGCGTCTAAGATGGAATACCATGCTATACAGATAGCGAAGGAGCAGAGGGAACGTGGTGCATCCTCCAGTCAGGAACCTTCTCCACCGGATGCACCTAGCAGAGAGCCCAGAGGGCAGACTGATGATCCCTCTATGGGCAGGCCCATTTTCGGCGCTTAGTGCGCTACAGGTATGTCTTCACTCCCTTGCATTTATTCTATTGATAGTTATGCACTGAGGGCAGTGCACTATTGCTAGTTGGGGGTGGGGGTGTACCACCACTTGGGGTTTTTTATTGCCGTGTTTCTTTTCCCCTGAGTGTACTATCTTAGTAAAACTGGCATATTTAGGTTGTTAGTTATATTTTTGTGTTTAATTAGGAGAAAAATAGAGGAACCTTAGTGTAGTCTAGTTTTGGAAACAAAAAATTATACTTTTTGAATGTTAAGGATACCCCTCCTGAAAATTTTTATTCTGAAGTATGTATTGTAGCATGTTTATGTGTGATAGTTGTTGGATCTTGTTATGGCACTAGTATTATAGACAAAATAATTGTAGTTAGCATTACATGAATCGGATAGGTAGTAGTTGATAATGTAACTCTGTGCTATGTGTGTGTGAGGTCATTACTTAGCTAAATTTGTGTGTGCGATCCAGAACTTACCCGGTTAGTCTTGCCTAGGTTAGAGGATGGTGGTTAGGAAAGGATCATAGGCCATTTTTGATTAAAGTCCACTTTTAGCCTAAATGCCCGATCAAATGAAGTAAAAATCCCTTGATCCCGATTTTGAGCCTAAATTGACCAATTTCTTTCATTAGCCTATTCACCTTCCCATATTAATTACAATGAACCTGTTTTGGCCCTGATCCCTTCTTGGACACTGTGTACCTCCACTCAGGCAAATAGTCTAAGTTAAGGGTGGCTATTATAGGGGTGCGTAGATTGATTTGGGTATGAAGGAGGGGGTAGTAAAAGAAAAAGAGAAAACAGATTTGGGTGTGAATAAAAAAAAGAAAAAAATATATATATAAAGTAAAAGAAATAAAAAAAAAATTGTTTGTGTTGTGAAGTTTGAGAAAAATCACACCCGAAATCTGAAAATAAAAGAAAGGAGAATAAGGGAGAGTAAAAATTAGAATGGTTGGAAGTTGGAGCCAAAAATAGTGTAGTGTCAAGGAGGGTTGAGTCACCATATCCATATGTACCATACCCGTCCCCAAGCCTACATTACAAGCCAAGTAAAGTCCTATAGTGATCCTAATTCAAATGTCCGAAAAAATAAGGCATAGAAAATAAGGGCAAGCCTATGGTATTTCATTCACACTATTTGAACTTCTTTGTGTGAGAGAGAGTGTTTTGACCGAGTCCCTAATTTGAGATTCATTAGCATACTGTGAGTGCATGGGACTTCTTTGATTGTGAGAGTACATGCGTTGCATTATTAGCTGCTATTTGTTCGAATAATGTCATTTGCATATATGTTTAGTTGGTTGTTCATAATCTGGTGCCATCACTTGATCCTTTCTGTGTCATAATAATATGTTTTTTGTATACACACTGTGGTCTTAATTTGTAAATAGGAGGGGTCGGAAAAGTTTTGTGCCAAAGAAAATAAGTCGACTGTCGTAAGTCCCTTAGGTTTCTCTTAATTAAGCATCGTACATGTCTGTTTTTGTTTTGTTCGCCTGAGGACATGCAAACGTTCTAAGTTGAGGTTGTTGATGCGTCATAGTTACATGGCACTTTCGATGCTTAAAACAAGGAAAATATGCAATAACTTGGGTGTATTTTGTTGGTATGATGTGGTTTCTGTCCTACATTGCAGGAAAACATTGAAGGCAACAAATGATCAAAAGGAAGAATCAAGCTCGAGAACGAAGTGTCTTAAGATGAAAGAACAAGAATCTGCACCAAAGAGGAAGTCACGACACCACTCACGTGACGTGAGTGGCTGTCGTGAGTCAACTTCAGAGATGATCAAATGTGGTCTGATTTCCACGGCAGCACTCACGTGGCGTGAGTCTACTTACGTGGCATGAAAGGGTGGCGTGAGTCAACTTCTGAAGATGTCTAAATTGAGCCTGATTTCCATCACATTCACCTACGTGACATGGCTTGGTCCCACGACACCAAGTCACGACACCATGGAAGTTTGCAAACTCTGTTCTCCTGTTTTGATTAGGATAGGATTAGCCTTGTATCTATAAATACCCCTGTATAGTCCTATATGCGAGAGTTAGTCAGTACATTGTTTTGAGAAATATTTTCTATTGTTTCTGAGTTCATAAACACATTATTGGTTTTGTGATCAAAAACCCTAGATTTGAGTTTTATTCATAATTGAGATTTCAGTTCTTCTTCATTATTGTGAGTTTATAATTATGTTTTCATCTTTGAATTCTGATTGTGATCTTGAAATTATGAGTAGCTAAACTCATCAACTAGGGTTGTGTGAACCATGAGGAATTAACGAAATGGGTTAAGTGCAAAGCAATTTTGAACCACTGTGAACGCATGTGTTGTTATCTCCTTCATTGTGATTGATCTTCTAACGGTTGCAAACGTTAGAAACTCGCATGTATTCTAGACTTGCTCGAAAGAGCGGTAGAGATTGGGAAAAGGAAATAATGAGAGAGATTTGAAGCTATCAACCTTCATCTAATAACTTGAGCCTTAGCGGGAAGAGTTATCTGAGATCCAGGACAAGGGTTAGTAGTGCGACGTTCAAAAACCGATAGGAGAAGAGTGAAATTCGTCTAACCAAGGTCGAGAGACATTTAGATGAACCTAACTTGTCAGATTTTGAATGCAACGCAGCGAGACAATTTTGCCAGCACCAATAACCGGTAGAGTTAAGGAATCATTGGGGATCACAGTCCTAGTTTATTTCTCATCTTGATAACAACTTCAAAGAATCAACACTTGTTACGATCACTACTAGTCACAAATAATTCCCCTTTTTTACTAATTTTCCAACTACTCGAACAAGAACTCAACCTACTTTCGTCCTATTCCCTGTGGGATCGAACCCAACCTAGTTGAGTTCTATATTTGATACAGCGACCACTTTATACTTCTTAGGAGGCATATTTTGGGCGACACCAATCATTGTTTGGAAACCCTTAAAGCCGAAAAGGAGATAAAACAGAAATGACGACTCTGGTGGGGAATTTATTAAGATTCTAACCGAATTTTAGACTATTTGACTAATTTATTTGAACTTATTTGAATAACTGCGTTAATTTTGTAATATCTTACAATTTATCTGTCTTTTGCATTCATGGCATACTTTCTCATTGATATTTAACTGTTTGGGGTTTCGCGGTTGTCGTGGCCCCTATTGATCAATTCCAAATGAAAGTGTTAGAAATATAGCAGTTTATTGGTACGTTAGGTGTCCAATAGTTGTTTGTATTTCCAAACCCAAATTGTCCACTTGGGAACCTGGTCAAACCCCACTCTAGACACCTAGGATAGAGCGAAACCAAATCCCGTGAAATAGGCATTTTTACCTAAGAGACCCGGTACTCCAGGGGTATCGGGTCCATTAGAATACCACCTTGCGTCTATTGGCCATGAGTCAATAACAGATGATCATTCCTTATGTGTTTAATTGAAGAAAGTAATGTCGCATCGTACGAGCCATTGTTCCTTGAGGTTGGGAATTTATTATAGATAGTTTTATTTTTAATAAGGAAGATGTTCTCTCCGAAAGGCGTTCAAAGTTCGAGAATGGAGGACCTCCAAGGAGGATTTAGTTTAGAATTGTTCCCCTGCATGGGACTGATATTATTTATTTCTCCTTTTCCCTCATTTTGTATCCCCATTTGATTTATTCATAAAATTTGTATAAAATATTGGGGGGCAATGGAACGTCTTGCTAATGGCATGTATATCCTTCAAACGCCAGGCTTACCTTTGGCTTAAAAGGTCACATGTATGCTAGGACGCGTTAAAATTTGTTTATATGTTAAGCATTCCATTATTTTCTCTGCTCGTATTAGTTTGATTTGTGTGTTTAAATAACATATGTTTAGCTTTAAACAAGATTAGTCCATTATTCTATTTTAAAATTTTAGAGCATCATTAGGCATATAAAATCAAAATTTGAGTTTTCCTAAAGAACTCTTCAAAGGCCATCGTCAAAGTCCTTTTCGAGTTCACCCAAGTTTTATTCAAAAATCAATTAGGTCATTGTTCAATTCACATTGACCACGTCATCCTCAAATCGCTTTAACCTGTTTTAATTACAGCTAGAGTTAGCCAAATGCTCTATTAATCTTAGGACTCCATTATTTTCGTAAGAACTTTCTGAGTAAGCCTTTTAGAAGTTCTACTTGTGAGCACCCGATTTCTTTAAATCTCTTAGTCACTTTATCCCAAATTCTCTCCTTTAATAAAATTTCAGCGCTCATCAAATGGTCAAAATTCTGCTCATTCAGTCATTTTTCAAAAGTATCCTATTCCTAGAATTCTGGGCTAATATGTTTTTAGCGAAACAAATGTTATTCGTTCTTTATATTACTTTGATTAATTATTATGATTCATAAACTAACTTTTTCACCTTTGTGTTTTTATTCAGAGGTTGATTTGTGTTGGTAATCAAACTTGCTCACTACACAAAGACGAAAAACAAATCAGTTTCAAGTAATTGCAGGCAGAACATCAGTATTTCACCTGGTCTAAGGTTAAGAAAGCAACTACAGACTCATCAGTTCTCACTTGGGTCACCAAAAAGACTCGTTCAACTATGGATCCTAGTTTGATTATCACAAACACTTCATTTGAATCAGTTCCCACCTTGTCTATAGCAACGGACCCTAGTGCCTCGGTAGGAAGAGAAATAACCCCAAAGGTTGTTGCTGGTCTGGAATAACAAATTTCTAAACTAAGGCTCATGGTGATACAGAGTAGAACACCTTCTCAGAATCCCCCAAACATGACCTTGCCTCCCGATGCTCGTCAAAAAGGGCCTATGTTTCCGACATCAGAAGGAGTTGATCAGGGAGGTCATTTTACTACTTTTCAAAATGCTCATGCTTCTTAGAATGCTCCTTTTGTGTACACGTTTGCTCCTCCAAAGGTTCAAAATATATCACTATCACACCATACTCCACCAGTGTACACTTACGCTACCGCACCGCCATCGACACACACTCAAAGGCTATACCGCCTAGATACTAATCATTATGTTGAAACTGAAAATGATCCGAGGGTGTAGAATGATAAGACGGTGAATAGAAAGCTCAAGATCCTGGAAAATGCAATGAAAAGTCTTCTGGGGCTTGGAAGTAATCAAAGTGTAAAGTATGAGGAATTGTGAGCATTTCCCGAGATTGTGTTGCCTCCTGGTTACAAGATTATGAAATTCGAGAAGTTCGATGGGTCTAGAAACCCCTTCTTTCATTTGAAAACTTATTGTGAAAAGTTGATTGGTGTGGGCAAAAACGAAGGAATAAGGGTCAAGCTATTCAGTCAAAGCTTGAGTGGAAAGGCTTTAGAATGGTACGCTAAACAAGATGTGACCAAATGGCGTACTTGGGTTGAATTAGCAAATGCTTTTGTGGATCACTACAAGTTTCATATCGAGATTATACCTGACAGAATCTCTATCACAAAGCTAAGGCAGAAATCAAATGAGGGTTTTCGTGAAAATGCTATACGGTGGAGAGAAGAGGCAACCTGGGTAAAACCTCCTATAGAGGAAGCTGAAATGATTAATTACTTCATCCATGCCCTCAATCCAGAATATTTTGATCGTGTGGTAACAATGGCTGGAAAAACATTTGTTGAAATTGTCAAGACTGGAGAAATGATTGAGAATAGCCTCAAGACAGGAAGGATAATAAATTTGACAGAACTGCAATCCACTCATAAGGGTTTCCAGAGTGGCTCTTTTGGAATTGGAAAGAAAAAAGAGAAGGAAGTTATGGGAGTGATGACTCAAGGAAGTACATCCCACTGCAAGCAACCTCCACGATACCAGTCAAATGCTTAATATGTTTCGTATCCGGTCTATAATGCATAGGCAACATATCATGCTCAATCTCCACCACAAAACTACCATAACAATGCACCTCGTGCCAACCATGAAAGGACGCCGCCTAGGGTCTTCATGTCGCTACATGAACCATTGACTCAACTCTATGAAAGTTTGAAAGAAGAAGGGATACTTCATCCAGTAGAGGCAAAGCCTGTGAACACTTCTGCTAATTTGTATGATCCAAACAAGCGATGCGTTTACGACTCTGGAGTTGTTGGACATGATACCGAGAAATATATCACTCTCAAGCATAAAATTCAAGACTTGATTGATAACAAGGTGATAAAACTTGTAGAAGCTCCAGCAAATGTGAACAACAATCCATTACCCAATCACAAGAAGTAGTCATTGGCATCATCAGTCGCAAAGAAGAGTGAAGTTTCCTCAAAAGGCGCACTTTTGGCATTTTTCTATCTTGCATTTGGAAGTTATTGTTTCATTTATTTAATCGTACTTTATCATTTTGATTTCCTTGTAGTCGCACTTTGTCACTTTATTTTTCCTGTAATCGCACTTTATGGTTTGATTTCCTTATAATCGCACTTTTAGTTGTAATGAACTACGTTCGACCTGATTTCCCTAGTGGAATAGGTAGACGGCCAGTATTGGCTTTGGTCACGTTATCAAACCTATCAGATATCCTTTTACTTTGTATGAACTATGTTTGACATGATTTCTAATCCAATGGGATACGTAGGTGGCTTCGGTCAACCCCTTAGAAAATTTGCCTTACCAGTTTATGTTGAAACTATGTTTGACCCGATTCCTAATAAAATGGGATACATAGGCGCCACAATGGCTCAGTCATATCACCCCAGGAAATAAAAACTGGAGCAGAATTTTTGAGGAGGATCTAAAAAATTCTACAAAATAATATCTCTCTTACTGATCAAGCCTAAAGATTTCATCAAAGTGTGAAACTGGGGTAGAATTTTGAGGAGGGACCTCAAAATTCTACGAGGAGTAACATAAAAATTATAAGAGATCTTTTGTGTTCTACTGAGGCAGAATTTTACAGGAAGGTCCTAAAAAATTCCACCAAGATAG
The DNA here is from genome assembly GCA_031232105.1 of Capsicum rhomboideum. Taxonomy (NCBI): domain Eukaryota; kingdom Viridiplantae; phylum Streptophyta; class Magnoliopsida; order Solanales; family Solanaceae; genus Capsicum; species Capsicum rhomboideum. The sequence continues at coordinate 38,507,529 of CP124715.1, read as the reverse complement.
CATTCCAAGACCAAATGAGTTTGCAAATCTAAGCACGGGAAGGAGCATCAAGAGAGAAAGGCAAAACCAACACAATCAGTCTCTCAAAACTAAGAATTTTTCTTTGGATACAGGAACAATGGCATTACTAGACCCACCATGGCCTTGCCATAATAATCCAGACAACTTCTCTTCTCCCTTTTTCTCTTGATTTATATCTCTATTACTTCATTTTGATCTCTAACAGTTCCTCTGATTTTTGTAGGGAAATGGTCGAGCATAATGGCTAAGATGTGGATATATTATCCAGATCACTATCTCCAAGCCATTCTTAGTCAAATAACTTTATATCCAATCTTATCTTTTGCAACAAGATTATTATGTTATTAATAATTATATTTGAGTTATGCATGTGACGTTATACAAGTCTGCCTCCACAAAATAACACAAATGCTAATGGATCCTCTCAAAGTTTGAGGATTTAATCCGGAAGATCAGTACATGCACAAGTCCTTTCAAGGATTCCCGACGCCAAGGATAAATTTCAGTCCCGAACTACGTCTGACCTGATTCTTGTTCCAACATGATCCATAGGCAATCCTATATAAGGATTTAGTCTTTCCACTATTTCAAACTCCAGATCCTCAGAGGAAACTGTGGTAGGTTCTCTCACGTTGCAAAGAGACGAGTTGGATTGTCGCTTCGTTTGAAATTGGCGAATCTTATTTTATTAAGGTTTTTCACCCTCCAAGAAAACCTACCAGATTATCACCCCATTTTTGTGATAAATCTTATTATATTTGGGTCTTCCACCCTTTCAAGAGGATATATCGGACTGTCACCTCGTCGGAGGTGACATATCTTATTATATTTGGTTCATTCAGCCTTTCAAGAGGACGTATTGAATTATCACCTCATTCGAGGTGACATATCTTATTATATTTGGGTTTTCCACCATTTAAGAAGATACATTAGACCGTCACTTTATTTAAGGTGATATTTTATTATGGGTTGTCACCTCCTTCAGTGTGATATATTATTATGGATTGTCACCTCCTTCAAAGTGACACATTATTACGTTATCGACCGTCACCTCCTTCAGTGTGACACGTTATTACTTTATGGACTGTCACCTCCTTCAGAGTGACATGTTATTATGTTATGGACCATCACCTCGTTCAGAGTGACACGTTATTACGTTATGGACCGTCACCTCCTCCAAAGTGGAATGTTATTATATTGCCGACCGTCACCTCCTTCAACGTGATATGTTATATTATGGATCGTCACCTCCTTCAGAGTGACATATTAAAATAAGGTCATCCGCCATTCAACGAGACACGTTGGGAAGTTACCCCGTTCAAGGTGACATGTCGCATAAGGTGATTATAAGACACGTTGGACTGTCACCCCGTTCAAAGTGGCATGATACATTTAAGATAGGTCGTCCGCCTTCCAATGAGACACGTTGGGCCGTCACCCCATTCAAAGTGGTACAAAACATTCAATATAGGTCGTCCACCTTCTAATGAGACAGATTGGGCCTTCACCCTATGCAAAGTGGCACAAAACATTCAACATAGGTCGTCCGCCTTTAAATGAGACACGTTGGACCGTCATCCCATTTAAAGTGGCATGTTGCAATCAAAATAGGTCGGTCGCCTTTCAATGAGACACGTTGGGCCATCACCCCATTCAAAGTGGCAAAAAACATTCAACATAGGTCCTCCGCCTTTCAATGAGACACGTTGGGCCGTCATCCCATTTAAAGTGGCATGCTGCAATCAAAATAGGTCATCCGCCTTTCAATAAGATACATTGGTCCATTACCCCATTCAAAGTGGCATGATACATTCAAAATAGGTCGTACGCCTTTCAATGAGACACGTTGGGAAGTCACCCCGTTCAAAAGTGAAATGTTGCATAAAGTTGTGTAAATTGGATCATCAACTACTTTAGCGTGACATGTTCAAACAGGTTTGTACCAAACTATGTTTGTGTCATGTTATATTTACAACTAACCATCTTATTTGAGATGTTATCGAGAGCATCCGAAAGTATGAAATTCTCAATTCAAAACCACAGGTGTGGATGACTCCAAAAAGGACGCAGCACAACGTGAAACTTTTTCTTAGCAACGAACTGGGCGTAGTCTGAAGAGGAATATCAAACTCATTGGACGCGAGCTGAAGGATGACTTCCACCGCCATCAAACCACACCCCTATTAGAAGTCATGTGGGTATTTTTGGACAATTTTAGTTTCAGTTTCACCTCTGAGGCATTTCTAAACTAGTATCGGAGGTAACTCTCCTTTGTTTCAAATCCTGGTGACAAAAAGCCTAGATCTTTAGAAATTATTCTAATGTAGCTCTCAATTATGGGTGTAAGGGCCCCACACTCATGATTAATATAATTACTATCCTCTTTTCCATAACTCAATTTGTTTGTCACTCATCTCAAGCCAAGGGTCGTCTGAAATAAAAGACTACCTTTTTCTACCGATCGATTCGAACTACAAGTAGTATGATTCCCTGAGTCTTGAGAATATGTAAGCTGGGCTCTATGTTGAAAACTCGACTGCATGCAACCTCCCACCAATCCTCTTATTCCTCAGCGTTCCAATTTCACCAAAATTCAAAATTTGGATGACTTGTGAATTTTTGAACTTTATGAACTACAAGTGGCCTGAATTCTCATGTAACTTGAGATATGTAGGAAACCCGATACCGGGGTCCGGCCATAACCCCATAAAATTCGTGCGAAAAACCAACCACTTTCGAGAGATGATTTCGTGGTTGGATAAAATTAGGAACGTCAAACTCCCTTTGCCCAGGGTTACTAGCATTCACCCTACCCAAAGGGAGGGGGCAGTTGTTGACACCTAATTTTTACCCTCCCCATTTCGAATTAGTTTTTGAGTTTCTTAATTTCAAAATTATTTGTTTTGATTTATTTTGAAATAAATTCCAAACCTACCTTTTGAATTTTAGGTGAAATTAATATGTTCTATGTTTAATCATATAGAATCATATAACTCTCACTTAAATAAAAGATTTTAGAATTTATTTTGAGTGAAAAGTTTGTGCAAATTGCAAATACTCTACTTTTTCTCAAAATCGATTAAAAATAAGGAATTGGTGACATGATTAGTTCCTTAATTTTTAAACAACATAATTATGTTTTATTAAATATTTATTTTGAAATTATTGAATTTGAGAAGCTCTTTAGATTAATCAAAAATTAATACCGTCTCGATTTGATCCGATTAATTCACTTTGGCTATGTTATTAGCTTAATATTAGCTAAAATAATTAATTGGATTCTCCCCTCTATTTTACTCATGCCCAATTCAATTTCGAGCCCAACTCCAGTCCTTGACCCGTCCTACTCTCTTAATCCCTCTTTTTTTCTATCAGCATATACACACACACCTATACGTATATACAACACACGCACACATGCGCCTCACTATTCTTTCTCTCTCCCCGACCCTCTCTCTCATAGTACAACTCCCGTCAAATTCACACTCAAATGATGCCCTTAAACAACCTCAAAAATCTGAATTCCATCCAAGATTCCGTCAACGTGCTCCTTCGAATTCTCTAGAAGCTGTACACGTACGCTTCATCCTCCAACGTTCAATTTCGATAAATTTGATGGATTTCCGCAAATTTCATACCATAAAGGTATAGTGTTATGCATATTTGATTGGTGGATAAAGGATTCCAATTTTTCCCCCCAAAATCCCCAAGAACTCATTACGAATTTGACCCCTTTTTGGGTCCAAGTTCATCAATTTCAACCCTATTCTTATCCAAAATCAATTTGAAATTCAAAACCCTTTTTAAAATTCCTAAATTACCCCTACGTTTCCCCGCCCCCCCCCCCCCTTCTACCCACCATTTTCATCCCCAATCTTTCTATAAATAGAGGATGAGAGGTAAGGGTTGGGTGGTGATTTTTTGGGGGGAAATTTGGGGATTCGGAGGCGCATGCTTCTAATCCCACGTAACCAAAATTCACAAAATAATATGCCCAAATTTTGGAAAAATCATAGAATTCCGATGAGTTAGAGTTCAAATTCCGATGGAATAAAATTCAAAAATTCAAGCTCCAGTGGAAGTTTTCGTCGTCAAGGCCCATAGTCTCAAGTTCGATGCCTGAAAAAAAAGTAACCCATTTTGTTAATCTCTTCTTTGCTCTTGTTTAATTTAATTAAGGGCTCAACTGGTCTCATTTGTTTGTGCTGAAGCCTAAATGATTCAATTTTTGATGGTTACTGCCAAGTTCATTAGAGCTCCAGTGTCGTGATGTGTTGGTTGATTCATTAGATTCTTTTCAAAAGTGAATCAACTCTTCTCTCTTGTTTTATTCTGTTCGAAGTTTGGACGATGTGTGTTCTTACTGGAATCGTTAAATTTCTGCGTGTTAGATAACGTTGAATTTTTGTGTGTTTGATTTGATTCATTCTTACTCGTGGCAAAATAACCTGATGATGGAGAGCATAGTTGTTTGTGTAGAACTAGATAAAGGAGTAAAAATTTAAATTTAATTTGTTAGAGGCTGCTTTCTTTGATTCGTTTTACCCAGATTTCATATTGGCCTCACAAATTTTGACCCCGATAGTTTAATTTTTATTGGAGATCACGTTAGTTGTACACCGCTTTGAACTCGTTTGTGTGCAGGATTTTAGTAAAACAAAGGTGTAAAGATCTAATCTTTACTTTTTTGAAATACCAACTGCCTTTTTTGTTCTCTTTTTGCCTTTTTAAATCATGTTTTGAAGTGTTTTTGTGTGGTATCTTGGGGTAAAATGCAGAAACTTCCTCTCATGTTTTACGTTGGATCTTACAACATATGACTAGATAGTTTTGCTACTTTATGAACCTACTTTTAAGCCTCCCTGGGAATATTTCTATAATTTGAGTGTCTAAATAGCCTAGATTATAGTAACTCAATGTGAGAAAATGAACTGTGACTAAAACTTACTTGGTTTTTGTGTATATTGATCCCTTGCCTAAGCGAAATATATTTTCTTTTGCATCAATTCATGATTTTCTCTTTGGAGAACTTGCAAAATGATCCGACATTCTTTCTTACTCGTAGGTCTAAATTGTGATGTGGACTTTTCTTATAACCTTAAGCGCGTTTCCAGTAAACCGATGGTTGATTATTCGTCCCTAAACTTGATAGAGATTCGGTTAAAATAAGGAATTTAGTCTTCCCTGAGGATTTGCATCTCTTGATTGCCCTTCATTAGTTCGTAATTAATGGTTAGAATTGTTGTTATCCTTATTCGTTCTAGTTATAGTTAGTAACAATTGTTGCTGCATTTTGTTCCTTATTTAATCTTTAGGAAAATCTATTCACTTTAGTCTGCACTAAGTATAACTTCTTGCTTGTTCTGATTAAACTAAATTGACGCTATGTTTGTTCTTAATTTGTTAGCGATAAGTTGATTATATTTGAACAAATATTTTCTCCTCCATCTATTAATCCTTTTCTTTACTCTCTATGCATGTACTCCTTATATGAGTCTGATGGACTCTCACTCCTGCATTATCATGGGCCAAGCACAAATATCGAGTCGACCCCATTCCAAAGTCCCAAAATGGGACTAATCTGCGCGATATACAAGGTTTTAGAGGTTATATAGAATGGGAATGAGGAAGGGAAGCTGCATTCAGGTGGAAGGCCAAAAATACGTGTATATATGATGGGTATACAGTAATGTATACACCAAATATACCAAAAATGAGAGGGTGAAGGGCTGTGATATACAGAAGTTATACAAAGCAGAAAATGGACTTAAAGTCCATAACTTTATATGGCCCAAGTCTGGGCAGATTGCAAATGGGCCAACAGGGGCCCAATTCTTACCGTCCCTCTTTATTTGTAATTAATTCCGTCTCATGTGTATTAACTCTCTTTAATTCGTTAATCTGAATAAATTCCCTAAGTATTGTCGTTTCAATTTTGTCCTCATTTTCGCCTTCTCTCACTTAGTGGTTTACTTTAATCTAATAAATGAATTAAAAATGAGTCTTTAATTTATTTCTCTTAAAATAGGCCCTTTGAGGTATAAATGGCATTTTCTTTTGTTCATGTGACTAATAGTTTATTTAGGTTAGAGTAATCATTTTCCAACCCTTAAAAACTAGTCCTCTTTAAAAAAAATCAAAGTTCTTATAATTAATGGTCTTAATTCGGTATGTTATAAGTAATCTCATCTTTCAAAAATGTTGTTTTTTCCTTTTTGAATAAAGTGATCTTTTTCCTAAAATAGTTATTTTTACTTTGTCGTAATAAAATATATTGTTTGTTTCTCTTAGATCTCATACAAATTTCAAAAATTAGTTTAATTAAACTTTTCTTTTCTTTAAATAAACTCTTTTTCATTTGAATAGAATAGATGTCATATTTGCAAATGAATGTGAGATTTTACAAAGTTAGCCACGTTTTCAAAAATAGTCATTTTACAAATCAGTCTAATTGCCTTTTGGTAAATCGTATTTTAACGGATGATTCTTGAGTTCTTTAAAAACCTTCTCAAGGCGTTACCAGAATCCTTATCCATTTTCTCTAATTTTAAGGATTTGTTTTCGTTTTCAAATCTTTAAAATAGTTTTAAGTTTCTTAATTTTCCTTTAAAAATTAAGTGGCGACTCTGTATTTTCTTAAATCATTTTGAAATTTTCTCTAAAGTTTTGAAATAGTTTTTTAAAAGTCAAAAATCATAGTTTGGAAAGCCTTCGAGCCGAAAAGGGGATAAAACAATAAGTTATGGTTATTATTTGCTGAGTGCTTGCTTGAACCTTCCGTGCTTATAGGGGCCGGTTAGGTTATTGTTTGTCTGATCTAGTCAGTAACTTTATTGTTGGTTATTATGGTTAGTTCGTGGCAGGATGATTATGGACTGATACTCGAGATTGTTGGTACGCTTCTGATTTCCCTTTTCCTATTATGGTAAGATGCATTATTGTTAAGTTACCTCATGATTAGTCACACTTTGGTTAGAGGCTTTGGTTATGCTAGTACTAGCTCCCTTACTTGGCTATGATCCTCAAGATGTTAGGTTGGTTCCCTCAGGTTATTACCTTTGAGTTTAGTCCTATATATGTGTGTATATATATATATGGTGTTACCGTATATCCCTCTCTTTCCTTATATATTCATATTGTTTATGTATCCTTTGGCCTTGTATTACTACGATATATCCTTCTTTCACTCTTCATTTGTATATTGGCTAGTGATATACGGTATTGCACTTTAGTTCCTGAAACTGTTAGAATAGGATTGTTTATTCTTATTGCTCCATTAACATTATTATGTTTAGTTTCTTGGATAGTTGCCTGAAGTTATATTCTTGCTTTACATGTTATTTATGCTTGCATTATCTTTGGAGCTCAGTCGGTCTATGCCTACTGAGTACCACGTGTTTGGTACTCATACTACACTTCTGCAACCTGCATATCCTAGTACAAGTTCTCACCATGGAAGTGTGCGTCATGCGGTGCAGCCATGGATCGAAGATTTGGGGTGAGCTCCTGACGTTCGGAGTATTCCTGCTCTCCCTCATATTGTTAGTTTGATCTCTATCTTGTATTTTAGAGATGGATTTGTATATATATTGACTCTGTATTCCACTTTGTACTCCTGTTGTATTAGAAGCTCTTGTACTGACTTCACCAAGTCTTGGGGTTGTAATATATTTTAGTCTCTTTATTAAATTCCTGTCCGATGTTTTCTTCATTTCTATTGGCGGCCCATTACTAGCTGTTCCGAACTACGGGTTGGCTTACGTACTGGTGGATTATAGTAGGTGCCATCATGACCTGAAAAATTGGGTCGTGACATAAAGTTGGTAGGAAATGATTTAGAATTGAGCTAGGAACTTACCCGTACGAACTTACGCAAGAAATCTCCCCCAAAATCTCCCTCCCAAGCTCCCAATATGATAAAAATGGTGAAAATGAGCAAAAAGGGGCTAAACTCACGAAATTGGGTTGTTTTCAGTAAGTCAAGGGCCTGTTGACCGTGTGCGTTGACCATTGACCGCGTGCATTGACCTCACCAGTAACCATAAACCAGATTTTGCTATTTTTTTCAGGTCTCCGAACAGACACTCGAGATTTGTTCGGGACCTGACAGAAATAAACCATATATGCTACTAGGATAATTTTGGCGTTCTGGACTCAATGGTGATGTTGGATTTTCAAAAAAAGGTTGTTTTCACAAAATTAATCCCCGGAACCCCTATTCACTAATTTCCAAATGATGGGTCGAAATGAGATATAAAAGTCCCGAAATTAAACCAACCCCGCTACTGACCCAAATTCAACATTCCAAATCTGTTGGAGCAGTCCGTTTTGCTATCCAGCACTCGGATCAAGAAATGTTGACCAAGGTCAACTATTGGCTCTTAAGCCTCAAAATAACCTCAAACTCACCCAAAGCCTTCTCAAAGGACTTGGGAACTGTGTCAACCATTCCCATAACCCAAAATCAATATGTAGTAACTATAGGGAAGGAAAAAATAGTCAAAACACATAAAATAGAAAAATCACCTAATTCAAGTCTTTACAATATCCACCACTAAGACTATAGTTCATCCTAATACTAAAAGGCAAGAAAGTACCTGAATAAGTGAAAAGTTGAGGCTAACTACTATGCATGTAGGACTCGACCTCCCAGGTAACCTGCTCCATAGTACGGTGTCTCCACTGAACCTTAACAACGGGAATATCCCTAGAACGCAACCGTCTAACATCTCTGGCAGAAATGGAGACTGGCTCATCAACGAAGGCCAACTTCTCATCCAACTGAACTGAATCCCAAAAAAGCACATGAGACTCATCTGGAATATAGCGCCAAATCATAGATACATAAAAAATTGGATGAGTGGCTGAAAATCCTAGAGGTAAGGCCAAATCATAAGCAACCTCCCTAACTGTTTGAAGAATCTCAAAAGGTCTGATATACCTGGGGCTAAGCTTGCCCCTCTTCTCAAACCTCATCACACTCTTCATGGGTAACACATGAAGGAAGACTTGATCACCAATCCCAAACTTCAAGGCACGAAGTCTACAGTCTGTTTAACTCTTTTTTCTACTCTGGGTTGCCCGAAGCCTATCCTGAATCACTTGAACCCTGTCCAAAGACTCACAAAGCAAGTAGGTGCCATGTGGTCTAACCTCTGTAGTCTGAAACCAATTAATAGGATATCGACAATGCCTACCATACAACGCCTCGAAAAGGGCCATCTCAATACTCGAATGGTAGCTATTATTATAAGCAAACTCCGCCAAAGCCAAACGTTGCTCCCACTAACCTTCAAAGTCTATCACACATGCACGGAGCAGATCCTCCAAAACCTAAATATTCCACTTTGACTGACCATCGTTCTGGGGGTGGAAAGTTGTGTTAAGGTCAACCCGAGTACCCAACTCCTACTGAAAGGTCTGCCAGAAGGTAGAAGTGAACACTTAGCCTTTGTCTGAAATAATAGACACGGTTACTCCATAAAGATGAACTATCTCATGAATATAGATATGGGCTAACTTTTCAGCACTGGATGAGATCTGAATAGGGATGAAATGGGTTGATTTGGTCAACTGATCCACGATGACCCAAATACTATCAGAACCACGAGAAGTACAAGGCAACCCAGTCACGAAGTGATACAAGCATGGTTAGCTTGGGGAACATTAGGAGGGGCTTTTACATATGGATGATAGCTTGGAGTCCGGAGAAAGACACGGAGCAATAATGACACAAGGCCATGGGTGATCAAGATGCCAATTTGGCAATCAAGAAGGGCCCTTATGGGTAATTTACTAAATAGTCACTTTTGGGATATTTTGTAATAGGCTATTTGTTAAAAGGCAAGGATTATAAATAGTTGCCTTAGCCATTTTCTTTACTTAGATTTTGATGATTTGAGAATATTGCTCCTTTGAGAGTGTTTTGGGGTGGAATCCCTTTAGGTTAGGTTATTGTAGTTAAATTTAGATTAGTGATGGGTGAATTTTCATTGTTGATTTAGAACTTCTTTACCTTGGTTTTCATAATTGATTTACTCATTTGGTATCAGAGCGTAGGTTTTAAGAGTTGTTCCATCGATTCTTAGGTCCCAGGTTCTTAATTTCAAAAATCTAAAAAAATCGTCAAAAAAAATCCAAATTTTTTTGTGTTTAATTTGTTGTTTTTGACACTAGATCCTTGTTCTCTAGTGTCATTTGAGTCAAAATCTAAAATTTCCATCTAATTTCGAGTTGTTGGGAAGATTCTACCATTGTAGGGTGTTGAAGCTTTGAAACTTTAAAAATTTTACAAGTGGGTCTGTTGATTTTGGTTAAATTGAACCTTGATAGAAATCAGAGTTTGTTCATCATAGCAAGGGATCCTAAATCTTGAATTTCGTGGAATTTGGAGCTAAAACAAAGAAGTTATAAAGATTTAAAGTTCACTTGTTCATGGTGTTCTTCATAGCTTGAAGATGGTGGAAATAAATTTATTTTTGGATTAAAATTAAGGGCTAAAAATTATAGGGGTTTGTTCATGATGTTGAAAGGAGTTCGTGTTCAAAATTTAGTGAAGATCGAAGTTTATTTGAGTGAGTTATGAATTTTTGAAGTTCATAAATGTTCATAGTGTTCTTTATAAAATTCATATGTTCTTGAGAAAAAAATCTTCAAAAGAGTGTTGTTCAATCCAAAAAGAAAGGAAGGAGAAAGTGAAAAGGTGTTTGTGGGGCCAAAGGAGTACAAAATATCTGAAAATTTGGAAAAAAAAAAAAGAATTATCAGCATTTTCATGGCCCAATCAGAGGTGGCCAGATATCCAGGCCCGCGTTCAGCTCTGTTCCACTTCAGGGGCACGTTAGCTGCAGCCAACCAATGTTGTCTAGCTATTCGTAACCCAAATCAGGAGCCTAGGGATCCGGCTTTCGGGTGCAATCCAAATTCTCGTCGGCTTTCGCATCCAAGCCGATCTCCAGTGTCGGCTCCAGCCTTCCTACATGGTTTCCACCTAATCCAGCCATCTCCATCCCCCTTAGCCGTCTCCAGCGCCCCTCCAGACGACTCCAATGCCTAGCCAACGTCGGAAAGCTCCATTTTAAGGCAATTTTCAGCTATTTTCTTCAATTTTTTCCAGTTTTTCTCCATGGATTTCAACCAAATTTCTTCCTAAATATTTTTTTTTTAAGTTCAAATCTTGTTAAATTAGTTTCTTTTATTAATTTTACCTTTCTTTTCTTCATAAATTGATTCTAAATAGTAGATTACCCTACTAAATATTATCAAGTTCTTTGAGATCGATTTTTTTTTCTTGTGCTTTTATTTGTGTGTTTTTCTAGTTTTATTTTGTTATTAATTTGTTGATTCAAGTCCGTTAGTTTTAATTGAGTCGTCCATTCTTCTTTGAACAAAAATTCATTCTTTCACAAAGAATAAGTGACCTTATGAATTGATTGGACAAAGGAAGTTCTCTATCAACTTCGGGAAGACACTTTAGGTGAGTTGAGAGTTTCCACATATGAAAGGCAAGAGGAAATTTTCTACTAACGTGTTTGTTGATTTTTGTAGGTAGGATGAAAAGATCAATAGTCCATGAAAGTAAAGCGAACTCAATGTTTCAAAATATGCATGTTCCGAAAAGACGGGTTCTTAAAACAAAAATGATCATTTGTGGGAGAGCGGAACTTGAAGCTGTGATGGATGATTATAGTGTTATCAACTCTATAACCCCTTTAATGGTTAGCATGCTCGGGTTACCTTTCTTTCCAAAAGAAAATCCTTTTGTTACTCGAATGAGATTTGTGGTTGATAGGAGAGTCAAGGTACCTATTTCACTTGGAAATTATCAAGAGAAGGTTTAGTGTGATGTAATGCCCATGGATGCTTGTCAAATGTGTTTGGGAATTCTATGGTTCCAAAGTCATGGACTTCCATATACACAATATTGGTCGAGGGCAACTTCTCTTTTCTCCAACATGCCCTAATAAAGTATATGCAAGTGAAAGCATTACCGAGTTGAGGAAAGATTGTGTTTTATTGAGGGAAAAGTTGGATGAAAAATTTGGTCTATGGGATGAAAATTTGGATGATTGCTCTCGACTACTTGAGAAGGCCAAGTCAATATTCCAAATGATCCAAATTACGCATCATGAAGTTGAATTTAAGGAGTTGCCTTTGGAGGCAAATCAAGCTACTCCTTATGAGGTTGGTGCTAAGGGATTGAACATGCAAGTCAACACATCCACTCCTTGTGCACCAAAGTGGAAGCTAGATTTGAAGGGATCTCGAAATCTTTCACAAGGTATTCTTGGCACTTATTTGAACTCTAATAAAATTGAGAGACAAAAGATTGAAAGGAGTAAAGGTGTGATATGTGACAACTCGAGAGTGGAAAAAGGAGAGGTTGTGTGGAGTTATGTGAGAGTGTTGTCACAACCTTATACTAACTTTTGTAACCTCTCTTGCTTTTCTAATTATCTTGATTCTTGTGTAGTAATCCTTGAAAATAAGCCTTGTGAGGCACCTCAAACAATAAAGAATCATGAGGTTCTATAAATCTTCCCAAAGGAGCAAATGTGCTCCAATGTCAAAAATCAAGGTGAATGTAATCCTTCCCATGAGCTACAAGGTAACAAAGTTAAACCTTACACTTTGTCGAAAGTAGGAGATCCTTGTGTGGTTAGTAGCCAATTGAGTGTAAATGATGGCTTGTATATGTGTGAGCTTAAAGACCCTTTGCCTTGTGATGATCTTGATGGCACCTTGTTTCATGATGATAGTGTCATTTTTGTGAGTGCCCAAATACTAGTTGATCCTATAGATGACCGTATTGATTCTTCTAGTAAGATCGATTTGAGTCCACCTAGTGTGAGCACTTATGACTTGCGTAAAAATGTATTTTCATGTATAGGAGTAGTCAAATGATAGTTGGCTATAATGGTGGTAATCATGTGCGTGATTCTTTTGAGCTTGACATGCTACCAACTAGTGTTAATTGTGATGATGACCAATTTTCTTATAAAGATGACTTACTAATTAAGGAGTTGTGTGATGTGATAAATGAACCTCAATTTAGTGATGGTAATGATATAGTTGGTCATGTAGTTAGTCATGTAGGATTTTTGCTTAGAGGTGGTGATTTCTTAGGTGTTGATTCCATTTCTTATTCTTATCATGAGTATCTTGAGGTGGAGTATAAACTTAGTGATAATTTCTTATTCAATAATGACATGATTAATGTAAATGATGAAAATAGTGGTGTGTCTTATAATGTTGGAAGTGTATCCACTTTTGAAGTCTACCAATTGTTTGAAAATCCAATATGGTGAGAGGACACACTTTTTAATGACGAAAATCTCTTCTTAGAAGATGATAGTATGTTTATTGGAAGGGATGGTGTTAAAAAGGAAAGGTGAGGTATGTGCTACAATTATCCATTTATCTTTATGTGTTCTCATTCTTGGTCAATGCCTTAATGTGCTTGAATTCATGAGTGAACCTTCTCATGAGAATACATTAGATGAAGTTGACTTGTGTGACACCTTTCTATATTATTTGTTTGCATATGATGATACTCATGACTTTGAGTGGAGTATATTGTGTGAAGATAAGAGTGTCAATAGGGCATATAGGTGTTTGCTCAATCCATTTTCATGGAATCTCTTTCCATTTGAACCCGGTAATAAAATAGAATGTGGCATTTGTAGTGTGTTGCTTGGTCAATTTTACAAGCGAGTTGTGGCTTGGGAGAGTCCATGGATGTTTAAGACTTCTTGTCACCTTCATAGGGTTAGACAATAGTAAGTATCAAATGGGACTCTTGGGAGTATGCTTGATATAATGAATATAGGGAACCCAACTTCTTGTGCAGACCATTTGTTTTTGATTGTATTGAATTCTAATCGATTCCTCAACACCTCTAGTGTCATGACTCCATTTGTGAACTCACTTTTTGTGGGATTTTGTCTTAAAAAGAAGCGTAATGTGTACCTAAATATCATGATTCCATCGTTGGGTGTTCCAACTTATAGTGATTTGATTGCTAGCTCTCATGAGCATTTTAGTACTCTGGTCTATGGTAACACCTTTGATGGGGCTCATATTCCTATTTTTTTTCTATACTACCTCTTTTCATATGATGATGTCCATGCTTGTCTTGAATTTGTTTTATCTAGAGGTAGGGGTTTCTTGGGTTGGTCCATTTGCTTTTGTGACCAAACTATGTGGGTCTTTCATAATTTTGACCCCGATAAACCCTTATGGGTGTTTGAACCAATGGTGACACCACCTTTGGTATGGTTTTATGGCACGATAGGAAAACAATTGTATCTTATGGCCCCTAAAGTATATGTGATATCATCTCTTAGGATTCTTGATGCCATTAAGACCTTTATGGTTTCCTTGTCTCATGATGTTGCTTATGATCAATTCCTATGCACCTTATATGATGAATGGATCTTATTCAATACAAAGGATAGTTGGTTGTATTTCAAATGTGTTCCTCCTTGGCAAGTTGGTATGATTGATAATCCTTATGCTAACCCTCATGCTATGAGGATATCTTTGTTGTTTGTCCTTCTCATGTTTTTGCAAGGTTTGGATTCGCAGACGAATCCTTTTGAAGAAGGGGAGGATGATACGAGCATGGTTAGCTTAGGGAACATTAGGAGGGGCTTCCACATATGGATGATAGCTTGGAGTCCGGAGAAAGCCATGGAGAAATAACGACTCAAGGTCATGGGTGATCAAGATGCCAATTTGGCAATCAAGAAGGGCCCTTATGGGTTATTTATTAAATAGTGACTTTTGGGCTATTTTTGAAATAGGCTATTTGTTAAAAGGCAAGGACTATAAATAGTTGCCTTAGCCATTTTCTTTACTTAGATTTTGATGATTTGAGAATATTACTCCTTTGAGAGTGTTTTGGGGTGGAATCCCTTTAGGTTTGATTATTGTAGTTAAATCTAGATTAGTGATGGTTGAATTTTTGTTGTTTATTTAGAACTTCTTTACCTTGATTTTCATAGTTGAGTTACTCATTTGTGGATTCATTTGTGTTTCTCAATTTCTCTAAAGTCAAGTCTTTTCTCCCTTGGTTAATTGTTGATTCAATTAACCTTTCTTTCTTCTATTTCTCATCTCTATTTCTTCTATCCTCATCTAGGATTCTTATCTATCCTTTAATTTGCATTGTTCGATTCCGCGTTTCGATATCGATTTTAGTCACTTGATTGAGGTCGTTATCACTAAGTCTATTGTGATTCGCTCCCACTTCGAATCAGGAATGGGTAATCTCTGAAGCAACCACCCGATCTCTGATACTTGGCCTTCACCTGCTGACAACACAGACAACGAGCTACAAAATCTGCCATATACTTCTTCATACCACCCTACCAGTAAAGCTGCTTCAAATCACGATACATCTGGGTTACACCAGGGTGAATGGAATATCTAGAACAATGAGTCTCCTCTAAGATAAACCTCACCCAATCACCAACTTTCGGACCACAAACTCTGCCCCCTATCCTCAAAAATCCATCAGAATCAAGAGATGTTGCCCTAGCCTTGCCACTCAGCACCTTATCCCGAATCACACTCAAACTATCATCATCAAACTAGTGAGCTCGAATCTGCTCCATCAAGGAAGATATAGCATCAATAAGGGCTGGAACATGCCCGGGTGTCAAAATGTCAAGCATAACCATCTGGTTCGCTAATGACTAGACCTCCAAGGCTAAAGGTCACTCCTGGGTCAAGAGATGAGCTAAACTTCCCATACTAGTCGACTTTCGGCTCAAGGCATCCGCAACCACATTAGCCTTGCCCGGATGATACAAAATAGTGAGGTCATAATCCTTAAGCAACTCAAGACAATGCCGCTTCCTCATATTAAGATGTTGCTGACTGAAAAAGTACTAAAGGCTATGATGGTCCAAGGAAATCTCACAAGGAACCCCATACAAGTAATGACACCATAACTTCAACACAAACACTATGGCTGCTAACTCCAAATCATAGGTAGGGTAATTTCTCTCATGTGGCTTTAACTGACGAGAGGCATAAGCAATCATCTTACCCTCCTGCATAAACACCGCCCAAACCAACACCATAAGCATCACAAAACACAGTAAAACCCACACCCTTCTTGGGCAAGGTCAAGATAGGAGTCGAAGTCAACAACTTGTTGAGTTGTTGGAAGCTCTTCTCATACGCATCCGACCATTAGAATACCACCTTTTTCTAAGTCAACTTGGTCAAAGGAGCCATAATAGACGAGAAATCCTCTAAAAAATGCCGATAATAACCCACCAAACCAACAAAACTCCGAATCTCGGTAGGAGAAGTAGGTCTAGCCCAATCACGAATCACCGCTATCTTGGCCGAATCGACCATAATACTATCCTTAGTCACCACATGACCCAAGAAAGAGATAGAATCCAACCAAAACTCACACTTAGAAAACTTAGCATACAACTTCTCATTACGCAGCCTCTGAAGTACAATCCTAAAATGCTTCACATGGTTGGCCTCACTCTTAGAATAGACCAAGATGTTATCTATAACTACAACTAATAAGGAGTCGAGATATGGTCGAAATACCCGGTTCATCAACTCTATGAAGTTTGCTGGGGCATTGGTTAATCTAAAAGACATGACCAAGAACTCATAATGAGCGTATCGAGTCCGAAAAGTCATCTTCAAAAACATCTGAAGCTCTAATTTTCAATTGGTGATACCCGAATCTCAAATCAATCTTGGAAAACACCGAAGCACCCTGAAGCTGGTCATAAAGATCATCAATGCGAGGAAGAGGATACTTATTCTTAACCAGCACCTTGTTTAACTATCTATAATCAATGCACATACGCAGAGAACTATCCTTCTTCTTCACAAACAACACAGGTGCACCCCAAGGAGACATACTAGGCCTAATAAATCCCTTACTCAACAAATCTTGCAACTGCTCCTTCAACTCCTTCAACTCAGTCGGGGCCATCTTATAGGGAGGAATAGAAATCGATATCACGATCCGGAGGCATACCTGGCAAATTCATAGGAAACATATCTATGAACTCGTGAACAACCCGAATAGAATCCATAGGAGACAGTGAGGCAATACTAGTATCACGAATATAAGCCAAATAAGACAAACACCCCCTCTCTATCATGCAATGAGCACGCCTAAAAGATATAACACCCCTTCGGACCCGAATTAAGCTTACTCTTCTAAGCTAACCTCGGAACACCCGGCGTAGCTAAGGTTATGGTCTTGGAAAAATAGTCCAAAATAGCATGATAAGGAGCTAACCAATCCATACCCAAGATAACATCAAAATCAACCATATCTAGGATAATCAAGTCTACATCTCACGGTCCGCAAAGGTAACCACACAAGATCGGTACACCCGGTCCATCACTAAAGAGTCTCCTACGGGGGTAGAAACATGAAGAGGCATAACAAAGGGCTCACACGCAACACCAAAACCAGAAGCAAAATATGTAGACACATAGGAGAATGTAGACCCAGGGTCAAATAACACAGAAGCAGATCTGTAGCAAACCGGGATGATACCTGTGATAACAGCATCAGAAGCCTCTGCCTCGGGTCTAGCAGGTATAGCATAGCACTGACCACATCCGCTTCTGTACTGATTAACCCCGCGACCACCACCACAAGCACCCCTCTAGCAGCACCCTACCATTCTGTGAACCACCCCTCACTACAGATACAGGAGTAGGTCTGAAAATACACCGAGGATAATCCTTGTCCATATGGCCAAACTCATCACATACAAAACATTCTGTATGGCCTGACTCAATATGAGGAGGTGCGGCTGAACCTGAACGACCACCCTGGTCCAATGTCTGGCTACTTGAAGTCGTTGAACCTGAAGGTCTACCACCTGATCCCTGCAAAGTGGCCTGAACCAACCTACCATGATAACCACAGGAACCTCTACTCGAGAAATCTCTACCTTGCAAGGTGTGTCCACTAAACTCACCATGACGATGCACCTTCTTGGTGCCTCCCTGAGTAGCCTGGATAATAGACTCGGTCATCTTGGCATGCTCAATAATACTTTGAAAAGAAGCCCCTGAAACTAACATTTGAGTTGTAGCCAACTGATAAGTACCATCTAACCCCTTCACAAACTTTTGAATCCTCTCAGACTCGGTGGAGATGCTAGAGGCTGAATACCTAGATAAAGTGTGAAAACGAGCCTCATACTCAGCAATAGTCATGGAGCCCTACTCCAAGTGATCAATCTCATCACGCATCTGATCTCTCAAGCTATACGGTACAAATATCTCCAAGAAAGTCTCAAAAAATTGAGTCCAATTCACAGCAAGCGAACCCAAAGGTCTACAACTAGCATATGACCTCCACCAATCCCTAGCCACATACGTCAACTGATAGGTAGTATAAGCAACTCCATGAGATTCAAGGGATCCAAGATTATGTAACTTATCCTAGTAATCAACCAAAAACTCATAGGTATCCTTACCAATAGCACCACTAAATTTGGGCGGACCCAAATGAATAAACCTCTCAAATCTCTTCTTATTATCAGAAGACATAACTGTACCCGAAGCAACTGGTAGATAGTAAGTCTAGCAAGCAATGAATCCACATGTGGGGGTACCATAGATGAAGGTTGTACCCCCTAACCAGGAACACCATAATCTGATACTAGCACAGAAGATGGAGCACCACTCGAAGTCTGAGGAATGCCATAAGTAGATGGCGGTACAAACGGTGGTACAATACTCTGAATCGAAGGAATACCATGTGCACTCAAGGGAACACCTTCCAAACGAGTTAATAAACAAATCAATAAACCCTCCAAAACTAGGGTAGTACCCTGTGGAACCTGAGCCGGCCTCGTATCCTCCGTACACTCAACCCCAGGCTCGAGGGAGGTCCCCCTAGCTCTACCTCTGACTGGGGCAGCTCCTCATTCCCGTCCTTTACCTTGGGACCATCCACGACCCCTTCCCTGCCCTCTAGTTTGGGCTCCGTCCTCAGGTGTTGGCTCAGCATCCCTAGCCTCAAGAGATCTAGTCTGCATCATCTGCGCAGAAAAGAGTAAAAGACAACTTAGAACATTGGGTATGAACAACTCGCATGACTAGGAATCAAAATAGAGGAGTTTTTCAAAAAGACAATCTTGTAGCCTCTCAAAGCTAGATACGAATGTCTACGTGCTGATCCGCAAGACTCTACTAGACATCCTGCTCTTACACTTATGAGACAGGTGAACCTGGCTACTCTAATACCAATTTGTCACTACCGAAAAATGGGTCATGATGGCACTTATCACGGCTCAGTCTTGATAAGTAAGCCAATCATCCAAACTGATAAAGAAAAAGAAAAATTTACAATAACATATACAGAGACAAGACTTTTAGAACGAAGTCAGGCCAAAAAAAATAAGCAAAGCAAAAATATGAAAGAAATCTCATAAATTCCCAAAATCTAGTGTCAAAGTATAAGAGCATCTAGTATATAACAGAATCTGAACATACATGTTTGTCTATAAAAATAAAATAAAGACAGAAAGTAAGATAAGATGAGATACAGAGTCGTCTCTAAAAATCCCTAGAGCACTCAGTACCTCGAACACTGCTCCTAACCGCGAGAATCAGCCACCACGTACGGTACTCGTTGTTGACACCCAATTTTGGACCGACAATTTCAAAATAAACACTTTTATGTCTTTTATTTGTTAAAGAGCATAAAATTCAATTTTCACATATTTTGGTTCAATTTAACACAAGTTATTGATAATTATTCTTTTTCTTAAAAATATTAGGATATTTATCTTTATTACTATTTTAAATTAATTATTTACTGTCACTGATTTTTTACACAGTCGTTTTTATAAACAAATTTTGGCTGAGTTTTATTAAATCATCAATTTTATTTTAAACTCAAATTATATTCATATCTGACACTAAATACATTTATTAATTTATTTTTTATCACATTCCATTAATTCATAAAAGACGGAGAATATATTTTTTTGTATAAATAAGTTAAATATTCATAATTTTGAATAAGATCAAATAGTCATTATTTTGGATGACTCATGATTTTAAATAACCCATGATTTTGAAAAATTATGACATTGAGCACATGATTTTGCTCTTGGATGGTTTTATTTTCTCAATAAAACTAATTCACTCTATTAACAATTAGTAACGGTGAAAATTTTCAAATTATGATAAACAAATCATCTACCCTCTTTCCATTTGGGGCTAAACCAGCCACCACCCTCACCCTTTTGATTTTTTTGGTGAGCTCCAACACTCCTCCACCGGACCACCACCAAAACCCCATTTTTCTTCTTCTCTGTTTACTAAACGTCACTGATTGAATTCAACGATGAGCAACCAAGGCTACGGCGGAACCAACCACATCAGATCTGGCGTTCACCAACTTCCTTTGATGAAGTCCGACGTCCGCATCGAATAACACCATGCCAGCAAGCTCAGCAAACCAGAACAACAATGGAGCACCGCCCCTCTCCGCTATTGTCAGATCTGGGCAGAGGAGTTTGAAACTCCGATGACCTTCATGGTTCGATTATTGTCGGTTTGTTTTCTCCCGCTGTATTGTCTTAACTTCACTTCTATCTTGTATTAGTTTACTTTGATGTTCGTATGCATTATGGAGCTCTATTCTTGGATAATTTGTGGTTATTTTTTACACCACTTCGAATGTTTCCTATGACTATTTACATTTCTCTGGTTGTGTCAATTTTTTCTACATTAATGACTAGCCTCCTGTTATGTTGGATTTATATCTTTCATTGATATTTCATTTATTTCTATTCAAAATATTTACTCCAATAAACTGTATCTTGCTCATCTTATGGTGGATCTTTGTTATCTTTATACTTTTTCATTGATAAATTTTTGTTTGCTAGTGGGTTGTTTGCCACTATCTGATTGTTCATTTTGTCCTGGATTGTTTCTCTTTGTTTCTTTGCTATTTCAAAGAAATTAACATTACATTTTTTGGCCAATGATAAAATTTCTCAATCGAATTTTCGAGGTCTCTCCATTATAAAAGATGAATTTTATTTTATGTTCAACTATTTTATTCAAGTTTCAATACTTGGCCGATGAAAAAATTTGCATCGATTTCCAAGGCCTCCCATGTATATAAGATGGGTTTTACTTTTTATCGTTTATTATTTCTTTGATTCGTGTTGATTTATATTCGTTCATTGCTAACACTTTTAGCAAGTGTTTTTTCAGGTACATGGAGCTTTTTCCTGAAGAAGACACTAGAATTCAAATTCGAGAGTTATTTTGAATTATTTATTCATTTTATTTAACGATAGGAAAATATTAGGCTATCTTTGTTATTCGTGATTTACTTTATATTTTGTACATGTTTTATTTTTCTTATACTTGCAAATAATTTTTATTTCCTCCTCAATTGAAAAAATAAGTACAGTCGGGACCCACCGTTGTGAATTCCAAAGGGTGCCTAACACCTTCCCTTTGAAATAACCTGAGCCCTTACCTAAAATCTAATTGGTTTTGCAGACTATTTTTCTTTAAATTAATAATTAATTGGTTTCCTAGTTTTTCTAAAATTAGGTGGCGACTCTAAATACTCTCCAATTTTTTAAATTGTTATTTTTTTAGTCCCGAATCTGCGCCTTATGAAAATAGGGATGTGACACTCGTCGTCAAATCTGCATCGAAAGGATACAATAGGGGTGAGTACGGTCCACTTGTACTCAATAGGTATCATAGACTGACTGAGCAAAGTAGGAAAAATATAAGTAAAATATATTATAAACACGTCACCTGCAAGCAGAAAAGTCCCAAACGGTATCTCACACTGTCTCCACTAATAGTTCTAATATATGAATACACAGAAATGAAAACAACACATATATATATATATATATATATAGAAACTAAGCACAAGTCAAGAAAAACTAGGAAAAATCAAATGTGTACGCAAATGCAATGCAATGCAATGCAATGCAATGTGGATGAGATGAATGATGAAATCCATCGCATGACTTTTTGTATACACCCACCGATCTCGCAGCTACAAGGCAGGACCCATCGGGGGGTTCACAATCCATATACTATATCTCATATCTCAATTTCCACTCACCTCTCCGGGTCGTGTTCACATAGAGGGTTTTTATAAAAGTGTCTCATTTTCTTTCAAAACAGTGTTTCTCAATGGTACCAGTATCTCATGAATGTATATATATGGAATGAGGATGTAATTCTCACAATCAACTCAAAATGATGATATTCAATCCATCCAACATGTATATCTATAAGTGAGCCCAGAAATCAACTCAATATGTCCACAATACATGATTATCAACTCTATTTAGGCACCATTAGAATAAATATGTATGTAAGACATCATTTATATCATATCAACCCCTAACTCGGGTATTTCTATCATGATAAAGGCAACCAATGCTTAAATAAGGCTTATATTAGAAAAACAAGCCCCCGTACAGGCATCATATCTAGAATAAAGGCATTTAGATGCACAGATAAGGCCAATGATATCAAATAAAGCCCCCACACGGGCAACACACAATATCAGATATCACAAACCAACCACAACAGAATATAAGCCCCCACACGGGCACACAACAATAAAAATAATCTCTAAATATAAATTCCATAGTTATTTCCCCAACCCATAGCATGTTTTACTTATTCATTAACTACCCAGCTCAATCTGAAAGAAGTTAAACCATAACTTACCTCTAAAAATGATGAAATCCAAGCCTAAAGTCCTTCAACACGGTGCTTTTCCCATTCGAACAGCCTCGGAATCAACTAAAACATACAAATATCGCATCTACGCATTAAAAGGCAGTTATTGATACCCATATTGATCATATTTGAAATGGGTTAAAAACGAATCTCAAAAATGGGTTTTGAAAATGAAGGGAGAAAATCAAAATTTTATTTTAAAAACACATTCCCCAAGGTTAAAGGAACCTACAATAGAAAACCCACGCGAAAACAAGCTCAAAATCGAAGAAAACCCCTTTTTCAAGCTTTACCAGTAAACCCCCAAAAATTTATCAAAACTTTAAAAGGGTAAAAACAGAATCTTATTTGAAAATCATAATCCTCAAGTGAAAAGGACTCTATGGGTGAAAACCCAAGCAAAAACGAGTAAGAATCGAAGCTCAAATCAAAGAAATATCAAATTTTCAAATTGGGGGGAAGACTCCAAAAACCCTCTTTTGAAATCTTTGAATTAGAAGAATTTAGATGATAAACTTAGTAGAAAATTATTTAGAATTGAGCTAGGAACTTACCCATACGAACTTATGTAAGAAATCTCTCCCAAAATCTCCCTCCCAAGCTCCCAATATATAATATAAAAATGATGAAAATGATCAAAAAGGGGCTAAAATCATGAAATTGGGCTATTTTCAGCAAGTCAAGGGCCTGTTGACTGCTCACGTTGACCGTTGACCGTCCGCGTTGACCGCACTAGCAACCATAAACCAGATTTTGCTATTATTTTCAAGTCTTCGAATGGACCCTCGGGATTCGTTTGAAATCCTATAGAAATAACCATATATGCTACTAGGCTAATTTCTACATTTCGGACTCAATGACGATGTTGAATTTTCGAAAAAAGATTGTTTTCACAAAATTAACTCCCAGAACCCTTCTTCACTATTTTTGAAACGATGGGTCGAAATGAGATATAAAAGTCTCTAAACCGAACCAACCCCACTACTAATCCAAATTAGATATTTTGGATATGCTGGCGCAGACTATATTTCCATCAAGTACTCGGATCAAAAAATATTGACCGTGGTCAACTATCGGCTCTTAAAGCCTCAAAATAACCTCAAACTCACCCAAAGCCTTCCCGAAGGCCTTGGGAACCATGCCAACCATCCCCATAACCCAAAATCAATATGTAGCAACTACATGGAAGGATAAAATGGTCAAAATATATAAAAGAGAAAATCACCTAAATCAGGACTTTACATGATGATAGAAAATTATTATTAAGAGGATTAATAAAGAGAAAGAGGAAAAGATTGTGGTGTAATTAAGAGGATTAACAAAGTAGTTTCTGGAATTTGTAACATAGCACAAAATAAATAGAATAAAATTTTACAAGACCAAAGATTAAAAAAATAGAAAAGGAGGGGAAAAGCCAAAAAATATGAATTTTTGGCCAAAGAACTATATACATCATCTTCTAATAGACCACAATAGAAATTGTATATTTAAAAGGTAAATGCTTATATAATAAAATATCAATAAGTTTTATGTTAGCAACAAAATAATCAGTATGCATAAAGTGTAAAACTTTGTAATAAAATCTTGTTCTTGAAGAGTACATATCTTGTATTTGGTGAAATAACTAATTGACAATACTAAAATAAGCAACAATAAAGGTATGTTCGGTATGAAGGAAAATGTTTTCTGAAAAATATTTTCCTATTTTCTCATGTTCGTTTGGCCAAAAGATTTGGAAAATATTTTCCATAGGAAAACAAGTTCCTTCAAACTAAGGAAAATAACTTCCTTAATCAAAGTAGGAAAAAACAAGTTGCTACCACTCTCAAAATCACTCACCCCCTCCCTACCACCCCCCTCCAAAAAATTATTTTAATTTATTTTTTAGTTAGATTTCAAATAAATTTTCTTACCACCCTACCCCAGCCCCCAACCCCTAACAGACCCCCTCCTCCCACCCCCCAAAAAATGTTTTTTTTTTTTAAAAAAATTATTTTATAAAAAATTTCAAATTTTTTTCTTACATCACTCCCACCCCCTACCCCGACCATCCCCACCACCCTACCCCCTACCCCGACACCCCACCCCCTACCAGCTAATTTATTTTTCTTATTGTTTTATAAAAAGTTTCAATTTTTTTCTTACCCCACCCCCCAAAAAAAAGTTTCTTAAAAAAAATTTTAAATTAATTTTTACAAATTTTTTTCTTTACCCCACCCCTACCCCTACACCCCATCCCCTACCAGTCCCCCTCCCCGCCACACCTCCCCCAAAAAAACATTTTTTCTTACTCCCCCTCCCCCTCTACCCCCCCCCCCCCCCCGCCCCCCCAAAAAATCTTTAAAAAAATTTTAAATTTGTTTTTTAAAAAAATTCAAATTTTTTTTCTTTATCCCCACCCCTAACCCAACAACCCCCCCTCCCCCCCCCCCCCCCAATAAAAAAAAAATCAAAAATTTATTTTTAAAAAAATTTCAAACTTTTTTCTTACCCCTCTCCCCTCACCCCATTCTTTTTCATAGTTTTGTGTTAAATATAAATGTTTTTAGAAAACATTTTCCTACTTGCTTAATGAACACAAGAAAATAAGTGAGAAACAATTTGTTTTCCAAGAAAATATTTTCTTGGAAAATGTTTTTCATGCCATATCGAACACACCCTAAGTGTATCTTGACGTATTTATAAATTATTCAAAAAAATCTACTTTTCTAAACTAATCTAACCATCTCTTTGGATGCATTATATTTTCTTCTTCGTCTTGACGATGAACTTGTATGAAACTAATTTGACCATCTCTCTTTGATGAATCTTATACTGCCATCAAACTTCTTTCTTCATCTTGATGAATGCATGTTTGACTATTATAACACAAGAAGAAATTTTGAATAATATATCTATGATCTTAATTATAGAGGTGGTCATATTGCCAGATCACCTTTTCAATGTCCTCTCTTTTGGTTATTGAACACACTATTGATGAGAACAATGGGAAAAAGTTTGAAAAGGATAAAAAGATATACTAATAAAAAAAAAGGAGAAATGGAAATGAGCATCCAACAACTCTATAGTTAATTGTTATTTATAGATTGGTTAAGTTATAAGAATAGGTAAAAGGGAGTTGAGAAGATATGTTATTAAGTAGAGAATGTAAATAGATGGAGGTTTTTTTGTAACTCATGAGATATAGTTAGATATAATAAATATGATAGAAAGGAAAAAATTCAAAAAAAGGAGAAAAAGATAAATATGAATGGAGGCCATAGAGAGGTGCCACATCACCTTGTCTATGTTTCTCCTTTATATATATATATAGATATATATTGATTTATTAATTCAGGAAACTTAACATAGGAGCAAATTCAGACATTGCACTCCATTAAATCGCTTTTAAGATGAAATTTTATTTCTAGAAGTACCCAAAATATCTAATTTTAAACAAATTTAACAGGTTCAATGGAATTGCTAGATGCTATTGTGAAAGAATACAGTGTGTAACACACCATATGTTTCCAAACCTATTTAATTACCGTAACATTCATGAAATTATTTAAACATGAGAAAGATGGTGGATCATACATTATTGAGATGGGCTGAATTTAATTTTTGCAATTGGGCTCAATTGAGGCCCAAAAATCAAATAAAAGACATGGCCCAAAACAAATGGAAATGACCATTCTTGTGACCAAGTCAACATAAGATATTTACTGCTTAAGAGTGGCTAAGGATGACTATAAAGTGTCTATAAAAGTCACCAAAAATCATATTTTATTCCACAAAAGACATGTCTCATTTCTAGAAAATTCCACAACATTTTTCTCTTCAACCAAACCCTAAGGCAACCATCTTTGGGACAAGATCACTCCTTGGGAAGCTTTGGTAAGTGTTTAATCTAATGTTTTAATATATTATATTCATGGAATATGGTGTAGATCATGTTGGTTATGTTAGTGAAGTGTGAGAAGTTCACTATGTGTGAAACAATTTATGTTTGCTTAATCGGTGAAGGTTTTTGCCTTGTAAACTTGAAAATGGACTTGTGGTCTTGAAGGAAGTGAACTTGAGGGGTTCAATATTGACATGTGAGATGTTATTATAGCCTAAATTGTTTTATTCTTGTACATAATGTTTGGAATTGTTATTGCAAAATTGTGCATAGATTTGGTGGTGTATTGAAGGAATAGTGTGGTTTTGGTGATGTTCATGTGTGTTTTGAAACCATGGCTGATTTTTGGCATCCAATATGATCGAAAATATGTCAAGAGAAGTTTATTTATGATCATGGACCATTCATTGCATAAAAGGACCCAAAATAGACCCTTTTTGGCTGAAACGGGCACCCGCCCTCGCAGACGAAGCACCTGCAGGCGCAGGTGACTTCGTAGGTGCCCCTGGACACTACCAAGGGTCACCTGCAGATGCATGTCATCCACCTGCGGGCGCAGGTGGCTTCGCAGGTCAGGCCAGAACCCCGTTTCAGTTGTTTTTGCATCTCTTTGACCCCCCGAAACCCCTATACCCTTCATAGATGCAATTATCAACTTATGGTACCTTTTAAATGACTATAAAAGAGTATCTTGGAGGTATTTTGAATGGTATAAAATATGGGTTTTTGTTAATGTGTTATTGTGAAAGCTATCGAGTGACTTGACGGAGAGAAGGTAATGTAGTGTTAATGAGGAAGTGTAAAGGGTAAACTTGGTGTGAAATGTTATTGGTTTATGATGTCTTGGTCAATGTGTAGAATGTTATGATATTGTTGTTTTGGTGATGCACTAATTGGTAACGTAAGAGGGCAAAATGACGTTATACGGCAGTCACGTAACTCATTATCGTCGTATGCACTTGTAAGGTAGTTGGTTGTTAACATGAGCTTTGTTATGTACTTGTGTTGTAGAGTAACACGTAAGGAAGGAGCTGGATTATTGTATTCACATATCGGACTGTGTATTCATATTGAGAAGATAAGGTATGTAAGGTTACTCTTTCCGTATCCTTCTGCAGCAGATATTGTTCACATTGCCATAGTAGTTGTTCCATTCCGAAATATTCTAAAGTATCTCATGCAGGTTTGATATATATTGTTATCCACATGTTTCCTATTCATTGACCAATTGGAATTCATATGTCTCTTATCCATGGACTGAAGTTCCAAAGCTCTCATAATGTTGTAACTACTAAAAGAAACTATTTCAAGGAAAGTGACGACTTAAGGAGAATCTATTCATTCTTAAGTCACACATCCCTCATTCATTAGTCGTTGTTGTTCATGAGTTACATAATTATGGACATGGTTCCAAAGTCTTAATAATTTATGTTCCACGTTCTAATAATGTTCTAACCACTAAGTATCAATCTCATAAAGTGAAGGAGTGAAGTAATGCATATATGTGTGCTTTCAATAATCTCATGATCCTCAATGTATCAATCTTTCACAAGTGAATGTATCAATCTCTCAAAAGTAAGAAAAGAAGTAATGCATATTGTTGGTTGTAAGAGTATGGGTGGTAGCACTAGAGGCATAATCGTAGCTCGAGTCGATCCCGAGATTTATTTGATCAGGGGGTAGTCCTAGAGGCATAAGCCTAGCTCGGGCTGATCCTGACAGGTGGTATCTCTAGAGATAATTATCTAGCTCGAGCCGAACCTGATATGTTGGTTTATGGGTGGTAGCTCTAGAGGTAATAACCTAGCTCGAGTCAAACCCGATATATTGATTTATGGGTGGTATCTCTAGAGGCATAAGCCTAGCTCGAGCTGATCCCAACATAACGTTATGTTATGTTAAGACCCACTGATCAGTTGGGGCCTGGGTACGATATGATATGAGTGATGATGAACAAATAATAGAAGCAAAAGAAAGAAATGAATGTAAGGTACATGGTTCCACATATGCAGATCAATGATTTATCCATATTGACTATGCTCTTTTATATTGTTTTCGTTGAAGTATTATTGTGTCATACAGTTTCTTATAGCCTTACATACTCAGTACATTCTTCGTACTGACCCCCTTGGGGGGGATTTACCTTACTTGTTGCAGGCACAGGTGTTAGTGGACCTCCACAGTAGAGTGCGGGTCATTTGCAAATTTTTGGTGAGCTCCAGTTGGTTCGGGGCTTTTCGAGTCATAGTATACATTGATTTTGGTATTGTACATACTGTATAAAGCGGGGACTTGTCCTAACTCTAGCTTGGCTATGTATATGTATCTGTAGAGGCTTTGTAGACATATGTGGGAAGAGGAATGTAAGAGATGCATGTCCAGTTTGACTTGATGGCCTTATCGGCCAAGTTTCATATATATAATACTTGTTTCCATGACTTCCGCATAGTTGTATGAGATACAGCGATGTTATTACAGAGGCATGCATATGAATGTTCATGAGCACAGATTGGTTCTCTTGGGCCTTGTCGGCTTCGGGTGCCAGTCCGTCCCAAATGGGATTCGGGTTGTAACAAAAGTGGTATCAGAGCAGGTCGTCCTAAGGGTGTCTACAAAGCCGTGTCCGAGTAGAGTCTTGCTTATGGATGTGTTGCGTGCCACATTTATAAGTAGGAGGATACGGGACATTTAGGAGTTGTTTCTTTTCTTCACTTCTCGATCGTGCAACAGAGCCAAAGTTTTAGGTGGACGCATATGTACGCATTGACATTGGTTTTCTTTTGCAAAGTCAAATGTTGATTATCAGACAAGGTAAGGGCAAAGGTAGGTAGGTTGATATGCCTACCAAATAAGAAATGAGTAAATCACCACCTGACCAAGTTAGTCGAGGTGGGGTTGACATGGAATTTGCAATACTGGTTTCTCTTAGCCAAAAGGTAGAGAAGTACCTGCAGAACCACCTATAAATGCCACTGAACAGGATTTAAGAAATGTAGTGCATATGTTGACTCAGATAGTTATTGTATAATGTCACGGGCGAGCTGGCCCAATGACGAGTGATGATGGTGCGGCTAGGGCAGCTAGTCATCGAACACAGGATTTTCTGAAATTAAACCCTCCCACGTTCACCGGGTAGGATCTGAATGCAGACCCACAGGACTTTATAGACCAAATCAAAAGGGCTATAGATGTTATGCATGTGACTACGTATTGATGTACTTCCAGCTAGTTGGGAGGAATTTTAAACGGCATTTCTTGACCAGTACCTCCCATATGAGGTCCGAAAAAGCTCATGCGAACCAATTTTTAAATCTTTGCCAAAGGACTATGAGTGTCAGAAAGTACAGTCTTCGATTTAATTCTTCGGCTAGGTATGCTCCAAATGTGGTAGCTATTATGACCGATAGAGTGCATCGGTATGTGGACAGATGGATTATACTATTGCGGCCTTGAAAAAAGATATGGATATAGCCAACATACAGGCTTTTTGCACAGATAATGGAGGATCAAAGGCAACGAAAAAGGACACAAATATTTGAAGAAGGGTTGTCAAAGAGGGCTAGACCTATGGGACAGTTCATGGCGTCCCAAGGAGAATTTATGTCTCGGGTGTTTAACAGACTGCCTAGACCATTATTTCCTTAGTCTATAGTAGATGTTCTACCTCGATCCCAAGGGTTTAGAGACAATCGGTTTGGGCAAAGAAGTGAGATTCACGATTCATGGGCAATGGGGTATCAAACACAAGAACGTAGAAAGTAGGAACCAACCAAAGCCTCCTCGTCAGCCGTGTTAGTGCTGCGGAAGTTATCATCTAGGTGAATGTCGGTTGGGGCCGAATGGTTGTTATTGGTGTGGTATGTCAGGCTACAAAATGAGGCTTCTCCTGATGTAGCTACAGGTACCGTATACGTATTGATTGACCCATATTAGACACTAGCATATGTTATTTCATTAATTGCTGAAAATTCAAAAGAACACCAGAATTACTAGTTATGTCACATGAAGTCTATACATCAGTTGGTGAATCTATTATAGTTAAAAGAGTATATCATAAGTTCATAGTAATTGTTTGTGGTCATGAGACACTGGTTGATCTTATTGAGCTGGAAATAGTGGAATTTTGATGTTATAAAGGGATTGTGCCATAGTAGATTGGCGAACTAAGAAGTTATATTGTTGTTTTCCCCAAAAGAATGTTTTTGAATGGTTAGGGAAATGTGGGGGCACCAAGAGGAAAATTTATTCCCCATCTTAAAGCAAAGAAAAGGATACTCTAAGGGATACATATGTCACTTCGTAAGAGTGAAAGATACTGATGTGACGCCACCAACTCTTCAATCAGTTCTGGTGGTAAATGAATTCCTCGATGTATGAGCTGGTATTCATGTGATGTCAGGTAATCAGCTTATTTTTATTTCTTCATATAGAATGGCCCCGATAGAGTTACGGGAATGAAATGAGAAATTAAAAGACGTGATGAAAAAGGGATTCATAAGACCTAGTACGACCCCTTGGGGTGCATCAGTGTTCACAGTATAAAAAAAAATGGCACATTGAAAATGTGTGTTTACTATCGGCAACTGAATAAGGTGACAACGAAGAATACATGTCTTCTCCCCGGAGTTGGTGACTTATTGATAGGTTATAGGGTGCCAAATTCTTCCTAAATATTGACTTAAGGTTAGGAGATCATCAAGTAAGGGTCATAGCAAATAAAGATACCCAAAATAGAGGTATGGTTGTTATGAATTTGTAGTTATGCCATTTAGGCTAACAAATGCACCAGCTGCGTTGGTGGGTTTGATAATTAGGGTGTTTAAGCCATCGCTAAGTGTATTCGTGATAATGTTTTAGATATTATACTATATTACTCAAGATCACAAAAGGACCATGTTAATCACTTGTGACAGGTGTTACGGATTCTTCGCGACCGTAAGATAGATGCAAGTTCTTTAAATACAAGTTTGGTCATAATCCGTATCGTCCTTAGGACACATTGTATAGAATGAAGGAATTAGGATTAATATACACAAAAGGAGTGGCCAAGGCCTATGAAGCCTACGGAAATTCGTAGCTTCCTTGAGTTGGCCAGTTATTACAGAAGAATTGTTAAAAAAAAAAAAAAAAAAAAAAAAGCTTTCTGCCATTACCCTTCACAAAGCTAACACACAAAGTAACTAAGTTTCAGCGGAATGATGTATGTGAGAAAGTTTGCAAGAGCTGAAAGATAAATTGACTCCTACACCTGTACAAGTACCTCCCAAAGGCACATAAGAGTATGCAGTGTATTGTGATATTTTAAAAGTTGGTGTGGGATGTGTATACATGCAGCACAACAATGTGATAGCGTATGCCTTAAGACAATTGCGTCCATATAAGAGAAATTATCCCACATATGATTTTAAGTTAACAGTTGTGGCAATTGCTTATAACAGATGGCACCACTACTTGTATAAAACTTCAGGTGAAAGAATTATAGTGTCAAATGTGGCAGAATTTTCATTGGTATCTAGGATAAAGGAAAAGCAATATGTAAATCCTATTTTTACTTCAATTGAAAAAGAATGTACAGCAAAGTTCGACAAAGGTATTTGAACAAACACAAGGGGGAGTACTTTAACGCCAATGTAGATTGTGTGTACCATGGTTTAGCAGAGATGTCTTGGTAAGATTACTTGAGAAGCACATTGTAGAACTTGTAGCTCAATGTCCAAGCGGTCACTGATTAACAGTATGGCATCAGAAATCTGTATGTTTTATGCAATGTATTACCCTTCCAGTTTGGAAATGAAACATGAATAACATGGATTTAATCACAGGGTTACCTCGTACACTGCGAAGGTTGATTCCATATAGGTAATAGTTGACAGGATTATCGAGTCAGCGTATTTCCTACCAGTTAGGACCACCGATACAGCCGAACATTATGCAAAGTTGTATGTTACAGAGATAGTACGATTACATGGGATTCCACTCACTATTATATCAAACAGGAGAGCTCACTTTATTGCACAGTGTTGGAAGTCTTTTCAGTAAAGCATGGGTACACAGGTGAATGTAAGTACGGCTTGTCATTCTCGGATGGATGGACAAACAGAACATATTATATGAACATTTGAAGATATGCCAAGAGTTTGTACATTGGACTTTAAAGGTAGTTGGGATGAACATCTATCATTTATTGAAATTTCTTACAATAAAAGTATCAAAAGTCACCTTACGAAGCTTTATATGAAAGAAAATATAGATCATCAATTGGATGGGTTATAACTGATGAAATTTGCTTTGCTCGGGTCAGATTTTGTTCATTACGCTATAGAGAAGGTTAAGGTGGTACAATAGTAGCTACAAGCTAACACAAGTCATATGCCGAGATCCATTGTTTTTTATTGAAAGTGTATAAGTTAGGGAGGATCTCACTTATGAAGAGATATATATTGTTATTCTAGATGGATAAGTGAAAAGATTAAGAAATAAAGAAGTAGCTTTGGTAAAGGTATAGTGGAGAAATCGATAAGTAAAGGGAATCACGTGGGGAGCCAAAGAAATGATGAAGTCAAAGTACCCATAACTGTTTCAAACGGGGGAGAAAGTTCAAGGTGTGGAATTGGAACAATAACAAGGAAGTATACATAAGTATTATGTGTGTGTATATATATATATATATATATATATATGTTGATATAGAGATGCATAGGATGTACATGAGATGCTGTTATTAACATTCGAGGACGAATGTTCCCAAGGGGGGAAGAATGTAACACCCCGTATGTTTCCGAACCTATTTAATTACCATAACATTCATGGAATTATTTAAACATGAGAAAGATGGTGGATCATACATTAGTGAGATGGGCTGAATTTAAATTTTGCAATTGGGCTCAAATGAGGCCCAAAAATCAAATAAAAGACATGGCCCAAAAAAAATGGAAATGACCCATTCTTGTGACCAAGTCAACATAAGATAGTTATTGCTTAAGAGTGGATAAGGATGACTATAAAGTGTCTATAAAAGTCACCAAAAATCAGATTTTACTCCACAAAAGACATGTCTCATTTCTAGAAAATTCCACAACAATTTTCTCTTCAACCAAACCCTAAGGCAACCATCTTTGGGACAAGATCACTCCTTGGGAAGCTTTGGTAAGTGTTTAATCTCATGTTTTAATATATTATATGCATGTAATATGGTGTTGATCAGGTTGGTTATATGTGATCATGTAATATGTGATTATAGCCTTAACTTGTTTTATTCTTGTACATAATGTTTGGAATTGTTATTGCAAAATTATGCATAGATTTGGTGGTGTATTGAAGAAATAGTGTGGTTTTGGTGACGTTCATGTGTGTTGTGAAACCATGGATGATTGTTGGCATCCAAGATAATCTAAAATATGTCAAGAGAAGTTTATTTATGATCATAGACCATTCATTGCATAAAAGGACCCAAAAGAGACCCTTTTTGGCCGAAACGGGCACCCGCCCTCGCAGACGAAGCACCTGCAGGTGCAGGTGACTTCGTAGGTGTCCCTGGACACTGCCAAGGTTCACCTGCGGATGCAGGTCAGCCATCTGCGGGCGCAGGTGGCTTCGCAGGTCAGGCCAGAACCCCGTTTTGGTTGTTTTTGCATCTCTTTGACCCCCCGAAACCCCTATACCCTTCATGGATGCAATTATCAACTTATGGTACCTTTTAAATGAATATAAAGGAGTATCCCAGAGGTATTTTGAATGGTATAAAATATGGGTTGTTGTTAATGTGTTATTGTGAAAGCTATCGAGTGACTTGACGGAGAGAAGGTAACGTAATGTTAATGAGGAAGTGTAAAGGGTAAACTTGATGTGAAATGTTTTTGGTTTATGATGTCTTGGTCAATTTTTAGAATTTTATGATATTGTTGGTTTGGTGATGAACTAATTGGTAACATAAGAGGGCAAAATGACGTTATACGGCAGTCACGTAACTCATTATCGTCGTATGCACTTGTAAGGTAGTTGGTTGTTAACATGAGCTTCGTTATGTACTTGTGTTGTAGAGTCACATGTAAGGAAGGAGCTGTATTATTGTATTCACATATAGTACTGTGTATTCATATTGAGAAGATAAGGTATGTTAGGTTACTCTTTCCGTATCCTTCTGCAACAGATATTGTTCACATTGCCATAGTAGTTGTTCCATTCCGAAATATTCTAAGGTATGTCATTCAGGTTTGATATATATTGTTATCCACATGTTTTCTATTCATTGACCAATTGGAATTCATATGTCTCTTATCCATGGACTGAAGTTCCTAAGCTCTCATAATGTTGTAACTACTAAAAGAAACTGTTTCAAGGAAAGTGACGACTTAAGGAGAATCTATTCATTCTTAAGTCACATATCCCTCATTCATTAGTCGTTGTTGTTCATGAGTGGGGACTTGTCCCGACTCTAGCTTGTCTATGTATAAAGTGGGGTACATGTTGTATAAAATAGGGACTTGTCCCGACTCTAGCTTGTCTATGTATATGTATCTTTAGAGGCTTTGTAGACATATGTGGAAAGAGGAATGTAAGAGATGCATGTCCAATTTGACTTGATGGCCCTATCAGCCAAGTTTCATATATATAATACATGTTTCCATGACTTCCACATAGTTGTATGAGATACAGCGACGTTATTACAGAGGCATGCATATGAATGTTCGTGAGCACAGATTGGTTCTCTCGGGCCTTGTCGACTTCAGGTGCCAGTCCGGCCCAAATGGGATTTGGGTTGTGACACAATGGTTCGGTAAATTTTTCGATGGGAATTAACCTCCTACAGTAGCTTCTACCAGAATTAGCTTGACAAGAATGGATGCTAAAAATAAAATTGAACAGAAATGCATTAACAGGCGAGTGTAGTCGAATGAATGAGGAACTAGGTTCTCTCCGAAATACTAGAAGCAAGTATTTCAGATTGAAGCGAAAAGTTGCATTAATTGAAAAACAATACAAGAACCATCCAAAAAATATTATTAAGCTTATGCGTTTCGTGAATAGATTCACAAAGTTGACGAAGTTGACAAACTTCTCAGGTAAACATGTCTCGATTCATTAAAATGATAGGTTAATCTGCATCACGACTTATTTATCAATAAAATACCAAATTAATACTTTTTGTTGATACGTGAAACTAAATAAATCAATCATTAACTGCCTATAAAATTCTCATGTTTATATTTAAATTTTTGAATTTGACAGTCCATTACACAACAACTTGAAATTTTGGCCCTCCAAAGTACACATGCCAATATTGTGCTGCCCTTTTATGGTATGAAGAACGGACAACAAAAATAGTACAAACAACAAAATCGATATTCTCATTTTGTTGTATGAAAGGAGAGGTACAACTGTCGTTATTGAATGAACCACCACCTTATCTCAAGTATCTTTTAAAAAAAGAATCTGGACGACTAGGTATCAACTTTCATAAAAACATCAGGGCTTATAATTCAATCTTTGCATTTACATCTATGGGATGCTGAGTTGATGGATCTATCAATCACTCAAAGGGTGTAATGGCCCACCCGGTCATTTCCCTCATTTTTGTGTGTTCTCAGCATTTAGAGCTTTCCTATAACTGCCCCAAGTTATTTATGACTTGCTGGGACTGACAGCTTGGTTACAGGGCAATTCGTTTGAGAATTTTATTAATACCAAACGTATTGTGGAATATTTAAATTAAATTAGAATTTGGTAAAGATATATTTTATTACCTTTCTAAAATATTTTAGATGTTTATGAAAACTTTTAGTTTCGATATATTTATATTATTTTATAACTTATTAATATTTTAAACAGAAATAGCGAGTCTAGTTATGTTGAAACTTTCTTATTATTTGATAGAGGTTTTATTCGAAATAATTTTCTATTAATTATGATATATTCAAAATTTATTTATTTTACCACGAACCTATGCAATACCCAAATACATACGCAATGGGATAAAAATAATAAATGGTGTGCCACCTCAACTCCACGTGGAGGTGAAATGGGTGGACAAGAACTTTGTAAGGTGTAAAGATGCTGCCACTTGCCATGTTTATCATGACATAAAATGTGGTGTGTTGGCAACTTTTGATATTAAACATATATGCTTCTACCATTTTTTAATTTTAAGCCTTTACTGGGCACTTTTAAGAATTAAACTGATATGTGTTCTTTGTAAATATATTTCCAACTTCACATGCATAACGTTGAGGGGAAACTAGTAGAAAATATATTTTGGCACAATATTTGATCTCCAAATGAGAACCAATTATCTATATCAAGTTATTCAAGTTTGGATTCCAGTATAAAGATCGGACCTAGGAAGTTTTTTCCTAACTCTTGGAGGCTATTGACGCGGTGGATGTCTGAGCTTAAGTAGAGGGGCCAAGTAGCTTGTGGTCAGTTTTAGGCTGTTGTCTGGCGTCCAAGTAGGCTAGGCTTACCCTATCTTTAGATTGAGCTTATGTATGGTATTAGTATACTATTGTTCTAGTTTAGGGCAAGTAGTTGTAGCTCGGGTATTGTTTGAAATATTTTATGCCTTATTTATCCGATTAGGGCCCCGTCCTGGTAAACTTTGG
This sequence comes from Capsicum rhomboideum, assembly GCA_031232105.1. Taxonomy (NCBI): domain Eukaryota; kingdom Viridiplantae; phylum Streptophyta; class Magnoliopsida; order Solanales; family Solanaceae; genus Capsicum; species Capsicum rhomboideum. Next base: position 38,470,275 of record CP124715.1, on the reverse strand, counting down.
GCCCATTATCCCTTAGTATGGTGTAGTATTAATGAACTTAGGGTATGGTATTAAGCTGGGAAACCTTGGATTCCTTCCTTTTAGCTAGTTATGCATATGTTTATATAAATGCATTTTAGTTCTGGTTTGGGACCAACATATACTTTATTTCTGTTATTTATTATGAGTTCTGGCACAGCTTTGGAATCGGTTACGGTATGGTTTGGGTTTTAGTTTTTCAGTTGAGTTTGGTTACTTATGGGTTCACTGGATTCTAGTTATGTTATGGTTACTATGAGTTTCGGTTCGAGTCTGGCATCTTGTTATGATATGATTGGGGTGTTCTAGTATTGATTACGATTGTTTTGGGAGTATTGACAGTGGTACTGAGTTATGTTGTACATGATTTATGTGGTCTCTCATTATTACCCACCATTTTCGATTCGAATCCAGCATATAGCCTCTTGTTATTATCCATTAATACCGATTCGAGCCCGGTATCTGGCCTTTTGTAATTATCCATTGGTACCGGTTCAAGCCTGATGCACATCTGGATGGTTTATTATGAATTTGGGATCAGGTGGTTACATGAGATCAGTTTGGCTAAGGGTTGCTTATGCTTTTACTTTAGTTGTTGCTTATGTGCACCCATCGGCTTTTGGGGGCTTAGTAGGGTTAACTATCTTTTTCTGTATGCCTTCTAGGCTTATGGGGGCATCGTTAGGTTATAGTTAGCTATATTTCTTACCGTTGGGTGGTTTATTTCCTGTATTGCCTCTATTTATTTGCTTTATCGCACTTGGATAGTTCAGTAGCTATTTACTTTTCTACCCTTATCAACAACTTAGCTTATACTCTCGTATTTTAGTTATACTTTTACTATATTTGAGCTCAGTCAGCCGATGATTCCTACTGAGTACCCATTGCTTTGGTACTCATACTGCACTTCTACATCTTTTCCCTGATACGGATCCGAGTACAAGCCGCCGGCATTGACGTATTTCTCTGACCCAATACTGATCCGGAGCAAGGTGAGCTTTCTAGAGTCCAAGGTTGATCCTCCTCCATCTGTTCCAGTATAGTCTTTTACCTTCGAGACTACTGTGTATATATTATGTATATTTTGGATATTGTCTAGTACTCTTCTTTTGTTAGTGGTGGCTCTAGTATCGGCCCTACTAGGTCTTGGAGGGATCATCTTGTCTATTTTGTCCTCTTTCTTTTCCCATGTACGGTATATTATATATGTATGTTTTTTTGCTTCCACTTATATCTTTATTGTTAGGGTTGATTTATTCTTTTCTTTCCTTATTTTTCGCCCGTTGGCCCATTACTCGTTATTTTGAGCTATGGCTTGGCTTACCTACTGGTGGGATAGAGTAGGCGCCATCATGACTTGAGAAATCAGTTCATGAAAGCTTGGTATCTGAGTTTAGGTTTTCACAGGTATGGTTGGTACAAGATCCAATGTTTAGTAGAGTCCCACGGATCGGTACGGATATATCTGTATCCTATCTTTGTGAGGCTATAGAACATTTTTAGGAAAAAACTCATCTTTTTTATTCATTTTCGTGTGTTGTGTTTGTGTTGGTCTCCAAATCTTTATTTTTTTTCACTTTTTCACAAATAGCTAGGACGCAGGGTGATCCAGACTGGATAAGGACCCCGAGCCCGCTGCTAGAGCTCCACTTGGGGGCAGAGGTCAACCTCGAGGTCGAGGGCAGGCTAGAACAGCAGCGCCAATTTGAGATTAGGAAAGTGAGCCATTGTCGGACCCTATTATAGCTCTTAAGCCTGAGACAGCTCCAGGTATTCTGCCACCACAGCAGCAGATAGGCCAGGGGGCAGCCCAGACCTCACTCGGGTTTATATTTTCTTTAATTCTCTGAGATGCATTGGTACAGTTGTTGGGGTTAGTTGGTGGTCCACCGACCGACAGAGCTCAGCCAGCAACATAGGGTGGTATTGATTTAGGGGCGCAGCCTGCAGCTGTGACTCCTAGAGCAGAGGTTCCACCAGCATCGGTAGTCCCACAGTCGATACTAGCCCAGCCAGTTATATCTGGGAAGGAGCAGAAAATGTTGGGCTAATTTTTTAGATTGACTCCACCCAAGTTTGCGGGGACCCCACCCCAGGAGAGGATGCTTATGAGTTCTTATCCAGTTGTGAGGAGAGGTTATAGAATTTGGGGTTGGTTGAGTCGCACGGAGTGGATTATATTGCTTATTAGTTAGACACAGTAGCAAGGAGGTGGTAGAGAGGTTATCTTGATTCCAGGCTAGCTAGATCTCCACCTGTGACTTGGACTCAGTTCTTCGAGGGTTTCTTAGGGAATTATATGCCTCGCAGCATGCGCGAGCGTCTGAGAGATGAGTTTTCTGCATTAAGATAGGGTTTTATATCTGTGCCTGAGTATGAGGCTAGATTTCATGAGTTAGCCAGACACGCAACTATGATTCTGCCTATGGAGTATGAGTGGATTCAATGCTTTGTTAGGGGATTGAGATTACCGCTTCATCGGGCTACACAAAGTTTGGTGACTTCAAAAAAGTATTTTTCTAATATTACAAAGCATGTGTATTCTATAGAGAAGATGGATTGTGAGGCATAAGGGGGCAGCGATAAGAGACCTTATTATCAGGGCAGTTACAAAGGGAGCCACAATGGCTCACAGTTAAGAGACCACAGATTTCAGGGTAGGAACCCCCAGCAGTAGCCTTATCAGCATCAGGGTCAGTCAAGTAGACTAGTTCAGGCAGCGCTTTAGATATCAGATGGGGGTCAGCCCAGTTATAGTGGTTCCAGTGATCAGAGCAGCAGTTAGCCTTAGAGGGGTGTTCAGTCAAGGTCGTCGAGTTAAGGTGGTCATTCTGGACTAGCCAGACCTTTTAGATAAAGTAGGATGCCAGGGCATGTTATGATTATAGGGTTGTTGGTTACTTCGCCCGTGAGTTCCCCCGGCGTGGGATGATTGAGCTTTCAGTTCAGACTGCACAGCTGATCAGATCAGTGTCACCGCCAGTTAGGGGTGGTGGTCAGGGTCGTAGTTATGGTCTCGGGGGTTTAAGAGGTGGTTCTCAAGGAGGTAGGATAGGTGGTCAGGTAGGCACCCAGTCCGATAACGGACAGTGCCATTTGCATGCCATATCGGGTAGGGCGGAGGCTGAGGCTTCGGATGTTGTTATCACAGGTATGATTTCCATATGCCACCAGCCAGCTTCTACTTTATTTGATCCCAGATCTATCTGTTCCAGTATAGTCTTTTACCTTCGAGACTACTGTGTATAGCCTTACCAGGTCTTTGGAGGGATCATCTTGTATATTTTGTCCTCTTCCTTTTCCCCTGTACGGTATATTATATATGTTTTTTTTTTTGCTTCCACTTATGTCTTTATTATTAGGGTTGATTTATTCATGTCTTTCCTTGTTTTCCGCCCGTTACTCGCCGTTTTGCGCTATGACTTGGCTTGCCTACTGGTGGGATAGAGTAGGCGTCATCATGAATTGAGAAATCGGGTCTTGACAAAAGGGTCATACGTTTTCAGAATGAGCGGTCAGAATTACCATCGCATAGGATCTTTATTGCCTGAAATTGGTAAAAATCCTCAGTTTGCGTAGTTATATATATATATATATATATATATATATATATATATAATACCAAAAATGAGATAAATAACGGGATAAATTGTATATTGTAAGGTGACATTGATACCAAAATTTTTCATGCTTTATCTGACATGTTGGATGAGCATAATATTTTGGTAAAATCATTTCGAATGGCCAGAGATAGATATAAAGAGCATCCTAAATCTGCATTTCGCCTACGGCTCCTATCTAACAGGACAAGAGATGGTCGACAATATAACATACCCACAACTTCTGAAGTAGTGGGATTAACTATTGGTGATCTTACAGAAGAAAACTTCCAATGAGATATTATTGTAGAGCACAGGAAAAATGGACTTCATAGAATTTTAGATTTACACCCAAGTTTCATCTCTATGACATACCCACTAATACACCCATTTGGTGAAGACGGATACAGATTTGGAATTAATAAGATAGATGTGATCAGCAAAAGTTACAAGCGACAAAATTTATCAATGAGAGAGTTCTATTGCTTCAGGATACAACAAAGACTTATCAAAGGGCACACTCTTTTACTAGCTGGTACATTATTGTAACAATACATCGTTGACGGTTACATGGCAATAGAGGAAGAAAGATTTCGTTACATTCGAAATAATCAAAAAAAAAACTTAGAAGCTCATCTTTACACTGGCCTAATGGATGCCATTCTCCGTGGTGATTCATATTTTTCAATAATAGGAAAAGTTATTATCTTGTCTTCATCGCACACTGGGGGTCCCCGATACAGGGCACAAAATTATCAAGATGCAATGGCAATTTGTAGGTGGGATGGATATCCAAATTTGTTCCTCACTTTCACATGCAATCCAAAGTGGTCTGCAATAAATTTAATGCTCCACTTAATGGGCCAACATGGCAATGATAATCGGATGGACATCATATGCAGAGTCTTCCAGATTAAATTATTTCAATTAATGCAAGAATTGAAAAAGAAAAAGCCCTTTGGAAAAATAATTGCATGTAAGTTCAAACTTATACATACGTATGTCAGGCATCACTTATTAATTCAAGCTTTTAAATTTTGGTAAAAAAATAATATGATTACATTTTATGCATCCTAACCAGCACATTATATCATCAATTATGTAGGTTTATATACAATTGAGTTTCAGAAAAGAGGATTGCCTCATGCACATATATTGCTCTTCCTACATCCCACATTAAAAAGTCCCTCCATAGATCATGTCGACACAATTATAACAATGGAAATACCTGCTATGGAAGTTGATCCTGATGGTTATAATGCTATCAAGAACTACATGATTCATGGACCTTATGGAGAACAAAATTCCAAATGCCCATGTATGAAGCAAGGAAAGTGCAGCAAGCATTTTCCAAAGAAGTTCAACAATCAAAAAACTTTTGATGAAGACGGATATCCTATTTATAGGAAAAGGAACACAGGTATTCAAGTCAATAAAAATAATATATTCTTAGACAACAGATATGTTGTCCCTTACAATAGGAATTTAATTGTTAAATTTGATGCACATATAAATGTCGAGTTATGCAATTACTCAATGTAGGTGAAGTACCTATTTAAATATGTCAATAAAGGATCTGATAGAGCAACAGCCACAATAGAATGTACATATACGACTGCAGAACGTGATGAGACCAAAAGATATCTAGACTGCAGATACATATCATCTATAGAAGCTTACTGGGGAATCTTTAAATTTGACATACATTATAGACAACCAGCAGTTGAGCGTTTTCCATTCCATTTACCAGGAGAAAACACCATAGTATTTGAAGAAGGAGCGCAACCTGAAAACATACTGAGTAGACTCGATATAGTAAAAATAAAATTTATGGAATGGTTCAAGACAAACAAAATATATGTTGAGGTGCGAGAGTTGACATATACAGATTTTCCTACACGTTGGGTTTGGAATGTAACAGGCAAAAAATGGACCCAAAGAATAAAAGGAAAGTCAGTTGGTAGAATTTACTTCGCACATCCTACAAGTGGAGAAAGGTTTAACATGAGAATGTTGCTTAATTTTGTCAAAGGATGCACTTCCTTTGAAAGCATAAGAACAGTTAACGGAGTGTCGTACAAAACTAATAAGAAGGCATGCTACGCATTAGGATTATTATAGGATGATAAACAGCCTAAGATTCTAAGGCATCCCTAATCATGACATACACTTAAAAGTAGGCACTCTAGTTATGCTTCTCAGAAATCTAAACTAAAGTGAAGGCCTATGCAATGGAACAAGATTGTTTGTCACACATCTTGGTAATTGGTCTATTAGCTCAAATATCATCTCTAGAAAGAACATTGACTCAAGGATAACAATACCAAGAATTATTATATATCCTAATGATTCAAAGTGGCCATTTAATTTTAAGAGATGACAACTTCCTATAGCACCATATTTTGCCATGAAAATTAATAAAAGTCAAGGACAAACTCTTAACCATGTTTGATTGTATCTTCCTAAATAAGTATTTACTAGCCATTTATATGTAGCAGTATCCTGAGTAACAACAAGACAAGGACTAACTATACTAAATAATGACGACGAAATGGAAGACTGTCATGACCAAAGCTACGGATCGTGTTGGGCACCTACACAACTCTACCCTAGATAGGAGAACTCTTAACACCCAACCATTTAATTAATGCGGAAGTTAAAACAATCTTTAAGTTAACCAAATAACTCAACCAAATAAATTACATCTCATAATTCAATTACATTTAATAAGTGAAATAATGCAAAAGATAACTAAAGTGACTCCCCAGAACCCAGCCTAAACTGGTACAAGAGCACTAGACAAGGAGTAGGGACATCCATGACACAACATTTATATTTGATTGAGAGGGCAGGAGCTGTTGGAGAATGGTCACTGTTACCGCTATAGAAACTCCAACCGACCTGCAACATGGCTATATCCCTGGGAGGAGATACAGTAAGTGTAGTATCAGTACAAAACACACGTACTTGTAGGTATCATAGGCCGACCAGGGTCAGAAACATATAATAACATATAGAAAACAAGAAAGTTCATGACAAACATATAGGTTTAATAATTGAGTATACTTAACTTACTTCGACTTCCAAAGTTATTGCCTTTCTTTTGTTAAAGCAAAATAATTTACCTTTTTTAGGGCATGAATAACTAACTACCTTCTATGAACTAATGTAACCCTCACTTTTTACGCACTTACCTTATTACAACTACTCTATATACTTCTCTTTCTCTTTCCCATTAATCCTCTTATTGGACAACCCTCGCTCTCTATTATACTACCATTAATCAATAGGATTGCGTTAACTAAGGCAATTAATGGCATCAACAACTTTTTAAGGAGGGACACAGAAGAATAATATTTATACATAATCTAGGACATACCTTATATTCATACTTTACTACAATGTCAAATCACATCCATTAACATAACCGGTCCACTCAAGGAACCACAGAATCTCATCAATAACCGGTCCACACAAGGAACCATGACATATCATCAACATAACTCGATCCACTTAAGGAACAATCAACTATATATAAGTGTTAATGTACATTCAAATGCATGTGAATGAATGTATGAATGCAAGATGTGCGTATCATCTTTTTCTCTTCTCAATCTTGAATGTATGAATGCAAGATTTGCGTATCATCTCTTTCTCTTCTCAATCTCATCATCATCAATGCCATTCTCAATATTATGAACATTATGATCTCAATATCATCATCGATATCATCAACTCATCATCATCAATATCATCTCAATATCATGAACATGATGATCTCAATATCATCATTAATACCATCAATGTAAATGCAAGATACAGTCAATAACTATAAATAGTATCTGAAGGCAAATCATGAGCACCCAATTGAAATCAAGTGACAACAACAGCAATTGAAACAGAACTTACAATTAGTGACAACCAAATAATTATAGTCAATAATCACAAATTCATCATCTCAGATAATAACGAATATTCACTACCATGAGAAATCATAAGTATGCCTGAAGGCCAATTCCCCACTTATTCAATTGAGCATCATCAAATTCAATCATTAATCATCACAGGTCCAAGGATCAATCAAACGGGTATCCATTTAAGAATTCATATTTCACCAAGGTTGATATCCACATTCTAAATCATCATCCTATTTCGTTCACCAATCTAAAACTCTTTTACTCATATTGAATCGATAATTCTGTTACTAACTAGTAACCCTTATACTCAAGTCATAACTAAGTTCAAGACATTATCCCCTTTAGTCGATTATTCAACCACTCAACTCTATTAACTTACAATTTAGCTAGAGTCAGAAACTTTTACACATCTTATGTTCTAGCACTTAGCAAGACTTGACTTTAGGTTCTTAAGTTATATCATCATCTCCTTTAATCATAATCAATTCTCTTAACTGTCTTCTAGTTGGACTATCTCATACTCCGAATATAAATAATATTGGGTTCATCTTTTTTAAAGGTATTAAAGACTTGTTTTATAGATTGCCTGATCACCTAATCCTTCTATTATCATTCACATTCACAAATTAAACTCTACCGATCATCAAGTAATTCTAGCAATTACAAACACCCATCAAAGGATTCATACCAAACACAATAACATAAAATTAAATCATTAATATCACTATCTCCATGTTTTATCCATCCTAACTCCGTGCACGCAGGCCTAGACATGAAATTTCCCGTCAGCTACAGTTATTACATGCATCTAACCCAAGTATACTACACATGAAACCATAACCTACCTGGGCGCCAACCTACTGCAACAAGTAAGATATACCATTGATGATCTTCCTTCTCCTTTACGTTTTTGAAGGTTAAATCATCTAATAAACAATAATTATAAGGGTTTCAGCCTCAAAACTCAAATATTTCATTCCTACTTTCAAACCTACATAACATGCAATGTGAAACTTGGATGCATCTATTGCTTTCTTCCTCGATAGACAAACTGTCAGGCTATGGGATGTTGAAACTAAGAGTTGCTTAAAAATATTTGCGCACAGTGACTATAGTGAGATGCCAAATTTCATTATAGCTAGCCAGCTAATCAATAAAGACTTAAAATGATGATTCCTTTACACTATTTGCATCTGATGAGCTTATGATCTAACAGTAACTTACATACAGATCAATCCAATAGATGATGAATACTTCATCAGCGCGTCTCTGGATGCAAAGGTTTGGATTTGGAATATACCTGATCGAAAAGTTGTAGATTGGATTGATCTCCATGAAATGGTCACTGCTACTAGCTTCACCCCTATTTTACTGGTATCATATTGGAGCATTCACTATACTAAAACCTACTCCAAGCACGTGCCATAATACTTCAGTTTTACATGCACTTCTTCTTTGTTTTTTCGTTCTTCATTCCTTTCTCTCAGAAATAGCTGTGTAGTAGAAGTTCAATCTGTTAGTTTTGCTGAATGTTTTGCGGAAGTTCAATTAAATGTTTTGTGAGGCAGTATTTTTGAAAAGTCTGAGTAACATGGCTATTGATATTGTCTTACCGGATATGATCTACTCAAGGGTGAACAATAATACCGTCTTATCAGTTATATGCTATTACATTGTATTTTTTCTGAAGTGTTTAAACAACACCGTTATTCTTAAATGAATTTCTTGCTCTTTGTTTGTAGATGTTGTTGGTTGTTTATATGGAATTGGTGATATGGAGAGCCCTGCATCGAAATGGAAAAAAAGGGGACATTTAAGTTGTTGCTGATTAGTAAGCCACTCATCTCTTTTTATATATTACTCAAAAAGGTTCGAGTTGTGTAGTGCGTGTATATGGAGGGAGATGGCTAATAGCTGACCTCTGAAATGATCGTCATAGTTGCACCACCTACACCCATTGAGTAAAATATACCAAATACCTGTTAACGAATAAACAATAATATAAGAATTATTTCATTTGTTGACATGTTGATTTTGTAGTTGTAAATGGATTTACTAGACAGTTTGAGCTACAAATTGGCAAAATACAAAAAAATGAAGTTGTTCAGCAGATTAAGGGATGAAGGAATAAGTAAAATGTTGAATTCAGTTATTGTGGAATAGTGGGTGAAGAACAAACCAATATGCCAATTAACACCAATGTGGCAGAGAGCTGACTCATTTGATCATAATCCTACTTGGAATAATATTGAAAGTGTTAAGTCTAGCAAGTGAAACTTTAGTCATTTTTCTTTTTATAGAGAGCTGGAGGGGTGGGTGTCTCGAGTACCTTCCATAAAAAGCCTACACCTACAAGGAAGTTCCCTAAGCAAGTCCCAGCAGAAGCGACCTGGAACCATTTCATTTGATTCAAGTAATATATATATATCTTATTATTGATCGTTAAATTAAAAACATCAGTAGAGATGCTAACTTCAAACCATCAAACAGACCGTCTTCCAGTAGCATCAATATGCCCAAAGAGGTGGCATTTTTGAAAAGTCTGAGCAACATGGTTATTGATATTGTCTTTTTAGATAGTTAATGTCTATATATTTTTGGTAATATATAGTCAAATTAAAAGGACGTTATGCCGAGCTCCTACATTAGTCCTGCATAGTCGCTTTGTGTTTCTTAGGCAGTTAATATAGTAGTGTTAAGAAATTTGTGTGCATTTGGCTACATATGTAGCACCTCTCTATGGCCTTCATTGGTATTTTTTTTTTTACTCCTTTTTTTTTTTACTCCTTTTTTTTTTTTTGACATTTTCTCTCATATTTTCCTTAAAATAATTGCTCAAAAATGAAGAAACTTCATAAAAAATCTATAATAATTGTTCCATATTCATTGCACAACTAAAAGGGGAGTAATAGTGTACACATGAAGTGTATCCGTTTTCAACCGTTTCATTGCAAGCCTAAAAGTCCCTCTTCCAAAAATGCTAATTTAATTCCACCTTTTAATTATATATTGTTTTGGTTTATATAAATAAAACAAAGAAAACCATTTTTATGAATGGTCATCAAACCTGAAAAGAGTTCACCATCATTAACTCATTCCTCATCTTCCACATTTGTAACTTTTAGTGTCTTTAATTGTGTATTACTCATTGAATTATTACACTGCTAATTTATTTTTGACCTTCATTAATCCATTCCTTTATATTCCTCTTTTGTAACTACAAAATTCTTTAATGTGCATTAGTTTATAAATAATTACATTGTTAATTCATTTTTGTGCCCTTTCATACTCTAATTATAGCATTATATATAGATTGGAAGTAAACTTTTTGCATATTGTAATTTCCTTTGATTTTATACCTTTTAATCGAGGTAAAAACAATGACATTCTTTTCTTTCACAGTTGATTTCTAGACCGAGATGATTTCATGATAAGAATTAGACTTTGTAGAATGTGGGATGTCATTAATCCCAAGAAAAATAGTGAGTTGATCACTGTAAAAATGATATTTATTGATGAAAAGGTACCTTGTTACATTGATCCTTATTTTTAAAACACTGATTCTTCTTTAAAGTTTTAATTTACATAACACTTACAACTTTCTTCCATCAGGGAAATTTGATGCATGGTATAATTAGCATAAATCAAGTCAACAGATTTAAAGACAAGTTGAGAGAAGGTTCTTTATTTACCATCAAGACAATCAGTTTGTTGGATTTGGGGTGCCTAAGTGGTGTTCTAGTTTGAGCCACTTAGCTTATGTTGATGACACCATTATCTTTTCCTCATCTAATGCTTATTCATTGGAAAAGATTATGTCTACTTTGCAGGACTATGAGGACCAGTCAGGGCAGAAAGTTAACAAGGATAAAAGCTTCTATCACTACAAGAAAACTAGCCTGTAGCGAAAGGAAACTTGGTCGCTAAAAGTTCAAATTTAGTCGTTATTGATCAATTACGATCAAAAAAATCCGGTCGTCACTTAATTCGACGTTTTTAATTAATGCCTTTGTCCATTCCAGTCGTTTTTAAAAATTCGTTATTGATTTTTAATCCGGTCGTTAAAAACCCTTTAACGATGGCAAAAATCAGATCGTTAAACCTTCTTTAGCGACCGAATTTCTCTTCAATAAATGTCATTTACCGGTCGTTAAAAACACTTGTGATGACTGAATTTGTATGGTCATTAGAGGTTTTTACTGTCAAAACAATACTTTTAAAGGATAGATGTTCTTTGCTAATCACTCTTTGACACACATTCAAAAACATATTTAATAATCAATATTCAAATAGAACTACAAAGTTGATTTAAAAAAATTAATGCACCATATTACTAAAAGTAAATTCAAAGTATATAACATTGTATTTGTCAACTCCTAACGTAAAATAAAACAGAATGATATGTACAGCTGAAACATCTCTAAGCATCTAACCAAACAACAAAAAAAAAAAATTGGTCTCTATGCTGCTTCAACTTACAGATTCTTCAGAATTCAAATGCTTGATCTGTTAAAATAACAAGTTTCAAATTAGAACGATAATTAATTTACTTTAGTTATAATACTAAATAGGGCATACAACTAATACATGTATTAACTATACATATGCTAAAAATCCTACCAAACAAAGGTTAAATAATACCATGACTAATAAATATTAAATTTTCTAATATATCCTACCAAATGACCCCTGAATGATATATTTTAGATTTCTAAGTTGCTACTACAATAGGATGGAAAAGTGGAGCTATTCCTTGTGATCAACTCCTACTAAAACTGTTATTGTCTACAACAACATTCTCAAACAGGGATTTTAACCAAAATGACACAATGTCATTGATTATTCAGAATAAAGTACACACAATATTTGACTTAATAAAATAATTTATAAGGCAATTATTTCTCGAATGAAAATCATGCAATAAAATGAAACTCAACAAATGAACTAGTTTGGGTAATCTTTACACAAACAATATGAACACTACTGCTACTTACGCAAAACAAAAGCTTTTTTTGATAAAAAGGTAACTTTCATTCAAAACAGGAGCTCTTACATAACAAAAGCATAGATCAAACAATACAACATAACAAAAGCGAAGATCAAACAATACAAAATAAATGAGATTCACACAATTTCAAATTTAGAATTTGAAATGTAACTAAACTTACCCATTTTGATCCAAGGCTAAAGGTCTGACGAAGAACCAACTCCTGTTCAAAATGCTCACATTGAAAGAAATGCAAAAACTCTGAATACCTGAATAAATTTTGTTGGATTAGTTAGTACAACAGAATAAATAATATGAAAGGAATTCAGTAGAATTCAAAAAGTAAACGGTGCAGAGATTTATATTTAGAAGATTCATGTACTAATAGTAGTAAGATAAGCTAAAGTAATAAAACATAATTAAAGAACATTATTTACAAAGAAGTAAAAAATAAATATCAGGTAAAAGTTTAATCTTGTCATTTCATCGAAATGACCAGGTTAAGTAGTAGATAGAAGGCTCGCTACAAATTCAGAATAAAATTATCAGGTAAAAGAACCTACGGAGTGCATATGCTCTTTGACTGATTTCCTCAAAGTTGTCTTCCTTCCGTTTCCATTTGAGTATTTAGGAGAAAACGTAGAAATACATGCGAGAGTTAAATGATGAACATAAAATATAAAACAAATACACAAAAATCAGAGTATCTCTATAATTATAAAAAAAGAGCACACATATAAAGCACACCCTTATGTATATGCTAACAGCTTCAGCATAGAATTTTTGTTTTTTGAATTTCCAGGTTTTTGGGATTTAGCAATGGCATATACACTTTTGAGCTGCAAAAACAAATTTGAAGCGTAAAAAACTTATTACAATAAGGATAAAGGACATAGAATCAGAACTTTATGAATACTCACACACAGTTAAATAATCTCAATTAAAAAAATTTAGCACTCAGAGTCTAGTCTAAGTAAAGGAACATGCTACGAAGGAAAGAAATTTAAGAATAGCAGACCACAAAATAATTTTTCTCTGTGAAAGCTGTTACACTCCATTTTAAACGGGTTAAATTGAAGTGCAACATATCTGTGATTCCTAGATTAATTTAGAAATAGCCACCCAACAACTTTCTAGGTGTCTTAGAGCTCCTAAGCTGTTAACTGAACACAATAATTAACTCCAAACGCTCTATGAACACATAAACTCTGAGAAAAGGATTCAGAAAAATTAAGAAAAAAAGTATGTCTTCATTTCATTTGCGCGATCAGCTCTACCAATAACTCTATTGATAACACCTCACAAAAAGAGAAAATATGATTAGTAGAACAGCTTAAAATAGCTAGTCAAAATTCATGATGATGTTTAAATAGCATATAGAATATCATACAGAAATTAAAAGAAGGGATCTATCGTCTTTGTTTTAATAGAAAATACTGAAACAAAGCAATGAAAATAGGCTACTGATAGTATACTTGTAAGTGAACTAACGATACTAATGAATGGCAGAGGACATGATACTCTATTCTCTATTATTACAAATTTAAAAGTAAAATCTAAATGAATTCTCATACAAATCCTTTTTTTTATAATCGAGGTGTTCGGGCAAGCTTGCGCGCACCTCGACTAATTCCACGGGATACCTGCCACCTCCCACCAGCAACAGGTATCAGGTAACTCTGTCCACCAAGGCTAGAACAGAGGGGAAGAAATCACCTAGTGTTTGTCTATGTTGGGAATTGAATTCTCATACAAATCCTTTTTTGCTTTTCACTCTTGTTGTGGTGTTACTTCAAGGATATCCCAATGCCGATACACTCTGAAAATACTACCGGACATCAAGTATTGATTTTATGAGACCTTACAAATTTTATAAGGCTAATTTGGACATAATTTACAAAGGATAACAGATAGATGTAATCATCTAAACCATAATTGTTTAACAATAATATGAAATGCTTCAAGTGAGATCTATGAAAAATCAAATCTTACAACAAGATGTCTAAATGAAAAGCAAGGATTCCTAGGCACAATTTTAAAAATTGAATACAAAGAAATGATTCTTAAAGCATAAAAGGTTCTGTAATTATTCTAATGCTAGTACACAACATAAAGTCTATCATAATGAAGACTATATCCTGGATGGATCGCTTGGAATACGAACATGGACACTATAAATTTATAGCTTAATGGGAAAGTAAATATGATCATATTCCTAGTATTACTAAAAATCATCAACAACAACATACCCAGTGTAGTTCCACAAAGTGGGGTCTGAAAACAGTAGAGTATAAGCAGATCTTACCCTACCTCCGAAGTAGAGAGGTTACCAATAGTTTTGGAACATCTTATAGAAAACATATAATAACATAGATTTAGACAAACAATTATGAACTCGTCTAGTTATACTGGGAAAACTTGAAAGTCGTGAAGTGAGAAAATAGGTTCTTTGTTCACGACACAAAAACTTAGGTTCTTTTAAACATCAAAGTTTCTGTAATGCCCCACAAATATCACCACACTTGAATGAGTCATCAAATGAAACACTCACAAATTATACTACTTTGAAACTACAGGGCATCAGGAATCTAAGCATTCTTGAGAAATGCAAACATGATTAACATTTTGTAAACAGACGTGCAGTTACAAGTATTTTTATTTTAAAATTAGGTAATCGCTATAAAAGATCAAGCCATTAAGTACAGAAGCCGTTAATACCCATATCACTAAGTGGCAAGCGCCTTTCAGAAACATGCCAACTTAGGAAAGATTATAAAACAAGAGCATGATTTTCATCATAAAAGACAACCCAACTCACATCCAAGTAGATCACACACACCTATAGCTGGACAATTTACACCTTTCATATAGTCATGCCACACAGAATCAAAAGGTAAGATGTTATGATCTGCTAAAGCTAGAACATATAATATATTTACACTACTTTCAAATGATATAACTACAAGCAGATAGTCAACTAGAAAATCATGGAGCATGATTTCCAATTGTTAGAATATATCTGTGTTGCTTGGACTCTCCAAAATTATTATCGCACCCGTGTCGAATTCGCTTTTAAACACCAAGCAGTAGCAAACAATAAGATGAACACAAAAAACATACCTTTGAATTATGACTCTCAACAGCGACAGAAGCAAAAAAAGAAAAATGAGAACTAGATGCTCCAATCTGTATTTATGCTCAGGCAGAGAAAATTCGACCACGTCACGACTGCAAAACACTGATTGCAACTGTGACAAGCCATCCCGTTGGTTACAAATCGAGATACATTGCAAAGTTGCTAGAAATTTATCATCATGGCCTCAAAAGTACATTTTAGAATGCAGCTAGGTAGAGACAAGAAGCATCCATGAAAAATGACCCTGAATCAGTGTTAAGAGCAAATACTATGATCCTTCTTTGCCTGCTACATGCACGTCTAAAAAACATATTTTCAACTTCTTAGAACAAAACATGCAGGTTAGACAATCACTCATCGAATAGAACTACAAATTTAGCAAGTATTATCAACACTCTAAAATCCCCAATTGAAAACCCTAGGTCAAAATAAGAAAACCCCCAATCAATTTTATAATGGGTTTCATGTTAAATCCACAACATATTTATCCATACACAGATACGTACGAAGAACTACAGAGCATTGTGCACAAAATGTTTTACAGTATAATAAATAAACTCTGGAATTTATCGATGGAGACATTTGATCACTGAAACTCTATATTTCAAAGGAATTCAAAAATCGATTTAAAATTTGAGTATCACAAACATATGGAGAGATCGAGTACTAACCTTAAAACAAATACTGTGTCGCCATGTCGGTTATAGAAGAAATTGACTACACTCAAAACCCAATTTTTGTAGATACTTTGTAAAATCGATTAAAAGTAAGTAAGGTTCTTGGAGAAATGGAGTGAACAATACTCTATGCACTATATCCATATCTTATTAGGGAGAAACGATTGAAGAGGGGGGGGGGGGGAGGGGGGGGTGATTTAAATGGTGGGTTTTAAGCTAGATTGGTTCTTCTATGTGAAATTGCAAAAAATTTACTTTCCGCTTCTTTTTTTAATTAATAACGCCCTTCCCGATTCACAGTCTTCTAACGACCGGGTACTATAGCTTTTAGGATGGAATATTTTTCCTTTCGTTATTGCTAAATGAAAAATTAAATTCAACGACTGGATAATTTTTTTTGTCGTTACAAATATAACTTTTAGGGGTCGTTTGGTTGGGAAGGACTTATCCCATCACTAAGGAACAAAAGGTGAGATAAATAATCCCAAGGCAACCTAATACCCCCAACCAAACATAGGATAAAATTATCAAGTATTTTATCCCGGGATTATTTATCCCAATCCCTCACACCAAACGACCCCTTAACGTCCGGATTCAAGTCCCTTCATCAAGAAGCGGCAGCTAAAATTCTAATTTCCTGTAGTGTATTACATCCATCAAAACACAGAAGGGGCAATGGATTCTCAAATTGCTCACATCACTGGAATGGACAAAGGCAAACTTTTAATGAAATATCTGGGGTGTTCTATTACTCACAAAAAGAAAAGGAAAGAAGACTATGCTGATCTTCTTGACAAAGTGAAGGGGAAACTTCAAGCATGGAAGGTTAAATGCCCTCTTTTGGTGGTAAGGAAGTCCTTCTTACAAGTGTTCTGCAGAGGATCCTTATATATGTGTTATCTGCAATAGTTCCTCCTATTTATGTGTTGAAAGAACTTCATAGGAACTTTGCAAAGTTCTTTTGGAGTAATAAAGAAATAGGAAGAAGCAAACATTGGTCTGCCTGGACCAAGGTGTGCCTACCAAAAAATAAAAGGGACTTGGATTTAGATCAATGCTTGATGTGTCTAAGGCAATGTATGCAAAATTATGGTGGAGATTTAGAACACAAAATAATTTGTGGACCCATTTCTTATGGATCAAATATTGTAAGAAACAAATCCCTACTCTTGTGGAATGGAAATGAGGCTCTCAAGTTTGGAAGTACATGTTGGAGAATAAGGACAAAGGTGAACAATTTCTTTGGTGGGAACCTAAAGGAGGAATAGTAAGCATTTGGTTTGATAATTGGACTAATCTTGGTCCCTTATTCAAGCACCCTTAAGATACTCACACTTATTAGGGGATGAGAGATATTGGAGACTTTTTGACTGAAGATGATTGGGATTTCCAGATTATGCAAGAGAGAGTTCCAGAGTATGTGGTAGAGCATTCTAGGAACAACTTGAGCAAAGCCCAACTAATGGAAGAAGGAGGCAAACCATGGTGGACCTTGACTAGTTCAGGTAGTTACAGTATGAAGAGTGTTTGGAACCTGTTAAGAAATAAGAAGGACCATAATGAAGATCTCAATCAACTATGGTGTACAGGATTACCTTTCAAAATATCTTTCCTTGCCAGGAGAGCGTGGCTAAGCAAGGTGGTTGTTTCTCATTTGAATAATATCTGGAATCCTAATGAATCTGTTAATTGTAGGTGTTGTTCTATTCCTGAAAGGGAGATAATTGAATACCTCTTTTTGAATGGAGAGGTGGCAAGATCAGTATGGCATCATTATTCAGGGGTTATTGGTATTAATCAGTGTTATTTGTTGAAACCCAACATAAGAATGTGGTGGAACAATCAAGGAAACTCAAGATTGAAAGTTGTGTTACATGTGGTTCCTATGATAATCCTTTGGGTAATTTGGAAAAGGAGAAATACAGTTTTACATGGAGGAGGATTCACTACTGGTAAGGTGTTACAGAAATCAATGGGTTACTAAAGAAGTTTATTACTTGCAAATTTAAGAGTAGGTGGGATTATGACTACCGGTCAGAGATGGTTGCTGCTTTGGAAGGATTCATGCCTTCATATAGCTACAAAATTGTGAGATGAAACCCCCATCCCCCCTCTAGAGCAATGGTTCAAGTGTAATACTGATGGAGCTTCTAGAGGCAATAAAGGCCCTAGTTCTGCAGCATTTTGCATTAGAGATTCATCAGGGCATTTTGTAGCAGCTAAAGGGATCAGAATTTATGATACAATCAACATGGTGGCTGAAGCTAGGGCTATTAGGGAATGCTTGGAATACTGTAAAGATCACAGTATCAGTCCCATAATTATAGAGTCTGACTCTCTGGCTATGGTGCAGATTTTGGAGGATAGATGGAAGCCCCCTTGGAGTGTGGTGATGGAAGTGAATGGCATTAACAGACTAAGGAGAACAATGATAACAAGAGTACAAGATTTCCTTCGAGAAGGAAATGTTCTTGCTGATTTTTTCACACCATATTTTTTCTTTTGCAGGTGATTTTTTAATAGAATATTTTCAAGACATACCAAGCAATGGAAAAAGTATTTTGCAATTAGACAGAAAAGGCATCCCACAAATAAGAAGACAAGTTACTAGCAGTTAGAAGCTTAGAAATTAATTTACTTGAAACAGGTAATATTTTTATGCTAACAGAACAGGTTTTTAGCTTAAACTTACTATTTTTGTAGCTTAGATGGTGGTATCAACCTTGTATGAGGTTCAACCCATCAATTGAAGGAAATGGAAGTGAGAGTTAAGATATTTGAGGCTTACCAACTCGAAACACCCAAAGAGCATATCGAACCCATGGATTGGAGGAAACTTAGTAGAAACCAGCTGAAAGCATTGTTATCCCAGACTACGCTGCAAAAAAAGGGAAAGCTAATCATTAATCCTTACCAGATCTGATGGTGTAAAGGTTGAAAAAATGAGGATGATGATACTTAGCTTTTCAAGATTTTATCTCTGGGAGAAGCTCAAGTGAGTTGAGATTGAAGAGGGGAGTGATTACACTGGAAAAAACTCCAACTTGAGAAGAGATTGATTGAAAGAGAGAAGATCGAATGGAGGTTGAGGAGCTAATTGAACTCTGCAATTTCCCACTTTCCTAATCTTGACTTAGATGAGAAAATTTAACGAAAGGAGTCCCAAAAGTCTTGTTTTAACTTTTTGGGACCCTTGACCAAGTGTAAGGGTCAAACTAACTTAAAAAATCAAATTAAGTTAATTGGGGACCAAATTATCATTTTTAAAACTTCTTAATCTTTTAAAAAATATAAAACAATCCACAACCATTTTAAATAAAAAGCAAAAATACAAAATCAGATTTTAATATCTCACAACTCCCTTCTCTCTCCTCTCAAACATCTCACTCCCCCTCTCTCTCATCGGTTCTTTTTAACTTTTAACAGTCAATTTCTCTCTATTCACAGGTAAAGGCTTCTCTTTTCTTTTTTTTTTTCAAAAAAAATTAGGGCTTTTTAGTTATGAAGAAAAAGAAGAGCTTGAGTTAACTTCTCTTCTTAGTATGGGTTAATAATTTTAATATTTGATGTTTAAAAATGAAATGGGACCACAACAAACGGTATTTCTTCTCTTACTGTGGTGGTTGATGTAAATGGTATCTTTTCTGAGTGAAATATGATTCTTTGTTGTTGTTGTAGTTCTTGTTCTCGAACATTGTTGTAAAAATAGTGAAACTTGAATTTTGAATTTTTTTTGGAGGACATCTGTTGTGACCAAATCCAACAATTGTTGATTTTGTTAGTTTAAGTGAACACTTACTTCAACAACTGTTGGTTTTGTTGGTGTTTGTTCTGTTTCTGTTTCTTCTTAGAGTTTGTTTGTTGTTATTGTTGGGCTGTGTGTTGGTGTTGTTGATGGTGTTGTATTTGTAAATATGGTAAACGTTCATATTGTTGATGTTGGTGTATTGATTTGATAAATGTTGGTGTTGTTGGTTTTATTTGAATTGTTGTATTGTAACTATTGATAAATGTTGATATTATTGGTGTATTGGTAAATGTTGGTGTTGGTGGTGTTGGTGTTGTTGGTTTGTTTGTTTTTTGTGTTGTTGTTGGTGTTGGTGTATTGGTAAATATTGGTGTTGTTGGTGTTGATGTATTGATAAATGTTGGTGTTGTTGTTGGTGTTCTTGTTGATATATGTATTATGTGGTAAAAATATTGCTACTGGTTTGATTTTTCCCAACAGATGACTCATATGTGGCAACAGATGACCCATCTATTGCAACTGATGAGTCATCTGTTGGAAGAAATAAAACCAGTAGCAAGATTATTTTGATTTCATCCAACAGATGACCCATCTATTGCAACAGATGAGTCATCTGTTGGAAGAAATAAAACCAGTAGCAAGATTATTTTGATTTCTTCCAACAGATGACCCATCTGTTGCATAGATGAGTCATCTGTTGTAATAAATATGTCATCTGTTGCAACATATGTGTCATCTGTTGCAACAGATGTGTCATCTGTTGCAATAAATGAATCATCTGTTGCAACAGATGTGTCATCTGTTGGAAATATTTTGTACTGTGTTGTATTTATTAAATTTACTGTTACCCTTTATTTTAATGATGCACAAATCAATTGTAATCTTTTTTGTTTTTATCTTGTTTGTAGATAAAATGGCTCCTAGAAGAAAAGAGAGTGGATCAACTTCTGACAAAGCAAGTAAAAAAGCTAAATTACAAACACCATTAGAAGAACTTGCTGAACAGGCCCTTTCACAAATAAATGAAGATGTACAGAAAGAGAATGAAGATGTGGAAAGAGATAATGAAGAAGATATTGAAGGAGAATCAGTTGAAAGTTCTAGAGCTGATGTAGAAAAGAAAGGGGAGAAAGAAGTTATAGAGGAAGAATATGAAAATAAAAATGAGGAAAAAGATAGAGATGGTAGGAATGGAGATGATGAAGAAAAAGAAAGTGATAAAGGAGATAAGCTGGAAGGTGATGATGAAGAGGGAAAAGAAAGAGTGAAAAGAGATGAGGAAGAAGATGGAAAGAAAAGTGAGGAAAATGAAAGAGAGGATGAAGAGGAAAGAGTTGATGATAATGATGATGATGATGTCGAGCTATCTTTAATCTCTCGTGAACGTAGATCGAAAGCTTAGCATGATCTTGTCAAAACTTTTAGTATTGACAAGTTCGAAGTTGAGATGCCTACCTACAGATTTGACTGGTGATTTTGTAGTTAAATCTGTCATGGGTAAATCTTTTGATGAATTTAGAAAAATATTGAGGGATGAAAAATTGGAGGATTACTTTAAGTCCAGCTGTTTAGGACAATTTCTTGATCTGCCGGAGGATAACAATGCACGCTTTCAAATAACAATGGCGTATGGTCTTCTCAAGCGCAGGATCAAGTATATGGGTGATGATACTACTTTGAAGGATGAGGACAAGAAGATGGATGAGATTTGGATAAACTATTGTGGCATGCCGGCTTGTTTTGGCATGAAAGAATTTGCCATAGTGACTGGACTGAGATTCCATCCTCCATCTGAACCTCTTCTCACAGTTACACCCTTAAAAAATCCAAAGGCAAGCAAGCCATCTAAATCAGCCAAGGCAGGAAAGAAAGGAAAGACACCTACCAAGACACCCACCAAGACGCCCACCAAAACCAACAAAGGCAAAGACAAAATAAATGAGTTGTTGGCCATTGTTGGACCTAGCTATAAAGCCAAGCAATTGAAGGTTGATCTCCAAAAAAAAAAGGTTTTGCAGAAGCACAAGGAGCCATTATGCTTAGTTTGGTTTGTGCATTCCATTTTATGGGCTAGAGACACCAACAAAGTCATAGAACCTGAACTGTTGGTGCTTGCTCAGGATTTGGAGGCATTCAATAATTATCCATGGGGATATGAAAGCTATTTCTTGATTGTCAAATATTTGTTGACAAAGTTATCTTCAAAGACGGTCAACTTATACGGCTTTCCTTGGGCTTTCATGGTAAACTTCACTCCTAGTTCCTTAGTGTTTCATTTAGTTATATTATTGAATAATTATTCTGATTTTTTATTTGCATCATGTTTACATTTTTAGGCTTGGGCATTTGAAGTTATTCCTCACCTTCGATAGCAAGCTAAGGACTATTCGGAAGAGGTTTCTCATCCAAGGATCATTAGGTGGTTGTCTGCCAAGAACAACTCAAGGATGAATCCCCTTGATCTCTTCAACCCTCCTGATGATGCAGTAAGTATTCTTTTAAATAGAATAATTTTACTCATGTTAACAAGCATTGCAATAGATAACTCATCTGTTACAACAGATGATTCATCTGTTGGAAACAACATAAAAATTATTCCAACAAATAACTCATCTGTTGCAACAAATAGGTCATCTGTTGGAAAAAATCAAAATAGTCTTGCTACTGGGTTAATTTCTTCCAACGAATGTTTAATCTGTTGCAACAGATGAGTCATCTATTGGAAACAACATAAAAATTATTCTAACAGATAACTCATCTGTTGTCACAAATGGGTCATCTGTTGGAAGAAATTAAAACAGTCTTGCTACTGGGTTAATTTCTTCGAACAGATGTTTAATCTGTTGCAACAGATGAGTCATCTGTTGGAAACAGCATAAAAATTATTCCAACAGATGACTCGTCTGTTGCAATAAATGGGTCATCTGTTGGAAGAAATTAAAATAGTCTTGCTACTGGGTTAATTTCTTCCAACAGATGACTCATCTGTTGCAACAGACGGGTCACCTGCTGTATTTCTGTGAAGCAGATGTCTTATTTGTTGCAACAGGTTACCGATCTGTTGCAAATTATAGGTTGATTTTAATATATCTACTTTTATTTATAGGTTGTGCATCCCTGGATTATCCCTACTAAGCAAGAGTTGGAGATGCCTGCCTTTCTTACTCTAGGGATTGTTCAAACAAAACCAGACCCTAAGGTGGATTTGATAAAAAAAAATGGCTGGAGCAACAGCCATCAAAAGGAAAGCACCTAAGAAAGATCAGATTGTTCTTGCTGAGCCTTCTGTTGAGGTTCTTGGTGATGTTCCAACAGATTTGGGTGTTAGTGTTAATGTTGTTGGTGGTAGTAGTGATGGTGATGGTGTTGGCGATGCTGGTGTCAGAGATGATGGTGATGAGCATGTTGATGATGCTCATGAAAAAAAATTTGAAAAAAGAGTTGACCATGATGATGGTCATACTGGTGGTGGATATGGTGGATTCACCCCTTTCAGTGAGCATACCACCTCTTTTGGCCCCTCTTCAAGCTCATGTTCTGCATGCAAATGCCAAGAATGTAAGGATAAACATGACAACTTGATTAGTTCTATTGATGCTCTGACTGTTGTTGTTAAGGAATTGACATCTAAGAGGGGTGTCATTCCATCAAGGAAGATTACAGATCCATTCACTCCATTAGAAGTTAAGAGGAGGAAAAGAGCAATTTTCAAGGTACCATCAGATATTAAATCAAGAAAAATTATAACTCCTCTTCCTTTAACTGTTAAGCAACTTTCAAGGGCCATAGGAGAACAGGAAAAGCTGAAGAAGGTGAATGTTTATAAGTTGGTGAAAGCCACAAGCAAGGCTAAGCTGAATACCTTGATGAAATCAAAAAAAGCCCCAGAAGAGTACTCCATGCATCAATTTAGTGCAAAAGACTTCCAAAATATGACTAATATGAAGGTGTGGTACGACGACTGGGTAAGTTACTTTTTTTAACCTTTTATTTATTTAAATTTCATTAGTATGTTCATTTAGATGATCCATCTATTGCAACACATTACCCATCTATTTCAGAGTACTTATGCAACAGATGACTCATCTGTTGTAACAGATTACCCATCTGTTGAATTAGATTACAGTAGATAGGTAATCTGTCAACAGGTTCAGAGAACTTATGCAATATATAACTCATTTGTTGCAATAGATGGCTCATCTGTTGCAACAGATTACCCATCTGTTGTATTAGTTTGTAGTAGATGAGTAATCTGTTAATATGTTTAGAGAACTTATGCAACAGATGGCTCATCTGTTGCAATAGATTATCCATCTATTGTATTAGTTTACAGTAGATGGGTAATCTGTTAACAGGTTCAGAGAACTTATGCAACAGATGACTCATTTGTTGCAACATATTACCCATCTGTTGCATTAGCTTATAGTAGATGGGTAATATGTTACCAGGTTCATAGAACTAATGCAACAGATGACTCATCTATTGCAACAGATTACCCATCTGTTGTATTTTTTCAATATTTATTATATGTTACTAACTTATTAAAATTGTATTCTTATATCAGTATGTTGATGAAATTCTTTACCTCATGCGGGAGAGGCATCTCAAATTCATTGGGTACTATGATCTTGGGGATAGGATCATGGACCTCAACTTCTACAGTTACTTTTTAAGTAGGTACAACAAACTCAACGAAGAAGCAACAACTCCTAAAGTCAGAAAAATTAAGGAGTTACTTTCTGAGTTTGAATGGGATGAGGATATGATGGATTATTGTAGAGGGAAGAGGCCATATCCAGGTGCCATGGATTGGACGGAGGCAAAGAGAATTCTCGCAGTTCTGAACTTGGAGAAAAAACATTTTGTGACTGTTGAGATCATCATGAATGAGGGAGTCATGAATATTTACGACTGCAACATATCAGTTATTGAAGATTGGAAATTTTGGATTTGCATGGAGCCTTTGTTGGAGTTGTTCCCAAAAATTTTGAAGCAAAGTGGCATAATGAATCACTTGCCAGAAAAGTTGCTCAATGAACGATGGGTTTTGATGGTTGAAAATAGAACATTCCTAAGAATGAGACTGGTGTCTCTTGCGGGTCTTACTCGCTTGCATTTATTGAGTTTTTGATAACCGGCACTTATATTACAACTCCCAAAACTCTATTGAACGATAACACAGTTTCAAGGATTCAAGAGGTTTGGGCTGCTGGGGTGGCATATAAGAGTTTGGAGCCCTGATGTGGGTTGTAATTTCTATCATATAAGTGTAATTTCTAGACAACATAATAATTTTTTATTTTTAGTATCTTTAGTTAATTATATTATGTAATTGGTGATGACAATATTTGTAATAGATTAGAGTCATACTATTAATTGGTATCTTTAGTTTGTATATAACAAATTAAAGCTATACTTTTAATTGGTGTTGCAACAGATTAGTCATCTGTTGGAAATAATCAAACAGATATGCTCATCTGTTGCAACATATTTGTCATCTATTGTAGTAGATGTCTAATATGTTTGATTATTTCCTACAGTCATCATATATGTTACAATAGATTACTCATCTGTTGCAACAGATAAAGCATCTGTTGGAAATAATCAAACAGATATGATCATCTGTTGTAACAGGTTTGTCATCTGTTGCAGAAGATGTTTAATATATTTGATTATTTCCTACAGTCATCACATATGTTGCAACAGATGAAGCATCTGTTGAAAATAATCAAACAGATATGCTCATCTGTTGCAACAGGTTTGTCATTTATTACAGCAGATGTCTAATATGTTTGATTATTTCCTACAGTCATCACATATGTTGCAACAGATAAAGCATCTGTTGGAAATAATCAAACAGATATGATTATCTGTTGCAACAGGTTTATCATCTATTGCAGCAGATGCTTAATATATTTTATTATTTCCTACAGTCATCATATATGTTACAACAGATTACTCATCTGTTGCAACAGATGAAGCATCTGTTGGAAATAATCAAACAGATATGCTCATCTGTTGCAATAGGTTTGTCATCTGTTGCAGCAGATGAGGCACCTATTGGAAATAATCAAACAAATGGAAATATCTGTTGCAACAGATGACAAACCTGTTGCAATGGATGAGCACATCTGTTGGAAATAATCAAACAGATATTCCCATCTATTGCAGCAAGTTATAATCTATTGTAATAGGTTATGTAGTTAGTTGAATATGTAAATGCTATGAAATTCATTGAGATTGTAATTGAACTTGTTAATTGAAAGCTAATTATAGTTAAATAACCTTTTTTTATTACCAATCATGATGCAATGAAGCAATTCACATCAATTTAGTCGATTGATCACTCTATTTAGGACGAATACAGTTAGTTGAACATGTAAATGCTATGAAGTTCATTTAGATTGTAATTAAACTTGTTAATTGAAAGCTAATTATAGTTAAATAACTTTTTTTATTACCAATCATGATGCAATAAAGCTATTCACATCAATTTAGTCGATTGATCACTCTATTTAGGAAGAATACAGCTAGTTGAACATGTAAATGCTATGAAATTCACTAAGATTGTAATTGCACTCGTTAATTGAAAGTTAATCATTGAGATTGTAATTGAACTTGTTAATTGAAAGCTAATTATAATTAAATGAAGTAATTCACATCAAATGTAGAGTATAATGGAAATAATCAAATATATAATTCATTTGTTGCAACAGATGGTCATATCTGTTTGATTGTGTCCAACAAATAGGTCACCTATTGCAACAGATGGGTCTTCTATTGCAACAGGTGTAGAATCTGTTGGGGATGATCAAACATATTAGACATTTGTTGCAACAGATCTCTAAACCTGTTGCAATAGATGGACATATCTATTTGATTGTGTCCAACAAATGGGTCATCTATTACAATAGATGGGTCATCTGTTGCAACAAGTGTAGAGTCTGTTGGATATGATCAAACATATTAGACATCTATTGCAACAGATAACTAAACCTATTGTAACAGATGGACATATCTGTTTAATTGTGTCCAACAAATAGGTCACATGTTGTAACAGATAGGTTATCTGTTGCAACAGGAGTAGAGTCTGTTGGAGATGATCAAACATATTAGACATCTGTTGCAACAGATAACTAAACCTATTGCAACAGATGGACATATCTGTTTGATTATGTCCAACAAATGTGTCACCTGTTACAACAGATGCGTCATCTGTTGCAACAGTTGTAGAGTCTGTTGGGGATGATTAAACATATTAGATATCTGTTGTAACAGATGTCTAAACTTATTGCAACAAATGGACATATCTGTTTGATTGTGTCCAATAAATGGGTCACCTGTTGCAACAGATGGGTTATCTGTTGCAATAGGTGTAGAGTCTGTTGGAGATGATCAAACATATTAGACACAATAGATGTCTAAACCTATTGCAACAGATGGACATATCTATTTGATTGTGTCCAACAAATGGGTCACCTGTTGCAACAGATGGGTCATCTGTTGTAACCGGTGTAGAGTCTGTTGGAGATGAACAAACATATTAGACATCTGTTGCAACAGATAACTAATCTGTTACAACAGATATCTATATCTGTTACAACAAATGTGAATATTTATTTGATAATGTTCATTGAAGGATAAATCTGTTGCAACAGATGACTAATTTGCTGCAACATATTTCATTATTTAAACTAATTTTCCATCTGTTGCAACAAAATAAGAACCCATACATACTACAGTTGTTGGATCATAAACAAAAATATATTTTATACAATAAATAACATATATTACATCACCAACTAAACTAAAATATGAGTTAAAATTATCAAGTCCACAAAACCAACAACAAGACTAAACTAGACTATACAATAATTACAGAGCATTTTGATCTGAACATGTAGTTCTTTTGTGGCCAATCGTCTTACATATGGAGAACTTATTTTTTCTCGTTGGAAATGATTCTCCGACTCCACGCCTCCTCTTCTTAGCTCTTCTTCCCGATTTGCTTGGGTCAACATATGGAGGAGGTATTTCTCTCTGTAAAATCTCCAAAGGAACAATCCACGAATCTTCGAGAGGCACCGAATTAATTTCCTGACAATATACAATTATGTACTTCTTCACCGAATAATATGGAGATGCGTACTCATAAATCTTGTTTCCAAAATCTGCACCATATTGGACTCGAAGCGCTGCCATAGCATGTGGACAAGGTATTTTGTCCAAGTCAAAAACTCTACATGTACAAGTTCTCCTTTGAAGATTGACCGTGGCAACATCACCATGACCGGTGATAGTGAACTTATAGTTAGATATTTGATGAGCCAATAACTTGTTCCCCAAGTTGATGTACTTTGATATTTGTTTTTCCATTGTAGGAACAAGTCTGTTTGGTGAGTTGGTCAACTCCATACGCCTCTCGTGGAAAAATTTTGCAAACCTTAAGTTTATTTCGTCAAATAGAGTGATAATGGGAAATTCTCTTTCAACCTCAAACATTGCATTCACCGACTCAACAATGTTTGACATCATAATATTATACCTATACAAAAAAAATACTTAGTAAGACATAGAATTACAATAAACTCAAACAAGACAATTACACTCAATTTATAATATTGTACCTATTTCCCGGACAGAATGCCCTGCTCCATTTATGGAATCCGACACGTTTAAGATGTTCGGCTTCCTTGGGTACCATATCCCTTATTTGATTGAAATGGTCATAGAACTCACCTCTATCGTACGCTTTCGCTGCTTTATAAAAATAAGATACGACCTTTGAATTGTGAAAGTTGTTTCAAATATTTTCCCCAAGGTGCCTCATGCAACAACCATAATGAGCTGAAGGGTAGACAATCGAAACCATCTTTTCGATACTTGGATGCCTATCAGAAATTATGCACAACTCATCCGTATTATCTACATAGTTTCTCATTTGTTCAAAAAAATATTGGTATGAGGCATCACATTCCTTGTCCACTACATAAAAAGCCACCGAAAAGATATGATTCTCCGCATCTTGTGCCACCGCCGATAGCAATACTCCTTTATACTTGCTCTTTAAGAATGTCCCGTCAACGGATATGACTTTTCTCATTTGTTGAAAATCATGAATCCAAGCCGTATAGTCTACAAAAAAGTACTTGAACCTTCCATTTTCATCAACCTGCAATGCCATCTTACTTCCTGGATTTGCGGACTCAAGCATATAACGGTACGCATCAAGCACTGCATACCCGTGCTCATGTGTTCCCCTAACCAAAGACTTTGCAATCTCCATGCCCTTATAAATCTTCCAATAACTCACCTTACAACCCAATTCTGTACGGAGTTGATTGGCCATATCTCTTGTAGATGGGCTTTTACCATTGGGGAAGCTATTTTTGAAGTATTTACCGATGACCTTTGCCGTGGAGTATGGATTATGGCTCGTAATATGCTCCGAACCACATGTGTGATACTTTTCATAAGTTCTAATACAGAATCTGTCAGAACTTATGAATTTCATAGCCCTCAACCACCACTTGCACTCCGGATGTGCACATCTGAAATAATACACACTATGCGAATTACTCACCTTCTTGAGTCTGAAATCTTTTTTAAAGCAAGCAATATGCAATGAAGTGACTAGTTCTTCCTTGTTCTTGAATGTCATTCCCTTGTAAAAACCTGTTTCATCATCTTGAAGATTGCTCGATTGTGTTGATTGAGAATTGCCCACTGTGTTGCTCGCAACAACGGGTGTAGGTGTTTGGTCCTCCTCCTCTTCATCTCCACTCTCATCATCTGGAATATTCATGTCCACACCATCCAATTCATCATTTAACATATCTTGTTGATCTTGTTCTACATTCTGATTCTCTATCAATTTTTCAACCACGTACACCCTTAAAATGGGCCTAGCTACATCACTTAGATAAGCATGCAAACGAACCTGATCACTTATCTTAAAAGGTAGGACCTTCTGATTTTCAAAAGAGATGTGCATGTAACTGATAACAAGATCTTTTGGTTGGCAATTAAGTCCACAATTGCTGATGATTAAGTTCACAAAATCATCATACAATACATCTCTTTGGACTGTCATCGCTATCGTCTCTAACATGTCACCATCATTCCAACGCCAAATAAATCGATTATTCTTCTCTATCCACTCACCATGACAATCAACACCTACTATTATTGAATCCTCCATTAATGGTACCTAAAGAAATTTGCTTAAAAAAATTAATAATGATAGTAATTTGAGTGGCTATGTACAACAACAAAATTAAATGCACTATCATTGTCCCAACAGATAAGCCTCTGCTGCAATAGATGAGTCATCTGTTGCAAAAGATAACTTATCTGTTGTAGTAGATGACCTATCTGTTGGGTGCATGTTCAAAACCAGTAGCTCAATCCAACAGGTAAGTCATTTGCTGCAACAGATGAGTTATCTGTTGCAACAAATGAGTTATCTATTGCATCAGATGAGCTATCTGTTGCAGCAGATGCTTTATCTGTTGGATTGAGCTTCTGAATCTAAACCAGCTGATGTAAGAAGAATCCAACAGGTAGGTTATCTGCTGCAACAGATGAGCGATCTGTTGCAATAGATGATAAATCTGTTGCAGCAGATGACTTACATGTTGGATTGAGCTACTGGTTCTGCAGCTCAATCCAACAGATTAGTCATTTGCTACAACAAATGGGTCATCTATTGCAACAAATCACTTATCTGTTGGGTGCATGTTCAGAACTAGTAGCTCAATCCAACAGGTAAGTAATCTGCTGCAACAGATGAGTTCTGTTGCGGCAGATGCTCTATTTGTTGGATTAAGCTTCTGAATCTGAACCAAATTTACCTACTGATGTAAGATCAATCTAACAGGTAGGTCATCTACTGCAACAGATGAGTGATCTGCTGCAACAGATGACCAATTTGTTGCAGCAGATGACGTACCTATTGGATTGACCTACTGGTTCTGCAGCTCAATCCAACAGGTAGGTCATCTGCTGTAACAGATGAGTGATCTGTTGCAATAGATTACCCATTTGTTGCAGCAGATGACTAACATGTTGGATTGAGCTGCTATAACATGAATCCAACAGGTAGGCCATCTGCTGCAACAGCTAGGTCATCTGTTACAACAGATGGTTCATCTATTGCAACAGATGACTACCCTGTTGGAACTACTTTAACAGTAGTAGAAATAATTCAATAGCTGTTGTAAATAAATACAACAGCTGTTGGATACGCTACAGAAAATTATTGAAAGAACAACAGATATACCCAGATGAGAAATTGAACTAAAAATCATTATTTTTACTTACCAAAATCACCAATGAAGTAATGCCCAGTGATATACGAATAAAATTTGGTTTAAAATTTCAAGCAAGAAGAAGAGGTAGTAGCAGCCACAACAACAACAACAATGGCGAAGAAGAAGAAGAAGAAGCAACAACCACAACAATGGCGAGAAGAAAAGAAAGAACAGCAACAAGAAAAAGAAAAATAAAAGAAGAGAAGTAGTAGAAGAATAAGAAAGAAGAAGCAGCAACAAAAATGATGGAGAAAAAAAACGCGCAAGAGGAGAGAGGAGAAAGAAAATAGAGAAGAAGAGGCAATTGTTTTTCCCCAATTTTTAGTTTAGGGTTTTATAAGTTGGGCCAAAGTGTAAAATAAAAAAATTGAGTGCAACACCACACATGAGTCAAACTTTCTTAATCCTTAATCTAATATTTGTCACCTATACTCAATAATTAAAACTTGAGTCACCACAATTTTATTTTGAAATTTTTGTGTCACCCTTAATTCATTGTCCCGACTTAGATGTCAAGGACATATTATTTGTTTGCTTTTCTACTGGATCGGGTCACTCTTGGGCCCGAATTGTACATAACTTTTGGTTTTTAATAAATGGGCTATTCAAGCCGATTTTAACTTTTTAAAAAAAAAGGCCGAACAACGACACTGTGTTATCAGGTATACATTCTTCTTATTAAGCATAAATTATTAAAACATCAATATTATTCTTAAACGTCATACTTCACCCACTTCATTTGTAGATGTGGTTGGTTGTTTATGTGAAATTGGTGATATAGAGAAATGTGGATCGAAGGGCAAAAAAAGAGAGATTCAAATTTTTACTGATTAGTAAGTCACTTATCTCTAGATAACCGCTTAATATCTTCATTATAGTTACTCATTGATGTTATGGCATCCAAACTTCATATGTATATAAGTACCCAATTCATTTATCAATTTTCAAAAAACAAATCGTTCATAATTTTTTATTCTTATGTTATTTAAATGCAACTTATGTATTTATAGTCAATGAAATTGAAAATATATGCATTTAAATTCTTTCCTGCTTTTTCTTTGCCTCGGCTTTGGGGTGAACTTTTGAATCCAAAAGTAACAAAACAAACATACCAAACCATGTATATGTCTTCATATTAGAATCAAAGGCTGGAAACTTCTTTTAATTAAATTTAGATGAATTGTATGAATTGTACACCTTTAAATTTTACTTTGTCTTTTTTCCTGCATAGTTTTGAGAAAGTCAAAATTACCTTATGGAAATAACTTGGTGAAAAGTTTGCTCCTTACTTGTACGACAATGATTGTTGGCCCGTATATAGTGATAGTCACATCTACAACCGTGAAAGAATTTCGTGGTAATTATCTTCAATTTAATTGTCACTATTTATGAATTTAAGTGCTAACTTTTTCAAGAAATGTCATAGTTACATTTTATTACATTCATTGTTAAAAGGTGAAGTTAGCTTCTCCACCACCTAAGCAAGCAAAATATATGTAAATCTAGATATAGATAACGTAAGATCTTTGGTTTAAAAGTTTATCACCATGTCAACTGAAGTACAAGTTACAGAAAGGTCTAATGTTAATAGCATTCTGATTGAGAAAGAGATGTTTTTGAATCGGATGGACATTAAGGAGTTGTTTAATTCTGAGAGAAGTCCTAAAATACAGGTTATTTACATATTTTGCTTCCTAAGTTTGTGGATTTCCATTCCAACAATTTCATTTACGGTTTTAATTATGGAGTTCAACTCATTTTAAAGATGAACATGATAAATAAATAAGTTGATAAATTAACTTATTCAAATATAAACAGGTATTTGTTGATGTCTCATTGGATAACTTGAACGATCTTGAGGAAGAATTACAGGTCACTGATGGTGTTAAAAGTAGGAAAAGAAAACACCTAATCATACAGACAAAGAATTAAGTGTTGAAGATGCAAGTAAGTTTAAGAAGTAGAGAGAATATTGTTGCTCCTAACCTTTAATTGATATTTGAGCTTACACAAAACTGTTTCGACCTGTTACCATTTTTAGTTTGGTGTGACGAGTAGACACGTGTTAATGAATAAATTTCTCTATTAATGTTGTTAATTATGGTCGATAGTGATGATATCCATACTTGTATGGTTATTTTCTGACTTACATGACACACTAATTATTTTCGTATTTAGCCAAATATTATATATTGGTACCATTGATTACACCTTTCTGTAATATAGGTGAATTGAAAATTTGTCAGGCCAGATTTTGAATTTGAAAGGACAAAACGTAAAATAGTAAATTTAATACAATTTAACACTCACAATTGTATAACTACTTTAATAGTTGAAAAAATGAAGCAAGGTGATTTTATTAGAATTCTAAATAAAAATTGGAGAATGAGTTTAGGAACAAAAACTCAAAGATCGGTGCATTTATTTGGCAAGAAATGGAGGAACTAACTATTGCCAAATAAAAAACTAATCCTCTCCTCTTCCTTATTTAAGATGCATTTTATTACCAAATTAAAAAATAATCTTCTCCTTTTCCTTATTTAAGATGCATTAATACATGATTCAATTCAAAGAATTTACTCCTCCTTTCTTATTTAAGACTCATAATTATATAGTAAAAACGTTTTACTATCAAGAAATACAATAAAATTATTACTTTTAAACAACACGCTTCACATTTGTTATGGTTGTTATGAAAGTTGTTTCATGAACCATTAAGCTGCGTATTCCAATTGATTATTTCATGTCTCCATAATTATTTCGCATAAACACGACATCTGTGTGGTGTAGCCACAAGGCAAAGTAGGTGAATCTGAATTACACCATCCTAAGTTGATCCTCAACACATTTTCATTTACTTATTTTTACACAAAAGATAAAATAACTAATCTTTCACAATAAATAAATAACAACATAAATCCCTAATGTACTTCCTATTTTAATTATAAATTATGACATTTATCTTACAAAGATTTAACTCATTCAAAAAATAACTCAGATTCAGGTTGTCTCTTATAATGTTCAATACTATTGTTTTTAAATAACATTTTATCATCACTTCATTCCTAAACTATTTCTTTATTTTGAATTTGACAAATACTTCTACAGGAAACTACATCATACACACCAGATTAGTTTGAAAAATTGTAAAGGTAAATTATTAATGGTAACTTTATTAATTATATTACTTTGTTCTTCTATACAATTACCAAAACATTTAACTTTGGATACAAATGCAATTGAAGAACCTAATGTACCAATGAATGTGATGTATGCAAAAAACATAGAAATGCGAATTGCATATTTGAAAAAGGAACAAGAGTGAATAAAAAATGAAATATACAAAGAAGTTTCGCCAGATCAACCTTTATTAGTCCGAAGTAATTGCGTCAAGATTATATTACCCTGGACCTATGGTAATTGCGTCAAAATTACCTTACCCTGTACCTATGGAAATGAATAGGAGCTTTCGTAGTTGCCTTTCTTGAGCTTTCACTAAGTCTTCAATATAACCAGTAAAGACTGATGGGACGTGCTGATGTATTTGTTTGTATTTTGCAATTATACATATTGCAAAATATTTGTTATCAAAATCTATTGTCAAATACCCGTTTACTATAATAGAAATGAAATAAAATTATTTTTTGACAATATTTTTAGACTAATTAATTAAGAATATACTATCAATTATGCTAAACTTGATAATCTTCATTATCTGCTATCATTATAATCTTCTTCATAAAATAAAAACAACAGATAATGATATGATCGGGCAATATATCGAATACATAATTGATCGAAAAGAAAATTGATTCATACACATATACTTAAAAGCTCGCGCAAAGAGCGGCCATGTTTCCTAGTATATAATAATAAAGGAGAATGTAGAAGTAATATGACACCACTCTATGGCCTCCAATGGCATTTATCTTTTTTCTCCTTTTTTTGAGACTTTTTTCAATTTTTTTTATGCATAATCTATTAACTAAATGACTTCAAAAAAAAGCCTCCCAAAATAAATGCAGTTAAATGCAATCAAGATCTTTAAGACAAAGCAATAAACAACAAATAACCTCATTCCATTATCAGCCCACGTAGTAGCACATTATGCTAATTACAATGGCTTTTGCTTCTACCTCATCATGTGTAATTAGTGGATTTTAATATGTATTAATTTCAGAATAATTATATTTTAATAAATAATGTGCCTTTTCATACTCTATTTGTGCTATATAGATTGGAAGTAGATTGTTTTCATATAGCTTGCTTGCTCTGTTTTGCTTTAATATAATGAATTTTTAGTAGATGAGTTCTTTTCTTTCTGAGTTGGTTATCAATAAGACAAAAACAGCGAGTTGATCAATCTGGTATGATTTTTATCAATATTAATGAAAAGTAATCTAATTACATGATTTTTATTATATATATCACCAATTTCTTTCAGCCTTTCTTCGCTGATGATCCTTCTTTTGTGTTCCATGATGGCAAGGCAATGTTAGTAGTGTTAGGGTTTTTGCCCTGATTTTCTTACCAAAATCGAGTATTAATTTTCTATTGAAGGAAAATAAAAGTAATACCATAATTACTTTTACTTTTCCTAAAAGGAAAATATAAAATTCTTCCATATTTGGCTAACCTCTTTATTGTAGGAAAGGTTTTGAAACTCTATAAATAGAAGACCCCTCTTCTCATACCATAACACAATAGCATCCACAATGTAGTCCCTAAAGAGTCTTATTTAGGGGGGGATTTCTCCCAATAGGTTTTATATTTTTTGATATTAGTTTCATAATATGTAGGCCGTTTGACCAAACCCTATCAATAATATGTTTTTAGTATGTTTTTATTTGTCATCCAATTTATCGTCTCTATGGTTTGCAAACTAATAGCTTCCGCATGACGCCCTCTCGATTTCGAACCCAACAAGTGGTACCAGAGCCGATGGTTCAGATTGAAGACATGTTATGTTGAAAGTTACAACCAATTTGATGATAATGAAGATATATGTCCAAAAAATACATGTGGAGATAATTGTCAATCATATTTTCAACAATCCTGCAGATACAACTTTGAAAATAAAGCTCACTTTAACCCTACAAAGGGCTCCAATATTTTTAACCCGAAAGGGCTCATATATTTTTAACCCCAAAAACTCCATTTTTAAAGCATGTCAAGCAGCAGTGATGAAGATTATGTGAAGAACAAAGATAATACATGTGAAGAAGGTGGATCAAGTTTTGTCAAGAAAATCAAGCCAAAAAGGGGAGATTTGTTAGGGTTTTTGCCCTGATTTTCTTACCAAAATTGAGTATTAATTTTCTATTGAAGGAAAATAAAAGTAATACCATAATTACTTTTACTTTTCCTAAAAGGAAAATATAAAACTCTTCCATATTTGGCTAACCTCTTTATTGTAGGAAAGGTTTTGAAACTCTATAAATAGAAGACCCCTCTTCTCATACCATAACACAATAGCATCCACAATGTAGTCCCTAAAGAGTCTTATTTAGGGGGGGATTTCTCCCAATAGGTTTTATATTTTTTGATATTAGTTTCATAATATGTAGGTCGTTTGACCAAACCCTATCAATAATATGTTTTTAGTATGTTTTTATTTGTCATCCAATTTATCGCCTCTATGGTTTGCAAACTAATAGCTTCCGCATGACGCCCTCTCGATTTCGAACCCAACAAATAGCACTACTCTTTCCTTTCTGTTTATTTTAACCACTTTTAATTTTATTTGAGCATGGTTAGTCGACTTTAATTTGCAATTCAGAATGTATTATTTCTTTGTGATATCTTGTAACTAACCTAAATACTATTGGTGTTTTAGCATCGAATTCTTACACTAGCAGGGTCACAAGTTAGTGCTTCTTTTCCAATTATAAGTTTGTGCTTCTTTTCCATTCATCTATGATGAATTTTATTAATTTATCAGTTGTTCAACAATTATTTTAAGAGTCATTTTCTGAATTTTATGCGGTAAATATGATATTGTTGTTATTAATAAGGGAAATGAGAGACGTTATAAATATAATAACGAATTATAGTAAACAAAGAAAATAAGGAGTCATAGCATGTCATTTTGCTCATCCTAAAACTTCATAGTAGACTAGCTTTGCAACATTTAAATAAATGAACTGATTTTAAGAGGGGTGATTCAATATGTGTAAAATCCTACTCGGTACTTTCTCTTCCGGATTCTACTTCTGTAATATAGGTTGATTAATTACTAGTTTCTAAGTATTTTCTCCCAAAATTAAAGTAAAATAATATTTATTTTTATTTTTTATATTTTTTACTATCTTTCTTGATACCTAATTTTTATTTTTATTTTTATTTTTATTTTTATTTTTTTAACTATCTCTTTTGATATCTAAGTCCTTATCCTATTTAGCCCATCGGTGGTCTTACCCTGTTCGTCTCTTTCCTTTAAACTTTTATACCTAAGAACTGTTTCTTCAACCTCACCCTGGACAAACACACGTCCTTTGGCTCTCAAGCCCTAGCGGACTTTTAACGTCCTAGGAATTTACAGGTTGATCCATCGGAATTCTTAAGCAGTTTAAAAGACTAACCACATACTAAGGGTAGATATGGACGACTAAAAATAGTTGTGGAGCTTAATTATCAAATAAAGATAACATTGATAAAGATACATTTTATAAGATAACATAACTATGAACATGCTTTATAATATAAACATTACAAGCATGTTGTACAAACATGGGGAGAAAAATACCTAGGTCTAGTAAGCAAAATAACCTACTTACATGGTGTAGAGCGGATAGAGGTTTCCCTTTCGGGAGTCCCCGGTGTTGCTCCGAAATAAGCTGAAAATAAAAACTCACACTCTATACAAACACTGGTTTTTACAATACACTCTCTTTGTTGTTTTTTTTTGTTTTTTTTATAATATTCTCACTCACACTTACAAATATTAGTTGAATACTCTGGTACTCAAGCTCTGAGGTCGATTTCTCGATATCTGTCTACTAGGAAATGATACATATTTATAGAAGAGTCTGCGGACTTCAAAATCTATTTTGTTTT
The DNA here is from genome assembly GCA_031232105.1 of Capsicum rhomboideum. Lineage (NCBI taxonomy): Eukaryota > Viridiplantae > Streptophyta > Magnoliopsida > Solanales > Solanaceae > Capsicum > Capsicum rhomboideum. The sequence goes on along the minus strand of CP124715.1, from coordinate 38,431,825 downwards.
TTCAAATTCTTGCATTATTGTGCCTGTGGTCCCCATCTGTTGAAATTTTTGTATGAAATTGTCGTGTTTTTCTTCTTTTCTGAAATTTCCTTTCCACTTTGAGTTGCTTTATGTCACTTTCTTCTTTTTTCCTTTTGACTTTTGCTTTTCTTTATTTTCTTTTGTCTGTTGATGAAGTCATTGCATACGTTTTGGAGTAAAATTCAAAGTGACAGTGTACAGGTTGTGTAAAGCATCCGAATCAAAACCCATACCGGAGTCGTCATCGGCATTTGGGTCTTGTGCAAATTGTTCCAGAGTAGGATTATACTCTGAGTCTGAATTTGGTATTTTCGAGTCTTCGTCTTCTGGCTTAGGCCTTATCATGTCCTTTGTTTCTTCTTTAGATAGATCAGTTCGAGATTCTATTAGTAATTTCATTAATGTATTGCCAATAATATTCTCTATTTTTTTAGTATTCATTTTTTGTCTGGTTTGTCTTTTTATCTTAGATGTCTTTGAGCTGGATGTTCCTTCTAGATTAAAACTGGCAGGAAGTCTTCTCACACTTTTTGGCAAAGTGGCAGTCATTAATGAATTTGATAAGTCTTTACCGGCTACCGTTTGAACCGGACTAGTTACACCTTTACCTGATGTAGTAGGTTTGTCTGCATTCGTTGGGGAATGCACACCCGTCTGATCCATTTTAGATAAAGATGGAGAACTTTGCTGTGGAATTTGAAAATTTGTCTGAGAATAGGAATTTTTTGGAGGCAGTTCTGGACTTTGTCTTTGGTTTAAAGCCAAATGAAGGTCTTTTATATGGTTCTGCACTATTTGGTTATGTTTAATCAACTCATCTGACTCTTTTTCTAACAGTTCATTTTTTTGATTTAAACGTTTAAACCCGTCGGTTATAGAGCTGCAATGGTCACAAATAATAATTTTATTGGTGTATTTTTGTATATTATACTGAGGGTAATTTACTGGATTTCGTAATTCGGGGGTTATATAAAAATTTGGCCCTAATTTTCCTCGGGCATAGTCTAATGTATCTATAAAATTGTTAAATCCCTTGTATAAAGGATCTCTAAAGTCTTTAATGGAGTCTATCACCTGTATCCATGTCTGAAAAATACCTGACATCCTTCCCTGTATAACTACATAAAATTTAAATTTGTTACTCAAATTTTTGTCTGTGAAATATTGAGTCAGGGCATTCATCACAGCTAAGAAATAGCTGACATCCCTTGGATTCTTGTTATATCAAACCCATAAATTGTCTAATAAGCATTTTTGATTTCTGTCAACCCTTGTTTTGGGTTTTATCTTGAAACTAAAATTTGAGTCTGGGTAACAAACTAGATTTTGTTTTCCAAAATAAATTCTTTCAATTGTCTGATCATTAGATGTCTGCGGTGCATTTAGCATTGTTTGGGGTCTGAAATGAGTATTTCTTAATCATGTCTGAAGATAATTGTCTGCTCCTGAGTCTGAAGCTTTTGCTTTACCCTTGTCTGTATTCATGCTGCAGAAAAAACTAGTTAGTAGTTTTTGGAATTAATCTACTAAGTTTGTTAGCTAGGCTATTTTCTTTGTCTTTAATATGTTCAAATTTAATAGTATATATTGAAGTAGAATCTATAAAATTTAACCATCGTCTTTTACTACTATTCTTTTTACTTATCTTTTCATGAAATTTAACTATTGTTTCACAGTCTGTTCTTACTAAAATTTTTGGTTTATTTAAAATATATATCTTAAAACTATTTAAACCATAGATGATTGCTAAAATTTTCGCGTCTATGCTACTCATATTACCTTTTTCTTTATAAGTTCCGCTCTAATATGCACAAATTCTTTCATCTTTTTTAGTACTATATTTATTTTTTCTTGCTTTTAATATAGCTCCCCAACCTTCGAAACTTTTTTCTGTTTCTATAATTAAATAGTTTGTTTCTAAAGGTAATGCTAGGTCTGGTATTCGTTTAACCATTTCTTTTAGTCTTTGTACTAATTTAATATCTTCGGTGTTAAATGATTTTTGCCCTTTAGTTCCAGTCTTGCCATATAATGGTCCGGCTACTTTTCCTAAGTTTTTAATAAATGGTCTAGCATAATTTAAAATTCCTAAAAAAATTTGTAAATCTTTAGTCTTATCTAATTTGTCTGGCATTTCTAAGGCTTTTATTGCTATGTGAGGTTGTAATTTAATCTTTCCTTCTCCTATGGTTATTCCTAAAAAATTAATATATTGTTTACATAATTTCATTTTCTTCTTACTAATTATTAAACCATTGTCTAGAAAAAGTTGAAAAACAGTCTGTAAGTGTTCTAAATGTTCTTCCATGTTATTACTAAATACTAAAATGTCGTCTATATAGACTAAAACAAAATTCTTATATTTACCAAATATATTATCCATTTTTCTTTGAAAAATAGGAGGGGTTGTCTTTAATCCAAATGACATAACTAGCCATTCAAAATATCCTTCTGTACATGTAAAAGCTATCCATTCAATACTGCCTTTATGCATTTTTACTTGCCAATATCCTGACTTACAATCAAATTTACTAAATATTTCTCTTTCTTGTATTCTATTTATTAATCATGTTTTGTCTAGTAACTTATATGCATCCATTACTGTATTATCATTTAGTCTTTGTAGTTTATTACCATTCTAGCTTTTCCTCTAACTATTTCACTATGATTTCTTACCATAAAAGCTGTGGATCTATGTCTGGACGTAGATCGTCTAATTACTCCTAAATTTAATAGTTCTTTAATTTGAATTTTAAAATTTTTTAAGTCTTCGTTTGTTGCTTCTATTGTTGTTTTCTTAATGAGATATTCGGGATTTATAATGACTAATTTACATTCTAATTGATTTGATCCCCAATGTTCTAAAGGTTTTTCGCCTATTATTTCTAATTTGTCTAATTTGTGTATAATCCTTTGTAGGTCTTCTTGATTCTTTATTGCTCCTATCTGCTGGAAATCTTTCCTAAGGTTATAACCTTTTATACCTACCTCAATTAAATTGTAATTCTTTTTTATTTCTTCATCTATGTCTATCCATTCCTCATTTATTACTTCTGAAAGTAAATTTTCTTCTATTTTGCAAGTACAATATGTGCCTTTATCACAGATGGTGTCTGGGGCTATTTGTTTATTTCTAGAATCTTTTATTACCTTTGTATTTCTTTGTACATTTCTTCCGAAAAATGATGGCGTTATTGTAATATTCTTTGTAAAGATTACTCCGTCTCTAGTTATAAAACATCCTCCATTATTTTTTACCATGAAGTCTAATCCTATTACAAAATCTGCTTTTATATTTAAATCTCTTGTCAACATATATCCTAGCTTATACATTGTTTTATAGTTAGAACATGTATTATTAAAACTAATTATGGCATTCTTTACATAATGTTTATATGTATTATGAGTTCCATCCATTTGCATGGATATTTGTGGTTCTTTGAAACTATTTATAAGGTGTTTTGGTAAAATATTTTTATTTATTATACCCTGTGTACCCTGAGTCTACTATCCCTAAAGTTTCTATTTCATAATCCTGTATTACTTTTTATCTTCATTACCTACTAATCCTTCAAAATTTTTATTTAATAATTCTGTGTCTTCTGGTTCTTTTAAGGGGTCTTCTATTATTATTCCTTTTCTTTTTTTGAAAACCATTAGTCTTTCTTCTAACTTTTTTATTGTATATTCAAGCCGATTTACTCGATTTTCTAAATCCATGTTGTCTTTATTTATTATTGTTGTATTTTCATGATAAACTTGTGGTTTGTCTTCTAATTGTATTACATGTCTTCCTATGGATTTTTCTATATAGGGTATACATCCTTCGATGTAACAAAATTTACATTTTGCTCTTCTTGCCTTACTGGGGTACCAATTGCTTATATAACATTGTATATTATCTAATCCTTTATGTCTTTCAAATTCATGTATACAATCTTCTTTAATATTTACCAATGAGAGATTTGTTATAATTTCATTTAAATTTTTGAATCCTATATCTTCTTCGAAGTCTGAAGAGTTTTGTACTTGATCATTATTAATACTAACAATAGAATATATACTTTTGATATCTGACATATATTCGTCTACATTTATTAACGTTTCTTTAAAATCTTCGATTAATTGAGAATTTCTTGTTCTAGTATTATTTCTTTTAGGTCAAGTATTAGCTAAATGGTCTGCACTTCCACACGTGAAGTATTCTAAAGTGTTTCTATAACTTTTATCATTTTTATATTTTCTAACATGTTTGTCTTTATTTAAGTATGGCTTTTTAGTTGATGATTTTCTTAAATAATAACTTTTCCTTCTATAATCATTTCTTTTGTATGGTTTCTTATATTTCTTGTATTTACTTTTCTTTTGATAATTATCATCATAACTTTGGGTAGTATATATAGTTTTACAGAAATTAGTTTCTCCTTTCTTTAATTGTTGTTGTATTTGTATATTAGTACATTTTTCTTGTAATATGTCCATTATATGTTGTACTTTATGTCCTATTGACCATTTTGCATCGGGATTTTGTATTACGCCGTCTCTCTTTCCCCATCGTTCTTCTATTTCTCTTCCTAGTGCTCCTGATAATTTATTAAATAATTTCTTTACTAGAGTCTGATCAAAAGCATTACCACTTATGCTACTATAATAAAAATAATCTAATAAAAAGGCTTTACATGATACAAACTTTTTAAACTTATTTGTTCTAACTTAATTAAAGATTTTCTTTGTAATACGAGTAATCCACTATTTGGGTCTTTCCCAGTTATTAAGTTATGTATTTTATTTGTAAAATTATACGGGTTTGGTCCCATATCTATTATCACTTTGAATTCGTGTGGTAATTCTGATTTATATGCTTCCCACACTCCTTTAGCTGATTCTCCTAGAAATCTCTCCATATATCTATACATTGTTTCTGCGTCTGTTTCGTTATATGTTTTAATATAGTCTGCTACTACTATACCTTTCCATAGGTCTATAACAGTATTCCATATTTGAGGATCATGTGCTGATATATTTAATATTTTTCCTTTACTTCCTCCTTCTTGAAGGGTAACTGGTTCTTCTATTGGCAGTCTTTTTCCTATAGGTCTAACACTATCCATTTCTGTTTCTGGATTAATTATGTATACTCTATGTCTAGGTACATTTCCTGTATTAGTTTCTACTGTATGTATTTTAGAAGTTCTTTGGAAAGGACTTGAGCTTGTTGAGGCTGATTCCATAAATTCTTTAATACGATTAGTGGTTTCTTCTTCGGACGTATTGCTAATTTCTTCGAATTTATTATCTTTATATCATATATTATCAGTTCTTAATTCGCATTGTCTAAAATGATCGTCTATATCAAAGATGTCTAAATTTCCTAATTTACATCCTATACATTTAAACCGCTTTTTATTATTAATTCTATATATTTCTCTAGCTTTTTGTATTGCTTTATCTACCTCAAATTCTTCTAAGTTTAGTTCTTCATTGATATTCATAAACTCTGTTCTTTCAAATTCTTCTTGTATTTCTTCTTCTAATTCATTTTGATTTGTAGTCTCATAGTTTATAAATCTTACCGAAATTTGTCCCTTTTTATTTGTATACATTAAATGATCTGTTAGTTTTACTGTTTCTTATTTTTTAGAGTTTTCTAAATTCCATTCTAAACTTGCATATATTTCTGGGTCTATTTTTAAAGGTTGCATTAATTTTATTCCTTTATTTCCCATTAAACCTACAACGTCTTCTACTTTTAACTTAAATTTAGTACTGCTATTATTTACTAGTTTTCCTATAAATCCTACACATATTAAAATATTGTTACCACCATTCATGTCTTCACATCCTTTAGTCTGGATTCCTATCTTTATATATTTTCCAAATTCTGTTGAATTAATCATAAAGTCTGAACTACAATAGAAAATTCCTCCGTTATTATTCATGTCTACTTCTGTTAAACCAATAAGGGATCTTTTAGGATCTGACCATCTATCATCATAAATTGTTATTAATACTTTAGTTCCTAGATTCTTTCTAGTTAATCCTTTTAATCCTATAATTATTAAACTCATATGCATTAAATTCATATTTGTTCTTTTAATTTCATTTAAAGATTCTGAACTTATTAAAGTAATGTTTTGTTTATTTTCTCAACACATAATTGTTCTTCTCTATAATGTCTATATAACTGAGCCTTTTGTGAAAAAATTCCTGCACTATATAATATTCTGGGATTTAATAGTTTTAATTTATTTTGTTGAAAAATTTGAATGTCTTTATCGATATCAATTACTTCATCTAATTGTTGAATAGGATTTTGTCTTGAGGTATTTATTATTGTATTTAATAAGTTATTTCCTAGTCTATTTTGGGTGTAACTATGTCTTGGTTTGTTCTTCTACCTGAAAAAAGGTCCATGATTTTTGTGTTCTAATTAATGGTGTCTTATCTTTATTTGGGGTTACTTCTACTTTCTTAAGTTGTTCTATTAAATGGTTGAAGGTGTCTTCAGGGACTGGTGGATATTTTATTTTTATAAGTTGTTTTATGTACTGGTTTAATTCATCTTTATTATATTGCGGATCTTTTTCTTTTATTAATTTTTCTAAATTCTCGTTTAATTTTAATAGTAAAAGTATAATAGTATTATTCTGTTTTATTATTACTTGATCTGTTTTGCTTTAGGGAATGTGATCACTTAATCCTTCTGGGTTAGGGCTAATTACTTCTCCTTGCTTAATTACTTCTTTATAAAGTTGACTGTTCATGAAAGGATTATAGTCTTAATTTGTTCTATACTAGTTTTTAATTCTTGTAGTTCTTTATGGATTATCTTAATATTTTCTGGAGCTTCTCTAATATAGATTTGTCTTTTTTCTATTTCTGATTGTTGTCTTTTTAAGAAGTCTAAATTTTCTTCTATGTGATTAGAAATTCTTATCTGCTTAACTTGTAATTCCCTAATTATTTCTATTAGTATTGTGTTGTCTTTATAAATACTATCTCCTAAGTTTAATAATAAATCTACTATACTATTTAACTGAGAGTCTTCACAATGTAAACTATGTTCTCCGTTACTAAAATTACACCTAATTAGCACGTTGTCTTTTAAACGTTTATATTTCTTTTTCGGTATTAATTGTAAATTTAAGTATTGTAATTTTTTAAGGTTAGTTATTTTATCTATCCTAGCGCTATCCAGATTGGTCTATTTTTATACCACTTTAACCAATTTTCATAATTTTCAATACCAAGTTCTAATCCTCGTAATTCCCAAGTGTCTTTTGTATTATTTTTCTTTAATTCTATATATTTATTTTTTGCTTGTATTAGTCTTAGCACTTGTATATTATATATCCAATTATTAGCTTGTATTTGTCTTGCTAACGGATGTGTTCTCATTAAGTACTTAGCCTAAAGGGTAATATTTTATTTGATTTTGTAAATACTGTCTATCACTTATTATGTGTTGTATTTCGTTAGAGATAAGTAGTTGTCTATTGAGAATCTTAATTCTTTGACTTAATCTTTGACGATATATTTCTACTGAGAGTTTTCTATATTTTGTATTTGTGAGTTTATCAAATTGTATTAATTCGAATTCTAGAATACCTCTTTGCTTTTTAAGTCTTTTAATTTCTGAGTAAGAGCTGCTGATTAGATTATAATGGAATCTTAGGTAGTTACAATATGAGTCATTTCTTTTCATATACTATAAGTATTTATTAAGGGAAATTAAAATTACTTTTATTAAATATTCTTGGGCTTGGATTTCTTTTTTAACTTGTTTAATTTCTTGTTCTATATATTTATAATAAGAGGTTATCTGATTAATTAAATGAGTTTCAATTTCTAGTTCTAAATATATTTTAAATCTTACTATAACTTCTACTAATTTGTTTTCTAGAAAATGAATGTAATTTTGTCCTTGTTGGATAATATCTTGTCTTTTGCTAAGTTTCTTATATATTTTTCTATATCTTTTAATTGTTCTTTTAGGTTGTTGCATATAAATTTTAACCTAACGGTATGTCTTTAAGTTTTTCTGTTAAATAATTTATTCTATCCCTATGTTCTTGTATATCAGTACTTAGTCTATATAATTCTATTATTATATAATTCTTAAGTTCTTCTTGTTGTTGTAAGAGAAAGTCTATTCATTATAATGAGATGTGATGAAATCCAACATATATATATATATATATATAAAGGAGAAACATAGATAAGGTAATATGACCCCTCTCTATGACCTCCATTCCTATTTATTGGGGGGGGAGGGGGGGAGGGGGGGCAATTGTTGGTTTTTCTCCTCATTGTTAATGTAGTTATTATTTAATTACTATTGGGTTCTAAGTGTATTGTGAATGGAAAATAGAGGAAAAGTGAAAGAGTAATATTTCACTTTAAGAAAGTTAAGTTCTCCCAATTGGTGGGAGAAAGAATGTCACGATCCAATATTTGAGTCATGATGGCGCCTACCATAACCCACCAATAGGCAAGCCAAACCCTAGCCTGGAGCGACAAGCAACAGACTAACGGGCGCAATCTCAGAAAATAGAGATGAAATGGAAGTAATCATACTAATAAACATATTAGAAATATAAAAACAAAATCAAAATATATATTCATACCAAGACTGAGATGGAAGAGGACAATATATAAAGTCAAGAATCCCTCCCAAGACCTGGTGAGGTCGATACAAAAGCCACTACTAAACATACCTAAAGTACTAGACAGAAACCAAATATACACAATAAGTACCACAGTCTCGAGTGCAAAAGACTATACAGTAGAGATGGAGTAGGATCTGCCTCGGACGTTAGTAAGCCCACTCTACTCCGGAATCAGTGCTGAGAAGAGAGTCACGTCAAAATTGTCGGCTAGTGCCCAGATCTGCATCGGGAAAAAGATGAAGAAGTGCAGTATGAGTACCGGGGCAACGTGTACTCAGTAGGTATCATCGGCCGACTGAGCTCAATGTAATATAAGTAGGCTAAAAAAAATGCGAGGGTGCATGCTAAGTCCGGGGTATAAATAATAAATCCATAAGTGACTGCCGAGGCGTAAAGATATGCTCAGGAGAAAAATAAGTGTGATACTAAATAACGGGTAAATAAATGCGTAAGTAAACACACAAGTCAAACATAACCTATCTGGGCCCCCATAAACCCGATAGGCACACGAAAGAAAACAATAATCCAGCCTGGCCCCTATAAACCGACGGGACACACAAGAATAGTAAATGCATAGTCACTAGTGTCTCAAAGTTATATCCGTATCCAGTAACCACAATAACCAACTAGGGTGCACCGGGCTTGAACCGGCACCAATGGATAATAACAAGAGGCCAGACGCTGGAATCGAACCGGGCACAGTGGATAATAATAATAGGCCACATATATATCATATCTGCCGGACTCGAACCGAAACTTAGAGAACAACAGTATCATGATCACGGTACCCAATACCAGAACTCATAGTGTGCCACGATCCGGGGCAGGACTCGAACCGAAACTTATCATACTCAGTAACCAGAACAGAATCAAATGTCATATTATATCAGATAAACGGGGAACGCCCTAGTCCCAAGTCAATACTAGTATATAAGTACAGAAGCTAATCCCACAACATGCTACAAGTAAATCTTGGGGTCATTCTAGGTCACTATATACTATAAACAATATGTATATACAAGTCTGGGTATACATTATAAGTCATGGAAAGGCGGGTCAGCGTTCTAGGTCAAACTAGCCGACCCCGGTCAAATACGGTACTATCAGGGACTAACAAGGCTAAACAGGCCAACCGGCTACAATCAGGGTGACTCAATCCCGTCACAACCCTAACAGTCATATAGGGCTTATCTAATCCCAAAGATATCAAAGTTCTAACAAGTCGACAAAAATGGTAACGGGGCCCACTATCGGGTCCCGAAAACCAGGTCTGGTTATACTTGTCTACGTCTGGGCTAAGTCTGTCTAAGCCTAGACTAAGGTCCAACAATAACATTCCCAAACTAGCAACAACAACAACAATACTATCCGATCCCAGATAGGTCATCTGTGGTGTACCACAAGGATAACGGGCCTGGAATATATCTAAATAGCCCTATCCGGCCTAAATCACAGCAAATCACCACCACCAAGTCTATAATACCAGCCCACAACACCAGCACAACAGCATACATATATCACACATAAGCCCAATCTAAGTGTAAAGGAAGGTAAACCTAGCCTACCTGGACGCCGCTGCAAGCCTGCCAAAAGAACTAGTTATACAGGAGCCTTCCCCTTTCGAGAGGCCTCTGACTACTGCCAAGCTACCAAAATAATAATATACATGTCAAAACATGACTATTAATACCCATATTGCACTAGTTCAAAAAATGCCCGAACGGTCCATGTGGGGCCCGCTTGCGGTATCGTAAAATCAAAACCATCACACCGTCCCAAATCACCCCATGACCAATAGTCACAACTAGCACCGCTCAATTTGAGCTCAACATATAGCTTAAACATCAATACCAATCCCAATATATAACAATTCAAATAAGCGACTTTAAACTAAAATTGATTGGAAAACTTACAATATAACGATGCTATACCACCCACCATTCAATTTTCGAGCCAAAACAGACTTCTCCAAGTCCAAAATGCTTGAAAATGAGCTACTACCACTCAACAATTGTGAATTCTCACTTGTCTTTGAAAGTAGAGGAAACTAATATTTAGTGGTGAAAAGGATATCAAGAGATAGTGTCCACTATATCTAATTGCATGTGACATGCAATATTACCCACCTACCTTACCTGCTGCCACCACTTTATGAATGGTTTTCTGGCCACTCCCTCTATCCACACGTGTGGTGGAGATGGCAGTAACAAGGAAGTATATTGGTCCCGCTATGTATACATTCGGGTATTGCATAGGTTCGTGGTAAAATAAATATAACATTTCGAATATACCATAATTAATAGAAAATTATTTCTAACAAAACCTCTATAAAATAAAAATATTATTTTAACATATTTAAATTCACTATCTCCTCTTAAATTATTAATAGGTTATAAAACTATTATAAAGTAGTATAGCTATATCATAACTAAAGAATTTTATAAATTTCAAAGACATTTTCGAAAGGTAATTAACTATGTCATTTTACCAAATTCAAATTTAATTTAATATTTTACAACGTGCTCGGTCTAAATAATATTCTCAAACGAACTGCCTGGGAACCGAACTGTCAGTCCCAGCAAGTCATAAATAACTTGGGGCAGTTATAGAAAAGCTCTAAATGCTGAGAACATACGAAAATGAGGAAAATGACCGGGAAGGTCATTACAAATAAATTTCTTAGTGTTTATATTGGAACACTCCCATTCATATGGATAATGAGGCAAGAACAAGACATGCCTCGCGTCGTCGTCGTCGTCGCTCGCTCGGCTTCGGATTTGGATTTGGATTTGGCTTTGTCAAATGATCAATCGAGAGACTATCTTTTTGGACAAAATTCATTTGAAACTTGAGAGTTAACGATCCAAAAATTCAATTTGAAATTTCTCTATTATGGACGCACATGAAGAAGTGCGGAAGCATGACACAACGCACCTCGAAGGGACGTGACCCTTCGAGGCACTGTTTGAAGACGAAAAGGCCGACCTTCCAGCACAGGTGGCCAATGCAGATGCTTCTGCTTTGGGCGGGTACTTGATGGGAATAAATCTTCATTTTTCATCTCTTTCTAAACGTTGGTTTTGCTATTTTCCAGAAAAACTAGTTTGAACTTTATTTTGTTGATGTTCATAATTTGGGTTGAACTTATTTTGAAGTTCAAAGTCGTGAAATACAAAGTTACAACTTCATGTGATTGTTCTTATTTAGTTTGAACATGTGATTGAAGTTATTGTTGGAAAAATATAGATTTTACTAAACTCGAAAAACAACAATCTTAAGAAAATTATTAGTACTTGTTAATCTGTATTTTTGGTTTCTGGAGATTAAAACCATTTGGTTTTCTACTCTGTCTGAACTTGATAGTGATTTGAAGATATAAAAACTTCATCACGAGTCAAAGATCATTCGGTTGACTATTTGAAGAATATAAAACTTTGTCGTTAAACTAGAAACAAGTGTTTAAAGATTAAAGTCTTTATAGTTAGTATTCTGAAATACTAAAGTGTTTGTCAAAGCTTGAAAAGGAAATGACGAATAAAACTGAACAACGAATTGATTCGGTTGTGATTGGTGTTGTCCCAACGGCAACCAATGTTGCGTCATTAAATCGTTCAGATATTGCTGAAGCAATGGAAACGATAGAGAAATCAGAAAAATATTCTGGTGTGAACTTCAAAAAATTACAGAAAATGATGTTGTTTTGGCTGACCAAACTTGAAATGCAAATGGTCACAAGTAGATATCCTCATGTTCCAGAAAAAGGAATGTTTGAAAATCAAGTGTTTGGTTTAGAAGATCTTGTGATTCGTTCCAAGATAGAAGAGGACATTAAGTTGCGTGAGAAATCAGCAATGATGTGTGTTAATCTTGTTAAAGATAATGTTGCACACAATATGAAGAGGAAGAATTCAAGTGCTACAATTGTAGTAAAGTTAGCCACAAAGCTCTAAGTTGTCAAGTTCTGTATAAGAACAAGAAAAGAAATAAGATAAACATGTTGGAAGCAACTGGAAAGATTGAAAATCTGTGTGCAATGATCACAGAATATAATCTAGTTGGAAAGCCAAATGAATGGTGGTTAGATTCAGGATCCACTAGACATGTTTGTGCAGACAAAGAAGCTTTTTCTACTTATGATACTGTTGGTCCCAAAGAAGTGATCTTCATGGAAAATAATGCAACAACCAAGGTTGAAGTAAGTGGGAAGATATTCCTAAAAATGACTTCTGGAAAGGTGTTGACTCTCAACAATGTTCTCCATGTTCCTACTATTAGGAAAAACTTATTGTCGATAACACTACTCGTTAAAAATGGGTTTAAATGTGTGTTTGTTTTGGAGAAAGTTGAAATAAGAAAGAATGAAATGTTTGTAGGAAAGGGCTACCTCTTTGAGGGTCTTTTCAAACTTAATGTAATGGTTGTTGAAAAGAACAAAGTTGAGGCTTCTTTTTACTTGCTTGAGTCAAATGAATTATGGCATGAACGTTTGGGACATGTCAATTACAAAACCTTGCGAAAACTTATTAACTCGAAAGTTTTGCCTAACTTTGAGTGCAGTAAATCAAAGTGTCAAACATGTGTTGAATCAAAGTGTCCTAGGCATCTAATAAGTCTGTTGAAAGGAATTTCAATCGCTTAGACTTAATTCACACAGACATTTATGATATAAAGTCGACACCATCTCGTGGTGGGAAAAAGTATTTCATAACTTTTATTGATGACTGTACTCGATACTGTTATGTTTATTTGCTGAATAGTAAGGCTGAGGCAATAAATGCATTTAGGCAATATAAAACTGAAGTTGAAAATTAGTTGGATAAAAGAATTAAAATGATAAGAAGTGATAGGGGTGGAGAATATGAATCTCCTTTTGCGAAGATTTTTTTGGAAAATGGAATTATCCATCAAACTACGGCCCTATATTCACCCCAATCAAATGGGATTGCGGAAAGAAAGAACCAAACGTTGAAGGAAATGATGAATGCCTTAATTATAAGTTCAGGTTTACCGCAAAACTTGTGGGGGGAAGCTATCCTTACAGCTAATAGAATACTCAATAGAGTGCCCCATAGAAAGACACAATCTATTCCATATGAGAAATAGAAAGGAAGGAAACCTAACTTGAAATATTTCAAAGTGTAGGGGTGTCTAGCGAAAGTCCAAGTTCATATACCCAAAAGGGTAAAAATAGGACCAAAGACTGTGGACTGTGTTTTCATTGGATATGCTACAAATAGAAAAGCATGTTGATTTTTGGTTCATAAATCCAAACATTCGGATATCCATGATAATACGGTAATGGAATCAGATAATGCTGAGTTCTTTGAACATATTTATCCGTATAAGACTAGACATGAGTTGTCTAGCGAAGGGTCTAAACAACCTAGGGATGAACCAAGGAAGAATGTACATAATGAAGAGAATCCAAGGCGTAGTAAGCGACAAAGAACGTCGACTTCCTTCGGATCAGATTTGTAACATTTCTTCTTGAAAATGAACCTTTAACGTTTAAAGAAACGATGTTGTCTACGGACTCATCCTTTTGGAAAGAGGCTGTCAATTGTGAGATTGATTCAATCTTGAGCAACCATACTTGGAAGTTGGTTGATCTTCCTCCAGGAAATAAACCTTTAGGTTCTCAATGGATCTTCAAAAGGAAAATGAAAGTTGATGGTACTATTGACAAATACAAGGCAAGACTTGTAGTGAAAGGCTTTAGACAAAAAGAAGGCCTTGATTATTTTGATACATACTCGCCAATAACAAGGATAACATCCATTCGGATATTAGTTGCATTAGCTGCGGTATATGATCTTGAAATCCATCAAATGAATGTGAAAACAGCATTCCTAAATGGAGAATTGGAGGAAGAAATTTACATGGAACAACCCGAGGGTTTTGTGGTTCCTGGCAAAGAAAAGAAAATGTGCAAACCTGTTAAGTCACTTTATGGACTAAAACAAGTACCCAAATAGTGGCATGCAAAGTTTGACCAAACCATATTGGCAAACGGATTCATGATAAATGAATGTGATAAATGTGTTTACATTAAAGACACTCCAAATCACAAGGTCATTGTTTATTTGTATGTGGATGACATGTTGATCATCAGTAGAGACATTTCTGACATAAATTCTACGAAATGAATGCTTGAGAGCAAGTTTGATATGAAAGACCTTGGAGTTACGAATGTGATCTTAGGAATAAGAATTCATAAAACTCCACAAGGATTGGCGTTGTCACAATCTCATTACATTGAAAAAGTACTTGACAAGTTCAAGTATTTGGATTTCAATATTGCCAAGACTCCATTGGATGTGAGCTATGCACTTCAAAAGAATGAAGGTGAAAGTTACTCACAATTGGATTATGCAAGAGTGTTGGGAAGTTTGATGTACATCATGAATTGTACGCGACCAGATATAGCATGAACTATTAGTAAATTAAGTTGGTACACGAGTAATCCCAATCAAACTCATTGGATGGAAATGAAAAGAGTTTTGGGGTATCTAAAACATACTCGAGACTATGATTTGCATTATAACAAATATCCTGCGGTAATTGAAGGATATAGTGATGCAAATTGGATCACCTGATCAAATGAAGTAAAATCCACGAATGAATATGTATTTACTTTAGGTGGAGGAGCAATCTCTTGAAAATCATCCAAACAGACATGTATTTCCCGCTCTACAATGAAATCTGAATTTATCACGTTAGATAAAGCCGGTGAAGAAGCTTAATGGCTCCGGAATTTCTTAGAAGATATTCCTTATTGGCCTAAACCTTTGGCACCAATAAGCATACACTGTGATAGCCAAGCTGTGATAGGTAGGGAAGGGAGCATGATGTATAACGGTAAATCTCGTCATATAAGACGGAGACATAATACCGTTAGAGAACTACTCTCTAGTGGAATTATCACAATTGACTATGTAAGGTCAAAGGATAATGTGTCGGATCCACTTATAAAAGGCCTATCTAGAGAGGGAGTTGAGAGATCATCGAAGGGAATGGGTTTAAGGCCTAGGACAAGTCGTCATGGCGGTAACTCTACCTAGCAGACTGGAGATCCCAAGAGCTAGGTTCAAAGAGATAAAACAAAGTTGTGACTGACTGTAATGACCCTCCCAGTCATTTTCCTCATTTTCGCGCGTTCTCGGCATTTAGAACTTGTTTAAAAAAAAAAGATAATATATAGTTAATTACCTTTCGAAAATATTTTTGATATTTATAAAAGTTCTATAGTTTATTATTATTTTAGCGGAGATAGTAAGCCTAGTTATGTTCAAAGTTTACTATTTTATTAATTAGGCTCATTATTTTGACACTTAAAATGTTATTTAAGTAATATATATGTGGATATATTTGGTCAAAAGTTAGCTGAAGTTACTTTAATTATATTAATTTATGTATATATATATATATAACCCCTCTTTGTCTTCTAAAACACTCTCAACACTTCTGCATATATATTCAACCATTTTTAATAAATTTAAGCTCAACTTTGGGTATTTCTAGAGTGATTCAAGGTTAGAGGTTGATAGATTTGAGTTCGTGGACTCGTTCTCGACGTTTCTATGGTACGTTTTCTTATTTTTACGGTAGTTTTAATTACGGTGGTTGTTGGGATTGGTGTTGATGTTTGAGCTATATATTGAGCTCAAATTGAGTGGTGTTAGTTGTGACTATTGGTCACGGTGTGATTTGGGATTCTGTGACAGTTCGGTGTTGCGATTTCACAAGTGGGCCCCACATGGACCGTTCGAATATTTTTACCAAACTAATGCAATATGGGTATCAATATTCATGTTTTTACATGTAGTTTATTATTTTGCTAGCGTGGCAGAAATCTGAGGTCTCGCGGAAGGGGAAGACTCCTATTTAGCAAGCTTTGACAGGCGTTTGGCGGCGTCCAGGTAGGCTAGGTTTACCATATACCTAGACTGAGTTTATTTATAGTATTTACATACTATTATGCTAGTGTTTGGGCTGGTAGTTGTAGATTGGCATTGGCTTGCTATGATTAGGTCTTTCCTTTATCGAGTTGGTTAATGTTGTACTACTGTTAGTAGGGGTTTGGGGAAACTTAGCCCAAACTTGATTCCAGGACCCCGTAGTGGGCCCCGCTACTCTTCACAGTCGGTATAGTTAGCTTTAAACATTATTAGGCTTAGTTAAGTCTTGAGATGATCTTTTAGGATAAAATTTATGTTGAATTACCCTATTTATGCCCTTTTGACCTGTTTAGCCTTGTCAGTCCCTAATAGCATCGTATTTGACCGGGGTCGGCTAGTTTGATTTAGAAAGCAGACCCGCCTTGCCATGACTTATAATGTATACCCAGACTTGTATATACATATTGAATATAGTAGATAGTTAACCTGGAAGGATCCCGAGATTGACTTGTAGTACGTGGTGGGTTAGCTCTTTATTTATGTTTTGGGTTCGTTCTGGGGCCAGTATGTCCCTGTTTACTTGTGTTTGTGTGGATTTTGGCACTACTCTGTCACTTGGTTATTGATTATTATGAGTTTCGATTCGAGTCTGGCCATTGATTTAGATATGATGGGTACTAATTATGAGTTTTGGTTTGAGTCCGGCCACTGATTCAGATATGATGGTTACCGATTATTATGAGTTTTGATTCGAGTCCGGCATCTGGTTATGATATGATTGGAGAGTTCTGGTACTGGGTATCGTGGTTACGATACTGTTGTTCTCTGAGTTTCGGTTCGAGTCCGACGGTTATGATATATATGTGGCCTATTGTTATTATCCACTATGTCCGGTCCGATTTCGGCGTCTGGCCTCTTGTTATTACCCATTGATACCGGTTCAATCCCGGTGCACCCTTGTTAGTTATTTTGGTTACTGGATACTGATACAGCTTCGAGACACTGGTGACTATGCATTTACTATTCTTGTGTGTCCCGCTGATTTATGGGGGCCAGGCTGGGTTATTGTTTTCTTCTGTGTGCCTATCGGGTTTATGGGGGCCCAGATAGGTTATGTTTGACTTGTGTATTTACTTAGGCATTTATTTACTTGTTACTCTGTATCGCACTTATTCTATCCTGAGCATATCTATACGCCTCGATAGTTACTTATATACTTATTATTTATACCCCGAACTTAGCATGCACCCTCGCATTTCAGCTTGCTTATATTATATTGAGCTCAGTCAGCCGATGATGCTTACTGAGTACCCTTTGCCCCGGTACTCATACTGCACTTCTATATCTTTTTCCCCGATGCAGATCCGGGCACTAGTCTACGATTTTGACGTGACTCTCTTCTCAACACTGACTCCGGAGCAGGGTGAGCTTACTGACGTCCGAGGCATATCCTACTCCATCTTTACTGTATAGTCTTTTGCTCTCGAGACTGTAGTACTTGTTCTATATATTTGGTTTCTGTCTTGTATTTTGGACATGTCTAGTAGTGGCTCTTGTACAGACCTCACCAGGTCTTGGGAGGGGTTCTTGACTTTATATATTGTCCTCTTCCTTCTCAGTCTTGGTATGAATATATATTTTGATTTTGTTTTTATATTTGTAGCATGTTTATTAGTATGGTTACTTCCACTTCATCTCTGTTTTCTGAGATTCCGCCCGTTAGCCTGTCGTTTGTCGCTCCGGGCTAGGGTTTGGCTTGCCTATTGGTGGGTTACGATAGGCGCCATCATGACTTGAAAAATCGGGTCGTGACACTGACGGTTCAACATTGTCAATAAACTCAACCTATTCCCATGATGAAGACAATGTTCAGGAAACAAGGATAAGACTTTTGGATGGAAGTCTTCTAATGGTTTCTAAGTTTGGCAGATTTGACCAAATAGTTTGATCTATAGGATTAAACGATTAGGAATCACCTATGTAAGGGTGAAGTGGAAGCCGCTTCAAGGAGAATGAGAGTAAAGGTGTATTCTCTACGCTCTCATGAAACCAGGTCGTGTTCATGGATGAAAGAACAAAATCGTGAGAACCATAAACGGTAAAAGGCTGGTTGTGTGACTTGTGTTGTCTAGGTGTACATTAAAGTTTGACGGTTCAAGGATATCACATCTACCGATTGACCGAGTGCATCCGACGCAAGTTCACTTCGAAAATTTCAAAGGGAAACCTACTTATCCAGATGCAATTAGTCTTTGCTTGTAGATCACACACTTGTCCGAATATTTTTAAATGAAATGTCCATTCCCCATTCATGTGGGGGATTGTTGGGTTCTAAGTGTATTGTGAATGGAAAATGGAGGGAAGAAAAATGGAGGGAAAGTGAAAGAGAAATATTTCACTTTAAGAAAGTTAAGTTCTCCCAAATTGGTGGGGAGAAAAAAATTTCTTAGTGTTTATATTGGAACACTCCCATTCATATGGATAGTGAGGCAAGAACAAGACATGTCTCACGTTGTCGTCGTCGTCACTCGCTCGGCTCGGCTTTGGATTTGGATTTGTCAAATGATCGATCAAGAGACTATCTTTTTGAACAAAATTCATTTGAAACTTGAGAGTTAACGATCCAAAAATTCAATCTGAAATTTCTCCATTATGGACGCGCATGAGGAAGTGCGGACGCATGTCACAATGCACCTCGAAGGTACTTGACTCTTCGAGGCACTGTTTGAAGATGAAAAGGCCGACCTGCCCGCGCAGGTGGTCACCTGTGGGCGCAGGTGGTCACCTGCGGGCGCAGGTGGTCACCTGCGGGCGCAGGTGGCCAATACAGATGCTTCTGCTTCCGGCCTTATGTCACCTGCTGACGCAGGTCGACCATTTGCGGGTGCAGGTGGTCGCGTCTGTTCAAAACAGTGCATCTATTTGAGAACCATTACTTCTCTTCTGAAGCACCACCTTTTTGTCGCTCGCTCGACTCGGCTTTGAATTTGGATTTGGATTTGTCAAATGATCAATCGAGAGATTATCTTTTTGGACAAAATTCATTTGAAACTTGAGAGTTAACGATACAAAAATTCAATCTGAAATTTCTCCATCATGGACGCACATGAGGAAGTGCGGACGCATGTCACAACGCTCCTTGAAGGGACGTGACCCTTCGAGGCACTGTTTGAAGACGAAAAGGCCGACCTGCCAGCGCAGGTGGCCAACGCAGATGCTTCTGCTTCATGCCTTATGACACCTGCAGACGCAGGTCGACCACCTGCGGGCGCAGGTGGTCGCGTCTGTTCAAAACAGTGCATCCATTTGAGAACCATTGCTTCTCTTCTGAAGCACCACCTTTTGGCTATAAATACCTGAATTTTTCCTTAGGTATAGTGACGAAATTTTGAAGCGAAAAACATCTTCTTATTCATAAAAAAACTCGAGTGTGATTTACGAATCGTTGAGTGCGTTCGTTGTTCGACAGAGTTTGAGGTACCGCCATTCTATCGAAGTGATTCATTTTATCCTATAAGGATATATTCCAGAACCTCGGGTACTTGAGGGGAATAATTTCCTTAAGGACACACCGTGAATTCAGTGGACTTGAATCTTCATTTTTCATCTCTTTCTAAACGTTGGTTTTGCTATTTTCCAGAAAAAATAGTTTGAATTTCATTTTGTTGATGTTCATAATTTGGGTTGAACTTATTTTGAAGTTCAAAGTTGTGAAATACAAAGTTACAACTTCATGTGATTTTTCTTATTTAGTTTGAACATGTGATTGAAGCTATTATTGAAAAAATATAGATTTTACTAAATCCGAAAAACAACAATTACTGAATAAGAATGTTTTGGTTCTTGAAAAGTCACGTCTAATCGCATTTACCATCCCAAAAATAAATGTATTCATAATTTGTAACTGCTCAATCTACTGCTACCAATAAGTATGAGATTTGTTACAAAAAGATTCAAAGAGACAACGACTTGTGCCCCTAGATCATCGTTTTCACTGTGGAACTGTATTTTCAAGGTAATAATTTATCCACTTCTTCATCTTTTGGTTATTTTAGTAGTATAGACATGTCACATTGTGAATCATATTTTGAGTTTTAAAAATATAATACTTCTCAACTACTTTATCTTAGCTTTTTTTTTTTTTTTCTTCTTCCAGTTTATCTTTGGTTCATTTAATTGAATAATGATTCACTAACTTTATCCTGTTTACAATGGTTTGGACTATCTTTATGTCCAAGGTCAAGGACAGGAAAAGAAAACCTACACTAAGATATGACTAAAATTTTATTCTTTGCCTTTTATTCTCTTTTCTTTTATTCAATGTAAATGCACAAATATTTTCTACTTTTGGTTTAAGGTTTCAATATGTATTTGTACTTTGAGTAGTGATTGTTTCCTATTTTGAACTGAGACTCTGATGTGTGTGTCTTTTTCATAGATTTATCATTTTTATATAGAGAAATATTCTATATGCTCTTTCTTTGCCTTCATTTCTTCTCTTAAATAATTCCCTTGTAATTTTTCATGGTTTGGGAAATTCTATCAACTCTCCTAGCTCTATAAATTTTCATCAAATGAGTGAAGTAAATCTATATATATATATCTATATATCTATCTATATATATAATAAAGGAGAATAGTTAGCCTAAAATTATGACAAATAGCATCTTGAAAACTACCTACTTCACATTTTTACAACAAAAAATTATCATTTTAAAACAAAAAACTATTTTGTTAATTATTTAAAACTCCTATTGGATGAACACAATTATAATTGTTCAATTATTTCATATTAAGATTAGTATATAATTAGATAATTTTAAACAATTAAGTTTGACTCCTATTGGATGAACACTATTATAATTATTCAATTATTTCATATTAAGATTAGTATATAATTAAATAATTTTATTTCACATTTGTTAAAATTATATTATTTTATTCCACCCAAAATCAGTTAACATAGACTTACTTTCACATAATTAGTGGCGTGGGTATAATACGCATATTACTATGACAATTTTAGTGGCGTGGGTTCAAATGAAATCTTGAGAACAAGCCACTTGGCATTTTACCACAAAAAACTATTTTGTAGATTATCTAATTATTTCATATCTATATATATATATATATAATAAAGGAGAGTAGTTAGCCTAAAATTATGACAAGTGGCATCTTGAAAACTACCTACTTCACATTTTTACAACAAAAAACTATCATTTTAGAACAAAAAACTATTTTGTTGATTATTTAAAACTCCTATTGGATGAACACTATTATAATTATTCAATTATTTCATATTAAGATTAGTATATAATTAGATAATTTTAAACAATTAAGTTTGCCTCCTATTGAATGAAACTATTATAATTGTTCAATTATTTCATATTAAGATTAGTATATAATTAAATAATTTTATTTCACATTTGTTAAAATTATATTATTTTATTCTAGCCAAAATCAATTAACATTGACTTACTTTCACATAATTAGTGGCGTGGGTATAATACACATATTACTATGACAATTTTAGTGGCGTGAGTTCAAATGAAATCTTGAGAACAAGCTACTTGGCATTTTACAACAAAAAACTATTTTGTAGATTATCTAATTATTTCCTATTTATTTCATATTGTGGTAAAAAATAACCAAGTTTGATTCATATTGGATGAAAACTATTAAGATTGATCCCCCTATTAGATGAAATTTTTTTTAGATTTTTTCTTCAAATTGTCTTCTTGAATTATATATATATTTGAATTCTTTCAAAAGTTTTTGTGAGGATTATTATTATTAAAATTTATGACACCACAATTATGTATTAATCAATTAATTATAATCAATCAATTTATATATAAAAGATTATAGTCATTCCAAAATAATAACTATTGAAAAAAAAAATGTCATCCCTCAGAATATGTAAATAATATAAATAATGATATAATATATAAGAAAATATTTATAATTTCATTAAAATTGAGTAAATCAAGAAAGTATTACAAGAAAAATTTATAAGTGAATAATCAATTAGTATTTAAACAATTTATATGAAAAACATTATGATGACTAAAAGGTCATTTAAAAAAAATATTTTGAAAAAGATGTCATCCCTTAAAATATTTAAACAATTATAATATTATAAAAAAAAAAATGTTTATGATTTCACTATAATTGAGTAAATCAAGAAAGTATTATAAAAAAAATAATTAAGAGAATAATAATTTAGTAAATAATAAACAAACTACTTATATGAAAAAGATTATAATAACCAAAGAGTCATTCCTAAATTAAAAATATTATAAAAAAGATGTTGTCCTCAAAATATATACACAATTAATTTAAATGATATAAATAATGATATTATTTTTTTTAAAAAAAAACATTTATGATTTCACTACAATTGAGTAAATCAAGAAAGTATTACAAAAAAAAAAATCAGTTAGAGAATAACCAATTAATAATCAAGCAATTTATATGAAAAAAATTATTATGACAAAAGAGTCATTCCGAAATTAAAAGTATTATGAAAAAGATGTCATCACTCAAAATATGTACTTAATTAATTTAAATAATGTTATTGTATATAAAAATAAAGAACATTTATGATTTCATTACAATTGAGTAAATCAAGAAAGTATCAAGAAATGTCAATTAAGAGAATAACCAACTAATAATCAAGCAACTTAGATGAAAAACAATATCATAAACAAAGAGTCATTCCAAAATGAAAAGTATTATGAAAAAGATGTCATCACTCAAAATATGTACATAATTAATTTAAATAATGAGTAGTATTATACACACAAAAAAAATATTTATGATTTCATCACAATTGAGTAAATCAAGAAGTATCAATTAGGAGAATAATCAATTAATAATCAAGCAGCTTATATGAAAAACAATTACAATAATCAAAGAGTCATTTCAAAATTTAAAGTATTATGAAAAAGATGTCATCACTCAATAAATGTACATAATTAATTTAAATAATAATCTTATATACAAAAAAAGAACATTTATAATTTCATCAAAATTGAGTAAATCAAGAAAATATCAAGAAATATCAATTAAGAGAATAACAAATTAATAATCAAGCAACTTATATGCAAAAAAATTACAATAACCAAAGAGTTATTCCAAAATTAAAAATATTATGAAAAAGATGTTATCACTTAAATTATAAGTTTGGACTAGAAAAAGAAAAGACTTTATTTCAGTATATTTCAAGTAATTTATATTTTTAAAAAATATACACTCATATTCTATTGAAAGGATTTCCATTCATTATATTTTATGTAGTCTATATTTAAAACAATATGCATTCATATTTAATGAAAAGATTTTCATGATTAAGAATAATTATCAATACGTAACTATACTATCATTCTATATTAGGAAATGAATATGTGATAGTCTTGTATTTAAAGGAGGGTAGATTGAAGATAAATTATATAGCGAAATTTTTTTAAAATGAATATTACTACAAAAATAATTGTATAATGTTTATTGAAAATAACTACAAATTAAGTAACATATATGGAAAAGAGTATCAATATTAAGAGCCATATTAAAATTACATAGTCCTAATTAATATTTTCAAGTCAAATGATATTTTACCTTATAAAAATATTTCCTTAATTGACCAATTATATAACCTTATATATAGACTGTAAGAATAATTCTGGAATTTAAAATAATCAAATTTGAAAAGATACTTCTTTCTGATGAATGAAAATTTATTAAAAAATTAAATTATCTTATATAAAAATCTAAACATGTAGATCTTACAATTATTTTGTACCATTATAATATATATGAAAATGAAATTGTAAATCAAACTAACTTGTCATTAATAGATAAATATATTATAATGACTTCTTTGCTTTCAAAATGAAATAGGAATAAAAATTTCTTAATAATAAAAATATCAACAAGAAATTATAATAATTTTTATATGTTGAAATGTAGTTGTGAGTTACTAAATTAGAATATGTGCAGCTTAAGTATTACCATAAAAGGAATATTATTTGACAAAATATTCATGATTTCATTCTATTTAAGTCAACTAATTTAGGATACGTGTGTTGCACGTGTATCAAGCGTTTATTAATAAAAGTAATGATAGTATATGTTTTGATATCCAAATTAATGAATTATAGTAAAATATACAAATAACAACAACCACATACCCAATGTAATTCCACAAAGTAGGGTCTGGGGAGGGTAGAGTGTACACCGTACCACTACCTTAGAGGTAGAGAGATTGTTTTCGATAGACCCTCCGCTCAAACCAAAATATGTCAAAGCAGTATAGAGAAAGAAATAGCAGAAATGAAGACAATTATAACAAATACCATAAACAACCTGCCAAATCATCATAAGTAGTAGTCGTAATAGGATACAATGATAATCAAAGTGTAAAAGCCACAACTAATAATCAAACTCAAAGGACAAGAAACTATAAGAGAAATACGACTCATAGTATGACTAATAGTAAAGAAGAATAAGCGAGACAAAGCTCAATCATCTAACTAACCTCATACCCTAATTTGTGCTTACATAACTTCCTATCTAAGCCCATGTCCTCGGTAAGCTGAAATTGTGTCATGTCCTGTCTAATTATCTCTCACCAATACTTCATCGACCTGTCTTTACCCCTTTTAAAACCATGCATCTATAGCCAACCTCTCACACCTTCGCACTGGGACATCTATGCATCTCCTCTGCACATGCCCAAACCATCTCAACCTAGTTTCCCCGATCTTGTCCTCTATCGAGGTTACTCTACCTTATCCCAAATATCTTCATTCCTAATCTTATCTCTCTTAGTATATCCACACATCTATATCAATATCATTATCTCTGCAACTTTCATCTTGTGGATGTGGAAAATGGTTGATTCCCTTTGTCGAGTCTTAAATTTGAGTTGTTTTTTCATAGGTAACTTATGAACCATTCTTTTAAAACTTTTCCCTATTTGAACCAGGATTAGGACTTCAATTTTGGACTATTTCTCCAAGTCGGTTTTGGACTCTGATTTACTTTGGATATACTCATGAAGTTGAATTTACATGGAAATAAAGAAAATACTTTATAGCCAGTTATAGATAGATTGAGTCATACGATGACACAATATGTATCAACATTCAAAATTATACTTAACACAGATTCTAGACAAATAAAAAGGCCAAAATACTGAAATTCAATTAACGAATTCAGTGAAAAATTCAACTAACAAAGGGTTGTGTCAAGTCAATAAAGACCACCAAATAAAATAAAACGAAGGGATCGGAGTACCTTTTTCTTGTCATAGGAGAAGTAATGATGTGTTAGAAAAAGTATACAAAAATCGTCTTTTTTCCTTTGTTTCTTTCTTGTACACAATCATAATACTTCATGATTGTTAATTACGACATGAGTTCTAAGCTATTGATTAACAACAACAATAATAACCTCCAGAACGTTAGGATTGTTTCATGAGAGAACTTGGCTTGCACAACGCTTCTGCTTCCCTTTCGAAAACTAATCCACAACTCAGCCTAAACCAGAGCGAATCGCTGACTCTCTCCTGATTCTGATCATGAGTATAATCTGACGGGAAAGATCAAAGTCCATAATCAAACTCATAAAACTTGATATGTCGTAATCGTAGTAAAGTTTAGCGGTAAGTTATGTTCATTATTAGGTGCTTTTATAGATGTCTTTTTCTAACCTAAATAGATTATTTACTAAAGAAAGTATACTAACTAATTAACTAAAGGAGTTGTAATCCTAAAGTGACTCCAAAGAAACAAAATCTGTACATAAAAATTTAACCGTGAGTAATACTAAGCAATGTCTTCTAAAGTTAGTTTTGATTTTTTTTTAAAAAAAAATATATATATATTGTTATAAATGATATTGATGTATATCATCTTATAGTGAATGTCTATCAAGATATATTGAGTATATATCAAAGATCTAGTGAATATCTATCAAGATATATGTCTATCTTTTAGAGAAGAATTAGGAGGAATTTCCCCTATAAATAGAGGGGCTCTCTTCATTGTAAATCATCCCTCAACTGAATAATATATTTCCTCTCTTCTCTCCATTCTTCTTCTTCTTGCTTTAATATTTCATAACACGTTATCAGCACGAGACTCTACCGTCTCAAATTTGAAGGCTAAGGTATTATTTTTTATTCTGTTTTCATATGGCTAATAATCTTACGAAACGTGAGTTCGTTGCCCTTCAAAGTTCGGGAAAGAACTACATTTCATGGGTGCTGGATGCTGAAATCCACTTAGATGCAATGGGTCTTGGAGACGCCATTAAGAAAGAAAATACAGCATCTAACCAAAATCGTGCTAAGGCTATGATTTTATTGCGTCATCATCTTGACGAAATTCTGAAAATCGAATACCTCACTACTAAGGATCCACTTGTTTTGTGGAATAGCCTAAAAGAAAGGTTTGATCACTTGAAAATGGTCATCCTCCCAAAAGCACGATATGAATGGATGCATCTGAGATTTCAAGACTATAAGTCTGTTCATGAGTACAATTCTGCCATGTTCAGAATTTCTTCTCAGTTGAAACTATGTGGAGAGACTGTCAATGATGATGACATGATGGAAAAGACTCTCTCCACCTTCCATGCCTCGAATGTGCTCTTGCAGCAACAATATCGAGAGAAAGGTTTCAAGAAGTATACTGAACTAAGTTCTCATCTTCTCGTGGCTGAACAAAATAATGATTTGTTAATGAAAAATCATGAGAATCGACCTACTGGATCTGCACCATTTCCTGAAGTGAATGAGGTGTATGCCCACCATGCTAAGCGTGGAAAAGGTCGCGGCCCTGGACGTGGTCGTGGACGTGGACGTGGTCGTAGTGATCAAGAAAGAAATCCTGTTCTTGGTGTTAATCATTCATCGAACAAAAAGCACCATCAAAAGGAAAAAGGAAAAGATGAGAAACGTGGAGCAATTGTTTGCTTCCGATGTGGTGGAAAAGGACACTATGCAAGTGACTGTCGTGCTCTTAAACATTTGGTTGAGCTTTATCAAGCCTCACTAAAGAAGAAAGAGAAAAATCCTGAGGCTAATTTTATCTCTGAAAATCATGTTGACATCACATGTTTGGATGTAGCAGATTTCTTCGAGCACCCTGAAGGAAAAATTGATCACTTGATTGGTGATGGTTCCGTGAACATGGAAGAATAAACAATTTTTTTAATTTTTTTCTAGTGGTAGTAGTTAGTAAATAAAAGATCATGTAAAAGTAGTTATTTGCATGAGTTCTAGTTTAGTTTTTTTAGTTAGTATTGATTATTTTAGTCATGTTTTTATTTGTAGTTCATTAGCAAATTCAATTCAATTTAATTTCATTTTAATTGAATTACTCTTTAATGTAATATTGGTGAAAATCCTACTATTGAGTTGCTGGAAAGAAATTTGTAAGACGGATTACTATTAAACTAAATTGGCTACTCTGCCTATCCTTTTAACCGTATGACCTATCAAAGATGGCATGCATTAATATTTATTTTTTCCTCTAAACGTTAATGGTTGAAAAGGAATTAGTGTATACATGGGTTTTTAATTCCCAGTTTCATAGGGAAACATTATTATCTTTTAGATATATGGATGTAGTGTTCATGTAAGTGACAAATATGATGACTCAATTATTTTACCTTATTTTTCTGTTTTGACGCATGAAAAAAAAAAAAAATTGTTTTTTTTTTTTTTTTACGTGCTTGCATGAAGTACTAAACTAATGTGTGTTGGTCTTTAATTAGCCTAGTTCAATCATAAAGCCCGATAATTATTTATTAGTAAATCAAAACTAATTATTAGTTTATTATATTACTACTTAGTGTTTTTCCTTTGTAGTTTTTGACAACACTAATATTTAATCTATATTTTGTGTATGTCATTTTATTTGAAGATATGGATAATTCTCAAAGTAAATTGTCAAATTTTGAAGACATTTGTTTGATTGATTCTGGCACAACACATACGATATTTAAAGACGAGAAATATTTTTCTCATCTAAACATGGGCAAGATAAATGTTACTACGATTTCTGGTAGTGCCAATTTGATTGAAGGCTTTGGAAAAGCTATTATAATCTTGCCTAAGGGAGCTAAACTCATCATAAATAATGCCATGTTTTCTCCTAAGTTTGAGTTTTAAAGATATCCGTGAAAATGGTTATCATATCAAGACAATTGATGAGATGAATCTTGAATATCTTGGTATCACCAAGAATGTCTCTGGCCAGACATGTGTTATAGAAAAGTTCCCTTCTTTATCTTCTGGCTTGTATTGGACAAAGATTAGTGCAATTGAGGCACATTCTATAGTAAACCAGAAGTTTACTAATTCCAATACTTTCGTACTTTGGCATGATCGTCTGGGACATCCTGGATCTATAATGATGAGACGAATTATCGAAAATTCAAATGGGCATCCATTAAAGAACTTGAAGGTTCTTTCAAATGGTGAATTTTCATGTAATGCTTGTTATCAAGGCAAGTTAATTGTGAGGCCATCACCAACAAAGGTTGGGATTCAGTCCCCCACGTTCTTGGAACGTATACATGGGGATATTTGTGGACCTATTCACCCACCTAGTGGGTCGTTTAGATACTTTATGGTCCTAATAGATGCTTCTTCTAGATGGTCTCATGTGTGCCTATTGTCATCTCGCAACTTGGCATTTGCGAAATTATTGGCACAAATAATACGATTACGGGCACAGTTCCCTGATAATCAGATTAAGTCCATTCGCCTTGATAACACTGCAAAGTTTTCATCCCAAGCATTTAATGATTATTGTTTATCGATTGGGATAAGAGTTGAACATCCTGTAGCTCATGTTCACACTCAAAATGGCCTTGCTGAGTCATTAATTAAACGTCTGCAGTTGATAGCAAGACCATTGCTTATGAAAACTAGATTGCCCACTTCTGCTTGGGGTCATGCAATTTTGCATGCTGCAACACTTGTTCGTCTCAGACCGACAAATTATCATAAATTTTCTCCGTTGCAATTGGTTTTGGGTCAAGAGCCTAATATATCTCATTTGAGAATTTTTGGATGCGCTGTATTTGTGCCTATAGCACCACCAAATCGCACCAAGATGGGCCCCCAAAGAAGGTTAGGAATTTATGTTGGGTTTGAATCACCCTCCATTATTCGCTATCTTGAACCATTAACGGGAGATATGTTCACTTCTCGATTTGCAGACTGTCGGTTTGATGAGATAGTTTTCCCAAAATTAGGGGGAGAAGATAGTGACATCAATAGAGAAATTTTGTGGAAAAATCCATCACTATCTCATCTTGATCCACGTGCTTCTATTTGTGAGCAAGAAGTACAAAAGATTATTCATCTGCAGAAAATTGCAAATCAAATGCCAGATGCATTTACAGATTTGAAAAGGATCACCAAATCATATATTCCTGCAGAGAATGTCCCAATTCGAATTGATGTCCCTAAAGGACCATCCACTAGTGTCATAGCTAATGAGTCCAAAGCACGTCTAAAGCGTGGTAGACCATTGGGTTCTAAGGATCGAAATCCTAGAAAAAGAAAAAAAAATGGTCAAGATGACACTACGAAAGATCTTCATATGGAAGTTCAAGATTTGAGCAATTTTGATATCCCTGAAGGAATCAATGAGCCTGAGACTCAAGAAAATGAGGAACTATCCATAAATTCAAGTGACGTTGAAACTAATTTGAATCGATCTGAAATAGTGGTGGATTATGTCTTTGCATATAATGTTGCAACAAAAATCATGCAAGATAGTGAGGATCTTGAACCTCAATCTGTCACAGAATGTCGACAAAGAAATGATTGGCCAAAATGGCAAGAAGCAATTCAATCAGAGTTGAATTCACTTGTCAAACGTGAAGTTTTTGGACCTATAGCTCAAACACCTAATGGTGTTAAACCTGTTGGCTATAAATGGGTCTTTGTGCTAAAAAGAAATGAGAAAAATGAAATACAAAGGTATAAGGCACGCCTTGTTGCACAAGGGTTTTCACAACGGCCTGGTGTCGATTATGAAGAGACATATTCACCAGTTATGGATGCAATAACATTGCGTTATCTTATTAGTTTCACTGTCCATGAGAAACTTGAAATGCATTTGATGGATGTGGTTACAGCATATCTATATGGATCACTTGATAATGAGATATACATGAAAATTTCCGAAGGATTTAAGATGCCTGAAGCATATATTTCAAAGCCTCGGGAAATGTATTCCATTAGATTGCAAAGATCATTATATGGTTTGAAGCAATCTGGACGCATGTGGTATAACCGTCTTAGTGAGTATTTATCTAAGGAAGGTTATACAAATGATGAAATTTGCCCATGTGTTTTTATAAAGAAAACAACATCGGAGTTTGTTATACTTGCTGTCTATGTTGATGACATAAATCTTATTGGAACTCCAATAGAGCTTCAAAAGGCAATTGATTATTTAAAGAAAGAATTTGAGATGAAAGATCTTGGAAAGACAAAATTATGTCTTGGTTTGCAAATCGAGCATTTGACAAACGGTATTTTTGTCCATCAATCTGCCTACACAGAAAAGGTCTTGAAAAGATTTTCTATGGATGGAGCACATCCATTAAGTACTCCGATGGTTGTTCGATCACTTGATGTGAATAAGGATCCATTCCGACCTCAAGAAAAGAATGAGGAAAAACTTGGTCCTGAAGTACCATATCTTAGTGCAATTGGTGCACTAATGTATCTTGCAAATACTACAAGGCCTGATATAGCCTTTTCAGTTAATTTGTTAGCAAGGTATAGTTCTGCGCCTACTAGGAGACATTGGAATGGGATCAAACACATATTGCGGTATCTAAAAGGGACTAACGATATGGGCTTATTTTATTCTAATAATTGCAGTCCCGATCTTGTTGGTTATGCTGATGCAGGGTATTTATCTGACCCGCACAAAGCTCGGTCTCAAACAGGCTATGTGTTCATATGTGGGGGTACTGCTATATCTTGGAGATCTACAAAGCAGTCCATCGTAGCTACTTCATCAAACCATGCTGAGATAATAGCTATTCATGAAGCTAGTCGAGAGTGTGTGTGGTTGAGATCCATGATACATCTCATTCGAGAAAAATGTGGTTTGAAATGTGACAAAGTACCCACGATTTTATATGAAGATAATGCAGCATGCATAGCACAACTTAAGGGAGGATTCATAAAAGGAGATAGAACGAAGCACATTTCGCCAAAGCTTTTCTATACACATGAACTCCAAAAGAATGGTGATATTAACGTGCAACAGATTCGTTCAAGTGACAATGTGGCTGATTTATTCACCAAGTCTCTTCCAACTGCAACTTTCAAGAAGATGGTGCACAAGATCGGGGTGCAAAGATTTAAGGATGTTCTCATTAGGGGGAGCTAATACGCGCTGTACTCTTTTTCCCTTACGAGGTTTTGTCCCACTGGGTTTTCTTTGTAAGGTTTTTAATGAGGCAGCCTAAATGCGTATTGTTAGATTTGTGCACTCTTTTCCTTCACTAGAATTTTTTTTCTATTTGAGTTTTTTTTCTAGCAAGGTTTTAACGAGGCACATTATCTATTTAGACATTCAAGGGGGAGTGTTATAAATGATATTGATGTATATCATCTTATAGTGAATGTCTATCAAGATATATTGAGTATATATCAAAGATCTAGTGAATATCTATCAAGATATATGTCTATCTTTTAGAGAAGAATTAGGAGGAATTTCCCCTATAAATAGAGGGGCTCTCTTCATTGTAAATCATCCCTCAACTGAATAATATATTTCCTCTCTTCTCTCCATTCTTCTTCTTCTTGCTTTAATATTTCATAACATATATATATATATATATTGCAAAGGAATTTTACATGAATTTTTAGATACCAAACTTAATTGAACTCAAATTATGATTTGTATTAGGACTCATATGTTATAGCCAAATAATGAGTCTTATGGCTGTGGGGTTTTAGTTTGCCCAATAATAGTTAAAACCAAAGAAGGTAAATCCCTTCTCCCCCTGCAAAACAAAGAAGCAAAACTAAATGCAGCAAACAAATTTTTCCATTGATATCAAAAGTCAAAATTAGAAAAATATTTATGTAAATTTTGTAGTTGATTTGAAACTCTTAAATATTAGAAAAATATTTAAATAATTAAATAATGCATATATTTACATGTTTATTATTTTAAAAGTGATGCCTTTATATGAATTTGATCTAACTTGAGAAAACATGACCTATTACGTAGTATTATGCTTAAATTGGTTACTGTTTAGGATTTCTAAGCATAGAGCAAAGTATGATGCCTGCAAGAGCACCTTGCTAACACCAGATGATGAGGGAGGGGGGATGACCGTAAAAAAATAATAAACACTACATATCACAAGGACACGAATAGCTAGGCTTCCCCATTAAATGCTTTGATAATATGATATGATATCTTTTCTTGTCTTCCATTGTTGCACTAAGAATTGATAAGCCACCAAATTCAGTATGGCCCAACAATTAAGTCAACAGCAAAGGAAAATCACTTACCAACAAAAACATAAATAGAAGAAGAAGCAATAGATAATGGAAGTGCATGAAAAGAAATTCACAACAATTGGCGCATACAAAAATAATTAGAAGGGTATTAGTACCAAATTTTATATTGGGATTTGAAAGTTGATTCCTTTAGGCTTGAACCTAATGAAATACAGATATCCTAAGTGGTGATTGTCTTGAATACTTGAGTTTGCACTAGTGTGGAGTGCTAAATTTCCGTTCAAGCAGAACGATTGGCGATGATTGTATCATGGCAACAACAAAGGGTTGTGATAACTTGAAACTTGAAACGGCTACATGTGAATTGGGTGTAAATTTTTGTGATGGAGGACTGCAGGTGTCACGACCCAATATTTGAGTCATGATGGCGCCGACCATAACCCACCAATAGGCAAGCCAAACCCTAGCCCAGAGCGACAAGCGACGGGCTAACAGGCGGAATCTAAGAAAAACAGTGATGAGATGGAAGTAATTGTACTAATAAGCATGCTAGAAATATAAAAACAAATAGAACCAAAATATACCCATACCGAGACTGAGAAGGAAGAGGACAATATGTATAAAGTCAAGACCCCTCCCAAAATCTGGTGAGGTCGGTACAAGAGCCACTACTAGACATATACAGAA
This sequence comes from Capsicum rhomboideum, assembly GCA_031232105.1. Lineage (NCBI taxonomy): Eukaryota > Viridiplantae > Streptophyta > Magnoliopsida > Solanales > Solanaceae > Capsicum > Capsicum rhomboideum. Next base: position 38,398,034 of record CP124715.1, on the reverse strand, counting down.
TACAAGATAGAAACCAAATATATATAACAAGTACAACAGTCTCGAGAGCAAAAGACTATATAGTAGAAGATGGAGTAGGATCTGCTTCGGACGTCAGTAAGCTCACCCTGCTCCGGAGTCAATGCTGAGAAAAGAGTCACGTTAAAACCGTCGACTAGTGCCTGGATCTGCATCAGAAAAAAAGATGTAGAAGTGCAGTATGAGTACCGGGGCAACGGGTACTCAGTAGGCATCATCGGCCGACTGAGCTCAATATAATATAAGCAAGCTAAAGTGCAGGGGGGCATGCTAAGTCCGGGGTATAAGTAATAAATACATAAGTAATTGCCGAGACGTATAGATATGCTCAGGAAATAAATAAATGTGATACCGAATGATCGAGTAAATAAATGCATAAGTAAACACACAAGTCAAACATAACCTATCTGGGCCCTCATAAACCCGATAGGCACACAAAAGAAAACAATAACCCAGTCTGGCCCCCATATACCGGCGGGACACACAAGAATAGTAAATGCATAGTCACCAGTGTCTCGAAGTTGTATCAGTGTCCAGTAACAGTACCCAGTACCAAAACTCTCCAATCATATCATAACCAGATGCCGGACTCGAACTGAAACTCATAATAATCAGTGGCCGAACTCGAACCGAAACTCATAATAATCAGTGGCCGGACTCGAATCGGAACTCATAATAATCAGCACCCATCATATCTGAATCAGTGGACGAACTCGAACTGAAACTCATAATAATCAGTAACCAAGTGACAGAGTAGTGCCAGAATCCACACAAACACAAGTAAAGGGGGACATACTGGCCCTAGAACGAACCCGTAACATAAATAAAGGAGCTAACCCACCACGTACTACAAGTCAATCTCGGGATCCTTCCAGGTCAACTATCTACTATAAAAAATACAAGTTTGGGTATACATTATAAGTCATGGCAAGGCTGGTCCGCATTCTAAGTCAAACTAGCCGACCCCGATCAAATACGGTGCTATCAGGAACTAACAAGGCTAAACAGGCCAATCGGGTGTAATCGAGGTGACTCAATCTCGTCAAAATCCTAACAGGTCATACTAGGTCTTAACTAAGCCCAAAGATGTCAAAGTTCTGCCAGGTCGACAAGAAGGGTAACGGGGCCCGCTATCGGGTCCCGAAAACCAGGTCTCGTTATACTTGTCTAAGTCTGGGCTAAGTCTGTCTAAGACTGGACTAAGGTCCAACAATAACATTCCCAGACAAGAAACAACAACAACAATACTATCCGACCCCAAATAGGTCATCTGTGGTGTACCACGAGGATAACGGGCCTGGAATATATCCGAATAGCCCTATCCGGCCTAGAAGGCCTAAATCACAGCAAACCAGCACCACCAAGTCTATAATACCAGCCCGCAACACCAGCACAATAGCATACATATATCACACATAAGCCCAATCTAAGTGCAAAGGAAGGTAAACCTAGCCTACCTGAACGCCTGCCGCAAGCCTGCAAAGAAAACCAGCTAAATAGGAGCCTTTCCCTTTCGAGAGGCCTCCGAATATTGCCAAGCTATCAAAATAATAAACTACATGTCAAAATATGACTATTGATACCCATATTGCATTAGTTCGAAAAATATCCGAACAGTCCACGTGGGGCCCGCTTGCGGAATCAGAAAACTGAAACCGTCACAGTGTCCCAAATAACTCTGTGACCAATAGTCACAACAGATGCTATCCAATCCAAGCTCATATTAAGCTCTAAATAAGCACCAACAATACCAACGTATAAGAAAACTACCGTAAATACAATAAAACTTACCAAAATAACGACGATTGCACGTCCACAAACACTTCCCCACTCAAACCCAACCTCCACTCACCATTTTTTTCTCTGATTTGGAGCTTAAAATAACGATCAACAATGGTATATGAAAAACCAGTGGAAAAGTAGAATTAAATGTTCACTTTGGTTAATTATATACATACTACATGCTTGTTGTGCTATTTCTCTACTTCCACGTGTGGAAGTGGAGGTGTCAAGTTATTGATTTGTTTCTCATCCCACTATACACGCACTCGGGTATTGCATAGGTTTGTGGTAAAATAAATACAACATTTTGAATATACCATAATTAATAGAAAATTATTTTGGATAAAACCTCTATAAAATAATAATATTATTTTAACATATTTAAATTCACTATCTCCACTTAAATTATTAATAAATTATAAAACTATTATAAAATAGTATAGATATATCATAACTAAAAAAATTTATAAATTTCAAAAACATTTTCGAAAGGTAATTAACTATGTCATTTTACCAAATTCAAATTTAATTTAATATTTTACAACGTGCTCGGTCTAAATAATAGTCTCAAACGAACTGCCCGGAAACCGAACTGTCAATCCCAGCAAGTCGTAAATAACTTGGGGAAATTATAGAAAAGCTCAAAACGCTGAGAACACACGAAAACGAGGGAAATGACCGGGAAGGTCATTACAATACCCACTACAAAAAGGACTTTCGTCCGCGAAAGTCAAGAATAAGCACATACCTGAAGACGTGAACAAGTAGGGATACTGGGCTCGCATGTCGCGTTCAAGCTCCCAAGTAGCCTCCTCAACCGGACGGTGATGCCGCTGTACCTTAACCATTGGAATGTCTCGGGAGTGTAACTGTCTGACATCTTTATCTAAAATGGACACAGGCTCCTCCACAAATGTTAACTTATCGTCTAATTGAACTGAGTCCCACCGATGCACATGCGACTCATCCGGAATGTATTGTCGCAACATAGAAACATGAAACACTGGGTGGATTGCTGAAAATGCCGGAGGTAAAGCTAGCACATAAGCCACCTCTCCAACTGTCCGCAAAATCTCAAAGGGTCCAATATATCTGGGGCTAAGCTTACCATTCCTACCAAACTGCATCACGCCCTTCATGGGCAATACTCATAAGAAGACCCTATCACCCACCCTGAATTTCAACAGACGACGTCTACGATCAGCATAACTCCTCTGTCTACTCTGAGCTGTCCACAACCTATCTTGAATCACTCGAACTCGGTCCAAAGATTCTCTGAGTAAATCTGTGCCACGAAGACTGACTTCTGAAGTTTCAAACCAGCCAATTGGAGATCGACACCGTCTGCCATATAAAGCCTCAAACGGAGCCATTTGAATGCTGGAATGACAGCTATTATTATACGCGAACTCTGCTAAAGGCAAGAATTGATCCCACTGACCCCCAAAGTCTAACACACAAGCGCGGAGCATATCCTCTAATACCTGAATCGTCCGCTATGACTGTCCATCGGTTTGAGGATGAAATGCAGTGCTGAGGTCCACCTGGGTACCCAACTCTTCCTGGAAAGTCTGCCAAAAACTGGAGGTAAACTGAGACCTTCGGTCTGAGATAATAGATATTGGCACTCCATGTAGGCGAACCACCTCTTGAATATATACACCAGCTAATCTCTCAGCACTGTAGGAAACTCGAACAGGGATAAAGTGTGCAGACTTAGTCAATCGATCTACAATAACCCAAATACTATCAAAACCATGGGAGGTGCGAGGCAATCCAACAATGAAATCCATAGTGACTCGTTCCCACTTCCACTTGGGGATGGGTAATTGCTGAAGTAAACCACCGGGTCTCTGATGTTCTGTTTTTACCTGCTGACAACAGAGGCATCGAGCTACAAACCCCGCTATATCTCTCCGCATACCGCTCCACCAATAGTGTTGCCTCAGATCTCGATACATCTTAGCTGTCCCAGGGTGAATAGAATACCTGGAGTTGAGCGCTTCATGCAAAATCAACTAAATCAAATCTCCAACCATCGGAACACAAATATGACCATCAAACCTCAGAAAACCATTCGAATCCAAGGTATCTCTCTTAGACTCACCCTTCAATACTGGATCTCGAATGCTCCGGAGACCACTATCCTCAAACTGATGACTCTGAATCTGCTCCAGCAAAGTAGATCTCGCACCAACACAAGCGATAACCTTCCCAGGGTCAGAAATATCCAAACGCACCATCGAGTTAGCTAAGGACTGAATGTCCAAAGCCAACGGCTGCTGAGAGACTGGAATGAAGGCTAAGCTACCCATACTCATTGCCTTCCGACTCAAGGCGTCCACTACCACATTCGCCTTGCCCGGATGATAGAGAATAGAGATATCATAGTCCTTTAGCAACTCAATCCACCTGTGCTACCTTGAATTAAGATCCCTCTGAGTCATAATATGCTAAGACTACGGTGATTTGTAAAGATCTCACAATGAACACCGTAGAGATAATGCCTCCAAATTCGTAGTGCAAACACAACCGCTGCTAACTCTAAATCATGAGTGGGATAGTTACGCTCATGCACCTTTAGCTGCCTCGATGGATAAGTAATAACACGACCCCGCTACATCAGAACACATCCCAAATCGATACCAGACGCATCACAATACACGGTGAAACCCTCGCCCTCAACTGGAAGAGTCAACACAGGGGCAGAAGTAAGTCGATCCTTAAGCTTCAGAAAGCTCACCTCACAATCCTCAGACCACTGAAACAGAACCTTCTTCCTGGTTAGTCTGGTCATAGGAGGTGCAATAGACGAGAAGCCCTCAACAAATCGCCTGTAGTACCCTGCCAACCCAACGAAACTGCAAACTTCAGCAGGCGATGTGGGCCTAGCGCAACCTCGAATAGCCTCAATCTTCGCTAGGTCTACCATGATACCGTGTCTGGATACAACATGCCCCAAGAAAGCTACAGACTCAAGCCAGAACTCACACTTTGCGAACTTGGCATAAAGCCGATGATCTCTCAAAGTGTGGAGTATAATCCTCAAATGTTGCTCATGCTCCTCGCTACTCCTCGAATAAACTAAGATATCATCAATAAACACAATCACAAAGGAGTCTAAGTGTGGCCTAAATACACAATTCATTAAATCCATGAAGGCTGTTGGGGCATTAGTCAACCCAAAAGACATCACCAGGAACTCATAATGGTCGTACCGAGTCCTGAAGGCTGTCTTTGGGATGTCCTCAGCCCTAACTCTCAACTGATGATATCCAGATCTCAAGTCTATCTTCGAGAATACTGTTGCACCCTGAAGTTGATCAAACAAATCATCGATACGAGGCATAGGATACTTATTCTTCACCGTCACCCTATTTAGCTGTCTGTAATTGATACACATTCGCATAGACTCATCCTTCTTCTTTACAAATAGAACTGGAGCACATGGAGACACACTGGGCCTGATAAAACCTTTCCCCAAAAGATCCTCAAGATGACTACTCAACTCTCTCAACTCAGCAGGAGTCATACGATAAGGAGCCATAGAAATAGGTCGGGTGCCCAGCTCGAGGTCAATAATGAACTCTATATCACGCTCAGGAGGAAGGCCAGGCAGGTCAGTCTGGAATACATCATAAAACTCACGAACAACAGGGACGAAGTCAAGCGATGGACTCCCAATACTAGCATCCCGAACATAAGCAAGGAATGAATCACATCCCCTCGACATCAATCTATGAGCTCGAACATATGAAATAATCCCTGTCGGTGTGCGGCTAACAGAACCATGCCACACCACCAGGGTACGCCAGGCATGGCTAAGGTCACGGTCTTGGCAAAGCAATCCAAGACTGCATGATGGAAAGACAACCAGTCCATGCCCAGAATCACATCAAAGTCTACCATGGCCAATACAATAAAATCAACCCGAGTCTCAAACTCCCAAACAGTCACCAGACAAGATCTATATACCCGATCCACTACTAAGGAATCACCAACGGGGGTAGATACACGTAAGGGTACAGATAATAACTCAGAACATAAATCCAACCGTGGTGCATAATAAGTAAATACATAAGAAAACATGGATCCAGGATCAAATAATGCAGAAGCTGGCTGGTGGCATACGAAAATTGTACCTGTAGCTGGCTGGTGGCATACGAAAATTGTACCTGTAATCACCGCATCCGAAGCCTCAGCCTCTGGCCTAGCCGACACGGCATACAACTGACGCTGGCTACTACTAGTCTGAGCACCGACCTGACTACCAGTCCGACCTCCCTGCGCTCCACCTCGAGAACCATGGGGACCACCCTGACGACCCTGTGCACCACCTCTGCCTACTGGCAGTATAGATTTGATAGGCTGTGCCATCTGAACTGAAGGCTCAATCTCCCTACACTGAGGACACTCACGCGTAAAATGACCGAAAGTATAACATGCTCCTGGCTCTCTGCTTGGCCTAGAAGATCCGGCTGATCCGGTATGACAACCTCTAGTCGATGAACTGGACTGAACACGTCCCCGAGGCTTACTACCAGAACCACAAAAGGCGGGCTGACCCCTATAAGATATCTGCAAGGCTGACTGTACGGGTCTACTAGGCTGACCCTGTCGCTGCAAAGACTGTTGCTGCTGCTGAGGGTACCTACCCTGAAATTGGAAACCATGACCTCTGAACTGCGAACCACTATGGCTCTCACTGAAACTACCCTGGACACGAAGTCTCTTATCGCTGCCCCCTTGGGCCTCGTGATCCATCTCCTCAATAGAGTATACATGCTCAATAATCTCTGCGAATGACTTCCCTGAAGTCACTAAACTCTGGGTAGCCCTGCGAAGTGGCAATCTCAGTCCCCTGACAAAACATCTAACTCTTTCATACTCATCAGGCAAAATATAAACAGTGTGCCTAGCAAGATCATGAAACCTCACCTCATACTCGGCGACAGAAAATGAACCCTGAGTCAATCTGGAGAACTCATCCCTGAGTCGCTCCCGCATAGTACGGGGCATATACTTTCCCAAGAAAATCTTAGAGAACTAGGTCCAGGTAACCGGCGGAGATCCTGCTGGCCTGGAATCAAGATATCCCCTCTACCATCTCCTCGCTGTAGTATCAAACTGATATGCCACGAAATCAATACCACGAGACTGTACCATCCCAAAATCCTCAGTCTATCCTCGCAGTTGGACAAGAACTCATTTGCATTCTCACCCGGAGTACTAGCAAATCTCGGTGGAGTCAACCTCAGGAAACGCCCCAACATCTTCTGCCCATTGACAGATATAACAGGCTGATCTATAACCGGCTGTGGAGCTACCGACGCTGGCGGAATCTCAACTCTGGGTGCTGCAGCTGCAGGCTGCGCCCCAAAATCAACTCCTTGTACTATTGGTTGGGCTCCCTCGTCTAACGGACCTCTAACTATCCCCAACAACTAAAGTAATGTACCTCGAAGCAAAGAAGCATCAATAAAATCTGGTGGAGCCTGGACTGCTCCCTGGCCCACCGACTGCTGTGGAGGCGAAACATCTGGAGCTATAACGGGATCGAGTAACTGATCCCTAGTATGATATCGGCCTGGGGCTGCTGCTCTACCCTTCCCCCAACCTCTGGGTCGACCTCGGCCCCTAACAGGAGCTCTCGTTGCAGGCTCGGGGTCCTGACCCTCGGCTCTCCTACCATGCGTCCTTGCCATCTGCGTAAAGAGTGAACCAAATAAAGATCAGAAACCAACATAGACTTAACGCACGGACATGAGTCAAAAAAATGAAAGACTCCCCTAATAATGGTTCGTAGCCTCCCGAGGATAGGATACAGGCGTCCCCGCATCGATCCGCAGGACTCTACTACACACTGGCTCATGTACCCACACTACCTGTACAACCTAGGCTCTGATACCAAGCTGTCACGACCCAATATTTGAGTCATGATGGCGCCTACCGTAACCCACCAATAGGCAAGCCAAACCCTAGCCCAGAGCGACAAGCGACGGGCTAACAGGAGGAATCCCAGAAAAACAGTGATGAGATGGAAGTAACCGTACTAATAAGCATGCTAGAAATATAAAAACAAATAGAACCAAAATATACCCATACCGAGACTGGGAAGGAAGATGACAATATGTATAAAGTCAAGACCCCTCCCAAGATCTGGTGAGGTCGGTACAAGAGCCACTACTAGACATATCCAGAATACAAGACAGAAACCAAATATATATAACAAGTACAGTAGTCTCGAGAGAAAAAGACTATATAGTAGAAGATGGAGTAGGATCTGCCTCGAACGTCAGTAAGCTCACCCTGCTCTAGAGTCAATGCTGAGAAAAGAGTCACGTTAAAACCGTCGACTAGTGCCTGGATCTGCATCAGGAAAAAAGATGCAGAAGTGCAGTATGAGTACCGGGGCAACGGGTACTCAATAGGCATCATAGGCCGACTAAGCTCATTATAATATAAGCAAGCTAAAGTGCAGGGGGGCATGCTAAGTCCGGGGTATAAGTAATAAATACATAAGTAATTGTCGAGACGTATAGATATGCTCAGGAAATAAATAAATGTGATACCGAATGATCGAGTAAATAAATGCATAAGTAAACACACAAGTCAAACATAACTTATCTAGGCCCCCATAAACCCGATAGGCACACGAAAGAAAACAATAACCCAACCTGGCCCCCATAAACCAACGGGACACACAAGAATAGTAAATGCATAGTCACCAGTGTCTCGAAGCTGTATCAGTGTCCAGTAACCACAGTACCCAGTACCAAAACTCTCCAATCATATCATAACCAGATTCCGGACTCGAACAAAAACTCATAATAATCAGTGGCTGGACTCGAATCAAAACTCATAATAATCAGTGGCCGGACTCGAATCGGAACTCACAATAATCAGTACCCATCATATCTGAATCAGTGGCCGAACTCGAACCGAAACTCATAATAATCAGTAACCAAGTGACAGAGTAGTGCCAGAATCCACACAAACACAAGTAAAGGGGGACATACTGGCCCTAGAACGAACCCGTAACATAAATAAAGGAGCTAACCCACCACGTACTACAAGTCAATCTCGGGATCCTTCCAGGTCAACTATCTACTATAAAAAATACAAGTTTGGGTATACATTATAAGTCATGGCAAGGCTGGTCCGCATTCTAAGTCAAACTAGCCGACCCCGATCAAATACGGTGCTATCAGGAACTAACAAGGCTAAACAGGCCAATCGGGTATAATCGAGGTGACTCAATCTCTTCACAACCCTCACAGGTCATACTAGGTCTTAACTAAGCCCAAAGATGTCAAAGTTCTGCCAGGTCGACAAGAAGGGTAACGGGGCCCGAAAACCAGGTCTCGTTATACTTGTCTAAGTCTGGGCTAAGCCTATCTAAGCCTGGAATAAGGTCCAACAATAACATTCCCAGACTAGCAACAACAACAACAATACTATCTGACCCCAAATAGGTCATTTGTGGTGTACCACGAGGATAACGGGCCTGGAATATATCCGAATAGCCCTATCCGACCTAGAAGGCCTAAATCACAGCAAGCCAGCACCACCAAGTCTATAATACCAGCCTGCAACACCAGTACAATAGCATACATATATCACACATAAGCCCAATCTAAGTTCAAAGGAAGGTAAACCTAGCCTACCTGGACGCCTGCCGCAAGCCTGCAAAGAAAACCAGCTAAATAGGAGCCTTTCCCTTTCGAGAGGCCTCCGAATATTGCCAAGCTATCAAAATAATAAACTACATGTCAAAATATGACTATTGATACCCATATTGCATTAGTTCGAAAAATATCCGAACAGTCCACGTGGGGCCCGCTTGCGGAATCGGAAAACTGAAATCGTCACAGTGTCCCAAATAACTCTGTGACCAATAGTCACAACAGATGCTATCCAATCCAAGCTCATATTAAGCTCTAAATAAGCACCAACAATACCAACGTATAAGAAAACTACCGTAAATACAATAAAACTTACCAAAATAACGACGATTACACGTCCACAAACACTTCCTCACTCAAACCCAACCTCCACTCACCATTTTTTTTTCTCTGATTTGGAGCTTAAAATAACGATCAACAATGCTATTTGAAAAACCAGTGGAAAAGTTGAATTAAATGTTCACTTTGGTTAATTATATACATACTACATGCTTGTTGTGCTATTTCTCTACTTCCACGTGTGGAAGTGGAGGTGTCAAGTTATTGATTTGTTTCTCATCCCACTATACACGCACTCGGGTATTGCATAGGTTCGTGGTAAAATAAATACAACATTTTGAATATACCATAATTAATAGAAAATTATTTCGAATAAAACCTTTATAAAATAATAATATTATTTTAACATATTTAAATTCACTATCTCCGCTTAAATTATTAATAAATTATAAAACTATTATAAAATAGTATAGATATATCATAATTAAAGAATTTTATAAATTTCAAAAACATTTTCGAAAGGTAATTAACTATGTTATTTACCAAATTCAAATTTAATTTAATATTTTACAACGTGCTCGGTCTAAATAATATTATCAAACGAACTGCCCGAGAACCGAACTGTCAGTCCCAGCAAGTCGTAAATAACTTGGAGCAATTATAGAAAAGCTCTAAACGCTGAGAACACACGAAAACAAGGAAAATGACCGGAAGGTCATTACAGCAGGCTTTGAAAACTGGATGCAAACGTCGTCTAATTTTGTACATCACCAGATGTACGACCTAAATATACGTAGAGAATCTGAATGTATAATGGTTTATATAGAAGTAGAGGATTCATAAATATAAAAGGACACTAATTAATATTTCACAGGGTTTTACATATTTTCATATATTTCATGAGACTTTTTTTAAGAAAAATAGTGAAAAGACAATTTTGTCTAAAGCGGAGTGTTTTAATGAAGGGCAAAAAGTTCAAACAACATTTCTAAGGCTCTTCACACTTTTCATATATTAGAGATAGAGATTAGAGATTAAGGTAGCATGACAAGGTATTGAGAAATATAAATAGAAAATGAATAATCAATTAACAATCAAGAGTGTATATGTATGGAAAAGAATATTGTGCCAACTATGTGTTGATGTTCTAACTAGAATCTCAATTAACTTTGAGCATTGTCTTAGATCTAATATAGATATTTTCTCGTGTCAGCTAAATATACAGGTTATGATGCATATTTATTTTATTTTCTATATATTTGGTGAAACTTTTATGAGTCGTTATTCATGTACTTTATGTTTCATAAAAAATATTGTAATAAGTAATCTTTGAAAATATAAGTTAGTGATCATTTGACACATCATATGTTTTTAAAAACTTATAAAAAATTTATCTTGGAATCGAAATGTGCAATGAGAATTTGACCAATAACATAAAGCTTTACACGTTATACATTAAATATGAAGAAACTAATATTGATATTAGATTGTTAATTTTTTTACATTGCAAATATTGTTGCTTTAGATTTTAGTGAGATAATAATATATATGATTTCAAAAATTAATAGTACAAATTTTGTTAGACTCGTGAGTTGTTTATGATTACAATAACTATGATGCTAAATTACTAATCCATTATATTTCTATATGTTAGAATTAACACTTGATTTGTATATACTAAATTACTAATATATTATATTTATTGTGTGATTTTTAGTAATGTACTCAAAGTTAGTGATATTGTCTTAGGAATGATAATTAAGTGATCTTTGTGAAAAAAATGATAGTTATATAACTATCTATGATATTTACCCGATATTAGGGCTATTTATCTCAAAAGCTACATCTCAAAGACCATAGCTTGGGTGAGCATCCCGTTGCCGATGCCCAATGGGCAATACTCATAATTCAACATATCAAATACTTATGATTATTAAAAAAAATTCAAGTTTATTATCTTTAAATTCTTATTGGAAATATTATGCTACTTTTACGTAGCAGATTGTACTAATGTAAAATTAAATATCATTTATCATTTATTATTTATAAATATTATACTACAAAATTTCTTATTTTTTTGTTTTAGTTGATATAAACAGGCAATGAGTAAATCATATTTATCTTTACATTTGTAACTCCAATTTTAAAATATTGTAGATCTTTTGGTGCAATAATTATTTTGATCTGCTTTGCACAATATAAAGGATAAAGATGAATTAGATTAATGAACATGAGGGGTTAAATATTAGTTGAATGATCTAATATGGGAGAGAATTCAATTCCGACAATGAATATTTATAATTTCATTCGAGTTGAGTAAATTAAGAAAGCATGATAGGGTTGATGAAAATAGAATTGAAGAGTAAATATTAAAACATATGAAGGACTTACACCATTTATTTGAGAAACTAATCTATATATATATATATATATATATATATATATATATATATATATATATATATATATATATAAAAGCAAAAGTAGAAGCACTAGAAGAAGCCAAGTGGCAGCACAATAGAAAGTCATGTGGCATTTTTTAGGACAAAGTTATAAATGTTGTAATAAAAATTTTGAATTAAAGATATTTAAATTTAAATATTAGGCTTTTTAAGAAAAAAATTATCATTAGCTTGAAACTAGAAACTTAATATTGAAGAGTTTTAAATGAACTCTAACTATTCATAACGAAGTGTTCTAAATGAACTCTAACTATTCATAACTTGTCCCTTTTAATATTATAAAATATATTTAAATATTAAATAAAAATAATAGTATAAATAATATAAATAATATAAATAATAATAATAATAATAATAATAATAATAATCTTTATATATAATATTTAAATTTGAAAATACATTATCCTTCTAAAAAAAATATTAGCTTAAAAATAGAATCCAACTTGAATTGAAAATGATTAAGTTGATTTACTTATCCATTTCCACTTAGTTAAAAATAAAACTTAAAAAGTTCACGTTTGACTATATTCTACTTTACATGCATTTTGGGTGAAAATTTATTTATAGGATAAACACACATTTATTTATTTATTTCAAAAAAGAGCATAAAAGAAAAGGATAAAATAAGAAAAAATACCAAAGAAAAATTATTAATTAACCTAAACCAATTTAAATCCCTCACTCACTTACGTAACTTCTTCATTCCTATCTCCCATTTTACTCGAGCATTATCACACATGCTTCATTTTTGTAGAAGAAAACTTGCCTCTTTATATTATAAATTATAAATTAAATTTTAATTTTAATTTTGATGCATTTTGACAGCAACTAATACAATATGTAAATAAAAAAATTGTATTGTATTATTTCTGGCAAAACTTCATGTTCTTAGTATTATTTTATACTATTTATTTTAATTCAAAGGTTGTATGTTATATTATTTATTTTAATAAAGTTTATTAGTAAAGATAATTTTTTTAAAAAAAAATACTTTTTAGATAAAGATAGAGTTTGTTGAAAATGAGTTAGTTGAATTAGTGATAAACTTTTGAATTTTGAATTTGAAAAGATTCTTCTAAAATTTGAAGTGAAAACACACTATATACTAGATAAAGTAGAATTTCAATTAACTCTTTCCTATATAAACTCATTTTTCAATCAAATTTGCTTCTTATTTCATTCTCCAAACTTTTTTGAGCTTATTATTGTTGGGTTCGAAATCGAGAGGGCGTCATGCGGAAGCTAATAGTTTGCAAACCATCAAGGCGATAAATCAGATGACAAAGAAAATTAGACTAAAACATATTATTGAATATGGTTTGGCCAATTGGCCTACATATGAAAACCTAATATTGAAAAAGCATAAAAATCTATTGGAAGAAATCCCCCCCTAAACAAGACTCTTTAGAGACTACATTGTGGATGTTATTGTGTTGTGATATGAGAAGGGTGGGTTTCTATTTATAGAGGTTCAAATCCTTTCCTCCAAGAAAGAGGTTAGCCAAATATGGAAGAGTTTTATATTTTTCTTTTAGGAAAAGTAAAAGTAATTATGGTATTACTTTTATTTTCCTTTCAAGAATAGTAAAACTTAAATTTGGTAAGAAAATCAGGACAAAAACCTTAACAAATCTCCCCTTTTTGTCTTGATTTTCTAGAAAAAATTTGATCTGCCTTCTTCATATGCATAATCTTCGTTCTTCAAATAATCTTCATCACTGTTGCTTGACATACTTTAAAAATGGAGCTATTGGGGTTAAAATATATGAGCCCCTTTCGGGTTAAAAATATTGGAGCCCTTTATAGGATTAAAAGTGAACTTTATTTTCAAAGTTGTAACAGCAGGATTGTTGAAAATATGATTGACAATTATCTCCACATGTAGATTTTTGGACATATATCTTCATTATCATCAAATTGGTTGCAACTTGATTTGAAACCACTTTAAACCTGTCTTTAATCTCGTTTCACCAAATCATTGGACCTTTGAACCGTAGGCTCTGATACCACTTGTTGGGTTCGAAATCGAGAGGGCGTCATGCGGAAGCTAATAGTTTGCAAACCATCAAGGCGATAAATCAGATGACAAAGAAAATTAGACTAAAACATATTATTGAATATGGTTTGGCCAATTGGCCTACATATGAAAACCTAATATTGAAAAAGCATAAAAATCTATTGGAAGAAATCTCCCTCTAAACAAGACTCTTTTGAGACTACATTGTGGATGTTATTGTGTTGTGGTATGAGAAGGGGGGTCTTCTATTTATAGAGGTTCAAATCCTTTCCTCCAAGAAAGAGGTTAGCCAAATATGGAAGAGTTTTATATTTTCCTTTTAGGAAAAGTAAAAGTAATTATGGTATTACTTTTAGTTTCCTTTCAAGAATAGTAAAACTTAAATTTGGTAGAAAATCAGGACAAAAACCCTAACAATTATTTGATTTTTCAATCAGATCCGTTTATTGATATATAATATTCATGACTAGAATATGCTTACATTATTATATTTGTGCAAAATTTACTTACTATTCAGAGCTTGAGTTTAGATTATTTGATTATAATTTGTTAACAGTTTGTATTATTTGATTGTAAAGAATTGGGATCAATGATTGTCATGAAATAATTTTATATATTGAATGTTGATCGTCTTTCTTTGATTGTGCTGGGTTGCTTGGGTTAAGAAATAATTCTTATAATGAAATAAAAAGGTTGACTTCAGAGAGACCTATTTCTGAATAATCAATAAACATTGAAAATGACAGTCTAGAGGCTGGAACCTGAAATCGAACAATAGAAAAAGTGTAAGGTAATTGCTTATGGAGATCGCATGGATGCTTTGTTGTTTTTCTTTCAAAAATCAATCGGTTCAATCTACCATTTTGTCACACTAATTTTTTCCTTTTATATTGTCTTTCTTTAAAAAAAAAAAAAAATTTAGCAAATATATATGTTATTAAGTTTGAATTTATTAAACCTGAATTGAAATTAAAAAGTAACTAGTATAGGTACCCGCGCGATGCGCGGATGTTTTTTTAAAAATGTTTATTAAAAAGTATTAGCTTATTCATTTTAAATCAATCAATTTTTATTGTATCACAATTACATATTTCAAAAGTCAATGAAATATTAAAAATTATTCTTAATAGTGAAATTATAAATGATACTTAATAACTAATCACAATTGCAATTATTTTAGATATTTTGATATGAAAAAAATATATTAGTATTTTCTTTAATCATATTCCATTGACTGATTTTTAAAAATAATAAAATATTAAATATTAAATAATTATTAATTTTGTTATTAGACTTTTACTTTTATATTTTTAACCAATTAAGACATGTAATTGTATTCCTTATCTTCCATTTCAAATTTCAAATTTCAAATTTTTTAGTTTATCAATTCAAGCTTCAACAACTTACTACACATTTTTTTAAAAGAAAGTTTTATCTTTCAACTCCATTTCAAACACTAAAAGTACTTAATTGTGTCAATTACAAAACTTCTAATTCCAAATTTTAAATTTCACAACTCTCAATTGAAAACTAAGCGCATACAATTTATTATTTTCTTTTAAATTTTCAGATTTTGTTCTATTATTTATAATTTTTTGTTGTTCTATTATTTTCTTTTAAAAGCTCTTATGCTTCCATCAGAATCGCTCACCCAACGAAATCTCACACTCATCCCCCACCTTTACCCCACCACCACCATCCCCCAATTTTTTTTTAAAAAATTTTTAAAAATTTTTTAAAAAATTTTCTTACCCCACCCACCCTAGTAGCTCCCCCTCCCCCCCCCCCCCCCCAAAAAAAAATAATTAGTTTTTACTTTAATTTTTAAGAAAATATTTTTTATTTACCCCACCATCCACCCTGATAAATGTACATCATATATAGAAAATTCAAATTCCTTAGTTACATCTATAACAAAAGATAAATGTAATGCTATTAATTGTAAATGATAATAACAACATAATAGCAATAACATAATTTTTTGCACTTTTAACATAAATTTTCATGATATATTTTAAATATGTGGCGTGTTTATTACTTTTTCGATTAACTAAATTTCAACAGATTACACATAACAAATCTTATTAGCCAATTTCAATTGCAACATTCCACTGAACATCTCGCCTTCATGGATCTTTTATAATTAATGTTGTACCTCCATTCAGCTTACTTTAAATTCCATACAATACATATGAAGCTAGAAACTCATCATTGTTAGATATAATCCAAGAATATTAACCATAACTCAAAAAGATTAATTTTAAAAAATACAAATTAATACGATCATTCTAAATTACATTTAATTATATTCCGAATGTGAAGAACTTGAATATTGGAGATTACTTAAATACTATAATAAATACCACAATAGAGATTAAAGGTCACAATGTTTCAAGTTAAAATATTAATACCTTAAATTTCTAAACTAACCAAATAAGCTGAAAATAATTGCAATGCCTAGATAATACATATTGAGATACTTTAAGGACCAAAACTTTCTAATTGTTCACTCAATTAAATTGTACCCGAGTCTTCGATAAAATTATTTACACAACAATGCAAAATTCTGAAACAAAAGATATGAGAAGAAAATTAGCAAAACATGGTAAGGAAGGACTATCGTACTTAGATGAGATTAGCAACACATAGATGAGATTAAATTAATCTAAATTTCATATTTAAAATATCGTACCCTCTAATTAAGAGGACGAACTTCAATAAAATTATAAATTTGAAGTGAAAATAACATAAAATTGTACATACCTGATACAATGTAATGCCTTTTTCTTTTTCTATTCATTGATTCATCAAATAAACAAATTAATAAAGACATCTTGAATAACTACGGTACTTGAAATTGATTTTCTTTGGCCAACTATGAATTTTTTTTAACATTTTAAGCTTATGAAATGGTGGCTCGAGGAATAATTTTAAGATTGTCACATTTTATGTAGCTCTAATTTTTAAGATTGAATTATATTTTAACTATCTTGCTTTACACATATATTAAAGCAGTACCTTTGTATTAATATGAAGCCATCTTGAGTTTTTAGGGATAATGTGACTATCCAACTACCAAAAGTACATGCGTAGAGAATCTTGATACGATAAAGATGCCAATGAAAAAAATCATGAATCTCTGTTTGAAAAACCTGCAATCATATAATGAATAGAAATAATCATTTTTGCAGTAATGATATCATAGAAAAAAAGAACAAAAAAAATGTAAGCTTAACACTAATAATAAAGCAATAAGAATTATGATAATTACTAGCCAATATCTTATACGAACTTCCTGATTCTCCCATCCATTCATTTTCTTTATCATTTTCATAGTTTTAAGAAAAGAAATCAAAAATCAGGAAAAAGCATTCTTCCCATTTCTTCTATCATTCATATAAACAAAAGCAAAACATGAAAAACACCCCTAAAATATCAAAGATTAAATAAGAATTTAAAGCAAAATTAATACATAAAATTTATATGTTGTCTTGAATATATATAGTAGTAGCTAATTTTTGTTTTGTAAAAGATTTATAGGAGTTGATAAGAATAGTTGTAACGACCTTATCTATAAAAAAAAGGAGTTTAAATTCAAATTTTAATTAATTTTTTTGTTTATTGATAAGTTTAAAAAGTTAAAAAATCTACAAATAAATTAATACAAATAGATATAAACAGATTATAGAGATAAATTCAAATAACTTCATTTTTAATTTGGTTAAGTTAGATATGGATCAATTCAAATTTCAAATCCTACAAATCGTATGTTAATGATTTATTAAAATCATGATGAGACATTAATATTATTTTAAAACTTAAAAATATCATTTGTTTAGGATGTGAATTTAGATAAGGTTGTCTTTCACAACTAATATAAAAAAATTAATCACAATTAATATAAAATATAAAAATTATCAACAATTGAACACGTTCTTCAAGTATATACAAATATACTGCTACTACTATTTTTATTATATTATAATAGTAATAATAATAATAATTAATTTATCTTTTATTTAATATTTAAATAAACTGTATTTAAATATGTTATAATATCTGAATGGGATAAGTTTATGAAACAACAAAAGTTCATTTAGATATCTTTAATTATAGGTTTCTAGTTTTAAGCTAATAATAATCTTCATTTTTCTTTTCTTTCCCAAAGTCTAATATTTTCAAATTAAAGTACTTTTAATATTTAATAAAAAAATATTATTACAATATTATTAAATTTGGTTATTATTATTATTAGTAGTAGTAGTAGTAGTCAAATATTTTCAAATTAAAGTACTTCTAATATTTTAATCAAAAAAATATAGTAGTAGTAGTACCACCACTACTACCGTTCACCCAAAAAGAAAGCACCACTACAACTATTTTTTTAAATCTTTTTTTATTAGTATTAAATCAAATTAATTAATACTCTAACCGACTAAAATGCTGTATAATTAAGATACAAAAAATAAATCAAAGGAATTCAAGTATATTTTAACATATGAAAAGATAAGTTTATGATGTAGTAAGAGTTCATCTAGAACTCTTTTGCTTTCTATTTTTAAGCTAATGATTTTTTTTTTTTTAAAAGGATAATGTATCTTTAAATTCAAATATTTGTAATCTTTTAATTCAAATCTTTTACTACAATATTATTATTTTGTCCTAAAAATTGCCAAGTGGCTTATTCTTGTACTGCCACTTGACTTCTTCTGGTGCTTCTACTTTTGCTTTTATATATATATAGATATATTATTTTTTAAAAAATAATATATCTTTTTTGTTAACGAAAAAGAAAAAAAAAGAATATCAAAGTAAAGATAAATTATTCTAGAATTTTATCTTTTCAAATATATATATATATATATATATTGAGTTTATTTTTTATAAAAAAAAATTCTAACAAATATGTTATTGAATTTGAATTTAAATTTACAGGCATTTAGATATTTCAATTGATATTTTTTTTGACTTCAGAATTATTTGATTATAGATTTATAATAATTTGTGTTTATTGCTACATATCATATCAGCCATGAACAAAAAGACTATAAATCATGCACACATGAGATTTCTCTAAATAACTATTAAGGTATATGATTTTTCAAGAAAGCAACATGTTGAATTGGTCAAATTATAGAATTTGGAGATCTTAAATAAGGGTACGACATTAATTTTAAAAAATCCATGAAGGTAAGATGTTCAGCGGAATATTGCAATTGAAATTTCCTAATAAAATTTGTTATGTGAAATCTGTTGAAATTTAGTGAATCAAAAAAGTGATAAATACGCCATGTACATGAAATATATCATGAAAATTTATGGTAAAAGTTTAAAATTTTTGTTGTTGTTGTTATTATTGTTTATAATTAGTATCACATTTATCTTTTGCTATAGATCTAACTAAGGAATTTAAAGTTTCTATATATAAAATGAATAGTTTGACCTTTTCTTTTGATTTAACAAACTCGAAGTGTTATTGCGAAACAATAAAAATGGGCAGAAGCAGATAGATGGATAATATGATGGGGGAGGGAAAGGTAGGAGATTGTGGTAGTTGGGGCGGGCGTTGGATAGGTGGGGTGGGGTAGGGGTCGTGGATGTAGGTGGTGTTTGGGGTGGGGATAGGAAAAAAGATTGTTTATTTTTTTAAAAAATAAAAGGTGATAAAAAAAATTTGGGGTCAACGGTAGGGGGGTGGGGTAAGAAAAAAGTTTAAAAAAAGTTTTTTAAAAATAAAAAAATATTTAATTTTTTTTGGGGGGAGGGGGGGAGGCATTGGGTAGGGGTGGATGGTGGAGGTTAGGGGTCGTTGGGGTAAAGAAAAAAAGTTTTTAAAAAATAATAAAATTTATTGTTTTTGTTGGGGGGAGGGCGGGGTTGGGGATGGGTGGGTAAGAAATTTTTTTAACAAAAATTGAAAAATCTAAAAAATAAAATTTGGGGTTGGGGTGGGGGTGGCGTTGGTGGGGGTAAAAGGTGGGGGATAGTGTGACTGAGATTTGGTGGACTGGATTATTTTGAGAGTAGCATGAGAGCTTTTATTTGAATTAATTTAGATGATATAATAATAAGTATACATAAAATATTTAAACATATTAATGATGAAATCAAATAATGAAAAAATGATGAAAAATAGAACAAAGTCAAAAAATTTAAAGAAAATAATAAATTGTATGTGGTTAGTTTTGAATTTAGAGTTGTGAAATTTAAAATTTGAAATTAGAAGTTTTGTAATTGACACAATTAAGTACTTTTAGTATTTGAAATTGGATTAAAAGAAAAAACTTTTTTTAAAAAGTGCGGTTAGTTGTTGAAGTTGAATTGATAGACTAAAAAAATTGAAATTTGAAATGAAAGGTAAGAAATATAATTACATGTCTTAATTGATTAAAAATATAAATGTAAAAGTCCAATAACAAAATTAACAATTATTTAATATTTTATATTTTATTATTTTTAAAAATAAGTCAATGGAATATGATTAAAGAAAATACGAATATTGTTCTTTTCATATCAAAACATCCAAAATAATTACTCTTGTGATTAGTTATTCAGTATCAGTTGTGATTTCCCTATTAACAATTAGTATTAATATTTCATTGACTTTCGAAATATATTAATATGATACATAAAAATTGATTAATTTTATAATTTCAAAGTGAACAGGCTAATATTTTTTAATAAATATTTTTTTAAAAAAATGTTCCGCGCATCGCGCAGGTACCTATACTAGTATACAATAAAATTCATTAATATTTGTTGGTCCATTATCATAAGAGAATAAGTGAACATTGTGAGATCGTGCAAATAGGTTAGGGATTTAGATAATGCTATAAGTTAATTGTTGAAAAAATGGTAATAAAAAACTAAGAGAGTGAAAATTGGCTGGAGACTTTACTCAAAATATTTGCTTTGAAGTGAAATTTTTAAAAAATTATAAAAAATATAATTATGACTAAAATCATGAAAAGGAATACAAAATCTATTTTGAAAGGAAAAATCTATTAACTAAGGCAAGAAAAGAGAATGGGGGACTCCATTCTTCCCCTCGAAAGGAGGGTGCAAATTAAAATATTAAATATAAAACAATTCAAATTTTAAGTTAAAATTTTATAAAGAAGCCTCATGTGTATAACTCTAAAGCATATCATTCATTAGTTCTTTGTTTTTATAACCACATTTAGAAGTAAGTTACTTAACTAATACTAATAAGTATGTCAAATATACATTTTCTTTTGTAATTAAATGATTATTTTTTTTTACAAATTATAGATCAATATAGATTACAATATTATCTGATGTGCTCAAATAATTATATTATAATATAATATTGTTTGCACGATGATACTAACTTTCAAAAAGAAATATTTAAGTTTTATGTAATTAATGATATCAAGTTCAATATTTTAATAGTTCATTTTAGTATTGCATAAATTATTAATTTCTAATATGTGAATGATATAAAGTAAATTTTTATTATATCAAACCAATAGTGTGATAATTTCTGTGATTAATTTCATTTAATAATTGTCACGACCCAATATTTGGGTCATGATGGCGCCTACCGTAACCCAGCAATAGGCAACCCAAACCCTAGCCCAGAGCGACAAGCAACGGGCTAACGGGCGAAATCTCATAAAACAGAGAAGAAGTAGAAGTAACCATATTTATAAACATGCTATAACGCTAAAGACAGAATCAGAATATGTATATATGCCAAGACTGAGAAGGAAGAGGACAGTATATAAAGTCAAGAACCCTTCCCAAGACCTGGTGAGGTCGGTACAAAAGCCACTACTAGACATGTCCAAAATACAAAACAGAAACCAAATATATACAACAAGTAATACAGTCTCGAGAGCAAAAGACTATACAGTAGAAGATGGAGTAGGATCTGCCTCGAACGTCAGTAAGCTCACCTTGCTCTGGAGTCAATGCTAAGAAAAGAGCCACGTCACCACCTTTGACTAGTACCTGGATCTGCATCGGGGAAAAAGATGCAGAAGTGCAGTATGAGTACCGGGGCAATGGGTACTCAGTAGGCATCATCGGCCGACTGAGCTCAAAGTAATATAAGCAAGCTAAAATGCGAGGGTGCATGCTAAGTCCGGGGTATAAGTAACAAATACATAAGTAACTGCCGAGGCGTGTAGATATGCTTAGGAAATAAATAAATGTGATACTGAATAATTGAGTAAATAAATGCGTATGTAAACACACAAGTCAAACATAACCTATCTGGGCCCCCATAAACCTGATAGGCACACGAAAGAAAACAATAACCCAGCCTGGCCCCCATAAACCGGCGGGACACACAAAAATAGTAAATGCATAGTCACCAGTGTCTCTAAGCTGTATCAGTATCCAATAACCACAATAACCAACAGGAGTGCACCGGGCTTGAACCGGCACCAATGGGTAATAACAAGAGGCCAGACGCCGGAGTCGAACCGGAAGCAGTGGGTAATAACAAGAGGCCACATATATATCATATCTGCCGGAATCGAACCGGAACTCATAGAAAAATAGTATCATGATCACGGTACCCAGTACCAAAACTCTCCAATCATATCATAACCAGATGTCGGACTCTAACCGGAACTCATAATAATCAGTGGCCGGACTCGAACCGAAACTCATAATAATCAGTGGCCGGACTCAAACCGAAACTCATAATAATCAGTGGCCGAACTCGAACCGGAACTCATCATAGCCAGTAACCAGAACAGAATCAAATGTCATGTCATATCAGATAAACGGGAAACACCCTAGTCCCAGGTCAATACTAGTATATAAGTACAGAAGCTAATTCCACAACATGCTACAAGTCAATCTCGGGGTCCTTCTAGGTTACTACCTACGATAAACAATATGTATATATAAGTCTGGGTATACATTATTATTCATGAAAAGGCGGGCCAGTGCTCTAAGTCAAACTAGCTGACCCCGGTCAAATACGGTGCTATTAGGGACTAACAGGGCTAAACAGGCCAATCAGGTATAATTGGGGTGACTCAATCCCGTCACAACCCTAACAGGGCATATAGGGCTTAACTAAGTTCAAAGATGTCAAAGTTCTGACATATCGACAAGAAGGGTAACGGGGCCCGCTACTGGGTCCCGACAACGAGGTCTGCTTATACTTGTCTAAGTCTGGGCTAAGTCTATCTAAGCATGGACTAAGTTCCAACAATAACATTCCCAAACTGGCAACAACAACAACAACACTATCCGACCCCAAATAGGTCATCCGTGGTGCACCACGAGGATAACAGGCCTGGAATATATCCGAATAGCCCTATCCGGCCTAGAAGGCCTAAATCACAGCAAACCACCACCACCAAGTTTATAATTACAACCCACAACACCAGCACAATAGCATACATATATCACACATAAGCCCAATCTAAGTGCAAAGGGAGGTAAACCTAGCCTACCTAGACGTCTGCCGCAAGCCTGCCAAGAAAACCAGCTAAATAGGAGCCTTCCCCTTTCGAGAGGCCTCCGACTGTTGCCAAGCTACCAAAATAATAAACTACATGTCAAAACATGACTATTGATACCTATATTGCATTAGTTCGAAAAATGTCCTAAAATCCCACGTGGGGCTCGCTTGCGGAATCGCAAAATCGAAACCGTCAAAGCGTCCCAAATCACCCCGTGATCAACAGTCACAACTAGCACCGCTCAATTTGAGCTCAAAATGTAGCTCAAACATCCATACCAATCCCAAAATATACCATCGCAAACGAAAACTACCGTAAAAATAAGAAAACGTACCGTAGAAACGATGAGAACGAGTCCACGGACCCAATATATATATCTAAGTGTAGAGAGGAAATCAATTGGCA
Organism: Capsicum rhomboideum; assembly: GCA_031232105.1. Taxonomy (NCBI): domain Eukaryota; kingdom Viridiplantae; phylum Streptophyta; class Magnoliopsida; order Solanales; family Solanaceae; genus Capsicum; species Capsicum rhomboideum. The sequence continues at coordinate 38,373,940 of CP124715.1, read as the reverse complement.
GACAAAGTGATGAAAACTTTGTTTTCTTGTTTAACATAAAACGTACTGTAAATGTAACTTAATATCAATGTATTAAGTTTATATATATGTATGCATGTGTAGGTGATAAAGCCTAATTGTTGTACACCCTTCTCCACCTCCACGTAAAAGTGGAGGTGGCAACACCCCCTTCAATTATTTATTCATTAAGTGTATTTTTGGGTATGGTAAAATAAATACAATATTTTAAATATACCATAATTAATAGAAAATTATTTCTAACAAAAACCTCTATAAAATAAAAATATTATTTTAATATATTTAAATTCACTATCTCCGCTTTAATTATTAATAGGTTATAAAACTATTATAAAATAGTATAGATATATCATAACTAAAGAATTTTCTAAATTTCAAAAACATTTTTGAAAGGTAATTAACTATGTCATTTTACCAAATTTTAATATAATTTAATATTTTACAACGTGCTCGGTCTAAATTGTAACACCCCGTATTTTTCTAACCTCACTTGATACCTTGGGGTCATATCTACTTAGGTGTTGAGAGGCCATGAGTATGTGTTTTATAGTGTCATTGGTGAAACATTTGACATTGGTCCTAAAATGTGCGATTAGACCTTCGTAGGAGGTATTTTGTGATTTCGTGGAGCATTTGGGCAGTACCCCGTACACATTCTAACCTCATTTGGTGACTTGGAGTCATGTTTACTTGATGATTAAGATCACTAAGTAAGTATTTTGTAGTGTTGTGAAAAGGTATTGGACGATATGCAAGTATTGAAGAAAGGGCCGAAAAATTCAGCAAGGTGCTGAAACTTGCGCCACTACCCTGTTTCAGGGGGTGTGGCGCAAACCACCTGATTCAGAGGGGGTTCATTTCTTGCACCACAGCTTGCTTTGCAGCTAGTGGCGCAAGGCACAAATAATGTGTCTTTCCGAACTCGTTTTGAAACGCAATTCTACGACGATTCTCAGATGGTTTCTTTTGGTTCTTTGGAGTTCCTTGAGCATTGTTAAAACTTCAAACACTTCACTACACTCCTACATACTCCTACATGATCAAATCATGAAACATGAATAGTTAGCCAAAATGTCTAATGAAGCCATGGGCGACTAGAATTCCTATTTTTGCGATTGAGACGATGAATGAGAATCTCGTAAGAAAATATTGTCGTGACATTATGGAATTATGTAAACATGAGATATATGGTGAATAATACATGAAAGTTGATGGGTTAAATGGATATGTGTTATTGGGCCCAAATTTAGGCCCAAAATGGAATTAAAAGACAAGGCCCAAAGGGCAAAATGACCCATTCTTCCACTTTGACCACATTTAATGCCAAAGGAATGGCTAAGTATGACTTGGGGTCTATATAAAGGCCCCAAAATCAGATTTTTAATCATCCAAAACTCTCATGCCTTTGAGATATTTTCTCAAACATTTCTCTAGTTCCAAACCCTAAAGCAAAATAATTCCTTTGGACTCTTTGGACAAGATCATCCTATTCCAAGCCTTGGTAAGTATTTATTCTCATGGATTAACATATTATATGCATGGGAGATTATGTATATTATGATAGTTGTGTTGGCAAGGTGGTGAATAGTGTATTTTTGCTTTTGGTGAAAGATGTGCTATCTTGGTGATTTGAACTTGAATTAGGACTTGTGCCTTTAATGAAAGAGCATGGTATGGAAAAAATATGAACATGTATGGTGTTATTTTTGGTATTAAACTTGTTATTGTCTATAAGTGGAAATTGTGGGATTTTGGTCGATATGTGTTATGAGTTGTATTATGGTAAGTTGATGGATTATTTGTGATGTGGTATGGATAAGAAAGTGTAAAGGAGAAGTGTTGTGGTGAAATGTGTCAAATTATCATGTATTGGTCAATGTGTGGAATATTGGGGGATTTTTGGAATAATGATTTCATCAATGGTTTTGTCATTGGGAAATGACATGTTTAACGGCAAACATGTAACTCATTGACGTTGAATGCATTTGTAAGGTAGTTGGTGGTTAATGTGAATTCCGTATTGTATTTGTGTTGTAGAGTGACACATAAAGAAGGAGCGGGACTATTGTATGCACCTCTAGGATTATCTATTCGTATTGCGAATCCAAGGTATGTAAGGTTACTTTGTCCGTATCTTTCTGCGGCGAATAGTATCCACATTGACATGTCACTAGTCCTATCCCGAAATGTGCTAAGGTTGTGTTCCAATGTTCCGATAGTGACTATACTTTTGTCTCTTGTTCATTGATTATTGTTCAAATGGTTCCCATGGTGTTATGGTCCTAATAGTGTTATGTTTCCAAGTTTCTCATGTTTCTCACTCATTGGTTAATGATCCAAAGTTTCAAATAAAGATATGGCAACCATTGTACCAATCTCAAAGTAAAGAACAAAGTAATGCATATGTGGTCAATGATCAAGTACGGGTGGCAAGTCTAGGGGCATAAGCCTAGCTCGACTCGATCCCGATGTATTGATTTATGGGTGGCAGGTCTAGGGGCATAAGCCTAGCTCGACTCGATCCCGATGTATTGATTTATGGGTGGCAGGTCTAGGGGCATAAGCCCAGCTCGACCCGATCCCGATGCATTGATTTATGGGTGGCAGGTCTAGGGGCGTAAGCCTAGCTCGACCCGATCCCAACATGATGATATGTTATGTAAAGACCCACTGATCAGTAGGGGCCCGGGTACATTGTGACCCATGTATTGACAAGTAAGCATTGAGATAAAGAAAGCAAAGAAAGTAATGAAAGCAATTCACATGGTTTCCCAAAATACAAAATGGTGACTTATTTACATTGATTATTCATATGTTTTGAGTTCATTGAAATACTCATGTATTGTACAGTTTCATCTGAGCCTTGCATACTCAGTACTTATTTCGTACTGACCCCTCTTGGGGAATTTACCTTACTTGCTGCAGGCGCAGGTACCAGTAAGCCTCCTCAGTAGATTGCCAGTGTTAGCGGTTCTTTGGTGAGCTCCAGCTAATTCGGGGCTTCTCCGAGTCAGAGTGTATATATGTTTTGGTGATGTACATATTGTATAAAGCGGGGACTTGTCCCGACTTTTGGTTTGTATTGGTCAATGCATCTGTTAGAGGCTTTTGTAGACGCACGTGAGTATATGTATATAAGGTGACTCATGAAGTCTTGTTTTGATGGCCTCAACGGCCAAGTTTCTCAAATGTGTATATATATTCCACATGTTCCATGATTTCCAATACCAGTCATTCATGTTCTTATGTGATAATGGTGTTTCCTATGGAATGCATATGAACGTATAGAAGCATAGATTGGTTCTCTCGGGACTTATCGGCTACGGGTGCTAATCATGCCTCGTTGGGATTCGGGCCGTGACATAAATAATATTCTCAAACGAACTGTTCGGGAACCGAACTGTCAGTTCCAGCAAGTCATAAATAATTTGGGGAAGTTATAGAAAAGCTCTAAACGCTGAGAACACACTAAAACGAGGGAAATAACCGGGAAGGTCATTACAATAATGACCGTGCATCGCGCTGGACTAATACTTGTATATATAATAAAGTTAGGTATCGACAAGGTAATGAAGCACCTCTCTATAGCCTAGAAAGCTACATATCCTTTTTTTTCTTTTTCTTTTTTGACCATTTCCCCTAAATTTATCTATTTATTTTTAATAATTCAAAAAGTTTTTAATTCAATTAATCAACTTTTCACCTCCCACTATAATTGTCTTCTTTATTAGATATCTTAATTTAAAAAGTCTAAAATGTCTAAATAAATACTCAATTAATTAATTGGTGAATGACAATTACTCAGAAAATGAAAGAAGAAAGTTGTTAGTTTTCAAGACTTGCCAGTTTTCAAAATATTCTTATTCTATTACGATAAAACATGAGTTTATTAACCTTTTATGATGTATTGAGAATTTGCATCTATGGCATCTTTGTAGGTCAGATGATTTGTTCTGAGAAAGAAATGCTAGAGACTAAAAAGAATATTAAGAAATGTTAGGTGAGACCCTGTAACGACCCTCCTAGTCATTTTGTGAGCTTTCTTGTTTAATCCTCTCCGTGTTTCTATACGTGGTTTATGACTTGTGAGGATGGGCAGTACAGATCTCAAGGTGTCCGAAAGTGATTTTAGTCATTTATTCAATTCTTCAATTTTAAGAAAGTTAAGCTAGACCATGGTCAACTTTTGGTCAAGATGACCTCGATTTAGTATTCAATATTTTCAATAGGTTCGGAACGTACTTTTTAGTCAATTTACATATTTGATTTGTTTCTACGGGGTTCCGAACAAATTTCAAGAATCTATTTGAAGTTTCGGGTATCTTAGATAATTAGTTTAATTAGTGGTTTAATGGGTCAAAACCATAATTTATTTACTTATGTGGCCAATATAAGAATGATTTTAAGTGGGTAGGGTTCACCATCTACGATAGCAATAAAATCAGAAGGTTAGAAAGAGGAGAGGCACGATAGTAGCGGTTTACACTATTGCAGCTTCGAAGAAAAGAACTCTCGGTTTAAGCTGCAGGTCAAATTATGTTGAATTGATGTATGTAGTACTACCGTAGAAGGTTTATTAATTAGTAACCAATTTGCTTGGCCTCTTTCTCGTGTCATTAGCTTCAGTTAATTGCTAGTGAAATAATTATCGTCTAATGATGACCAATCATTGGTTAATAATAATGATATAGGGGAATGGAAATAGTAACATGCATGGTATGGAAAGTGAAATCAATTAAGAATTATAGTGAATTGATAGTACTAAACGTGTAGATTACATTCTGGTGGGAAAAGTTTACAGAAGAAATTGAGGCCAATGTTAGTAATAATGACCCAATCATTGTGCAACCATAATAAAACAAGTTTTGCCTACAGTTTTCCCTATATTAGGATATATTATTGCAGCCATGATTTTCGTGTCCAGTTTCCAGTGGCAGGCTTTGCATAGAGTATCAACCACTATTTTAACAAATGTAGGTTTTAGTCTAGTGTTTTTAGAGCAAGAATTATAAAATGGGTGTCGTTAGATTCGTATTCTTATGGGTGTTATGTAATTGAACAGGTATTGACCATTTGGAAGCTTTAAGGAAGGGCAAGGCCCTTGAAAATTAGCTTGCATTCGGATTCGTCGATTGAGGTAGGTTATAGTTTTATTGGAGTTTAGACTCAATTTAATTGTGTGTACGCTCCTAAATTGGATGTTTGTTGACCTAAATTGGATGCTTGTTGATTGGTCTTCGGACACACTTGAATTTGATAATATTTGGATTGTTGATACTTGCATGAATAATTATCAAAAATTGAACTTGATTGAATTGCCTTATGAATATAAGTGTACTTGTAAATTTGGTACATCGTGTTGTATCCTGAGAGATAGTATGAATTTGATAAAATATACACAATATGATTATGGAGGATCGGGTACCACGCCATTACGGTACATGGACTTAGATTGTCCCCTGCAGGTGATGACTAGTAGGGCATAAATAAGTTTCTTAGCTTGTGTGTATAGACTAGTGTTGGTTTTGAGAGATCATGGGGTAAATAAGTTGATAACGAGCTAATGGTGTTCTAATTGGGAGGTTGAGATGGACATAGTTTTACTCATGATATTATTGTTGATTTCGTGATTGTTTACGGTATGGTTGATACTCTTTATGGTTACGTGGCTTGTTGGTGGACATTGTTTGGACAGTCATTGATGCATTGTTGACTCATTAAATACTTGCGATGTGTTGATTCCTGTCTACTTGCTATTTGATTTATGTTGTATACATGCTATTAAATTGAGTTGGCCTATGATACCTACCAGTACATAGTGGCTAGTACTAATACTACCCTGTACTCTTCTTTTGTTGAGTGTAGAAAGTGCTCCAGAGGCTCAGACATGACCTCATCTCTAGTATTGATAGTTGATCTCGATCCAAGGGTGAACACTCCATCTCCAGGCTGCCATGGATCATCACATTAGTTCTTGTCCTTCTTTCGGGCAATGAGACACTCTTTATCTTTATTTATTTTGGATATTTTTAGACATGGTTTTTATTTTAGAAGTTCTTGTATGATGACTTTCGGGTCTTGGGCATTTTAATAGGTAGTTGTTTGATTTTACGCATTAATTAAAGATTAGTTTTGGATTTATTATTATTAAGTTGGTTTCTGTGATAGCCTCGTCTTATTATTGACTAAATGATTAGGTAATGTTTTGGATTAGATGGTTCTCCCATTGAAATATTAGAGTTGGTGCCACTCATGGCCATTTGGGTCGTGACAAAGTTGGTATCAGAGCCAGGTTCGTCGATCTTGTCGTACAAGAACATGTCTAGTAGAATCTTGCCGAACGGTACAGAGACGTTTGTACTTTTCTTTGAGAGGCTACGGGACACTAGAAAAATTCAAATTCTTCTTTCTTTCTTGCTATTACTTGATTTTAATTGGTATCTGACTTCTTTCATTCTTATTCTCACAGATGGTGAGAATACGAGCAAATAGAGCAAGAGTTGAGGTGCCCGAACCGATTGTAGAGGCTACAGTTCATGGCAGAGGACAGGCGAGATGAGGACATGGTAGAGGAAGAAGAGCAGCGCCCGCGGGGCTTGGGCCACAGGTCCGGCTCGGGTGAGGTTAGTAGCTCCTCTTCCACATGAGGATATGCCTGAGATAACAGAGGATGGAGCGATACCGGTGCAGGATGAGAGGATGCCAATTCATGATGGGGCAAAACCAGTCCAAAGAGGTGCAGTTCCGATTCAGATGTCTTTTGGAGTAATTCAGCAGGTTCTGAGCTTCTTGAGTGGGTTGGCAGGAAACAGGACTATGCCGGCAGTACCCAGAGTTCAACGTCTAGGATTACAGAATGTTGCTGCTACAACTACTCAGATGGAAGAGATGTCAGGATCAGGTGTTTTTTCGAGACAGGCAGTGGGTCCGGTGATGACTGGAGATGAGCATGACTTGTTTTGCAAGTTTATCAAGATGAAGCCTCTTGTTTTTCATGGCACCGAGTCTAAGAATGCCTATGAGTTCATTATTGATTGCCATGAGAGAGTTCACAAGATGGGAGTGGTTGAGAGGTATAGTGTGGAACTGGTCACTTTTCAGTTTCAGGGAGATTCTAAGATGTGGTGGAGAGCTTATATGGAGTGTAGGGCTGCAGGTTGGCCTCCATTGACTTGGACTTAGTTTTACTCAATTTTTCTAAAAACGTATGTGCCTCATACATTGAAGGATAAGAAAAGGGATGAGTTTACCAATCTTGAGCAGGGTAGTATGTCAGTTGCGGCCTATGAGGCCAAGTTTCATTCATTGTCTCGATATTCATCTCAGTTGTTGCAACTGAGGAGGAGAGGATTCGTCTCTTTGTGAAGGGTTTGAACACAGGTCTCCAGGTTTCTGCTCTTCAGATAGCATCTTCAGTTAAGTCTTTTCAGGTGATGGTTGATTTTGTTAAGGAGGTAGAGGGTATAAAGCAAGAGGGTTATGCTAAGGCAGCAGAAAAAAAGGCTCGTAAAGGGGGCAGTTTCAGTGGTTCTTATTCTAGGGGTCAAAGTTCACGGGGATACCCTGCACGCCTTATTTAGTTAGTGATGCAGGTTTCTATTGGGGGTCCATCAGGGGCTATCTAGCCGTCTTCAGACTTTGGTGGTTACCTCACTTCATTTTCTTTAGCTCATCCACCCACCATGGATCGTATATGTTATGAGTGTGGTGGGGTTGGTCATATTTAGAGGTATTGTCCTAATCTCAGGCAGTATTATCAATCTGGCCAGCAGCACACTCCCCGAGCTCCAGCTCTAGAGGGTAGGAGAGGTGGTGGTAATGGTAGAAGTCATCCACAGGGTAGGCGTGGTGGTCACCAGGCAGGTAGGGGTGGTACCCAACCCCATCGTGGTGGTTTTCAGCTGGGCAGGGGTGACACTCAGACTGGTAATAGGGCCTATTTCTATGCTTTTCCAGGCAGGCCAAGACAGAGGCATCAGATGTTGTTATTACAGGTACTATTCTTGTCTGTGACCAGATGGCTACTGTATTTTTTGACCCTGGTTCTACTTTCTCATATGTATCTGTCAGTTTTGCTGTGGGGTTGGACATGGTGTGTGATCTACTTGACTTTCCTGTTCATGTGTCTACCCCTGTTGGTAATTCTGTTGTTGTTGATAAGGTTTACCGCTCTTGTTCTGTTATGTTTATGAGGTATCAAACTTGGGCAGATTTGGTGATTCTAGCCATGGTAGATTTTGACATAATTTTGGGAATGAGTTGGTTGTCTCTGTATCATGCTATATTAGACTATCATGCTACGACAGTGATTGTAGTTATGCCGGGGATGGATAGATTTGAGTGGGAGGGTGATTACAGCCCTGCTCCAATGAAGCTTATTTCCTTTATTTGTGCCAAGAGGTTGATTGGGAGGGGGTGTTCGACCTTCATAGCACATCTATGGGACACTACTGCAGAGGTCCCATTTATTGAGTTAGTTCCTGTGGTGTGTGAGTTCCAAGGGGTGTTTCCTGTAGATTTGCCTGGCATGCCACCAGACCGTGACATTGATTTTTGTATTGATCTAGAGCCGGGTACTCATCCTATTTCTATTCTGCCCTACAGGATGGCTCCAACTGAGTTGAGGGAGCTAAAGGCTTAGTTGCAGGATTTGTTGGGTAAGGAATTTATCCGTTCGAGGGCCTCTCCATGGGGTGCTCCTATCTTGTCCGTAAAGAAGAAGGATGGTAGCCTTCGTATGTGTATAGACTACAGGCAGTTGAACAAGGTAACAATTCATAACAAGTATCCTTTACCCCATATAAATGATTTGTTTGACCAGTTGCAGGGTGCATCCATCTTTTCTAAGATTGATTTGAGGTTTGGATATCATCAACTTAAGATTCGCGTTGACGATATTCCTAAGACTGTTTTTCGGACCAGGTATGGGCACTGAGTTTCTTGTGATGTCTTTTGGGCTAACTAATGCCCCGGCTGCTTTTATGAGTTTGATGAATGAGATATTTAATCCCTACTTGAATTCTTTTGGGATTGTCTTTATTGATGATATTCTAGTTTATTCTAAGAGTAGGGAGGAACATGAGGATCACTTAAGAATTGTTCTGGGCTTATTGAAAGAGAAAAAACTTTATGCAAAGTTTTCTAAATGTGGATTTTGGTTGGCTTTTGTTTCCTTTCTGGGTCATGTAGTTTTGAAAGAAGAGGTGATGGTAGACCCGCAGAAGGTTGAAGCAGTTAAAAATTAGGCTAGGCCTACTTTGGTGACAGAGGTTTGTAGCTTTGTAGGGTTAGCCAGTTATTACCGCAGGTTCGTGAAAGGGTTTGCTTCTATTGCTACTCATATGACACAGTTAACTTAGAAGGAGGTACCTTTTATTTGGTTTGATGAATGTGAGAAGAGCTTTCAAAAGCTCAGGACCTTGTTGACTACCGCTCCTATTCCTGCCTTGCCTATAGAGGGTAAAGATTTTATTATTTATTGTGATGCCTCACATTCTGGTTTAGGTGTTGTTTTGATACAGGAAAGGAATGTGATTGCATATGCTTCGGGGCAATTGAAGCCTAATGAGAGAAATTATCTAACTCATGACTTGAAGTTGGCTGTTGTGGTTTTTGCTCTTAAGATATGGAGGCATTACTTGTATAGTGTTCATTGTAAAGTGTTCACTGATTATCGTAGTTTACAGCATGTGTTCACGTAGAGGGATGTGAATTTGAGACAGCGTAGATAGATGGAGTTGCTTAAAGATTATGATATCACCATTCTATACCATCCAGGAAAGGCTAATATGGTAGCCAATGCATTGAGCAGAAAGTCACCAAATATGGGTAGCATAGCTTATTTGAGTGCTACCAGGCGTCTGTTGGCTAGAGAGATTCAGACTCTAGCTAACAAGTTCATATGACTTGAGGTTTCTAAAAGAGGAGGATTCCTAGCTAGTGTAGAGGCAAGGTCTACGTTTCTTGATCAAATAAAGGCTAAACAATTTGAGGATGCTAAGTTGAGTAAAATTCGTGATAAGGTTTTGCAAGGTGAGGCCAAGGAGGCCATTCTTGATGGTGAGAGTGTGTTGCGGATTAAGGGGCGAGTTTGTGTGCCCCGTGTTGATGATTTGATTCCTACTATTCTAGCTGAAGCTCATTGTTCGAAATACTCTATACATCCTGGTGCCACTAAGATGTACCTTGATTTGAGGCAACATTACTGGTGGGGTAGGATGAAGCGAGACATAGTTGATTTTATTGCTAAATGCCAGAGTTGCCAATAGATAAAAACCTAGTGGTACTCTTCAGAGGATACCCATTCCTAAATTGAAATGGGAGAGGATATCTATGGATTTTATTGTTGGTCTTCCCAAGACTTTGGGGAAGTACAATTATATATGGGTGATAGTAGATAGGCTGACTAAGTCTGCACATTTCATTCCAGTTCAGGTGACTTACAAGGCAGCAAAGTTAGCCAAGATTTATCTTAAGGAGATTTTTTGGTTGCACGGGATCCCGATTTCTATTATCTCGGATAGGGATACTCAATTTACCTCTAACTTTTGGGAGAAATTACATGAGAAGTTGGGTACTAGGTTGTACCTTAGTACAACTTTTCACCCTCAGATCGATGGGCAGTCCGAGCGAACGATTCAGGTGTTGGAGGACATGCTTCATGTATGTGTGATGGATTTTGGAGGTCATTGGGATCAGTTCCTACCTTTGGCTGAGTTTTCATATAATAACAGTTATCACTCGAGTATCGACAGGGCGCCATTTGAGGCTTTATATGGGAAGAGGTGTAAATCTCCCATTGGATGGTTTGATGCCTTTGAGGTGAGACCGTGGGGTACTGATATATTGAGAGACTCATTTGAAAAGGTTAGGTTCATTCAGGAGAAACTTATAGCTTCTCAAAGCAGGCAAAAAGAGTATGCAGATCGGAAAGTGAGAGATATGCACTTTATGGAGGAAGAGCAAGTATTGCTCAAAGTTTCACCCATGAAAGGTGTCATGCATTTTGGGAAGTGAGGTAAGCTTAGTCCTAGATATATTGGGCCATTTAATATTCTTCAGCACGTAGGGGCGGTGGCCTATAGATTGACATTGCCTCCGAGTTTGTCAGGAGTTCATCCTGTATATCATGTATCTATGTTGAAGAAGTTTCATGGTGATGGTAACTACATAATTCGTTAGGATTCGGTCATGTTAGATGAAAACCTCTCTTATGAAGAGGAACCTATTGCTATTCTTGATAGAGGTGTTCGTAAATTGAGGACAAAGGAGATTGCGTCTGTGAAAGTCCGGTGGAAGAATCGTCCTATTGAGAAGGCCACTTCGGCGACCGAAGCGGACATGCGTAGCAAGTATCCGCATCATTTTGCTGATTCAAGTAATTCCTTGTTTTTCCTTCTTGTTTCTTGTTTGCCCGTTCGGGGACGAACGGTTGTTTAATTGGTATCTGATATAACGACCCTCCTAGTCATTTTGTGAACTTTCCCATTTAATCCTCTCCATAATTTCTATACGTGGTTTATGACTTGTGAGGATGGGTAGTACAGATCTCGAGTTGTCCAAAAGCGATTTTAGTCATTTATTCGATTCTTCAATTTTAAGAAAGTTAAGTTCGACCGTGGTCAACTTTTGGTCAAGATGACCTCGATTTGGTATTTAATATTTTCAATAGGTTCGGAACGTGCTTTTTAGTCAATTTATATATTTGATTTGTTTCTATGGGGTTCCGAACAAATTTCAAGAATCTATTTGAAGTTTTGGGTATCTTAGATAATTAGTTTAATTAATGGTTTAATGGGTCAAAACCACAATTTATTTACTTATGTGGCCAATAAAAGAATAATTTTAAGTGGGTAGGGTTTACCATATACGATAGCAATAAAATCAGAAGGTTAGGAGGAGGAGAGGCACAATAGTAGCGGTTTACACCATTGCAACTTCGAAGAAGGGAGCTCTCGGTTTAAGCTCCAGGTCAAATTATGTTGAATTGATGTATGTAGTACTACCGTAGAAGGTTTGTTAATTAGTAACCAATTTGCTTGGCCTCTTTCTGGTGCCATTAGCTTCAGTTAATTGCTAGTGAAATAATTATCGGCTAATGATGACCAATCATTGGTTAATAATAATGATATAGAGGAATGGAAATAGTAACATGCATGGTATGGAAAGTGAAATCAATTAAGAATTATAGTAATTGATAGTACTAAATGTGTAGATTACATTCTGGTGGGAAAACTTTATGGAAGAAATTGAGGCCAATGATTAGTAATAATGACCCAATCATTGTGCAACCATAATAAAACAAGTTTTGCCTACAGTTTTCCCTATATTCGGATATATTATTGCAGCCATGATTTTCGTGTTCAATTTCCAGTGGAAGTCTTTGTATATAATATCAACCACTATTTTAACAAATTTAGGTTTTAGTCTAGTATTTTTAGAGTAAGAATTTATAAAATGGGTGTCGTTAGATTCGTATTCTTATGGGTGTTATGTAATTGAACAGGTTTTGACCATTTGGAAGCTTTACGGAAGGGCAAGGCCCTTGAAAATTAGCTTGCATTCGGATTCGTCGATTGAGGTAGGTTATAGTTTAATTGGAGTTTAGACTCGATTTAATTGTGTGTATGATCCTAAATTGGATGCATGTCTGCTTGTTATTTGATTTATGTTGTATACATGCTATTAAATTGAGTTGGCCTATGATACCTACCAGTACATAGTGGCTAGTACTAATACTACCCTGTACTCTTCTTTTGTTGAGTGCAGAAAGTGTTCCAGAGGCTCAGACACGACCTCATCTCTAGCGTTGATAGTTGATCTCGATCCAAGGGTGAGCACTCCATCTCCAGGCTGCCATGGATCATCACATTAGTTCTTGTCCTTCTTTCGGGCAATGAGACACTATTTATCTTTATTTATTTTGGATATTTTTAGACATGGTTTTTATTTTGGAAGTTCTTGTACGATTACTTTTGGGTATTGGGGATTTTAATAGGTAGTTGTTTGATTTTTCGCAATAATTAAAGATTAGTTTTGAATTTATTATTATTAAGTTGGTTTCTTTGATAGCCCTGTCTTATTATTGACTAAATGATTAGGTAATATTTTGGGTTAGATGGTTCTCCCACCAAAGTATTAGAGTGGGTGCCACTCATGGCCATTTGGGTCTTGACAAACCCCTACCCCTACTAGTCCGATTACGAAATTACCGGAACAAGATGATGAAGTTTTGCCGGAATTTACTAAGGCTAAAGGGACCGAATGTCCTAAAAGGTCTATAGTTTGGAAATTTATGGTGCATGATAGGGGAAAAAAATACCGCTATTTGCAATAGATGTCAGAAAGTTATGAAACATTTGACCGGGGGAAACAATGTCGGGACAGGATTGCTAAGTAAGCATTTGAAAAGATGTAATAAAGAATTTATTTGTCTAGAACAGGAGGTTAAGGTCAAAAAAAAATAGTACACCATTTTCGGAAGAATCTGTAGGAGGTAATATGGTTCAAACTTGTTTAAACATGTCTAACCTGGCTAGCCCGTGCTCATCATCGACATATAGTGAAAATGTAGATAGAGAAGAATTAGCAAAAATGGTTGTTGTGATGGGTTTGTCTTTTAGTTTTGCTTCACACTCCAGTTTTATTCATTATATTCAACAAGTTTATAATCCCTCTTTTAATGGTTTTTCACGAAATACAATCAAAAGTGATATTTTTATATATCAAGCTGAACATTGTCATTTTCTTCGTTGCTTATTTAAAAAAATTGATGGTAAAATTTCTATTACTTCTGATATGGGTCGTAGTATATTAGGTAATGATTATTTTACTATTACGGGTCATTTGATTGATCACCATTGAAACATGCAAAAAAAAATTATTTGTTATAAATATGTCGACGAAACTAAAACTAGGTTGTATATAGGTAATACAATAGCAGATAGTTTGAAATATTTTCAACTTATTGATAAAATCATGTCATGCACATTAGATAATGCTTCTAACAATATAAAAGCTATTGATACTTTACAAAATAGACTTTGTCCAATAGTTGAACATTATTTTCATGTTAAATGCACAACACATATTTTAAATTTGATTGTACAAGACGACGTGGAATTATTTGGAAATGGTTGTTATAAAGTTCGAGTTGCTTGTAGATTTATTTTTAAAAATAAAAAAAAAGTATATCAGATGATTTTAAATGTCGTTGTGTAGAATTAGAAATTCCATATAGAAAAGTTCCAAAAGAAGTCGCTACTAGATGGAATTCTTTATATGAAATGCTTATTGTTGCTTATGATTATTGTGAACCTATAAAGTTAGTTTATAATGCTCAAAATACGAATTCTGATTTAAGACTATGTGATGATGATTGGGGCTGAAATAAAAGAACTTTGTAAATTTTTGAAAACTTTTTATCAAGCTACACAGACCGTATCTGCTACATATACTCCAACCATTTCTTCTGTTTTAGTAAATATTACTGTTGTTTCTAAAGTACTTGCTGAATAAAAAAAGTGCCTTTGTTCAAAGATTCTATTTTAGCTATGATGAAAAAATTTAAAAAATACTATTTTCCTATTCTGCAAATTTATTTGACCGCTACTTTATTCAACCCATTTTACAAAGAAATTGGTGTAATGATGATAGTTCAAAAAATTTATAGATATTTAAAAATTGGTCCGAATGAAGAGTCATCGGTTGAAACTTGTTGTACTAACATTGCTTCTAACGCTAGGAGCTTGTATAACATGTATGAAGTTATGGAACAACATATTTCGTCGGCCGAAGCTTCTTCATCTAGGCCTAGATATGATGATTTAGATGATGAAATGGGTGAAGAACTTGGTCTTCAATGTTCTAGCAGTAATGATTTTGATTCATATCTTTCACAGGATCAGGATAATATTAGAGATGCGAATGGACAACAACAACTTTTAGCGTGGTGGAAGACCCGTGTCAGACAATTTCCAAGGCTTTCAAAGGTGGTTCGAGATTTTCTAGCAAGTCAGGCCTCTTCAGTTGCTTCGGAGCAAACTTTTAGCTCGGGAAGATTTATTATTGGAGATCATCAATATTCAATAGCAAAGGATAGTTTGGAGATTTTGGTTTTATTTAGAGTTTGGATCAATGCCGAACGAAAAAATTTTGGGCTCCCAAAATTACCGGCCCAAATCGAACAACAAATAGATGAAGTATTTGCGGAAGATAGTGATGATGAAACCAATAAAAAATTCGGTAGACCCGATTTCGGTATGGGTCCATTTTTTGGAGCACCGGAACGGACCCAGTTTCCGTAAAACCCGGTCCGGCGGGTCCGGACCAGGTCCGTTGCCAACCTTATCCTATATCAAATTTTATACATTTATTATATAACTATACCTAATCCGCGTTGGGTTTAACGGGTGTCGGAGCACCAAATATTTGCACCTAGTTAGGTCTGCCCCTAATTAAATTTATAAAAAAAATATTATCTAAAATTCAACGAACACTATCAAGAAACAACTATATAAAGGCAAGAAATGGTTTCCATTTTTCTCAAGGATACTTTGCGGTTTGATAGACTTTTTTAATCTTTCATTTTTGTTCTTTTGATTTTTTTTTTCCTTAAAAAAACTTACATTAAAGGAAAAAAATTGAGAGATGAAGAAATATATAAAGTTAATGAATGATGATGTTGGAATCAGAATAATCGTCATGTTCAACTCTCATCACCTTCAAACTTCACGGATGATGAAGATCACCATCTTCGATCTATCTGGTGGTGCTAGCTATGATTTGTGAGCTATAGAAGGGATAAGGTTGGTTTCTCTCAAATATTGATTTTAGGATTGTCATTTATTAATTTGTTCTACATAGTGCATTATAGTTGCATTTTTTAAAATGAACATACAATAGATATGATTTAACATATAATTATTACAATTAAAATGGTGTTATATGTCTTTTTGTATACCATAAACTTAATATTTCAAAATACGTATAACATTTAAGTAATAATTGTTTTGCTACATATTAAGTAATGATGAATACTAAGCATACACGTGCAAGGAACATGACCAGGATAGTATATTACATATGAACTTGACTAGACTTTGCCGAAAAGCTATAACGAGCTTATCCCATCTTGTTTCCTCTCCTCTTCTGTTCCATCTAAAACTTTATGTATTTTCTTAATGCCCAAATCAACTTTTAATTTGGCCTATGCAGCCTTCAATTCAGCTTTGAAGATCTCTAGACCAGATTTTGTTCGTTATTACACCGCTTATTACTGTGACTTACCTTAAATTGTTGACATCTCAAGGTTACGAGCTTATGAGATTCTTACAATGAAAAAGGTTTTGTTTACTGGATGTTACGGTGAAGTTTTGGGTATATTTTCGTGTGTGGAGCGCTGCTGATATGAAATTGATGAATGATGGTGCACCGGTGAAGATGTTATCAAGAATTGTTGAGTCTCGAGAGAGTGTATATACATTGTTACAATGTATAAGAGGTGTATATGCACCTTTATACATTGCTATACATTATATATACAATGCTTATGCATTGTATAATGCACATAATGCAGTGTACAAATGTTGTATAATAATGTCTATGAAGTGTATATACACCGTTATACATTATTATACACTATATATACACTATTGATATATTACTTGTATACTTGGATCTGTGAGGGAATGAATGTTGTTTCTTCATCCCTTCTGTATCTAGGTTTTTTGTTTCTTTTATTTTTTCTAAAAACATTGTTGAAGATTCTTTCTCTTCAAATTTTTACGGTAGCCATAGTAATTGTCATAAGAGTAGTAGGTGTGAAAGTTATGATGAGTTAACACAAGGAATTTGCCCTAAAATAGAAAAGGATTACCATTATATATCTTACGCAAAATCACTCGGTGACACGACAAATATAGCCCATTACAACACCTTAATCTATAACAACCAAAAATAAAACTGGGTACATTTGTGTAAAAATTACTATTACATTTACATGTAAATTTAGTGAGCACATGTTTCGGACCATCATTTACAAATAAAGAAAAAGTGGACTACATTAGCTACAAACTTTTTTTTCCATTAATTCATGGGCAAATAATATAAATAGTCAAACATAAGGGGCTATCTATAAAAACCTCCTTAACTTTAAATTAATAACAAAATATCTCAGGATTTGGGAAACACACGTATATCTTAAGCCTGTTTATCTCAGATACACGCGACTTGGCCTATTTATAACAAAGTGTATCTCAGATATACGCATGTCACATGTATCTGAGGTAAAAAAACACACGACTTAGAGCATTTTCTCGGTATATGTTATAATTATTAAAACTTAGAACGTGTCATGTAATTAGGGGTTAAACCTCCGACATACACCCAAAAAACGTATGCTTTTATACTAGACGGGAGGCGGGCCTAAGCTAGAGCCTTGACAGCCCATTAACCGAAGCGTCAATAAGCAGCGTTGTTTTAAAGCTAGTACATTTTACTCTCTTTGCCAATCTATATATGTTCACGGAAGACTCTCTTTCAGAATGTTTTTTCCCGACCAAAAATACGCACACACACAGTAACTCCGCCCAAGTCGCGGATAGTCTCGCTTCCGGGAGAACTTTTTCAGTTCATAAATTTGCTGCTTATAGATCGAAATCAATTAACAGCATAAATAGGTAAAGCCTTAACCCTAGCTGTTACAATTCCGATTCCTATTTCGATTCCGTTTATCCATCGCCTTATTAATAGATATTTTGTTTATGTGGAAATCAATTTGTGAATGTGAATTTGTGTACGTTCATTATGGCACTTTTGTATGTGCTTTTTCTGCTATTCTTAAGGTGACTTTAATCGACCAGGGAGTTTTTGGAATGGAGAGTATGATGGCGGCGAAACGTAAGATAATTTTTATCAAGCATAATAGAGTAAACTAAATAAGAATAAGAATTTCACGTTTGTTGCGACATTTTTAATTCATATTTTTGGGGCCTATAGATTGAAATCTAGCAACTATGTTGTTGTTGTTGTATCGATTGAAATTGAGCAACTACGTTGTTGTATAAATTGAAATCGAGCAACTATGTCGTGGTATTGATTGAATTTGAGCAACTATGTTGGTTTTTCGATTGAAATTGAGCAACTACGTTGTTGTTTTATAGATTGAAATTGAGCAACTACGTTGTTGTTATATAGATTGAAATCGAGCAACTATGTTGTTGTTGTTGTATAAATTGAAATTGTGCAACTATGTTGTTGTTGTTGTTGTATAGATTGAAATCGAGCAACTATGTTGTTGTTGTTGTATAAATTGAAATTGTGCAACTATGTTGTTGTTGTTGTTGTATAGATTGAAATCGATCAACTATGTGTTGTATAGATTGAAAGCGAGCAACTATGTTGTTGTTGTTGTATAAATTGAAATCGAGCAACTACTAGTAGTAGGTCAACAACTACTATGTGAATTTCTATGTGTGAATTTCTGTAAATTCATTATGACACTTTCTATGTGATTTTCTGCTGCTTTCTGAAGAAGGTGACTTCATTAGACCAGGGAGTATTTAAAATGGCAAGTATGATGGTGGCCCATTGGAAGATAATTTAGCAAGCATATAGTTAACCTAAATAAGAATTTCACGTTCGTCGCGATCTTTTCAATTGATATTTTAGGGGCTTATAGATTGAAATCGAGCAATTAGTCGTTGGTTGTGAACATCTCCTCTCTACATCTCACGTAGAGCCTTAAGCTAGTTAGGTTTTTGATTCTGATTTTGATTCCATTTTTCCATTACCTTATACAGTTTCTTTTTGGTCTTAATTGATAGGGAAAAATTATTAGGTTTGGAATTGTACTTCTGCCTGTAGATGCAAAGTTGTGATAGGGAAAAATTATTTGGTTAGGAATTGTGATTCTACCTGTAGATGCAAAGTAGTCATTTAGGCCGTCGTCTTTCTTACATTGTTGTTTTCTGGTTTTATTATCTTAGTAATAGATTTTCTTGTCATTTCCTTCTTTTTATTCATTTCACGTTATAATGCATATACCTAATGTATTGACTTTTTTTCTTTCTTCGAGTTATTATATGTACGTGTAATCAGTCTCCTTTACTTTAATTTCGTTGAACTTGCTATAGACGTCTACGTCTACTTCAACAAGCAATTGAATGATCTGCATGTTCTGTGCTTTTTGTAGCTTAACTCTGGACCTCCAACAGCTACTGTGAAAGATTTGATTATCAAACCATGTTCGGGTCCACGAATGGTAAGTACTTGCAGCTGTTTTGGCATTTTTTGATACTTGAGAAATCTGTCCTGCATATTCTATCCCTCTACACCCCTTACTTATTTCTATTGAAGATACTCATGATGTAGCTTTACTCATAGTTTCCTTTAAAACTGATGCTCCGAACAAGAAATAAAAGGATTAATAAAGGACTTGCCCATTCTTATTTTCCACAGCTGCTCTTCTCGACGCCTCTCAGTGCACCCTCTCATTTTTCCATTTATTTGCTTTATTTCATAGAAACAATATTAGAGTATTTCTTTTCGACTTGTGTTGTGTTTTCTGAACTTTTCTCGTGTTAGATGCAGTTGTTGGTTTTCTTTTTCCTTTTATCTTATACAGTGAGGGGTGATCTCTGCTGACTGTTTTATGTTTCTTGCAGCTTTCGGGCAGTCATCTACTAGCCCATTTGGGTCACAATCAGGTTTCGGGCAGACAAGTAATAACCCATTTGCTCCCAACCCTTTTGGCAGTACAAATCCTTTTGGTTCGCAATCAGGTGGTTCCTTTTTTGGTAGCACTTCCACTGGAGTTTTTGGAGCCACCCCATCTTCTTCACCTCTGGGGTCCACATCAGTCTTTGGTGCATCCTCCTCCCCTGCATTTGGAAACACTACACCTGCATTTGGAGCTTCTTCTACTCCCTACTTTTGGAAGTTCATCATCAGCATTTGGGAGTGAGTTTTATTACCACAAGCTTCCTTCCAAAGTTGTATTTTACGGGTCTTTTTTCAGAATGCAATCTATGCGCTATGATATTCTCTACTACTGCTATGGCCAATCGTCTTAATGCCATTCATCATGATTCTGGGTTCACATCTTAGGGGCTTGGGAGGTCGGTAGTTAATGATTATTTATTGTGCATGTTCCAATGACATTAGGGTTGGCCCACCATTATCAACTACCCCATAGCCACCATCCTTAAGAGTCATAACCACCCACGCTAGCTAGCACCACCGAAGCGAGAACTTTCTTCAACTAAAGAGCAACTTAATACAAAAATAAAAATATTAAAAATGCATAGATAAATAAGCAAGAAAACTCAATAGAAATAACATATTAAGTAAATCTTTCAATTCTTAAATTAAAAAGTAGATAATAGATACTAGAACTAGATAAACAGAGGGAAAATTGCATAGATAAATAGAGAAAAAATTGCAGAACATGGATAAAAAATAGAGCATAACAGAGAAACTGTGCAAGAGACACAAAGCAGAGACAAGAATTGCAAAACAGAAAAAAAGCGAGCGCTTTCTTCAGATTTAATACAAAAATAAAAATATTAAAAACGCATAGATAAGCAACCAACAACTTAACAGAAATAGCATATTCAGTAAATCTTTCAATTCTTAAATTAAAAAGTAAATAATAGGTACTAGAACTAGATAAACAGTGGGAAAATTGCATAGGTATGCATAGATAAACAGTGGGAAAATTGCATAGATAAATAGAGAGAAAATTGCAGAACATGGACAAAAAGAAGAGCATAATAGAGAAACTGAGCAAGAAACACAAAGCAGAGACAAGAATTGCAAAACGGAAAAGATTATATTGTAGCACAATCATAGAGAAGATTATATGTTAAAACAGGAAAAAAGAAACAGAGAAAATTGCAAAAATTGCATAAATTGCGTACTGGAAGTCAAGAAAAAACCCTAGCAGGCTCACAGCAGATATATAGAGAAAAAAAGAAGAGAAAAAGAGAAGAAGAAGAGATGAAAAACTTACCTTGCAGTTGCATGAAGAAGAGAGTCACAACAGTCGCAGCAAGAGAAGTGAAATAGAGGGGAATGTTTGCAAAGAAGTTGCGTAAGTGTTTTTACAAAATTTACAAAAAATCCTAGTTAAGCTGTCAACCTCACTTATTTGCGCTTTTTCTCACTTTTAATACTGTCTAGCTTCGATTTTGGGACTGAAGCGCTTGTTTTTTCACTATCGTCTCGCTTCAAGGCAGAAAAGTGATACACAAGCACTTCGCTTCCCGCGTTAAGCGACAAAGCGCTCGCTGTTAACAACCCTGGGCATTGGTACTTATCATCTGTTTTTATTAAGACAAAGGCGTCTAAGGCCTCCTTTGTTTTCATTAAAATTAAGACACCTGAATCTGAATATACATGTAATATTAAGATATAAATTAAGATCTAGATGTTTGAATTCGAATACACATCTAAATATTAGGACGTAGTCTCTCGATCTAAATATTGAATGATGTAGAGGTTCTAATAGTTAACTAACGCCCACAACCCCAATCTATATGGCCTAAAAGAAATTGGAAGCGGGCGTTTCTTTTCATTCGGTGGTAGCTGCAACCCCAATCTATATGGCCTAATGAGCCTGAATGGTATTAAGATTCTCTTATTAAGAGATTTTACAAGGAAACAAAACAAATGCACTTATTTGACTGAAACTGAATAATTAAGTTTAAAACCTTAAAAGCAAATGCAGTTAATGGGCTGAATCTGAACGATTAAAATTTAAACCTCCATCAAGTGCAAACAAATGAGGCCTAAATCTCAATACACGTCTGAATATAAAGTTGTTGTATTAAGGTCTAAATATAACTCTACTTGTATGAGCTTGTTTACATTTGCCGGTTCCAAGCTTGAATAAAGGAGAAGGGGGTTGCCAAGGGTCAATTGGAAACAGTCTCTCTAATCCATAAAGGTAGAGGTAAGGTTGTGAAGATGTATACATCTTTATCTTACCTACCTTAGACCCCACTTGTGGGATTACACTGGGATTGTTATATTTGTTATTGTTGTATTAAGATGTGAAAACTATATAATTAAGATTGTTTTATCAACATATGAATGCATAACATTTAAAAATTAATAAACATAACACTTAATAAATTACCAAATCAATCTAACACTATATCAACAAATATTTTCAAAAATCATGTGACAGTTCAGGGTTGTTAAAAACGAGCGCTTCGTCGCTTAAAGCGAGAAGCGAAGCGCTCTTGTATCGCTTTTTTGCCTCGCGCGATAGTGAAAAAGCGAGCGCTTCAGTCTCAGAAGCAAGTTAGTGTTATAAGCGAGAAAAAGCGCGCTTAAGTGAGGTTGACTGCTTAACTGGTTTTTTTTTTTTTTTTTTTTTTTAATTTTGTAAAGACACTTAACTTATTTCCTGACATTTCCCTCTGTTTCACTTCTCTTGCTGCGACTATCTTCTTCACGCGACTGCAAGGTAAGTGTTTCATCTCTTCTTCTTTTCTTCTTCTTTTCTCTATTTATTATCTGTTGGCTGTATCCTGCTAGGGTTTCTTGTTTGACTTGCAGTCTGCATTTTTTTTTTTTGCAATTTCTGTTTCCTTTTTCCTGTTTTACAATATAATCTTCTCTGCGACTGTGCTGCGATATATTCTTCTCTGTTTTTTCTTCTGTTTTGCAATTCTTTTCTCTGTTTTGTGTTTCTTTCTCAGTTTCTCTGTTATGCTCTGTTTTTAGTCCATGTTCTGCAATTTTCTCTCTATTTATCTATGCAATTTTCCCTCTGTTTATCTAGTTCTAGTATCTATTATTTTCGTTTTGATTAAGAATTGAAAGATTTACTTAATATGTTATTTCTTTTGAGTTCTTGGTTATTTATCTAAGCATTTTTAATATTTTTATTTTTGTATTAAATTGTGTTTTAGTTGAAAAAAGCGCTTCGCTTCACGCTTCTTACTTCGGTGAAGCAAGCCCTTTTCGCTTTTTTCCACTTCTCGCTCTCCAAAACACTGCCAATGCCTGCATAGAGCTCAAGTGTATAATTTGTCTGTTTAGATGACTTTGTTTTGTAATTCTCTTACATGATTACTCTAATGATATTTCCTATTTAAACTTTGTTCCTGATTTGTTTTTTTTTTGATTACCGAGAAATCTGCTGTTTCGAGCTTCTAGACGTGATAAGTAGTGGGTGTGCCTCTACCCTCTACTTGAAGCCTTTTGGGGAGGCTGCTATTGCTAATGCAATTTTTATGGACCGCCACTGTAGGACACTTTTTTCTTTCTTGATGGGAAGTGATCTCTATTATATCTTTTTCCTTCATTCCCTGTAGTCCGTTGCACTTTTTCTGTTCTGGTATAACAGTGAATGCATGTTCTTTTAATTTTCTGAGGTCAAACCCCCTTTACTAAATTTTTTGTGGCTCATAACCATATGTTGTTTGCAATTTGCATTTTCCAGCATTACCCCCTTAGAGTGGGAATCGATTGACATTATTCAAGTAATTGGTGCAATTTTGTTTTTAAATGTCTTGTAGACTCAATGTGAGTAGAACAGTATTTGTTTGTTCTTCAGTTCTGACAGTGTCTTGATTGTGAAGGTTCATCTGTATTTGGGCAAAAGTCGGCTTTTGACGGCTTTGGTTCAAGCAGTGCCCAAACAAGTCCGTTCGGCAGCTCGTTTCAACAATCACAGCCGGCATTTGGGAGTGGTCTATTTGGCTCATCTTCACCTTTTAGCACCGCAAGTCAACCTGCATTTGGTACTCCGAGTACCCCGACAGTTGCTTCATCAAGCACCCCTGCTTTTGGTGCCCCAACTACACCAGCATTTGGTACATCGAGTACTCCTGCTTTTGGCTCTACACCTAACCCAGCCTTTGGCAGTACAAGTAGCCCATTTGGTGTTACAAATTCTCCTATGTTTGGATCTACCACCTCAGCCTTTGGTGTCACCAGCACCCCGGCCTTTGGTACCACAACTGCTCCTGCCTTTGGTTCCACATCAACTCCTGGTTTTGGTGCTCAGAGTGCTCCTTCATTTAGTTTTGGATCCTCTCCTGCATTTTGCCAATCAACATCTGCTTTTGGAAGTAGCCCATTTGGCATATCAACGTCAACTTTTAATCCTCAAAGCTCTGCATTTGGTAAGCTGCTTTTACTCACACAAGATGGGCTGTTATTTGTCACTACCTTCGTCTCAATTTATGTGATGCTTCCCATTTTAGTATGTCTTTCTATATGGAGAAACAATTTAACTTCAAACTATCCATTTTACTCTTAATGAGTTGTAGCCACACAAATATTACTTGTTTTAAACCACAAGTTTCAGAATTCTGCTCCTTTTTTCTTGAACTCCGTGCCTATTCAAACAACATCACATAAATTTTTTGCTGGAGAGTTTGATATTACTTGTATTTTCTCTAACAAAATGTCTGAAAATCAAAGTTAGTTTTTCATAGTATTATTAGTCTCTGATGCTTGGTCTCTTCATATGGTTTAGGAACCCAAACTTCTGCAGCATCTTTTGTAAACCCTGGTTTTGGACAGTCTCCTGGTGGTGGTCAACGGGGAGGAACACGAGTCGCTGCTTACCAGGCAACACCTGAAGCAGATAGTGGCAGTGGTACCCAGAACAGTGGGAAATTAGAATCTATTTCAGCCATGCCAGTTTACAAAGATAAGAGCCATGAAGAACTTAGGTGGGAGGATTACCAGTTGGGAGACAAGGGTAAGTTCTAATATAAATTATACTCTTGACATTAGCTGATCTTGATGATGTTGATAGTCTGATCTCACATTACAGGAGGTCCTGCTCCTGCGGCTCAGGCAACTAGTGGAATCAATTTTGGAAGCTCAGCCTTCGCGTCATCATCAACTTCCCCATTTGGCCAGTCATCTGCAAATCCATTTTCGTCCTCTACATCTTCCAACCCTTTTGCCACCAAACCATCCACATTCAGTACTCCAGGTTTTGGAGTCTCAACTACTCCGGCTTTTAATTCCTCTGCCTTTGCAAGCTCAAGTGCATCTAATCCTTTTGGCTCTACATCCTCGGCTTCCCCTTATTTGGATCAACTCCAGCTTTTGGACCAAATACATCTCCCACCCTCTTTGTTTCATCTAGTGCTTCGGGTTTTGGATCATCAACATCAATTTTTGGCTCATCTTCAGCTCAGGCTCCTGCTCCTGCATTCGGTCCTAGCTTAAGCTTTGGTAACACTCAATCTTCTCCATTATTCCAATCAACTACCCCTTCATTTGGACAGACGACCTCGGCCTTTGGACAGACGGCATCATCTTTTGCCCAGAGTACACCAGCTTTTGGTCAATCCAATTTGTTCAGTGCTCCTTCTACTGGCTTTGGTGGTAACTTGTTTTCAAGTGCACCATTGCTAAATACAAACAATACAGTGGGATTTGGCCAAACTACGGTAAGTTAATTATAAATTAAATTATATGAAGTGTTCTTATCTAGCTTCTTTAGATCTCTTGATCTATGGCTTCTGTTGCCTTCATGGTTATGAGATGATTTTCACAAATGTTTACTGTATGGATTTGTATGATGAATCGCAAGGTTTTTTTCACCAACCTTGGGTTGCTTAAGCTATTAACTTTTCAAGGATAGCACTCCTTGGTACAATTTTTAAATTTTTTTTCTTTGTTTGAGACGTGAGTCAGTCACTTTCAATGCAACAGTGCGGTCACTTGTAGCATGCATTCATGCTTGATTTGTGTTATTTAAGTAGGAAGTGGAAGAGTACATCACCTCATATAAAGGAGAAGTCCACAGGGTGATAACATTACATAGGCCATTATTAATATGGTTGCAAGGGTGTTCACTGCTGGGAAATTATTAAGACATCGCAATCACTGCTGAGAAATCAAAACACCTAAAATTTTATGCATTTATCTTCAATGCTCTACACCTAAAATTTTATGCATTTATCTTCAATGCTCTATCATTTGGATTGTCGTTATTTCTCTCTCAAGGTTGACTTGCTTAATGTGTCTGTTTGATCAATTTTTTTCTTTTCTTGCTGTAAAATTATATCAGATGCTCCCTATATAAATCTTTTTTTTTCTTATTCAGGTATCTGCCTAATAAACCTTTTTCTTTGGATTTGAAGCCCTCTCTTTCGACTCCTTTTCAACAGCCTTCTCAGAGTACTGCTTTTGGGTTCAATAACTATGGTCAGACACAAGGAGGTAATTGAAATGTGATAGTTCCTCTTATAGTTGATGAGATTGGTGCAACTACTAAATCTGTCTCTTGCTCTACTTTACAGCTGGTGCAAGTGGTTTTGGTGGCACACCCAGCCTTTTCAGTCAGCCGTATGTAACAGCTCTTTAAATGATCCTTAAAATTTCTTTTTGCCCTGTAAGCACATGCATATGCAGCATTTTAGGAAGTTATCATTTAGATTTGGCCTAATAGCTTGTGAATAGAGTCTTGGTGTCACCAACTGCCCCTTTTTATTAGTTTATCTGTAGTGTTACTTCTATTTAGCCGTATTAATCATATTTGCCTCGATTCTGGAATTATGCATAATTTCCTTTAAGATCTGTTAATTTTCTTTCTATTGATTCCCACCCCCCAAAAGAAAATGAAGAAAAAGGACTAAAGGGCGGAATGTTTCTTCAGGTGACCTATTATGCCCTTAATAAGAGTTTATGTTATTAAGATGGCGGTACACATGAGCTGTGTGGTTTCATGAATAATAGACTTTCATGAGTACTGCCAGCCAGAGGACATGTTCATGTCTTGTTGTACATCTTGATCCTTTTATTTCAGTTTTCCGCCTATGTACTTCTCTTCTTTCATCACTATTTGTATGGAACTGATGAAAACCTGTTGCCACAGGTCTGCTATCCAAAGCTCAGTTCTCGCACAACCTGTAGTTGTTACTAATCCATTTGGAACTTTACCAGCGATGCCTCAGATGTCAATTGGTCGTACTGGCACCTCTTCGTCTATACAGTATGGGATTTCTAGTTTACCTGTAAGTGTGTATAGCATGCCTTCTTTACTTTAAAGGGGTTGTGTTGGTGGGGAAGAGGCTACGCTTGCCTCAATGGCTTATCTATGATTTTCTTATTTTGGTTTGTGGATGGGATATACCTTTTTTATATCTACTTCACCTTTTCTTTTTATTGTTAACATAAACAAAAACAGATGAATAATTTGGTGCTCTTACATGTTTTTAACTTTATTGTTTAACAGGTGGTTGACAAACCTGTACCTGTCAGGATATCATCATTACTGACTTCTCGGCACCTTTCTCAAAGACGGGTTAGATTGCCAGCAAGGAAATATCATCCTAAAGCTGAGGGCACTAAGGTGAAATGATGTTTTATTTATTTTAGACCTCTAATTTATCCTAAATGAATCTCTGAATCTACTTTGAAGTGCAACACATCGACTAACTTCAGTTGACTTATGTTTCCTTGTAGGTACCGTTCTTTAGTGACGATGAGGAAACACCAAGCACGCCCAAGGCAGATGCATTGTTTGTTCCCAGAGAGAATCCAAGAGCTTTAGTGATTCGCCCATTGGACCAGTGGCCTTCGAAAGGTGGTTTGGAGAAAGTATCCCCATCAAAGCACACGTCTTCCCCAGCACATGAGAATGGTAGGTTATGGATTGTGTTTTTACGTACTGCGTAGTTCTAAAGCCAACAACAATCCTCTCGTTGAAGAGAAATTTTCTTTTGATGATAGAGCAGTTGCCCAGTTTTTTTGCAAAATTATAGGGCAGTTTCCAACCTCATCTTGAATCATATCTCTAGGATTGCAATGGCTCTAGAGTAAAGATTATGCTTGTTATTTTTTGTGTTGATTTTGACCGGGGAGTTTTGATCAGTCCTGTCATTCTTAGGTAAGCATCTTCTTTCTATAAGGAGTGCTAGTATCTGTAGCAAGAGCGATAGCTTTAGCGTGTGAGAAGTTGCCATGCTCAACCCAAATTACACACTAATACACAGTAGGCACATGGTAGAGTCTCGATATTTCAGTTCATTTTGACTCATCTAACATGTGAGATACCACTCAACCCAAGTTGCACCCAATATACAATAGACACATGATTGTGATTTTGACTCATCCGGCATATAAGAAACATTGTGCTTTATTTATATATTGGAATTTTTTTGATTTTATGCACTGGGTTAAATTGCATGTTGGTTTTGAACTGTAGGAACCCCTAGGTAGGGGTGTTCATGGTTCGGTTTTGGATTAAAACCAAAACTAGACCAATTTAGTCGGTTTCCGAATTTCTAAAATTAAACCAAACAAAATAAAAATCGTCTGTTTGCTTTTTTTTTTTGGTTTATAACTTGCTAGTAATAAATTAATAATAGCAAAATAATAGACACGAGACAACTATTTCAATGTTGATTAGGAATTAACTAATTTCTCTCTACTATCACAAGATGAATGCATTTGAATCTTCTATTATTTTTCAGCACTATTCTAAAGTTTTAGCATGTTTAAGTTGCGCATAACTGTACAGGTTCCTCCACTTCACATGTCTAACATCCACATGAGTGATATACAGCTTTAAATAGAATGGTCAACCCTTCAAAAATCAAAGGGACAAGCCATTAAAGAGTAGATGAATGTCTTAGCCAAGTAAATTAAAAACTGGCAATACATTACACCACGTATAGACAATTAGACTTAAAATGTTGGCTTTGGGCATATTTTTAAAGCAATGGAGCGAGCTTAGAAGTGTTGCATTGCATGTGAAATAATTACAGTAAAATAAAATTAATGATTAAAATTTATAAAGTATTTATAATTATTTATGAAAAACTAATATCATACTCCTGTCCTAATTTGACTGAGCACGGAGTTTAAGAAATAAGGTTTGACTTGATAATGTTTACCATATTGTCCTTTGCAATTAAAAATGTACATGTATTAATTTTATTTAAAAAATAAAAGGTAATACATTCACTTTTTAATTAAGTGGGACCAATAAGGGTAAAAGAGTAATTGTGCCTTTAAAAAGTTGCCAAATAAGAAAATGTGACATTCTTTTTGGGACGGACCAAAAAGGAAAGTAGGTCACATAAAATGGGACGGAGGGAGTCTTATTATTCATATATTCAGTTATTATAAAATTTATGTGTATAATCTATTGGTTCGTTTTGGTTATTTTTTCGGGTTGTTTTAGTAGAACCAAAACCAAACCAAATATTGTAGGTTTATTAAATTTAAAACCAAACTGAACCGATATAATTGGGTCCAGCTGAACCTGCAGCCGTCACTCTAGCCCTGCCACTGTGTCAGATTAGACCCAAAGATAACGGGCAAAGTTGCAGAATTTTATTTTGGCCCTTTTTCCGTAAAATAATTGAGCTGAGGCCTATCGGAAACAACCTCTCTACCTATGAGGTAGAGGGTAAGATCTGCGTACACTCTACCATACCCTGACCCCACTTTGTGGGACTACAGTGGGATGTTATTGTTGTTGTTCCCATAAAATAATTGAGCGAACCTTAGATTGTAGAGTTCATGTTTTTGCTTACCGACAAGAAAATTATAGTGGTCATGCCTTAAAATTATTGTTGCAGCTAGGCAAAGATGAATGATTCATAAGTTTCACCTGGGCTATATACATTTGGCTCCCTAAATAATGTAGTACTCCCTCCATTCCAAAATAAGTGTCACCTAGCAAATCACGTTCATTAAGAAATCAATAATTACAATGTGTAGTTTACTAAACTACCTCTATTAATAAATGGCCCTTGAAAACTGAAATACTATTAAGAAGATGGAGTACAATGGTATAGTTGGAAAAACATACTAATTTTGTTTTGAATTTGTAACGTGACACTTATTTTGGGACGGAGGGAATACAATGTTATTTGACCTCTTCTTGGGGCTATAAATCTTTAAATGAAATGGGCATACTGAGATGGGTACTTTTGGTCTACACCTTTCTGGGAATTAAGCTCTCAGTCCTGTAGATTCACTTGACTGATACTTCACTAAGTATGTTACTTGACCTCTTACAGACAATATGATAAGGGACTACGGTAGTAAGTTGGGCTTTCAAGGTCCAACATATGCATCTTGCGAGTAGGATATGTGCATTTTAAGATTAAAGATAGTTTTTTTCGTACAGGAATGAAATGGACCTGAATAACTCGTTAGTAAATAATGTGATTCCTTTCTTCAGAAGATGAAACAGAGCAAAGTCCGTTATCTTTATGGTGTGATTAGCAGGAGCATTGATATGAATAAAAGAAGAGTTGGTAGAATTGTCATACATGAAGCCAATGAATCCTATTTTAGTCAAAAAATCAATAAAATAAGACAAACTGCTAATACTGCTATTTTGTTGATATAGTGGGGTTAAACTAGTTGTCCACGAAGGGATAAGTGTGGGATTTAGAGTATGTCTAGTTTGATTCAAAAAACGAGTATTTTTTATTGGAATGAGACTGACCTGATTTGAGCAGAATCAGTGTAGGGATTTATGTAACTGATCCATACTGATTTGGATTGTGGCATCGTTGATTGATTGTTTGATTTATGTAATAGAGAATGGACACCCTTTTTGCTTGTGTTTGTCGTTTCTCTTAAGTAGTTTTAGTCTGTACTATGTCGAGTCTTGCTTTCAGAACTATATTGATGCATAATTCTTGTTGTATATGGGTCTAGTTTTGCTGAAGAGTGCACTTCTTGTTCAGGTAAAATTGCTGACGTTGCTTGTGCTCCAGTTAACGAAACCAGTGCAAAAGATAAAAACAGTAAGTAGTTGTTGGAGCTTTGCTATGTGTTGTTTCTTTTCTCATACCTTGTTGAAGTTTTCAATAAGCAAAAATGTTACTGAGTACTAATTTATCAAAAGGATTTTGGTTCTAAAAAAATTGATGTGAGCATTTCTTCTTTGAATGCAAAGTTTATTAGTACAATATACTACAAACAAATTCAACACAGTAATATGATTCTAACAATCTAGGATATCTAATTCTCATCAACTATTAAACTGACTGAAAGGAAAGGGATGACTAGCATGAGAGAACTCCTGAAACAGTCCCTTGGGCTTTGGTTAAATGTAAGAGCGCGGCATTTAATGTATGGGTTGGGCGCACATCACGAGTATACCTACCGCAGATTGAAAGTCTGGTATTTAAGTGAAGGGTAGAGGAGTAGGCCTATATCACACCATGCTTGGAACCGTGCTTCAATGGGGCCGTTGATGATTTCTCGGTTATTAAGAAGAACTCCCCTTGACAAGAGGATCTAATTTTAATAGCTGGAACTGTAACAGTGAAAATGGCCTCTGAAACAAACCCCCAAAACACCACAACCAACCAACCCATCCAAATAAATAAATAAATAACCCCCTCTGCTAAATCATCTCTGGATCCCTCGGGCTCTTCTTTTGTTCACATTTTTGGCGACATTTTTCCTGATTATACAAGTCTATTCTATATTCAAGTTTCATCTTATCCCAAGTTTCTAGAAGAGCACCTTCAAGATAAAAAGTTCACATCTCTACTTTTTGAGTCTAGAAGTTTGCATCATGAAAATTAGTAACTCCTTGCTGGGCAAGCCAGTAGAATCTCTTCCATGATTCTGTTCAAAGGTTTAGGCTACTTTCTCAAGCATTGGAGGATTGAGCTCTTATTGAAACTCCCTGCATCTTTTACTTCTATCTTCCTTGGTTCTAGTCCACCCTGTTCAATTTTGTGTCATGTTAATTGGCCAAATAACCTTGGACTATCTGCACCTAAGATGGGTTTTAGTAGTATTATCCTACATAGAATCTAATGTTTATCATGCTTGAGGTCCCTTTTTTTTTAAAAAAGGTAACTTGTATTTCATATCCAAACAAAACTCAACACCATCAAAACATGGTGCTGAGGTAAAATGTTACATTCACAAAAGGATCAAGGGGGTCCTTTGTCTATCTACTATTTTACAAATTAGCAATAACTCTACAAAATCTCCTATCTTCCCCAACATGCTTGAGATCCTCTTGTCAAATAATGCAACAGCTCAAGATCCTAAATATTTGAAGTGGGCAGAGACAAAAACACTAGGTCTCTTTCCATCGTCTAAGCCTCTGGGTGGACAGAGTTACCTGGTATCTTTGCCGGTGGAAGGTAGCAGGTATCTTGTGGAATTAGTCGAGGTGGCCCAAGTTCGCTCAGACACCACACTTGTCCAAAATAATTAAGTGATCCTAAAATTTGAATTGTTAAACTCTTGTCGGGTCATAAATACAATTGCAATAATGTTCACAAACATAATTGAGTTAGTTCAACAGTTAAAGTTTAACCATGCTGTCTTATTTTCCCAATTAGACGGGCTTTTGATGACCAACCCCCAAAAAAGAAAAAAAGAGAAGTGGAACTTTGCCTTTGCTGTTTTCTGCTATCATGATAATAGCTGTTAATTGTATGTAATTAGAAGCTCGTTATGACTTGTTAATATGAATGTTGCTTCTGTCTTACGATGTTGGTTACCCAGTTGTCACCAGAATTAAAATTCTGTACAGTATATTGCCTCATTAGCTGTATTTCATCTATTTCTGCAGAAGATTTGGTTGAGAATGGCCTTGATAAAGAGGGTCTCCATACTGCCAAACTGAACCAAAAGCCTAATGGTCTCCATGAAGGGCAACACCTCCTAAAAGGAGGGTCTTCCATTACCCTTACTGGCCATCGAGCTGGTGAGGCAGCAATTGTTTATGAACATGGGGCTGACATTGAGGCTCTGATGCCAAAGCTCTGCCATTCCGATTATTACACAGAGCCAAGGATTCAGGAATTGGCAGCCAAAGAAAGGGCTGAACCTGGGTTCTGTCGCCGTGTGAAGGATTTTGTGGTTGGAAGACATGGGTATGGTAGCATCAAGTTCATGGGGGAAACTTATCTTCGCAGGCTTGATCTGGAGTCTTTAATTCAGTTTAACAATCGGGAGGTGATAGTCTATATGGATGAAAGTAAGAAACCTCCTGTTGGCCAAGGTCTTAACAAGCCCGCTGAGGTGACACTTCTCAACATAAAATGTTTTGATAAGAAGACTGGACAACAGTTTACAGAGGGTCCTAGAATCGAGAAATATAAGGATATGCTTAAGAGGAAGGCTGCAGATCAAGGTGCTGAATTTGTGTCATGATCCAGTTAAAGGAGAATGGAAGTTCAGGGTTCAGCATTTCAGCAAATATAGGTTTCAAGAGGACAATGAAGATGATGAATATGGCGAATATTGTGATGCCAAGCAGCAAGAAGAAAGTTAGCTTAATTCTGATAAAGGTACTTTATGTAAAGATCCCAGCTAGCTAATTTGTGGAATACGGATTGTGCAGTCACCTTTTTCAGCTTTTGTTGTGGATTGCTGTCATTTTCGGTTGTATTTGTTTGTTGCTTTTACTAGTTGTTATTGTCATTACATCTGATGTTACAGGAAATGCAGTATTTTAAGTTTTCCTTGTTTGTTAGATCGGATGGAGGTGAGGAAATGGCGGTGAGCTTAGAGAGAGTGAAGAACAATGGAGGAGTGGACAATTTCGGAAACTTCTGCTCATCTTTTTTTATGCTTAATTTAGGGGTGGTTTTGTGTTTGGCTGGAGAAGAAGTTAAATGTTTTAGGACAAAATGGTTCACTTGGATTATTACACAGGCCGAGAGCAAAGCGGTTAGTTCCCGGTTAAGTGTGTAGTTGGTTGAACCTTAGTGAGCACCTTGGAATGATGGAGGGACAAGAGTAGAAGAGACAGAAGCAAAAAAGAAAACTGCTCCTTCCATTCACTTTTATTAGTTTAGTGTATTGAAAATATTTGTTTGTTTTACTTGTCAAATTTAGATAATTAAGAGATAATTATTATTTAGTTTCTAATTTACTTTTATTATTAATATAGTTATTTCTCAATGTATTTTTTGAAGTATTAACTTTATTATATTAAATAGATGATATAATAAAATTGTCATTTTATTTTCGGAAAAGGGACATACTCCCGAGCTATCATAAATGATATGCATATACCCTTCGTTATATTTTGGGTACGTATACCCCTGCCGTCAATCTTTTGGGTTGTATATATCCTTACTCAAACGGCGGAACACATTGCTTAATCCTGTGCGTTTACCCATTTTGTTTTTATCTGAAATAAAATTAACCCACTTTAGATCCGTAATTAAACCCATTAATTCTCCACCTGAATTCTCCATTAAACATGCAATTTCCCTTCCCTCCCCCCCCCCCCCCCTCCACCAGTGGGTACGTATACCCCTGCTGTCAATCTTTTGGGTTGTATATATCCTTACTCAAACGGCGGAACACATTGCTTAATCCTGTGCGTTTACCCATTTTGTTTTTATCTGAAATAAAATTAACCCACTTTAGATCCGTAATTAAACCCATTAATTCTCCACCTGAATTCTCCATTAAACATGCAATTTCCCTTCCCTTCCCCCCCCTCCACCAGTGATTTCAACATATAATTTGAATTTCTTAAGTTTGTATTTTTATATTTCTCATTCGCATTGTGAACTATCAAAATTTTCTCAATTTTTATACAATTTTATTAAATGAGCAAATCATAATTCATAGATAAAGTATTAGCATATCCTAAGATGCCACATTAATAAATTGCATATTTTTCATATTTTTTTTATAAATAAATGTTAGCGATCATATGTTATTACAAGTTTTCAATTACACATAATTTTACAAAGATTCACTAATTCAAAAAATCAATAATAATAGTAACAACTTATTCTTTAACATAATCTTTTCACGCGATACAACCAATCTATTTACATCGAGTATGATTTTTTTTTTTTTTAACTAATTCAGAATGATGAGTCTTTCTTACAAAATATTAACTTATGAATAAATTTTTTTTTTTTTTTTTTTTTAAATTTAAATTTTAAAATCACAATTTAAAATTTAAATTTTTGTGACGATTTCATAAAACGTTAGATTTTTTTTTTCATCAAATCTTAAAATGAAATCCCGCATCCTTTGACAAACGCCCACTAACCTTCAATGATTCAGCTGCAAACAAATGATGGTGACTAACTAGGAAGCATAAAAGACATGATATAAAAAACTACTTTGATTTCAGGGATTTTGATTATTCAGAAATAATTAATTAATTGACGAGGTAATATCATTTTTTCTTTTGGCCAAATATATACGTGAACCCCAAAAGTTGTTCGAGTTTTTCATTTAGACACTTAAACTCAGACTAATACTTATTAAACATTTACCCTCTTTTAAAAGTGTCTCAATTAGACACATTTTTTTGAGATAGCCAAAAAATAGAATGCGTGCATTTCACACGCGTCTGAAATGGCAAAACTACCAATGAAATAGGGACACGTAGATTTTGATCCCAAATAATATGAAATAAATATATTTTGAAAAAATGACACAAAAAAATTAAAGCTATGTTCCTTTAAATATTCAGTGAGCTTTTAGTACATGATTTTAAAAACGTTGATGAAATTCTGCACCCAAAATTATCCATGAGAGAGAAAGAAAGAAACTATTAAAGAAAATTATGAAAGCAAACATTTTGAAGTAATTTTGGTGGAGAAAACAGAGAAATAATGAGCTTTGAATGCTTATCAAAAATTGATTGATTTTTTTTAAAGAAACGGGTGAGTGATTCAAATCTGAAAAAACTGCAATCGAGGGAAGATCGAAAAAGGGAACCAAATGGATTTGAAGAAACCAATCTCAAATTTCCTTAAAATAATTTGAGAAAATCACAACTTAAATTTTTTTGGAAGGGTTCTTAGTGAAAACTGAGTTCGGCAATTCAGCCATGAAACCGCCGCCGGCCTTGAAAATTTCTGATGAGATGATCGACCTTCAAGCTAACGGAAAAGAAAAAAATGGAAAAAGAGGAGAAAAAAAAGCAACCATTTCCAGGCACGGAACTCGCTCAAAGAGAGTAAAAAACACTTATTTTGCCATGTCAGCAAAATGTGTTTAATTGAAACACTTATAAAAGAGTATAAGTGTTCATAGGTATTAGCCCAAGTTTAAGTGTCTAAATGAAAAAATCAATTAAGTTTAAGGAATTGCGTATGTATTTGGCCTTTTCTTTTTGAACTGGAAGAATTAATCCTTCTCTTATTTTCTCATTGAGGCTAGCACTAGTAGAAAAATACTACTCACTGTTTATTTTATCATTTTGTTTGAAATATGATCATGTTGCAAATAATAAATCGGAGTATATATTTCTCATTCATGATTTTTATAAATATATATTCGAGAGCTTCAGTGAGAGAAGAGATCGTCTAGATTTGCTGTAAATAACCCACCCCCGCCCCCCGCCCCCATTATTTTTTTTAAAGGGGAATCGTGTACCCTAACAGAGGGCGAATTCATAATTTAAACTTGATGATATTTAAGATTTTTAACATTGAATTCATTATATTTTTAAATTTATGAATTCAAACTTTTACTTATTGCAGTTTTAATATTTTTTACTCTTAAATTTATACTTCCTGTCTAAAGTAGTAAGTTCAGATGAAATGCTTGCCTGTTGCATCTGCCCCTAACCCCCACCCCACGTAGGCTATTGGCTCCCTAACCCCGCCCCACGTAGGCTGCCGCACCAACACTGTTGCCATCCTAAACAGAATTACCCACCCTTAGGTTTTCTTTAAATAATATAAGCATAGATGTCACTAATGTACTCTGTAGTAGCAGGTGAGTTCTTTTAACCAACAGTCTTATGTAATCTCACTCTGGCAAGTTAACAATACCCTAATAAATAAACAGGCTAGGATGAATTTGTGCAAGTCAAAAATGGATTGAATTAATAAATAAACGATCAAAATGAGCTGACATGACAAATAACTAGTTTAAAATTACCTGAGTTAATAAATGAACGAATCATTAGCACACCCAAACTTTCATGAGCTAATCTTAGCACCACTAGATAGACCTAAGAGATCTTAGGGGAGGGTTGGACATAGATGAAGAGTTTTGATTTTGTATATGATGCTAACTGCTGTCTTCTTGGCATTTTCTGGTCTTAATATTTTTGCTGTAACTTTTAGATTATTTTTGTTGTAAGTTCAAGAATTTAGAAGATAGTTGTAGTGTGTGTAGTGGAGCTCAACATAAGGAGACAAATTTCCAGGATTTGAGGGATATTTGATACACCATTTTTTATATTATATATAGACTGAACTGCTGCTGTATGAATTAAGAAAATCAGCTTCACTTTCTCAGATTTTCTTCCCTTTTTCATGTTTGTTTTCTCTTTCTCTCCTTCAATTGGTATCAGAGCATAATTGATCTTTGAGGGACTTTTTTTTTGACGAAAAACACAGCAAAATCACCCATCAAGTATTACTAGTTCAGTTCTCTTTCTTTCTAGCTCTTTTTCACATGACTTCCATCAACTCTCCTCTTTCACCTCATATCTTTAATGGTGAGAACTACCAAGTTTGGGCAGTAAAGATGAAAACATACTTAAAGGGTCTTGGATTATGGAGGTATGTTGAGGAAGACAACGCTCCAGGACCTTTGAGAGAAAATCTAACTCTTCAGCAGATCAGAAATCATGAAGAAGAGATCGCAGAAGGTCCAAAAGCCTTGTCTTTCATTCACGCAGCCATCTCTGAATCAATTTTTACAAGGATTATGGCATGTGCAACTGCCAAAAAAGCTTGGGATATGCTGAAGCAAGAATTTCAGGGGAGTAATAGGACAAGGCAAATGCAAATATTGAATCTAAGAAAAGAATTTGAGATGTTAAGGATGAAAAAGACTGAAAAGGTGAAAGATTATATTGATAGGATTATGAAAATTGTTAATCAGACTCGATTATTGGGAGAAAAAGTAGAGGAGTAGAGGATTGTTGAGAAGGTGATGGTGACACTTCCAGAAAAGTTTGAAGAAAAAATCTCCTCAATAGAAGATACTTAATATATGTCTCATGTCACATTGAATGAACTATCTAACGCTCTTCAAGTTGTGGAGCAAAGAAAAGCTTTTAGAGAGGAAGAGAATTCAAGTGAAATTTCTCTTGTGGCTGCTCAAAGGTCTAAAGCTCAATCTAATAGTGAATCAAGAAGGCAATCAAATGAAGACATGGTAAGGAGAAGAAGGAGTAATATAACAGTAGATGGAGATATAGAAGGTCCAAGTATCCACCTTGTCCCTATTGTAAAAAAAACAATCATATAGAGAAGTTTTGCTGGCACAGACCTAGAGTTCAATGAAAGGTCTACAAATAGTTTGAACAAGTGGATAAGGTGTGCAAAATAAATCAAGCCCGGCCAGCTCAAGCATAGCCAGCTCAAGTTGTCGAAAATATTGAAGATCATGAAGAGAAGTTGTTTGCTGCTTCTATTGTCGGAGAATGCAATATAGAAGCTCATGATCATGATGTGTGGCTTGTTGATAGTGGATGCACACATCATATGACAACTAACTTGAAGAATTTTGAACGTTTGGACAAAAGCTATTTTTCCAAAGTCAGACTTGGAGATGGCAGACTCTTAGATGCAAAGGGCAAAAGAGCAGTTGCTGTTCAAACTCCCTCAGGTACAAAGCTTATTTTGTGATGTATTATTTGTTCCTGAAATTAGCCATAGTCTTCTCAGTGTTGGTCATTTTCTTGATAACAATTATGCCATGTTATTTAAAGATAAAGCATGTGAAATCATGGATCCAACTGGTATAAAATTGATCACGGTCAAAATGAACAATAAAAGCTTCCCTCTTGATTGGAAACATACTGAGATTGGAGCTTATGTCGGCATACAAGAT
The DNA here is from genome assembly GCA_031232105.1 of Capsicum rhomboideum. Lineage (NCBI taxonomy): Eukaryota > Viridiplantae > Streptophyta > Magnoliopsida > Solanales > Solanaceae > Capsicum > Capsicum rhomboideum. Next base: position 38,335,171 of record CP124715.1, on the reverse strand, counting down.
AAAAGTTATGTCTGGCATAAAAGGCTTGGCCACATCAATTTTAAGTCTTTAAAAATGATGTAAAATAAGGAACTTGTGACAGATTTGCCTTCCATATATGAAAACTCTAATGTATGTGGAGATGGTCAAATTGGGAAGCTAGGTCAATCACCATTTTCGATGAATCAAGCCTGGAGAGCTATTGAAAAACTCCAATTAATACACACTGATGTGTGTGGACCTATGAGCACTCCTTCTTATAATGGCATCCAAGACTTTCTTTTATTCATTGATAGTCTTACGAGGTTTTGTTGGGTTTACTTTCTGAAGCATAAATCTGAAGTATTTGCTGTGTTTCAGAAGTTTAAAACAATTGTTAAAAATCAATGTGGCTCTTTGATAAAGATCTTAAGGTCTGATAATGGGACTGAGTTCACTTCTAATCAATTTAAGAATTTTCTTCAGAAAGCAGGAATTCATCATCAACTTACTGTCACTTACACACCACAACAAAATGGTGTAAGTGAAAGAAAAAATAGGTCCATTATGAATATAACTAGGTGTCTTCTATTTGAGAAAGGGCTGCCTAAGGTGTTATGGGCCGAAGTTGTCAATACCGTTGTCTATCTCCAGAATAGATTGCCGATGAGAGCTGTTGAAGGAAAGACGCCATATGAAGCATGGATTGGAACCAAGCCATCATTTTCACATCTTAAAGTGTTTGGCTGCATATGTTACTCTTGCATTCCTAAAGTTAAAAGGGATAAACTTGATCAAAGAGGCGATGTTGGAATATTTGTGGGATATAGCAGCACCTCTAAAGGCTATAGGATTTTAAATCCTATTTCACAACAAATACATGTAAGTAAAAGTGTTAAGTTTGATGAGAATGCTGCATGGGACTGGAAAAAGATGGTTGTTTCTTCTTTACAGATCACTAATAAAGAACAAAGTGTCCAAGGAGAAGAGTCAATTCCAGATGAAGAGGATTCTGATGATTTCGCGGTAAGAGGTACCAGATCAATTGAAGATATATATAACAGATGCACTGTTGTTATATTAGAGCCAACAAATGTAGACAACGCATTGCAAATTTCAGAATGGAGGGCTTCCATGGAGGAGGAGCTTAATATGATTAACATGAATGATACATGGGTACTTGTACCTAGACCTCACGACAGGAAAGTTCTTGGAACTAGATGGGGCAAGTATTTCAATTGGAAGTGAAGTCTTCTTTCCTTAACAGGCTTCTTGAAGAGCAAATTTATGTAGAGCATCCTGAAGGTTTTAGAGAATCTGGCGATCAGGTATACCTGTTAAGAAAAACACTTTATGGGTTGAAACAGGCACCTAGGGCCTGGTATGCACAGATTGATAGATACTTACTGAATTTGGTTTTTTTTTTTTTATAGAAGTTGCAATGAAGCAACCTTGTATATTAGACTTTAAAATGATGATTTTCTCATAGTTTCCCTCTATGTTGACGACCTGCTCGTGACTGGAAGCAACACAAAGTCTATCATAGACTTCAGAGAGCAAATGAAGAAGGTTTTTGAAATGAATGATCTGGGAAAGATAACTTATTTTTTGGGAATGGAGGTTAGTCAATCTTTTGGGGAATTTTTATTACTCAGAAGAAATATGCTGCCGAAATATTAAAGAAGTTTTGTCTTGACAAATACAAACCAGTAAGTACGCCTGCAGTTCAAGGAGAGAAACTGATGAAGGAGGATGAGTCTGGTTTGGTTGATGCTTCGATTTATAGAAGTTTGATTGGTTCGCTATTGTATGTATCTGCCACGAGGCCTGATATTATGTACGCAACAAGTGTGATGTCAAGGTTTATGCATTCACCTCAAAGCAGCAAAAAGAATTTTGAGGTACATTCGAGGCACCATTGATTATGGTGTGTTCTATAAAAGAACCACGTCTATGAAATTGTTGGGGTTTACTGATAGTGACTTGGCTGGGTCACAAGATGACATGAAAAGCACTTCCGGATATTGTTTCCCTCTAGGATCAGGTGTCATTTGTTGGTGCACAAAGAAGCAAGGGTCCATGGCTCAATCAACTGCTAAAGCAGAGTATGTTGCTGCCTCAGGTGCTGTTAATCAAGCCCTATGGCTGAGAAAAATCTTGAGCGACTTGGCGTTTCAGCCAAGCAAAGCAGCTGAAATCCTTTGTGATAACAAGTCTACAGTTGCCATTGAAAAGAATCCAGTCTTTCATGGAAAGACTAAACACATTAAAATCAGATATCATTCCAATCGAGAAACTGAAAGGGAGAAAGAAGTTCAAATTCTGCATTGCTGTGGTGAAGATCAACTAGCTGATATTTTTACAAAAGCACTGCAAAAACAACGATTTGAGCTTCTTAGAGATAAGCTTGGAGTAACCAGCAGCACTTGCATCAAGGAGGAGTGATGACGAGTTCTGATTTTATATATGATGCTAACTGTTGTCTTCTTGACATTTTCTGGTCTTGATATTTGTGCTGTAACTTTTAGATTATTTTTATTGTAAATTCTAGAATTTAGAAGATAGTTGTAGTGTGTGTGGTGGAGCTCAACATAGGGAGACCGATTTTCAGGATTTGAGGAATGTTTGATATCACTTTTTGTATTATATATAGAATGAACTGCTGCCGTATGAATTAAGAAAAATTAGCTTCACTTTCTCAGATTTTCTTCCCTTCTTCATGTTTGTTTTCTCTTTCTCTCCTTCAGACATGTATTCTGCGATACAAATATATATGCTTCTGTAAACAATAATTAAAATCTCAATCATGGAGACATCAAAAATTTCACCATAGTTCTGACTTCAAATACAAGATGTTTGTAAACTCTTATCATATTTAAAATTCTCATATACAAATCGTCCCATTTTTCGTGCCCGGATAATAGACATGTCTTCAACGTGCACTGTGATCACACACGTGACACTGAATGAAATTTGTTAAAAGTGATCAAACCAAAAGAACCAGCAACCAGTGGCGGACCCAGACTTTTCACCAAGTGGGTTCAATATATAAAAAATAAATACGCAACGAAGCAAACAAAATAAAGTTTGATTAACTAAAACATATTATTACAATATTATTCTACGAGTTTTCATTTCTTGAAACCTATTCATAATACTTTCATCAGAAACAGTATTAAATAATTTTTTTTCTACATAAGGCACCATACAACTGCTCATGAAACCATCATCCATTCGATTTCTCAATTCACTCTTGATCAACTTCATTGCCGAAAAGGCTCTTTCAACTGTAGCAGTGGCAACCGGCAGGAGCAATGCAAACTTTACAAGACGAAACACAAGAGGATAATTAAAGTGTTTCTTTGTCTTAACTAGCTCCTCAGAAAGGTTACCAAGTCCTTTTAGATTAGAGAACCTTTCATCAACGTCACGAACATCAACAATATAAGTCTCTAGCTGATTCTTGAGAGTAACCATTATATTTTCACCAAAATCATCAGGATATAATTTAGCCATTCTCAATATTTTATTGATGTCAAAACTAGAAAATGAGTCAACTGGATTCAAGCAAGCAACCCCAATAAGCAAATCTGTTCTCACCTCATTAAAACGATCATTGAGTTCTTGAAGTTGCCAATCAATAATCTTAAAAAATACTTCCACGCGATAGTGATGTGAGATAGTATACTCAGTAACTCTTCGTCGAGATCTTCCAAAATTAACATAGAGCTCATTAAAATTGGGTATCAAAATATCATACCTGACACAAAATGCGGACACATTCTTGATAAGTGGATCCCATCCTTCATCTCTTAAATCTTGCAATCGTTTCTTCACTACTTTAACAAGTAGAATGGCGTTTGCAATATCTTGTTCTTTCTTCTGTAAGGATTCATTAAGCTCATTTGTGATTGCTAAAATATCTCTCATTAAGTGCAATATGAAAGCAATCTCAAATGTTTGACAAGCTCTGAGATATCCTGTTGCCCTGGCTTTTTCTTCAACAGATTCAGAATCAACAACAATAGTATCAAGGACATCAGTAATAGAACCAAACATACTAATAAAGTTCTTAAACGATTTATAGTGTGAACCCCAACGAGTATTAGCAGCTCTAGCAAGACCAAGTTCTTGATTCAAGCCCTTACCAGTTTCAACCTCGCCCATATCTAGAGCCTCTTGAACTTTTTCTGCTTGAGCTTGTCGAAGTTCATCCATACGTTTAAAAGAACCTCCCACTACATTTAAGACATTGGAAATCAACAATACAAGTTCTCCAACTTGAAGACATTTTTTAGATACACCAACAAGAGTCAACTGAAGTTGATGAGCAAAACAATGAATTGCATGAGCTGATCTACTTTCTTGCTGAATCAAGACTTTAAGGCCACTTAGATGCCCTTGCATATTGCTTGCTCCATCATAGCATTGTCCTCGTATACAAGATAAACTCAAAGAATGTTGAGTAAGATATTTAACAATTGCTTCTTTTAAACATAAAGCACTAGTATCATGAACATGGACAATCCCTATAAATCGTTCCACAACAGATCCACCCCTATCAACATATCGCAAAACAATTGCCATTTGCTCCTTACGTGACACATCACAAGATTCATCAACTAGCAATGAGAAATAGTCACCATTTAGATCCTCCATAATAGCTTTAATCGTTTCAAGCTTACATGCAGTGACAATATCCTTTTGAATTTTATGAGAAGTCAACTGATTATTTTTTGGAGCCTTTTTCAACACAAGATCTCTAATTTTATCACATCGATTTGCATACCATGAAAGAATTTCAAGAAAGTTACCTTTGTTTAATGATGATTCATCTTCACGATGTCCACGGAATGCCAATCCTTGATTCAAAAGGAGTCTCACCACATCAACAGAAGCTTGTAAACGAATTTTGTATTCAAGCTTGGTTTGATGGGATGGCTTCACAAATGCGGCTTGAATTGACTGTTCTTGTCGCACTAGATCTTCACACTTCTTCTTTGCCTGATTGTGATCACTGTTCGGCCCTCCAACGTGCGTCTCTAATCTTTTTTTTTTGTGCCAACTTCTGAAGCCTATACTTGAAAATGCTTCACCTCCACCTTGATGAATGCTTTCATCTTGAAATAAATAACAACATAAACAATAAGCGGCATCTTCAATCTCACTATACTCCAACCAATCATGATATATTTTAAACCATTTACGATTAAAACGGCATTTTAATCCAGAAATATCTCTTTGAGGAAACTCGCGAACTCGAGGTTGATGAGGACCTCTTTGGATATATGCTCGCCTAATCTCATCACGATCATTCGGATGATAGTCCCAAATGGATTTTCTTTCTTTTGGATCTGCCGGTAAAGAATTCAAGTTTACTTCTTGCTTTTGTTTTTTAGCAGAATGATGATTTTCTCCTAATTGATTCAAGTTATCTTCCACGCGAGGAGTATTTTGAGTGGATGAACTTGATTGTGGCAACTTTGATGATACCGGAGCAAAATATCTCTTCATTGAATTTAGAACCTGTATTGCCGAATTAAAAGTCTCATTAAAAAACTGAGAGTCATTGTAAGCATTTGAATTTTGAAAGTTTGTAAAAAAAGTGACTAACATTGAAGAAAAAATCAATTGTAATTTTCTTCAATTTTAAGTAGTAAGGATTTTAAAGTTGAAGAAATAAAAAATAACCGGAATAATTTTGTATATATAAAAGACTGAAAGTAAGAATAGAGAGTAAAGAACAAGCTTGATAAATTTCTTGATGTTGATGTAAGATTGACTTGTCTTCTTCTTGCTTAGAAGGGGTAGTTTTGTTTTTGTTTTTTTCACGTGTTTTGTTGGGGAATAATGGGGATTAGGGATTGGGGAATTAGAGAATATTGGGGTATTGGGGAATAACGGACTATTGGGATTGGGAGAAATTTTTTTTTTTAATTTTAATATTAGTATTAAGTAGCAATAGGCTGTAGCTGAATCCCTACAGGGAAAAAGAAAAAAAGAAAAGAGGCGCTGCTGTGGGGGTTCGAACACACGAATTCCGGCACAATGAGCCGAAATTTGAACCCACTTGCCACTAGGCCAAGCACTTCACATGTGCAAAGCGGGTTCAAATTTTATATTTACCCTGTACGTTGTTAAAGGCTGATATATACACACATATATATATATAGTGTAATTTTTCAACGAAGTGGGTTCATATGAACCCACTTGAACCTATGTGGGTCCGCCCCTGCCAGCAACCAAGAGAAGTAGAAGAAACTGACCTCGTTCAAACTTCTTAATTACATGAAAGGGAAAGGATATACAACGACTATGAGAACCTCCGGTATTATGAATCAGCTATTTTTTCCACAAATTCGACAGGGACGACAGGTATAGAATCCCACCACTCTTTTATTCTCCGATTTACTTTCTCATTTTCCATGTATTTCCCAATCTTTGATGTCGTCACAAAGAGCCACAACGTCAACGCCATAAGGATAAACTTGAACGGAACCACTGCTAATATCATTGCAGCAACAACCATTGCTCCCATTACCAAATCTGCATGCTGTAACCACATATAAAAAAGGGAAAGTTTCAAAATTGTACAACCCAACATAAAATACTACGCCATGTAGCCTAATATATACAATATTATACAACATTATACCTAGGGAAAGCATTATACATAATGTATCAACCTTATATAAAAGTGTACAATAGTGTATAAAAGGTGTTTATACACAAATATGAGCTAAACCAGGTGACAAACTCAAAATATGTGCTACGTGGAATAGAGATAGAACGTAATTTTCCCTATAAAAAATTAGTTGTGACAAAGTATAGGGAAAAGGGGAAGAGTTGCCAAAGATGAGTCCATTAATTCTCTGTTTATGTGTCTAGAAATTGCCTGGAAAGAAATGAATTTCAGCTAGAAGTATTGTTGTGTACCGTTGGAGCTTTTGAAACGAATATGGACCAGATTTTCAGTAGTACTATGTTCAGGCTCTGAATCAAGTCGTACACATTTCGTAGTCCGCGTTGTGCTGATACAATGCTTTCCATCATCGTCTGATCAGATCCAGTGTAGATAACTATTTTATATACCTTATCGTCTAGTTCCCCTCTTTGTCTTGCCCGTATCATCGTAGCAACTGTCCCCATTAAGAGAGTTGCTATTGCTTTGCCAACCCACTCTCTACATCCACGAACACCCATCAATTCTTTTCCGAGCTGTGGTCCACTTTGTTCAAATAATGTAGTAGGATTTGAGATACTTACGTGTAAATGACTATGAGTGTCATCAGGACAAAAATAGAAGTGCATACAGGTCGTTCCCATGTTAATACCTCCTGAAGATAAGGCGCTAACCTCCCGAGCTGCTTGATAAGACCCTAATAATTAGACAGAAACGAAAAGTCGTCATGTTAGAATATTTTGGAACAATACAGCAGCATAGAGTATAAGCACTATTAAAAGACATAATACATAAATTGGCACTAAAATTTGGCTTCAGCTGGCAAGCAAGCACTCCCAACTTTTAGTATGCACATCTAGACACCTCAACTTGTCTCACTGTGTCGGTTGAACACTCCAACTCACAAAATGATCGTCTAGACACCTCCAAAAGTTATGTGCCACGTCAACATTGCACGTCCATGATGAGTTGGAGTGTTTAGTTGTCAGTTCAAATCAAGTTTAGATGTCTAGATGTGCACTCTCAAAGTTGGAGTGCTTACTTATCACTATTAGCTGAGGCCAAGTTTAAGTGTTTGCTTATGTATTATACCTATTAAAAACTCTTTAATTCAGATTAGGTGATACAGAGTTCCAACAAACAGGGGTAATCAAGCTTCTATTCTGGTTATGTTTGCAAAATTTCTTACTTTTTCGCCTTTCCTAGCTTTGTAAATCTAAAGGGGACATGATATACATGGAATTTCCTTGAATCAGTAAGCAGCACTTACCATCAGAACCTGGACACTACTCCCCATCCCTTCCCCTTTCAGCACCTCAACAGTAGCTTTGGCCTTTTCAATTTCCTTTGCTTCCTCTCTTGCTTGATCAATAGCATTCCCCAATGACGAGACATTGTCATTTTGGCGAGGGAGGCGGTTGTTATCATCAATTTCTTTGGTGGCTTCGGTGGGAACAGGCACAAGGGAGATATTCAGGCTTCTCAAGATTGAGCTAGCACTACAAGGATGTCCAGCTTCTACATTCTTCAGACTCTCAGCAAGCTCTTCAAGTATATAATCTCCCTTTGGCAACTCGTCAAGCAAATCAAAAATCAAGAAGTGCTTGGGAATTGGTGGCGAGATCCTAAGCATTTCTCTAGCTGCATGAAGCCTTATAATTCCTAATATTGTTCTTACGTGCATCTCCCATGACCCTGAAAGTGAATCAACCTTAAACTTCTGTAAAAACCGATGCAAAAGTATAATCTCCTTTATAAGAGCAAGCCAATGGTCGCGCCTTGTTGAACTCGTCATTTCTGGAAATTCCAAGAGAACAGCTTCTTCCCTAAATTATGCAATGCCAAAGTACTCATACTACTGAATGATAACATGGTCCTTGAAGCCATGCCATATAAGCATATAAGACCTAGCAAGTGTACAGTCTCTTAATAAATTGTGAAATTCCACATGAACACACTACTCCCTCCGTTCCAATTTATGTGACACAGTTTGACTTGACACAAAGTTTAAGAAAGAATGAAAGACTTTTGAATTTGTGGTCTAAAATAAAGCTTAGATATTTGTGTGACTATAATCATTTCATTAACGGTAAAAAAGTAACTTTAAAGTTATGTTATTTCTAGTTATAGAAAGGTGGCATTCTATTTGGCATATATTAAAAAAGAAAGGGTGTTACATAAATTGGGACAAAGGGAGTGTAAAAAAATCAGCCTTCATGCAGCAATCCTTGAAGCCTTTTAATTTATTGAGAAAGAATCCTCGAAACATTTAAACCTGTCCTTCCTACTTTGCCCAATCTCTTATACCTACTCTTCGTGATGGAGTGGAAGAAGGGGTTCTCGAACGTGGAAAAGGATCCAATGAATTCGAAATAATTGAATGAGGAGCCGTATGTGGTGAAAATCTCATGTACAGTTCAATTGAGTGGAACTTATCATGTATGTAAAAACAGCCGGTCAAGATGATTAATTATTAACTAATTTGAAAGAAACTTGATTTTCTTAGCTATAATAGACAAAATAAAACGAAAAAGATTCTTATTTCATGTCTTAAGTGAAATGAGTGGACAAAAATCGGCGGTATTCTAATAAATAGATAGTATGGTAGAAAGATTCATCGATTTCTTTTACCATACTACTTAATAGTTAGATTGTAGTTATAAAGAAGCAATAAATAATGCCAAAATACTTAGTCCTTAGGGAGAAGTGAAGTGCTTAAATAAACATGATCTTACGGGATGCTGAGAGACTACTTACAATTCAGAAGAATTATAAACTATGGCCTTGTCAAAGAGCGGAGCACCCCACGGACCTGTAGCAGCAGGTTTGACACTCTGCTCGAAGTCTTCTGAAAGATTGAGCTTAAGAGCGTCTTTATAAGAAATGACTCCGGATTCTTCGAAGTACAGGGCATAGTTTGTTAGTGTCAGCCTACCTAAAAATAGAAGTACCTTTAAAAATACTGTCTTTAAAATATGAGGTCTAATAACAGCGCGAAATCAGAAGAAGGCAACAGTACCAGGCCAACTTGTCCCTCCAATATGGCGCACTATTCTTTGTGAACTTGCAGTTCCTTCCACGTGTATTATAAGCTCGTCATCTGTCATGTCCACTCCTGTTGGAGTTGCTTGTTTTTGCAAATGCTTTGTGCACCTATTGCAAGTCAGCGGAGACCGAACATTGCAACAAAAATAATGAGGCCTAGTGTTACACTTTTTACTAAAATTGAGAGGAAGACGACAATTTCAGAAACACGTTCCCATTTTCGGGTTGCTTTCAACAAGAATTTAGGACAATTACTTTATAATCTCCTTCAAGAATATGTTATAAGCAGGAAAATGCAGTCGATTTGCTGTAGGCGCTGTCAGAGTCTCGAAAGTACATCTTCCGTTAACAAAATCACCTACTAAATTTACAAGTGTCGCCAGCCACAAGAAAGCATGCTCTCCAACACTAGGTTTATGGTCAACCTGCCAATCCAATCACTTTGATCAGTTAGGAGTTTAAAACACAGTGAAAGAAAACTAACAACCTCCGAGTTTTCACCTACGTCGTTATCAATTATCATCTTAAGTTGAGTGGTAACATAGTACTAGTATGCGCATAAGAAACCAAAGGGAAATTTGTAAACATTAATTACTTGTTCCAAACTGCTATTATCTTTTAACATAATGTAATAAAGCAAAGTACCAACTCAAGGATTCAGATTTCTTACTAGGAACGGCAAGAGATCCGAGTAAAACAAAGGGATGTCATCTTGTTCCTCAGGCATCTCCGCATCCACTTTTTTCTCTTCGTTTTCTTTCACCAAATACTCCTGCATCATATCAGGAAAATAAAGCATGTCAATCTTCTAGGACATGAAAAAGCTCCTCCTAATATTTTTCAAATTCAACAAATTTTAGGACTTCCGTCACACAATTAACAAAATAAACTCTCATTGATTCAACCGAAGAAATGATGGTGATCAAACTCAAACTATAGGAAGCATAAAAGACATGATGATTGTACATAAGACAAATTAAGCTGATGGCTAGAAAGAATGATAGAACATTAACTTCATGTGTCTCTTCTTCTGTTGAACTAGGTATTTCCCATGCCAGCATCATATCAAAGGTGAGCCGGATAAAATCACCATTGCCGATATTCTCATCTAACTTACTACACATATCAGTGAGGGCCTTGGAGCAGCAATACTCGACTAGTTTCCTCGAATATCCCTCCATGTCAGGCTCCCATCCAGCTTCAAATTCATGCACTAGTTTATCCACAAATGTATCCAACTTCCTAACATGAAATATCTATTAGTACTAATATAACTTATTGCAGAAAATTCACACTATAAGTGAAGTGTGTGCTTTCACAATTTTGTATGCAGCTGTGAAGAGTTCAAATCAAAACAGAGTTTTTATGACATAACTAGAACATATAGGAAGATTTCAGTCCTTTCTTTTCGAATTATTTCTATTTCCAACATCATACAATCATGTTTCTTCCGCACAATATGTAGAGTGTCGGAAGAGGGTTCGGGAGAACCAAGTAATTTTGGTTCAAACCGTTTATTTGTCTTAAAAAATTTATTTAATATACAAATTATTAATTTAGAACCCAGTAACTCAAAAGGATTAAATTTCGAACCATAAGGTTCACTTCAAAGCTTCAATTCATGGCTCCACCTCTGCAGAATATCATAATTAAACATCAAAATAGAAAAAAGGTGCTATTCAGTTTATAAAACTCTTTCCAGTTTGGAGAAGTTGCAACTGTTTGATACAATTCCACTAAGATTAGTATTTTATACAACATAAAATCATCTACCTATTCAATCTTTAAATCTCTGATGTTATCTTTATCTATCTTTTACCAAACAAAAATTTCAACTACAAATTACAATATTTTTTCCCACTATTATCACTAATAGTTCCCGCCATTCCTTTTTATAAGCTCCCTTTTCTTTTTTAGAGTTAAACGATACAAATTTTGACCAACATTTTAAGATGTATTTCTTAATCAAATTGAAAATGGAAAAATTGCAATTTATAGTACTTTTGGTATAGTTTTTAAATATCTAAATTTTAATTTTAAAAAATTAAATTAATGTAATCTAATTTAGCTTTAAAACTTAGTTAAATTGACTCACGAAAAACGAAGGGAGCATATAAAAAAGAATGGAGGGAGTAACATCTTAAACTCCACCTCCAATTAAACCATTAGTATTCTATCTGCCCCCGTATATACTTTCCAATTTAATTTCTTGAAAAAGAATATTTGAAAAGATTTAACTTGATTATTTCATTTATCTTTAATGATCAGATGATCTATACCATATTAATATTTATAATTTTTTAGACCATAAACTTGATCTAAATAGTCTTGGAGCAATGATAAAATCGTCACTGTATGTCCTTTATATAAGTAACGGGTTTGAGCCGTGAAAGTACTAATGCTTGTTGTATTAGGGTAAGCTATTTATATCACATCTCCTGGGAAGCCATATCCGTCATTCCCGAACCCTGCATGAATACGTGATGCTTTCTACCTACTCTTTTTCTATTTTTCATTTTAGACCCTAGCTAAATTTCAAAAAATAACCATTTCTATCTTAAACTTCCGTACCGATTAAACACTGCCACATAAATTGGTACACAGGAACTATCATATAAATGAAACACGAGACATCGTGACATACTGCAGTCCTTCGTTGCTACAATATGGAGTTTCTCCACATGAACCAAGGCGTCCACGCTAATTCTTTACATGAATATTTTTCCATTTGATAATATTGTAGAATATATCAGTGTTTTAAAAGGCGGGGGCGTGAGGCGAGGCGTTTTACATAGCACGGGGCGAGGCGTAAGTCCCGAGACATCGGGCGTAAGTCCTAAGGATCTACGGGGCGTATATCTCATGTATCTTTATTTTTATAATTTGATTACTAAAAATATAAGTAACAACAAAATTTTCAATGATTCTACAAATAATTTCTTAAAATATATAACTATCATACTATGCAATTTACCTCCCTAAAAGAAATAATCAATAAACTATTAATATTAGAATTAAAACATAAACTCTTTCATAAATAAAAATAAAATACTTTCAAATAACAAAATAAAATATGATAATTTTGAAATATAGGACAAAAACATAATAATCAATGACAAGAGAATATATAAAATTCGAATATGTATTTTAAACAGAATGTTAAGCCATATTCACCCTCATGACGTTCTCAATTAGTACATAAGCTAGTTAATTTTAATTTTCTTATTTCAAGAAATGAAAAAAACTACTAAGCATCATTTAATTGGTAGAGAATTATGAGTATCAATAGCTTTGACTAAGGAATTTGACACAATTTGTGTAAGAACTATTAGGCGAGTCCCGGGCGTTGGGCATTAGGCGTGTTCAGGGCGTATAGTCGGGCGCTTAGGACGTAAGCCTCACAGAACTAAGTCCCACACATGAGTCCCGAGGCGTTTTGCCAGTACCCCGCCCCGGGGCGAGTCCTAGGGCGAGTCCGGACTCTGCCTTTTAAAACACTGGAATATATATTGACATAGTTCAATTAAAAATATACAGCTTTTTACAACCCCCACAATTTTAAAAAATTCAAATTTATTTAGCAATTCAAAGAGATTTAATGAGAGAGAACTAACTGGGCACATCTGCAAATGACGTCGTTGGCTATATAGGAAAGATGCTTCTTTTCCATGGCTGTTAAGAGTTAAGAGACTTTCCTTTTTTCGAATTAGAAATGTAATTGCCGTTAAAGAGAATTTCACTTCAAAAACTTACAAAAAAAAGAGGAAAGGAAAAGAGACAAAAAAACAAACGGATAATAATATGAGAAATTAAGTGGATGTTATTATTGGTGACACGTGGTCAACATGCAAGGAGGAAACCTTTCCAAATGTTCTACTCATCACGTGGTCAAAACCTCTTAATCCTCATAATCTATTCAAATGTGTACTCTACGGAGTTGAACAAATTCGACGATATTGTTGAAAGAAAAAAATGAACAAATTGAGATGATTGGAAATTTCTGTGTTTTTCTTTGTATATGTACAAGTGTATTTATATGCGAACAGTGAATACAAAAAATAAATCTCATGTGTACACTTGTACGTATCCTAGTAGCTACCAAATAACCATCCTAACGAATTCTACATGAAATAAGGAATAAAGAGAATCCTAAATATACTAAAATTATACACATAGAGAGTCCTACTAAAATTATACACGTGGTTATTTTTCTAGAAGACTTCCAAATAGGACCTTGATTATTTCAAATCAAAGGGCTAAGATTGTTAGGGTTTTTGCCCTGATTTTCTTACCAAATTTGAGTTTTATTTTTCTTGAAAGGAAAATAAAAGTAATACCATAATTACTTTTACTTTTCCTTATAAAACTCTTCCATATTTGGCTAACCTCTTTCTTGGAGGAAAGAATTTGAACCTCTATAAATAGAAGACCCCCCTTCTCATATCACAACACAACAAAATTCACAATGTAGTCCTTAAACAGTCTTGTTTAGAGGGAGATTTTCTCTCAAATAGTTTTTATGCTTTTTGAATTAGTTTTAATATGTAGGCCAATTGGCCAAACCATATTCAATAATATGTTTTAGTTTAATTTTCTTTGTAATCTGAACTATCGCATCTATGGTTTACAACTATAAGCTTCCGCATGACGCCCTACCAATTTTGAACCCAACAAGTGGTATTAGAGCCAACGTTCCTATGGGTCCTATGGTTCAATGATCCGATGGTTCAGATTGAAGACATGTTATGATGAAAGTTGCAACCAATTTGATGATAATGAAGATATATGTCCAAAAAACTACATGTGGAACAATTATCAATCATATTTTCAACAATCCTGCTGCTACATTATTAAAAGTAAAACTCACTTTTAACCCTGCAAAGGGCTTCAATATTTTTAACCCTAAAGGGCTCATTTATTTTTAACCCAAAAAAGTTCCATTTTTAAACATGCTAAGCAGCCGTGATATATGAAGATTGTGTGAAGAAGGAAGATCAAGATTATTTTGTCAAGAAAATCAAGCCAAAAAGGGGAGATTTGTTAGGGTTTTTGCCCTGATTTTCTTACCAAATTTGAGTTTTATTTTTCTTGAAAGGAAAATAAAAGTAATACCATAATTACTTTTACTTTTCCTAAAAGGAAAATATAAAACTCTTTCATATTTGGCTAACCTCTTTCTTGGAGGAAAGGATTTGAACCTCTATAAATAGAAGACCCCCCTTCTCCTATCACAACACAACAAAATTCACAATGTAGTCCTTAAAGAGTCTTGTTTAGAGGGAGATTTTCTCTCAAATAATTTTTATGCTTTTTGAATTAGTTTTAATATGTAGGCCAATTGACCAAACCATATTCAATAATATGTTTTAGTTTAATTTTCTTTGTAATCTGATTTATCGCATCTATGGTTTGCAACTATAAGCTTCCGCATGACGCCCTACCGATTTCGAACCCAACAAAGATTTGATCATGATAAAAAATAAATCAATGATGGTGATCTGGAAAGATATATCTGGATATTTCTCACTTTTCCTTTGTCTTGGCAGAAGACTTCGACATGACCAATGTCTCATATCGTTTGAGCTGAAGGAATGACTAGTGGAATTTATTGAAGAATTTGAAGGAGAATCAAAGGAGTTTGAGATTCCAACACCGCGCACCCCCCGCTCAAGTTTGTGGGAGGTGAGACATTGCCAACTTGCCCAAGAAGGATCGATGAATAGGACCAAACAAGGGTTTTGTGAAAACGTCGGCCAGTTGTGAAATTGAGGGAACATAGCTGAAGGAAATCAATCTGACAAGATATTGTTGACGAACAAAGTGTCAATCTAACTACATGCTTTGTTTGTTCGTGGAAGACCGAATTCTTTGCTATATGAATTGCGGCATAACTGTCGGAGAGAAAAAGAACTGGGAGAGGAGAAGGAATCGAGAGATCATCCAAAAGGCGTATCATCCAAGTGATTTTAGAAACGACCTAACGCATTGAACGGTACTCAGCTTCGGCGGATGAAAGGGACACATAAGATTGCTTTTTGGATTTCCATGATATCGCTGAGCCACCTAGAATGATGAATCCACTTATTGAGCGATCAGGACATCATCCCTAATCAGAGTCACAAAAGGAAACCAAATCGAAGGATGAGGATGAAGAAAGAAAAATCCCCATTTCGGGATTGAATAATAAATAGTTGAGACAACACAAAGCAACATCAAGGTGAGTTTGTCGAGGTGGCATGAACTGGCTTAAATGCTGAACTGCAAATGATAGGTCTGGCCGGGTATGGGTAAGAAAATTAAGCTTTCCCAATAACATTCTGTAAAGGGTTGGATTTGGGATAAGATCACCATCATCCATACACAACCTTGTAGAAGGATCAAGAGGGAAAGATACTGGTGTCAAGTCTGTGCAGCCAAACTCATACGCAAATCCAAGGGGAATTTTCTTTGACACAAGATAATACCTTTAGGTTCTCGTATGATTTTCATTCCTAAGAAATAGTGAGCAGAACCTAAGTCTTTGATTTTGAATTGAGAGTCGAAAAATGTCTTGAGAGAATCAATTTATAAGGGAATATCCCCAGTAAGTAATATGTCATCAACGGTGGTAATTTGGAAAGATATATCTGGATATTTCTCACTTTCCCTTTGTCTTAGCAGAAGACTTTAACAAGATCGATATCTCATGTCCTTTGAGTTGAAGCTGAGAATAACTAGTGGAATTTATTGAAGAATCAAAGGAATTTGAGATCCCAATAGATATCCTTATTAACAACAACAACAACATACCTAGTGTATTCCCACAAAAGTGGGGTCTGGGAGGGTAAAGTGTATGTAATCCATACCACTACCTCAGATGAAGTAGAGAGGTTGTTTCCGATAGATCCCTAGCTCAGGACAAATAACAGAATAACAAACATAAAAACATAGAAACAAACAACAAAATATGATAACACACCACTAGATAATAAAAGAAATAAAACACCCATAGAGTGATACCATAAACTATTTATCTGAAATCACAAACATCACCAAAACACCATGAAAAAGAAACTACAAGACACACGTATAACACTATGACTACAGGCACAACTACAAACAAAACACTCCTTCCTACTAGTAAGGACGCACTCTTACCCATTAACCCTTTACCCTAATTCACGTCCTCCACACCTTCCTATCAAGGGTCATGTCCTTCGTAAGCTGTAACTGCTTCATGTCATATCTAATCACCTCCCTTCAATATTTCTTCAACCTACCTCTACCCTTCCTGAAACCATCCATAGCGAACCTCTCACACCTCCGTATTGGGGCTTTCATGTACCTCCTCATCACATGCCCAAACCATCTCAACATTACTTCCTGCATCTTATCTTCGCCACTCCTACCTTTTCTCAGATAATCTCATTTGTAACCCTAGCTTTCCTAGTAAGTCCACACATCTATCTCAACATCTTCAACTCCACCACCTTCAACTTTTGGATATGAGAGTTCTTGACTGGCCAAGACTCTACTCCATACAACATAGTCGGTCGGAATGCCACTCTGTAGAACTTGCCTTTAAGCTTAGGAGGAACCTTCTTATCATATAAGAATCCCAAAGAGAGCCTCTATGTCAACCACCCTGCACCAATATGGTGCGTCACATCCTCGTCAATATCTCCATTCTCCTGAATCATAGACCCAAGATACTTGAAAGTATCTCTCTTCTGAATGGCCTGGGTATCCAGCTTCACTACCATGTTAGCCTCATGCGTCAAATCACTAAATTTACACTCAAAGTACTCTATCTTGGTCCTTCTCAACTTAAACTCTTTAGACTCTAGGGTCTATCTCCAAACCTCCAACTTATCATTAACTCCTCCTCGGATTAAGTGAATTAGCACTACATTATCAGCAAATAACATACACCAACGCACCTTCTCTTGAATACACCGCGCCAATACATCCATCACCAAGGTGAATAAAAATAGACTAAGAGTTGGTCCCTGGTGCAACCCTATCAAAATAGGAAAGTGCTCCATATCTCCTCCTACCATATTTACACGAGTCTTTGCTCTGTCGTACATGTCCTAAATTGACCTAGTGTACGCCACAGGCATATCTCTAGCCTCTAAACACCTCCATAGAACCTCCTTAGGGACTTTGTCATATACCTTCTCAAGATCGATGAAAACCATGTGTAAGTCCTTCTTCCTCTCTCTATATTGCTCCACTAATCTCCTCACGAGGTGAATGGCCTTGATATTCGAGCGACCTAACATAAAATTGAACTGATTCTCTAAAGTAGTCACAATCCTCCTCAGCCTCAACTCTACCACCCTTTTCCAAACCTTCATAGTATGACTCAACAACTTGATAACCCTATAGTTATTGAAACTTTGAATGTCCCCCTTGTTCTTATATAATGGAATCATTGTAATCCATCTCCAAGCTTTGGTCATCTTCGCTATCCTAAAAATGATATTAAACAACCTTGTCAGCTACTTCATACCTTCCCCATTAGTGCTCTTCCAAAAATCCACCGAAACCTCGTCTGGCCCAGTCGACCTACCCTTACGCATCCTACGAATAGCACTCTTGACATCCTCAACCTTAATATGCCTACAATAACCATAATCACGACATCTCTCTAAGTGCTCCAAGTCCCCCCAACACCAAACCGTTGTCCCCCTTGTCTTTCAAAAGTATATGTAAATAAGACTGCCACCTCTTCCTAATGAGGGCATCCTCTACCAACACTTTGCCATCCTCCCCCTTGATGTACTTCACTTGGTCAAGGTCACAGGCCCCCTACTTCCTAGCCTTTTCAAGCCTATATAACTTTTTATCCCCGTCTTTCTCCTCTACATCTGCATACAAGCTCTCAAAAGCTGCTGTCTTAGCCGTTGTAACCGCTAACTTAGCCTCTTTCCTAGGTAACTTATACTCTTCCCTATTTTTTTGCTTCTCATGTTCATCCTTGTTCTCAACCAACTTTGCATAAGCCACCTTCTTAGTCTCCACCTTCTTTTTAACTTTTTTATTCCCCCACCAGTCCCTCCGGTGCTTGCCAGATCGACCTCTCAATACACCTAACACCTTTCTAGTTGTCTCCCTAATGCAACTGGAGATCATTTCCCATATACTATCTACATCCCCCCTACTCTCCCGAGCCCCATAGTCGTCAACTTCTCCCCTATCTCCAAAGCACTGACCAAAGTCAAGCTACCCCACTTAATCCTGGGCCGATCTTTCACACCCCTCTTCTTTTTATCCTTCTTGATTTCCAAGTCCATCACTAGAAGCTTATTTTGGGTCGAAAGATTCTCACTAGGTATAACCTTGCAGTCTTTACATAGCGCTGCTTTATCACTCTTCCTCAGGAGCAAAAAGTCTATCTGAGTCTTGGCCACCAAACTACGGAAGGTAATAAGGTGCTCCTCCTTCTTCGAAAATCTCGAATTCGCTATCACCAACCCAAAGACCCAAGCAAAATCCAAAAGTGAGGATCCTCCCTCATTCCTTTACCCAAAATTGAAACCTCCATGCACATCATCATAGCCTCTCGATAATGACCCGATATGCCTATTGAAATCACCTCCTACTAAAAGTTCTCAGTTCTCGGGACACCTCTTACCAACTCATCCAAAACCTTTCAAAAGCTTTTCTTCTCCTCCTCATCTAATCTCGCTTGTGGGTGTAAGCTCTAATAACGTTCAACATAGACCTTTCAATGACCAACTTAATCAACATCAGCATATTTTTGACCCACTTAACCTCCACCACCTTTCCCTTAAGCTCTTCATCTACTAAGACACCTACCCCATTCCTATGCCTCACGCTACCAGAGTACCACAATTTATATTCATCCACATCCTTCACCTTAGAACCTACCCATTTGGTTTCTTGGGGGCATAAGCTATATTAATCATCCTCTTTCTAAGAATCTTCACGAGCTCTATGGACTTACCATGAAGAGTCCCTATGTTCCAAGACCCAACTCTTAACCTAGAGGCTCTTTTATCCCACATAACCCTACTACCCCTCACCCCAACCCCAAACTCAACCCTAACCCAGAACTAAACCCAGACCCTGACCTCACTTTAGACCTCGATCCCGACCCGAGCCTTGACCCTGACCTATGACATAACCCTAGTCTACCATCAACCACCAAAGCCACTACTCAATAAGAAAAGAGAATAAGAAGGCGAGCAAATATGTAAGGCTAAAAACAAATAGGTAAGGCTAAAAAGAAACAATGGTAATAACGAATGAAATAGGAAGAAATCAGTAATGAGGCTTGAAATAGACATCACACAAAGAGATATGCTTGTGTCAATTATATGCTAAGGAAAACAAACAGAAATCTACAGGAAAGAATCAACAACCTATGCTAAAAGAAATAAAACTATAATGCAAGTTTGATAAACAATAATCAATAAGAAGAATTATACTACCCACAATAAATCTGGAAGGCTTTAGAAAATGGGTAATCAAGGATAAAATGATAGAAATGGGAAAAAAATAGTGAAATAAATTCAACTCATACACTAGGAGAAAATAAAGATTTAGGGGTAGAAATCACCAAGATTTGGGCTTTGGAAAATTTTCCTGCTATCTTTGTTGGATTCCAGCAAATTGGTGTAGAGATTGGTCGTCGGAATCTTATTGCCCCCAAGGATTTGAAAGAGTACACATGAAGTCTTGTCACAACCCAAATTATGGATCATGCGGGTACCTACCCATTTCTATCCTAGATAGGAGAACCCTTACTACCCAACTATTCAATTAAGTGCGGAAGACATACATCAACAGTTTTAAAACTAAATAATCCCTTAAATCAAACAAAATATCTTATCCAATTACATTAATTACTAATTACATTGCAAAATAAATAACAACTTCCCAGAATACAAGAGCACTAAACTAATGGAGAGACGACACGAAGACACAACATCCATATATGAGTAGAGTGGCATGAGCTGTCGAAGAATAATCACCGCTGTGCCTATAGAAACTCGAACTGACCTGCAACATAGATATATCCCCAAATGGAGATATAAGTGTAGTATCAGTACAATCATACGTACTGGTATGTATCATTGGCCGACTAGGGTTAGAAACATAGAACAACATATAACAAACAAGAAGAAATCATAACAAGCATACGAGTTTTACAACTGAACATACTTATCTTACTACAACTTTCAAACCTACCATCTTTTGTTTATTTAAGCAATATTAATTTACCCTCAAGGCGGGACTAACTAACGCATTCCCATGGATAAACATAACCTACATCTTTTACGCACTCACCTTGTCATAACAACTATACACTTCTCTCTCTCTCTCTCTCTCTCATTAATCCTCTTATATGACAATTCTCGCTTCCTATAATACTACCATTAACAATCGGGATAGCAATAACTAAGGCACTTTATAGCATCAACAACTTTGCAAGAAGATGCACTACAATATTCATCACGTATGTAACTATATACACAGAAGAATAACATTTATACATAATTTAGGATGTACCTTATATTCACACTTTGCTATAATGCACAATATCATCATCATCAACATAACCAGTGCACTCAAGGAACCATAGTATCTCATCAAACAATCGGTCCACACAAGGAACCAATTATACTTATGAAAATTCTTCAACATGTTTCACCACAACATAAATATATATAAAAATGTACATTCAAATGCATATGATGTATGTATGTACGCAAGATGTACTTATCATATCTTTCTCTTCTTAATCTCATCATCATCAATATCATTGTCAACATCATGAACATCATGATCTCAATATCATCATCATCAATATCATCTCAACATCATCTCAACATCATGAACATCATAATCTCAATATCATCATCAATATCATCAACTCATCAAATCATCATCAACAATATCATTTAAACATCATGATCTTAATATAATCATCAATACCGTCAATGTAAATGCAAGATGCAGTCAATAATTATAAGTAATGTCTGAAGGAAAATTACAACTACCCAGTTAAAATCAGATGCAAGCAACAACAATCAAAACAGAACTTACAGTTAATGGCAACCAAGTAAATGCAGTCGATAATCACAAGTTCATCATTTGAGATAACAATAAATATCTACTAACAGAGGAAATCACAAGAATGCCCGAAGGCCAATTCAGCACTTGCTCAATTGAGCATTATCAAACCCAATCATCAATCACAGACATGTTCGAAGACCAAATAATCAAGAATCTATTTTAGGAGTGCACATTCCATCAGGATTAATATCTACACTCTAATTCATTATCCTATTTCATTCACCAATCTAACTCTCTTGTATTCCTATTAAAATTGGTAAATTCAGTTACTAATTAGTAACCCTTACGCTCAAGTCATCACTAAGTTCATGACACTATCCTCTTTATCCAGTTATTCAACCACTCGGCTTTGTTCAACTTATAATTCTAGCTAGAGTCATCCACCTTTACACATCTTACTTTCTAGTACTTAGCCAAACTTGACGTTAGGTTCTTAAGTTATATCATCACCTCTTCTTATCATAATCAATTCTCCTAACTATCTTCTAGCAGTAATATCTCATCCTTTAAATATACATAATATCGGGTTCACCCTTTTAAAGGTATTAAAGACTAGCTCTATATATTAGAAGGTCACCTAATTCTTCTATTATTATTCACATTCATATATTAAACTCTATAAATCATCAAGTAAGTCATACACATATAAAAACCCATCAAAGGAATCCACACAAAACACAATAACATACAATTATATAATTATTACATTATTTCCATATTTTATCCATCCAAACTCCGTTCCTGCAGTCCTAGACATGAAATCTCCCATCAACTACAGTTATTACATGAACTAATCCAAGTCTACTACACATTAAACCATAACCTACCTCGACTGAAGATATTAGAATAAACAAGCTTCACCAAGGTTTCTCTTTCCTTTCCTTCATGCTTCCATTAGCCCAATAATCTAGAAATCAAATAATTATAATAGTAATTAATCAGTTAGTCTTTGAATAACTACTTTGGAAATTCAACCTACTTATTCTACCCTTATTTATGGTCTAAATCATTACCCAAGCAATTACCCATTAACTAGATCTATCATATTCAATCCATCTCCATTAATGGAGTTTCAAGGCTAAAGGTTCTATTTTTAAAGAATTTAAGGTTCTCAAAAATCAAATTTTATATTTTAGAACCACTAATTCATGCTATAAATCATTCATTAACAATATAGAAGTAATTTTAGGTGATATTAACCCAACCCATAGGTTTTTTCCAAAATATCATGAACTTAGGGTTCAAATCCCCAAGAATTTCACCATTAAAGGTTGTTTTAATGATTCTAGGATGTTAAAGGATTCAAATACGAAGAAGATGATAGAAAAACTTACCTCAACTTAAGAATTTTCACCCAAGAAGTTGGAAAATTACCCCTAGGTCTTTGGGATGAAGTTTTTGGGTTAAAACCCAAAAATTCGTCAAAACCATCCTTAAGTACTACCCAGTTACAGCTGCAGCGGTACCGCTACGACGGTTAACTTCTTAGCCCAAATAGATTCAGTAAAACGACCATAACATTTTTCTCCAAAGGCAGATTAATGAACGGTCGGATGTGTTGGAGAGAAGACTCAAATATCTTTAATTTGGTGGGTATTGAGCCTCATAACACTCTATATTCTAGGAGATATGCTTATTTGAAGTTAACCCTAGTTTACACTTAGCTCAAAACTCAATCGGTAAGAACACTTTCAACTTAACTTTTTCCTAGGGGTATTGTATGGACTTAGTACATTTCCAATACACTCCCATACTAAAAAACTGGTCCTATAACGTATGATAAAAGAGGTTCTCATGCTTTTGCTGCAGATATTTTTCTGTTACAATGGAACGGGTCGTTATAAGTCTGTCTGTGTGGCTCTGTCACCAAAGAGGTGTACAACTGCCACCAGAGGTATGCAAACGATAAACCGGCCGAACTCGTTGGGATGTTTCTGGTCTGCTCCGATCCTATTTGGTCTTTACCAGATCTGGTTTCGACTGGACCAACTATACTTTCCAGAAAGAACAGTGCTGCCGGTGGTTGGATCTTGCCCGGTGGTAAAAGTGGAGAAGGTAAAAAAGAGAGGAGAAGATGGAAGGGAAAGAGACAGGAGAGAAAGAGATCAAGAGAGTAAGAGAAAGGTTGATTCCAAATTGGCTTACACATTTCATAAGAATTCCAAATCTATAATAACAACTCAATCCAAGCTGAAAGTGACCTTCAAATTGAGAATTTATAGGTTCGTAAGTTAGGATGAAAAATTCCACTTTTACACTTCAAAAATAAGATGTAACGTCTAAATTAAGTGGGTAATCGAGTATAATAATCAAATTCAAATTTAGAATCCTTATCCCAATATTTTAGTTGGTGAATCTCCTTGAAAATCGTCCAAAGCCAAGCTCCAAAATCCCAAAAAGTTTTGAAATGAATTAAAAATCTTGACTTTTTGGATTTATACTAGCACATTAACTCTTCATGACCGATCGTTGTCCTTCATCGCAAAGTGCAATCTGGAGGACACCTTATGCAATATTGAGGTCTCTTTATGTGGTTGTGATGCATCTGACCCCAACCTCCACAATTGCAACACATGTCCATGCGATTGTAATGAACTGTTGTTGCACCAAAAGAAAAGTAAAATATGATGCAACTCAATTAAGATTTTGGCCTCCAAAACTCAGCTAAATCCTCGGGTCTTAATCCAAATATATGTGAAATTTCAAAAGTATCATAGAAATCTATAGGAACCTTCAAACCATCTATATAAGTCCATTTATTCAAAATTTTGACTTTAGTCAACTCTAAAAACTTTAGAATTTTAGTTCAAGTGCTACAAAATGCTCCCGTGCTCTTCTGGACTCATGCTACCCATAACCGCATGTCATAGTCAGCAAATGGTCCTACAAGTAGTATTAAATTATAGGGAAAAGTGGTTTTAAGATTAAAGCAACCTATCGGGTCATTGCATCTTCCCCCACTTAAATAAATATTCATCCTCCAACGAGTTTAGTATTGTACGCAAGCTGTCAAATAGCTGTGGATATCTCCTTCACATGTATGACTCAGTATCTCAAGTAAAATTTTCAATTGGATGATTATTCAAATACACTCACACTATGGGGTGGACGTTCGATTCTTCAGTTCAGTTTTATTAAACTTCGATTCGATTCTTCAATTCTTGATTTTAAAAAGTGTGTACCGAATCGAACTAATTTGATTCTTTTTTAAATTTTGATTCAGTTTGGTTTGGTATTTCTAAAATAATGTTTTCGATGCATATGAGAAATAAAAACAAATAATCAATCAGAGAAATCTGAAATTTTTGTCTATTGCAATTAATGTCCTTGCATTTTACATATTAAAGCTATATATTTCGGTCAGAAAAGCCAATGTTCATTTTGCGTTAATGCTTGTTTTCTCTTCTTAATATCATAAAATACCAATTAACTATGAAGAGACATCATAATGGGAAAAGGAAAGAGGAAGACATGCCCATTTCAAGTAACTTAAGAGAAATCAACGCTGGTAGGGGTAGGGAGATTGAGAATTTGAGTTACAGTTGGAATAAAAACTGAAAATTGAATTCGTATTAACTTCTACAAGAAACCAAATTAATTTAAGAGAAAATATTTTTTAACAATCTTAATAATAAAAGTTTGATTCTTCGATGCACCGAAGAATCATGACCCTTAAACCAACAACAAACTCAAGAATTGAACTTTCGAAAAAAATTAAAATCGAATTGAAGAACCAAAATCAAAGAACTGAATTAGTTTGGTCCGATCCAATGTTTCAATTTTATATATTTATGTCCACTCCTAACTCTCGCTGAAGTTATTTCTTTTGACCCTAACTTCCAGACCTGTTTGTGTAAAATGGCCATTGACTCATCTTCAGATGTTAAATTCTGATCAAACTGTGTTGTACACAACTATAACACGCAAACTTATCCTCATTGTACTTATTCAACTTAGGCACATGAAAAATTGGATAAATACCTACCAAGATAAGTGGCAACAAAAGCTCTTAATCCACTTTCACAATATGTCATAGAATCTCAAACTGACCTGTATTCATCAGGCTTATCTTGTCCTTCTACTGAAAGTGTATTACGCTCTTCATAGGTGAGACTTTCGATACTAGTCATTGACCCTCCATGAACTGATCACATCACGAAACTTTTAATCTACATAACTTTTTTGCCTGCTTTGAGCTGTGCGAAGACACTCTTAAATCAATTTGACCTTATCCAAGAAATCTGTCAATAAATTTGTACCCTATGTAACACCTCGTTTCTGCGAACTAAGGTTTAACCCATTCGATATGCGTATAAAATGTGTGTTGGGGCCATCCGAGAATTTATTTTTTTCGCATCCAAAGTTCGGTTATGCCAAAAACTATGTGGTACATGAGGAAGTCTATAGATGAGAATTTATATATCATAAGATTGAAGATTATTTTCTCATTATAAGAGAAAAAGAGTATATTATTTTCCGTCTTGAGAATTAGTAGCTTAAAAATTGTATTATTGATATTGAGTTAGAAAATTAGAATTTGATAAAATATATTTTCCAAATGACCTTACTTTTTGTAGAATATTAATATATGTTTTAATTTATTAAGGTATTTATGATTTCTTTTATATATTATAGAAATTGCAAAAATTGTGGGTTGAAAATACTACATAGTATTATATCTGTAAGGAGGTCATATTTGGATGTTTATCCAAATTGATTCCACTTTCACCCATTATTTTCAATGTTTTCCCAAACTAAAGTAACATTAAACATATCCTTTTATGTTTTAGGTGAAAAAAAAAGAATAGAGTTTTAAAGGAGCAAGGGCTCTCCCTTTTGCTAGAGCACGCCATTAGGCTTTCTGCCCCTTCCAATTTTGTGGTCAAATGATTCTTTAAGAAAAGAACAAGATTAATTCTTCACTTGGAGACTTTTCATGATTTATTTTCAACAGGTAATTATGAAATTTCTGAGTTTTTCATGGAGTTGTAATGGATGTGTCATGACCCAAACCCGTTGTGAGTGGCACCCACTCTACTCATCCAGTGGGAGAACCAACTACCCCGAAGACCATCCCATAATCAATACTTAAAATAAATATGCAGAATTAATCCATCAATAGAATAATATCCATTCTAAACAAAAATTGTAAGTACAACTTAAAGTAGAAAATGTATTTAACAAAATATCCCTAGGACCCTAAAGTCTTCTGTACCAAAACATCTACAACTATCAAGAAGGGAATGCAGCTCCAAAACTAAGATAAACATAAGTTCAGAATAGAGAACTATGCCAAGAGAGAGATTCCATGGTAGCCGGATAAGCTGCTCACCCTGAAATCTGAAATCACAAGTGAGGTCTCGTAGGAGCCGCTGTAATATGCGCTGCACTCACAAAAGTAAATGCAAGTGTATTATCAGCACACAAGAAAAACAGTGTACTAGTAGGGTCATTTAGCCCACCCAATATGAAAATATGAACACTTAACCAAATGATAGTATAACAAGCTAATCCATGCTAAAAACATCATACACAACACATAACACCAAAAAGATAGTTCAAGATTAAAAACCAGCAAGTCAACAAATATCACTAAGTCAAGTCAAGTCAAGTCAAGACACATATACCATTATCAAGCATAGATAAATATACATTCCCCGGTTCACTCATGGAACCGTCAAACTCACCTGAACCTCGAACATACACGCTATGGGTAATACATCCACCCTCTAGCCATGACCTGTAGTGGACAAATACAGTCCATGTATTAAAATCCCGGTCATAAGTGTCTGCCTACCTTATTTCACCAATATCCCATGAGAACGTCCCAAATACCGAACATTCCACATTTTAGAATTAAGGCAGGTTAAATTAATAAGCAAGTAAAATCATTACATTGACCACATCAAGCAACACGCATTAACCAGCCACACTACAAAGTAGTTAACATGCACATATAATACAAGTTGGATTAAACTACAATACCATCACCTACCTCGAATCAAGCTTGCATAACCCTTTAAGTCGGAGATTCGCCTTTTCGTGCAATTCCCGCTTGCTCATGGTCTAGAACATGCATATAAATACATAATTAAAGAAATGACCTTAACATGTTGAGATTTACAACTCACATCCAACCCCTAAAGTCAAGTTCATGATCATTCCCTTTCCATTCTAGGACTTTTCAATCGTAATTCACCTAAAACTACCAATTCCATGGATAAATTAGTGAATTAACGAAATGCAAGGTTAAATTGACCGTTAATAAATAAAACCCATTAACTTATTCCTTAATTTTCCCCTTGCACCATCAATTAACCAAAATTTACCCTAAATCCCTCCCCAAACTCTATGAATTAATAATTCTAAGGCTTAATAGTTAAATACGAGTTAACAAAGATGAATTCCTTACCTTAATGAAGCCAAACGAAGAATTTCTGGTATATTTTGCCCTAAATCGCCCTTTCCTTGCCCCAAAATGAGTTTTAGAAAAATAAACTATTTTAGAAAAATATTTTAATAAATCTGCAGTTTTCACCGCTATAGCGGTACCTGATCGCTATATCGGTCATTGACCGCTGCTAAAGCGGGAATTTCTCTGCTATAGCACTTACCGCTATAGCGGTCGGCATCGACGGGAAACAAAGTTCATCTTTTCTCAAAAATACCATTTTTTGCAAAAAAATCCCACTTTTTGCAACACACCTTGAACCCGGGACATTCCAAACAATGCCCTTTACGCTAAGATCAATTTCGAGAGTTCTAGTCACCCAAATTTGATTTCGTAAATTCCTTCGAGTTCCTTATCATTTTAGCAAACTAGAAAATCAATACAAGTGCCACCAGCCTGGTCTAAATCATTCCCAGATTTACCTAGACCAACCTCGCTCCAAATTTGATCGAAACTAGCTTAACCTGAATTTTGTAACTTCCAAATCGTAAAGGATTTGGACGCGAGATTTTAAACATAGGACCCATGCATAAAAACGAAGTGGGTCATTACAATGGATATCAACTTACCCATCGTTCGTCCCCAAATGATCAAATGAGAAAAACAGGTTTAACAAAGACGAAGATATGGTACCTGTATCCTTAAATAATTAAGGGTACTTTTCCCGTATATCCTTCTCGGTTTCCCAAGTGGCTACCTCAATCGGACGATGCTTCCATTGAACCTTTACCAAATGAATTTCCCTCATCCTCAATTTCTGAATATCCCAATCTAGAATCGCTACAGGTTCTTCCTCATAAGCCAAATCCTTATCTAGAAGCACTGAATCCCACTTTATGATGTAGTCTCCATCCCATGATACCGTTTTAGCATAGAAACATGAAATACTGGATGGAATCCTGACAAACCTAGTGATAGAGCTAACCTGTATGCAATCAGACCTACATCCTAAAAAACCTCGAAGGGATCGATATATCAAGGGCTGAGCTTGCCCTTCTTACCAAATCGTATGACCCCCTTCATGGGAGACACTTTAAGCAACACCTGCTCCCCAACCTTGAAGTCTATGTCTCTTACCTTGCGGTCCACATACTCCTTCTGTCTACTTTGAGCAACCAACAACATGGTTTGAATAAACCTTACCTTTTCTTGAGCCTCTTTTACTAAGTTTGTGTCTAAAGGCTTGACATCTCCTGCCTCAAACCACCCAATAGGTGACCTACACTTTCTTACATAAAGTGTCTTAAATAGTGCCATATCAATGCTAGAGTGATAACTATTATTGTATGAAAACTCACACAACGGAAGAAACTGGTCCCAAAAACCACCCAAATCAATAACAATGGCCCTCAACATGTCCTCTAACACCTGAATCATCCTCTACGACTACCCATCAGTTTGAGGATGAAATGTTGTGCTTAAAGTGAGTTTGGTGCCTAACTCTTCATGCAACCTATCCCAAAATTCAGACGTGTACTTCACATCCCTATCAAAAATGATAGTAAGTGGCCCCCCATAAAGTCTGACAATCTCCTTGACATAGATTCTAGCTAACTGCTGAGAGTTGTATCTACCCAAACCGACAAGAAGTGAGCTGATTTTGTCAGTCGATCCACTATCACCCAAATGGAGTCATACTTTCTCAATGTCTTAGGAAAACCCACCATAAAATCCATGGCAATATGCACCCATTTCCACTAAGAAATAGGTATCCTCTGAAGTAAACCCGCATGCCTTTGGTGTTCATACTTCACCTGCTGACAATTGAGACACCTTGACACATAATCTCCTATGTCCCTTTTCATCCTAGGCCACCAATAAAGCTGCCTCAAGTCATGATACATCTTGGTCACACCCGGATGAATAAAATAATGCAAACTACGAGCCTCTAAAAGTACATCATGAATCAAATCACCAACTCGAGGAACACATAATCTTACTTTAAACCAAAACACTCCAGCCTTATCAAAAGTGGCGTATGCCACCTCCCCATTCACCATCTTATTTCGGAGTGCACTCCAGCCTCATCGAAAGTGGCGTCTGCCACCTCCCCATTCACCACCTTATTTCGGAGTGCATTCAATTTCCTGTCCTTAAATTGCTTGGCCTTGATTTGTTCCGCAAATGTTGACTTTATGTCAACACTACCCAACATACCACCCCTATCTGAGACCACAAGTTGCATACTCAAAGATGCTAGAGTTTGAAACTCTCTAGCTAACAGTCGCCTGGACACTCTCAAGAATGACAAACTACCCATACTTATAGCTTTTCGACTCAATGCGTCTGTCACCACGTTGGACTTACTCAGATGATACTGAATGGTTACGTCATAGTACTTCAATAATTCCATCCACCTCCTTCACCTCAGATTCAAATCCCTTTGGGTAAACACATGCTGCAGGCTACGGTGGTCTGTGAAGACCTCACACTTGACACCATAAAGGTAGTGTCTCCAAATCTTTAATGCAAATACTACTGTTGCCAACTCTAAGTCATGGGTTGGGTAATTCCTCTCATGAGGCTTCAACTGCCTCGAAGCATAAGTAATGAGACTCCTATCCTGCATCAACATAGCCCCCAAGGCCAAAAGTGAGGCATCACAAAACACTATAAAGTCCTTACCTTTTGCCGGCAACGAAAGAATAGGCACTGTAGTCAAGAGTGTCTTAAGCTTTTGGAAGCTCTGCCCACATTGGTCTGACCAAACAAATCTGAGTGAACCTTTTCAAGTGCATTGCAATGGATGCAAAGTCCTTAACACACCTGCGGTAATAACTGGCAAGACCCACAAAACTCCTTACCTCGATCACTGAACTAGGTCGAGTCTAATTCTTTACTACCTCAATCTTCTAAGAATCCACCATCACCTATTTTTCAGAAACCACATGCCCCAAGAAGGCAACTGAAGACAACCAGAATTCACACTTTGAGAACTTAGCAAATAATCACTTCTCCCTTAGAATTCCAAAAACTATACGAAGATGGCCTGTATGTTCTACCTACTCTTGGAGTAGACCAGAATATCATCAATAAACACAATAACAAAAGAGTTCAAAAACAACTTAAAAATCCCATTCATCAAACTCATAAAGGTAGCCGGTGTATTAGTCAACTCGAAAGACATCACTAGAAACTCATAATAGCCATACCGAGTTCTAAAAGCTATCTTTGGCATATCCTCAGGTCTTATTTTCAACTGATGATAACTCGATAATAAATTAATCTTTGAAAATACTGAAGCACTCTATAACTAATCAAATAAGTCATCTATGTAAGGTAAGGGATATTTATTCCTGATTGTAACCTTATTCAGCTGCCTATAATCAATGCACATTCTCATGCTACTATCCTTCTTCTTAACAAAAAGGACCAGAGTACCTCAAGGTGAAGTAATTGGATAAATAAAACCCTTTTGAAGTAATTCCTGTAGTTGAGTTTTGAGTTCCCTCAACTCTGCTGGAGCCATTCTATAAGGTGGAATGGATATAGGGTGAGTGCTCGGCTCTAAATCAATGAAGAAGTCAATATCCCTATCTGGAGGCATACGTAGTAAATCTAAAGCAAAACACTTCCTGAAACTTGGAAACTACCGAAACTGACTCAATAGAAGGGGACCCCATATCTACATCTTGAAGATGGGCTAGGAACACTAAACACCCCTTCCCTACTAACCTTCTTGCCCAAACAAATGATATAATTTTCACTGGCTTGGCCTTATACACTTCCACTTGCTCTAGTTTATCTAATTTTGGCATCGCTAGAGTCACTGTCTTAGAATTACAATTTAAAACAACATGATATAGAGATAACCAGGTCATACCCAGAATTACATCAAAGTCCAACATATCCTGAATAATCAAGTCTACCCAAGTTTTAAAACCCACAAATAACACAGAACAAGCACGAAAAATATGGGTTACTACCACAGACTCACCAACCAGAGTAGACACATACACATAAATATGGTGATCAAGTATATCACAAACCAGAGTCAGACCCATCGCAAACTTAACAGATACATAAGAATAAGTATACCCACCAGATCAAACAAGCTAGAAGTCATCTAGTCATAAATAGAAATAGTACCTATGATCATCTCATCAGAAGCCTCGACATCAGTTTTTCCCAGAAATGCATAATAGTGAGCCCAGTTATTAATCTGAGCTAACTCCTTTCCCAGCTGTGCTCCTCCCTTTGAGCTGCCATTTCCTCGACTACCCCGATCACCTATCTAATTTTCCTGCCCACCCTGTGTACGACCCCTGCTATTACCTCCTCTATCTCTACATGCTGGAACTATAACCCGATTCTGCTGCTATGCTTGGCCATTTGACTACCTTAAGGGACACTCCCTATTAAAATGACCAACAACACCACAATAGTAACATCTACACTCAAGAGAAGGACGATTGGCAGACGAGTAGGAAGCCCCTTGGCCCCTAGCAACCTGTGTCTGAGAAGAAACCTTAGCTGGAACCACAGTAGAAGCTGGAAAGGCTGACTAAATAGGACGGGCTGAATATGCATACTATCCGTGGCCCTTCAAGTAAGATCCACTGAAATTCCCAATATTGGGGGACTTCTTGGCTAACATTTTAGCCTGACCTGCTTGCGTAACCACCTCTAACTTCTTCACATAATTTGTAACTTCATTGAACCCTTTCCCTGCAGAAGTCATATGAATAGTCAAAACCTGAAGATCATAGTTCAACCCCTTGACATACAGTCGAATCCTCTCCTCCTCAGAAGTTAACAACTAAGTAGCATAGCGAGATAATGCATGGAACTTGGCTTCATAGGCCGTAACTGACACATTACCCTGCTCCAATTCCAAAAACTCATCCTTCTTGCGATCACGGAGTACCCGTGACACAATTTCTCCAAGAACAAGGCATGAAACTGCTCCCAAGTCAATGGAGGTAAAATCGGTGACTGATATTCAACATACGCCTTCCACTATTTCTTAGTATCCTCTCCAACAGAAAAGTCACAAACTCACCCCCATGCTGCTGAATAATGCCCATTTCGTGCAACCTCTCATAGCAATCAATGATAAACTCAAAAGCATTTTTAGACTCAATACCTTGGAAGGTAGGTGGTTTTATTTTCAGAAACTTAGTCAGCATATCATGCCCCATACCTATCATCACAAAATTCAACACTGAACGAGGAAAAACATCAGTCCCTGAAGCGTCATCCATCCTTGGCGCCATAGCAACAGTAGGGTGAACAACCGAAGATTGGAAATTTGGTGTAATAGAAGTAGCTGCAGTCCCTGCCAACCCACTTAGAAATGCTAACACTTGTTGAACAACCTCAACAGACAAATGAGGCAAGGCTGTAAACCCATGAGCATGTACAACAGCTGCTTGAGCTCCACCCCTATCGGGTGTGGCTCCTCCCCTTCCTCTCCTTTCTCTTCCCCTCACTCATCCTCTTTCCCTCATGGATGTCTTCTTAGCTGGAACGGTCGGTGCAGGGGATGCTGCTCGGGTTCCATTAGATCTAGTATTCACTATCTGCGGATAAAATAGTGTAAGATCAGATACCAATTGTATCTCCAGATACCAATTGTATCGCTAGATACCAATTGGGATCCAGTTCTAGCTTGAAAGAAGCAAGAAAGATTACTTAACGTCATCCTTTAGCCTTCCAAAGAAAAGTACAGACGTTTCCACACCATTCCGCGAGACTCTACTGGACCCATTTTAGTACAATGAGATTGATGAGCCTAGGCTCTGAAATCAACTTTGTCACAATCCAAACCCGTCATGAGTGGCACCCACGCTACTCATCTGGTGGGAGAACCAACTACCCTGAAGACCATCCCATAATCAACACTTAAAATTAATAAGCAGAACTAATCCATCAATAGAATAATATCCATTCTAAACCAAAACTGTAAGTACAACTTCAAGCAAAAAATGTACTTAGCAAAATATCCCTAGGACTCGAAAGTAGTCTGTTCCAAAACGTCTACGAATGTCAAGAAGGGGATGCAACCCCAAAATTAAGATAAACATATGTATAAAAATAGCGAGCTATGCCAAGAGAGAGATTCCATGGTAGCCGGATAAACTGCTCACCCTGGAATCTGGAATCACAAGTGAGGTCTCATAGGAGCCACTGAATATGCGCTGCACTCACAAAAGTAAATGCAAGTGTAGTATCAGCACACAAGAACCACAGTATACTGGTAGGATCATTTGGCCAACCCAAGATGAAAATATGAACACTCAACCAAATGACAGTATAACAAGCTAATCCATGCTAAAAACATTATTCACTTAGCACATAACACCAAAAAAAGAGTTCAAGATTAAAAACCAACAAGTCAACAAATATCACTAAGTCAAGTACAGTCAAGACACGTATATCATTATCAAGCATAGATAAATACATATTCCCCAGTTCACTCATGGAATCATCAAACTCACCTGAACCTCATACATACATGCTATAGGTAAAACATCCACCCTCTAGCCATGACCTGCAGGGGACAAATATCGTCCATGCACTAAAACCCCAGAAATAGGTGTCTGCTAACCTTATTTCACCAATATCCCATGAGAATATCCCAAATACCGAACATTCCACATTTTAGAATTAAGGCAGGTCAAATCAATAAGCAAGTAAAATCATTGCATTGACCACACCAAGTAGCAAACATTAACCAGCCACACTACAAAGTAGTTAATATGCACATATAACATAAGTTGGATTAAACTACAATACCATCACCTACCTCAAAGCAAGCTTGCACAACCCTTTAAGCTAGAGCTTTGTCTTTTTGTGTAATTCCCGCTTGCTCATGGTCTAGAACATGCATATAAATACATAATTAAAGAAATGACCTTAACATGCCGGGATTTACAACTCACACCCAACCCCTAAGGTCAAGCTCATGATTATTCCCTTCCCGTTCTTTGAATTTTCTACCGTAATTCACCTAAAACTACCAATTTCATGGATAAATTAGTGTATTAATGAAATACAAGGGTAAATTAACCGTTAATAAACAAAACCCATTAACTTATTCCTTTTTCCCCCTTGCACCAGCAATTAACCAAAATCTACCCTAAATCCCTCCCCAAACTCTATGAATTAATAATTTTAAGGCTTACTATTTAAATACGAGTTAACAAAGATGAATTCCTTACCTTAATGAAGCCAAATGAAGAATTTCTGGTGTATTTTTCCCTAAATCACCCTTTCCTTGCCCTAAAATGAGTTTTAGAAAAATAAACTATTTTGAAAAAATATTTTAATAAATCTACAATTTTCACCGCTATAGCGGTACGTGACCGCTATACCGCCTTTGATCTCTGCTATAGCGGGAATTTCTTTTCTATAGCGCTGACCGCTATAGCGGTGTACCAATCGTTATCGTGGCATCCACAAAATAGAAAGTCAGTCTTTGCCTAAAAATCCCACTTTTTGCAACACACCTTGAATCTGGGACATTCCAAACAATGCCTTTTATTCTAAGATCAATTTCGAGAGTTCTACTTACCCAAATTTAATTTCGTAAATTCCTACGAGTGCCTTATCATCTTTGATAACTAGAAATTAATACAAGTGCCACCAGCCCAATCTAAATCATTCCCATATTTTCCTAGACCCCACCTCACTCCGAATTTGATCAAAACTAGCCTAGCCTGAATTTTGTAACTTCCAAACCGTAAAGGCTTTGAACATGAGATTTTAAACGTAGGACCCATTCATAACAATAAAGAGTGTAATTACAGGATGAATTTTATAATTAAAAATATGGCTTAACTCATGGTAACCCCAAACTTTAAAGTCTCAAATTAATGGAATTGTGCATTGGGGGTGGATTATTGAAATGGGATTCATGATTAAAATTCTTAAGGTTGTATGGAACCTGTGAGATTACCGTAGGTATGAAACACCTGAGGTATGTAAGCCTTGACCTCCCTCTTCTCCTGTAAGCTAATGATTATGTTTTTACGTATTTTAGTAAAGAACTCATGGGACGGTGTTCGAAAGTCGAGAGTTCAAAGTTATTTGTATTTGGTTAAGCCTTCTTGGGGATGTTTGTGGTGAAATTGGGTAAATGGGGATAACCTTGACCTTAAGTTGGGGTCATGTGTTTATTTGGGAGGCTGGGTATGGTGATACATCGTATATTTATAGTGTTTTCCAAACTTGTCGCTTGTAAGTTATTATTGTATTGTTGGTATAGATGTGCTTCTTGGTTTGTTGTTTATTTTTCCTCCATATTGTTACTCAGTGTAGATCTTGATTATATACTAAAATCCAAAATCAACAAGCCATGATATTTGAGCAAAAACTAGAGGTATGTGAAGCTAAAACCTCTTTATTCATAAAACACAACCTAAACTCACATATTTCTCTGATAAGACTCCACATGACTTTTATATAAATACAAATTTTTTGTTATACGTTAAGCACATAATACATGTTTTTCATACCTATACGTATGCACGTTCTTTCCATTTGAATTTAATTGTCTCCACTTTTTCTGTGTGTATTAGTTGAAGTCATACTATTGATGTTCTGTCATCGGGTCAGGTTATAGAGTTATACATGACTATGTTCATATTCTTTTGAAACTCTTAAATTCACGTGTTATAGATATCACATGTTATAAGTTTAGAATAAATAGCCATAGTATAGTTGCACTAGTACATTTGATCACATAGTGACATACTATAAGATGATACAAAGAGCTAGCATTTAAATAGCTAGATACCATTAAAGTAGTTAGTTGTATATGGATAGTACTTCTTGAATAGCTAAACAACCTTTATTATAACTTAATTGTAATATACCTTTAAGAAAGTACTTGATAAAATCTATCATTAACAACGGGTGGGTATTCATAGATTTTGCTTGACACACATGCGCGACGTAATTTTGTGCACAGAATTGAGATCAGACCATTATCGTGAGCCCAAATATTATGGCGTACCTGCCCTTGTGGCGTCATTTATATTTAGAGTCAGTTGGACTAGTTTCCCTAACTCGAGCCAATATATGGCACATATAGCTTGCGGGCAGACCCTCATAGTGAGCCCATGGTGGGTGTACCCTGTATCAAACCGCGATTATAGTTATACATATAAAATTATATCCATGAGCATTTGGGTAACACATTTCGTACACTTGACATAGATTGCCTTTGGTAGGCCATCATATGATCATATATATTAAAAGTAGGCTTAGGACATCACTTAGGAAAATTACTAGGCGCTTCATAATGATGCATTACTCATAAGCAATTATATGATAATTTAATAAGGCAAATGCATAGGTAATTTTTTTTTATGGTATATTCGTCACCCACTCCCTCATAAGTTATAGTTCTAGATAAGAGTTTCTAGTTTTCAATTGTCTATGGTTGCTCATTCTGTTATTTGATTCATTGAACATCCTTATACGTCTACTTGTTATTCTGTCTGCCTTACATACCAGTACATGTTTTATATGTACTGACATCCCTACATTAGAGGGCACTGCATTTCTGTAAATACAGGATCAGGTATATCAGTTAGCAGACTTCCATAATAACTACTCGTTATGTATTCAGAAAAATAATTGGTGAGCTCCTCTTTCACCTGGAGCTAATAGATGTATAACATTCTTTAGTTGTATTTATAGTTATAGTTTGGGTACGTCCGGGCCCTGTCCCAACCACATAACATTGTACAGTTACAAATGCTATTAGAGGCTTCATAGATAGTGTGTAAAGTGGTCATAAATAGCTATAGTTCCAGTATTCAATTACATATGTGTGGCCAGTTGCCTATTGTTTCTTAGATACAACTCCTTATAATTATCCTATCAATAGTGTCTCATCCACTCACACAAGTCATTTATATAGTACATGCTCACATGGTACTTATCTGTCTCGTCTAGACCTGGGGCATGACACCCTATGGCCTAACCTCAAGTGTCCCAAACTAACCAATGGGAAACGGACATCTCCTACCATAAAAAACCTTAAACAATGGCATATGAATGTAGAATTGATAATTATTATTTATATGCGAACTCTGTTAAAGGTAAGAATTGACCCTAATGACCTTTTAAGTCAATCACATAATCTCCCAATATATCATTTAGGATATGAATATTTCATTTGAATTGACCATTAGAATCTATTGGTGAAACATTGTGTTGAGTTCTACCTGCGTACTTATTTTATATATATCACTAGAAATGAGATGTGAACTGTGTATTTGACTTTAAAATGATTGTAGTAGAAACCTCATGCAATCGGTCTGTCTCACTAATGTAGATTTTATGGTCAACTGTAATTACCTAAATCATCATTACACTATAATAGGGAGTAGAACCTCAACCTAGTTCTTTCTTAGACCAAAATTGAGAAATTTAGAGTCAACCTAGTTTTAGGCGTATTTTTTATGAGTCGGCATAATGCGATTGTTTATCCTAGAAATGTGGAGAAAAACATATGCTCAATTCTAAATTGACATAGTTTTAATGTTGATTTGGTTTTATTTTAGGGTAGAGGCCTAGAAGTGATCAAATTAGCAAAAAGGAGCAAAAAGAGGCAAAAAGATGGAAGATTTAAGCGAAAATTGCGCAAAGGCATAACAGGTACACTTTGGCGCATCACCAAGATGGACGGCGCATTACCGAAAGAGGCTCTCCATCGCCAAAAGTTATAAAAAAAGGGCATGGAAAAAAAAGAGAAGCAGAACGACGAAGCATGGAACAAATCGGTGAAGCACTGAACGGATCGATGCACCAATAATGCATTGTCGAACGTGATAGAGGTCAGCCCCTGAAGCTCATCATTTGATGAATCAGTGCAGTCTTTTACAATTCGGCGCAACACCGACTCATTCGGCGGCAGATATAGCTCAGCCGAATTGTTAAGTGGTAGCATTTCTATAAATGCATGGCACAATTTTTCTGATGCTATTTAAGGCTTTTTAGTCTTTTGAAATCCTATCTTGTCAATGGGAGCTTATGCTTGAGCTTGTAATCAAACCCTAATCTTGGGGATCTACTACTTTTATCTTAGACTTAAAGTCTCTTTGTGAAAAACATTTGGATTTTTTTAGCTAATATAGAAGAAGAATTTGGTATACTTCTTTTTCCCTTGTCTATGAGTAGCTAACTTCCTATACTTGGGGTTATGCATGATTGAGTGTGGATTGTGGGTGGGTAGTGATTATTCACCCTTGTGTTGGGTTGAATGTTATGATTTTAGCTAAATCTCAATGTGTTAATTTAAGATTGAGGTTGCAAACTTAGTCTATGCTTGGATCTCTTGAATTACTTGAAAGAGGGTACAAGAGTAATGAGATTTAGCTAATGAAACTTGAGTTACACTCATTTAAATGGTAATGCTAGAGATAGATTATGCATTTTACGGTATATGGTTGTTTAGTAGTGTAGACACTTGGGTGTTCGAGAGAAATCCATGTGAAATTTGGTTGTGTATTGAGAAATCACTCCCAATATCTAAAACCATGCCTAATCATGACTAACAACAAAACCCCAGGTGTATTCTCACTTACTTATGCATAGGATTAATCTCATGATGGCATAGCCCTAAGTGCTTTAATTCACTTGATTACAACCTTTGTGCATTTAAGCGTTGACAAACAAATCTTTGACAATAACTAAAAATCATTACTAGAAGTTATTCAAATACAACCCCCCCAAATTTTACTTTTATTTTTTATTTTCACATTGCAAGCAAGCCTAGAGTAACTTGTGACACTTGAGAGTGAAGCTATCACTCTTATTCCCTGTGGATTCGACCCCAACTCTTGTTGGAGAAAATATATTGCTAGCGACCGCATATATTCAATTTCTAGGGTGTACTTGAGCATTATCAATTTTTAGTGTGTGTTTGTCTAGGAGAATTTGATAGTTAATAGAGTATTTATTGGTGATTTTTAATGGATTTTGTGCTAGAGGACCAGTTTTGGGAGTCGTAGAAACTTTCGGTGCGTAGAATGAGTTTGTAGAACTTTGGTTATAGCGACTATCGTGAAAGAGTTAGTTCGTAATATCAAAAATCAAGAAGTGTGTTGTGAAATGACCAGAGCTAGGAATGGATCCCGAGCTACTTGTTTGGTATCGCTGCAGCGGCAGAAGTGTCACCATAGGGACAAACCCTTTTGGCCTAGGTATTGCTGCAGAGCTAGAACTTTTACTGCAGTGGCATCGTTGTAGCGACAGAAGTGTTACTGCAGCGATGAAAATGCAAAAAAATATTTTAAGTTAAAAAATAGCATTTTTTATTCCCATTTTTCAAAAACTCATTCCAGGGCTAGGAGAAGGAAATTTTACACCAGTTTGGAAGGGAGGGGGTTTCCATCTTTGAGGTAAGATTCTTGCTCTTCAAACTTGAATTCTCTCCCTTCTTAGGGATTCAAGAATCAATGCCTTAGTTGAAGTTGTTGGTTAGCCC
The DNA here is from genome assembly GCA_031232105.1 of Capsicum rhomboideum. Taxonomy (NCBI): domain Eukaryota; kingdom Viridiplantae; phylum Streptophyta; class Magnoliopsida; order Solanales; family Solanaceae; genus Capsicum; species Capsicum rhomboideum. The sequence goes on along the minus strand of CP124715.1, from coordinate 38,294,506 downwards.
TAGGTTCATGATTTTGTGGAATTGGTAGGGAATGATGGTATTTTCAGTTTTTGTTGATCCTTGTGAGTTAAAAAATACTTGTCATGATAGAATTCATTCTTGTTAGTTAAACCATGGGGAATTCAAGAGGTTAAAGGGTAGAAAAATCCTAGAATGATGAACTAGCCAAATTCATAGGTTAAAATTGATGAGTATGAGTTTATAATGCTTAAAAGGGTGAATTGTTGTGTTGAAACATAGGTGTTTATTGTTATAGATCAAGAATGGGCTGAAATTGAAAGAAAAGACAAGACTATGGACGTATAGTGTTTCAGACAAGGAATTAAGGTTGGTTATGGTTTAAATATAGTATAGACTTAATTTGACTCTATGCTTATATGTAAATTGAATGTATATGATTAGATTTAGGGCATTACTTGTGATTATTGACTGTATCATGCATTGAGCATTGGATTTGAGAGGATATTGAGATTTTGTTGGATCAAGTGTTACACTGACATTGTTATTTAGATCAGGTGTCACGCTGATACTGTTATTGGATCAGGTACTATATCGATACTAGTACATGGACTGAGCTCGTTCCCTGCAGGTCATAACTGAGGGTCCCTGCTGACCCTAATATGTGTGTACATCTTGCATGCATGCAATCATTATTTCATTTACATATATATTGTGATGACCATTGTTAAAAGAATTTTCCTAAGAGTAATTGATATACTTGTAAACTTGTATTCCTGATGAGATGAAGTGTTATGACTGTGCATCTATTGTCAAATAATTATGAGTTGTGTCTTGATTTCTTCTTACCTGTATTTCACTTACTTATTTGTATGCTGTTGATTTAAGTCACATGATGATGACTACCAGTACTTAGTTGTTGTACTGATAATACATGTACTCTTCTTTTTGTTGAGTATAGAGCGTGTTTCAGTGTTTGAGATGAGACCTCAGCTCTAGTTCGTGACTCTAGCATCAATTGAAGGGTGAGCACCATGTACGGGAAGCTATTGGGTTATCTTTACTTTGTTCATGTCCTTTGTTTTTGGATAGTGACATCTATTTTTATTTCGTATTTTAGATAATGTTTTAAACCTTGTTTTGGATACCTTTAGATTTATTGTATGATGACTTTCGGGTCCCAGGGGTTGTAATAATTAGAGATACTTTTGTACTCTCATTTGATTTGGTATTAAATAAGTAAGTAATGAAATCATTTTGCTAATATTGTGTTTAGTGAGTTAGATAGTAGAAATTGATGAAGGTGATTTGTGAAAGTCTTTTGGTAATTGGTTAAGGGTTGGGATATATGGTTCTCCTACTGTAGAGATTGGGTGGGTTCCACTCATGACCGGTTAGATCATGACAAAGGTAGTATCAATGCACTAGATTTGTCGATCTCATCGTACAAGAATAGGTCTATTAGAGTCTTGTGGAACAATGCAAAATAGTACAGAGACGTCTGTATTTTTCTTCCAGAGCCTACATTACTTTAGGAAATTTTTTCACTTCTTTCTTCCTTTCGTGCTAGTACTTGATTTCAATTGGTATTTGGTGATCCAAATTAGTACCTAACCTCCTTCACTCTTGTTTCATAGATGGTGAACGCTCATTCAACCAGAGCAGTAACAGCTGCAACAGTAGGCACAAGAATTAGCCGCTAAGGCTGTGGTTTGGGGCAGACCTCGAGTTAGAAGTAGAGCAAAAAAGAGAGGATAAGGGGCAGCACCTATCAGAGATGAAGCTCGGGCAGCCGCAGGAATGGCTAGATAGATATCACCATTCCCTCCCCCATAGCAGAATACTCTAGATTTGCTTCAGAATAAAGAGATGGTAGTTGAGGAGGAGGTAGAGGTGGTTCCAGAGAAGGTGGTATCCATGCAGAATGGTGCAACTCAGGTGCCTATGTCCACAGAGTTGATTTAGTAGATGTTGGATTTTTTGAGTAGTTTAGCTGGCACCGATACTACTTCAGCAGTTCCAATATTTTCATCCCCAGCCTTGCAGTATACTGTCGCAGTAGCACCTTGGATGGATGAGGGCTATAAGACCAGAGTTTTTCCCCGAAAGGTATTGGGACCGGTTATGATTGATGAACATGGACTAGTTTGTAAGTTCATGAAGATAAAACCTCCAGTATTTCAGGGTACTGAGTCAAAAAACGCATTTGAGTTCTTATTTGACTGTCACGAGCGTCTAAACAAGATGGGAATTATGGAGAGGTATGGTGTGGAGTTTGTGACATTTCAGTTACAGGGACAGGCTAAACAATAGTAGAGCTTTTTTATTGAGTGTAGAGATGCCTTACCTCTACTTACTTGGGCTCAGTTTCAAAATGTGTTCCTTTATAAGTATGTTCCTCGTGCCTATCGAGATATGAAGAAGTATGAATTCTTGAGACTTGAGAAGGGTGATATGTCTGTGGTGGCCTATGAGGACAAATTTCATGCCTTATCTCACTAGCACTGCAACTAATTAGTTCAGAGGAGGAGAGGATCAGGTATTTTGAGATGGGTTTGAATACGAGTCTTCAAGTGGCTTCACTACAAGTGGCTATATCTGAAAAGATGTTGAGGAAGTGGTGGAGTTTATGAAGAAGGCGGAAGGGATTGAAAAACAAGAAGAGGTGAAGGTAGATGAAAAGAAGGCCTAAAAATGGGGTCATTTTAGTGGTAATTTTTTAAGGGGTCGTGGTTAGAAGGGTTACTCTTCTCGACCATTCTATTCAGCTATGCATATGTTCGCAGGGGGCCCGTCAGAGGTTAGTTATCATCCCACCCAGATAGATAGCTATACACCCTCAACATCTTTAATATAGTGGCTTGCCTTAGACATCAGATGCCATGAGTATAGGAGAATGTTCATATTTGGAGGTTTTATCCTAACTACTTATCTGAAGGTCAGTTAACTCAGGAGCCAACTTCTAGTGCCCTAGTTTCAGCAGGTCGTAGTGGTGAAGGATATGGTTGGGGTTGTCCACATGGCGGGCTTGGTCGTCATACTGCAGGGAGGGATGGCTACCAAGCCAACCATGGTGGAGGATAGGTTGGTCATGGTGGCACACAGGCTGGTAGAAGTAGTGGTTAGGATGGTGATAAGGCTCATCTTTATGCCATGAAGCTAAAATTTCTAATGTTCTGATCACAGGTACTATTCTTGTCTGTGATTGTATGGCTTCTATGACATTTGATCTGGGATCTACTTTCTCTTATGTGTCTATAAAATTTTCTTTGGGTGGAAACTTAGAATGTGAATTTCTTGATGTACCCATGTATAAGTCCACACCAGTTGGGGGTTTCTATATGTGTTGATCAGGTTTATCGGGTGTGTCCTACGATGTTTATGGGGTATAGAACTTTGGCAGATTTAGTGATATTAGATATGGAGAAGTTTGATATTATCTTGGGAATGAGCTGGTCGTCTTCTCATTGTGCTATTCTTGATTGCTATGCGAAGACTGCCACTGTAGCTCTACCCGGGATGGAAAAGTTAGAGTGGAAAGGTACCCCTAAGCCTACTCCTTTGAGAATTATGCCAGCTATTTGTGGCCAAAAGTTAATTAAATGGCGGTGTAGGGCATTCCTAGCTCATCTTCAGCATGATAGTTTGATAGTCCCTCCTATTGCTTCAGTTTCAGTAATATGGTAATTCTTAGAGGTATTCCCTAATTATCTCCCTGGTATGCCACCTGACCGTGAGTTTGATTTTTGTATAGACCAAGAGCTAGGTACCTACCCTATATCTATCCCTCTTTATAGGATGGCACCAACAAGCTAAGAGAATTGAAATCCCACTTACAAAAGTTGTTAGGGAAGGGTTTTAATCATCCGAGTATTTTGCCTTGGGGTGCTCCTGTGCTTCTTATGAAAAAGAAAAATGGTAGTATGTAGATGTGCATAGACTACTGATAGTTGAATAAGGCGACTATTCATAACAAATATCCTATGCCTAGGATAGATGACTTATTAGACCAGTTGCAGGGAGCAATGTTCTCAAAGATTGATTTGAGGTCAGGTTACCATTAGCTTAAGATTCAGGCTGAGGATATCCCAAATACTACCTTTCAGACTCATTATGGACATTGTGATTTCTTGATTATGTCTTTTGGTTTGACTGATGCCCCAACTTCTTTTATGATCTTGATGAATGGAGTATTAAAGCCTTATTTGGATTCGTTTGTTATTATTTTTATTGATGGTATTTTGGTTTACTCTAAAGGTAAGGAGGAACATGAAGTTCACTTGCGTATAGTGTTAGTATTTGAAGTGTTAATTCTGGTTATCTTCAGTGTCCTTTTTAGGGCATATGGTATCTAAGGAGGGGGTTATGGTAGAAGCTATTAAGAACTAGGCCAGACCGACCAATGTTACAGAAGTTTGTAGTTTAGTGGGGTTGGCTAGTTACTATCGTCAGTTTTTAAGGGATTCGCCTCCATTGCTTTGCATATGACTCACTTGACTCATAAAGAGGTACCTTTTGTATGGACTGATAACTGTGAGGAGAGCTTCAAAAAGCCCATGACTTTGCTAACTTCATCTCATATTCTTACCTTGCCTATTGAAGGTAAGGATTTTATTGTGTTTTGTGATGCTACACAGTCTGGTTTGGGTGTTTTTTTGATGTAGGATCATAATGTAATTTATTATGCTTCAAGGCAGCTGAAGCTGTATGAGAAAAATTACCCCACTCACGATTTGGAATTGGCAGTGGTGGTCTTTGTCTTGAAATTTTAGAGACATTACCTCTATGGGGGTGAAATATAAGGTGTTCATGGAACACCATAGTTTACAACATGTGTTTACTCAGCAAGATTTGAATTTAAGAAAGAGAAGGTGGATGGAGTTGATCAAAGATTATGACATCTCAATTCTGTATCATACGGGAAAGGCTAATATAGTGGAAGATGCGTTGAGTCAGTAGCCAGCAAGCATGGGAAGTTTGGCATGGTTGGAGGAGTCAAGACGCCCATTAGCTAGAGAGGTACAAACTCTGACTAATAGTTTTATGAGGTTGCAGGTGACTAGCAATGGAGGAGTGCTAGCTCATGTTGAGGCTATGTGTATATTCTTTGAGAAGATTAAAGATAGGCAGTTTTAAGATAAGAAGTTGAACAATCTTAGGGAAAAGGTGTTACAAGGTGAGGCCAAGGAGGCCATTCTTGATGAAGAAAGAATGTTGAGGATCGAGTGTATGTGTGCTTCATGTGGCAACTTGATCCCCCCCATCTTTGTGGAGGCTCAAAATTCTAAGCACTCTATGTATTTGGGTACAACCAAAATGTATAGAGACTTAAGACAGCACTAATGGTGGCATAGAATGAAGTGGGACATTATAGATTTTTTGACCAAGTGTCAAAACTGTCAACATATTAAGTATGAGCATCGAAAACCTAATGGAACTTTTCAGAAGATGCTCATCTCAGAGTGGAAGTGGTAGAGAATAACTATGGACTTTGTCGTGAGTCTTCTTAAGACCCTAAGTGTAACAACCCAAATCGTCGTTATGCTGAATTAGGAGGTAAACTTTTCACCTAGTCCTTCCTTAAGCCATTTTTGAGAAATTCAAGGCTAGTCTAGCATTGGATGATTTTTGAGGTTGTACTAGTCTAAGAAAATTTGGCACTAATGTGAGTATGGATGGTGATTTTCAAGTTAATTTTCAGATAGATAGCGAGTTTAGAAAGTCGTAGCAACTTACAACACTTAAAATAGAGTTATAGAACTCCGATTGTAGAGTTTATCATGGAGGGTTTTGTTCACGATGTCATATTTTGATGAATGTGTTGTAAAATGGGCATAGTTGGAGAGAGTTCTAGAGATTTTACCTCGGTCCACTATAGCAAAAAAAAGGGAACCGCTGCAGCATTATAGTTGCAGCGAAAAAAGGTACCACCGCATTGAAAGCTGATTTAACATTGCCAACCACTGCAATGGTAATTTAACTGCTGCAGTGGTACAGTAGTGGTAACACGCAGCATTTTGACAGTTTTAAAAACTCAAAAAAAAATAAATTCATTCTCACTTTTCTAAAAAATAAATAAGGGCTTAGTAGGGGGCAATTTCAACAGAATTCTTTAGGTTTTCATCTTTGGAGGTAAGTTTCTTACATTCTTAACTTGATTACTTCTTAGAAATCAATAGAAATCATTAGAAAACTTAATCATGGTGGAATTTGGGGGTTTATCCCCAGTTCATGGAATTGATGTATATTGGTGAGAACGAGTATAAAATCAGTAGATAATGATCCTAGGGTGTTAAAAACACTAAAGGGAGTAGAATCTTAGTTGTTCATGTTAAATAATATAGGGTTCATAAGGTTTAAGGAAGGAGAAAACCCTAAGCTGATGGTTTAAGGCAATTTTGTGATTAAAATGGTTAGTTATTAATCTTTAGTGGTTAAAGAAGGATGAGTTTATTAAAATGGATGTATAATCTTGTTGTTATAGATGAAGATCAAGTTGAAAGGGAAAAAAAGGCATGCTTGTGGCCTAAAAGTGTTGTTGAGCAAGGAATCGAGGTAGGTTACAGTTTATTGTAGTAATTAGACTTGCTTGTCTCTGTGCTTATATGTGAATTGAATGTTTGTGATGGCTTTTGAGCACTACTTGTGATTATTGGCTGCATTGCATATTCATACATATTGATGTTATTGGTTCGATAGTGATGATGATGATGATATACAACTCATGATGTTCATGAGGTTGTTGATGATTGTGATGTTGATGGGACTATGATGATGTTGATGAGAATGAGAAGAGAAAGAGATGATGCGCATATCTTACATTCATATATTCATTCATGTGCATTGAATAACCACTTATAATATTATGTTGTGATGCAACTTGTTGTTGAATTTGACTAAGTATAAACTTACTTGAGTATGAGCTTATATTCCCTCTAAGGTGAAATGTCATAATTAACTATTTGTCTTTGATTATAAGTTCTGTGATGATCACTTTGCATCTATTTGATTTACTTATTTGTATGGCATCGGGTTGAGTCAACCTATGATTCCTACTAGTACTTGTTGTTGTACTGATGCTACATATGCTCTTCTTTTTGTTGAGTGCAGAATGTGTTCTGACATTTGAGACAAGACCTCAACTTCAGCTAGCAGTTCCAGACTCAGTTTCAAGGGTGAGCACCATGAATGGACCACCTTTGGATCTTCTTATCATTGTTCATGTTCTTTGTTTCGGGACTAAGACATTTCTTTATTTATTTTTTGTTCTGGATAGTCATTTAGCTTTAAGACTTAATTTCTTTTAGATGTTCTTGTATGGTGACTTCAGGTCTTGGCAATATAATGAATAGAGGTTTTCGCACTCTATTACCTTTTGGATGTTGATTTTGGTTTGACAGTTATTTATTTACTGAATGAAACCCTTTTAGAACTTGTTTAAAAATGAGGTTAATATAAGAGAGTGGTGAAAGTGACTCTTGAGTTAGTGAGGGTTGAATTTATTATGGTTCTCCCGCCATAGGTTATGAGGGTTGAATTTAGTATGGTTCTCCTACCATAGGTTAGGGTGGGTGCCAATCATGAGTGTTTGGGTCGTAACATTAAGGAAATGTGACTCTATTTCGGTGATCATCGATCAATTGAACAAGTCTGCACACTTTATTTAGGTAAGGGTGGACTATAATGCAACCACATTGGCTAAGATCTATGTGAAAGAAATTGTGGGACTTTATGGGGTTACTGTTTCCATAGAGTCAGATTGTAACACCCCAAAAATACCAAGCTAAGATTAGAACCATGCTTCAAGTACATGTGAATTTAAACTTCATGTTTCAGCTGCATTAGGAGTGATTTATACATGTATTAAGGCCTCAAGTAACTCCTAGCTCATAGCCAAGTTGAAATCTTCCTTACCGGAGGTTTTCTTGTGAAGAATCTTGCCATAGTCTACTTCAAACCATCATAACTCCTAGGTTATGGGGTATTTTTGAGCTTAAGACCCACAAAATGATAGATATTTGAATTACCTTTCCAACTCATCCAGATTCACCTTAATCCGATGTCGGAGCTAAGAGTTATGGCCATTTTAGTGAAGCACTGTCCAACAGTGAGAACATACGAGCGTAGGTACGTAGGTAAGATTGTGGTTACAACTTACGATCGTACCATGCTTCCGTCTGATTGAAACAGCCCCAAAAATTTGAAGGTTGACATGTTACCTTCCAACCATGAAAGGGAAGCACGACCGTGCTTTTAAACCACGATTCAAGGCACGATCGTGACTTCAAAACTTGATACGGCTTGAACTTCCAAGCTACCAACCAAGGCACGATTGTGAGTGGGTTCCACGATCATACCATGACTCGTCTGATCATGTTCAGACAACCCCAAAGTCCAGCCCATACCACGATCACAACCCACGATCGTGGGAAGGTCTCGTGGGTTCCATCTTGCAGCTTTTCTGTTACAAATTTAAAAGGGCACAACAGTCTTTTCCCACTCTTTTAACATCTAAACTAAGTCGTTTTTGTCCTCCCAAACTCTATTATTAAGCCTAAAATTTTCCCTAATACCTCATTACTCAGAAAATAATCGACACTTAGCATTCACAAGATAAAAAAGGCGATTTCTCTCTTCTTCAGGCAACTAGGGTTCATCTTCTTCAAGCTTTCAATTCCAAAGAATTATCCAAGACTTTCATCTCCAGGTATGTGGGATTTCATCAATGGGATCCTTTTACCCATTGAGTCCCAAAGTTAACTCAAATTCCTCAATTTTAATTCACCTTTCAAGCCTAGGGTTTCCATGGAAAATGTGAATTCCTTTAGTTTTCAGTTTCTTTCTTTGACTAAACCATGAATATATGTTATCTCATGAATTTTAGCACCTTTACATACTCATGATTATGAACTTTTATTGTATTGAACAATTCTTGATTTTGGGCTTGAGTTATGGATTCCATATTGTGGCCAGTTTATAGAATTACCATTTGTAGTTGCATTTTTCTGAGATGTCGGGTTATGAACACCCGATGACCTAGGATATCATGAATTTTTAGTTGAGTACTCAATCATTCAGTTTTCATGATTTAGAATGCTTCCATATAAAGCACTTATCTTTCAGTTTGAGAAAATCATTATTGTTGAGCATTTCAGTATACCAGTTTACCTTCAGTTGACTAGTACTTAGCACTGAGAGGACACAGGTTTAGATAACCCAAGTCCTAGAACTAAGTTGCCACCATAGGTTAATATTATAGTCCTTTTAGACATCAGTTAGTGGATCCATATCAACTAGTGTTCGTACCCTTGGCAAGATATTGAACACCCATCCAACTGGGGTTACTAGTTGGGCCCTATTTAGCTTAGATGGGGTATGTTGGTTAATAGTAGCTCCCACAGTTTAGTCTTAGACCTTGCTTGACCATGTATTCAGTATTTCAGCTTATCTATCAGTAGATGTTTATTTCTTGGTCTTGTATTAGTTTATTCATATCACATGCATTATGTTCAGCCTACTTCAGTATTTTCCTATCCCATATACTCAGTAGATTCAAAGTACTGATCGAATACTTTCCTTTGCGCTATATTATCTTATAATATAGGTTCCGATGTTCAACATCCAGATCGCACCTAGTACAATCTCCTATCACATCAGCTGCAGTACTTTGGTGAGTCCTCATCATTTGAGGACTAGTTATCAGTATTTCATTTATGCTATTTCAGTTTCAGACAGTTGGAGTTAGTTGGGGGCTTGTCCCAACAACTCATATGATTTAGAGTCTTTCAGACAGACAGTTAGATTTTCAGCATATTATTTATGTTGGACAGTCAGTTAGATTATGTTTTCAGATTTATGAGTTTCATTAAGATATTGTCACTTAGGCGTATTGCCAAACTTATTATCCAAATTATTAACTTCCGCATAAGTGATTTCTAGATTATTTCAGTATTTATAGTGTCATACTAGCTTGGGGTCACTTGTGGATCTAAGCACCGTGTTACGACTAGGGGGTAGTCTCGGGTCATGACACAGATAGGGATACACAGTTTACCTCTAAATTTTGGGAGAAGTTCCAATCAGATTTGGGAACTATATTGGACCTAAGTGCAGTATTTAATCCACAGATTGATGGGCAGTCAGAACGAATGATCCAGGTACTTAAGGATATGATCCGAGGTTGTGTGATGGATTTTTGTTATGCCCCCAGGATGGAAGAAGCGGACAAGGGACCGTATGAACACTTGCTATACAAATGACTTGTATTCGAGGATGAGCCACTATTTATGAGACGATTAAAGGAGTGGTACATAAGTAGCATGCACAAACTAGTCACACTAATGAAGTGGACAACTGAAATCATAATTACACACGATAACTTTGCATTGTCTACGAAGCCTATAGTAAAAACTTGTTGTTATAAAATTGCAGATAGTCAGGACAAGACCCCGACATTCCTACATTGTAACTATAATATGACTAAGGAGTACTAGGCATATATTAGTTCTGAATGAAAGAAGATCTCACTGAATGCTTTGCTGAATATAGGACGAGTGCCTAATATAGGAGTCTGCTAACTGGTACACCTGATCCTGCATATTCAAAGATATAGTGCCCCCGAACATAGGAATGTCAGTACACATATATAACATGTACTGGTACATAAAGCATACCAAATAACAAGTAGACATCTAAGGATGCTCATGGAACAAAATGACTAAATTAGCAACTATAGATGACTGAATACCAGAAACTCCTATGTGGAACTATAACTTATGAGTGTGTAAGTGCCAGATATAAAATATAAAGTTGTAACCTCTACATTTGCCTTGTTAACTTATCATATAATGTCTTATGAGTTATTCATTATTTTGAAGCACCTAGCAATTTGCCTAGGTGATGTCCTATGCCTACTTTTACCACAAATAATCATATGATGGCCTACCAAAAGAAATTTGTGTCAAGTGTAGGCATATGTTGCTCAAATATCCATTGTTATGATTTTGTACATGTAACTATAATCGTGGTCTTATACAGGGTACGTCCCCATGGCTCACTATGAGGATCTTCCCGCAGGCCATATGTGTCGTATATCAGCTCGAGTCAGGGGAACAAATGAATGATGTTCCAGCTGACTCCAAATATAAATAATGCCACAAGGGTGGGTACGCCACAATATTCGGGCTCACTATAATGGTCTGGTGCATGTGTGTTATACCAAATCTATGAATACCTTTCCATCATTAACTTTTATCAAGTAGTGCCTTATAGGCCTATGCAAGTATAGTATGATAAATATTATTTAGCCATTTAAGCAGTATTTTTCACATACAGCTAACCTCGTTGATTGTGTAGAACTATTTAAATGCTAGTTCTTTATATCATCATATGACTATATCGCTATGTGATCCAATATACCAATGCGACTATAGTATGTCCATTTATTCTAATATATAGCATATGATAGATATACCATATGAATTTTAATAATTTTTAATGAACACGAATACAATCTTATATAACTCTATAGATACTTGACTCGACAAGAGTAATATGAATACTATGACTCCAATAAATAGACGCATGAAGGGTGGAGACAAGTAATTTTAAATAGAAAGAACTTGTGGATATTGTGGCCACATTAGGCATATAGTCATGTGTTAGACGTATAAAAAGGAAGGCTCTGTTCACATATATCAAGTAAACTATATTGACTCTTTAGGAGAAATAAGTGACTTACGATAGTGCCTTAACAACAGAGGAGGTTTTAGCTTTATGTACCTCGAGTTTCGCTCTATTTTTAGGGCATGCCAATTTCACCTCTCATTCTACAGTAAAGATCTATACTAGATAACAATATGGAGGACATATAAGTAGCTAGCCAAGAATAATGGCTTAACCGACAATAATAATAATATACAAGCAATCAAGCTTTGCCAATGCTATAAACAAGAGATGTATCACCCTATCCTTCTTCTCTGCCTCCCCAAATGAACACATGAACCCCTCCCCCCCCTCCCCCCCTTCCCACGCTTCATAACATAAAGCCCTTAAAAACCCCAACCAAATACATATAATTTTGAATTCTTAGCTTTCAATAACCGTCATGTGAGTTCTTTCCCAAAACACATGTAGAATGCTCCTACGGGCACATAGATAAAGAGGTATATGAAACCTTACCTCAATTTCAAGCTCCGGTTATTCTACGACATTTCAAAATTAGCATACTTCTCCAAGATTACCAAAATCTATTTTATCTATTATCCCCATAGTTAAGTCCATTTATTATCTATAAATGGTACTATTAACACACTGGGATCATTAGCACAGTTACTCACATCATTCTTTAATTCAAATCACTAATCACTATTTTTGCCATAAGACCCACTTCTAAGGTCCACATCATTCTTTAATTCAAATCACTAATCACTATTTTTGCCATATCTATTATCCCCATAGTTAAGTCCATTTATTATCTATAAATGGTATTATTAACACACTGGGATCATTAGCACAGTTACCCACATCATTCTTTAATTCAAATCACTAATCACTATTTTTGGCATAAGACCCACTTCTAAGGTCCAACCTATACCTAAATTAATCCAAGATTTTACACTAAAATCACATCCTACGTACTCACTTGTAGTCAATACATAAAGGTTGGGTCACAAAATTATCTTTGAAAAGCATCCTTAAAAATCTCCATTTAAGAGTATTCTTGAACTTCTTGAAATAATATCTTGAATGGTTCAATTTCTCTCATTGAATTCATGTTGAAGATGCTATGTTCACAAAAAAATAAACTATGTAAAAAAAGAACTTTGCTCTCTTCTTAGAAAAGAAAATCCCCACGGTCAACAGAAAGGAAATAAAAGGGCAAAGCCATGTGCATTTCTAAAACAAAAGGACAATACTTTGTCCATTCTTTTTAACTTCTAACTTAACTTGTTCCACTTTAATTCTAAAGCCAAAATGACCTTGTAGAAACAAGAAACACGTGGAGGCAACACATACAACCTTTCTTTTAACTAAAGAATATAAAATAGCCAAGAAAAACCTTGGCACTTTATCTCTTAAAGCATCAAAAGTGACCCCACATAACATACAATTTTATAGGTATATTTTCCCCTATATGACACCTATTAAATTTGTTCCAATAAATATGTAAATACATGAAATTTATAGCTCCCGAAAATGAACAAATATATTTTGTACTTCTACAATACAACTTTATTGGAAATCATGATTTAATCACGTAAAACGAGAATTGAAATATCTGTTAACCCTCTAATGTAACGATTCAAATTATTGTTACATTGAAATAGGGAGTACAACCTCACCCTAGTTCATTTTTAGACCAAAATTGGGAAATTTAGGCTAGCCTAGTTTTAGGTGTATTTTGAGTGTGTCATGGTCTATGAGAATCTGGTAGATATTAGAGTGTTTCTTGGTAATTTTGAATGGATTTTGTGTTAGAATATGAGTTTAGGAGTCGTAGAAAATTTCGATGCGTAGAATGGGTTAGTAGAACTCCAGTTATAGCGACTACTATGAAAGGGTCAGTTCGTAATGTCAAAAATTGAGAAGTGTATTGTGAAATGGCCAGAGCTGGGAATGGATATCGAGCTACTAGTTTGGTGTTGCTACATCAATAGAAGTGTCGCTGCAACAACCCTGCTGCAACGGCAAAAGTGCTGCTACAACGACAGACCCTTTTGGTCTAGTTGTTGCTGCAACGATAGATCCTTGCTTCTATCGCTGTAGCAACGAAAAGGCATAAAAATAGTTTAACTTAAAAAAATAGAGTTCTTCATTCTTATTTTTTAAAAAGTCGTTCCAGGGCTAGGAGAAGGCGATTTTGCACCAGTTTTGGGGGGGGGGGGGGAGGGGGGTTCCATCTTTGAGGTAAGATTCTTACTCTTCAAATTTGAATTCTCTCCCTTAGATTCTTAGGGTTGCAAGAATCAATGCCTTAGTTGAAGTTGTTGGTTAGCCGTAGGTTCATGATTTTAGAAAATTCATAGGGAATAATGGTATTTTCAGTTATTCTTGATCCTAGGATATTAGAAAATACTTCTCATGATAGAATTCATTCTTGTAAGTTAATACATAGGGAATTCAAGATGTCAAGGGTAGAAAATCCTAGAATGATGAACTAGGTCAAGTTCATAGGTTGAAATTGATGATTATAGGTTTATAATACTTAGAAGGGTAAATTGTTGTGTTGAAACATACTTATTTGTTGCTTATAATCAAGAACAGGCAGAAATCGAAAGAAAAGGCAAGTTTGTGGCCTAATAGTATTTTAGGCAAGACTGTGGCGTTACTATGGTTTAAATGTAGTATATACTTGATTTGACTCAGTGCTTATATGTAAGTTGAATGTATGTGATTAGCTTTCAGGCATTACTTGTGATTGTTAATTGTATCATGCATTAGATTTGAGATGACATTGAGATGTTGTTGAATCTCCAACATTGTTATTTGAATCAAGTGTCACGTCAACACTGTTATTGGATCGGGTACCATGCTGATACTGGAACATTGACTGAGCTCGTCCCCTGCAGGTAATATATGAGGATCCCTGATGTGAGGCCAAAATTTCATATGTTTAGTCATTATTTGCCTCATATTTAGTATTTTTATTTGTCCTTTTGAGCACTAATTTTAAGAATTATACTTAATATTATATTTTTATGTGTAGGATTAAATTGGTATGAAGATAAAAATATTTGAAGCTGAAACATATTAAAAACGAGAAACTATATAAGAAAATCAAGCAGACAACTTAGTGGATTAAAAGTAATATTATATTACAAATGTGAGGGGAACACCTAAATTACAAATTGAAATTGAAGCATGCACATGTGGCATCATGTGCAATGGTTAGAAAATAAAAAGAAGAAGAAGAAGCGGTGTGCACAACTCATTGGCCAACGACGGATCGTCCAAATAGACTGGGTTTTGATTTTCTACTCCATTTTAGACTCAATTAATTTTTTTAGTTTTTTTTTCTACACTTTTAAATATTCCATAAAATTCATATTTATGTAATTCTTGAGAGAGAAATTTTTTTAATCTAGAGAGAGTTAGGAACCTCCGTGAAGGCCTGAGAAAATTGATTTATTCTTTTTTCTCCATATTTTTTTAAAGCTTTCTTTAAGAATTCAAGTTTTTGGGTTTCTTCGACTTTATTTGTAAGTTTATGATTATGAATTCATCTACAAATTCTTATTGTGATCTTATGAACATGAGTAGCTAAATCCCACAACTAGGGTTGTGAGAACCATGATGAATTAACAACGTAGGTAAAGTATTCAGTGATTCTTGGATGGTGTTTATGCATGTATTGTTCTTCCCTTCATATTGATTACTTTTTAAGGGTCGCGAACATTAAAACTCACCTTATTCTTACTTGCGGGACCAAGGGGGTAGGAATGGGAAAAGGAATTAACAACGGAGATTTGAGGCTATCAACCTCAAATACTCACTAAACTTTGTTTGGTAATAGTTAATTTAGGATCAAATTTAAAGTTTGGTAAAGAAAACACTCGTAGATGGACTAAGTTGCATGATTATATTCACCTATCTAGGGGACCAACCATTTAGGTGAACTTAACTTACCGATCTTGCATGCTAATCACCAGGATAAATTACTAGTAAAATAGCGCTTACTGTGTTATGAAATTATAGGGAACACAATACTAGTCCATTCTCTCATTGATAAACAAAACTTTCAATTAACAATCAGTTACTTGGTTACTCATTGTCCACAATAATTACTTGTTACCACAAAACCCCCCTTTGGAAATAACTGACTGATAGTTGTTCAACTAACCACATCGACCGAGCTCCTTGCCATATTCTCTGTGGGATCGACCTCAACCTTGGTTGGGTTCTATATCTGACATCGACCGCTTTATACTTCACTTGAGAGGTGTAATTTGGGCGACATCAAATTTTGGCATCGTTGTCGGGGAATACGGTTTAGAGTTAGATCAATTGTGTTTATTTGACTATTAGTCCTTATTTCTTGTATATATTTTATTTGTCTTGTAATTTTTGTTATTTTTATTTTTATTTTTTATTTATTTTTTAATTAATATTATTATTATTTTTTGAGTATTTCACTACTCTTCTTGATATGACATCTTTACAAGATAAAGTATGGAGTGATGAGGATTCCTATTTTATTGATCCTTGTCCTTTTGATATAGTGCATTATTGCAAGGTAATGATAGATATGTCGCAGGATCACAATGAGAGTATGATAGAAATGTTGACACTCCTCGCAAAAGAAAAACATGAGTTCATTCAAGAGGTTGATAGGTTTGGCTTGGATATTCACAACTTAAAAGAAGATTTGAGTGCAAAGGTTGATACGTGTAATGTTCAACAATTTAGTTATGAGTTGTATGAGGCTGAAAAAATACTTATAAGCCAAATTGAGGAGCTAAAATGGGTGGGCCAACTACTTGATCATACTTTTATTGATGTTGTCACTGTTGAGAAGAGTATACTAGAGTTATGTGAGGAAGTAGATAATATTACTTTTAAAAACTCTAATGTGTGTAAATATGAGGATGTAAATAGCAATACATTTCATGAGTTAAGAAGTATTGGACCTCATTCCAATCATTTTTTCACATTGTGTTTAGATAGTAAGATATTAATTGAGCCATTTGATCCAATGGAAGAGTGAAAAGAGGAGAAAAAATATGCCTATATTCTTGAATTTATTGTGCCAAAATAAAAAAATTACATTCCTCATTTAAAGGCCAAGAATTGCAACATGCGATCTCTATTGCTTGGTTCCTTTAATCTTTTACCACTATCCCTTGAGCGTAGTAGACAACTGAAAAAGAAGCTACGGATGTGATTCATAAGTTCAAAGTAGAAGGAAAAGTGGGAGGCAACCCAACTAGTAGTGTAACTTCTTATTTTTTATTTTTATTTTTATATTGACATTTTTTTGGTTGTTTTGCTTAGATTTTGCAGATTTAGGGGAAGTCTGAGTATCCGAATTTGAAGTTAAAGAAGCATGTTTGAGCTTAAGTGTAGGTGAGCGCAACCCTTGATTAAAATTAAAGAAACATGTTGCTAGGTAGGCCCTAGAGGGCCTCAGGGAGTATCTTGAATCCTCGTTTTACTTTATTTATTATTTTAGGGACAAAGTATGATTTTTAAGTGTGCGGTGGAATCTTCTGATGTTTGTTAAGGGTGAAGTATGCTATAAGATTTTTTTATATATATATATTTATGTATTTATTTTAATAAAAATATTATTTTTTCTTGAAAAAGACCAAAAATACAAAAAGTTTTTTCTTGTATTCTTTAGATTAAAATAATTTTTAGGTTTTTAGTCTTTAGCAGAGCATACTTTGTCCATTCCTTGGTTTTTCTTTTCGATTCTTTTCCGAGGGGTGCCCTTTGAACCGAGTTATTTTTTATTTATATTTTATTTTTTATTTGTAGGAGTATTTTTTTTTTTCTTTTAGGAGAGAAAAGAAAAGATTGTTTTTTATTTGGTTGATACTAGCAATTTAGGCCTAATCTTGAGTAGTACTTTTCTATGAATGTTTGATTATAAAATAAAATAATAGACTTTTTGACACATAGGTTCATGATTGTGACCCTGTATATAGCTTATTCTTATTTTATAGTTTGCTATGACCCTGTCTGTTTTAGAAGTGGAATTGACTCATCTTGATTGATACTTGTGCCATGTGTGGTGAGAAATTTTTTGCATATATTCCATGCTTTGCATCTTAGTATAGAACTTGCTTTGCATGTTATTGAAGAGAA
Source organism: Capsicum rhomboideum (assembly GCA_031232105.1). Taxonomy (NCBI): domain Eukaryota; kingdom Viridiplantae; phylum Streptophyta; class Magnoliopsida; order Solanales; family Solanaceae; genus Capsicum; species Capsicum rhomboideum. The sequence goes on along the minus strand of CP124715.1, from coordinate 38,276,740 downwards.
ATAAAAAGTATTGCTTTGTTTAGAATATGATAATAGGCTTTCTTTGATATGTTTTATAAATTTTAGCCTTTTCAGATATTATATCACTAGTTTTCCCTTTTGAACCTATAGCTTTTTTTTGGTAGCCATATTTTTACCTTGATCTATTTTTTTTGAATCCCTAAATTTTTTACCCTGTTTCCTTGAGCACTGTAGCGTAGAATGTGTTGAAATAGTTAAATCTGAAGAAAAGGGATGGTTGAGTATAAAGGTGACCAATGATAGTTACAAAGTGATGAAAAGACCCTCTTTGAAAGAATTGTGACATAAAAAAAAAGAGAAAGAAAAACAATGCTTGAAAAAAAAATGATGATTGAAACGTTCTTGATATGTTGAGAATACTAGTAAAAATAATTGATGAAGAGAGGGCTGAAAAAAATAAAGCGATGAAAATAATGGGTGATGAAGTTTAAAAAGTGCAAAGTACTTAGGGAAGTGTAAGTCACTATTATGTAGTTTTCCTACCCGTCCCCTAGCCAACATTACAACCCTTAAAGACTTATTTGATTCTATTCAAACATGCTTAATTAGTGAAGATGTACATAATGGGTAAGCCTCTGGTTCTTTGTGCATACATGTGAATTCTTTTGTGAAAGTGAGAGTTGTTCTTTGATGTTAAGTCCTTAAATTATATTCGATCTTTTGAATTGAGTGTGGGGGACTATTTCTTCTTGTGAGGGCACCTGTTTAATGATATATAGGTGATGTTATTAGCTTTCTTTGACACAAATAGGTAAGCAAACTTAAATTTGATGAGTTAGAGTTCATCTTTGAGGTTAGAAGGTTAGAGGTTTGTTGTTTGTTTGTATTTCTTGCATAATGATCGAAAGTTGAACTTGATGTTCTGAATTGCTATATGATCTAATTGTTTGTATCAAGAAAGTGGTGGCGTTCTAAGATTTGATTAATTGAGATGAGCTTTAATGCTTGCTCGAGGACAAGCAAAATTCTAATTGTGAGGTGTTGGTGTGAGACCAAAATTTTATATATTTAGTCATTATTTGACTCATATTTAGTATTTTTATTTATCCTTTTTGAGAACTAATTTTAAGAATTATGCTTAATTGTAACACCCCAAAATTTTAGAACTTTCAAGAACCCATATATTTATATAAATTTAGGTTTAAAAAAAAAATTAAAAAAATTCGAGTCACGACACCAACCCACGTGACGTGGGTTGACCTACGTGACATGGGTGGGATTTCACGGAACAGTAGGTCCCTTCCGTGAATCAGATTTCGCAAGCTAGGAAAATTCCCTGATTTTCACGGAACCATTCCACGGCCTGTGGGATGACTTACGGCCCGTAGGTGGGTTCCGTGACCTGATTTCGAGATTTTTTTTAAAGTCGTTCTAGGGGTATTTTGGTCATTTTTCCTTATGAGATCCAACCCTTGCATACTTAAAACCCTTTAGCGATCAGATACCCTTATTTTGAAGAGGGAGACAATTATAAACCCCTTCTCCTTCCCCCAAAACATTCAAAGAAGCAAAATCAACTAGGGTTCAAGATTCAAGCCCAAATCTCAAGCTTTCTCAAATTCTTCCGTCAAAAGACATGTCTGAACACTCCCTATTTCAAATATTATTCTAAATTTTGATTATTATTTATTATGTATATTATGATGGTGATTTTGAAACTAGGGTTTGGGATTTTGTTATTAAAGCTTGACATAAATTTTCCCTTTCTTTATGAATAATGATTTAATCTATCATTGGGGTTTTTGAGATTGAATTGGCTATTTGAAATTTATGAACTATAATTGATATATGTTTTAGCCATGATTTCTAGTCTCTTGAAAGCTTTGAAACTTCATAAGGAATATAAATGTTTTCCCCATCCTTTATATCATTGAAAGTATTGTGTTATTTAAAAGGATTTGAAATTGTTATGAGAATTTCAATTATGATTATGTTTATGATTTTAAAGGAGGGATTTTGGAGTACAAAAGAATGTTTGATGAAAATTAATTGGGCATGAAAAGAGTGACTTGCAAGGTTCTTGGTATGACGATACCAATATGTTAATGCCTTAATGAAAGACTCCATAATTGAATGTAATGAAAATGTTTTAATTGGGAGTAAAGAGAAGTATGTAGCTTACCGAGAAGGTGTAGTCCATGTGACCAATACTAAAAACCGCGTTTGCCGACGTTGGGAGGTCTTGTCCTGAAATATGGGTGACCATTGTATACTTGCTTTGAGCAGTTGTATGCAGTTATAATTATGTTATGATTTGGCCAACTATGTTATCTAGGTCCATGCGACTAACATGGATTGAGGCCCTGCCAGTTGGGGAGTACTGGACCCATATTGCCCGTGGGTTACTTAATGTCGGTGTAACTACACATTTCAGAAGTAAAGAATTTCAAATGATTGTTTTATTTTATATTTCAAATGTTCTTTATTTCCTACCTCCTCTATTACATTCTACAGTTATGACAGACTTATGTTATGAAATTTTCCAAATTATTATTATTATTATATTATATTAACTGTTTTGGATCCTCTTCCCTTGAATTGCATACCAGTACTCATCGTACTGACCGTCCCCGGACGCTACATCCTTTCATGATGTAGGTTCCAAAGCATTTACCCGTGATTCTGCCAGTGTTAGGATTCACTCAGGCCAGCAGCTAGCAAGTGGTGATCCATCTATCTTTTGAAAGGCATATGTTTTCTTTCAGCTAGACTTGGGCTATTTTATTTTATGGTATTGTCGGGGCCATGTTCCGGCGTCGGATATTCTTATTCATGTTGTTAGAGGCTTCGTAGACTAAGTTAGTTAAATATTTTTATGTCATGTTCAATACTTGAGTTATGGATTATTGATTTCCTTTGAACTTCATAACTTATGGGTCTATTTTCCGCACTTTGTTTATAACTATGCTTATGATGTAATGCTAAGGGTTCTTCATGGGCCATCACTGGTTTGGGAAGCCCGTCACGGCCAAGGCCTCGGTTCGGGTCGTGACGAACTTGGTATCAAAACATGGTTTAGGGTACCAGGGTGTTTACGAAGCCGTGTCTAGTAGAGTCTTGCTTATGGGTGTGTTGTGCACCACACTTATAATCAGGAGGCTACAGGGCATTTAGGATATGTTTCTCATTCTTTCATACTCTAGATCGTGCAATAGTGTGCTCCGAAGAAAGTTATCTAGATTTCCTGCCTGACTCTAATTCTGTTGGTTATGCCTCTTCTTCGAAGTGATAAAAGTACAAAAGTTTAGACTTCTATGCGATCCTTTCAGATCAAGTCATCAAAAAGTTACAAAACTACCCAAGGACTTGACGGGAGTCCATTAGTGCGTTCAAGTCTATTAATTTTTGTGTATGTCCCTATCTTCATGAATCATGCAACTGAGTCAAGGTGAGACGTATATTTATACCTTTTCAAGAACTTTGTTACAGATGACTTGCTTAAGGGAGAATCGGTGGTGTTTATAGAATTCTGATGGTAGCTTAAAAATATGCCTGGGTAAGTAGATATGATGGGAGGAAGAAAAATATCCTAATAGACCGTAATGGGTTATATTATGAGGTTAAGATCGGTTATCCTTATTATGTGGTTTTACCTTTTGAATTTTATCTAGTAGTTGTAAACTATGTGAGAAGATGTGTAATGAATATTAAGGTGTAGTGTAAAATTGTGAAGAAGAATATGCTTGCAGGCCACAATTAAGTAGAAGAAGAAATTAAGATTGATTATTTTGTCAAAATTTTTGTGGACTAGTATTTCCTGATTTTATCTGGTAACTATGAGCTAGTATAGTATGTGGGTTGTTTCATTAGCAATTCATAATTTGTATTAGTCGCTAAGTTTGAACTTTAGATATTGAGTGTGGTGAAAAGAATGATAGCTTGAAAAAGGTAAAGTTGTCTTTATGAAAAATAGATCTAGCAGGCTGAATTTAGTGTGTGGAATAGTTTAAGTTGATACCTTATGGAAGTTTTGAATCTGTAAGTGTGTATTACATATATATAAGGACTAGTGTTGTAGTAGAAAATTATGGCTAAATCATTAGATGGATAAGAGCCTTAAGTTATAAGAATTAAGTGTACTCGGTCTTGAGTTATGAGTGCCATGTGTGGCTAGCTCATGTTCTCGAATTGCTTAGTATGGAGAAGTCTAGGTAGTTGTTATATGGTGCTTTTTTTTTCTTGAGCTAAATTGAGGGAATTATAGATAGACGATGTGATCTCTTGGTATAGTATTAAATTTTTTTTGTTAAGTTGTGAGGTCATGCAATTAGAGGTTTAATGCTAATATGCTAAGGAGTGGAGAATGGATTGTTACATGTTATAGAATGTGGATGTGTATGCCCATGAGAGTGGAAGTTATAGGGTGATGACTATAGACGCTAGCAAAAGTTAAGATTAGTATCTCTGAAAAGGGGTGTCCTAGAAAGAATTTAGTGTCTTCATGTTATAGTTTATTAGGGTGAGTTTAGCATTCATGTGTATAGTGATTCCCCCACTACGCAAAGTGTTGTTCTTATAGATCTAAAGAGAGAATATGTCCACAAGTCTAGGATAGCAACCTTGAGCTAAGGGGGAGATGATGAACTAAGGCAGATCTTGAATTTTTCTCATGGTGGTGAGTTTCAGGGAATAGTCATGATAATATCTATTCTTATTCGAGAAAATTCCTCCTTCTTAGGTTTAAGAGAAAATTCTACAAGTGGTTTTATGTATTCAAGTCATGCCTATGCCTAAGGTCCAAGTTCTCTATGAAACTTATGTCCATGCTTCGAACCCTGAACTAGAAGCAATAACGTCTCTCAGCAATCCAAGCTTCCAAGTATTCAAGCTCTATGTTATGACACTTATGATCCATAAACCCATGTCTCACATTATGCTTAGTTCTAAGAAACTATACTCTCTATATGTTACCGACTCATTTTATGTCATGTATAAGCCCAAAGCAATACTATCTATGCAAACTCATGACCATTCTTAGTTCCCAAATTAGAAGCAATAGCTTTAGGCAGAAATCCTAGCCATATTCCTTGAATTTATGAATCGAGCCGTATATTATAAAACTCGTGATATGCACTCATATTTCTCTGTGTGCCCAGTCCTAAGACCTCATGCCATGTTATGTCTATGTCAGAACGATCATCTATCCATTCTCTATGCATTTTATATATGAAATATTCGTGCCTATTATACCTTACTTACAGGTCCATTTTTGGGTGCCAGGGCTCAAACAAGTATAAGTCATGGTCAAATAATATTCCTCTCATTTCGGACCTTTTTCACTTTAGTCCACTAGTGACTTTGCTTATGGTATAATAGTGGTGTTGAAGCAGTTGAGTAATGATTTTATGGGGATAAAGTAGATTCTCTTAGTTGTGAAAATTAGTGGTGTAATTTCTCCATCCAAAGAAATTATAAGTGTAGACGACCTGTTGCATTAGGTAAAGTTGGATGGGGAATATATGGTGTGACTTTATTAGAAGTGACTGAATTGATAATGCTAGGTGTGGAAGACCCTAAAATGCATGTATTAGTAGGCTTGGATGACATGATTGATTTATAAAGGGGACATATGGCTTAAGGACTTGTGAAAGTAATGAAAATTGCTAATTTTAGGTGCGGAGGTCTGTAAAGTGGGTGAAGTAATGATAGGCCTGAATATTATGGTTAATAGATATGCAGACCATTGTGCTATGGGACTAATATTCCTTGATTAAGATTTGAGGTTGTTTGATTATAGTGATAAGATGGAGTAGTATTCTTAGATGGATATAAAGTATAGAGCCCTGCAGCTTAGGCTAGTATTTTAACTCCGGATTAGGCTTTAACATGGAAGCGCTATGCATTTAAACTCATGCTCTAGTAGTTATGTGTTTCGCGGGGGAATTGTATGTTTGAAATGATGAAGTGTGGTATCCATAGTAGAAAACATAGTTGAGGAGTGCTACTAAATTTAAGGGCTATTAGACATACCATTTAAGGTGGAGAATGCTTCTATCCTTATATCCCGTAAAAATCTTATTTCATGTCTTGTGTCAATCATAAACAGGCCCATGATTTCCAAAAAAAATCATGTCTTATGTTGTTATGATCATGTTCCATAGAACTCATGTCCAAGATCATGACTATGTCAAGTCTCATTATCTCATAATTCGTGCTTGCACGATTTGCTTGGTGTTGTTATGAAGCTCCTTTTGATGCATATGTATGTTTCATTAAGGGAGAATTCCAAATGTGAAATTTCATTCTTTATTCCGTACTTCTAGAGCTTCAATATATTCCTATCCATCATTTGAGGACGAATGATCCCAAGGGGGAGATATTGTAACACCCCAAAATTATAGAACCTTCAAGAACCCATATATTTATATAAATTTAGGTTAAAAAAAAAATCGAGTCACGACACCCACCCACGTGACTTGGGTTGACCTATGTGACGTGGGTGGGCTTCCACGGAACCATAGGTCCCTTCCGTGAATCAGATTCCGCAAGCTAGGAAAATTCCCTGATTTTCACGGAACCTTTCCACAGCCCGTGGGATGAATTACGGCCCATAGGTGAGTTCCGTGACCTAATTCCGAGATTTTTTTTAAGTCATTCTAGGGGTATTTTGGTCATTTTTCCTTATGAGATCCGACCCTTGCATACTTAAAACCCTTTCAACAATCAGATACCCTTATTTGAAAGAGGGAGAAAATTATAAACCCCTTCTCCTTCCCCCAAAACATTCAAAGAAGCACAATCAATTAGGGTTCAAGATTCAAGACCCAAATCTCAAGCTTTCTCAAATTCTTCCGTCAAAAGGCATGTCTGAACACTCCCTATTTCAAATATTATTCTAAATTGTTATTATTATTTATTATGTATATTATGATGGTGATTTTGAAACTAGGGTTTGAGATTTTGTTATTAAAGCTTGACATAAACTTTCCCTTTCTTTATGAATAATGATTTAATTTATCATTGGGGTTTTTGAGACTAAATTGGCTATTTGAAATTTATTAACTATAATTGATATATGTTTTAGCCATGATTTCTAGTCTCTTGAAAGCTTTGAAACTTCATAAGCAATATAAATATTTTTCCCCGTCTTTATATCTTTGAAAGTATTGTGTTATTTAAAGGGGTTTGGAATTGTTATGAGAATTTCAATTATGATTATGTTTATGATTTTAAAGGAGGGATTTTGGAGTACAAAAGAATGTTTGATGAAAATTAATTGGGCATGATTAGAGTGACTTGCAAGGTTCTTGGTATGACGATACCAATATGTTAATGCCTTAATGAAAGACTCCATAGTTGAATGTAATGAAAATGTTTTAATTAGGCTTAAAGAGAAGTATGTAGTTTACCGAGAAGGTGTAGTCCCTGTGACCAACACTGGAAACCGTGTATGCCGACGTTGGGAGGTCTTGTCCTGAAATATGGATGACCACTGTATACTTGCCTTGAGCAGTTGTATGCAGTTATAATTATGTTATGATTTGGCCAACTATGTTATCTCAGTCCATGCGACTAACATGGATTGAGGCCCCGCCAGTTGGGGAGTACTGGACCCATATTGCCCGTGGGTTACTTAATTTCGGTGTAACTACATATTTCAGAAGTAAATAATTTCAAATGATTGCGTTATTTTATATTTCAAATGTTCTTTATTTCGTACCTCCTCTATTACATTCTACAGTTATGACAGACTTATGTTATGAAATTTTCCAAATTATTATTATTATATTATATGAACTATTTTGGATCCTCTTCCCTCGGGTTGCATGCCAGTACTCATTGTACTGACCGTCCCCAGACGCTACATCCTTTCATGATGTAGGTTCCAAAGCATTTACCCGTGATTCTGCCAGTGTTAGAATTCACTTAGGCAAAAAACTAGCAAGTGGTGAGCCATCCATCTTTCGTAAGGCATATGTTTTCTTTCAGCTAGACTTGGGCTATTTTATTTTATGGTATAGCCGGGGCCATGTTCTGGCGTAGGATATTCTTATTCATGTTGTTAGAGGCTTCGTAGACTAAGTTATTTAAATATTTTTATGTCATGTTCAAGACTTGAGTTCTGGATTATTGATTTCCTTTGAACTTCATAACTTATCGGTCTATTTTCCATACTTTGTTTATAACTATGGTTATGATGTAATGCTAAGGGGTCTTCGTGGTCTATCACTGGTTCGGGAAGCCCGTCACGGCCAGGGCTTCGGTTCGGGTCGTGACATTAATATTGTATTTTTATGTGTAGGATTAAATTGGTATGAAGATGAAGATATTTGAAGCTAAAATGAATTGAAAACGAGAAACTATATAAGAAAATCAAACAGACAGCTTAATGAATTAAAATTAAAAGAAATATTATATTACAAATGTGAGGGGAGCACCTAAAGTGCAAATTGAAATTGAAGCCTGCGCATGTGGCATCATGTGCAATGGTTAGCAAATTAAAAAAAAAAAAAAAGAAGCGGCGTGCCCAACTCACTGGCCAACGACGGATTGTCCAAATGGACTGGGTTTTGATTTCCTAGTTCATTTTGAACTCAATTATTTTATTTGAATTTTTTCTACACCTATAAATATTCCACAAAATTTATATTTATGTAATTTTTGAGAGAGAAATTTTTTTGATCTAGAGAGAGCTAGGAGCCGCCGTGGAGAACGGAGAAAATTGGTGTATTCTTTTCTTCTCCATATTTTTTTTTTATTCTTTAAGAATTCAAGAGTTCGGATTTCTTCTACTTTTATTTGTAAGTTTATGATTATGAATTCCTCTACAAATTCTTATTGTGATCTTATGAACATGAGTAGCTAAATCCTGCAACTAGGGCTGTGAAAACCATAATGAATTAACAACGTAGGTAAGTACTCAGTGATTCTTGGATGGTGTTTATGCATGTATGGTTCTCCCTTCGTATTGATTGATTTTTAACGGTCGCGAAGGTTAAAACTCGCCTTATTCTTACTTGTTGGATCAAAGGGGTAAGAATGGGAAAAGGGATTAACAACAGAGATTTGAGACTATCAAAGCTCATCTAATAACTAAACCTTGTCCGTAAATAGTAAGTTTGGGATCAAAGGTAAGGGTTAGTAAAGCAAACACCCATATGGACCAAGTTGTGTAGTGATATTCACCTAACTAGGGGACCAACCATTTAGGTTAACTTAACTTACTGATCTTGCATACTAATTACCGGGATAGATCACTAGTACAATAGTGCCTCCTACGTTATGAAATCATGGGAACACAATCCTATTCCATTCTTTCATTGATAAATAACAATTTCAATTAACAATCTGTTACTTGGTTACTCATTTTCTACAATAATTACTTGTTATCACTAAACCCCCCCTTCAAAAATAACTGATTGATAGTTCAAATAACCACATCGACCGAGGTCCTTGCCATATTCTCTGTGGGATCGACCTCAACCTTGGTTGGGTTCTATATCTGATATCGACCACTTTATACTTCACTTTAGAGGTGTAATTTGGGCGACATCAAATTTTGGCATCGTTGCCGGGGAATACGGTTTAGAGTTAGATCAATTGTGTTTATTTGACTATTATTCCTTATTTCTTGTGAATATTTTATTTGTCTTGTAATTTTTGTTATTTTTATTTTTATTTTTTATTTATTTTTAGTTGTTGTACTGATACCACTTGTACTCTTATTTTTGTTAAGTGCAGAGCGTGTTCCAGCATTTGAGATGAGACCTCAGCTCTAGTTCATCACTCCAGCATCAATTCAAGGGTGGTCACCATGTCCGGACATCCATTGGATCATCTTTACTTTGTTCATGTTCTTTTTTTCTGGACAGTGACATCTATTTTTATTTCATATTCTAGATAATATTTTAGACCTTGTATTGAATATCTTTAGAGTTCTTGTAGGGTGACTTTTGGGTCACGGGGGTTGTAATTATTAGATATACTTCCACACTCTCATTTGAGTTGGTATTAAATAAGTTATTAATAAAATTGTTTTGCTAATATTGTGTTTAGTGAGTTAGATAGTAGAAACTAATGAAGGTAATTTGTGAAAGTCCTTTGGTAATTGGTTAAGGATCGGGATAGATGGTTCTCCCATTGTAGAGTTAGGGTGGGTATCACTCATGACCGATTGGATCGTAACATCAACTTCTCTGAATTATAGATAGTATGGACTGGTATTAAGTGTACAAACTTGGTCAATCTATCAATAAAGGTGGATTAATTAATGACATCAAACTTTACCTAAAGTAAGTGGCAAACCTTCTACAAAGTTCATAGTGATCCTTTTCACTTCCACCCAGGTATAGACATCATATGAGTCATACCCACCTAGTTTTTGATGTTCATACTTTAACTGTTGACAATTCAAGCATCGAGACATACCCAACTATAACTCAAAAATTAATCCATTGATCGAGGTGATGGCCACGTGGATCTTAGTTCGAGAGAAATTATTGGGTTAGGGAACAAAGTCTCACATTGATAGATCAAAAGATTGAGAAGCTACATATAAGGTTAAGAATCTCTTAATGGAGTGAGGTCATTTAAGAAACGGGAAAAACACATGGAGTAGCCAATAGAAAAAATAATGGCCTAAGTTTGCCCATGAACAAGTAAATATACTTTAGGTCCAAACTAATAACAACTTTGTCATGACCCAAAAAGAGTATATGATGGCACATGTTACATCCTCTGGCACAGGTAAGCCTATCCCAACCCAAACTCAATAATTAAAGTAAATCAGAAATGTAAGAAGAAAAATAAAATAATCTCAAAATATTTAAAGATGAACTAATAATTCAAAGATACATCCCAGGTCTGGTTGTCACTAGTACAAACCTCTAATATAGAATGATATTGATTAGTCTAAAATATCTTAAATGCAAAAAGAAACACAAGATACAAAAGGAGAGATTAGGTAACTTCGAAATCCATCAGCCATTACCTCGATCTCCATAATGCCAACACTGAAGGAACACAATCTACTATCTGTCACTCAAGCCAATACCTGCACAGGGTGCAGAAGAAAAGAAAAAGTAAAGAAAAGCAAGAGTTAGTATGAAATGCGTGTACTCAACAAGCATCATCGATAACCGACCCTAATCCAAAGTGATAGCGAGAACCAGTGCCCCAACATCCCAAGGTTCCCCTTAATCTACCCCCAATAAATACACGACTTCATCAAAATCGAGCATCCCTACACAACAGTCATAAGAAATATCAATATACAGGGTAGGCACATAAATCTAGGTGAGTCAACACTAGTCATTTTATGACCAATAAGCAAAAAAAGTCATTTATGAGGAAGACTCACTAACACAGTATATCAAGCTCAGTCAATATGTTCAACCAATAATCTGGGATACAATAGCGAGAGTGTATAATCATGTGTATATCATGCTACCAATAGGTGCGACACTACAAGTCTCACTAACCAAGCCATGGAATGAATGCTCAAGACACAATATCACAAACAAAGTTCAATCACGATTCGATATGAAAGTAAGTAATCAATAATCAGATGCAACAGAAAGGAAACTAAGTACATGGTAACAACCACATAAGGAAAGCACAATGAGGCTATGCAATAATATGCAATGATGGTGAAATAATGATAATGTAAGTCATCGCATGACTTTACGTATTCATCTTTCGAGCCTCAACGCTTCCAAGATAGGATCTATGTAGGGTTCGCAACCCGTATACTTTGTCATATCTCAATTTATCTCTTCGGCTAATATTCACGGATCAAGGATTTTATAAAATGTCTCATTCACATCTCCGACTATTATTTACGGATCAAGAGTTTTAAATAGTGTTTCTCAGTGGCACCAATTTTCATAAATATGAATGAATGAGATGAGGATGCATGCTCATAACCAAGTTAATATAAAGACAATGAATCAATTCATTAATGGTATAAACAAGCTCAAATCTCCTCAGTATGATAATAGTTCATGATACGAGCCCTCCTCGGCACCACTAAAGTGAATAGTCATGTGAGTCATCAAAATATCATTTCAAAAAATCCCTCTCTCGGATATTACTATCATGATAGAGGCAAATAATATTCAAAAAGGCCTATAATACCTATTCAAGCAACCACACGGGAAACACAACAATAATCATGACATTTAATGCACAAATAAGGACTACAAAAGTTAAATAAATCCCCACACGGGCATCACGTCAAATATAATAGCTCATCTCAAGTTAATAATATTATTCACATAAGCCCCTACTTGGACAACACGGAAATAACAAATAATTCAAACAACATAATATAGCGAAACTATCCGAACTTAGCTTATTCGATATGATAAGTCATCATCCTTCTAAAGATGACATCATTAGACTAAATAACTAAAGAGAAGAGCTATGCTAGTTAATAATATACTCTAATGAGAGATACTAAACCACGACAACCACCTCAACTATTACGAGTCAATTTATACTCTTAAGTATTTTCTAACCCTAAAAATCATACCATCAAATAACAATAATAGCATAGTTATTCCCTAAAAGGTCACTAAGCCCCGATCATCACAATAAAGTCCACTAAACACGATTCAAGCTCTTTGCTAGGCATCCACTATTAATTATTCAAGGTCAATAAGCCAACTATCTACAACCTATTCTAAGCATATTCTCAAGTAGCAAGACTAACTAAGGTAAACAATTATATCACTACAATCCATCAAAAGGCTCTGGTAACTACAGAAATACTCTTGATTTCACCTAAGAGGGCCCCTAAAACCCAAAGCAATTCATAATACACAAGCAAACAAGCATACAACACGTAAATACTTCAGAAAAAGTCAAGGTACATCTCAACTTGCCTTTAAAGAAGATCGGCAAGCTAAAGGTGCATCTCAACTTGCCTTTAAAAAAGATCGGCAAGCTAAAACATAGTCCGAAGCATCAATCAGATGCTCCTCTCCCCAATGGTGAAGTTAATATTTTTATTAAAGACGTTTAAAAGTGCACACCTGAACTGGCTGAGGGTTAAACATCTACAATAAATACATAAAAAATAATTTTAATCATGTATAAATAGTGTAATTTTTTACCGAAGGGAGTTCGGATGAACCCCCTGAGTATGTGCTAGATCCTCCCCTACCTCTCCCTCAAACCATTACCAAACACGACCAATCTATTCAAATATGACATCTACAAGTCAAAAGGAGTCTAACAATACCCATATATTTTGGTTTCGGGTCAAAAATCACTTCGAAAATTGATTTGAGAATACAGAGGTAAGATTGAAATTTTATTTAAGAATCTTGTTCTTCATACTCTTAGGGTTCTAAATCTGAAAATCCAACTAAAAATGAGTTGAAATCGAACTTGAAGTTGAAGAAAAAACCAATTTTGTACTTTACCGGGTAAAACCCCCAAAATTCATTACCAAACGCGGTTTAAAATGAGAAATTTTGAATTTTTTTTGTCAGAATCCGTATACCCATGATTCAAGGACCTTAAATCTCAAAAATCAATAAAAACCCATTTCAAATCAACCTTCAAATCAAGAATTTTAAATTTTCCTAGCTTTGAATTTTAAAACTCAACTTTATAGATTGAATTACAAAAAACGAGGTGGATAATCTTGAAAAATAAATAAAATAAAGGTAGAATCAATACGCAATGATTATACCAGAAAAACTCATCGCGTATCACCTAAAACAGAGCTTCCTAGCTTCCAAAATGTCAAAAATACGAAATAGGTTTGGTTTGGTCTTAAACTCAGCGATTGCTGCTTAAACAACACTTTGTCGAATAAAACAGCCTGGTCAAAGGGTCAAACTACCGCTAAAGTGGTCAAATAGCGGTAAAAGTGGCTCAGTCAAATGGTCAATGGCCACTAAAGCGGTCAACCAGCTGCTAAAGCGGCTACACCAGTACCAGCAATTTCAAAAACTTGTTTTTGACCCTCTGAACTCTCCCACTCTTTCTGTGAGGTAAAACCTCACCACACTACACTACACTTCGACACAAGAGAAGAGGACCGGGCACTTCGGAACCCTATAAACATGAACCAATAGTGTAAATTAATCATAAAACACGTTCTGGACCCAATGGAATCATTGGATTTACGAAAAGAGGTTGTTTACAACAAACTAACCCCTGAGAGCCTTCTTAGGCGATTTTAACTAGTTTTTGTTTAAGAGGTAAAAATGCAAAATAAAGGGTCGAGGCTCGAACTAACCATGTTTCTAATCCAAAATTGATATTCTGGATCTAATGGAACTATCAGAATCATCATTCGAAGCTCAGATCATAAAATATTGACCAAAATCAAACTAATCACTTTAAGACTATTCAAAACCACAAACTCATATAAATCACTCCCTAATACATTGGGGACGGTGCCAACAATTCCCATAACTCATAAATAATATAAAACAACCACAAGGAAGGGGAAAATGGTTAAAACATAGAAAATTCTAAATATCACTACGAGGGTCACTATATTATCGACCACTAAAATTCATGTTTGTCCTCGAACGTACAAGTAAGAAAAGCATCAAAGCAAACAAAGAATAGAAAATACCCTTGTAAACCTCATGCAACCAATCTCAAGCGGAGTCACATATATAGAACTACCTGTCTCACTATAGAATCAAAAATCATTCACACATGACTCACAAGGCCACAACACTAGCATCTAAAGCCAAGTTTCTCAATAAAGTTGAGTTCTTTTATTTTGAACTCCCTCTATAACCAAAAACTGACTCGGTCACTGTAGAAGTTCTAAACATACCCGGCTAATCTAAATCTGCCAAATACACCAGAAGTCAATGACTGCACCACAAAACCAAAATCATCCTTGGACCCACAAAATGCCAAGGAACCCATGAAACCACATAACTACACACCAAAATACTGAATCAACCTATTTAAGGTCGATACCATATCTGTCGAATCAGATAACACTATTGCTTCAAGTTGAAGCAACTAGACCAGAAATTGATATCAATAACACACAAGACCTTAAAAGGCACACTTAGCATACTTAGGTCACTTACAATAGTCATGAACACTCTAAAAGAAAACCAAATTCTTATGTAACCCATCACCATAACCTATGAAATCTCAAAACCTAAGTGACATCAATCAACCCGAAGTCTTCAATAATCCGATAGAACGAAGAGCCTCTCCGATAAGACATATATAAGTAACCTGTCATATCAGGAAAAGAACCCATAGAAGGAGTGCAACAACCACCATATCTCACTGACGGATGCCAGATTCACAAATCAAAACTTGGGGAAAAGTCACCGCTAGACTCTACATGAGCCACTGGTGAACCATATTGTTAGAACTTCAAATTTCCAACACGAGACCATAGCTGAACTTTGAATATATCAACACTCCTTATATACAAGTTCCTTAGCTTTTTCTTAACTCAATTCCCATTCAGTATTCTTTAACACAGGAGCCATGGAATAATAACACATATTTTAATAAAAAATTATGAGCAAAAATATTCCATTAAGCCATTTAACTACTAAGGTAACAAATACTATAAGAAAGTTTCCTTTTCATTCGAAACTCTTTCCGAACCAAAGTAAGAATTCCTTATAATCTAAAATCCTTCAAGTCTAACCAAGGAGTGTTCAACACCCATAAGTCTTTCCATACAAGCAAAGCTAATCACTAAGGAAGTAACAAATTGCAAGGACTAAATGCTTGAAAATCTTCCCTAATCCAACTAGAATCCCTTAATTGCAATCTTTCCAAGTTAGTCATATCATAAGTCTGATCCATCATAAGGTCTTCTTGCCCAATCGATTAGTATCACTAGTCATCCCATGAAGCTAATTTTGTCATTAATGTGCTAACCCAAACCACAGATATATCAATTCTATCCTGTAAAACAAACTAACTTATGCATGCATACAACTGCTAACACTTGCATATAATTCCACATAAGTCTACTAGTTGTAAGCGTCTTTTATTCACAACTCGCCATCCCAATAATCGAATCACTTTGTCGATCCCAGCTGATATCATAACCCTCAAGTAAACCTTTGAATTACCTCCTATAATCTAAATATACCAATACCTGGCATCGACCCCCCACTATCTCACAATATAGCCATCGCGAAGGTTATACTCAATTCACAACAAAATTCACAATACTCAAAGAAGACAATTCTAACATATTGATATGCTTTAAAAGAGTCAGAACATAGGATTGGCACACCCAATCCACCATTAAAGAATCATCTATGGGGTAGCAATATCAATAGACCCAACAAAAACTCACGAATCATATCACAACTCAATGTCAAATAAATAAACACATAGGAGAATATAGACACATAATGAAACACTATCAAGACAAATCAAAGGTGTACTAAAAGCATACCCATGGCTACTGTACCAGAAACTCCTGCCTCGAGTCTATTCTGTGAAAGATGATACCAAGACCTGTTATCTCTTTGGGCAACTAATAAGGCATCTCTCTATCTACATTATAGGCAATCCCTCATATAGTGTCCTAGATTTCTATATAAGAAGCAACCCAATAAAGTAGGAGCTCTCTGAACTAGGCCTGAAGGACTTGACCGGCCACCACGATCTAACCTTTTTTGAGAATAACCACAAGGATCCTAGCCTCTACCATACATGTCCTTATCACCATCAAGTCCACGGGGCCTCTGTCCCACAAGTCTCTTATATTTTCACTCAAACTCCTCTAGAAACTCTCAAGCAAACTGATCCCATGAAAGAGGAGGTGACCCAACTGGTCTACTCTCTACCAAAGCCCACCACCACTGTTTAGCTGGTCTAAGAAACTGAAAGGCAGTGAAATCTACTCCATTAGAGTCTACCAAACCTAACCTGTGTAATTTCTTGCGGTAACCAAGCAAAAATATATAAGTATCGAGCCTAGGATCTCCATCAAACTGAGGAGGATCTATTATCATGAGCTCTATATACCTACTCTGTCCTTTCATGGACATAAAGAGCAACGTCACTGGGTGTGGAGTAATCCTCGATAATACCTCATCAATATTAAGAGAGTCTATAGTCAAATGTGCATCTGGAGTATGAAGCCCCAAAGTAATATGTTTAATCAGAGTAGGAGCCTCGCTCTGAAGGAAACCCAATACTCGAACCAAACAATCCTCAAGCATAGGTACTATCACAGGTGGTACCTGAACTATCCTCATCCCCTCTAACTCGATAGACCCAATATCACTAGAAACTCTAAAACCTGAAGAGGCAATCCTAATCTGACCTCTAGCTATTCTATATATTTTCATCCGACATCTTTCTCGACCACTACCCTTACTGCATACCAAAGGCACGGGCTCTAAATCTCTCACTAAGGAAGAACGTGTCCTCACCATCTTTGAGAGAGTGAATAAAAGTTTTGACTTACACAGAGCTATGAACGCACAAAATAGAATAAAGACATGGATTTCTCCTAAAGTCATGTAGCCTCTCGAAGATAGATAACAGATGTTTCCACACTAATCCATAAGACTCTATTAGACTCGGCTTGTACTAATGAGACTAATAAAATTGGGGCTCTGATAATAATTTGTCACGACCTAAATAGAGTACGTGATGTCACTTGTTACACCATCCGATAAAGGGAAACCTATCCCAATCCAAACTCAATAATTAAAGTAAATCAGAAATGCAAGAAGAAGAATAGAATAATCCCAAAATATTTAAAGAAGAAATAAAAATTCAAAGATACATCCCAGGTCTGGTTGTCACTAGTACAAGACTCTAATATAGAATGATGTCGAATAGTCTAAAATATCTTAAATGCAAAAAGAAGCACAAGATACAAAAGGAGAGAACAGTAACTCTAAAATCCGTTAGCCACTACTTCGATCTCCATAATGCCAATACTGAAGGAATACAATCTACTTCTACTACTCGAGCAAATACCTACAAGGGGTGCCGAAGAAAAGAAAAAGTAAATAAAATCAAGAGTGAGTACGAAATATATGTACTCAACAAGCATCATTGATAACCAACCCTAATCTAAAGTGATGTCGAGAACCACCACCCCAACTTTCCAAGGTTCCCCTCAATCTACCACCAATAAATACACCATTTCATCCTAACAGGGCATCTCAACACAATAGTCATTAGAAATATCAATATACAGGATAGGCACATAAATCTAGGTAAGTCAACACTTGTCATTTTATCACCAACAAGCAAAGGAAGTCATTTATGAGGGAGAATCACTAACACAGTATATCAGGCTCAGTTGATATGTTCAACCAATAATCTTGGATACAATAGTGAGAGTGTATAATCATGTGTATATCATGCTATCCATAGGTGCGACACTACAAGTCTCACTAACCAAGCCATAGCCATATACCACATCTCATAAATATCTCAATTACCAAACCAAACAAGAGGTAGTATAATATGATGTAATATAATGGAATGAATGCTCAAGACACGATATCACAAACAAGGTACAATCACGATATTTCGATACGAAAGTAAGTAATCAATAATCAAATGCAACAGAAAGGAAACTAAGTACATGAAAACAACCACATAAGGAAATTACAATGATGCAATGCAATGATAAGCAATGATAGTGGGATAATGATGATGTACGCCATCGCATGACTTTTTGTATACACCTTTCGAGCCTCAGACCTTCCAGAACAGGATCCATGGGGGGTTCTTAACCTATATACTTTCTCATATCTCAATTCACCTCTCTATCTAATGTTCATAGAACAAGGATTTACAAAATGTCTCATTCACCTCTTCGGCTATTGTTCACGGATCAAGGGTTTTATAAAGTATTTCTCAATGGTACCAATTTCCATAAATATTAATGAATGAGATAAGGATGCATGCTCATAACCAAATCAATATAAAGATAATGCATCAATTCATTAATGGTATAAACAAGCTCAAATCTCCTCAGTATGATAATAGTTCATGATACTAGCCCTCCTCGGCACCACTAAAGTGAATAGTCATGTGAGACATCAAAATATCATTTCAGAAACCCCTCATTTAGGTATTACTATCATGATAGAGACAAATAATATTCAAAAAGGCCTACAATATCTATTCAAGCCCCTGAACGAGAAATACAATTATAATTATGGGATTTAATGTCAAATAAGGCCTACATATGTCAAATAAAGCCCCCACACGGGCATCACATAATATATAATATCTCAAGTCAATAATATTATTCACATAAGCCCCTACTCGGGAAGCAAGGAAATAGTAAACAATTCAAATAACATAATATAGCGAAACTACCCGAACTTAGCTTATTCCATATGATAAGTCATCATCCTTCCAAAGATGACATTATTAGACTAAATAACTAAAAAAAAGAGCTACGCTAGTTAACAATATACTCTAATGAGAGATACTAAACCATGATAACCACCTCAACTATTACGAGTCAATTTATACTTTCTAACCCTAATTCATACCATCAAATAACAATAATAGCATAATTATTCGCTAAAAGGTCACTAAGCCCCTATCATTACAATAAAGTCCACTAAACACGATTCAAGATCTTGACTAGGCATCCACTATCAATTATTCAAGGTCAATAAGCCAGCTATCTACAACTTATTCTAAGCATATTCTCAAGTAGCAAGACTAACTAAGATAAGCAATTATACAACTATAATCCATTGAAAGACTTCGGTACCCGCAGAGATGCTCACCATTTTACCTAAGAAGGACCCCCAAACCCTAAGCGATTCACAATACACAAGCAAACAAACATACAACACATAAACACTTCAGAAAAAGTCAAGGTACATCTCAACTTGCCTTTAAAGAAGATCCGCAAGTCAAAACACAGTCCGAGACATCAATCGGATGCTCCTCTCCCTTAGAACATTACCATACATGACCAATCTATTCAACTATGATATCTACAAGTCAAAAGGAGTCCAACGATACCCATATTGATATATTTTGATTTGGGGTCAAAAATCACTTTGAAAATCAGTTTTGAAAATATAGGGGTAAAATTAAGATTTTATTTAAGAATTGTATTCTTCATACTCTTAGGGTTTTAAATCTGAAAAACCAACTAAAATGAGTTGAAATCTACCTTGAAATCGAAGAAATAATCAATTTTGTACTTTACCGGGTGAAAACCCCAAAATTCATTATCAAACGCGGTTTAAAAAGAGAAATTTTGAAACAATTTTATTAAAATCTATTTATCCATGATACAAGGACCTTGAATCTCAAAAATCAATAAAAACCCATTCCAAATCGACCTTCAAATCAAGATTTTTTTATTTTCCTAACTTTGAATTTTTAAACTCAACTTTATAGATTGAAATCATGAAAAACGAGGTGGATAATCTTGGAAAGTGAATAAAATGAAGGTATAATTAGATAACCAATGATTATATGTGAAAAAACATCGAGAATCACCTTAAACGAAACTTTCTAGCTCCCAAAATGTCAAAAATACAAAATGGGTTCGATTTGGTCTTAAACTCGTGATTGCCGCTTAAGCGGCGCTTTGTCCACTTAAGGGGCCTGGTCAAAGGGTAAAACTACCGTTAAAGTGGTCAAATGGTTGCTAAAACAGCTCGGTCAAATGGTCAATGGCCGCTAAAGCTGTAACACCTCGTACGTTTCTAAGTCTGGCTAACAACCGTAACACTTATGGAAATATGACGACATGGGAGGATTGCTGAATTTTGTATTAAATTGTGGGCATTTAAAGGCTTGTACAATTGGGCCCTAAATGAGGCCCAATTATTATGAGAAAGACATGGCCCAAAAGGGTTATTTTTGACCCATTCTTCCATTTTAATCCATTTGACCAAATCAACATAGCATTAAATGCAAATTAAAAGATAAGGGAGACATGAGTGACTATATAAAGAGGAAAAATCAGATTTTATTGCATTAAGCTCTCATGTACTTTCTAGACTTTACCAAAAACAAATTGCCCTTTTGCTCTCAAGAACCCTAATCACTCTTTTGGTCAAGATCGTCAATTGGTAAGATTTGGTAAGTGTTTATTATGATGGATTAATATATTTTATGCATAATATATGGTGAATATTATATTGGTTATGTTAGTGGAATATTGAGAAGTTCACAAAAGTGAAAGGTTACATGTTTGCTTAAACCGGAGGGTGGTTTGTCTTGTAAACTTGACTATGGATTTGTGGCTTTGAAGAGAGTGAAATTGGTGGAGTAAATATTGACATGTGAGATGTGATTATGGTCCTACTTTTTTTTATTCTTGTGCATAACATTTGGAATTGATAGTGAGAAATCGATTGTAGTTTTGGTGTCGTATTGGCCGTGAAATGTGGTTTTGAGTGTCGTTATGTGTGTTGTGAGACCATGGATGAATGTTGGTGTTTAAGATGATCAAAAATATGTTCAAATATGTTGGATTGTGATCATGGACCATTCATGGCATTAAAAGACCCAAAAAAAGTCATTTCGGACCAAAACGGGCATCCGCCCCCGCAGACGAGGGCATCTGCGGGGGCAGATGCCAATGCAGAAGGCCCTGGAATTTTCCAGAGGCCATCTGCGCTTGCATCTCAGCCACCTGCGTGCCCAGGTGGCAGCGCAGGTCGCTCCAGATTTTGTTTTGTATGCTTCCGTCTCTAGTTGATCCCCGAAAGCCCCGATACCCTTTTTGGATATAATTATCAACTTGTGGTGTTGTTTTAATGACTTTAAAGTATTGTATGGAGGTGTGTTGGAATGTATTAAGTATGGATGATTGCTTATATGTTGTCATAAAGGAATAATTATGACGGAATGATAAAAGGAAAAGCGTAAAGGGTAAGTGTGGTGTGAAATGCTATCGAGGTATGATCTTTTGGCAATGTGGGTAATGTTATGGTGTTGTTGATAAGGAAATGCAGTGGAATGTATTGTAAAGGGGTGACATGACGTTATATGGTAGTTGGATGGTTCATTGTCGTCTTGTACGCCTTTATAGTGACTAGTTGCTAATGTAAGTTCCGGTATGGACTTGTATTGTAGAGTAAGACGTAAGGAAGAAGCTGGACTATTGTGTTCGTACATAGACTTGTGCATTATTCATACTTGAAAGTGAAGGTATGTAAGGCTACTCTTTCCGTATCATACTGCAGCACATAGTGTCACATTGTCATTACACATGTTCCATTCCAAAATGTCCAAAGATGTTCCATTCCCGGTTGTTAATCATTGTTACACACATGTTCTTTATACCTTGATCAAATGTAATTCACATGACTCATGTTCATTGAATAATGTTCCAAAGTTTCTATAACATTGTAACCACTAAAGTACCAATCTCTCACAAGTTAAAGTATCAATCTCAAAAGTAAAGAATTAAAGTAATGAACACTTGTTGAGAACGGGTGGCAACCCAAAGGGGCATAAGCCTAGCTAGGGGCGATCCCGAATGATTATTGGATACAGGGGGCAGCTCAAAGGGGCATAAGTCTAGCTAGAGACGAACCTTCTTTATTGATTATGGGTGGCAGCTCAAAGGGGCATAAGCCTAGCTAGAGACGATCCCAATGTTATTTCCCACTGATCAGTTGGGCCCGGGCATATATGATTGATGATCACATGAATGATGAAGAAGTAAAGTAATGTGAAATGAAGCAAATAAAGTAATGCACATGATCCCACACTTGTACACTATAGTAGTTTATTCATGTAACATGTTCACTTGTGCTTGTTTTCATCAAAGCTCCTATACCTCAAATGTTTACTTATAGTCTTACATACTCAGTACATTCCTCGTACTGACCCCTCTTGGGGAATTTACCTTACTTGCTGCAGGCGCAGGTACTAGTAGGCCTCCGCAGTAGGTTGCCAGTTGTTGCATATCGTTGGTGAGCTCTAGTTAGTTTGGGGCTTCTCCGAGTCTCACTTGTATATGTATTTTGGTATTGTACATGGTGTATAAAGCGGGGACTTGTCCCGACTTTTAGTTTGGTTTGGTCAATGCATCTGTTAGAGGCTTTTGTAGACGCAAGTGGGTATATGTATATAAGGTAACTCATGAAGTCCTGTTTTGATGGCCTCAACGGCTAAGTTTCTCAAATGTGTATCTATATATAAATGTCACGTGTTCCATAATTTCCAATATTAGTCGTCCATGTTGTTATGTTATAGTAGTGTTTCTATGGCATGAATATAAATGTATAGAAGCACAACTTGGTTCTCTCGGGCCTTATCGGCTACGGGTGCCAATCACGCCTCGTGGGATTTGGGGTGTGACAAAAGCGGTATCAGAGCAGGTCGTTCTAAGGGTTTCTACAAAGCCGTGTCTGAGTAGAGTCTTACTTATCAATGTGTTGTGCACCACATTTATAAGTAGGAGGCTACGGGACATTTAGGATGTTGTTTCTCTTCTTCATTTCTAGATCGTGCATTAGAGCCAAATTTATAGGTGGGGATTGTTTCTGACCACAAGTATTGTTGTTCTTGTGTAGTATAGAAAATGCCGATGACAAGAAGAGGTCGAGGAAAAAGTAAGAGGATAGATAGAATTGCTGGTGAAGGAACCAGTATGCCACCACCTGATCAAGTTAATCAAGGCGATGCTGAGAATGAATTTGTGTCACGAGCTTCCTCCACTCCCTCTGTTCCAGAAGAGTCGAGTAGGAGAAGAGTACCTGCAGATCCACCAGTAAATACTACCACTGATCAGGACTTAAAGGATGCAGTGCAGATGTTGACTCGAATAGTTGTTGCACAGGTTCAGGGACAAGGTGGTCCAGTGACGGGTGATGATAGCGCAGCAAGAGCAGCTAGCCGCAGAACACAGGACTTCTTGAAATTAGATTCTCCCACATTCACTGGATCAGACCCAAAGGAAGATCCGCAGGATTATATAAATCAAATCCAAAGGCCTTTGGAAGTGATGCACGTGTCCGGTGTGGAAACGGTCGAGCTTGCGGCTTATCGATTAAAGGGTGAAGCTATATTGTGGTACGAAGACTGGAAACGGTCAAGGGGCATTGATGCACTCCCCGCTAGTTGGGAAGAATTTAAATTGGCATTCCTTGATCACTATCTCCCCTATGAGGTCCAAGAGGCTCGTGCAGACCAATTCTTGAATTTGCGACAAGGCAACATGAGTGTTAGAGAATACAGCCTCAAGTTTAATTCCTTGGCCCGGTATGCTCTGAATGTGGTAGCTACGATGACTGACAGAGTTCACCGGTATGTGGACAGACTGGAACCATATTTGATCCTAGATTACACTATTGCTGCGTTGAATAGGGACATGGACATAGCTAGAATAAGGACTTTGCACAGAAAATGGAAGATCAAAGGCAACGAAGAAGAATACAAGGGTTTGACGAAGGGTCGTCGAAGAGGGCTAGATCTACGGGACAGTCTATGGTGTCCCAAGGAGAGTTTAGACCTCGGAGTTTCAACAGGCTGCCGAGACCCTCATTTTCTTATTCCACGGCAGGCACTCCATCTCAAGTTCGAGGGTCTAGAGGCAGTTATGTCGGGCGCAGCAGTATGGTTCGAGGTCCACAGACAGCAGGATTTCCTCACCACCCGTTTCAGCACTGCGGGAAGTTTCATTTAGGTGAATGCAGGATTGGAAGGAATGTTTGTTATTTTTGCAGTGAGCCAGGGCACATGGCGAGAGAGTGTCCACAGAGGAGCATGGGTGGTATAGCACGACCTGCGGGGTCGGCTGTTGCATCATCATCATTCGTGCCTTCCTTTGGTAGAGGAGCACAGCCTATGGGACGAGGTAGAGGTGCTAGAAGAGCAGCTAGTTCCAGCGGAACGCAGAATCGTATTTATGCACTAGCTGATGGTCAAAATTTGGAGGCATCACCTGATGTGGTCACAGGTATCTTGTCCATATTTTCACATAATGTGTATGCATTGATTGATCCGGGTTCTACATTATCATATGTTACTCCTTTGATTGCTGAAAAATTTAAAAGAACGCCGAAATTACTAGTAAGTCAATTGAAGTAACGACACCGGTTAGTGAATCTATCATAGTAAAGAGAGTTTATCGTGATTGTATAGTCACTGTTTGTGGTTATGATACATTGGTCGATCTTGTTGAACTAGACATGCTAGATTTCGATGTTATCATGGGAATGGATTGGTTAGCCTCTTGCTATGCCACGGTAGACTGCCGAGCTAAGAGAGTACAATTTCATTTTCCACAAAAGGATGTTTTTGAATGGAGAGGTAATGTGGGAGAACCGAGAGGCAAATTTATTTCCTATCTTAAGGCTAGGAAAATGATATCCAAGGGATATATATGTCACTTAGTGAGAGTGCATGCTACTGAAGCGAAGTCACTAATTCCTGAATCCGTTCCGGTAATAAATGAATTTCTTGATGTATTTCCTGAAGATCTTCCAGGTTTACCTCCAAAACGGGAAGTGGAATTTGGCATTGATGTGATTCCAGACACTCAGCCTATTTCTATTCCTCCGTACAGAATGGCTCCAGCAGAATTAAGAGAATTAAAGGAGCAATTGAAAGATTTGTTGGACAAGGGGTTCATCAGACCTAGTATGTCTCCGTGGGGTGCGCCAGTATTATTTGTACGGAAGAAAGATGGCACATTGAGAATGTGTATTGACTACCGGCAATTGAACAAAGTAACAATCAAAAACAAATATCCTCTCCCCAGAATTGATGATTTATTTGATCAACTACAGGGTGATAAATGCTTTTCAAAGATTGATTTTAGGTCGGGTTATCACCAGGTGAGGGTAAGAGAAGAAGATATACCCAAGACAGCATTCCGAACACGGTATGGACATTATGAATTTTTAGTCATGTCATTTGGACTAACAAATGCACCTGCAGTTTTTATGGATTTAATGAATAGGGTATTCAAGCCATTTCTCGACGTGTTTGTGACGGTATTTATTGATGATATATTGGTTTACTCGAGATCACAAGAGGACCACGCTAATCACTTGCGGCAAGTGTTACAGATTTTTCGTGACCGTAAGTTGTATGCAAAGTTATCTAAATGTGAGTTTTGGTTGAAATCTGTGGCATTCTTGGGTCATATCGTATCGGATGAAGGCATACGGGTTGATACCCAGAAGATTGAGGCGGTGAAGAATTGTCCAAGACCTGCAACGCCTACAGAAATTCATAGTTTTCTTGGTTTGGCCGGTTATTATAGAAGATTTGTTGAAGGGTTTTCTTCTATTTCCACACCATTGACAAAGTTAACCCACAAGGCAACTAAATTCCAGTGGAATGATGCATGCGAAAGGAGTTTCCAAGAGCTGAAAAATAAATTGACTTCTACACCTGTATTAGTACTTTCGGAGGGCACAGAAGGGTACACAGTATATTGTGATGCTTCCGGGGTTGTCCTTGGTTGTGTATTGATGCAGCATGGAAGGGTAATAGCATATGCCTCACGGCAATTACGGCCACACGAGAGAAATTATCCCACTCATGACCTTGAATTGGTAGCGGTAGTATTTGCTTTAAAGATATGGCGTCATTATCTATATGGAGTTCATGTTGATATTTAAACTGATCACAAAAGTTTGCAATATATCTTTAAACAGAAGGAACTCAATTTGAGGCAACGAAGGTGGTTAGAGCTTTTGAAAGACTATGATGTTGATATTTTATACCATCCAGAGAAGGCAAATATGGTAGCAGATGCATTGAGTCACAAGGCAATGGGAGACACTAGTGGCCAACCGACAGAAAAGAAAGAAATAATCAAAGACCTATGTCAGCTAGCCAGCTTGGGAGTTCGTCTACTTGAATCCTCAGATAAGGGAGTTATTGTGCAGAATGCAGCAGAATCCTCCTTAATAACTGAAGTGAAAGAGAAGCAGTTTGCGGATTCTGTGTTATTGCAGCTAAAGGAAAATGTACAGTAGAATTTGATAAAGGCATTTGATCTTACACAGGAAGGGGTGCTCCAATGCCAAGGTAGACTATGTGTGTCGGATGTAGACGAATTGAGGAAGCAAATTATGACAGAGGCGCATTACTCGCGCTATTCTATTCATCCAGGTGCTACGAAAATGTATCATGATTTAAAGAAAGTGTATTGGTGGGGAAATATAAAGAAGAACATTGCGGAATTCGTTGCTCAATGCCCGAACTGTCAACAAGTGAAAGTGGAACATCAGAAACCGGGAGGTTTCATGCAATGTATCAATCTTCCAGTCTGGAAATAGGATATGATTAATATGGATTTCATTACGGGTTTGCCTCGTACATTGCGGAAGTTTGATTCTATATGGGTCATAGTGGACAGACTTACCAAGTCAGCGCATTTTCTACCGGTCAAAATGACCTATACAACTGAGGATTATGCAAAATTATATGTGAAAGAAATAGTACGATTGCATGGTATTCCACTTTCTATTATATCAGATAGAGGAGCACAGTTCACAGCGCACTTTTGGAGATCTTTTCAGCAAGTTTTAGGCACACAGGTGTATTTAAGTACGGCTTTCCATCCTCAGACTGATGGACAAGCAGAATGTACTATTCAGACACTTGAAGATATGCTACGAGCTTGTAAATTAGATTTTTAGGGCAGTTGGGATGACCATTTGCCTCTTATTGAATTTGCCTACAACAATAGCTATCATTCAAGTATAAAATGGCACCTTATGAAGCGTTATACGGACGAAAATGTAGATCACCAATTGGGTGGTTTGAAGCAGGTGAGACTACTTTACTTGGGCCAGAACTTATTCATCAGGCTATGGAGAAGGTTAAGGTGATTCAACAACGATTACAAATGTCCCAGAGTCGACACAAGTCCTATGCTGATGTGAGAAGAAGAGGACTTGAGTTTGCCATAGGTGATTGGGTATTTCTGAAAGTGTCACCAATGAAAGGAGTAATGCGATTCGGTAAGAAAAGGAAACTGAGTCCACGGTATATAGGCCCATATGAAATTATTAGAAGATTTGGGCAAGTTGCATATGAGTTAGCGCTACCTCAGGAACTTTCTACAGTTCATCCGGTATTCCATGTATCAATGCTTTGGAAGTGCATAGGGGATCCATCTCGTTTTACTCCTATTGACGATATAGGTCACAGAAGATCTTACCTATGAGGAGATACCTGTAGTTATTCTGGATAGACAAGTGAAGAGGTTGAGAAACAAAGATGTTGCTTCCGTAAAGGTACTTTGGAGAAATCAGCAAATAGAAGAGGTCACATGGGAAGCTGAAGAAATTATGAAATCCAAGTACCCTCATTTGTTTCAAAGAGAAGAATGACAAGTAAGTATTTATAAGCTTTGAGTGTATATCTATAAACTGACATGAAGAATGCTCCTAAACTTGTAATTGTCTACTTTGCAATGATAACACTAACATTCGAGGACGAATGTTTCTAAGGGGGGAAGAATGTAACACCTCGTACGTTTCTAAGTCTGGCTAACAACCGTAACACTTATGGAAATATGACGACATGGGAGGATTGCTGAATTTTGTATTAAATTGTGGGCATTTAAAGGCTTGTACAATTGGGCCCTAAATGAGGCCCAATTATTATGAGAAAGACATGGCCCAAAAGGGTTATTTTTGACCCATTCTTCCATTTTAATCCATTTGACCAAATCAACATAGCATTAAATGCAAATTAAAAGATAAGGGAGACATGAGTGACTATATAAAGAGGAAAAATCAGATTTTATTGCATTAAGCTCTCATGTTCTTTCTAGACTTTACCAAAAACAAATTGCCCTTTTGCTCTCAAGAACCCTAATCACTCTTTTGGTCAAGATCATCAATTGGTAAGATTTGGTAAGTGTTTATTATGATGGATTAATATATTTTATGCATAATATATGGTGAATATTATGTTGGTTATGTTGGTGGAATATTGAGAAGTTCACAAAAGTGAAAGGTTACATGTTTGCTTAAACCGGAGGGTGGTTTGTCTTGTAAACTTGACTATGGATTTGTGGCTTTGAAGAGAGTGAACTTGGTGGAGTAAATATTGACATGTGAGATGTGATTATGGTCCTACTTTTTTTTATTCTTGTGCATAGCATTTGGAACTGATAGTGAGAAATCGATTGTAGTTTTGGTGTCGTATTGGCCGTGAAATGTGGTTTTGAGTGTCGTTATGTGTGTTGTGAGACCATGGATGAATGTTGGTGTTTAAGATGATCAAAAATATGTTCAAATATGTTGGATTGTGATCATGGACCATTCATGGCATTAAAAGACCCAAAAAAAGTCATTTCGGACCAAAACGGGCATCCGCCCCCGCAGACGAGGGCATCTGCGGGGGCAGATGCCAACGCAGAAGGCCCTGGAATTTTCCAGAGGCCATATGCGCTTGCATCTCAGCCACCTGCGTGCCCAGGTGGCAGCGCAGGTCACTCCAGATTTTGTTTTGTATGCTTCCGTCTCTAGTTGATCCCCGAAAGCCCCGATACCCTTTTTGGATATAATTATCAACTTGTGGTGTTGTTTTAATGACTTTAAAGTATCGTATGGAGGTGTGTTGGACTGTATTAAGTATGGATTATTGCTTATATGTTGTCATAAAGGAATAATTACGACGGAATGATAAAAGGAAAAGCGTAAAGGGTAAGTGTGGTGTGAAATGCTATCGAGGTATGATCTTTTGGTCAATGTGGGTAATGTTATGGTGTTGTTGATATGGAAATGCAGTGGAATGTATTGTAAAGGGGTGACATGACGTTATATGGTAGTTGGATGGTTCATTGTCGTCTTGTACGCCTTTATAGTGACTAGTTGCTAATGTAAGTTCCGGGTATGGACTTGTATTGTAGAGTAAGACGTAAGGAAGAAGCTGGACTATTGTGTTCGTACATAGACTTGTGCATTATTCATACTTGGAAGTGAAGTTATGTAAGGCTACTCTTTCCGTATCATTCTGCAGCACATAGTGTCACATTGTCATTACACATGTTCCATTCCGAAATGTCCAAAGATGTTCCATTCCCGGTTGTTAATCATTGTTACACACATGTTCTTTATACCTTGATCAAATGTAATTCACATGACTCATGTTCATTGAATAATGTTCCAAAGTTTCTATAACATTGTAACCACTAAAGTACCAATCTCTCACAAGTTAAAGTATCAATCTCAAAAGTAAAGAATTAAAGTAATGAACACTTGTTGAGAACGGGTGGAAACCCAAAGGGGCATAAGCCTAGCTAGGGGCGATCCCGAATGATTATTGGATACAGGGGGCAGCTCAAAGGGGCATAAGTCTAGCTAGAGACGAACCTTCTTTATTGATTATGGGTGGCAGCTCAAAGGGGCATAAGCCTAGCTAGAGACGATCCCAATGTTATTTCCCACTGATCAGTTGGGCCTGGGCATATATGATTGATGATCACATGAATGATGAAGAAGTAAAGTAATGTGAAATGAAGCAAATAAAGTAATGCACATGATCCCACACTTGTACACTATAGTAGTTTATTCATGTAACATGTTCACTTTTGCTTGTTTTCATCAAAGCTCCTATACCTCAAATGTTTACTTATAGTCTTACATACTCAGTACATTCCTCGTACTGACCCCTCTTGGGGAATTTAACTTACTTGCTATAGGCGCAGGTACTAGTAGGCCTCCGCAGTAGGTTGTCAGTTGTTGCAGATCGTTGGTGAGCTTCAGTTAGTTCGGGGCTTCTCCGATTCTCACTTGTATATGTATTTTGGTATTGTACATGGTGTATAAAGCGGGGACTTGTCCCGACTTTTAGTTTGGTTTGGTCAATGCATCTGTTAGAGGCTTTTGTAGACGCAAGTGGGTATATGTATATAAGGTAACTCATGAAGTCCTGTTTTGATGGCCTCAACAGCTAAGTTTCTCAAATGTGTATCTATATATAAATGTCACATGTTCCATAATTTCCAATATTAGTCGTCCATGTTGTTATGTGATAGTAGTGTTCCAATGGCATGAATATGAATGTATAGAAGCACAGCTTGGTTCTCTCGGGCCTTATCGGCTACGGGTGCCAATCACGCCTCGTGGGATTCGGGGTGTGACAAAAGCGGTCAACCAGCCGCTAAAGCGACTACACCAGCACAGCAATTTCAAAAACTTGTTTTGACCCTCAGAACTCATTCAGAACTTTATAAACATGAACCAGCAGTGCAAATTGATCATAAAACACGTTCTGGACCTAATGGAATTATTGGATTTATGAAAAGAGGTCATTTATAAGAAATTAACTCCCGAGACCCCTTTAGGCTATTTTAACTAGTTTCTGTTTAAGAGGTCAAAATGCAAAATAAAGGCTCAGGGCTCGAACTAACCATGCTCCTAACTCAAAGTCAAACTAATCACTTTAAGACTGTTTAAAACAACAAACTCATTTAAATCACTCCTGAACGCATTGGGGACTGTGCAAACCATTCTCGCAACTCATAAATATGATATAAAACAACCACGGAGAAGGGCGAAATGATCAAAACATAAAAAATTATAAAAATCACTACGAGGATCATTACAAACTTATATCCAAAATTTCCCCCCCCCCCCTCTCTCGCTGCTTTGCTACTCTATTTTTCTCATTTTTGCTTTCTTTTTTTTTAAAACTTTTTTTGCTCTTCTAATTCTAATAATCAAGTACAATTTTTTAGTTTTTCTTATTTTTCCTTCATTATGATGGAGATAGTTAAGGATAAAGAGCCAATTTTGCTTCCCCTTTCCAATTTCTTCTTAGTAGTTGGATAAATAAATGTTACACATGATGTGTAGGAACTTTATAATTGTTATATATAATATGTATAAGATTTCTATAGAAACTTTATAATTATTATATAAAATATGTGTCTGCATAATATTTTTACTGAAAATATATAATTGTTGTATAGAATATATAGCTGAAATAATTGTTGAAGCTAATGTGTATAGAAACTGCATAATTGTTGTATAGAATATATATCTGTATATGATGTGTATCAAAATTATATCACTATTATATAAATATGTATTCGTATAGGATGTATATGAAAATTGTATCATTATTTGTATGAAAATATATCTATCGTGATTGTACATGCATAAAAAATATATCAATGTTATATTAAATGTATATGCTTCTTATCTATTTCAACTAAATTAGCACATTATCATTTGGAAGTTTTTATATATAAAGTGTATAATAATTATATCTATTCTATAATATATACATTATGTAATTAGTGTATGTGTTTGTGTATATATATATATATAAACAAATAGACGTGAAAGATTATAGTGCGTTGACTTTTTTTTATTCTAACTATCTCCATCATAGGTGGCAAAAATAAGAAAGACTACAAAATTGTTTTGATTGATTTTTCTTAAAAAAATTAAAGCAGCAATTAAAAGAGCAGAAAAAGGTTTTTTTAAAGAGCAGCCAAAAGAAGAAAAAAAAAAAAAAAAAAAAGAAAGCATGAAAAGTAAAAAATGGAACAAAAAGTAGCAATGAAAATCAAAACAAAAGGCTATAATTTGAGAAATTAATTTCAGGGGTCATTCAGTTGGGATTATTTTCAGGATAATTTCATACATATACAATAAAGTATTTAGTTTACAATAAATATAGTCATATTTTGTTAACATAAAAAATAGCCAAAAGTTAAAAAAAAATGCTGGATTTAGCCATGCGTGAACTGTGACTAAACAATAGAGAAATCGTGGCTAATAGCTGCATTTTTTATAGTGAGTGTCGCTGTTATATACACTGATTCTCAACATATTTCTCACATTTAAAAATGGAAACAATGTAATGGAGCAAATTTCTACCTCTTCCATACAGGTGACAAAAAAAATCTTCAATAAAAATGGTAGTTGTATATGTAATATTTATATAATGTATCGATATTGTATAAATAGTTATGTGATGATATATTGATATTGTATAAATAGTAATGTATGTATCGATATTGTATGATAAAAAATGACTGGATGTATATGTAATGTAGCGATCGTGTATATATAATGTATGACTATGTATCAACAATATGTACAATAGTACCATCTTTAGAAGATGACAATCCTTTTAAGTCATCCTCCGATAAAGTTACAGTAGTTACAGACTATCGATGCTTCACTAAAGATGAAATCTCTCGGTAGGCTTTTGAATCCCAGAGAATGAATAATTATACAACTCAATAACTATCTAGACCAATGTCCTTTTCGATTTAACCACTTACAAAATTTGAATAATATCTCTCATAGTGGTTATACTAAAACACAACAACTTAAATAGCAATTTTTGATTTTTAGATAGAAGATAATAAAGTAGCAATTGTCAACTCAAAAGAACCTCAGGCTTAAATTCAACTGCAACAACCACTAAAGAATTTGGTTTGCAAGTTCTTTCAATTCCGACCAACTCAAAATCTCCTCTAAGCAGTTTCAATTTTTAGAAATGAGCTTCTTTCAATATTTGAATCTTTTGATATGTTATTCTCTCAAAATTATTCATGTTTGCGGCACGTTAAATTTTAAAAATCAATCATTCAAGAAACATTGATAGATGAAAGCAACGAAGAAGAAGGAGGAGGATGAGGAAAAGGAGAAGAAGGAGCAGAAGGAGAAGAAAGAGAAAAAGGAGAAGGAGGAGCAAAAGAAGAAGGAGAAGAAGGAGAAGAAGAAGAAGAAGAAGAAGAAGAAGAAAGGAACTTGTACATTTTGGGCAACAATATTAGCCGAAGGACAATTTTAAGAAATAAAATAGGCCGAATGGATATTTTGAGAAATAACCATTAAATGGGGTTATTTTGTTTTATAAAAAATTTAACCTAATGAATATTTTATTTAATTTTTCACTATTTTTAACCGAATGACCATTTGTGTACTTCCTCCTTAAGAAAAATCGTGCGAATTTGATTTAAACTGGACAATATCACATCATATTAAAAATACCATTAGGTTAATTTAGTTCAACAATTAATTTAAGGGAAAAGAACAAAAGTGTCACTCGGTGGAAACTATTCCCAGCCTAACGACCCAAAAATTTCATTTTCAAATTGTAGCCACTTTTGTTGACTAAAAGTCTAAGTTGATTTTTGTTTGGCGCTAGTCTTTTTTTTCTGGCTTTTTTTGAAAAAAATAAAATATTTTAGTTGCAATTTAATTTTTTTTCAAAAACTTTTATTTCAACTCTTTTTTTAAAAAAAAAAAATTCACTGCTTTATTTTCGCTCTTTCTTTTTTCTTTTTCGCAGTTTGTTTTATTGCTCTTGTAATTGTTGCTCTTTTTTTAACAATCAAATACAATTTTGTAACATTGTAATTACAACAACAACAACATACCCAGTGTATTTCCATAAAGTGGTGTCTTGAGAAGGTAAAGTGTACACAATCCATACCACTACCTCAGATGAACTAGAGAGGTTGTTTTCGATAGACCCCCGACTCAGGACAAATAACAGTATAACAAACATAAAAATATTGTAATTGTTACTCTTTTTTATCAATTAAATATAAAAGAGTGTATTTTTTTAAATACCATCCAAAAATGTAATAATAGCAGATACACGTATCATTGATACTAAATACATGTATCAATGCATATTTGATAACAAATAAAATCTTTGCTACCAGATAAAGATACATATTTTCTACAACGATTATATAATTTCTATACATATTCTATACATATACATATTTTGTACAACAATGATATAGTTTCTATACACATCGTATATAGATACATATTCTATACACCGATGATATATTTTCTATACACATCGTAAATAGATACATATTCTACACAACAGTTATACAGTTTCTATATAATCCTATACAACTTTTAGTTGCATTAATTATCCAAATACATATTCTATACACCAATTATATAGTTTTTATACACATTATATACAAATACATATTCTATGCAACAATTATACATTTTCTATACAAATTCTATACAACATTTAGCTGCAATTATTATTCAGATACATATTTTATACGGCCATGAGAGGGAATTAATATGACTTAGTGACCATTTAATGGGTCAAGTTTGGAAAGGCTATTTTGAGTGGTATTTCTTTGCCTGAATGAACAACCCATGTCCTTTTCCCTTAATTTAACAAGATCTGTAATTTGTTATCATCCTCTACAACATAAAAGGGCTAACCACATTGGCAATAACAATGTTGGATAATCTCTTGGGTGTACACACGCACAGGCCCAACGCGCATATGTGATTTATTTGTTCAATTTAATTAGGTAAATTACACAAACATCCAAAAATGTGGGTCATTTATACATAAAATCCTACACCTTTTAAAATATTACATAAAATTCCAGATCTGAAGAATTAAGCTTGATATATATCTAAGATTCTTACCACTGCACACCACTCCACCATTTTTGCTCCCAAATCAAGCAACACAATATTTCAAAACTTCTCATTCAAAATTTTTGGTAACGTCTCCCCATGTCTGCATTTCTATCTCTTTCTCTTCAACCTCCAACAACTGCAATAATTCATTAAGTTGATATTAAATCGATTTCACCAATTTCATTGTCTTTTTTTGATCCTTTTATCAATTTTTCTTTTATGAATTTTGAAATTTTTTTCAACCTTTTAAGCCAATATCCATTAAGATAAAGAGGAGAAATTGAACAATCAGTTGTTAGATTTCCGATGAGAACGACCAAGGTGGCGGTGGTGGTGCCTGCGAACAACGGAGGTGGTAGTGGTGGTGGATTAATGTATCAATCACAAGTATCAAGTATACATACATCAGGCATATGTATCAGATAAATGCATTTGATACATATATAGGTACATATCAAGAACTTGTGTGCTCTTCCCATAATTTAAGGATGATGCATATGTTTTTTGGTCATTTAATGGCTTCACCACCCTCATTCAGTTTGGGTATTTTTCAATTGATATATATGAATTTTATTTAATTCTGTGATACATTTTGTATGTGCACCATTGATACATTTTAACCTGTGAGAAACGGTATGTGTAATACTAAAATAATAGTTTAATTTGATACATTTTGTATATGTATCAGTATTTCTTTCTATTCACTGCTCATTATACTTTCATTTCATATAATAAAAAAATACGTATCAAATTTTGTGCGATGCTTTTTTGTGAATCACAATTGCGTCAATTTTATAGGCGTCGTACCTGATCTCAGAAATCCAAACTCTCAAATATTGTAACAACACCGAGACAGTCGACATTGACGATATATCAGTTTCAAACTATCCGAGAATTGAAAATTTGAGAAAGAAAAAAAAAAGAGAGATGAAGAAAATCAGATGGAAAGTTTTTTATTTTTCTGTTATGTTTTAGAGATTTTAGTGATTCTTTCCGAAACGAATTTCACATGATTCACTCGCCTAAATTAATTTGATTCCGTTACTTCCTTAATTAACTAATTGAATATTTGGAAATGTATCAAAACAAATATGTATCACGGCTAAAAATATGTATGAAAAAACGTCATTTATGGGATTTTATGTAATTAGAAAAAATCGTGGTAAAAAATGTAATTGATATGAAATTTCTGTAAGTTACTCATTTAATTACGGTTTACCATGTTGCTAACATGTCATGGTACATACTTACAAATATTGTTATATATTTAGCTATTAATTTCGTGCATTTATTTTTAAGGTTTATTATGGGATAAGAAGGAGAGGGTTGATGATCTTAGTGCTGTTATTCTCACCAAATCCGCTTATTGCTCCATGTAGTTTCTTCTATTAGCTACTGACATGACTCGATTATCGTCATCTAATTCAAGTCATATTCAATTCCAGTGGAGGTGATCCAAATATTAAGTTCATGGTGACGACTACTATTTTGTTATCATTCTTATTTCAGTATTTTTAGTTGTGTCGGGATTTCAGGCTATATTTATATTGTTTCCTTTTTGATTCCGTTATTTCTTGAATTTATAGAGTTATTTAACATGTTCAAACATTTTACTTCATTTATATTTTATTTAATTAGTTGTAAAACAAATTTAAGGTATGATTCGATTTCGATCATTATTTAAGGATGGGTAGTCGCTCGTTAGGTGTCAGTCGCGACTAGCGAAAATGCATGAGTCGTGACATTGCCCCACTGCAACCCTTTGAAGAGTCACCCCTCCTGTCCCATTAATTGCCACACTAATTCTAAATTAGTCTTTCGAAAACTTGTTAGGTCAATTAGATTTTGACACATATGGTCTACCTAATATTTTTTGTTTCTTAATGCTTTAGACTTTCAATGATCAGAAAATTTCCTTTGCCTTCAAACACTTGTGCTTAGTGCTCACCTCTCCTTTTCCTTTAAATTTTCTTCTTCTTTTGCCTTTTGCATATCTTTCTTTTTTTAAATTTCATTTTTTTTCTTGTGATCCAAAGAGAGATGGGGCTCAATGCATGATTGTGCATGTAGTACTCAGCTAAAGCTTTTTCCAAGTTACTACAAAAGGATGTGACATAATCTATAGTCATAAATACTTCACTATTTGAGGCACTATTGAATGTTATTTGGCTAAATGAATCAAGACAGTTAAGCTGTCT
Source organism: Capsicum rhomboideum (assembly GCA_031232105.1). NCBI lineage: Eukaryota > Viridiplantae > Streptophyta > Magnoliopsida > Solanales > Solanaceae > Capsicum > Capsicum rhomboideum. The sequence goes on along the minus strand of CP124715.1, from coordinate 38,239,245 downwards.
ATTTCCTATATTTCATCTCATGACCCAATATTTGCATGATTGAATCTTGTTCGAATGTATAGCATCCCATCATTAGAATAAAGGGTCACCAGGCACCTAAAAAAGTGAAATTATCTGCGAATTTCGTGGCTAGTCTATCTGAAATTGCTTGTGGCTAATAATTATTTTTTGATAATAAGTCGCTAATCCATTAATAAATAGGAATAGTAACAAATTTAATGTTTAACTACAAAATTTATCTGCGGCTAATTTTTTCGTTTTGAGGATTTTCTTATCTTCCTATAGATACGATTTGAGGGTCCGCTTTAATGTTGTATCAATTCATGCAACTTTCATTCATTCTCATATGTCATTATTTCGAAGGTTCATTCTCAATTTATTTATTTTAATTTTTGTGGAGGGGATTTGATATTCCTCAATCTTAATTTACACATTGTGAAGTTGTTGAAGGATCTCATTCTTTGGACATTAATACTTATATACCCCAATTTTATTTGTAGGGTACGTACGCACATCGACATAAATTTTGAAGTCTAGATACACATAATTCAACGTCATATTAAATTAGTACTTCATCCACTCCCAATATAATTAGTCATCTCGACAAATTGAATTTATTTTAAAATATTTGACGTGTTAAAAAAGTCAGCAAAGCTTATTTTCAAATAATATTTTTAATAATATTTTATCAGTATTTTACATAAATATTTGCAAATATTGGTGTCCAAAATCAGTATTTAACGTAAATATTTATGAATATTAGTTATTTAGTGTCAATCAAAAGCATGTCAAATCTTAATATCACAATGTTTAAGTAAGGTATGCGTATATCCTATCTTATCCAAATCTCACTTTTGGGATAATACTGAGTATGTTGTTGCCGTCGTCGATGGTAGCTCAACCTATTTAACAATGTAATTGCATTTTCTTCATAACCACTAAACATTTTAATAGAGGAACTACTTTGAATACAAAATTATTACAAAAAACAGAAGATAACTGAAATGGTAATCAAGGGTTAATCATAAAAAAGGAGTTCAAACATAGTAAATTATCTGTTACATATATTATTGTAATGTAATAATATGAAATCAGTATATATATTTTCTTAAAAGCATGATAATGATTAGGTCAAAGAGGCCAAGATGTTTGAAACTGAGGAAATCCTCCATACCCTTCGCCAACAATATTCTTCCCCATTCCTTGTGCTGCATACCCATTTTTTCCCTACCAATTTCATTCTTAATGTCAATCCAAACATCAAAATTATGGAAAATAACAAAAGATCAACTCTACATGCAGTCAGTTAAAGTTTTCTTTGGAACTGATTTTTCATATTATGTTATATTGTATGTTATTTATCAGAACAGTCTTTTTATCAGTTCAAAAATATTCAGACACAAACGATGTCGTTATAGACAAATTTGACTGTATAATATCTATGCTAGTTTGTATATATACACGTATAAGATTAAGTAGGTTAAGTTTCAAGGTAATTCTAACTTCATAAATTTTTTATGACCTAATATCCAGCAAATAAAAAATAGATGCCCTCAATATCAACTATATTAATGAGATTATCATCGAGGATTGTGATGAAATTGATAAAATTTCTCTATTCTTAACTCGAGGTCTCGAGTTTAAGCCTCGGGAATAGAGAAAATCTTCATAGGGAGTGCCTCACCCCCCACATGTCTTATGCAAAGGGAATTTGAATTAGTCGCGGCTCACAAATTAATAGACACCAACACCGCTTTTGAAATAAAAAAGGACAAAAGGCTCCTTTTCTTGAAGCATTTAAAATATTTTATATACATAGAAAGAGACACATTATAAGTTTGAATCGCATGCATTAATTCTACCTATAAAAAAGATTATCAGAGCAGAGACAATTTATTTATGATTCTATCTGAGAGGACTAGTAAAATGAAGGATCATGAATGTCGTATATTCTAATTAGGAGCTAGATTAATTGGTGATGAAAATACTTTTTTTTCCTTGAGAATGTTTTTATTTGTATGATGATGATGATTTAATATAGAAGAAAATGAGAAGTATACACAAGTGAAAGCACTTAAAATTAAATTTTAAAAAAGTGTACCTGCATTGAGTCCATGTCTTCCATCTCTGATGAGTTGAAATCATAAAACAAACTTGCTGCTGATAGTTTCATTGAAAGAAACTTCAACCAAAAAAAAGACTATTAGAAAGAGTTCGATTGAATTTATTAATTGTTCTAATTTTGCACTATGAAACTAGAACATAATATATAAGTCTATATATACTTACATCAATTTGATTCTGCAATGACCGGACATAGTTGATTATTACATCTAACATCACTGCCATTCCCATTGTCTGCAACATTTACTCGTGTTATAAGAATGCTTATTTAAGGAAAACATAGTACTAAGAAAATATGTTGCTTGGAATCTTCAAAAATTCTGCCGCACCATGTTAGATTCTTCAAAAATACACCATTTTTAGAGAATCAGCATGTGTCTGTCGACCTCTTTTAAGAGTACGAACAACATAGCTAAGAAATTCTTATTCAATAGAAATATATATTTACAAAAATTGAACAAGAAGGATTTTGATAGCAAGCATATAATATTACCTTATAACATCCGGGAACAAGTTCTTGCAAGCATCTGAGCTTTTCATTTATTTTCTCCCTTCGAAGCTAGTTCACAAACAAGAAATTACTCAATATTGCAATTTTACAAGCCTTTATATTCATAGAATTTGCTAATGATGAATACATGAGATAATTGACAAACACAATCAAACCTCTCTTTAACAATATCGTTTGTCCTGATTTTTAATTGCTACAGCAAAATGCTATTACAGAAAATATATAATGTAATATAACATGAAAACTCGATTCGACAAAAATCATGATTGTTACAATGAAATATTGCTATAGAAGATTAGTATTATAGAAAGGTCTGACTCCTATAAATTGAATTTAATTAAAGAATACTTACTCTCTCAGCCAAACTGTGACTGTCAGTAGCTTGTCCTCTCTTTGCTCTAACATGTACAACTTCTCTTGGCTTCTCAGCTTCTTTTTGATTGTTCCTTTTTCTCTTTCTCCCTTCACATGTGTTCTACCACAAAGAAATCATGGTAAAAAAGAATCAGTTTTTTCACAAGCTAGAATTCAACTAGCTTCCAGGACACATTACACTTAATTTAATAAATATTAATCAAAGGCATGATAGGAATAAAAGGTTGACAATTCCTCAATATCTTGTTCATTCGCAATAATTTCAAGAAGGGCATCATTCTCAAATGGAGCTGTTACAAAGAATTATCGACCATCGAGGTGAAAAATAACCACTTATAGCAAAATAAAACAAATCTTTTTTATAACACAAATTAAAAGAAACAAGAAATTAAGTGTGATAAAAAAAAATGAACATAATTTGTATTGATCACCTTGCCAGTATTTCCAGAGACTAGAGGTGGAGGAATTGGAATATTATTGTTGTTATTATTCAACATGGATTCTGATTCAGGGATTGTATCATTCATACTGCAGCCATAACTTGGACCTCCCAAAGTAAAAAACTGAGCAGCAGCAGCAGCCGCGGCGGGATCATATATATCATGGCTAATATTCATATTATCAGAATGAAAATTAGGCATGATGGGGAGTTGATGATGATGATTAGAGAAGTTTTGATCATTTGACAAAGCCAAAAACCCATGATGAATATTTGAGTTAAAATTCTGATCATCTTCAAGTTGTTGGCTTATGCTATTTAGGAGTTCCATATTTGAGTTCATCATGAGAGGGGAATTATTAGAAGTGGAATCCAAAGCATGAAAATCTAAAGCAGCAGAAGAAGAATCACCCATGAAATTTGGTAGATTCTTGATTTCTTTAATATGATAGGATTAGGTAATGCAAGAGAACAAATAATGCATGGGGTACTATCGTTTCTATGGCTAGCTAGGCTTTTAATATATACTATTCCATAAGTCTCATTTTATATCCCAGTGTTTAGCGGCGAAGTCAGAATTTGAAACTTATGATCTTTGAAATCTAATCTTTTTAAGTAACTGAGGTCTAATTTAATAGTACATACATATTCTAGAGATTTTAGAGATAAATATTGGGTTTCAACTAAAGCTACTGAGTTCGACGGAACCATAGCCAACACTCCTGCTCCCCTAATGTTTAACCGGACACAAAATTTAAACAATTCAACATGCTTTTCATATATTCTCCCTTCTCATAAAAAAAGGTAATTTTTTTTATTATATTAAGTAAGGCATACGAGTCATGCCATTAAAGATAAAATTTCGAATTATATGATTAAAGTTGTCATTTCTAATTATAGAAATATGACTTTTTTTCGGTATATAAAAAAAAAAAGTTGTACCACATAAATTGAGACAGAGATCATAAATGAGTTATGTGTCACACATTAAGGGGGATGGAGAGAGTAATATTTATTATTCAAATTGTGGCAATCAATTTAATGTATATTTTGATGATTGGAGAAAATAGAATATTATTGGGGAAAATATTAAAAGGAGATTCGTGGATGTAAACTCTTGATGGGTCCACTTCAATTTGATATATCAAGTAAATGGGACCATTACTCAACTTTGATCGAGTATGATCCAAATTGAGAATATCATTCCAATTCCTTTAATGGTTTGGCATCGAGTTGTTGGAAATGACAAGTGTACATTTCCATTGTCCACTTTTAATCTTTCTCATCAAATTTAGACCTCGTACTAGTTTATTAAAGATTCGATAAAGATTAATGATATCCTTGTTCATTGAGAAAAATGATTGTACCACTTGATCATCACTATTCATATTTTTGTCCATAACAAGTTTCTTGGTTTGAAAAATACAAAATATGAAAAATGTTAATAATATCAATTACTATATGAATTATGATTATTGTTTGTGTTGGTGTGGTGTTGTACCTCCTCTATTATTAAAGTGAAGTACTAAATCAAATTTTGATTGATTGACAGAATATATCTTCTTAATGTAATGATGTTGAATGGTCCTCTAATGAAATTTAATCTACGAAATAATTTGATTAATGAACAATACCATAAATGGATCGGTCATAAACATCTATATCGTAACATCAATTTTTGACGAAATGAAAAAGACATATATGATAGAATTATCGAAATACCTATATTTGTCTTATACACTAAAGAAATACTGAGAAGAGATATATTTCACATCTCATAAGGCTATAATTAAAAATAACATTGTTTCTGATAAAGAAATTCCTATAAAAATGAGAAATGCTCTACTTTTGAGTGCTCAATACTTCATAAACTTACTTTTAGAATTGAATCAAACTTGGAATCTATTTAAGATTAATATCAAAATCAAACTTATCCTTAGCAATTTTGTGAAAAACGTATTCAAAAAAATTATTTTTTGTGAAAACATTTCAAAAAATTATTTTTGCGAGAAACATTTTCATTTTTTATTTTTTTATTTTTTTATTTTTTTATTTTTTTATTTTTTTTTTGAAAAACATTTTCCTAGCTACCAAACATACCCAAAGTATAACTTGAAGATACCCAAGTACGATACTGACAAGTGTGATAGCAACTCCACAAGTGACAACTATATATCTACGTTAGTAGATTGGATATCACAATTACTTTCATCATATACCTCGAATGCGTCATTTTCAAGTCCTAATATTTCTTGGATCTTCAAAAAGTCTCTCTCTCTTTTAGCTACTTTATCAACGAATTTCCAAAAGTATCAAGGATACATGAAAGTTACAGATGCAGAGAGAAAAACGAGGAAAAGAAGTAGACAATCAAGATTTTCCCTTTTGGTCATTTTTGTAAAATTAAAACTTGACTGGAATTGTACTACTTCCATCTCCTAAAGTATGATGAACCATACCATCTATGTATAGGACCACAAACAAGGCACAGAGTCCTGAACATGGAAACATGGCAACATTTATACACCTTACACTGCAGTTTACAACTTTAGGATCATAAGAAATTATGAGTTTAATTTCACATATATTTGTTTACCGGAAATTTGGTACAATTGAATTTGTAGGTGGGTCAAGAACACATATGAGTTACGATTAAACTTTATTCCAAGTCCGATTTGTTAGCATTTTGATTACTAGGTGACAATGAAAACAGATAAAATATATTATAAATGAAATAAGCAAGGTAAACAGGACGAATCCAAGTGTGTCCGAAGCGAGTATGAAAGATCCCGAGATCAACTCCCCCACTAGCAAGACTATTCTCAATGGAGAACAAAGTGTAAAATAAAAAATGCTTGAAGACCAAGAATGCTATTGTATTCTATTGATTTTCGAAATCTACTGCAAACTATTGACATGCAAACAACAAGGAAAGCAGAATTTTTATTCAACAGGAAGAGCAAAGCTCATTGATCTACATCTAAAAATATTTTTTCCAACCGTCAACAATTGCACTCACAATGCTCCTATTTATAGACTTGTCTCAACCGACTCTAACAACCTCATGTGCAAGGCACATGATTATATATCCTTCTAACTAATTACTCTCCACTATATTCATGTCGGTCAATACTCCCCCTCAAGATGGAGGGTGGAAAATGTCCAACACCCCCAGCTTGGTAAGCAGAAACTAATGTTGCCCTGCTCTTAAACCTTTGATCAAAACATCAGCTATCTGAAGATAGGTGTTCAGGTGTTGTAGCATAATGAAACCTGACTTCACTCTTTCTATGATGAAGTGACAATCCAACTCTATATGCTTTGTTCTTTCATGAAACATGGAATTTTCTGCTATTTGAATAGCTGCCTTATTATCACTAAAAACTTTGATGGGTAGTCATGTGAATGAGATGTTGAGCTCTCTCAATAAACCAGCAAGCCAAATTAATTCAGCCACTAGAGCTGCCATGCTCCTATACTCTACCTATGTTGAGTTTCTATTTATTGTTGGATATTTCTTAGACTTCCAAGAAATCAAGGATTCTCCCAACTTTACTGCATACCCAGTAACTGACCTCCTAGTATTTGGGCATAATGCCCAATCTGAATCACAAAAACCTGTGAGTTTTGTGACCTTGTTTCTCTTAAACAATACTCCTAAATCAGGTGACTTCTTGATATACCTGACTATTCTGAGTGCAGCATCCCGATGTGAAACCTTAGGGCATTGCATGAATGGGCTTAACACCTGAACTTAAAAGCAGATATTTGGCCTAGTAATGGTAAGATAGAGAAATTTACCTACTAGCCTTTGATAAGCTGTCACATCTTCAAATGTTGAATCACTGGTATCTCCCACATGTACATCATACTCTAGACTGGTGAGTTTGTGATTAAACTCCAAAGGTGTTAAAACAGATTTAACACCACTAAGTCTGGTCTCCAAAATGAGTTGTAGAGCATATTTTCTTTAATTCAAGAGTATCCCCTCCTTTGATTTTAATACTTTTATCCCCAAGAAATATCTTAGGGCCCCTAGATCTTTCATCTTGAAGTTTTGGTTCAAAATGTCTTTGGCTTCTTGTATCATCTGTGAACTAGTCCCAGTGATGAGCAAATCATCAACATAGACTAGGATAACCAATAAATCAATTCCTGTCTTCTTAGTAAACATTGAGTGATCATGCATGCTTTGACAATATCCATCTTGCAAAAGAACATTTGTCAACTTGATATTTCATTGCCTTGATACTTGTTTTAAACCATATAAAGACTTCTTTAATTTGCATACTTTATCCTCCCCATCTCTATGGAATCCCTGAGGCAATTCCAGATAGAGATCTTCTTCTAAATTACCTAAAAAAAAAAGAAGCATTGTTGATATCCATTTGACATAAATCCCATCCATAGGATGCAACCAAGCTAATAATTGTCCTCATGGTCACCATCTTAGTAACTGGAGAAAAGATCTCATAATAATCTATGCCTTCTTTTTGGTTGTACCCTTTGGCCACTAGTCTCCCCTTAAACCTTTCCACTTTACCATTGGTCTTGTACTTCACTTTGTAAGCCCATTTTGATACAATGAGTTTAACTCCAGTAGAAAGATCCATAATGGACCAAGTGTGATTTTCTTCTATTGCAGCTATCCCCTTTTGCATAGCATCAATCCATCTTTTGTCTTTGTAGGCATCTCTATAAGAACAAGGCTTAATGATAGCAAAAAAAATCAGTGATATATCCTTGATAAGTGTTAGATAAGTGATTATATTGGACATGATTTGTAACAGAATGAGGAGTTTTGGTTTTAGTGGGAATGATGTACTCCTTGATCCAAATATGTGGTTAAGATAACCTTACTGATCCTGTTGGGCTGCAACACCAGGCAGTGGTAATACAGAAAGTTGATCTTCAGCTAACAACTCATCTGCAACTAGTAGCTCTATTGATGCTGATGGCTCTTCTTCAGTAACATGGTGCTCAGAGTAAGTATCTGAATGATTCTCTAATTTAACAACTAGCGACACTGAATCATCATGTGTTCGTGCACTACTATGATGTGTCTCTTCTCCTACAATAGGTAACAAAGGTGAGAGCAAAGGTAAAAAGAAATTTGTCTTCCTGCTTTTTTGAAAGGAAACTTGTGTTCCTTGAATACCATATCTCTACAGATAAATAGAGCATTTGTGTCAAGGTCATACAACTTGTAGCCCTTTTGTGTTGCAGAAAAATAATTACCAGCACAACGCTTCTTGATTTGGGTTAAAACTTATCTCCTCTTAGTAATGCACTTGCAAAACACATGCATCCAAAAGTTCTCAGATGTTCAAGTCTAGGAGCCTTCCCATATAATATCTCATAAGGAAATTTGCCCTTTAACACACCAGTTGGCCACCTGTTTATTAAGTAAATTGATGCCTGAACAGAATCTCCCTAAAATCTCACTAGAATGTAAGATTAAAACTTCAAAGCTCTTCCTACCTCAAATATATGTATATGTTTTCTTTCTTCTACTCCATTTTTCTATATACCATGAGCAAACAACAATTCATTCATTTGGCTATTGAAAAACTTTGTACCATTATCTGATCTCAACACTTTTATTCTAGCATCAAACTATGTACAAATCATAGAGATAAAACTCCTCAAAATAACTACTTTCTTCTTAGACTGCAAGAGAGAAAACCAAATAAATATACTATAATCATCAACAATAGTGACAAAGTAGTGCTTTCTATCATAGGTAGTTTGTTTATGAGGTATCCATAAGTGAACAAGATTAAATAAACCAACAGAAAAACTACTACTAGAGCTAGGAAAATATAATCTGCATTGCTTAGCTAGAAGGAAAACTAAACAATCATGTTGTGATGATACATCAGTCTTATTCTCCAATATAGGTATTTACTTCATGACTTCATGTAAAGGGTGTCCAAGCCTATAATGCTTTAAGGTGTGATCCTCCTTGTTCCTTGTTGTTGTATTAGTAACTGGAGCTATGTGATTCCTCAACATGTATAGGCCTTCTGATTCTTTACCAATCCCAATCACCTTGCCAGTGAAGAGGTCCTGCACTACATATAAATCAAGGTGAAAAGATACAGAACAACTCAGATCCCTAGTAATTTTTGACACTGATAATAAATTAAACTTAAAATCAAAATATGCATGGTATCTTTTAGCGTGTAACCTCCCAGAATCACTGTGTTCCCTACATCTTTTAGTGTGTAATTGTTCTAGCACCATTCAACACTTTTTGAGATTGAGTAATGTGGTGTGTAGCACCTGAATCAATGATCCATTCAATCCAATCTAGACTAGCAACACTACTGAACAATGAGACCATACCTGATGCCTTATACCTACAATTTCCTTTGGGTGTAGGGTGATCCATCATGTTCAATAACTGCTCATATTGATCCCTGGTGAAATATCCTCATTTTTACTGATCAATATTCCTCAAACTACTCCATGTCTCTACAGTTGTGTTATTAGCATGAGATCTAAAACCTTCATTCTGAGATTTCTTTTGTCTCTTAGAATCTGGTGGAAAGCCAACAATCCTATAACAATTCTCCTTATTGTGGCCTATGTATCTGTAATATTCACAAACTATCTCTGTCTTTTTCCTTTGAAAATTTTTATTCTGGTAAGTCTGATATCTTTGAAATGACTGGACCTGATTCATCTGATTCTGCATGTTCTAATTCCCCGATTCATCTGATTTTGTATGTTCTGATTCCTTGGAAAATACTGATGAGCTGAGGTTTGATGCAAGACTTGATGTACTGAACTCTGTTGTTTATCTGCAAGCATTATCATAGGCTCTTTTCCTCCATCTGTGATCCCAAGCTTTCATTAGCTTTCCTCTTGGATTGCTATAACATATGCCTGATTCACGCTAGGCACAATAGCATTAAGTAAAATGTTACTTCTCACTTGCGCATAACTCTCATTCAAACTAACTAGAAACTGTAATAAACGTTGTTGTTTTATATGGTCCACGTGATGCCTTGATTCTACACAGTCACAAGAAGGAGGTGGAACCATAAAACCGATTTTATCCCATAGATCCCTCAATTTTGAGTAATACACAGTAATAGAGTTTGTACCTTGTATTAACATATTCATTTTTCTACAGAGGTAAAAAATCATAGTTAGGTTAGATTTATCAAAACTTTCCTTGAAATCGCCCCAAATTTTCTTGAACTGGAAACATAGACTATGCTAGTCATTAACTCCGGTGTACTGATCCAAGACATCACCACCGCATTGCATCTCTCTCATTTTGCTATTAATACAACTTTGTACGAGCTTTTCACGAATGTACCGTAAACAAATCCAAATTTGTTTTTGACTAGTAGCTTTAATCTCATCGATCTACTCCACACACCATAATTCATTGGTCTTGTAAGCTTCATAGGGATCAATGCAACTCTAGAAATGTTCGATGCCTGCAAATGCAACAGATGATTGTGATTCATCTGTGGATCCTCTGCAACTTCTGGTACCTGTGGTTCATATAATATGATCATTGAATATAATGTTATCCATAATTATAACAATAAATTCATAAAATTATTTTTTGAGTCACTTTAAAGTAACTGAATTATGTGTAAATTACTCAAAATATTAACAAGATGACTAGAAAGTACCATCAAATAGGGATGGCAAATGCACAGTTGGTTCAAATTCGGACAAATCAAAACATGTCACATTAATTATTAGATCAAGACTCAACTAATGAAATCTGAGATCTAAACCTAGTAATAGAATAAATCGATACAAGCAAAGAGAGAGGAAATGTATAATTGGAAGATATTTTCTTATTCCACTTGATCAATGGAATGGTACACTGTGTACAATATATAATGCTAATACCGATTCTACTAACAAATCTACAAACTCCAAATCAATAAACACTATGAACATCGTATCTTGTTGCAGCTCTGTCTAATCAACCTATATAAATATAACACAATAATATAATGATACAATAATGACTTCGGTGAAAATAGCATAAAAGGAAAGCAACAAACAACCATAGAAACAAAGACAGCTAAGTTGTTCTGATATTTATAACTCTTTTATGGTGATGATAGATAAAGAGTTTCTTTTTTATGCATCATCAACAACATATAAGAATTTTTTTTAACATGAATTTTAACCAATAATAATAGATTGTTAATTATTAGTTTTATCAGGTTATGAATTAATGCTTGCTATAGAAATATACATGCAATATTCTTATAACTTAACTATTGTATAAACATATTTTAAAACGTTAGGAGCCGTTTCATAAAACTTTAAGACTTTATGGGGTCGTTTGATACGGTATATAAAAATAGTACAAAATGTGGCATAGTAGTAATGCTAGTATTAGCAATGCTTGCATTAGTTAGACTGAGTTTTTTCTTATACAGTATTTGTTCTGGTGTATTAAAAATAACATATTGCATAATATTTTTAAAAAAATATTTGTTTACGAAAATACCTGTGTCACACCCCAAATCCCATCGAGGCGTGATTGGCACCCGTAGCCGATAAGGCTCGAGAGAACTAATCTTTGCTTCTATTCATTCATATGCATGCCATAGGAAACACCACTATCACGTAAGAGCATAAAAGGCTAATAACAAAAATCATGGAACATGATATATATATATATATATATATATATGTGAAACTTGGCCGTCGAGGCCATCAAGTCAAGGAGGACATACGTTTCTTCATTCACATACCCACATTGGTCTACAAAAGCCTCTAACAAGAGTACACACATAAACATCTTAAACTCGGGACAAGTCCCCGCTTTATATAACATCTACCACACCAAAATTAATGTACAACTCGGACACGAAAAGGCTCGGGCCAACTGGAGCTCACCAAAGATCAACAGATGTCCTGCAGCCTACTGGAGAGGTCTACTAGAGCCTGCGCCTGCAACAAGTAAGGTAAATTTCCCCCCAAGGGGTAAGTACGAAGAGTGTACTGAGTATGTAAGGCCATAAGAAACTATATATGTATGTGCTAATTAAATAGAAGGACGGATGACTTTTCAGAAATAACCCTACGCCATTAACCCTAGTTTCTCTACCGTTGGTATGGCCGGTCCGGCCACTGGTCAGTCTGTCGAGGCTGGCCAGAAGCCTACTATTACATCACTCTTTTCCCTTACAAACTTTCCTGAGCTATATCATCCCAATTCCCCCAAAAATACTACTTTTCCTATCGAGTCTACACATATGACTAATGAAGTGATCAATATCGAAGGACAAGATGATAATGATAATGATGATTCGAAGAAACAGAAGTTGAAATACGTGGATTTGATTAATCTAATAGTAGTATACAACAAGGCGAGAAGGTTGTAACTGAATCAATTCCTATGAAGCCTGTGGAATATAGGAATGGAGTACCCAGAGTGTCGTGGACAGAAGAAGAAGTTGACAAGATGAATGTGATTGAGGAGTTGCAACTTGCAGTGATAGGGAAATTCTCTTACGGATGGCCTGAGTTGGATGATTTGAGATGTCAAATACCAAAGCAATGTAAGATAAAAGGCGAATGTAAAATAGGATTACTCAGGCACAGGCATATTTTGATGAGGTTCAATTTGATGGAAGATTTTGTCAACATGTTGTCCAAAAATGTGTATTACATCACAGCAAAAGATGGAGTGGCATATCAAATGAGGCCCCTTATATATGATGCCAAGTTTAAACCGGAAGAAGCGATAACACAAGCGATGGCCTGGATATCTTTCCCTGATTTACTACCCATGTTTTTTGTTAAGGAATCAATATTCTCTCTAGCATCTGCAGTGGGAAAGCCAATTTACTTGGATATGGCCACGATTAACAAAACTCGTCTAAGTTGTGCAAAAGTTAAAGTTCAGGTGGACTTGGCTGGTAAACTTCCTGAGTATGTATAATTGGAAGTGCTTAACAGTAAAACCAATGCAACAAGAGTGCAAAAAGTTAAGATTCAATATGAATTATTGCCGAAGTATTGTCACAATTGCAAACTCCAAGGACATATTGAAGATGAGTGCAGGAGTTTGCACCCTGAATTAAGAAAGCAGGATATTGATGAGAAGAAAGAGGGGAATAACAAGGAAGAACAATTTGAGGTTCCTGTACAGAGAAGATATATAAATGGTAAAGTGGTCTTGTCAAAATGGAATCCCACACACAGAAGATTCAGGATTGACAATGGAACCACTAAGCTTATTGATGATTCTAATGAGAAGGATAACAATGCAAATAAGGGTGTTCCCACAGCAAACACTTTTGATGTACTTCAAGATGAGGAGATAGGGGAAGGGGAGACAGACAAAGAAGTAAATAATGATATTCAAGACAACAGAAAATCTGATGATAAACATGAGGAAGCCGAATTCACTAGACAAAACCAGCAATGTAATGAGTTGCAGATGCAACAAGGAAGGAAAATTAGTCAAGATCAGGCAAATGAAATGAATATTGTTGAAAATAAGATTGAAGAAGGTGAATCATGGAGCAACAGTCATGCAGACTCCCAATTAGTGAAAGGCACTGCTGATGAGTTACAATTGGCACCTGCACAAGATAGTGACAAAGAATTAATGGTACACAACCCAAGTAAAGAAGAGATAAATCAACAACTAGCACATGCTACTTTTCATGAACCCTTGCAGATATACAACTCTAATGCAGTTGATTCTATTGGGAAAATAATAGGTACCTATCCAGCAACTCCCAGCACCCTCATGCTGGAACACACAACAGGTAGTGAAGCAAAAGTAGCATCTGACATTATAACAATTTGTACAAAAACACCTCCTGTTAAAACCCTACATGAGATTGTATCACGTCAAATTTGTGAGGAAACAGATAATGCAGGGTTCACCACATGATACAAAAGTAGTGGAAGACATTGAGAAAGCATACAATCATAACAAGGAGTATCAAGTGTTGGTTGATGCTGGTTTATCCCCTCAAATAGACTCCAAGTCAAACAAAGGCAGAAACAAGGTAGATGATAAGCCTACTAGGGTAAATCCTAAGAGAAATGTGAGATCAATTTATAAATGAAGATGAAAACATTGTTTTGGAATGTGAGGTCCGTAAGAACTCAAAATTCATTCCACAGAATTCAGATGCTTCATAGGTATCACAAATTTTCCATTATTGCTTTAATGGAACCTTTCCAAGATGTTAGTCAAATTCACAAATATAAGAGGAGGCTGGGAATGCAGTATGCTAACTATAATCAGAATGGTAAGATTTGGGTCTTTATTCAAGATCATGTTCATGTAGGGGTAATATCAAACTCTGAGCAGTAGCTATCCTTGCAACTGCAGTTTCAAGAAACTAGTCAATCATTAGTTACTACTGTTGTTTATGCTAAATGTGATGCTCAGGATAGACTGGACTTATGGAATGACATTTATAATCTCAGTATGAATATGAATTTGCCATGGTTGGTGGGTGGAGATTTTAATGTCATCCTGAATGATGAAGAAAAAATTGGTGGGCTTCCTGTTTATCCTCGAGAGTATGAGGACTTTGCTTTTTGTGTCAATTCTTGTGAACTTTTTGATATTTACTTTAAAGGCAGTCCATTTACCTGGTGGAATGGAAGAGTTGACAATGAGTGCATCTTTAAAAGGTTGGATAGATTGCTGACCAACCAAGCTTTTTTAGGTATGAATGGGCATGTAGAAATGGAACATCTAGCCAGGACAGGGTCGGATCATGCTCCACTTCTTCTTACTTGTGGAGATCAATCCACTACTGTGAGAAGACCTTTCAGATTTCTCAAGTTTTGGGTGGAAAAGGATGATTTTCAAGAAGTTGTTAGAAATAATTGGGTGTCTAATGAAGAGGTAGACATATTTATTAGTCTTAAACAAAAAATGAAGAGGACTAAGACTGCATTGTCCATCTGGAGTAAAGAAAAGTTTGGTGACTTGTTCAAGCAAATTATTATAAGAGAAGAAATTGTCAGATTAAAGGAGGTTTTATTTGAAGAAAATCCATCAGCTGAGAATAGAATGATAATACAGAGGGCACAGGCTGAGCTGAAGCAGTATATTCATTATGAAGAAGAGTTTTGGAGGCAGAAAGCAGGCCTACAGTGGTTTTTAGAAGGTGAGAAGAATACTAAGTTTTTTCATAACTTAGTAAAAGGAAGAAGAAAGAGACTGTCTATCACGAGGATTCTCAAGTCTGATGGCCATTGGGTAGAAGGAGATGATCAGGTGGCTACTGAAGCAATTGCCTTCTTTCAGGACCAATTCACTGAAAGTAATGATGAGGCTGAGATTTCACTGTTGCAATATATTCCTTCTTTGGTCAATGAAGAGGTAAATCTAGTTCTTAATGCTCTTCCAACTATAGAAGAGGTGAAGAAAGTTGTTTTTGAATTAAATGGGGACAGTGCTAGTGGTCCGGATGGATTTACTAGACAATTCTTTCAGAGTTGTTGGAATATTGTAGGAAATGATGTGGTTAATATTGTGATTGCCTTTTTTGAGGGTTGTACTCTGCCCAAATCCATCACTCATACTAATTTAGTTCTTCTACCAAAAAAGGATGTGACACAATCCTTTTCTGATATGAGACCAATTAGTTTGAGTAACTTTTTGAACAAAGTGATTTCCAAAGTTTTACATGACAGGTTGGAAAGCTTATTACCTACACTTATTTCAAAGAACCAGTTGGGATTTGTTAAGGGAAGGAGTATTACTGAAAATGTGTTGTTGGCGCAAGAAATCATTGCAGATATTAGAAAAAGGGGAAAGCTAGCAAATGTGGTAATAAAACTTGATATGGCCAAAGCTTATGACAGGGTCAATTGGAACTTCTTAATTAAGGTGCTTGAAAAAATGGGTTTTGATGCTGAAGTCAGAGATAAGATCTGGAGATTGATTGCTAATAATTGGTACTCTATACTGATTAATGGCCAGGCACATGGTTTCTTTCATTCTACAAGGGGAGTGAAACAAGGAGATCCCTTATCTCCAGCTTTGTTTATTTTAGCAGCTGAGGTATTATCTAGGGCCTTAAATTCTTTATACTACAATTTAGAATTTAAAGGTTTTGGTATGCCTAAGTGGAGTGATAACATTAATCACTTAGCTTATGCTGATGATACCATAATTTTTGTTTCTGCTGATAAGAAATCTTTGCAACTGGTTATGGATGTTCAGGGTGAATATGAAGCTCAATCAGGACAAATGATTAATAAGGAGAAGAGTGAATTTTTAGTTTATCAGAAGACAGCCCATGCCCATATTAGAGAAGTTGAGGAATGCACTGGTTTTAAGAGAGGCAAATTTCCCTTGATTTATTTGGGATGTCCTATTGGTCATGCAAAAAAAAGAAAGGTGCACTTTTCAGATTTAATGAAGAAGGTCCATAATAAGCTACAAGCTTGGAAAGGAAAACTTCTTTATTTTGGAGGTAAGGTAGTCTTGATTAATAGTGTGTTGAATAGTATCCCCATATATATGTTGGCTGCTATTAATCCTCCAAAAGTTGTCATTTATGACTTGCATAGAATCTTTGCAAGATTTCTATGGAATTTCAAAGAGATAGGCAGAAATAAGCACAGGGTTACATGGATTGATCTTTGTAAACCTAAAGAAGAAGGGGGGTTGGGTTTTAGGTCCTTATTTGATGTTTCAAAAGCAATGTTTGCTAAGTTGTGGTGGACCTTTAGAACCTAAAAGACTTTGTGGACCAACTTTATGTGGAATAAATACTGTAAAAAAGTGAGACCTCAAATGGTGGAATGGAAAGGGGGATCAATGACTTGGAAATATATGTTGGAGGCAAGAGACATGTTTGATCAAGAGATTTGGTGGGAGCCTAAAAAGGGACATTCGAGTATTTGGTATGATAACTGGACACAACTGGGGGCTTTACACTACTATATGCCTATCAATAGAGAAATTGACAATAATTGGGAAGAAGTTACTCAGATTTTTTCAGATGGGAGGTGGAATTCAGAGGTGATGCAACAAATTTTTACTGAAGAGGTATACAACCATATTATTAGCCATGTGAATGTTGAGGAGGAATAAGAAAAATGGGATAAGCCTTGGTGGATTTTGAACAGTTCTGGTAAGTTTACTGTGAGTTCTGCTTGGGATTGCATCAGACAAAGAAGTGAAACTCAACAGAATTTTAAGCACTTATGGGTAAAGGGTGTTCCTTTTAAGATATCTTTTTTCTTGTGGAGGTTGTGGAAAAAGAGATTGCCTATTGGGGAGGTTTTGATAAGAAACAGAATGAGTGATGATATGATATGCTGTTGTTGTGAAGATGGATTTCAGGAAACTATTGAACATTTGTTCATGACTTGCACTGTTTCTAATTCTTTATGGAATTTTTTTGCAGCTGGTACATTAATTAATGGACCTTTTCTATAGGTTAAAGATTGTTTTTTCAAATGGTGGAGGGCTGATGTTGCACCAAAATTGAAATTGATCTTTAGAGCTGTCCCAATGTTTATTTTATGGCAAATTTGGAAAAGAAGAAATGTTTTGAAACATGGTGGAAGAATGTCATTGGTTAGCATGAAGATGGAAATTAGCAGAAATTTGGTTTATATGGCTAAAAGTATTTATCCTTGGATGTCTAATTTGCCTTCCTCATGGACAACTTTGGTGAAATTCTTAGAGGATTATACTCTTAGAATTGATTGCAAGGTGGTATATTGGAAGGTGCCTAGGATGGGTTCTTATAAATGTAACTCTGATGGAGCAGCTAAAGGTAACCCTGGCCCCTGTTCAGGAGCCTTTTGTATTAGGGATGATTCAGGCAATTTCATATATGCAGAAGGAAGAAGACTTGGGGAAAATTCTAATATAGTTGCTGAAGTTATGGCATTGAGAATGGGGTTAGAATACTGTATAAATCAACACTATCTCCCAGTGATAATGGAGACTGATTCCCTAACTGTAAAGAAAATTTTAAATGGCATTTGGGAAGTTCCCTGGAATATCGCAGTAGAAATTACAAAGATCAAGAAACTCATGAAGGAGGTTGATGCAGTGGTGGAACACATTTACAGAGAGGCCAACAAGTTGGCAGAATTTTTTGCTAATCAAGTGTTCTTTTTTGCAGGTACAAATACATTAACCTACTCTACAGTGCAGGAAATCCCAAGGGAAGCTAAAGTCATACTTATCATGGACAGAAATCAGTTTCCGAACCTTAGAATTAAAAAGCTCCAACATGGAGCTTTTAATAATAGGGAAAGGTAACACATCAAAGTATGAGGATACAAAAACATGTTAGCAACAATCACAAGAGCACTCATGGGGTAAAACAATCAACAAGTTCAACACAGAAGGCAAAATAACAGGAAAGGCCCTAATGATCCCGTTCAGAATTTTAAGCTACCATCAAAGGGACACACTCAGCCCATTATCAATTTTTGGGAATCATGTCACACGCTTGTACAGTAAGGAATTTCCTCTTTTTTGGAAAAGAGATCTTACCCGATAAGACTGGAGATAGATCTGTAGCTTCGTCTGACTTTGACAGTGGTATTAGCTCCTTGTTTGAGCTCAACCTGTCAAGAGAGCGAAGATATAGTGAAATCTACAGCTTTACTCGGTTAGGATGAGAATGAAGATGGAGAAATATTACTTATATCATCTATGAGAGCTTCAATCTATGGTATAATGAGTTGAAGAAGTCTTCACTTGGTTAATTTTATGGCATTTGTGAGAAGTTAAAATGCCCTTTGTAAAAATAGCCAAAACTCAACTTTACCTATAGATTGGAGATTTCTTATAATAACATTGGTACAGACTTTTCTCCGATCTGAGAGAGTAGATTCCACTTCTTGAGCTTCAAATGGAGAAGATGACGAGGAAGATGGAAGAAGCTTCTACACAGTTAGCTTTGCTTTTTCCTTTTTCTTAGCTTTAGCTTTAGACAGAGATGTTTTTGTTTGTTTGATTGAGATTGGTTTCATTAATGGGTATGGGCCGTTTGGGCCATAATCTGTTGATGGAACTTGAGTCTTTTTGTACATATCATGCTTTTTTGATTTTAATAAATGGCCTATCAGGTCCCATTTGATTTTTTTTAAAAAAAATCACTCTATATGTATGGAAATATGTACATTAGATGGATTACTTCTTTTATCTTTACGCTCTTTCGTTCCTTTATCATTCACAACTCATCCTTCTATTCTTACAATGCCCGGGCCCCAAGCTGATCAGTGGAAAATCAATAGCTTTCGGGATCGACCCATGCTAGGCTTTTCCTTTGCCCCTGGGATACCACCCGTAGTAGCGGGATCGACCCATGCAAGGTACTTTAACCCCATGGGATACCACCCAAGAACACACCACTTCACTTCACAACATTACTTCTTTAATCTTGGGAAAAGTTCATTTGATGATTATAGCATTATTAGAAAATACATTGATGCTTTACTTTATGCTTTCACGTTCATGAGATTTATACTTTTGGAATTGTAACATTATTGGAACTTGGAACCATATCTATAATTATGTGATACATGAATGACCATAGATCAAGAATAAGGTATATATGATTAATAATAGATAACAACCTGAAATGAGATACCTTAGGACATTTCGAAAATGAGTAGGTACAATAACAAGGTGTACACTATATGCTGCAGAAGGATACGGAAAGAGTAACCTTACATACCTTGTATTCTCAATATGAATATACAATCTTAAATGTGCATACAATAGTTCCGCTCCTTCCTTATGTTTCACTCCACAACACAAATACATAACGGAGTTTACATTAAACACCAACTATCTTACAAATGCACATAACGTCAATGAGTTACATGTTTGCCTTTAAAATGTCATTTCCCCCTTGACAATACCATTGATGAAATTATCATACCAATAATCCCACAATAGTCCTAACATTGACCAAAATATCATAAACCATTAGTATGTCACACCAAGTTCATATTTTCCACTCTTCATCACCACAACATCACAATTAGTCCATCAAATTACTTCAATACACCTATATGAAAATAACAAGTTTAATAACACAATGGTTTACACTTATATGAAAATAACAACAACAAATCGGCCAAAATCCCATAATTTACACTTGTATGAAAATAAAAAGTTTAATAACACAATCACACCATACATCATGTTATTTCATTTATACCATTCAGTTTCATCATGACATCAAGTCTCCTTTCAAGTTCAAATCACAAAGATGACACATCTTTCACCAAAAGCAAAAACACACTATTCACCACCTTGCCAACATAACCATCATGATATACATACCATATTAAGCATATAAGATATTAATCCATGAGAGTAGGAACTTACCAAGGCTTGCAAAGTGATGATCTTTACCAAAGAGTCCAAAAGAAATAGTTGCCTTAGGGTTTGGAAACTAGAGAAATGTTTGAGAAATATCTAGAAAGGCATGAGAGTGATATGTGAATAAAATCTGATTTTTTTGCCTTTAAATACAGTCATCCTTAGCCATTTGTTAGCATTAAATGCCATGGTCCCTTGGTCAAAAGAGAAGAATGGATCATTTTGCCCTTTTGGGCCATGTCTTTCATTCCATTTTGGGCCTCAAATTTAGGCCCAATTGCACATGTTAGCTTAGCCCACCAACTTTAATGTGTAATTCACCATATATCTCATGTTTAAATAATTCCCTAATGTCACGACAACATTCACTTACGAGAGTCATGTTCGTCGCCTCAATCGCAAAAATAGGAATTCTAGCCACCCATGGCTTACTTGAACTTAATTTGATAGATACTTGTGTTTCATGATTTGCTTGCGTAGGAGTATGTAGGAGTGTATTGAGGTATTTCAAGCTTTAACAATGCTAAAAGTACTCCAAGGAACCAAAAGAAACCATGAAAGAATCGACGTTGCAAAACGAGCACGGAAGGCCAAATTTCTTGTGCCTTGCGCCACTAGCTGCAAAGCAAGCAGTGGCACAAGATCTGTGTGCCCTCTGAATTAGGGGCTTGCGCCACACACCCCGAAACAGGGAGTGGCCTAAGTTTGGCTACTTTGCTGAATATTTTTTTTTCCTTTTTGCAAACACTAGCATACCTTCCAATATCCCATCAAAGCACTACCAAATACTTACTTATTGATATCAACACTAAGTAAACATGAATCCAAGGTGTCAAATAGGGTCTAAAATGTACGGGGTATTACAGTTTTTTTAAACCCCACAATTGTTCCACGAAGTCACAAAACACCTCCTACGAAGGTTTAATCACATGTACGAGGGCCAAATTCAATTATGTCATCAATAACATCACCAAATACATACCTGTGGCTCTCGACACCTAAGTAAACATTGTTCAACGTCGTCTAGTAGGGTTAGGAAGGTACGGGGTGTTACAACCTGCCATAAATGTGATGGAAAGAATATGGAAAAGTTTTTGAGGGACAATTGTGTCTTTAACCATGTTAATGCATGCATTAGAACCCATTGCATTACTAATACCGTGAATTTTCATGTATTAATTATACACACCTTAATACAAGTGTACCAAATAAGGTACTAGTAGTACATAAAGTTAATAGATGCATTATTTTTTCTAAGGCAAAATGGTCTACTAAAATTTGTATTCTGGACCCTCCTACTTACCCCTTTGCCAACTGAACTCCTAAACTTAGTAAAACTCAACATTTTAAATCTCTTTGACCATTAACCGAGCTTATATGACATTAAAATGGCTGAGTTGGACATAGTGTGTGACTACATGCGTTTAGGAGTAAGTGAACTCCATATTTTTATTAAAATAATATTAAAATTATATAAAAAATAATAAATTTAAAAATCACCTTCTCCTACAGCCCCCCCCCCCAAACAAACTCACCCACTCTCCACCTTTTTTTTCTTTCTTCTTCACCCCCTACTATTCATCTTCTTCACCCCACCCACCCCAAACTGTCTTCATCAACCCACACCATTATTCTTCTTCTTTAGTATCCCCATGTACTTCGAGTAGAAACTAGAGATCTTTTTCACTGAATTTTAAAAAAAAATTGTTACTCTTTAAAACTAAATTAAAGAAAAAAAATAAAATCATAACACCGAAGAACAAAAATTTGCAACCCCTCCTTCGACCACTGGATAATACTAAGAACACCACAAATTTCTTTTAGCTTAAAACTTTTTATAATTTCTTCCCCATTTTTTTTTTTTTTTGATTTTGCAGCAAAAGAAATCTGAAGAAGAAGAAGAAATAGGGAGGGAGAAGGGATTGAAGAAGAAGAAGAAGAAGAAGAAAAAGAAGAAGAAGAAGAAGAAGAGAGAAAAGAGGGGGCGGGAGGGAAGGATCTGATGAAGAAGAAGATGAGGTGGGGGAGGGGGTTGGTTATTTGATTTAATTATTTTTTAAAATATTTAATTTTTTACGTGGAATTAAAAAATAACGTGGACTCCACGTGTGAGTGATTATACTACACGCACAGTGAGTAGTCATAAAAAAAAGTTTAAAATATTGTGTTTTATTGAGTTTAAGTGTGCCGTTGGTAAAAGGGTGAGTATGAGGGTCTAGAATACTAAACCATTAAAGTACAAGAGTCCAATAGGTCATTTTACTTTTTTTCTAATGCACTCTATCAAACGACCCCTAACTCTTTAATTAAACCAGTATATGGACTATAAAGGTAACATTATACATTAGGTTTCCTTAACAAAAATGTTCAGTAATTATTATTATTATTATTATTATTATTATTATTATTATTGTTATTATTTATATCATTATTATTATCATTATTATTATTAATCTGTTTAAAAAATTAAATACATCTTATTTTATTCCTAAACATTCTGAAACAAATAAATAGTAATCCTTAAGATTAAATATTTTGCATTTGAACTGCCATAGTTAGCTAGGATGTGTAGATACATCCTTAGGATTAAATATTTTGCATTTGAACTGCCATAGTTGGCTAGGAAGTGTAGATACATCTAATATTGTACCACTTTCTTCTAGTGGTAAGTTTTAATATTCACATTCATACCTACCTAAGACTTTGTTTGGCTATATTGGATTGGAATTCCAAAAGCTAGGATGGGGTAACGATTCATATCATTTATGAAGCAATCTTTATCATAACGGACCTATCATTCTCTACCATAATTTTCCTCATCGTTTTTCTTTTTCAAATAATAATGAAATTAGGTTAAGTCATCTACAAGGGACTTAATAAAGTGGCATTCTCAGGTCTCTATCCAATTGAGATTGAAACAGATTGCACGGAGGCCATTAACATAATTAATAATTTCAACTATTTTCTCTTCTCTTGTAAATTAAATGATTGCTGGTAGGGAAGAGCTATATATAGAGTTGTTTATACTCACGGATTTAGGCTTCAGCTAAGAACCCTGTGTGACATTTGACAGCTCGCTCACGAATCATTCACGGTCTTGCAAGCTCAAGTAAATCCTTTTTAAAACTAGATAACGATAATTTGAAGAAAAACACAAGAGAATTTCTAAAGAAAGCTTTTGTATTGCTCAAAATATGAAAGATTATGCTTGATACTTTTACAAATGGAAGCGCCTCTATTTATACTACTCATCTAGGAGCTAATGTACAAATAATAATTGTTATAAAGTCCCTACATATTTACAAATAAGTCCCTTTTCTAGAACACTCTACAATGCTAGAAAGTTTCAAGGACTTTCCATGTAAATCCAAGAAATTCTACGATCTTCCATGGAAAATATCTATATTTTTCTAGATTACTCCACTAAGGGCTAGTCTTCCTCTTATGTAAGCCTTCCACTGGGCAACTTGGTGTCATGTAGCGCCTATGTGGCATGATGCCATTGGGTCATCACACTCTTCCCCACCTGATGTTGCAACGATTGCGACTCATTGTTGATGCATAAACTCCCAGATCTTATCTTTGAATTGCCACAAGTCTTCATACTATTTTCATGTGGCTTCCTTTGAGGATTGTCCTTTCTAATGGACGAGGAACATGACAGTGACTTTTTTTTTCTTGCTTTCTCCGGGCCTAATAGTCAATTATAGCGTCAATCTCCCGATCATGCGAGGTGGTAATGGTAATGGATTCTCGACTTGACTGACCTCGGTTGAGATCATCCATGTCTTCATGGTATGGCTTGATCATGCTGGAATGGAAGACGAGATGAACCTTATGATGAGGTGTAACTTTAACTTATATGAGGTCTTGCCCACCTTGGTAACAATATTAGACGACCCATTATACATTCTTACCATGTTCTGGTGCATGCCTCATAGTGCCTTAAATTGCCTTGGGTAAGTTAAACTTTACCAATACTATGTCCCCAATCTTATAATTCGCGGGGCAATATTTGTGGCCACAAACTTCTTTATCTTCTTTGTTGCCTTGTCCGAGTAGGACTTAGTAGTGTCAAGATGCTCTTCAAACCCCTTGGCCACATGGTAAGCCCCCAAACTCTTTCCCTCGAATGCGATCGGTAGTGAATGTGGAGTTTGTGGCTGCTGGACTTTGGCTAACCTAAATGGTATCCGCCGGTAGACTCACTCCACTTCAAGTTATATGAGAATTGGGATATTTCTAAGAGCCTCGCTCAATACTTCTTATGTGAACTCACAAAGTGCATCAAGTAGCACTCCAACAAGGAGTTGACCTGTTCCATCCGTCTATCCGTTTATGGGTGAAAACTAGTGGAGAAATGACTCTTCCTTCCAAGCGTATCGAATAGCTTTCTCCAAAAGTTTCCTGTAAAGCGCTGTCTTGATCGCTAATGATATGCCTTGGCAAGCCCCAATACTTTACCACATTCTTAAAGAATAGTTAGGCAGTCTCTTTGGCAGTGCATCATGCTGTAGCTGGCATGAAGCTAGCATACTTCAAATATTTGTCCACCATGACCATGATCATCCCTTATCCGTCATACTTTGGCAAGCAAGTGATAAATATCATAGTCACGCTCTACCATGGATGCTCCGCAATAGGTAATGGCTCAAGGAGTTCTATGGGTTGTTGCTACTCTACTTTATTCCATTGGCATACAAGACAAGTTTGCACATAACATTTAATATATACATGCATGCATGGCCAATATTAGACTAACTTGATCAAAGCCCTTGTGTGATGTTAGCTGGGTGCCCAGCCCATAATGTGTTGTGACTTTCCTTGATGATCTGCCACCTAATATTTCCAAACTTGGGCATGTAAACCCTCTAAATAGTGGTTAGTAATAGTCCTTCTTCAACCTAGAAATGTATCGTCTTGCATTAGGAGGCTACCTTCATAAGTTGTTTTGTTATTGGGTAGTGTTGCATGCCATCCTTAATTGTTTCCTGAATATCACAATCAGTTATGGTGAGATAGCACACTTTAAATTCCTACTCAAAGCGTCAGCAACAATGTTGCCCTTTCTTGATTTGTGCTCCAACACATAGTTAAACTCTGCTAAGAAATCCTGTTGCCTAGCTTGCTTTGGTGTAAGCTTATTTTGTTATTGGAAATAGTTAGTGGTCCTATTATCGGTCTTGGCCAAGAACTTAGACCCCAATAAGTAATGTCTCCACGTGCATAAGCAGTGCATTATGGTTGTTATATCCTTCTCTTTTATAGTGTATCACCTGTCTCATTCAGCATGCAGCTCTTAAATGCAATGAAGTGTCTATCTTACATCAAGACAACTTCAATGGAAAAGTCAAAATCATCAGTGTGTACCTTAAATATCTTGGTAAAATTAGGCAGCACCATGAGTGACTCTTCTATCTCGGTAGCCTTAAGATCATCAAACACCTTCTGACAATGCTTACTCCAAACCCATGGTTTATTCTTTTTCAATAACTCAGTCAGTTGGGTGGATTTAGTAGAGTATCCATTAATGAACCTGCGATAATAGTTAGCAAGTCCAATAAAATATCTAATCTCGATCACCTTCGTGGGCGCCTCCATTCTTGAATAGCTCGCACTTTGCCTTGTCCATGCACAAGAGACCCTAGCTAATGACATAACCCATAAGTGAACCTCATGCTAGGCAAACTCCCACTTCTCCTGTTTGATATAAAGCTCTTTTTTCTGCAAGACTTGGAAAACCCTTTGAAAGTGCTCAAAATGATCCTCCAAGGTGTTGTTATAGATGACTATGTCATATAGGCACACTACCACGAATTAGTACAAGTAGGGATAGAAAATTTTATTCATCAGCGTGCAAAAGATGGTGGGTGCCTTGGTTAAGTAAAATGGCATAACCAACCACTCATAGGCTCCATATCTCATCATGCACACCATCTTTGGCTCATCCCCTTCTGCAATACGTACTTGGTAGTAACCCTTTCAAAGATCCACCTTGTTAAAGTACTTGGCTTGTCCAAGTCTATCAAATAAGTCAGTTATAAGTGGGATAAGGTATTTATTATTTATCATAATTTTGTTGAGCGCTTGGTGGTATATGCATAAGCGCAACGACCCATCCTTTTTTTTTAAACAGG
This sequence comes from Capsicum rhomboideum, assembly GCA_031232105.1. Taxonomy (NCBI): domain Eukaryota; kingdom Viridiplantae; phylum Streptophyta; class Magnoliopsida; order Solanales; family Solanaceae; genus Capsicum; species Capsicum rhomboideum. The sequence goes on along the minus strand of CP124715.1, from coordinate 38,212,324 downwards.
ACTGGAGCTCCATAGAGTGCCTTAGATGAGAGGATATAACTGACTTCGAGCAACTCCTTCAATTGTTTTCTTAGCACCTCCAACTAGCGTAAAGGTATGCGGTATAAGGGCATACACTGGTGGCTTGGCTCCAGGATCCAACTCTATCTTATGATCTACTTCGAGCCTAGGAGACAAGTGCTTCGATAGTTACGCGGGCATCACATCTTGGTTCTCTTCAAGCATCTTCTCTATGCATAGTGGCAATTTATTTTGGGCACCATTGCTTTTATCCAATATTGCAATGGTGGATATAAACGTCGACTACCCCTTTTTCCCTTCACAAGCTGTATGGATGATAGTTGTGCTTATCCTTTCATTTTGGAACCTTAAACATTGGCACCATATGAGATCCTTCTCACTCTATACCCAAGAGTCATTGGAAGAACTCATGTCCAAGAATTATGTCAAAGATATCTACAAGAGCTATGATGAAGTTGGTTTTACCTTGCCACTTGCCCCATGTGATGCTTCTTCTATTATTAACTCCATACATAGGAGTTTGTGGTGCATTGACTGTCTTGAGGCGATTATTTCTTGGATGGAAACTCAATCCCAATTTTGTTGATATTGCCTTAGTCATGATTTTGGCCTCTTTCACTGAGTCGACCATAGCACAAGCGGGTCAACTATTGAAGGTAATGTCCACACAGTGGGTGTTGTATTCTTTCGGCTTCTCCAATTGTTTTGCAATAGCTCCACATAGTCCAATCATTCCCAAAGCTTGACCATGTTCTTTTGAATTTTTCTCCTTTCATTCATATAATATGTCACCAATGGTCTTCATTTCAAGGTACCTTGCATAGCTGTGCGACTCACCACATATGTAGCAACCATCTTCCTTCATGGTTTGCACCTTCCTCTTGGCATAACTTTGGTGTCCAAACTTCTTGCCATTGGACTTATTGGTGTCAGGATTCTTGGGATGCGACTGCTGCTCCTTGCTTTTTCCACAGTCTCCCCCATCTTCGGTGTGGCTACTCCTTGTGTCCTTGCCTTTACCTTTGTTATTTCAAAAGTCTGTCAAAGCTTCAGCCTGTATGATGGGCTCATCAATAGTACTAACCTATCGGGGTTTCAACTCTGCCTTAACCTAAGTTTACAACCCATCCATGAAATGGAACAACATGTCTTTATTTTTTAGGTTGGGAATTGAAGCGTGATAGTGGTGAACTCCTTCACGTAAGCATATATGATGTCATTCTGCTTCAATTTTAGAACCTGCGCTTCACCTCATAAATGACATTATTGGAAAAAAAAATCCCTCCCAAACTCGTCTCGAAATCGCTCCCATGTATTGATGGTGCCAAGTCCTTTATTTATCTCGTATTCCTTCCATTTCCACCATAGAATACCTATCTCCAAGAGGTACAGCACGACGGTATTGATTTTGTTCTCATTACTCTTCACCTTGTTGCAATTGTAATAATTCTCCAAATGCCATAGGAAATTCTCTACCTCTTGTGTATCAAGAGCGCCTTTGAACATCAATGGCTTGAGAGACTTAACCTTTGCCGCTCTATCTTTGTTGGATGTATCATACCCTTCAACTTCAATCTCCCCTTCCAGTGTTTCCATCTTAGCCTTCATGTTCTCAATCGTGCATTATGCTTCCATGAGCCGACACTCTAAGGAAGTGATGGTTTCCCTCATCTCTAATTCTGCATGCTTGTGCCCCTTCAACTCTTTCCAAATGTTGTCATTCTCCTCAAGGGTGAAGTATTCAAGAGTCTTGAACTTGTTATCGACCACGTTCAAATGTTTGTCGAAATATGCACAGCCTGCCTCACCATGTTAACCCTCGAGATCCACTCTATTCCAAGTGTGAAGTCTTTGGAAACCTCCTCTAGTTCATTGTAACGCGACACTCACTTCAGTGGGCGAAGGTTGTGAGATGCCAACGCTTTGCTTGGTATAGTATCGGACAATAATTCCTCACTCTTCTTATGATTCGTTCTCCCCTTTCGTAGCTTCTCCCCAACATCATGTCTGATGTTGGTGGTGCTAGTAGTATTAATATCTTCCTCGTTTGCTATATTCCCCTGTATTAACCTGACTTTGATACCACAGTGTCACGGACTTAGTGTTGACACCCAATTTTGACCCTCCTTTTTGTCATTTTACTCATTTTTATCCTTTATTTTGTTACGAGGTCAAAATCGCTATTTTTACTTATTTTTTTTATCAAATTTTGTGAAAACAAATATTATTCGTATTATTTAATATCATTTCATGACTATTATTATTATTATATGATTATTATTTTTAATTATTCTTATCACTATTATTTTTAATTATTCTTATCACTATTATCATGTCATATTCCTTACTTAACTTTTCACATTTCGCTTTTATTCTATTTTATAAAAGCATTTGATCAAATATTTTAAGAGTTATTATTCTTTTATTGTGAAATTTTTTTTTATATATATATAAAATATAATAATTTAGTATTATTTTTCACTTAGTAATTTAGTAGTAACCCATTTTATATATTTTTGGTAGAAATATTTTGTAGTCCTAAACAAGCTCAAAATTCAAATTTTCAAATTCAAATCTTTTCATAGGTAGAAAAATCCTCCTCACTATCTCTCCTTTCTTGTGAAGAATATTTTTACTCTTAAAATCATTTCAAATCTATTTTACATATTTTATTTTTACTCCCTCCAACATCCCATTTGCTTTATTTTCAAACAATTTTACCTTCTTGCTTATCTTTCCTTTGTATTGTTTCTTTCCTTAATTTTCCACCTAATATCTTATCATTAATCACCAAAATATTAACACAATCTCCTCAAATCTTCCCAAAAATCAATTCTTTCCTTTTGTCACGCCCTCCTCCCTAATGTCTCTTTCTCCCTTTTTTCTTTCATATATGAAGAAGGCTAAGAAAAAAAAAATGGACACAAACCAAAACAGACACACACACAGAGAACCTACACAAGATACAACACAAACAAACACAAACACCCGACGTACATAGAAAGCATACATACAAACCATACATCGTACAACCCATAAATAAGGTTTTGTTCGCGGTTTGACTTCGTGGTTCCTGAAAGTTATCTATTGTGCTTTTTTTTGTTGTTGTTGTGAATTAATTTGCGAAAGAGTGTGGGTTTAAAGTCTCGTCTATCAACACTACTAAACCAACAAGACGACAAAGTAAAGGCAAAATGAGATAACATCTTCGAATTTTCTCCGATACAAATGACGTGTCAAGATTTGTTCAATACAAGGAAGAAGTTTTTGCTGTAGTAAAGGTCTACTCTTTTCTTTTGTTATTATTTTAATATTATATTGTTATATATCTTTCTTTTGATTTCTTAGTGTCTTTCTTAAATTGAATTTACTTTTTATCTAATATTGTTTCATGTTACTTACTCCATTATTCTTCACTTACTGGTTTCTATGTTTAATATGTGTTTGGTTACTCAAAGCATGATATGATTTGGAGTATTTTATTGATGTTTCTTTGCTGGAATTTTGTTGTCTCCTTCACCTTTTAACTAGTATTACTTCAACGTTTTAATTTTTCTTTCGATTAGTTATCATACATTAAGAACAGGCATACTCTCATCCTTTTTGAATATTTTTTACATGTACACTACACCGGAATGTCGTCACTTGGAGTCCAACCACGGGAGTCAACGCTCAAATGGAGTTGTCACCCCATCGGGGGTCAGGTACGTTCGGGAAATGATGAAAAAAAAAAAAGAGAAGACATAGCTGATTTCTGATATGAAGCACATATAGCTTTATTAAATATAAAGCACCTCGTTACTCCCTTCTTTTCTTATTTTACATGTCACCCTTTTAAAAGTCTCAAAGGCTTGACAACTTCTATTACTATATTAAATTATTCGCATGCTTTGATACAATCTATACACCATACATATCTATATTTAGCTTCACACGACTTTTAAATATTGAAATATTTTATGTAGTACTCTTGAATAAGTCTTTTTTAAAGAATTTCTTTCGTCTTGTCTTAAGCGTTTAAAAGAGTCGATCATAAAAATTGGAATAGAGGGAATAAAATCGCATTGGGCCCGTTTTAGCCTTGTCATACCCTGATCCCACTCTCTCTCTCTCTCTCCCCCCTCTCTCTCCCTTACTTTCTTAACCTTAACTTTTATTTGTTAAATTATTATTCTCTTACATTATATTTGCCACAAAAATAAGGTGGCATACACTTTACTAACAATTTCCTTTCTTTTTGTCAATTTTTTTACAACTCATGGGGACTATAATGCTATCCTAAAAAATAGGAGAATAATCAAAGGTATTTCTTATAAATTCGTTGTTTCACCAACAAGGTAAGCCTCCTGACCTTTACAATTTTTTATGTTCTTGAATATCAAATTTTTGTGTGTAGATTATTTTATTTTTATTTGTTATTATATTTGAGTGCCTTAATTATTTGCTTGGAAGCAGCCAGGTTAGTTCATCTATCTTTTATTCTTTTAATATTTCTATCCTAGATTTTCTTGTATGCATTATTTGAATAGTTAAAATATTATATTGGAAGCACCCATTTCAGTATCTCCTTCTTTTGATTATTAATATTGCACGCCTTTTTTTGGTTAGTTATAGAATTGCATTATTTTTTTTTAAGCTGTATTTAATCGTAAAAATAAGTTATATTTGAGTTGTACAATTATTTATCTTATTTTATTTTTTGTACAAACTTTTTTCTCTTTTTGTTAGATTTAATTTCTTTTCTCTTCTTTCTATCTTAAATGCTTGTATTCTTAATTACCCTTAAATTAGTACTCAAGTTATTTTGTTGTTTTCTTGCTACCTTTCTCTGCTTACCTATTTTTATTTATCTAGAATAATTAAAATAAATTATGCATGCTTACTGACTTAGGTATTTTATAAAATCGATTGACATTTGTTTATCACATATTCCCCACGTAATATATGAGTTCGGCCGGGATCCACATTTGTGAACCTCGAAAGATGCCTAACACCTTCCTTTCGAGGTAACCTGAACCCTTACCCGAATTTCTGGTTGATGTAGACTAAATAATTAAAATAAGTTCGCAATTTAGTCTTGAGTGGTGCCCTAATGCACCTTAATTCGTTAGGTGGCGACTCTTCACTCTTTACAATCCCAAAAAGAGTTGTCAAGTCGAATCCCGCTTTTCGTGAGAAAAATGGGGCGCGACACTTAGACTTTCACTAAGAATATCGTGTTGCACTTGACAACTGGCCCACAAATCATTCACGATCTTGCGAGCTCAAGTAAGTCTCTCTTTTTTTTTTAAAACTAGATCATTAAGGGGAATGCTAATTTGAAGAAAGATACAAGAGAATTTCTAAAGAAAGTTTTTGTATTGCTCAAGACTTGGAAGATTTTGTTTGATGTCATTACAAATGGATATCCCTCCATTTATACTACCCACCCAGGAGTTAATGTGCAAATAATAATTGTTATAAAGTCCCTTTTGGTAGAACACTCTACAATGTTAGAAAGTTCCAAGGACTTTTCCATAATCCAAGGAATTCTAGGATTTTCCACAGGAAATTTCTCTATTTTTCTAGATTATTCCACTAAGGGTTAGTTTTCCTCTTATATGTAAATCTTCGACATGAGCAACTTTGTATCATGTGGTGCCTACATGGCATGATGACGCGACAGTTCATCACACTCTGTTTTATTTTATTTAATCCCTATAATAAAGTAAATGTTTCAATTTACTTGTCTATTTTTTTCGCTAATCAAGAAAGTTTTATTACTTTTTCTCATACTACCTTAGTACTAAATAGCCACATAAAATAGCAATAGTCAAATTTAGAGTTTTAAAATATCATTAATAAAGTTAGTTTAGTAAAATATATTTGTAATTAAAATTTTCTTAAGTGGTGCATCAAGTTAACAAGAGTCAAATAATATGAAATGAAGGGAGTATGAGCCTGCTCAGCCCGTGCTGGCCTGGAAATTTGTCAGGCTGGACCGATATATCATTTTAATGGGCGTTAAAATTGTCAGCCTAGTTTTACGTGGTTCGTCAATTGGGGAGGACTGGCAACCATTTTTTTAAAAACAAAAAATCATAATTTTTAAATTTAAATTCTAACCTAAAAATATAAATTTATAGGACAATATTACATATAGTGTTGCTAGTCAAGTCTCAAGTACATGGTTTAATTATTTAAATAATACGTATCAAGTACTAATTATTCAATACTTTTGAAAGTTAGTAATGTCCATACATAGGTGGTTTTCCCGTTGGGTTGCTAGTGTCAGTATACTGATTGTATATGTTGTCTTTTTATTGATTTGTTGGTCGTAGTCGTAGTACATGTTTGCTGATTTTTAATTTAGGTTTGACACCAAGTAAAAGATTTGGTTGTAGCTTTGTGTTATTGCTTTAAAGAATATATGTTATGTCATCAATATGAAATTTCTACCACTTTATACATATACTTTGAGTAAAATTATACAAGAAAATGATTTTGTTGGTCAAAACACAAAAAGCTTCTGCAAGAGCAATGACTTTTGACATTATTAACAAATAATAATAAATACTCCCTCTATTTAAAAAAAAAATGACTTACTTTCCTTTTTAGTCTGTTAAAAAAAAATGACTCTTTTTTTGGCAATACTTTAATTTCAATTTTTCACGTGGCATGTTTGAGACCACAAGATTAAGGGGCATTTTAGTACATTTAACATAACTTTAATTTAAGATCATAAGATTCAAAAGTCTTCTTTATTTTCTTAAACTCCGTGCAAAGTCAAAACATGTCATTCTTTTTGAAACGGAGGGAGTAGTACAATAACAACAACAACATATCTAGTGTAGTCCTACATAGTGAGGTTTGAGGAGGCTAGAATGTACGCAGACCATACCTCTACCTCAAAGATGAGGTAGAGAGACTGTTTCTGATAGACCTCCGGCTCAAGATAAAAATAGTCTAAAAAAATGTAATAGAAGTACAAAAGACAATAGATAGTATCAAACAACAAATAGTAAAAGAAAAAGTACTCCCTCTGTCCTATTTTATGTGACACTCTTACTTTTTAGTTCGTTCCACAAAGACTGTCACCTTACTATAATTAAAAATAATTTAACTTTAAAATTCCCCTTTTACCCTAAATGAAATGATTTAGAGCCACACAAATATCTAATGATTATTTTAGACCACAAATTTCAAAAGTCTTTCTTTTTTCCTTAATCATCGTGTCAAGTCAAATGGTGTCACATAAAATGGGACGAAGGAAGTACTTCAACAAAATAATACTCCACTCAAACTACACAAAAACAATAGATAGTAATATAAATTGAAGAACAAGACACTACAGGAGTAGTCCTACGACTACTAAAAGGGCAACAAGACAATGCACTCTTACATACTAATATAGACGCACTCCTACCTACTAACCTTTCACCCTAATCTGTGTCCTCCACACCTTGTTATCTAAGGTCATGTCACGACTCAAAATCGAGATCGTGATGGCACCTGTCACACTTACTGGTACAAGTAAGTGTATCCCGATCAACAAGACAACTCCATAAATAGAGGAGCGGAAGAAATAATGAAACGGAAATAATCCTACATATAAATATAAAGAAAAAGGAGTTACAACATCACACAATCTCCCAGGTCTAGTTGACACTAGTACAAGCTTCTAATACCAAATATAATAGTAATAGCTTGAAATGTCTCAAAAGTGAATAAGCATAAGATAAAGGAAGAAGAGTTTTGGGTAAGCTCTGAGATCCAACAACTGCTACATTAATCTCTCAAAAGCAGACACTGGGAATTACAAACAATGCTCACGGCTACCCGCTCAGTACATGCACGTAAGTTATATAAAAAGCAAGAGTGAGTACGAAATATGTAATCCAAAGTGATGGTGAGGACCATCACACCAACCATCCAAATCTACCAAATAAACCTGCACTCCGGAAAAACCATCCTAGTCTAACAGATAACAACACTTAACAAGATAACCAGTTCAGTTCAAGTAAGTCGGACATGTACATGTTTTAGATCAACAATAGTAGCACAATTCATATCAGGAAAGACTTTCATCAACACGACATTATAACCACTCACTATACGAAACCAGCCATCAAGGATGAGATAGGGAAAAATGCATATCATGTAACGAAACAGATGTAATGTAGAAGCTGAGTATGATAACTATGATGCATCAGATGAATATGATGCATGTTTGTCCTACGGTATACACCTTCAGAGCATAAGCTTCCAAGGGGTTCGCAACCCATAATACCAATCACAATATAAAATAGTCGATCTTGCCAGCACATCCCTCGGTTAAGTCATTTCACAATTTCATAAAATAGATCTTGTAGGCACATCCCTTGGTCAAGGTTTTAGAAGTTGGTTTATTTTCTTTCAAAATCCAGTGTTTCTCAATTGTACCAGTTTCATGAATAATGCAATGAATAATTATGCACACACATGACAATGTCAAACCCATATATAGATCCAAATACATCAAATTATCCCCCAAAAGAATTCAATATGAATCACTACTCCCAAATCTCATTGTATCACAACACAAGCCCCCACACGGACATCACAATAATGAACACTATTTTAAATCACCACCAGAGTCAACGCAAGCCTCCAACATGCATCACAATAGTGTAAACACAACTCAAATCACTACCAGGATCAACACAAGTCTTTAACAGGCATCACAATAGTGTAGAAATAACTCAAATCACACTAGGGTCAATACAAGCCTCTAACGACATCACAATAGTGTAGAAACAACCCAAATCACCACTAAGGTCAACACATGCCTCTAACGGCATCACAATAGCAATGTATTTCATATTACCAAGATAAAATGATTAAAATTTCACACCAAATAGCATGTTCAACAACAAGAACTCAATATTTTGCTCAATTATGATACAATTAGACTCAAGTGCTCAAAAAAAAAATATACTCATCAACAAGCATGTTCATAAGTTCATTTTTACACACAATGCATAACAATCATGTAAGAATTCCTCTTTTTAACTTTTTCAATTTTAGCCACAATCTCTTTATACCCTAAGTAATCCTAAACCCGAATTTTTCAACAATCGCCACTAAGCATTGATTCAAAAACCCTGAAGTATATGCTCAGTATAAACTATTCATGATCAAAAAGTCATTTATCAACACAATTAACCATAATCACATCAACAAGTAGAGGAAAAAATCAAGGTACTCAATTATTACTTCTAACCCTTCAATAAATACCGGTTCCCGCACATATGCTCGTCATCTCATCTATACGTGACCCTCAAATTCCCATTATTCATAATTACAAGCAACTAGCACATAACACATAAACACCTTACAAAAGAGTCAAGGAAAATCTCTACTTGCCTTATAAAACGACTTTCAAATTTAACTCCAAGCCTGAAGAATCATATAGAAGCTTTGCCCGTCTGAATCACCTCCAAACGAGCCCAATTTATAGCAAAATGATATCTACATGAGAAAAGGAAACCACGATACCCATATAGCCATATTCAGAATCTGGATCTAAAAATCAACCTTAAGCCCACAAGGGAAAAACTAGAATTTTTGTAGAAAATTACATTACCCATAGTCTAAGGGTCTCATATCTAAACTCCCACAAAAAACAAAGTTGAAATCGTGTTAGAAACCATTGAAATCTCAATATTTCACTTTACCTTGAAACCCAAAATCTCAAGTTTAAAAACCATGATTTGAAATTAAATCATAAACTAATTAGTGGAAAATGATAAAAACAAGCTTTGGAAACTCACTCAAGTTTCAAATCTTGAAAACCCACAAGAAATCACTTCAATTCGAGCTTCCAAGCTCTAAAAATGCAGGAAATGGGGTTTAATCTCGAAAAAGGGCTTTTGAATCTGTTCAGGTATGAAATGTACAGTGTATCACAGTTGGTTCCTATGCTATCGCGATAGCAATCCGACCCGACCTATCGCGATCGTGATAGAAGCCTCACAATCACGTTAAACAACTTCTACCTGAACCCAGACCCGACCTGATAACTCATTGCATTCGCAGCCTTATCCATCACGTTTGTGATGCTCAAGACCTTAGTGATTCATGATCATGGAAAGGAGCCTCGTGATTGTAAAGAACAAAGTCTTGCACTTGCAGCTGAACAAAACCCAAAAAGTCCTCCGACGGACCCTCAAAATGAGTTCGAAACCTCACAAAATAGTCATATCAGGGTACTAGGCTAATTTCGACGTAGCAAACTCAATGGGACAGTCAAAATTTTGAATAGAGGTTTTTATCATCAAATGTTGCCCAAAGCCAACCTTAGGCTTAGAATTCTAACTTCTCCACCAAATACTCAAAATCACATCAACAGCCTTGAGACCCGAACCAACCACACTACTAACCCAAAATTGATCTCCTGGAGCTGATGACACTAATGAAATTTCCATCCTACACTCTGATCTCCAAATGTTAACTAAGGTCAACCATATTAAACTCAAAATCCTTCTAAAACCAACAACTCACTTAATTCTCAACTGAATATTTTGGGAACCATGCCACTTACTCTCACTACCCATGAATACCAAAATACAACTATAGGAAAGGGTAAAATGGTCAAAAATAGAAAATCCCAAAAATCATGATACGGATCACTACAGGTCATGTCCTCGATCAACTGAACTGTGTCATTTCCTATCTATTTACCTCTTCCCAATATGTCTTTAGTCTACCTCTATCTCTCCTAAATCTATTCATACCCAACTTCTTACACCTCCACACTAGGACATCCGTGCATCTCTTTATCACATGTCCGAACTATCTCAACCTAGTTTCTCCCACCTTGTCTTCCACCGAAGTCACTCCCATCTTGTTTCAGATATCCTCATTTTTAATTCTATATCTCTTGGTATACTCACACATTCATCGCAATATCCTCCACTTTCATCTTCTAAATGTGAGAGTTGTCAACTGACCAAAACTCTGCCTATTCAACATAGCAAATCTAACTACCACTCCATAGAACTTGACTTTAAGTTTAGGTGGCACCTTTTTATCACACAAGACTCTGGAAGGAAGTCTCCAATTCATTCACCCTACACTAATATGATGAGTGACATCCTTGTCAATCTCTGTTACCCTGGATAATAGATCGAAGATACCTGAAACTACCTCTCGTTTGGGTGACATGTGTATCAAGACTCACTTTTAAATCAGTCTTATGTGTCATATCACTAAACTTTCACTCTAAGTATTCAGTCTTGGTCTTGCTCAACCTGAACCCTTTGGACTCTAGGGTGTATCTCCAAATCTCCAACTTATTGTTAATTCCATTGCGAGTCTCATTAATTAAAATTACGCCATTCGCAAATAACATACACCAACACACCTCACTTTGAATATGTTGCATCAAAATATCCATCACCAAGGAAAATAAAAATGGACTAAGGTTCGATCTCTGGTGCAATCCCATGAACACGAAAAAGTTCTCTAAGTATCCTCCCATTGTCTGTACTCGGATCTTGGATCTATCATACATGTCCTTAATCGACCTGATGTATGCCACATGTATACCTCTAGACCCCAAGCAACTCCGTAGAACCTCCCTAGGGACTTTGTCGCAAGCCCTTTTCAGGTCGATAAACATGTACTATGTGTAAGGCCTTCTTGCTCTTCTTATATTGCTCTACCAATCTTCTTATGAGACAAATGAATTTTGTAGTCGTGCGTCATGGCATAAATCTAAACTGATTCATGAAAATAGTCATGACCTCCTTGCCTTCATCTCACCACCATCTCCCAAACCTTCATAGTGTGACTTAGCAACTTGATACCCCTATAGTTGTTGCAATTCTGAATGTCACCCTTGTTCTTGTATAATAAAATCACTGTGTTCCATCTCCATACTTCAAGCATCGCCATCGTCTTAAAAGCAACATTAAACAACTCAGATAACAAATAGTGCTCGAATCAAATAGAGATATTAATAAGAAAATTAAACGGTTAGTTTATGAGTTACAATGAAACTAGTTAAACAGGAGATGTTAACCTAGCTAATAATATGATAGGATAATCTCTTTTTCTTGTCATTTTTAATCCCCTATTTCCTTTTAATTTGTATATATTTAAATTAAATGCTTTTTATTTGTGCCAAGAGCCGAGCCAACCCAACCCAATCTTGGTCAAGCTTTAGGAGTGGACGAGCTTACTTGTACCTAGGGCTGGCGCAATTTCAGCCTATATTGAAGAAATCAGTCCATTTAATCCATATATAATAAGTTGGATCACCCATATTTTAAGTGGGTAAATATAGGCGTAGCTTATTTTAAAGGCCCATAAACTGAATGGGTAAAATATGGATTCATATGGAGACCCAATTACAACTTAATCTAAAGAATATTAATATATTAATATTTAAAAATTATTTTTTTAGAGGGGGTAGGGGTGTGGGGGGTGCATGGGGTAGGAGGGTAGGGTGGTGGGGTAAAAAAATCAAGTTGATATGCATATAAAATTTCTAAAGCTTTTCGGCTTTAGGAGTTAAAGTGGGTTGGAACCATTTTTACCCAATCCATATTTGGGTGAAGTGTAATCTAATCCATTTAAGCTCCTCAATCCATATTCAATCCGTCCAAATTCAATCCAATCCACCCATTTGTCACCTCTACTTGTACCTAACTTATATGATTTGTTCTTAAATGTGTTCTAATAATTTTTGTTCAGTCGTATAAAAGGGGAAGTTACAGCTCAATGCCTTCGAGTAATTCGATTTACAAAACATGTACATGCTATACAGATAGTATATATTTTATACACAACATATACAACCGAAATGTTCTAGATAGTGTACACTCTCGAACATATTGGTAAACTAGATTGCCAAATGATATATTTACATAAGTTTTTCCTTATAAAATCACGTGCTAGATTCATCCGACCCGCTGCGTCAAGCCCATATGACAACTCTATCAAATATATAATGATTCTTATATAAAGAGACCAAGAGTACACATTTTAATAAATTAAGTACTTAATTATATAGGGATACTTTCAGAAATATCTATATTTTAGCATAAAATTGGCAGCCATAGCCACATTTTATAAAATTATAATCCATAGCCGCTGTATTAATTGTATTCAACTGACTGTAATTCTATAAAATATAAATATAGTGACTAATTGCATGCACCAAAAATATATTTTTTGTATTCGTTAGCTGGGCAGCTGCTGTATCACTAGATTTGTATCAACGGATGCATGTGTATCAACAAATACAAACCTCTCTTTTTTTTTCTTTTTTTTTTTGTATTTTCATTCCTTTTTTTCTCCTTCTTTTTATTTTGTATTTTCACATATCTCTCTCTCTCTCTCTCTCTCTCTCTCTCTCTCTCTCTCTCTCTCTCTTTCTCAAATGTATCAAACTTACCAATTGTATTTGTATATTAACAAGTATATGTATCATTTGTATTTGTTTGAGTCTATCATATACAAATGCATATGTATCGTTTGTTACAAATGTATCATTTGTATTTGGATGATTCAATTTGTATCAACAAACACAATATATATATTTTATACAATATAATACAAATACAAATATATCATGAATCAGATTTAAAATACAAATACAAATACAAAAATATCATGAGTTAGATGTATTTTATAGAACAAAATTTGATTGTATAAATTAGATATAAAATAAAAATACAAAATAAAAATATACCCAACTGCAATGACCATATATCACAAATTCTAGTTTATTTCAAAACTACCTGAATATATTTACATTTCTTTAGCCTAATATTATATCTTAAATAATAAATTTGCACACATATGCATGTATATAATACAATCAATATAGAAGGGGAAAAAAAGAGCAACATAGAAACCTACATTAACCAAAAAAAGAACAAAATCAGCAAAAAACAAAAATTAAGAAAAATTATAGTCAAATACAAATATAAATATAATTTGTTCCTGCAAGTGTAAAAAAAGAAGAAGAGAGAAAGAGAACAAGAGAGAGAGAGAGAGACAGCCCAACGGTTAAGGGTGCTCAAAAAATGGTATGGTGTCTGGGTTCAAATTCTAGGGCAGTTTTCCTTGTACAATTTTTTTAAAATTATGAATAAAAGAAGGAGTGAGGTTATGGATTGTATATAATTAAGAAGAAAGACTATAGATTGTCATTAATTAAAACTTAGGCTACATAGGGTAATTAGGAGCTTATGTTTGCTACCCTATGTAGTTTTCCCAATTATATATCACAAAAATTAAAATTACAACTCACCTTATGAAATATATAGGAATAAGAGAGGAGGAGAGATGCAATTAAAAGGGATAAATGAGTTCGTCAATTAAGTGGGGGTCCTTCAAGTTTTAAAAATTGGATAAAAGTGACAAAAAAAATTTCAGCTTTTTATTTTTACACTTTTACCCCAACAACCGTAAAAGTAGTCTCAACAACTATAAAAATTATCCCGACAATTATAGAATTTGTACGACAACTGTGCAAAGTTGTTGGACAATTGAATAGTTGTTGGGACAACTAATGCAATTGTCAAACAACTGTGTGCAGTTGTTTGAAGGACTTGACCACTTCTAACTTAAGTAATATTGCGGAACTCACTCGTCCCTTTTAATTAATTGGAGACTTGAGAGACATTCTCGCCAATTTTTTTCCAAGAGGGAAGTTGTGATGTGAAAGAGAATAAGCCTAAATCCAAGAGACTAGAGCTTAGATATCATTAATATTCTTTAAGGAAATCAAGGACATAGCTTAGATATCATTAATATTCTTTAAGGAAATCAAGGACATCTGAATAGATAAAATCCTTGTGAAGATTTCGTGAATGTTTAACATATTGTCCTTTCTTCATTTTGGGAATTCAGCTTTACTTTTCCTTTATTCTTTGGTGTATGTACGAAGACTTTGAATTATGATGTACTTAGGAAAGTAACTACATCGCCATAATTGACAATTGCTATTATAGGTACAGACTCTTATTTCTCTTTTCCTTCTTTTCTTCTTTATTTAAGGGAATTGATACATTTTCTTTGAAACTAATAAAAAGTAATACAAGGAAAAGAATGGGTATCTTAATTGACCTACATCAATTAAAACAAGTTAAATGATTGAATTGTTTGGCAGAGATTTCAAAATTTATCCATTTTTGAAAAGTGTGATTTGTTAGAAGTATTTTTTTAAAAAAGTAAAGGAGCGTTTTGAAGTAATTGTACAATTATCTCGGCACCTATAGGTCACTATTAAAGCTTTGGAATCGACCCCTGATGTTTGCATCAAGGGAAGCTACCTACATCACACCCTTCGGGGTGCGGTTTTTCTCGTATCCTACGTGAACTCGCTATGCATAGGACACTAGGCTGTCTTTTCTTTGTTTTTTAGAAAAAATACTTTTGAAGAGTAGTAGTTTGTCATTTGCTAATAAATTTAGATAATATTTTTGCCAACATTTTCTCATAACTTGTGTTAGACCAAGGTTGCAAAAATGCTTCTGTGGAAAAGTCACTTTTTAAATTCTTAAAAGCAACTTCTGCTATCACTCAAAATCATTCATTTTTTTCTAATTAAAAACTTGGTCAAACACCTCAAACTTTCTAAAATAAACATTTTTGGCTTTCTAGAAGCATGGCTAGATAGGCTATAATACAACAAAAATGAACCACTACTATAATTAGTATCGCAACTTTATTTATCAAAAGAAAGATATTTATTGCCTAACTTGAAGAATTGTGTATGATTTTGGTGCCATAAAGTCAAGTATTCTTTTGTCTTCTTGATTTACCTTGAAATTAACCTCTACCGGCTTTGGTTTCTGTAGTCTAGCTAGCTCTAATAGAGCTTCTCGAATGCATAGTTTCTACTACTTTTTTTAAGTAAAAAGGTAGGTCCACCCAATGCACAAAGCATCCTACCTTAGCAGTGGAGAAGGGTTGTAGTTCGAGAGGTGTGATGTAGACAATCTATCATAATGCAAGTATTATTGACTGCTTCCATGACTCGAATACGTAATTTCCTACAAATTATTCGGAGACACCTTTACCATTTCTACATTAGTACTTGTAATTAGTTACAACAAACTAAGATTTCAACACCTAACCATGCAAAATCTTATCTATTAGACTAATGAATTTCCCTATTTTGAAAAAGTGTGTTACATTGAAAGGCTTGCATGGTTTCCCAGCTCAAATTGTTTTTGTATGCTGCTTCTCTATATTTGGATAAGATTAATTTAGAAATTTCAAGGAAAATTAAGTTCAATCACTCTAGGCATAGCATTAGGCAGTTTTTGATAATAGTAACCTTTAGGGTCGTTTGGATAGGAAGTAAGTTATCTCAGGATTAATTATCCTAGATTTAATTATCCTGGGATTGTTATCCCACCCTTAATGTGGGATAAAAATAACATTATAATCCCGAGATAAGTTATTCTATAATTTTATCCCAATCAAACATGAGATAAACCTATCTTAAAATTAATCCCAAGATAAATTGTCTCTTATCCCTCATACCAAACGAACCTTATATCACGATTTGGCTAAAGTAAGGGACAAGGTAATTTAACTTAAGAATAAGGAAATTCAAGAAAATGAACACTGGTCTTTGATCTATGGGCTTGTAATGTTAATACTAGTGGAGGTGACAATACTAAGAGATAATTACAAGGATAAATTACAGGGCATATAATGCATAGTCATGTATTTATTAGATATAGGTATAGTCTAAAAAAATTACCTAACACAGGTCACAACTATACTTAGGGTTTATAACCTCTCTCTCCCTCTCTCGCTTGCCACACTCCTCCCCTTCTTCCCCCTCTCTCTCTCTCTCTGCCTCTTCCTAGCTCTCTCTTCTCTCTCTCTCGCTCTCCTCTCATTTATTATTTTCTTTTCACTCTTCATTCAATTTCCTCTAATTTCTTCGATTTCAATTTTGTTCTTCTTCATACATTTATATCAATGCATATACTTTATGTTTTTCATCTTTGTCAGTTTGTATCAGATTGTTTAGTTTCATTTGACATTTGTCTCCAACATAAATTAAATTTTTATCAATGTATAAATTTTCTTTTGGTTGTATCAGTGAACTTGTATACATGTAATGACCCGAGAGTCATTTTCCTCGTTTTCATATTTTTAAGAGTTTAGAGCATCTCTATAGCTGTTCCAAGTCATTTATGACTTGCTGGGACTGACAGTTCGATTTTCAAGCAATTCATTTGGTTTTAGAGTCATTTCCATATTTAGGAGCTTCTGAAGTTAAGAAATGGGTCTCGAGCTTAAACTTCAGGTAAACGGCCTTGGATTCCATTTCTGATAGTCTGAACAGCTCCAAAACGTCGATTTTAGGCTAGGGGAACCCTTAGTCCGGGTACCAAGGCTTCTGGACTCGTTTTGGGATATGGGGTAAAATTTGGCAAAAATAGCTCCTTGAGGTGTGGGCCCTACGTTTTATCGAAACGACCTCGGATGAAAATTTTGATAGCGTCGTTGAGTCTAGAATGTCGAATTTAGTAGGGTAGCATAGTTCGTTTATGAGCATGGGATTACGAACCAATCCCGAGCGCCCAATCGGAGTCCGTTAGGAGTAGCTAAACTTGACTGGTGCCAAGTATCTGGTGCAACTACTTAAGCGGCTAGGGCACTTCTTTAGCGGAGCTGGCCAGCCTTGGTCTGGCCACTTTAGCGGTAGCCGCTTAAGCGTCCCTTGAGCACTTTAGCGGACCTGGCCAGCTGGGTGATACGGGTGGGACAAGCTGTCCAACAAGTACCCGACCATTCACACGAAGTCAAGCCCGGGAGTTACAAAAACTCCAAGCCGTATTCATGCAAATGGCCGTGTGTGAGTTGGTTATTGAACCACCTAAGGGTCTAAATGTTTTAAGGTGTGAAGATGGGCCTTGAAGTGTAATGTTTTTACACTCCATGGCCGGCTGCTCCACATGGCCCATAAGGTCATTTTTGTCTTTCATTTGGCTTGTAATATAAATAGACAAGCCTAGAATTATTTTGCCTTAGTTTTCTCATTGTAATTTCAAGACAAAGACTTGTAATATTTCACTTTCTCTCTCTCTTCCATTGAGAGGCAGATTCGGCCACAAGCTTGCTAGAAGGAAGCTTGTGTTGTGTTTTGGCTAGAAACTA
Organism: Capsicum rhomboideum; assembly: GCA_031232105.1. Classification (NCBI taxonomy): domain Eukaryota; kingdom Viridiplantae; phylum Streptophyta; class Magnoliopsida; order Solanales; family Solanaceae; genus Capsicum; species Capsicum rhomboideum. Next base: position 38,194,147 of record CP124715.1, on the reverse strand, counting down.
GGGTCTTGAGGTCATTGAGTTCCTCTTGGTCCAAGTAAGAGCTTGGTGTTTATATTCAATAGTCTTAGGGTCCTCTCTTGATGTTAGGGTTCTTAGTCTCTTGAATATTATATGTCAAGTTATCTATCTTTTCATTATCTTGTTGTTGTTGTCTTTGAGATCTTGAAGTCTAGTGAAGCCGTGTGGGGCTCTTTCGATTCACTAGCATTGTTGCTTACTTGTTAATCTTGTGTTTGTTGGGTTTTCTTGTTGGTGTTGCTGAAATCTTGTGATACATACTTGATCTTGTATCATTTGGTATCAAAGCAAGACCGGTTGTGTTCCCACACAACCCATCTTGGGCTTGTTCTCGGATTAACCAAAAAAAAAAAAAAAAAAAAAAAAAAATCGGAAATCAGTCCATTGAAGACAAATCCGAGAATGTTGTTGTATGTTTAGATCTAGGTGTTATTTTGCTTGTTTAGTGTGTTTCTAGTGTTGGTTTCTTTCTCACCAACACTAAAGTGTCTAGATCTAAAAGTTGAGCTTGAAAACTTGACCATTGTTGTGGTGACTTGAAGTGGTTGAAAGTTGTATGTTGTTGATGAAAAAAAAAAAAATTTTTGGTGGTTGTGTGTTATGTGCTTGAAGAAGTTGATGAAAGTTGTAAGGTGTTCATCTTTTAAACTTGTTCATCTTGTTCATCTTGTGGTGTTCAAGTTGCAAGACAAGTCATAAAGTTGTTGGTGAAAGACTTGCACCCATCACTTCATAGTTGGCCAACCACTCTTCCTTAATTCAAGGAGCCTTGTTTTGTGGGAATAGTTAGTCAAACCTAACCCTTTGAGTTTGAAAGGTTGAAAAAGGCTACAAGACTATTATTTTTCCCTCCAAAACACATTGTCATACTTCACAAGTTGTATGAATATTGATTTTCAGATTTGTGACCAAAAAAAAAAAATACATATAAGTTATATATATACAAACCGTGTGGGCCCAAGGCCAATTGCATGCTGCCACGTCACCCCTAAGCTCAACTTTGGATAATTTTCTAGTTTCTAATTGTTGATTCTTAGTTTCCTTACTTGATTCTAGAACTAATTAACAAACTAGTACATTCCTACTAGATTGTCAATTAGTCCTTTGAATTCGTTTGTTCGTGTCAACGTTTACTTGAGTGCTTTTATCTTTTGAACACGTTGTTGTTTTTGGTCCTAGTCCTACACGAATTCTTTGAGTCTTCAAACAAGAATCCACTCCGGATAAGAGCTTACTCATACCTTAAAGGATTCACGGTTACTAGCCAATTTACAACACTTGTGGAACTCAAGCGTGTGGTGATCTAAAGAGTATAATACCTCGACAATGGAAGGGGCCACGTCCCATAACGTGGATACTAATGCACTTGACTCTATGAGGGTCACTCTTGAGGCCGTTACTCGGACACTTGAAAGGTTAAATTCGGACTTTGGGGCCGTGAGAGGGGACTTGGCAGCCATCAAGGGAGAAGTGTCGACTATTAGTGGGAGATTAGAACAAGTGGAGAGTCAAAGGAACTCTCGTCCTTCTACTCCTCTACATGTCTCAACCAATGGACAAGATAGGACTTCCTCCGCAACCATCACCCCCGAAACAGTCCACCAAATGCTAAATGCACCCCAAGCTCCACTAAATGCCGCAAGCCAAACCACCTATTTTCCTCCAAACCGTGACCCCAATAGACCAACGCATTTCCAGAATTCCCAAACCCCGCATGAGGGATTTGGACGTCAAATTCCACCACTAAATCCGAACCTTCCATTCCAAGCTCCATTAAACCAAAGACCACCACCCCCACAAAATCCAATACCCCCAAATCAAATTCCAAATAACCAAAACCGACCAGCCCACCTTGAGGAGTATGGTAGGGAGGAGTATGATGGGTACGGGGCCTTTGATGATACTTACATGAGGGAGGAGGAGGTGAGAGGGGGCAGAGGAGTTCAACGGAGATACCGTGGATATGAAGAAAGAGGAAACCGGCACCATGAGAGAGATGTAGGCATCAACACCATCAAGTTGAGTCTACCGCTCTTTAAGGGTGAGAGTGACCCCGAGGCATACTTAGCTTGGGAATCGGCTTGTGACAAAGTCTTCCAAGTTAATGATCTCTCGGAAGAAAAGAAAGGAAGTTATGCTATAGCTCACTTTGAGGGTTATGCTAACACTTGGTGGGAGTACGTCAAGCGGTTTGGTAATGCACTAGTTGACGGGCAGCCACCACCTTGGTATCGATTGAGATACTTGATGAGGCAAAGGTACCTCCCCGAGAGTTATCGCCATGAATTGCTTGCAAGGTTGTACAACTTACGTCAAGGTAACAAAAGTGTGATGGCATACTTTGATGAGTTTCAACAACTCATGTTAAACCTTGACCATCGTGGGGAGCAAATCAGTCATGATGTCATCCGGTTCAAGTGTGGATTGAACAAGGAGATCTCCACTCATTTGACACTTCACAAGTTTGATACCGTTGAGGGTATTTTCCAAGCGGCTATTGAGGTTGAAAAAGAGCTAAAGGAGAGGTCGTCGTTTAAGGCAAGGGTACCAGCCCCCTCGGGTTGGTCCAAAAACAAGGGGCAATCCAGCCTTCCAAGGCTGCCCGAGCCCAAGGCCGACCCCAAGCTTCCTCCAAAACAAGAAGCTCACAAGTACCCTAACCCAAAAGGATTCCAATGTTTCAAGTGCCAAGGTTGGGGACATAAAGCCAATGAGTGTCCAAACCGACGCAATGTGATCCTTCGGGAAGGGAGGGTGTATTACCTTGGTGAGGAGGTGGGTCCCGAAAGGGGAGACGATGAGGCCGAGCCTCAAGATGGAGAGGAACCCGAGAATGGGCCATATGATGATGAGGGCGAAGATGTTTACCCTCAAGAAGGGGAGTGTGTGGTTCCCAACTTTGTGGTTAGGCGCGTCATGATTAGTAAGGCGATAGATGACCCTAGTCAAAGGGAGAATCTATTCCATACTAAATGCCTTGTAAAGGGAAGTGTGTGCACCTTGGTGATTGATAGTGGTAGTTGCACAAATGTTGTTAGTATGGCTACGGTTAACTTCTTGAAGTTACCAACTACCCCGCACACTAGTCCCTACAAGCTACAATGGTTGAATGACTGTGGTGAACTAAAGGTCACAAGGCAATGTATGATACGTTTTAAGGTGGGAAACTACCAAGATGAAGTGCTTTGTGACGTGATACCAATGCAAGCGTGTCACTTGTTGTTAGGTAGACCTTGGCAATATGATAGGTCTACCAAACACGATGGGAGGACCAATCGATATACACTTGAGAAGGATGGCCGAAAGGTCACACTTCACCCGCTTTCACCCTCCCAAGTAAATGAGTGGCACCAAAAGATGAGAGAGTTGAAGGAAAAGGGGAAGAAATCCGAAAGAGAAGAAGAGGGAAGGGAAACCGTGGTTGGGGCAGTAGGGTCACCCGTGACTGCCTCAACTTCAAAGGGGGCTGAAAACGTGGTGATGTTAGCTAGAAAGAAGGAACTCTTCGTGGACCATGATGTGGGCACACCTATGTTGCTTTTGGCTCATTGTTTAAATACTAACCCCGCTAATTCTTCCATTTCCCCTTTGATTTCTTGTGTGTTGCAGGATTATGAAGATGTATTTCCTAAAGAACTTCCGCAAGGATTGCCCCCACTTCGGGGAATTGAGCACCAAATTGATTTGGTGCCGGGTTCACAACTTCCAAACAAACCAGCCTATAGGAGCAATCCCATGGACACTAAGGAGCTTGAGAGACAAGTTGAGGAACTTCTCAACAAGGGATACATCAAAGAAAGTATGAGTCCTTGTGCTGTTCCGGTGCTTTTGGTACCAAAGAAAGACGGAACTTGGCGCATGTGCGTCGATTGTAGAGCCATCAACAAAATCACTATAAGGTATCGTCATCCAATCCCTAGACTAGATGATATGTTAGATGAGCTCCATGGCTCTTGTTTGTTTTCTAAGGTGGATCTTAGGAGTGGCTATCACCAAATTCGCATGCAACCCGGTGATGAGTGGAAGACCGCATTCAAGACCAAATTCGGTCTATATGAGTGGCTGGTCATGCCCTTTGGCCTTACCAATGCTCCTAGCACCTTTATGAGGCTAATGAATCATGTAATGAAGCCTTATATTGGGAAGTTTGTGGTGGTTTACTTTGATGATGTGTTGGTATATAGTAAATCTATTGATGATCATGTGATGCATTTGAGGTGTGTGTTTGAGGTGCTCCGAAAGGAGAAGTTGTATGCCAACATGGAGAAGTGTTCTTTTGGTGTTGATAAAGTGATTTTCTTGGGTTTTGTCGTGAGCTCAAGGGGCGTGGAAGTGGACGAATCCAAGATAGACTCTATACGAAGTTGGCCAATCCCTAAAACTATTGGAGAAATCCGAAGTTTTCATGGATTAGCAAGCTTTTATAGGAGGTTTGTCAAAGGTTTTAGCTCCATAGCAGCACCCTTGACTGAGGTTATTAGAAAGGACCAACCCTTTAAGTGGGGTGATGAGCAAGCTAAGGCTTTTGAAGCCTTGAAAGCTATGCTCATCTCGGCGCCTTTGTTACAATTGCCCGATTTTGATAAAATGTTTGAAGTGGAGTGTGATGCTAGTAAGGTTGGCATCGGGGCTGTTTTAATGCAAGAAGGCAAGCCCGTCGCTTATTTTAGTGAAAAACTCAAAGGGGCAACTCTTAATTACTCGACTTATGATTTGGAGTTGTACGCCCTTGTTAGAGCCTTGGGCAATTGGCAGCATTATTTGTGGCCTAAGGAGTTTGTGATACGAACGGACCATGAATCGTTGAAACACCTTAAGAGCCAAGACAAGTTGAATAGGCGTCATGCTAAGTGGATTGAGTTTATTGAGACTTTCCCTTATGTAATTCATTACAAAAGGGGGAAGGAGAATGTTGTTGCTGATGCGTTGTCTAGAAAGCATGTGCTTGTTGCCACTTTGTCTTCGAAGTTGATGGGTTTTGAGAGTTTAAGAGAATTGTATCCCAAGGACCCTCACTTTGCTCCTATCTTTAGGGAATGCGAAGAATGGGGTAGGGACAAGTGGGATTCGGCTAGGGGTTCAAATCCCTATGCCAAGTTTGATGGTTACTTATTTAAAGGTAGACGATTGTGTGTACCCTCTAGTTCTTGGAGAGAATTGTTTGTGAGGGAAGCACATGATGGCGGTCTAATGGGTCATTTTGGGGTCGAAAAGACCCTCGGAATATTGGAGGAGCAATTCTATTGGCCAAAAATGCGCAAGGATGTGACTAGAACTTGTGGCCAATGTGTAGAATGCAAGAGAGCCAAATCTCGGCTCCTACCTCATGGGTTGTACACCCCGCTGCCCACTCATCTACGTCCTTGGCTTGATATATCGATGGACTTTGTGTTAGGGCTGCCAAGGACTCGACGAGGCCGGGATAGTATCTTTGTTGTAGTTGACCGGTTTTCTAAAATGGCGCACTTTATTCCTTGCTCTAAGTGTGATGACGCCCCTAGCGTGGCCTCGTTATTTGTTGATAATGTTGTTAGATTGCATGGTGTCCCGAGGACCATTGTGAGTGATAGGGACTCTAAGTTCCTAAGCCACTTTTGGAAGTCCATGTGGGGTAGGCTTGGTACCAAGTTATTGTTCTCTACCTCTTGCCACCCACAAACCGATGGCCAAACGGAAGTAGTAAATAGGACTTTGGGTGCTATGCTACGTTCCATGGTTAAGGGAAAAATGACTTCTTGGGAGGAGCACTTACCATTGATTGAGTTTGCATATAACCGTGTCATACACTCAAGTACGGGAATGACTCCCTTTGAGTGTGTATACGGCCTCAACCCCCTCACCCCTTTGGATTTAACGCCTTTGCCAAGTGATCTCATGATTAGCTTAGAAGGAAGCAAGCGGGCAGATTCTATGAAGAAGTTACATGAGAAGGTGCGGCTTCAACTTGAGAAGAAAAACCAAGACATGGCAAGGAGGGCCAACAAGGGAAGAAAGAAAGTCATCCTTGAACCGGGAGATTGGGTGTGGGTGCATCTTCGGAGGGATCGGTTTCCATCCCAAAGAAAGTCCAAATTGATGCCGAGGGGTGATGGTCCATTCCAAGTGCTCGAGAAAATCAATGACAACGCCTACAAGATTGACCTTCCACCGGAATACCAAGTGCACCACACTTTTAACGTTTGTGATCTTTCTCTCGTGGAGGCGGTTGAAGACGACCAAGTGCTGAATTTGAGGCCAAATTCCTCTCAAGATGGAGAGGATGATACGGGTGGGACAAGCTGTCCAACAAGTACCCGACCATTCACACGAAGTCAAGCCCGGGAGTTACAAAAACTCCAAGCCGTATTCATGCAAATGGCCGTGTGTGAGTTGGTTATTGAACCACCTAAGGGTCTAAATGTTTTAAGGTGTGAAGATGGGCCTTGAAGTGTAATGTTTTTACACTCCATGGCCGGCTGCTCCACATGGCCCATAAGGTCATTTTTGTCTTTCATTTGGCTTGTAATATAAATAGACAAGCCTAGAATTATTTTGCCTTAGTTTTCTCATTGTAATTTCAAGACAAAGACTTGTAATATTTCACTTTCTCTCTCTCTTCCATTGAGAGGCAGATTCGGCCACAAGCTTGCTAGAAGGAAGCTTGTGTTGTGTTTTGGCTAGAAACTAGGGTCTTGAGGTCATTGAGTTCCTCTTGGTCCAAGTAAGAGCTTGGTGTTTATATTCAATAGTCTTAGGGTCCTCTCTTGATGTTAGGGTTCTTAGTCTCTTGAATATTATATGTCAAGTTATCTATCTTTTCATTATCTTGTTGTTGTTGTCTTTGAGATCTTGAAGTCTAGTGAAGCCGTGTGGGGCTCTTTCGATTCACTAGCATTGTTGCTTACTTGTTAATCTTGTGTTTGTTGGGTTTTCTTGTTGGTGTTGCTGAAATCTTGTGATACATACTTGATCTTGTATCACTGGGGCAGGGTCGCTTTAGCGACCCTAGAGAGCTTTAGCGGTCATTTAGTCGCTAAAGCTGCCATCGCTGATGTTATATATACTCCCTCCATTTAAAAAAAGAATGACCTACTTTTCTTTTTAGTCAGTTTCAAAAAGAATGACACTTTTCTTTTTTGGCAACACTTTAATTTAAACTTTCCATATGGAATGTTTAAGACCACAAGATTAAAGGACATTTTGGTACATTTGATGTAACTTTAATTTAAAATCACAAGATTCAAAAGTCTTCTTTATTTTCTTAAACTCCGTTTCAAGTCAAAATAGGTCATTCTTTTTTAAACGGAGGGAGTATATCATTTCCCCTTCTTGTCCAACACTTTCATATAAATGTATCCCCCATTATTAGACATTCCAAGATCGGTTTTAGTGAGGTATCTAGTGGGTGAAGCTGGTCTTTAGCTCAGGAGTGTGGTGTTGAGCTTATAACGTCTTAATCTTGTAAGTAATTCGGTAAATCTCTACTTAATTTGGTACTTAGATTCTTATTTCTAGGGTTTTTTTTATTGGAATAGATTTTTGCTACCTTTTAGCTCGAATTTAGCCAAATTTGTTATGCCTTTTGATCCTTGAGCTATGTGGGACGCTGTGAGGGTTTTAATTTTGCAGTTCCTCAAGTGGACCCCGTGTGAGATTTTTAGTTCGATTTCTGACCTAGAGCGTTTATACGCAATATGAGTATCATTCTTCTTTTCTTGACACATAGACTATTGTTTTGATAGTATGGCAGCTCTTGGAGGCCTCTCAGAAGTGGAAAGCTCCGATTTAGAGAATTTGGCGAGCGTTCGGCGGCGTCCAGGTAGGCTAGGCTTACCCTACATTTATATTGAGCTTACTTATGGTATTAGTGTACTATTATGCTAGTTTTGAGTAGGTAGTTGTAGCTCGAGCATCATTTTAGTAGTTTTATGCCTTATTTAGCCGGTTAGGGCCCCTTTTTGGTAGACTTCAGGCCTGTTATCCCCTGATATAGTGAAGTATCTTCCTTTAGGGCTAGGTTTGGTGTTATTAGTGCCTTGAGTTGGGAATGGGAAGCCTTAGATTAGACTAGGCTAGATTTCGACTTAGATTTGGTTATCAGGACTTTGTAGTGGGCCCCACTACCCTTTTTTTGCTAGAATACTTGGCATTAAGTTCCTTTAGGCTTGGTTAGACTCTTAACTACCACCTTAGGCTATTACCTTGGGTTGGGTTGACTTAGATTTGGTTTTTGATCCTATACCGCACCTCTCAACCTAGTATTTGGGACTCGCTTTGCCTTAGAGAGCTTATCCACCTGAGATTGGTATTTGTGACCTTATGGCTGGAGATAGGCTTGGAAATCTTAAACTTCTCCCTATTAGAGATTTAGGCTCATTCCTATATATATGTATTCGAGTCTAGCCTATGTGTTATTGTTACTGTTACTATGAGTTCTGACACCGACTATGGTCATGGTTGTTATGTATGAGCTTCGGTATGGTTTTGGCATCAGTTTTACAGTTGAGATTGGTTACTTATGGGATTACTAGTTTTCTCTTTAAGGTATGGTTACTATAAGTTTTTGTTCGAGTTCAGCATCTGGTTATGATACGATTGGGTTATTCTGGTATTGTTTATGGTTGTTCTGCGAGTATTGACAGGAGTACTGAGTTCTATTGTGCATGATTCATGTGGCCTCATGTTATTACCCACTATTTTTGACTTGAGCCTGGTGTCTGGGCTCTCGTTATTACCCATTGGTGCAGGTTCAAGCCCGATGAACATCTGGATATTTTTATCTTGGACTTGGTATCGGATGGTTACCTGAGATCGGTTCAGCTATGAATTACTTATGCTTTCTACTTTTGTACTGCTTGTATACACCCGCCAGGTTATGGGGGATCAGTAGGGTTAATTGCCTTCTTCCGTGTGCCTTCTGAGCTTATGGGGGCCCAGTTAGGTTGTAGGTAGCTTGTCTTTCTTACTTTGAGTTATTTATCTTCTGCCTCTAGTACTGTAGATATTTATATTTCTATCCCTGCTACTATTGACTTTGCTTACACTCTTGCATTATATTATGCTTCTACTATACTTGAGCTCCGTCGGCCGATGATGTCTACTGAGTACCCGTTGCTTTGGTACTCATACTGCACTTCTGCATTTTTTTCCTGCTGCAGATCTGAGTATGAGCCACCTGCGTTGACGTTAATCTTAGGCCCAGCTACTGATCCGGAGATGGGGTGAGCTTTTTAGAGTCCAAGGCTGATCCTCCTCTATTTATTTCAGTTACAGTCTTTTGCATTTTGAGACCACTATGCATATGTATATTTTGGATACTATCTAGTACTCTTCTTTTGATTGTAGTGGCTCTTGTATCGACCTTACCAGGTCTTGGGAGGGATTGTTTTGGATATTTTGTCCTCTTCTTTCTCCTGTTCGGTATATTATATATGTATCATTCTTTGCTTCCGCTTATATTATTGTCGTTATTGGTTTTCCTTCTTATTTCTTTTCATCTTCCACTCGTTAGCCCATTATTTACCATTTCGTACTATGGTTTAGCTTACCTACTGGTAGGTTGAAGTAGGTGCCATCATGACCTGAGAAATTGGGTCGTGATAGCTTGGTATCAGAGCCTAGGTTTCACCTGTATTGTTGGTATAAGAGCCAATGTTGAGTAGAGTCCTGAAGATCGGTACAGAGACATCTGTATCCTATCTTTGGGAGGCTGCGGGACATTTTTAGGAAAGTCTCATATTTTTTATTCTTTTCTGTGCGTTGTGTCTGTATTGGTTTCTAAATCCCTATTTGCTTCACTCCTTCGCAGATAGCTAGGATGTGGGGTACTACAGCCGGGGATCAGGACCTCAAACCGGCTGCTCTCTAGCTAGGGCAGAGTTTGACCTCGAGGTCTAGTGCAGGCTAGAGCTGCAGTCCCAATTGGAGATCAGGCTAGGGAGCCATCGCCAGACCCTATTATAGCTCCCCACCCAGGTTTATATCATCGTCAGTTCTCCGTGATGTATTAGTTCAGTTATTTTGTTTAGTTAGCGGTCCATCGATCGATGAAGCTCAGCTAGCAACACAGGGTGGCGTTGATTTAATGGCGCAGCCTGCATCTGCGGTTCCCAAAGCAGAGGTTCCACAGCCTGTAGTGTCCTAGCCAGTTATGTCTGCGAAAGAGCAGAAGATGCTAGGCCAATTTCTGAGATTGACTCCACCCAGGTTTGTCAGGACCCCAGGAAAGGATGCTTATGAGTTTTTGACCAGTTTTGAGGAGAGGTTACGGAATGTGGGGTTGGTTGAGTCGCGTGGAGTGGATTTTTTTGCTTATCAGATAGGCACAACAGTGAGGAGGTGGTGGAGAGTTTATCTTGATTCCAGGCTAGCTGGATACCCACCTGTGACTTAGACTCAATTTTGTGAGGCTTTCTTAGGGAAGTATATGCCTCTCAGCATGCGCGAGTGCCTTAGAGGTAAGTTTTCTACTTTGAGCCTGGGTTCTATATCTGTGGCCGAGTATAAGGTGAGATTTCACGAGTTCCCAAGACACGACACTATGATTCTGCCTATTGAGTATGATCAGATCGATGCTTTGTAAGGGGTTTGAGACTACCGCTGCGCAGGGCTACTCAAAGTTTGGTGACTTCAGGGAAGTCTTTTTCTGACATTACTGAGCATATTTATTCTATAGAGGAGATGGATCGTTAGGCTTAAGGGGCCAGCGATAAGAGACCCCATTATCAGGGTAGTTACCATGGGAGCTATAACAGTTCATAATTCAAAGGCTAAGGGTTTTAGGGTAGGTACCCCCAGCAGCAGCCTTATCAGTGTCAGGTTCAGTCTAGTAGGCCAATTCAGGCAGCACTTCAGATATCAGATGGGGGTCAGCCCAGTTATAGTGGTACCAGTGGGCAGAGCAGTAGTCAGCCACAGAGGGTTGTTCAGTCAGGGTCGTCGGGCAGAGGTGGTCATTTTGGATCAGCTGGACCTTCTAGGCAGAGCAGAGTGCCAGGAGCATGTTACGATTGTGGGGTTATCAGACACTTTACTCGAGAGTGTCCCGGGCGTGGGATGATTGAGTCTTCAGTTCTGAGCACTCAGCCGATCAGATCAGTGTTGCCTCCAGTTAGGGATGGTGCTCAAGGTCGCAGGAGAGGTCCCCAAGGTTCCAGAGGTGGTCCTCAAGGAGGTAGGACAGGTGGTCAGGCAGGCACCCAGTCCGATAGTAGGTAGGGCCATTTGTATGCTGTACTGGGTAGGCCGGAGGCTGAGGCATCGGATGTTGTGATCACAGGTACGATTTCCATATGTCATCAGCTAGCTTCTTCTTTATTTCATTCAGGATCCACCTTTTTATATGTTTCTTTTTACTATGCATCATGGTTAGGTTTGTTTTCAGAGTCTTTAACTGTGTCATTGAATATAGCTACCCCCGTGGGTGATTCCTTAATAGTGGATCGTGTATATAGATCATGTTTGGTGACTGTTCGAGAGTATGATACTCAGGTTGATCTCATTATGTTAGATATAGTAGATTTTAAAGTGATTCTTGGCATGGATTGGTTATCCCCCTACCATGCGGTCTTGGATTGCTTCACCAAGACCGTTACCTTAGCCATGCCTGGTATACCCCTGGTTTTGTGGCAGGGTTCTTTTAGCCACAAGCCGATGGGGATTATTTCTTATGTGCGGGCTAGGAGACTGATATCGAGGGGTTGTGGGTCATTCCTTGCTTATGTTTGGGATTTTAGTACCGTGAGTCCTTCATCTCACTCCATTCCAGTTGTTCGTGATTTTTCCTATGTTTTTCCTGCCGACCTACCTGGCCTTCCTCCTGACAGTGATATAGAGTTTGTTATTGACCTCGAGCCAGGCACCCAACCTATTTCGGTGGCTTCTTATCGTATGGCTTCTGCTGAGCTAAAGGAGCTAAATATTGAGCTTCAGGATCTTTTGGGTAAGGGTTTTATCTGACTGAGTGTATCACCTTGGGGTGCTTCAGTTCTATTTATGAAGAAAAAGTATGGCTCCATCCGTATATGTATCGACTACAGGCAGTTGAATAAGGTGACAGTGAAGAATAAGTATCCTATGCCTCGTATCGATAATTTGTTTGACCAGCTTCAAGGTGCAACAGTGTTTTCTAAGATTGATTTGAGGTCTGGTTACAATCAGTTGAGGATTGGGGCTGAGGACATCCCTAAGACAGCCTTCAGGATTGAGTTCTTGGTGATGTCTTTTGGGTTGACCAATTCCCCAGCAGCATTTATGGATTTGACGAACCGTGTTTTAGGGCCATGTTTGGACTCTTTCAAGATAGTTTTCATCGATGACATTCTAATATATTCAAAGAGTAGGGAGGAGCACGAACAACATTTGAGGACTGTGCTCTAGACTTTGAGAGATCATAGGCTTTATGCCAAATTCTCAAAGTGCCAGTTCTGGCTTGAGTATATAGCTTTCTTGGGGAACATGGTGTCCAAGGACGGTATTATGGTGTACCTAGTAAAGATTAAGTCTATTCGTGGTTAGGCTAGGCCTACATCTTCTACTGAGGTTCACAGTTTTATTGGGTTGGTAGGCTATTTCAGATGGTTCATCGAGAGATTTACTTCTATTATAGCCCCTATGACTAGATTGACTAGGAACAGATTCCATTTTTGTGGTCCGCGAGTTATGAGGCTAGCTTTATTAAGCTCAAGGACTTGCTCACTTCAGCCCCTATTCTGACTCTTCCAATTGAGGGCGAGGGGTTCACCTTCTATTGTGATTCTTCTGGTATTGATTTTGGGGTGTGTTCTGATGCAGCGGGGCTGTGTTATTACATATGCATCAAGGCAACTAAAGGTACATGAGCGCAACTACCCCACTCATGATTTGGAGGTGGTGGCAGTAGTTTTTGCGCTTATGATTTTGAGGCATTACCTGTATGGTGTTGGTTACGAGATCTTCACTAATCATCGTAGTCTTCAGTATATTATGACCTAGAGAGAGTTTAATTTGAGGCAGCATAGATGGATTGAGTTACTGAAGGACTATGATATCTTTATTTTATACCATCCAGGCAAGATGAATGTGATAGCGGATGCCTTGAGCTGGAGGGCAGTGAGTATTGGTAGCTTGGCCTTCATTTCAGTTTCAGAGCTATTGTTGGCTTCAGACATACAGTCCTTGGCTAACTTGATGGTTCGACTTGATATTTCTGACCATAGGAGGATTCTTGCTAGTGTTAAGGCTAGATCTATCTTGTTGGAGCAGATTGAGGGTCATCAGTTGGAGGATAGTAGGCTTCGTAGCATTTGAGGGTAGGTGCGGAGAGGTGAGTTCAGGAGAGCTACCTTAGATTCTGAGGGAATTTTGAGATATAACGGTCGCATTTGTGTTCCAAGGGTCGGAGATTTGATTCAGTTAATTCTTCGTGAGGCTCATAGCTCTTGGTATTCTATTCACCCTGGGATTTCTAAGATGTATAGATATTTGAGGCAACATTACTGATGGAGTGGTATGCAGAGAGATATAAAGGTGTTTGCGGCTAGGTGCCTTTGTTGTTAGCAGTCAAAGGCCGAGCATCAGAGACCATGTGGATTGCTTCAGAGGCTACCCATTCCTGAGTGGAAATGAGAGCAGGTCACTATGGACTTCGTAGGTGGTTTGCCTCGCACTTCTTATGGTTTTGATAGCATTTGGATCATCGTGGATCGATTGACCAAATCTGCCCATTTTATACCTGTTTAGACTTTCTTCAGTGCCGAGAGATTAGCCCGTATCTATATTCGAGAGGTGGTTCGCCTTCACGGGGTGCCCGTGTTGATTATTTCAGACCGAGGTTCTCAGTTCACTTCTAGCTTCTGGAGTACATTTCAGGAGGAGTTAGGTACCCAGGTTGACCTTAGCACCGGCTTTCATCCCCAGACTGATGGGCAGTTAGAGCGGTCTATTCAGTTTTTGGAGAGTATACTCCGCTCTTGTGCGTTGGATTTTGGAGTTCAGTGGGATCAATTTTTAGCTTTGGTGGAGTTTACGTATAATAACAACTTTCATTTGAGTATCCAGATGGCCCCATTTGAGGCATTGTATGGTAAATGATGTCGATCTCTGATTGGTTGCTTTGATACTTCTGAGGTTAGGTCACGTGGTACAAATTTATTGTGTGAGTTATTGGACAGAGTTTAGGTGATTCAAGATAGGCTTCGGGCAGCTTAGAGCAGGCACAAGTGTTATGCCGACCGTAAACTTCCTTCCTTGAGGTTCAGAGTTGGTGACCGGGTCTTTCTACGAGTATCGCCCATGAAGGGCATGATGAAATTCGGGAGGAGTGGTAAGCTTAGCCCCAAGTATATTGGGCCATTTGAGATCCTTCGAATAAGTGGGGAGGTTGCATATGAGTTAGCTTTGCCTCCAGTCTTTTCAGCTATCCACCTGATGTTCCATGTATCTATGTTGCGATGGTATATCCTAATTGAGTCCCACGTGCTTTAGTGGGACTCGGTTCAGTTGGATGAGAGGTTGGCATTTGTAGAGGAGCCTGTGTCCATTTTAGCAAGAGATGTCAGGCGGTTGTGCTCCAGAAATATTCCCGTAGTTAAGTTCAGTAGTGTCACCGTCCAGATATAGAGGCTATTTGGGAAATCGAGTGTGATATGCGGACCCAATATCCCTACCTATTTGAGCCTTTAGGTACTTATAGATCCTTTACTTTCAAGGACAAAAGTCATTTTAGTAGTAGATATTGTAATGACCCTCCAGTTTATTTTCTATATTTTCATGCTTTTTCAGATTTTAGAGCATCCCTATAGCTTCCCCAAGTCATTTATGACTTGCTGGGACTGACAGTTTGGTTACGAGGCAGTTCGTTTGATTTTTAGAGCCATTTCCCTGTGCAGGAGCTTCTAAGATTAAGAAATGGATCTTGGGCCTAAACTGTAGGTAAACTGCCTCGGATTTGATTTCTTACAGTCTCAACAGCTCCGGAACATTGATTTTAGGCTAGGGGGACCCTTGGTTAAGGTCCCAAGGCTTCCGAACTCGTTTTGGGATATGGGGTGGAATTTGGCAAAAATGGCTCCCTGGGGTATGGGCCCCACTTTTTATCGAAACGACCTAGGATGGAAATTTTGATGGAGTCGTTAAGTCTGGAATGTCGAATTTAGTAGGTTAGCATAGTTCGTTTGCGAGCATGGGATTTCAACCAATCTCGAGCACTCGGTCAGAGTCCGTTGGGACTAGCTAACCTTGGCTGGTACCAATCTGGTGCAGCCGCTTCAGTTGCCAGGGGACAGTTTTAGCGGCCCTGGACCGCTTTAGCGGAGCTGGCCAGCCTTAGCCTGGCCGCTTAAGCGGCCTCTTGGGCACTTTAGTGGTAGCCGCTTAAGCGGCCCTTGAGCACTTTAGCGGACCTGGCCGGCTGGGGAAAGGTCACTTTAGTGGCCCTAGGGCTCTTTAACGGTGACCTCTTTAGTGGTCATTTAGCCGCTAATCATTTCTCTTTCTTCTCCAACACTTTCATATAAGTGTATCCCCCATTATTAGACATTCTAAGCTCGGTTTTAGTGAGGTTTTGAGTGGGTGAATCTAGTCTTTAGCTGGGGAGTGTGGTGTTGAGCTTATAACGTCTTAGTCTTGTAAGTAATTCGGTAAATCTCCGCTTAATTTGGTAGTTAGATTCTTGTTTCTATGTTTTTTTTTGTAGGAACTGATTTTTGCTATCTTTTAGCTCAAATTCAACAAAATTTGTTATGGATTTTTATCCTTGAACTGTGTGGGACGCTCTGAAGGTTTTAATTTCGCAATTTTGCAAGCGGGCCCCATGTAGGATTTTAGTTTGATTTATAACCTGAAGCATTTATACGCAATATGGGTATCGTTCTTCCCATCTTGTCGCATAGACTGTTGTTTTTATAGTGTGGCAACTCTCTGAGGCCTCTAGAAAGGGGAAGGCTCCGATTTAGAGGATTCGACGAGCTTTTGGCGGCGTCCGGGTAGGCTAGGCTTACCCTACTTTTAGATTGAGCTTATTTATGGTATCAGTGTACTATTATTGTAGTTTTGGACAGGTAGTTGTAGCTCGGGCATCGTTTTAGTAGTTTTACGCTTTATTTAGCCAGTTATGGCCTCGTTTTGATAGCTTGGGGCCCGTTATCTCCTAGTATAGTGAAGTATCATCCTTTAGGGCTAGGTTTAGTGCTATTGGTGCCTTGAGTTGGGAATGGGAAGCCTTAGACTAGACTAGGCTAGATTTGGTTATCGGCACCCCTGATGTCGCCCAAAATATACCACCGAAAAAGTATAATGCGGTCGTTAAATCAAATATAGAACGCAACTAGGTTGGGGTCGATCCCACAGGGAATAGGTCAAAGTTTGAGTAGAATACCGAATGGAACAATTGGGAAGTAAATAAAGTGCATGCAAAATCTAACAAGTTAGGTTCATCTAACTGTCTCTCGACCTTTATTAGACGAATTTCACTTTTCCTCTCTCGGTCTCCGAGTGTCGCACTACTAACCCTTGTCCTGGATCTCAGATAACCATTCCCACTAAGGCTCCGGTTATTAGATGAAGGTTGATAGCTTCAAATTTCTGTTGTTATCTCCTTTTCCCAATCTCTACCTCTCTCTCGAGCAAGTCTAGAATACAGGCGAGTTTTTAACATTTGCAACTGTTAGAAGAGCAATCACAACGAAGGAAACAACAATACATGCATTCACAGCGATACAAAATTGCTTTGCACTTAATCGGTTTCGTTAATTCCTCATGGTTCACACAACCCTAGTTGATGGGTTTAGCTGCTCATAATTGTAAGAACACAAGAAGAATTCAGAGATGAGAACATAATTATGATCTCACGACAATGAAGAAAAACCAAAATCTCAATTATCAATAAAACTCAAATTAGGGTTTGTGACTACAAAACCAAGAAGATGTTTGAAACAATATGAAATAACTCTCAAAATAATGTAATGTCTAACTCTCGCACCTAGGACTATACAGGGGTATTTATAGATACAAAACTAGTCCTATCCAAAACAAAATAGGAGAACAGGCTTCCACGATATCGTGACTTGATTCCACGACACCAAGTCACGCCACGTAGGTTGGTGTCGTGGGAATCAGGCTCAATTAGATGTCTTCAGAAGTTGAGTCACGACATGCTTCCACGTCACGTGGGTGGTAGCCACGCCACGTGACTCCTGCCGTGGAAATCAGTCAAAAATTTCAATCTCTGCAGTGGACCCACGCCAGCCACTCACGTGACATGAGTGGCTATCACGCCACGTGACTTGTGTCGTGGCATGAGTGGCTATCACGCCATGTGACTTGTGTCGTGGGTCCCTATCTTGTGTAGGTTCTTGTTCTTTCTTCTTCTGACACTTCGTTCTCGGGCTTGATTCTTCTTTTTTGATCATTTCGCCTTTAAAACCTGTTTTCCTGTAAAGTAGGACAGAAACCACATCATACCAACAAAACATATCCAAGTTATTGCAGATTTTCCTTGTTTTAAGCATCAAAAGTGTCATGTAATCATGACACATCAACACCCTCAACTTAGCACGTTTGCATGTCCTCAGGTGAACAAAACAAAAATACACATACACAATGCTTAACTAAGAGAAACCTAAGGGACCTATGGTAGTCTACTCATTTCCTTTGACAAAAACTTTTCCAACCCCTTCTATTTGTAAATCAAAGCCAAAGTGTGTATACAAGCAGCATAGTATCATAACACAGAAGGGATCAAGTGATGGCACCAGATTATACATGAACAACTTAGCATATATGCAATTGGCATTTCTCGAACAACTGGCAACTAGTAATGCAACCCATGTGCTCTCACAATCAAAGAAATCCCATGCACTCACATTATACTAATGAATATCTACGTAGGGACGAGTTCAAAACACTCACGCTCACAAAGAAGTTAAAACAGTGTGCATGAAATACCATGGGCTTTCCCTTATTTTCTACTCCTTCGTTTTCAGACAGTTGGATTAAGATCACTATAGGACTTTACTCGACTTGTAATGTAGGCTTAGGGATGGGTATGGTACATATGGGTATGGTGACTCAACCCTCCTTGACACTACACTATTCTTGGCTCCAACTTTCAACCTTTCTCATTTTTATTCTCCCTTCTTCTCCGTTCTTTTATTTTCAGATTTTGGGTGTGATTTTTCTCAAACTTCACAACACAACTCCTTTTTTTTTTCTTTTCTTTTTCTTTTCTTTTCACTTTATATTATATTTTTCTTCACACCCAAACCTGTTTTCCCTTTTTCTTTTATTTAACCACTTCTTCATACCCAACTCAATCTACTCACCCCTATAATAGCCACTCTCAACTTAGGCAATTTGCCTGAGTTGAGGTACACAATGTCCAAGGAGGGACCAAGGCCAAGAAAAGTTCATTGTAATTAAAATGGGAAGGTGAATAGGCTAATGAAAGAAATAGGACAATTACAGCTCAAGGTCGGGATCAAGGGATACTTATTCATTTTGTTTGGCATTTAGGTTAAAAGTGGACTTTTTTTTCAAAAATGGCCTATGATCCTTTCCTAATCCCCTATCCTCAAATCTTAGGCAAGAGTAACCGGGCAAGTTCTGGATCGCACACACAGAGTTAACTAAGTAGTGACCTCACACACACATAGCACAAGGTTGTATTATCAAATACTACCTATCCTGTTCATGCAATGCTAGCTACAGTTATTTGCCTATAATCCTAGTGCCATAACAAGATCCAACAGCTGTCACACACAAGCATGTTATTCACACAATTCAAAAACAAAAATTTTCAGGAGGGGTATCCTTAACAGTCACAACACATAAAAGTTTTTTCAAAACTAGACTGCACTACAGTTCCCTAATTTTTCTCCTAATTTAGCAAGAAACACATACACATCATCAATAACATCCTAAACATGCCGGTTCTACTATGATAGCTCAGTTGGGGGAAAAGAAACACGACAACAAAAAAACCCAAGTGGTGGTACACCCCCACCCCCAACTAAACATGGTGCAATGCCCTCAATGCAATGATATCAATCAAATACAAGGGAGTGAAGACATACTTGTGGCGTCCTAAGCGCCAGAAGTGGGCCCCCCGCAGCAGGATCATCAACCTGCTCAGTCGTAGGTGCATCCGATGGAGGGACAACCTGGATAGCAGAAGCACCACGCGCCCTCTTCTCCCCCTCAATCTGGCTCGCATGGTACTCCACCCTGAAGGCTTTAACCGCCCTCCGCAGATCACTCTCGTACTCAGCATCACTGTCACCCGGATCCTCCGGACTGCAGGGTCTCTTGCCTTTATCCATCGGAGGCTCCTTATCAGAGAACAAATCAACCTCAAATGCTGGTCGCACGGAGGTCTGGGCAGGCATAGGTGGTATAATAGGAGTGCTACTCGATGCTAATGCCCGAACCTCCTCTCTTAATGCAGCCACCTCCTGGGTCAAGCCTGTCATATCAGGGCCTGGTGCAGCACTCAATCGGGAGGCCATACGTGCCTCAAAAATATCAATCCTCCCATGCAATCCCCTCATAAACTGGTCCATCGCCGCAGTCATCCGAGCCTCTACCCTAGTTTTCGCAGCCTCTACAGTGGTCCTAACCCAAGGCTTAAGAAAGGCTACCAACTTAGCCATTTGGGTCTCAGTGTGAGCCTGGCGCTCAAACATCTCGGTCTGCCTGTCAATCAACTACTGTAGAAAGTCCCTCGATACTGAAACCATCCCCAAAGGAGGCGGTGGAGCACTAATATCGGGTACCTCATCATCAATAGGGCCAGCATCCTCAGTCTATACAGGAATAGTCACAGGTACCCTAACCGATATGGGAACAGGTGTAGGGGCACTACTCGGCACATCCAAGGCTGCGCCCGACGACTCAGACGGCTGTGACCCTCGTGGAAGAATGGGGTGTGAACCCCTCTGCTGCATCAGTCCAATATCCACAATGTGGGTCACCTCGATATAATGGTCGAGGGCAGGTATCCTGGCCACCCCCGCCCTATCACACAGCCCCTAGATCAGGTATGGGAAGGGTATACTCGTGTGATCTCTAAAAGCCCACTTGTGGATCTCCCGAACGATGTACCTCACAAAATGAATCTCATAACCAGCCAAGATGCTGGCTACTACCATAGCCCGGCCCAATGTGAGTGAGTTTTCAGCATTGGTTGGACCCAACCGATGCCGAACCACGGACCACCAGAATCTACCAGCAAAATAAAGTGTGGACTTTTTGATGTCCAGCTTCCCAGTCACCCAACTAGCCGTCACACCATCTTCGGCTATGTACCCCGCAATCCATTTAAGCAGCTCCAATTTCTGCTCCGCATCTTGCATCCTAACTCTATCTCTGACAGTGTCCATCTGGTGATCAAATTCAGCAGTCGAATAAGAAGCGGTGAATGTTCTACTCCGAAATATCCACGCGGGTACCACGAACCATGACGTGAGTCAAGAATGGCTGCAAAAGATATGTCTACCCAACAAGAGTGCTCAAGTCAACCGACGCAGCATAAGAGGCATAAAACTCTCGGACTAACTCCGAGCTATAACGACCAGAAGGTTGCGCCATCTAACCCAATCTATATCTCTCAAAGATAGGCCAAATATCAGGCAGTGTCCGCAACTCCTCCACCCGATATCGAGGCTCCTCCATAATGCTCCTCCGACACACACCCCTCTCGGTCAACTCAGCATCTCTATCATAAAAGGTTAGCATGCCCTGCACACACCATCGCTGAATCTCTCTACTCTGCGCGAAAGTCGGAGCACTCTGGGCACTAGAACCAGACACAGAAGTTGTAGCCTCGGCCGCAGAAGTACCCGGACCCGTAGCATCATCTCCAGAGCCTGACACAGAAGCATCCTCCCCCTCTTCAAACTGGGGAGTGGACTCAGAGGACTCAGCTGGAACAACTGGCTCGACAGGTGGTGGGGCCGGCTGAAGTGCTGCCCGGGCAGTCGCTCGGGCTAGCGTCTGTACCCTCGTAGGCCGAGGTACCAACGCAGTATCATTATGGATAATGTCAAACTCCTCCATAGAACCACTTTTCTCAGACTCAGTCGGTTCATCACGCACACGGGTCGGTAAATCTGAATTTTTGGTACGAATTCGGGATGAAGAATCAAGGTTGTCACTCTTGGGGTTTGATTTGGTAATGGGTTTGGATTGGATTTTGGGTTTATGGGTTGGGTTTGGATCGGATTATGGTGTGGGGGTTGGGTTTTTGAAATTTGTAGGTAATTTGGATCGGATTTTTGTATAATGGGATCGAATTTTGGGCAAATTGGGGGTGGGGGTGTCAAATTTTGTGAATGAGATGATGGGAGTGTCGGATTTTGGTTGATGGAGTAGAAAAAGATGGGAAATTAGGGTTTAATTAGAAGGATTTAAAGTATAGAAATAATGGAGTCTTTTCGAGTTTTGTATCGGGTGGAGAAGATGGGAACCAATTTTATTTTAGGAGAATGGGTCGGGTCGGGTAGTATTTGGTCCATCTATAAATTTCAAAAAATCACGGTACAACCCACGTGACGTGGGTTGGACGCACGTCACGTGGGTCCTGTCGTAGGTAGGTCCTCCGACTGAACAAATATCTTCTGATTTCCATTCTACAACTAATGTGACATAGGTTAGACTCACGTCACGTGAGTCCTGCCATAGGTAAGATCCTGAAACCTAAAAATTATCTCTGATTTTCACGACACCATCCACGTAGCGTGAGTTCAGTAACGTGATGTGAGATATGGCGTGACTGGTACGGAACCACCTAAGGTAAATTTTACGACTTTCAGCTACTGCTCCTCTGATAATCAGATCTCCACATAACAATATCTTGGGTTGCCTCCCAATCAGCACTTGATTTAACGTCGCGGCACGACGCGGCTAACTTGGATACTCAGACTTCACCAACTAGCCCATGGGTTGCCTCCCATGAAGCGCTTGATTTAACATCGCGACACAACATGGCTAGCTTGATTATTCAGACTTCATCAAGCTCAAGTTCTTCAATTGACCTTATCTCTTTCGGAACTCCCATATAATGCTTAATACGCTGTCCATTGACTTTGAATAGAACATTATCTGCTCCTTTTATCTCAATAGCACCATGTGAGAATACCCTAACTACCGTGAATGGGCCTGACCATTTGGACCTTAGTTTTCCAGCAAACAAGCGAAGCTTGGAATTATACAGTAGCACCAAATCTCCCGGGTGAAACTCTCGGTTATCAATTCGACGATCATTATACAATTTCATCTTCTCTTTATACAATGCTGAACTTTCATAAGCCCGGAGACGAAATTCATCCATCTCATTCATCTGATCAAGTCTCAATTGAGCCGCTTCACTCCAGTCTAAATTCACCCTTTTCAACGCTCGCAAAGCCTTATGTTCCAGTTCAACGGGAAAATGGCAAGATTTTCCAAAAACCAACTGATATGGTGATGCACCAATTGGTGTTTTGAAAGCAGTCTGATACGCCCATAACGTATCATCCAATCTTCGAGCCCAATCAGTCCTATTTGCATTAACTGTTTTCGCCAAAATGGACTTGATCTCGCGATTTGACACCTCAACCTGCCCGCTTGTCTGAGGATGGTAAGGTGTTGCCACCTTATGTTTAATACCATATTTTTTCAGCAGGGCCTTGAACAGACGGTTGCAAAAGTGGGATCCTCAATCACCAATAATAACTCGGGGTGTCCCAAATCGTGAGAATATGTTCTTTTTCAAGAAAGCTGTGACACTTCTCCCTTCATTATTAGGAAGCGCAATTGCCTCCACCCACTTAGAAACGTAGTCAACGGCTACCAAGATGTATTTCATTCCATGCGAGATCACAAAAGGACCCATAAAGTCAACTCCCCACACATCGAACAATTCAAGCTCAAGTATAGTTGTCATGGGAAGTTCGTGTCTGCGTGAAATATTCCTTTGCCTTTGACATTGGTCACAAGCGCGAGCATAATCGTCAGCATCTTTGTAAATACTGGGTTAGTAGTACCCATATTATAAGATTTTATGGGCAGTCCGTGCACCTCCATGATGACCCCCAACTGGAGATGAGTGACATGCTTCCAAAATACTCATCATCTCGACCTCTGGGATACATCTTCGAATTATGCCATCAGCACATACCCTGAACAAATACGGCTCATCCCAAAAGAATTTTCTTACCTCATGCATGAATTTCCTTCTCTGCTGATATGACATATCTTTCGGGACTATATCACTTGCCAAGAAGTTGGCAAAATCAGCAAACCATGGGATTAAGTCTTAGGATGCTGCCAGTAGTTACTCATCTGGAAAAGTATCATCAATCTCAAGATCATCCTTCAATTTAAGCATGGCTTCCTCCTCAAGGTGTGAAAGATGGTCAGCCACTTGATTTTTGGTCCCCTTACGATCTTTGACTTCAAAGTTAAATTATTGCAACAGAAGTACCCACCGAATCAGTCTTGGCTTAGCATCCTTTTTCGACATAAGATACCGAAGAGCTGCATGGTCTGTATGTATAATCACTTTCGTACCTATCAGGTAAGATCTGAATTTCTCAAAAGCGAATACTACGATCAACAATTCCTGCTCAGTCACAGTGTAATTCTTTTGAGCTGGATTAAGCAATTTGCTAGCATAGTAAATCGGATGTAATATCTTCTCACGTCTTTGGCCAAGGACTGCACCCAAAGCCACTTCACTAGCATCGTACATAACCTCAAAAGGCTTAGTCCAATCCGGTGACACAATAATAGGAGTTGAAACCAACTTCTCCTTAAGACACTCAAATGCTTTAAGACATGCTTCATCAAACACAAACCTCACCTCTTTCTCTAAAAGTTTACACAAGGGATGTGCAATCTTGGAGAAATCCTTGATGAATCTTCTATAAAAACCAGCATGACCTAAGAAACTTTGAATACCTTTTACAAAGATAGGTGGGGGTAGCTTCTCAATTACTTCAATCTTCACCTTATCCACATCAATGCCATTCTTTGAAATCTGATGCCCCAATACGATACCCTCATTGACCATAAAGTAACATTTTTCCCAGTTCAGCACTAGGTTGCACTCCTCGCATCTTTGTAGCACATTGGCAAGGTATGCCAAACAACCATCAAACAAGTTTCTCACAATAGAAAAGTTGCCCATAAAAACCTCGATAGTGTCTAACACCATGTCGGAGAAAATAGACATCATGCAGCGTTGGAAGGTGGCCGGTGCATTACACAAACCGAAAGGCATCCTCTTGAATGCGAATGTCCCATATGGACAAGTGAAAGTGGTCTTCGGGGGCTATAAAAATCTGATTATACCCCAAATAGCCATCAAGAAAACAATACCATCCTCTACCAGCAAGACGGTCTAACATCTGGTCCATGAAGGGCATAGGAAAATGATCTTTCTCAGTACAAGAATTCAACTTTCGATAATCCATACAAACTTTCCATCCAGTCACCGGCCTCATTGGAATCAACTCATTTTTGTCATTTGGAACCACAGTGATTCCTCCCTTTTTCGGAACACACTAAACTGGGCTCACCCACTTGCTATCAGCAATAGGGTAAACCACTCCTGCATCTAACCACTTGATGATCTCTTTCTTCACAACCTCTTGCATAGG
This sequence comes from Capsicum rhomboideum, assembly GCA_031232105.1. Lineage (NCBI taxonomy): Eukaryota > Viridiplantae > Streptophyta > Magnoliopsida > Solanales > Solanaceae > Capsicum > Capsicum rhomboideum. The sequence goes on along the minus strand of CP124715.1, from coordinate 38,169,536 downwards.
TGGGTTCAGACGATGCTGGTGCTTAATGCTAGGCATGCACTCAGGAACAAGCTGGATCTTATGAGTGCGAATGCCGGGTGGAATACCTATGATATCAGCAATGGACCAACCAATGACCCTTTTAAATCTTCTCAATACTGAAACCAAAGCCTCTACTTGCCAATCCACCAATTTAGCAGAAATAATCACTGGCAAGGTATTGTTGGCTCCCAAGAATGTGTAGCAAAGGTGGGCCGAAAGAGCCTTAAGCTCTAAAATTGGAGGCTCCTCAATAAACGGACGAGCTGGTGGAGTTACCCTATTCTTCAAATCGAGATCCAATTTCTTTGGAGCATAAGTGTATTCTCTTTTACCAGCGAGTGCACCCACCATCTCATCATAGTCTTCAATACCATTGACATTAAAATTCATGATCACGACAGCCAGAGGTTCCACTCCCAATATTTCTTCAAGAGACACAACAACCTCACTATCATCAACCGCATCTATCACTGAAATCACCTGCTTATCTCTTGGCTGCTTCATTGAATGACAGACATTGAAAGTAAACCGTTCATCATTCAATCTAAATTTTAGCTGCCCTGTTTCCATATCAACCAAAGCACGACCAGTGGCAAGGAATGGTCTTCCCAATATGATGGGAACCTCAAAGTCAACTTCACAGTCGAGAATCACAAAATCAGCCGGAAAGATGAAAGATACAACCTTCACCAAAACATCATACAAAATGCCCACCGGCTTCTTCACAGTCCTATCGGCCATGAGAAGTCTCATAGAGGTTGGTTTTGGTGCTCCCAATCCCAACTGCTTGAAAATGACTAATGGCATTAGGTTGATGCTAGCACCCAAATCACACAGTGCTTTAGCAAAGTCGTAGGACCCAATAGTACAAGGAATTGTAAAAGCTCCTGGATCCTCCTTCTTTTCAACTAGGGAATGCGAAGCAACTGCACTATAATGATGTATGTTATTTGCTTGCTCAAAACTGACAGTTCTCTTCTTTATCACCAAGTCTTTCATGAACTTTGCATAACCTGGCATCTGCTCCAATGCCTCTAAAAGAGGGATGTTTATTGACAACTCCTTCAACATGGTGATGAACTTTTGATATTTGCCTTCCTCAACCTTCTTCTTCAATCTTTGAGGATAGGGAGGAAGAGGTCGTGGGATAGTTTTGAGCACTTGTGGTACCTCTTTTTCCTTCCTCTTTTCAGATTTTGTATTATTGCTATCATCATGATGATTTAGAATCGTGTCATCCTTTGAATTATCCGGCTCTAACTCAGCTTCTACATCAATAACCGCTGGATCATTAGTCATACTACTGTCGGTAGGAATAGGTGGATCTGTCGTACACTTCCCACTCCTAGTAGTAATGGCGAGACACTGACTATCATTTTTTGGATTCTGGAAGGTATTGCTTGGAAGGGTGTCTGGCTGACGTGGATTTAGTGCCAATGAAATCTGCCTGAATTGTTGCTCTAACTGTTTAATGGCAGTTGAATGAGACTCCACTTTCTGACTTATACCCGAAATGTCAGTCCTAATCTTCTTAAAGCAATTTTCCTGACTTTCTACTCCTTTGACCAGTTTATTGAGAAGTGGCTCCATCCTTGAATTTCCAGACTCCTCATCACATCTTCCTGGTGGTACATAAAGGTCATTCTTCTCTCTATAATCCTCTTTCCGCCTCCAATCACCGTCACGATCTCGTTCTCGATCTCTGTATCCTGATTTATTGTAGTTGTCTCCATAATAGTTTCGACCTTAATTCCCTTGCCTTAAGTTCCAAGAGTCTTGATTAGACCCTTGGCCCTTGGCTCGAAAACCTGCCACTTCACGATCTAGGTACTTCGCCTCTTCATCAGACTCACTATCATCATGTCTAGTTGATTTACTTTGTGTACCTACAACATGCACCTTTTCTGCATCTCTGGCCTCTATCTGTTTAGCCAGAAAACTAATTTCTTTCCTCAACTGAGCGACCTCTTGAGCCACAGATTCATCCAAAGCCCTTTGAGCTGCTGAAGCTCCAATAACATATGTACCAGCTGGCGTATCTGCCTCCCGAGTATGCCATCCTCGGTTGGTCTTAGTGACACGATCTAATATCTCCGAAGCTTGGTCCCATCTCAGACTCATTAATGCTTCACCACCTTTGTGTTGACATTCAAGGCCCTGTAGAAGATTTCAAGTAAATTCCTACCACTTATCCTGTGATTTGGCACATTCTGCAGCTTTTTTTTGAACCTCAACCATGTCTCATAGAGTGCTTCAGAATGAAGCTGTCTGAAATTGTAAATCTCGTCTTTCAACTGCAGTATCTTGAAAGGTGGGAAAAATCTTTCCAAAAATTTATTTCTCAATTCTTGCCAAGTAGTGATGGAACCTCGTGGCAGCTCAGCCAACCACAAACTGGCTTCTCCTGTAAGGGAGAATGGGAACAACCTCAATCAAATCGCCTCTTGGTTAACTCCAGTTTTACAGTTGAGATCGGTTGCTTATGGGAGCACTAGTTTTATGGTTACGGTATGGTTACTATGAGTTTCAATTTGAGTCCGCATCTGGTTATGATATTGTGAGATTATTCTAGTATTGTATATATTTTTTCTGGGAGTATTGACAGGGGTACTGAGTTCTGTTGTACATGATTCATGTGGCCTCTTTTTATTACCCACTATTTCTAATTCGAGCCCGACGTCTGGCCTCTTTATTATCTATTGGTGCCGGTTTAAGCCTGGTACACATCTAGATAATTTAATCATGGATTTGGGATCAGATGGTTACATAAGATCGGGTCACCTACGGATTACTTATGCTTTCTACTTTAGTTACTGCTTGTATGCACCCGCCGGCTTATGGGGGCTCGGTAGGGTTAATTGTCTTCTTCTGTATGCCTTCTGAGTTTATGGGGGCCCAATTAGATTGTAGTTAGCTTTTCTTTCTTACTTTGAGTTATTTATCTTCCGCTTATGCACATGCTAGTACTGTAGATATTTATATTTCTATCCTTGCTACAATTGACTTAGCTTACACTCTCGCATTATATTATGCTTCTGATATACTTGAGCTCAGTTGGCCGATTATGTCTACTGAGTACTCATTGCTTTGGTACTCATACTGCACTTCTCCATCTTTTTCCTGATGCAGATCCGAGTACGAGCCACCAGCATTGACGTTATCCTTAGGCCCAGCTACTGACTGGAGACGGGGTGAGCTTTCTAGAGTCCGAGGCTAATCTTCCTTCATCTATTTCAGTTACAGTCTTTTGCATTTTGAGACTACTGTGTATATGTATATTTTTGATATTGTCTAGTACTCTTCTTTTGGTTATAATGGCTCTTGTATCAACCTTACCAAGTCTTGGGATGGATTATTTTGTATATTTTATCCTCTTCATTCTCCTGTTCGGTATATTATGTATGTATATTTCTTCGCTTCTGCTTATATTATTGTCGTTGTTGGTTTTCCTTCTTGTTTCTTTTCATCTTCCGCCCGTTAGCCTGTTACTTGTCGTTTCAGTCTATGGCTTGGCTTACCTACTATTGGGTTGAAGTAGGTGTCATCATGACCTGAGAAATTGGGTCGTAATAATTCCAAATCATATAATCTGAATTAAACAATTGTATATTTGTATCAGTGTATTTGTACAATTGAAATGTATTTGTATCAGTGAAGTTATGCAATTAAAATACATTTTATATCATATATTTGTATAATTGCACTAGTGACTTTGTATGGTTGAAAATGTGTTTTGTATTTGTGAATGCATTCTGTATGTGTGAATTTGTATCTTTGAATGCATGATCCAAATGTATTTGTATCAGTAACTTGTATGGTTGAAATACATTTGTATCTATGAATGCATTTTGTAACTGTGAATTTGTATCTTTGTATACATGATCAAAATGTATTTGTATCACTGACTTTGTATGGTTGAAATACATTTTGTATCTATGAATTTATATGATTGAAATGTATATGTATCAGTCATTTTATGTCTTTGTATACAATTTATATCTTTTTATATTTGTATTTTATATATTTATATCTGAGCAATAATAGTCCATATTGAAAACGGAAGATTTGAGAAGGCATCATTTGTATCTGCATGAGTATGTCATACACAATTGAGTATATACAATTATATTTATTGATACAAATCATCGTTGATAAAAATATAAATCAATGCGATGATACAAGTTTCAATTGTAACATACAAATGTAGATGATACAACTCAATTTGCTGATACAAATCCTGAAATTGATTCAATTGTATATTACAGTTGTATTCGTTGATATAGATCAATTCGCTGATACAAAAATCAATCAATTCGCTAATATAAAATACAAATCAATTTCTCTCTCGCATATGTCCTCTCTCTCTCTCTCTCTCTCTCTCTCTCCCAATCTTTCTCACATCTCTCCTTTCTCCTCTCTCTCCCAGTCTCGCTTGCTTCTCTCCTACTTTAACTTATAACTATACTAGTGAGCGGTAGCCCGTGCTGAGCACGGGCCCAATATTGACCCTAAGTTAGTATTACTTTTTTCACTTAATATTATTTGGTCCTTATATTAAAAAAAAGATATTTTATTTTATTTGTCTAATTTAAAAAATCAAATAAATTTTATTATTACTTTTACTACCCGTAGTGTGAGTATAGTATCCACACCCTCCAAAATTATTGCAGTCGCAATTTTAGAGGCCTATTAAGTAAGTAAAACATGTAAAATTAGATTTCGCTTTCTTTATTGGATTTTAAAATCATAAGGTTAAATAAATAAAATGCATCTATAATTAATTTTTTTTAAGGGTGTGTTAAATCAATAGAGATCAAGTAATATAAAATGAAGAGAATACAATGATATTTTTCTTCCAATATTTCTAAGTTCCCAAAAATTAAGTTTTGAATTTTCCGAACTTCCACTCATAAAACTTTAATTTTTTTTCAAGTGGAATACATGCCCAAAGACATCTTTAAATTTCAAAATCACAAATTTAAAAGCAAATTTTTTAAGTTTTAACTTTAAAATGTATAGCTAAACTATAGCTAGATATCACTTAAAAAATTTTCCAAATTTTTGCTCCAACGGTTGGCAAGTGAATTACATTTTCGTTCAAAGCAAGAAAAACATAAACGTAGCCAGTGAGACGAAAAAGAAAAATGCAATTGAGAGTTGTGTGTGCAAAGTTTGAATGGGCCCATTTTTATAGAGCTAACTTGAGAAGTATATGAAACATGGAGGAATGGGAAAGTTTGTGTGCCTTTATTATTGGAGGAAAACTTTATTATTTGAAAATAAAAATCTTCTATACTTAATAACCTTTTTTGTTGGAGAAAAAGATTTTGAAATTAATTAAAGTCCTTATTTGATCTAGATAAGCAATTTTGATTTCTAACATTTTTAAATTAATTAAAATTTTAAATTGTATTAAAAAGAAATTTCTACAGTTTTGTTTAAGCAATATTTTGATCAAAACTTACCAAAAACATAGAAGCTTCTCTATATATAATCTAAAAATCCACAAATCCAATCACATAACCCATACTTTTTTTCCACAGATCGAGAAGAAGAAAAATGTATTGCTGGGTTAGAATATGCATGTTCTGTGTATGTGTAATAGCAATTGCGATACTTACAATCTCGCCGATAATTCTCTCAAAGGTACGCTCTATCATTCAAGGCATAATTTGGGTTTCCCTCATGCTACTGTTTCTATTAGTAATAATTAGTCTAGATTTTTTTCTCTGTGTGCTTATGGATTTAGCATTATAGTATAATGACCTGTTGATTTGTGTTTTTATTTATAATGTAGTAGTTGAATTTGTGTAATATGAATTATACATAGTTAATAAGAATTATATATAGTTATTATAAATTATACATAGTCAATTATTGACAATTAATTTGTGTAACTCTTTTAAGGAAAGTTAAATATGTATAACATTTAAAATTTATCATTACGAGATTAATTTTGTATCAAGTATTTTGGATCAAACATGCAACGCACGTTCATATAGACTATTAAGTAGTAAAATTGTAATTAGCAAATATAGCTATAAATCTCCAAGCCCAAACTATAAACATTTTTTAAATTTTGCCTTATTACAACCCATAATTTGTTGAAAAAAATGGTATGGTATATCCTCCATGGATTCATATTGGCATAGTGTAGCCAATTCTTCTGATTTTGGCATCAAATGTCCAATTTTCACGTTTTTGGCCATTTATATTAACCAAATTCATTTTTTTCTCTCTCTTCATTTAAAATTTATTTTAATTATTTAATATATTCTCTCTCCTCATTTTTAACATATTTGTTTAATTTTATTTCCCAATATTAACTTAGCCGTGTCCTTTTCCTTCAACTTCTTCCCCATTTTTCTCTTCCATTTTCTTTCAAAATTCTCTCTATTATCCGTAATTTACTCAACTCTAACCCACGAAAAGCTTCAGTTCTTTCATCTATTTTTTAGTAGCTATAATTTAACTGAAAAATTTATTAATTTTTAGGTTTTCATGCTTTTCAATGTCGTGATTTTTGCAATAGATGATTGAAGATTGTTTTTAGCTACTTAGAAGTAATGGGTAAGGGAATTTTTATAAAAAAAATGTGAAAAAATTATGTGTAGTGATTCCGATTTTGTAGAATCTCCTCCAAAAGTTCCATTTTCATCACATGCAAGTCCTTTTAGTCAATGTACTGTGAAGGAGAAATTCTATGTTAAGGAGAAATTCTATGTTTCTCCTCAGATTTCTAAGATTTATTCAAAAAAGAGGGAAATTGTTGATAAAAATGAAATGGGTGTCGGCATAGTGGATAAGAAACCCAATGCTAAAGGGAAGGAAAAATTTATTGAAGAAGAAGTTGAAGAGACTGAAGGGAATGTCGACTTGGAGGATAAGAAACCCAGTAGTAAGAACAAGAAGAAAATTGAGGTTAAAAATCACATCTTAAGGTAATATTTGAATCTTATTACTTTCAGGTTGTATACATGTGTTTTTATGTTTTTGAGATTTGTATTATATACATTTTAGTGGGGAAAAAAACACAAATTTTGATTGGGTTTTATTTTGCAGAAGTGGGAATATTACATTCCTGTAGGCAAAAAAATTCGAGGTGCTCGCTATAGCTCCACGTTAACGTGGATGTTGTTAGTAAGTTGAAATCAAAGCTTAGCAAGCCTCAGTTGGAAATGTTTAAGAAATCTATTTTTGGTTATTTTCTTGACATGTCCGAAATCCATGTTCAAAATCAAGTAATTATTTATTTGATGAGAAGGGAGTTGGTGCAGGAACGAAATGATTTGTTTTATGTCAAAATTAACAAATCTACTTTGTGTTTTGGATTAAAAGAATTTGGAATCATAACAGGTTTACGGTGTTTTGGGGATGATGAATTTGTTGGAAATTATAATGGTTTAAATAGGTTAACAAGTATTTATTTTGAGGAGAATACTAAAGTGTTGCTAGATGACTTGGTGTCTTGTTTTGAGGATTTGAAATGTATTCAGTCAGATGAAGATGCTGTCAAGATTACAGTTTTATATTTTATTTATACATTTTTATTTTCTGGGGTTGGCGGAAGAACAACTATAAGTGATCGTGATTTTGAGTTGGTTGAAAGTGGAGAATATCATAATTTCCCGTGGGGAATAGTTGTTTTTAAGGAATTGTTGGAATCTGTTAGGGATAAGATGTATTATGCGAAAAGTTTCCATAGATTTGGGGGTTTTCCACTTGCTTTACAGTTATGGTTATATGAGTGTTGTTCAAGTGTACATCCAGAAATCGCACAACGAGTTGCTAATGGAGTACCAAGAATATTAAATTGGAAAGCCGTTCATGAGATGCCATCGACGAGATTCTTAGGACAGTCTCTATTTAGCAAATCCACTAAGAAGGTAAGTTTTGTTTTATTTGTTATACATTATATGAGTGAAAAAATCAGTTTAATAGATTTATTTATTGCTGATTTTTCAAATTTCTTTTTAATGATTGTTAGGTATGATCAAACATTTCTCTTACAATTGATGAATTGGGAGCGCTTAACTTGCCGATTGCTAATGTATGTCAATCCCATCTTACCAAAGGAAATTTCAGAACTCCATTGCATAACAAGAAGGAATTTTGCAAGAAAGAGGATAAAAAAAAGATTGTCTGTAACGTAAACAAGGTTGTGAAGGCAATGAATTGAAATGTGATGTGAATGATGTCGGTTATCATCTTTATTGGTATATATGTATATATATATATATATATATATATATATATATATATATATATATATATATATATATATATATATATATATATATCTTATTTATTATAATATATAATTCTTTAACATTTCACGATTTTCTATTTAGCTTGCAAAGGAGTTACCTTTATTGAAAGAGGTTGAAAAAGAATCGTTTGCTAAGTTGTCCAAGGCAAAGTCAAGCATACATAATGAGAATAACAAGAATCATCATAGGGTGAATTATAGTGTGCATTCAAGAGGTGCAACTGATTCTTCTAGTGATTATGTTCTGCGGAGTGAATTTGACAAGGTAAATTCAATTTTTTCAATATGATATATATTACATTTTTCTTTCATAATATGGTATTAGTATTTATGATTAATATAATTAATTAATATATATATATATATATATACATTCTAATATATTGTTTTAACCATTTCAACAGCTTAGCAATGAGTTTAAATATTTTAAGGATTGTGTGAAGACTTCTCTTCAACAATTAGTTGATAAATCAGATTGTGAGGTAATTCTCAATTATGCATATTCATAAATTTTATAAGCATGTGAAAGATATCTGTTTGGTAGCTAAATTTTTATTTCTTGGTTAAAATATTGTTTATCATTTATATTCAATCATTATTGTTAGGAACATGAAAGGAAAAAAGTAGGTGTTCAAAATGTTTAGCCTGGTTTAAATCCTACAGGACTCCAAATAGCTGAGGTATACGGTGAATTTTATTTGAAAGAAAAAATTAGTTTAGTTTGATTTCGTAGCTTATACTACAATGTCAAGTTTATTATTATTTTATCATTTATATCTTATAATACAGTGTCACATTTTGTATAATTTTAAATGTGATATGCTTAGTTGTGCTGGATTATAATCATTTTTTTAAGTTATAGGTTTGTCTAGAAAAGAATGTTGATAATGAGAATGGTATTGATGTTAATTGTTTACTAAATCACACTCTTGCACATAATGATATTCTTTCGGTTGATACCAAGTTTGATTGCCAAATTGAAGATGGAGGCATGCTAAATGAAGGCGATACATCATTTGTTCAAGGTTTGTATGTTTTTTTAGATTTACCTTTTAATATGTTTTATTTTAATTAACTAATATTTTTGTTCTAATTATTATAGGGATGTCTTCATCTGCTAGTGGTGATTGTAATTTGCTATCAGATTCTCAACTCAATCATGTGTACGATCAATCTGTTATTCTGTATCCAGCTTTGAGAGACAAAGTGATGTCAAAATCCATTGCAATAGAACTTTCTAATGTGACAAAAGACTCATATTCCATCAGACAAAGAGAATCAACATTACTGAAAATTTTCAAAAGTCATCACGCCTCACTGATTTTGAATCTGGTGAAAGTAGCAAAGTAAAGTTTGGTAGGAAAAGAATATTTACACTTAAACATCCTTTCATGGTAGATATTGGATATGATGTTGATCTAAACTTGCGAGATAATTTTGCAAAGTTTGTTGATGCATATGCACTGAAGAAAAAATTCAAGTAAATGTAATTTAGTTTTACACTTTAATTAACATGTACACACTGTTATTTGGGATATTTAGTCTCCTTAGTTTTCTTCCGAAACAGTCAAGATATATACTGTAAGGGTAGAGGTGAACTGAAGGATGCATTTTTGTATGGGGATATTCCTATTAAATCAAAGGATTGGTTTCACAAATTAAATTATGGAGGTAGCTTTCTAGATGACACGGTATGTTGCTTATCCATATATTTGCATATTTGAATTACTTTATAGCAACTTAAACAGTTTATACTCTTAATCTATTGACAATTAATACACTAAAACGCTTTTCTGATTAAATAATATTAATTATGTAAAAAAATTGATTTTATATTTTATTTTGTTTGCTTCATTTATTTTGAAATTTGATTTGTATTATGTTCACTCATAGCAACTTTTTAAAAGTGTGTATACATCTGTCTCAATTAGCATTGATAGTTACATATTAATTCTTTGTTGATTTGACTCTTAAGTATTGCAATCAAAGTGTTACCTTAGTAGTTTAATTTTTATTTTTATTTTCAGCATATTGATGTTGTGTTATATTACTTGAGGAAGAGAGCCAAATATGATGCCAACTTGCCGATCAGATTCACCACAACTAATTTTCCATTTACTCGCAAGGTTATGTCATTATATGATCATTGGATTAATAGTAACATGGACTATGGAGTGATCAATCATGACCATGAGATTGCAGCATACATTCTTGGATTTTACATGCCTTGTAGTGTTCCTTGGCGTACAGTTGATCATGTTTTAATTCCTATTTGTGTTGAAGAACATTGGGTTTTAGCAATTCTCAATTTCAAAGATAGTGCTATATATGTGTATGATTCTATGAGAGGTACGAGGCATGATGCCAGAATACGATCTGTTGTTGAGCCCCTTGCCATTTTGATTCCTTACTTCTTATCTAGCACTGAATTTTACAAAAAAAAAGGAAGATTTGGATGTCAATCAACCCCCTTATTCTGATAAATTGCTCCTTCAGTCTTTGGACATACACTTTTTTGATGGTTTGCCCGTCCAATATGCTGCGTAAGTATCTCTTTAAGGCTTTAATTATTTAAAATATTACTGAATTATTCCTTCATTTTTTAAGTTTAGTAATTTGGTTTATTAATATATACACAGGGATTGTGGATTATACTTGATCTCATTTGCGGAATACTTCATTTACAATGTTCAGATTCCAAGGGATGACTTTAATGTATGTCAACATCGACATAGATTGGCATGGTTATTGTGGCATTATGGTCGTATGAAGCAGTTGCAAGGAGTTGAAAGTGAATCAGAGTTCTCAAATTGCCTTTTCAAGATAAGGAGGAAGTAAAAGCAAAAAAAATTTATTGCTTTAACTATAGCTTTACCCTTTATCCATTATTGGAATACTTGTTTTTTTGGTGATGTTTTGTATATAAATACATTTTAATTTTTCTTCATGAAGATATTCTGTAAATATTTGTACTTCTGTATTATGAACTTTGTTCAATTTAATAGTGCTTTCGTTTATATTGACTGTTCGAGAAATTTTTGAATTTTTAATGTTGTGTTGCTCAGTAATCAGTAGAGTAAGTTGTGTTTAATATATTGATACGTCGTGCGTGCTATCTACTCTTTTCTTAATGAGGTCAAATCTGTGTTATCTACCCTTTTCTTGCTCAACTTTGTGGGATTACATTGAATATGTTATTGTGTTGTGATTTTCATCCAATAAGATGGAGTCTATATTTTATTGTGCTATATATGTAATTTTTTTAAATGTATACTTCAAATACTACTATTTAATTGTGTGAGGCTACAAATTACTAATTAGTACAATTGTGAAACGTTATACAATGTAGCAACTCATCAAATGATGTAGTTTCAAGTTTATTGGATTTTAACAGTCACAATGTCATGAAGTGCTGCATCCGTTTTCATTTACAACAACTATCATCACATATATTGTAACACATAATGCATTTTCATGAATTTAAACTTACAATTAGAAGAAGTCCATTAAAGAAAAAGCATATATCTCAATCTCCAATTGTCATATAACACAAATTATGGTTACTGCTAATAATGTTGCAGCTAGAATCTTTATAGAAAAAAAAAGTGTGAAAGCAAACAGATAAACATATCTCACCCCAACTGGAATAATCAAAAATCAATAAATCATTTTTCTTTTGTCGTTTACTTTAGTTGCGGTTGTAATTTCCTACTGGATAATGGGATAATGGTGGTTCATTTCATCTATTTTCATTCATTTGATGCAGACAATGATAAACATGTTAATGATAATAACCTCACTGCCAAGTTCTCTTCTACCAAAAATTCTAATGTATTCAATATAATATCAAAATCTCTAAATATTTAAACATATTATATCAAACATAATACAAATGCATTTACAACATAGACTCCTAATAATTAAGGTTTATAAACTTAACATACGACAACATATAAGAATCAACTAAATACATAAATATTTTTCTACTTTTCCATAGGCATATTCCTGCATGTTCTTACATTGTGACCATCTTCCCGACATCGTCCACATGAAGATTTATAAATCTTTTCTTCTTTATCCCAGCATTTTTGTTTCCTTTTCTTAGGTGGTCTTCCTGGCACTTTATTTTCTTCAGGGTGCAAAACAATTTCATCCAATACATTTGAAGGCACCTCCCGCGAAGCTTCATCAGACATAGGATTGATTGGGATCTCATATGTCTTCTTCATGGCTGCAATGGTATAGTACATAGAACAGTAATCCTCTCCTTTTAAGCCTTTCAAATTCAACACTGCCAAAGCGTGTGTACATGGTACTACATCAAGTTGAAAATGTCTACATGTACATATTCGCTCTTTAATACGTACAATAAAGGTCCTCCCCTTATATATGATTGTATGTAAGTAATTACTTGAAGGCCTCACCTATATAAAAGAAAAACTTATCATTACTAAAAAGAAATATGCATACAAAATAAATTGAATTATAAAAAGAATTCAAAAAAAAAAAAGTAATTGTACCATCATATGTTGTGCTTCTTTAAGATTAGCAGCAAGGATTTTTTCATATTTTTCTGTTATTTTAGTGCATTTTCCTTCTACTTCTTTCATGTTATTATAACTCTATTTCATCATCAATATTTGCATCTGTTCGAACAAATCCTTTACGGGAAGGTCTCTTGCCTCCTTGGTTGCTGAATTTACAGACTCGGCAATGTTGGAGGTCATTATCATTGTCCTATTTACAGTAGAATGTGCCCTTGCCCATTTATGGTAGCCGATATCAAACAAGTATTCCTTTACTCTCTTATCAATTCTTTCCACTTCTTTCATGTAGTGATTAAATTCTTGCAAAGTATACGCCCTGGCCATTGCATAAAAAATTTCCTGTATCTGTAATTGATTCCTCCTATAATTGTCCTTTATGTTATTCCAAAGATGCCACATACAAACACAATGAGGCACCCCTGGATACACTATTGATATAGCCCTTAATATGCTTTGATGTCGGTCAGATACAAAACACATTCTTTCTCTAACACCAATCGCTTCTTTTAACCTTTCGAAGAACCACTCCCATGAAGCATTATTCTCTGAATCAACAATTGCATATGCTATTGGTAAAATATGTCCTTCAGAAGTCAACAAATTATGATTAAGTTATTAAAATATTTCAACTCAACTATAAGAATTTGTAAACCAGGATTTTTTTTGTTTTGTTAAGTATATAACATTGCAAAATAAGTTTAATATCAATAATTAACAAGTTCTAACAATAAGTAATTTAAATCATCTATAATAAAATTAACAATCAGTAATATTACCTCCAGCGTCCTGGCAGCTAGCAGTTAAAAATGTCCCTCTGTAACATGCTTTTAAAAAGCTACCATCGACTATCACAACTGGTCTGCAATACTTCCAACCTTTTATTGACGAATTTAATGCTGCAAAAGCATACATGAAATTTCCTTAGTCTGTTTTACGCAAGCTAACAATTGAACCTGGATTAGATTGCTTCAGCAAATAAAGGTAACTTGGTAGTTTGGCATATGAATCACTAGGATCGCCTTGCAACATTTTCAGTGCCTTTTTTTTAGATCTATGTGCCTTCCAGTAACTCAAATCTATGCCATAGAGTCGCTTCATGTCCCTTTGTATGTCTCTGACATTGTATGCAACTTTTGGATCATCTAATGTGTCCACTATAACTCTTCCAATTACTGTTGAAGTGGCTACACACTGAGTACCCAATTTGTCTTATGCAGAACAAGTGTGAATATCAATGAATTTTCTCACTATGAAGACTGTTGAGTTGTGGAAGGTAGAACACCTAAACATTCAACCACAATCCTTACTAACACACTCAAGAGTATACCTGGACAATTGAAAAACAGAATATAAATAGACATATACTCTGTAAAAATATGAATGCACATAGTTGTATATATTTCTGCCCCTTTCTACAAAGGAATCTCTTCACTTTAACTTTTAATATGTATACATAATGTTTACATTGTAGAATATAAGAACAAAATGAATTTAATTAACTTCTTATACATTGCAGTGCCACTGTATTCAAGTCAGTTGTTGAACATACTAAGCATATTTGTTATGTCTGGTTTAACCACATCTATAAAACATACATATGTATATATATAAATACATACATACCTATATGTAATATTTGAAACTCTCATTTGATAGAATTCAATCATATTAGCAAATAACCTTACATGTATACAACTTGTCATAACAATATTTGTTTAGATTTTGTTAAATTTGGTATACATTCATACCTGGAAGAACTTGATCTTTCCACCCTATACTGAAATTTATCTCACATTGCGTAATTCTAAATGGTACTCTCCAAACTTGCTTTTTCCTTGTAACGCTGCCCTTCTGTAGGAATTATATCCTTAACACAATCTATAATAGCGCCATTTCTTAGAAATTCAGCCTCATGATCACCCATTTCACTGCAATCAAGTAATGGGTTATTGCTGATGTTGACACTGCTGCGGTTAGAGTAGTTTGGGGAAATATCAGTTCTATTCCCATATACATCAATCGGAAGCACACTATGAATATCTATAGGCTTTCAATTTATACACAAAGGATAATATTTGAAATTGGTGCTTCCTTTTTTCATCTCTACGTATACTTGTAATCCCATAGTATTGCGTATCACCATTGGTTTTGAATTCTCATCAATTTTATACCGAATATCTAAAGAATTGAGATATGTATTTACTTCTAGATGACCAGCAATAATCTGAATGAATTCATTATAATCAATACCTGTATTGATGACAATTCCTTATATTTCATAATTCTCAAACCTGTTGTTAGAATCCCATTCTCCACTGTTGTGAATCCAAAGAGCCAGCGAAGTCATCTTCTCTAATTGTCCTCTTGCTTTCCTCTCAATACATTAGATTTCTTTGAATTTGTATTTACAGTTTATGAACTTAATAAAGCCTTAATAAAAGCATAGTGGGATACAACTGAAACGTCTTTCTAGGGTATGCATTATGTGTATAATTTATTTATTTAAATTTTTGACTTTTTAAATTAATTATCCATTAAAAGAAGTTAAACTTTTATTAGATGGCTAATTAATGCCAATAAATTTTGGCTCCTTTATTGCCAATCATTATTTGGCTATTTTTGTAACACCTCAGGTGCTACGATCACTTTCTGTAAAAAAAAAAAAAAAAAAAAAAATTCGAATCACGACACCAGTCACGTGGCGTGAGTGGGTGTCGTGAGTGGACTTCAGAACGTTGAAAAAATGGTCTGATTTCCACGGCACGAGTCACAGGGCGTGATTCACAGTCACGGGACGTGAGTGGTGCCGTGGATGAGCTTCAGAAACTTGGTCGAGTCGTATGAGTTTCCCGACAGGTCACCTACGAGCCGTGACTCGACCCACGATATGAGTCACGATACCGTGAAATTTTGCCGGCTTTGTTGACCTATTTTTGACTAGATGAAATGTTTGAGTGTGGGACCCATTAAAGGTGATAGGCTGGATCTTTATTCTGTATTTTAGGCCCAAAATCATATAAGAAGATATGGGCAAAGGAAATGATCCATTTAAATGGATCACATATGTGGCCAAGGTTAATTATTGATTTGAGGGGCTATAAAAAGGCAAAAATCAGATTTTTATCCATTAGAACTCTCATATCTTTCTAGATATTTCTCCAAGTCTTTCTTATCTCATAAAAACCCTAAGGCAACACTACTTGTTGGAGACAAGATCATCTCTTTGCAATTATTGGTAAGTGCCTACTCTTATGGATTAATTCATTATAGGCTTAAGATGGTGTTTTTATCATGATGGTTATGGTAGCAAGGTGTTGACTAGTGCACCTTTAGTTTTGCTAAAAGATGTGTCATTTTTATGACTTCCACTTGAAGGAAGCTTGAAGAAAGGATCGGCTTGTTATCTCACATATAGGACTTAATTAGAAGATTAAGGTATGTAAGGTTTCTCTTCTCTATGCCTATTGGTCACACCTATTGTTCATATTTTGTCCGACCTTACTTATCCTCCGAAATGTCGTAAAGTGTCTCATTCCAAGTAAATGATTAGCAAGTGTTGTTTATATGCCTCTTATTCATTGCCTATGGTTTCCAAGTGTCAATAATGTCACAACCACCAATGTATCACTTTCGTAATGAAAGAATGGAAGTAATGCATATTTGTGTTTATTGAGTACGGGTGGTAGCTCAAAAGGGAGAAAGTCTAGCTAGAGACGATCCCGATTGATTATTGGATACAGAGGGTAGCCCAAAGGGGTGAAAACCTAGCTAGGGACGAACCTGATTTATTGATTTATGGGTGGTAGCTCAAAGGGGCATAAGCCTAGCTATAGACGATCCCAACGTTATGACCCACTGATCAGTTAGGGCCCGGTTACGATATGATGTAATGATGATAATGAGCGTAAAAGTAATGTAATGAATGTAATGTACATGTTTTCCCACATACTGAATGGTGGTTTCTCCACATTGTGTATTTACTGGTATTTGATTCTAATTGAGTTCTTATATGTCACTCAGTTGCTTATCGCCTTACATACTTAGTACATTCTTTCGTACTGACCCCTTGTGGGACTTACCTTACTTGCTGCAGGCGCAGGTGCTAGTAGACCCCCACAGTAGGATTCGGACTTTCTGCGTACAGTTGGTGAGCTGCAGGTTGATTCGGGGCTTTCCAGGTCATATGTACATGTTGATTTTGATGTTATGTTCATGTTTGTGTAAAGAGGGGACTTGTCCCGATTATAGACTTGGTTTGATTTTTGCTAGAGGCTTTGTAGACGTTGTACAGTAAATGAAGGGGATGTCTTCTCATTCTGACTTTGCGACCCTACCGGCCGAGTTTCTTATGTATATAAATGTCTTTCCACGCTTTCAGTTTCACGATGTTGTGTCCATATGCGTACATATTGGGTTCCATTAGAATGTATAGGTTGGTTCTCTCGGGCCTCAACAGCTTCGGGTGCCATGTCCGCCCCAGCAGGGTTTGGGACGTGACAAAAGTGGTATCAGAGCGGGTCATCCTAAGGTGTCTACAAAGTCGTGTCTGAGTAGAGTCTTTCTTATGGATGTGATGTGCACCACATTTATAAGTTGGAGGCTACGGGACATTTAGGAGGTGTTTCTTTTCTTCAAATCTTAGATCGTGCAATAGAGCTAAAGTTGTCGGGAGACTATTATATCTAACCGTTGTTTTCTTTCATTCTCTTTCATGGTAGCGCAAATGCCGATCATAAGAAGAGGTAGAGGCAAAACTAAGAAGTTAGACAGAATTGCCAGGGAAGGTACTAGTAGACCACAACCTAGTCAGGGTGAAGCTGAAGCTGTAAGTGAATTCGCATCGCAGGCTTCTTCTACTATTCCAGCACCGGAAGGGTCAAGAGGTAGAGAAGTACCCGCAGAATCGCCTATGAATGTCACGGATCAGGATTTGAGAAATGCAATACAGATGTTGACACAGCTAGTTGCTGCACAAAGCCAAGGACGAGCTGGTCCAACCACAGGTGAGGATAGTGCGGCTAGGGCAGCCAGTCGTCGAACATAGAATTTCCTGAAACTAGATCCTCCCACGTTTACTGGATCGGATCTGAAGGAGGACCCGCAAGATTTTATAGATCAAGTCCAAAAGGCATTGGATGTCATGCATGTATCTGGTGTGGAAACAGTTAAACGTGCGGCCTATAGGTTGAAGGGAGAAACGATATTATGGTATGAAGACTGGAAAAGATCGAGGGGCATTGGTGCACTTCCAGTTGGCTGGGAAGAATTTAAAGAAACGTTCATTGATTATTACCTCCCATATGAGGTCCGGGAGGCACGTGCTGACCAGTTTCTGAATTTACGTCAAGGGAACATGAGTGTTTGAGAATATAGTCTTCAGTTTAATTCCTTGGCTCGATATGCTCCGAATGTGGTGGCCACAATGACAGATAGAGTCATCGATATTTGGTGAGGGACTGCACCATAGCCGCCTTAAACCGGGACATGGATATAACCAGAATTCAGGCTTTTGCGCAAAAGATGGAAGACCAGAGGCAGAGAAGAATAGTACATGAATCTGAAAGAGGGCCATCAAAAAGGGCTAGATCTATGAGGCAGTCTATATCATCCCAAGGAGAATTCAGGCCTTGGGGTTTTCAGAGACCGCCTATGCCTAAACCATTATTCTCTCATTCCACAGCAGGCACTTCGCCTCAGTTTCGAGGGTCTAGAGGCGGTTATGTTGGGCAAAGCAGTGGGATGCAAGGCTCACAGATTGCTGGGTTTCCTCGTCCTCCGTGTCAGCATTGTGGGAAGCCTCATTTAGGTGAATGTCAGTTGGGGACAAATGCTTGTTTTTGGTGCGGTATGACGGGGCATATAATTCGAGAATGCCCACGACGAAGCGGGGGTAGTGTGGCGCAACCTATGGGATCAACCGTTGCATCTTCATCATCGGTTCCTTCCCTTGGTAGAGGGGTACAGCCTATGGGGCGTGGAAGAGGTTCGAGAGGAGCATCTAGTTCTAGCGGAACCCAGAATCGTACATATGCTCTAGTAGACAGGCAGAATTCAGAGGCTTCTCCTGATGTCGTTACAGGTATATTATCTGTTTTATCCCATCCTGTATATGCATTGATTGGTCCGGGTTCTACTTTATCATATGTTACGCCATTAGTTGCGGAAAAATTCAAAAGAACGCCGGAATTCTTAGTTAAATCCTTTGAAGTATCTACGCCTATCGGTGAATCCATTATAGCAAAGAGGGTTTATCGTCACTGTTGGTGGTCATGATACATTGGTCGATCTTATTGAGCTAGAGATGGTAGATTTTGATATTATCATGGGAATGGATTGGTTAGCGTCATGCTATGCCATGGTGGATTGCCAAGCGAAGAAAGTATCTTTTCATTTTCCGCAAATGACTGTTCTTGAGTGGAAAGGTAATGTTGGTGCACCGAGGAGTAAATTTATTTCCTATCTCAAGGCAAGGAAGATGATATCTAAGGGGTATATATGCCACCTATTAAGGGTGCAGGATATTGATGCGATGCCACCAACTCCTCAAACGGTTCCGGTAGTCAATGAATTTCTTGATGTATTTCCTGAAGATCTCCTAGGGTTACCTCCAGAGCGGGAGATAGAATTTGGTATTGATTTCATGCCAGGCACTCAGCCTATTTCCATCCCTCCGTATAGAATGGCTCCAGCAGAATTGCGAGAATTGAAGGAGCAATTAAAAGATTTGCTGGACAAGGGATTTATCAGGCCTAGCATGTCCCCGTGGGGTGCACCAGTCTTATTTGTACAGAAGAAAGATGGTACGTTGAGAATGTGCATCGACTATCGGCAGTTGAATAAGGTAACAATCAAGAATAAATATCCCCTCCCCAGAATTGACGATCTATTTGATCAGTTACAGGGTGTCACATATTTTTCAAAAATTGACTTTAGGTCAGGTTACCATCAAGTTAAGGTCAGAGACACAGATATACCCAAGACAGCTTTCCGAACACGGTATGGACATTATGAATTTTTAGTCATGTCGTTTGGACTAACAAATGCACCAGATGTTTTCATGGATTTAATGAATAGGGTGTTTAACCCATTCCTAGACGTGTTCGTGATGGTGTTTATAGATGATATTCTTGTTTATTCAAGATCAGAAGAAGACCATGCTACTCATCTACGACAGGTGTTACAGATTCTGCGTGAACGAAAGCTATACGCCAAGTTTTCGAAATGTGAATTTTGGCTGAAATCTGTAGCATTCTTGGGTCACATTTTCTCAGGTGAAGGAATACGGGTTGATACACAGAAGATAGAGGCGGTGAAGAACTGGCCAAGACCTACGACACCCACAAAAATTAGTAGTTTTCTTGGACTGGCAGGGTATTATCGAAGGTTTGTTGAAGGGTTTTCTTCCATTACTGCACCTCTATCGAAGCCAACACATAAGGCAGCCAAGTTTCAGTGGAACGACGCCTGTGAGAAAAGTTTTCAAAAGCTGAAAGTCAAATTGACTTCCACACTTGTCCTAGTACTTCCCGAAGGCACAGACGGGTATGCAGTTTATTGTGATGCTTTTGAAATTGGCCTTGGATGTGTATTGATGCAGCACGGTCGAGTAATAGCATATGCCTCACGATAATTGCGGCCACATGAGAGAAATTATCCCACACATGATCTTGAATTAGCAGCTGTGATAGTTGCTTTAAAGATATGGCGTCATTACTTGTATGGGATTCATGTTGATATCTATACTAATCATAAAAGTTTGCAATATATCTTTAAGCAGAAGGAGTTAAATCTGAGGCAGCAGAGGTGGCTCGAATTATTGAAAGACTATGATGTCGATATCTTGTACCATCCAGGCAAAGCAAATGTGGTAGCGGATGCTCTTAGTCGTAAAGCAGTCATTACTGACCAATCCATAGAAAAAAAAGATATAGTCAGATACCTACAACAATTAGACAGTTTGGGGGTTCGTCTTCTTGAATCTCCAGATGACAGGGTTATTGTGCAACATGCAGCAGAATCATACGTAATAGAGGAGGTAAAGGCGAAATAGTTCGCGGATCCTCTGTTGTTGCAACTGAAAGAGAATGTGCAAAATGAGTTGACAAAAGCATTTGAGCTTACCCATGAGGGAGTACTGCAATGCCAAGGTAGGTTATGTGTACCGGATGTAGAGGAGATGAGGAAACGGATTATGACAGAGGCACATCATTCACGGTATTCTATACATCCGAGAGCTACAAAAATGTTCCATGATTTGAAAGACATATATTGGTGGGGAAATATGAAGAAGAACATTGCGGAGTTTGTAGCTCAGTGTCCAAATTGTCAATAGGTGAAAGTGGAACATCAGAAACCGGGAGGTCTTATGTAATGTATCAATCTTCCAGTTTGGAAGTGGGATATGATTAACATGGATTTCATTACAGGTTTGCCTCATACACTCCGAAAGGTTGATTCCATATGGGTCATAGTTGACAGGCTTACCAAGTCAGCGCATTTCCTCCCAGTCAGGACCACTTATACAGTCGAAGATTATGCAAGGTTGTATGTGAAATAAATAGTACGATTACATGGGATTCCACTTTCTATTATATCAAACAGAGGGGCTCAATTTACGGCTCATTTTTGGAGATCTTTCCAAAAGAGCTTGGGGACACAGGTGAATTTGAGTACGGCCTTTCATCCTCAGACAAATGGTCAATCAGAGCGTACGATTCAAACACTTGAAGATATGCTACGAGCTTGCGCAATGGATTTTAAAGGCAGCTGGGACGATCATTTACCACTTGTTGAATTTGCCTATAATAATAGTTATCATGCCAGTATTCGGATGGCTCCTTATGAAGCTTTATATAGGAGAAAATGTAGATCACCAATTGGGTGGTTTGAAGCAGGCGAAACTTCCTTACTTGGGCCAGACCTCGTTCATCAAGCCATGGAGAAAGTGAAGGTGATACAACAGCGGTTACACACAGCCCAAAGCCGACACAAGTCATACGCCGATGTTAGACGAAGAGGGCTTGAATTTGCCATAGGCGATTGGGTATTTTTGAAGGTATCACCAATGAAAGGGGTAATGAGATTTGGAAAGAAAGGAAAGCTGAGTCCACGGTACATAGGTCCATATGAAATTGTCAAAAGATTTGGACAAGTTGCATACGAATTAGCATTACCCCAAGAACTCTCCACAGTTCACCCGATATTTCACGCATCGATGCTTCAAAAATGTATAGGAGATCCATCTCAAATTGCTCCCATTGAGGATGTGCAAATTACAGAAAATCTCACGTATGAGGAAGTACCTGTTGCTATTCTGGATAGACAAGTGAAGAGATTGAGGAATAAAGACGTCGCTTCCGTAAAGGTACTTTGGAGAAATCAGCAAGTAGAAGAGATTACATGGGAAGCAGAAGAAAAGATGAAATCAAAGTACCCACATTTGTTTCACACGGAAGAATAAGGTCAAAGTACAGAAGGAGAGCAATAACAAGTAAGCCTACATCCATTTGTCAATGTTGTATGTATGTGTATGTATATATGATGTCTAATGAGATTAGCATTTGAGTAACCTAGATACTGTTATTAACATTCGAGGACGAATGTTTCCAAGGAGGGAAGAATGTAACACCTCAGGTGCTATGATCACTTTCTGTTAAAAAAAAAAAAAAAAAAAAAATTAAATTACGACACCAGTCACGTGGCTTGAGTGGGTGTCGTGAGTGGACTTCAGAACGTTGAAAAAATGGTCTGATTTCCACGGCACGAGTCACGGGGTGTGATTCATAGTCACGGGACGTGAGTGGTGCCGTGGATGAGCTTCAGAAACTTGGTCGAGTCGTCTGAGTTTCACGACAGGTCACCTACGAGCCGTGACTCTATCCACGACATGAGTCACGATACCGTGAAATTTTGCCGGCTTTGTGGACCTATTTTTGACTAGATGAAATGTTTAAATGTGGTACCCATTAAAGGTGATGGGCTGGATCTTTATTCTGTATTTTAGGCCCAAAATCATATAAGAAGACATAGGCCAAGGAAATGATCCATTTAAATGGATCACATATGTGGCCAAGGTTAATTATTGATTTGAGGGGCTATAAAAAGGCAAAAATCAGATTTTTATCCATTAGAACTCTCATATCTTTCTAGATATTTCTCCAAGTCTTTCTTATCTCATAAAAACCCTAAGGCAACACTACTTGTTGGAGACAAGATCATCTCTTTGCAATTATTGGTAAGTGTCTGCTCTTATGGATTAATTCATTATAGGCTTAAGATGGTGTTTTTATCATGATGGTTATGGTAGCAAGGTGTTGACTAGTGCACCTTTAGTTTTGCTAAAAGATGTGTCATTTTTATGACTTCCACTTGAAGGAAGCTTGAAGGAAGGATCGGCTTGTTATCTCACATGTAGGACTTAATTAGAAGATTAAGGTATGTAAGGTTTCTCTTCTCTATGCATATTGGTCACACCTATTGTTCATATTTTGTCCGACCTTACTTATCCTCCGAAATGTCGTAAAGTGTCTCATTCCAAGTAAATGATTAGCAAGTGTTGTTTATATGCCTCTTATTCATTGCCTATGGTTTCCAGGTGTCAATAATGTCACAACCACCAATGTATCACTTTCGTAATGAAAGAATGGAAGTAATGCATATTTGTGTTTATTGAGTACGGGTGGTAGCTCAAAGGGGAGAAAGCCTAGCTAGAGACGATCCCGATTGATTATTGGATACAGAGGGTAGCCCAAAGGGGTGAAAACCTAGCTAGGGACGAACCTGATTTATTGATTTATGGGTGGTAGCTCAAAGGGGCATAAGCCTAGCTAGAGAAGATCCCAATGTTATGACCCACTGATCAGTTGGGGCCCGGTTACGATATGATGTAATGATGATAATGAGCGTAAAAGTAATGTAATGAATGTAATGTACATGTTTTCCCACATATTGAATGGTGGTTTCTCCACATTGTGTATTTACTGGTATTTGATTCCAATTGAGTTCTTATATGTCACTCAGTTGCTTATCGCCTTACATACTCAGTACATTCTTTCGTACTGACCCCTTGTGGGACTTACCTTACTTGCTGCAGGCGCAGGTGCTAGTAGACCCCCACAGTAGGATTCAAACTTTCTGCGTACAGTTGGTGAGCTGCAGGTTGATTCGGGGCTTTCCAGGTCATATGTACATGTTGATTTTGATGTTATGTTCATGTTTGTGTAAAGAGGGGACTTGTCCCGATTATAGACTTGGTTTGATTTCTGCTAGAGGCTTTGTAGACGTTGTACAGTAAACGAAGGGGATGTCTTCTCATTCTGACTTTGCGGCCCTACCGGCCGAGTTTCTTATGTATATAAATGTCTTTCCACGCTTTCAGTTTCACGATGTTGTGTCCATATGCGTACATATTGGGTTCCATTCGAATGTATAGGTTGGTTCTCTCGGGCCTCAACGGCTTCGGGTGCCATGTCCGCCCCAGCGGGGTTTGGGACGTGACAGTTTTTTTGCCAATTATATTAAAGAGTGGTAGTTTCTAATCTATTTATTTTGATCCAATTGCTCTTTTTCAAAAAAAAAAAACCATTTACTCTAACTCTTACATTTTAATCGACGTTAACTTTCTATCTTCGTAACTTTTTCTCCATTCCAAGAGGCAAAAAGTAATAAGTCTGCTATAAACAAAATAAATGATTTCTATAACAAGATAACAACCCTCGAGCGATGCTTTATGTTATTTATTTTGGTCTTTCTTGATCTATCTATTTTTTTTTTGTATTCCCTTTTAACTTTAAATAAAATTTTAATTTAGATCATGTCAACATCCGAATTTGAATTTCGTAATATCTCAAAGTAACGATTTTGTACACCACTGTCAATGATTAATAGGGAGAAATTCTTTTAACTAGTAAGTAACATTTTATTTCTATGAGCTTGTAACTTTTTTACAATGGTGAAAGTTATTTTGTTGTTTCAATGAAGGATTTTAGTTTCATTTATGGGTTAGAGATTGACATGAAATGAAATTGATGAATAGTGATGTACCGGTGGAAATACGGTTCGACCCTGTCCATCGATTTGTTCTTGAATATGAAGAACAAACCGACCGACAATGTCAATTTTCTTGAATTTTTTAATTTTATAATTTATTAAAAAACATTTTACAACTTTAAATTAAATAACAAAATCGAGGTTGTCTATCTGTTTTTTTTTTTTCACGTCGGGTGAGAATTAGAAACCCCAACCTAGTGGAATTAAAAGAAACCGACGAACGTCCATCTGTTTTATCCGATCTTGTCCGCCGGTTTACTAAAATCGCAGAGTCAAAATTCGACGTATGTGAGAGCGTGCGTTTGGCATCGGTTTCCCCGTCAGTATTGGCCCTCTTTTTTGGCAGTTATTTTGTAGTGGAATATGAACTAAAATTCAAATATGAGTTGTGGTGGGATTATTGGGATCCTACAACCCTTAGCCAGAGGTTTCGAGTTCAAGTTGCTGTGAAGGAAAAAAATTTCATTGGGAGCGCCGTCCTTAGAAATGGATGTGCGCTGAGTGTGCGACCTGAATTTAGTTGAGCTCCAATACAGGTACACATCAAATTGGAAACCGAAAAAAATCTTCAAGCTAGGAACACTTGCCCCAAGTTTATAGATGAATTTCTTCTTAAAATTCCTTTCAAGCCGAGCTTCAAAATTTCTAAAATGATGGAACAATGGCTAAAATCTCAAAATTCAATTTTTATATCTGAAACAGATACATAAATGTTATCACGCCACAGTCGAAGTTCAGAAATTTCGATTCTTGCACGATCGCACTAAAGGATTTCTAGTTCTCATTACTTTAGCACATTCGTGCAGCTGTGCCACGATCGTGATGCACAAATTACTCAAGTATCGCGATCTTATAGGCGTCTACACTAGCAAAAATTTGCGAATGTCAGCCTTGAGCCCCTCGGTTCACCTTTCCAAAACGTGCCAACAAGTCTCAAATAATAACATTGATGTTTACAATATCTCAAAATATAAAGTTGTTTGTTGAAACTCAAAATGCAAGGTTGAGTTGCTACAATTACTACTACTAGGTAATATATCTTGTCCTTGAAAATCATAAATAAATGAAAGTTTCCTTGAATTTGTGGGAGTATTGCCAAACAAAGTTTTATTTAAAAAGATTTAACCCAGAAATAACTACTCCCTATATTTCGATTTATGTCATATAGTTTAACTTGCCACCAAATTGAAGGAAGAAATGATGTTTAAAAAATTTGTGTTCTTAAATATGGTATAACATTGATGTGGTTATAGAATTTTTGAAACTTGTGGTCTTAGAAACGTCATAACATTTATGTGGTTGTAAAAACTTTTCTTAATGGAAAAAAAAGGATTAAAGTCAATTATTTTCCAGTAAAGAAATGTGTAGTTTTTTTTGAAAAAGGGAGCAAATAAGAAAGTTGTCATAAATTTTAAACGAGAGAGTTGCACATATAGCAAAACTAAATCGGTCAAGTCCTCAGATTTTCGTTTCAATTGTAATTTCAGTAATCTCTTTAGAAGATTATGATACATTTAATATCTCCCCTTGTATTTCCTTAATTTAATGGGTTAGGATAATTCAATATCTAGTGATATTTACCTTACTTGACAAAATGGTTGACTACAGATTTTAGGACTTGTTATAAAGAGCCAGTCAATGTCTATTTCTTCATCACAACAAAACGAGGGTAAATTTCTCCATAGTGTTATTAATTATCTTCTCATTGTTCTTCCTCTATGGTAATCTTAATCTTTTGTGCATATTCTCTACCTTAGTGATTTTCGATTTGTCTAATTAACGAACCCATTTTAATTTTCTTTTCAGTCAACTATAATAGATAAATATTACATTTTTTGTGTGGAAACGGTCTCTCTACCTCACGTCGTCTGAGGTAGAGGTACAGACTGCATATACTCTATCCTCTCTAAACCTCACTTTGTGAGAATACACTGGGTATGTTGTTGTTGTTTTATTTTTTGTGTGTCCTTACAGTTTATACTTACATGATGGTATATAAGTATTTATGCTTTACGATTACTAATGAAAATTGATAACATGCAGGGTCGTCTTATGCACCAAACTTGTAATAAAGAATAATTGTCAGAAGATTTGACCAGCTACACAAACTGGTCAAGGAACGGCAATTCTAACAGGATTTGGATTAGCATCAAAGGAAACAAAAATTTTGAATGTACCAAATCCATGGTCATGAAAACTATGAGCAAGATATCTTTACTCCCGAAATGGTAAAAATTTTACTTGTCATAGCGGAGATTGCAAGAGCGGCCAAATAGAATGCAATGGTGCTCAGAGGCGGACCTACCTTGAGAGTAGGGGGTGCACGTGCACCCGCTAGCTTCGAGAAAAACTCTGTATATATAGTTTGTATATCTGTATATATATCAGGGAGTTTAGTCAAATAGATGTAGTGCACCCGCAAGAACAATTGGCTTGGCAAGCGAGATGGTTGAGCATTTCGCCTAAAGTCTCCCTTATTGCGTGATGACTTGGGTTCGAACCCCAACAACAACAATTATTTATTGCTCCTTTTTCTAAATACATGTTACTGCAGCATTATTGCTATTTTGTATGTTTTCCCACTTCAAACAACACTAACTACATTATATTTTAAATTTTTGCTATATTGGAATTTTAAGTGCAAATATATATATACATTATATCCTTTGATTAAAAAAAAAATTCCTACTTAGTAGTCAATTATTTTACATCTTTTCTTTTTTTCTTTTATGTATTGTGGACATTATTTACGTATTTTTTCTTTTATTTCAAAAATACAAGCTCCCCTCCAAGTTCAAAAGGTAGATATTCTCCCTATCTTATACTATGTAATGTTTGTATTATTTTTATCTTTTAATCATTGACTTATTTTTTATTTAAAATATTAGCAATTTAAAGTTTGAAATAGGCTTAAATCAAACGTTTTCCCCTAGCAACCATCTAGCAAACAAATCTCTCGGATTTCATATTTTTCAAAAACTTTCTATTATTGTTCAAAATATAAAAGTGCATCAAATTCAAGTACGATGGATAACACACTCTTGTCATATTAAATCTAATTAATGATATTCAACAATATTAGAATTTTGCTTATAAAATATCATAGTTAATAAGTTTTCAAAGAACTGTATGTCGAACTTTGGCACAATTAATTACTATATTTAAATATAGGTGTGCACCCGTCAAGCTTAAATTCTGGGTTCGCCTCTGATGGTGCTGTTGGTATTCCACCAGCAACCCTTGTACAATTTACAATAGTAAGTTGATCTAGTGAAAAAGATTTTTACTCTGTTAGTATAGTTGATGATTTTAATTTTCCGGTCTCTGTTATTCCTATAAATACACCTGATTGTGAAACAACATATTGTATGTTGTCTTGTGAATCTTAACGACATGCGTTGTGGACTATAAGATGAGTTAGAAGTATGAGATAGAGATAATAATGTCATTGGGTTCAAAAGCGCATGTTTAGCATTTAATCGGGATGATTTGTTGATTTGTGTAGCACCAGTGCATATAGTACTCCCAAAACATGCAAGCCAAACTATCTTTAGTACTCCAAGAATATTGTCATCAAGCTTTTACTTATCCCTTTGATGAAACTTTATATACATGTACAAGAGGAGTCGACTACAAGATTACCTTTTGTACATGGGGATAGGGCTCACAACTCCTAAGAATAGATGAGCTAAAGCCAAAATTTAATTACTAAATATTATTTTATGTTTAGTTTATAAGTAGTTTCTTACAATGTATGGTAGTTAATATATTTTAGTAACTAATTTTTTTTTCAATTTGTGTTGTCTTTGGTGAGACATTGTTCTTCTTAGATAAGTTATATTGATTTTAATTTTTAGTACTTTTTTTCTATTGAGGAGTTTCTATTGAATCCTTCAAATATTATTCAATATGAGATAGAATCATTTAAAAGTAATATTAAAACTTCACCTGATTGTGAACCCCAATTAATATTATGTAATTCTCCCCCTCTGAAAGTGCCACATTTACTAGGTTGCAAATATTTTCCTATCAGATGTTTATACCTAATTAGGTCAATTTATAATTGTTAAATAATTTAATTAAGTGAAAATACATCTCAGTTAATCATGACTAAGTGAATAATTGTGTATGTTTAAAAATATGTATCTATTTATTGAATTAGGTGTAAATATCCGGTGCTATTAAAGAATCGATTAGAGCTTTAGCTGCGCCTAAAAATGAATTGACATTCTTTGAAATTTCCCTCAATTATTGGCTATGAATTGATCATAGTATTTCAATAATATTGTCTTTTTTAATGATGCCAAAAGGAAAAAATAAGGAGATACAACACTTCATCAGCAATGCCCAACAGTTCATACATAAGAAAAGGAGATAGTGCTCTAACATTAGTTTTTTAAGAACCTGGTGCCTGTGCAGGGAATTAAGAGATGTCAAAAGAAGAAAAAACCTAGGGTGTGTTTGGTATGGAGGAAATAGAAAATGTTTATCAATTTTTCCATGTTAGGTTGGTCAAATATTTTAAAGAATATTTTCTCTAGGAAAACAAACTTTCTCTAATGGAAGTAGGGAAAACAAATTTCATAAGTAACTTTCAAGTTCATTGTCTCCTCTCCACCTATCCAACATCCTCAAACCCCATCCCTTGATCATTCCACCCTCAAACCTCCACTCCCCACCCCACCCCCCATCCCACCTCATAATATTTTGCCAACTTACATATAAATGCTCTTGGGAATTTTTTTTACTTACTTACAAAGTACTAGAAAATAAGTAAGAAACTCACTAATTTTTTGGGAAAATGTTTTTCATGGAAAACAATTTCCTCTATACCAAACACACCCCTAGTCTATTTACTGAAGAAAATATTAACTAGAACGCACAGCGAAATATTTCTGTATTTGATCTAATGAATGAATAAAACTGGTACAATGAGCCATAGATAAATACAAAGGAATGCCTCTCTTCTAAAGAGTATAGGCTTCAGGTAACATACTCCTAATATGCTTAGAGAGTTGAAGTCCTATTATACATAGACTACTTACATGATTATATCGGCTAGGTAGTGTAGAGTCCCTAATTAACCAGGTCGTCTGACATCCTCCTTCAAGCAGGTGGTGGGGTGAACCACAACACCGAGCTTGGTCCGAAGTGTTTGGAACTGGAGCTTTGGAAAAGGCTTGGTGAAAATGTCCACCAGTTGTAGCTTTGATGTAACAAACTTTGTCAACATAGCCCCTTGAACAACATTTTGCCGTACGAAATGATAGTCCAGTTCGACATGTTTTGTGCGAGCGTGAAGCACTGGATTAGCCGTTAAGTGTAGTGCACTAATATTGTCTGTGAATAGCAATGGAGGGCTGGACAAAGTGATATGTGATCCAGGTGATGTCTGCAGCTAAGGAGGCTAATGAACGATACTCAGCCTCATCACTCGACTATGCAACAACTAATGCAATTGGAGCCAAGGAAAATACAAGTACCAGATGTAGAACGTCGAGTAACAGGGCAACCTGCCCAATCAGCATCAGAGAATCCAACCAAATTAAGTGAGGATTGTGTCAGTGATGCGTAGACCCAAATGTGAAGATCCAACAATGTAGCAAAGCACCCTTTTTATCCCAGACCAATGAAACTCTGTTGGATATTGCATGAATTGACATAGGAGATTCACTGCATGGGAAATCTCTGGACGGTTTAATGTCAAGTATTGTAATACTCCAACCACGCTGCGATATTCAGTGGCGTCAACCGAAGAACCAGTGGCATCATGAAGTTGATGTTTCTGAGAAAGAGGAGTTGGATGAGCTCTAGAAGCCAACATGTCGGTACGTTGTAAGAGAGCAGTGGCGTACTTATGCTGGCTAAGGAAAAGACCGTTGTGTGTGCGATGGACCTCGATACCAAGAAAGTAATGGAGAGGCCTTAAGTCGTTCATAGGAAAATGGGACTGTAACCTGTGTATGAGCTGACTCAAAATGGAAGAATGACTTTCGATTAAGATAATATCATCGACATATAACATAAGCAAAATGGTACCTTCAGATGAGTGAAGAACAAACAAAGAAGGATCGGCCTTGCTACATGTAAAGCCAAGGTGAAAAAGCTAGGAGCTGAACTTATGAAACCACGCTGTTGGAGCCTGTTTGAGTCTGTAGAGAGCCTTTTTTAAAAGGCACACATGGTTCGGGAAGGTAGGATCTGGAAATCCAGGAGGTTGCTGTAGGGTTCTAAGTGTATTGTGAATAGAAAATCGAGGGAAGAAAAATGGAGGGAAAGTGAAAGAGTGAAATTTCACTTTAAGAAAGTTAAGTTCTCCCACTTTGGTGGGAGAAAGAAACTTCTTAGTGTTTATATTGGAACACTCTCCTTCATGTGGATAGTGAGACAAGAAAAAGACAAGCCTCGCGCTGTCGTCGTCGCTCGCTCTGCTTCAGATTCGAATTCGACAAATGATCGATCGAGAGATTATCTTTTTGAACAAAATTCATTTGAAACTTGAAAAATAGTGATATGTTAATCTTAAAATCTGATAAGAAATGATTCTTCTCCATTTGCAGATGCACATGGCATGTGCGGATGCATGTCACAACGCACCTCGAAGGGACATGACCCTTTGAGGAAGCGACCCACTGTTTCACGCGAAAAAGGACGACCTGCGCGCGCAGGTCGTCACCTACGGACGCAGGTGATCTTCACAGAAGGCAGTGAACTTTCTGGAAATTGACAATCTGCGACCTGCGACCCAGGTGGGGTCTGCAGGTCGGTACCGATTCAGAAAAGTTGCATCTGTAAAAAACCATTGCTTCTCTTCTGAAGCACCACCTTCTTGGCTATAAATACCTGACTTATTCCTCAGGTTTTGGCACGAAATTTGTGAAAGAAAAACATCTGCTTCTTCTTGAAAAACTCAAGTGTGATCATCAAATCATTGAGTGCGTTCGAAGTTTGGTAGAATTTGAGGTACCACTATTCTACTGAAGTGAATCATTTTATCCTGGGAGGAAAGATTCCATAACCTCGGGTACTTGAGGGGAATAAATTTCTTAAGGACACACCGTGAATCCGGTGGACTTGATTCTACATTCCTGTTTCATCTCCTTTCTTACGGTTTTGCTATTTTCCAGAAAATAGTAGAAACTTCATTTTGATAGTTCATTATTGTTGAACTTGTGTTTGAAGTTGTTGAACTTAATTAGTTGTTCTTGAACTAGTTCTTGAACTTAAAGTTGAAGTTCTTGTTATTTAAATACAGATAGTTGTATCCGAAAATAATAATCTTAAGGAATTTAATTTATAATCTGTATTTTTGGTTTCTGGAGATTAAAACCATTTGGTTTTCTACTCTGTCTGAACTTGATAGTGATTTGAAGATATAAAAACTTCATCACGAGTCAAAGATCATTCGGTTGACGATTTGAAGAATATAAAAACTTCGTCGTTAAACTAGAAACAAGTTGTTTAAAGTTTTAAACTTTATTGTTAGTATTTGTAATACTAAATTGGTTGTCTCTTTGTGACAGCAAAATGACTAATGAAATTCAAGTCAATGATGGAACGATGAATGCTGCAGCAACAAACATTGCTACTTCAAGTCGTACGAATGTTGCTCATGCCATGGCACCGGCGAAAAAACCAGAAAAATTTTTTGGTGTTGATTTCAAACGTTGGCATCAGAAGATGTTCTTTTATCTGACTACTTTGAGTCTGCAAAAGTTCATCACAGAAAGCTGTCACGCCCCGAATCCCATCGGGACGTGATTGGCACCCGAAGCCGATATGGCCCGAGAGAACCAATCTTTGCTCATAATCCTTCACATGCATGTCCGTGTATGAATCTTATTTTTCTTTATGCAACTATGTAGAAATCATAAACATGGAAACGTATGCCCTAAACATATATATAAAACTTGGCCGTTAGGGCCATTAAACCAAGACTCCATGAGTCATCTGCTATACATATACATGTACCCACATATGTCTACAAAAGCCTCTAACAGATGCATTGACCATGACAACTAAAAGTCGGGACCAGTTCCCGCTTTATACAATATATACAATATTTACAACATCAAAACAATGTACACTATGACTCGGAAAACCCCGAACCAAGTGGAGCTCACCAAAACTCTGCAAATGATCCCCAGTCTACAGATGAGGTCTACTTATGCCTGCACCTGCACATGTAAGGTAAGTCCCCCGAGGGGGTCAGTACGAGAATGTACTGAATATGTAAGGCTAGAGAAATTACACCATACATGAGAATGTCAATGAAATAAATAGGATAATGTCAATGAAATAAATAAAAGAGATTATTTAATATGGGTAAACCATCGTTCTAATTGGAAACTTGCATACTACTTTCGTTATGAACAATTTCGGACATTCATTTTATATCCTTACCAATCATAGAATATCTTTCATACGTATTTACACTCAAGAGATTCTTTCCAGCTTCTATGGTCATTATCACTATGGTTCTACTACTTGGTGAGTAAATTTCAAAAGAATAACATTCATTCATACACATCCACTCTCTTGGTGGATGAATAATATAACCTACAACCACTCTATGGTAGGGGTATCATACATCCACTCTACTTGCTTCTCTACCTTAGCTTACTTCACTCAATAACGTATGGGAAATAACATAGAGAACCGTCATGCAGGTGTACATGTCACCCCATGGATGATATATAGTGAACCGTCATGCAGATGTACATGTCACCCCATGGATGATATATATAGAGAACCGTCATGCAGGTGTACATTGCACCCCATGGATGATATAATAGAGAACCGTCATGCAGGTGTTCATTGCACCCCATGGATGATATAATAGAGAACTGTCATGCAGGTGTTCATTGCACCCCATGGATGATATAATAGAGAACCGTCATGCAGGTGTACATGTCACCCCATGGATGATATATAGTGAACCGTCATGCAGATGTACATGTCACCCCATGGATGATATATAGAGAACCGTCATGCAGGTGTACATTGCACCCCATGGATGATATATAGTTATACCTCAACTCTTACTAGATTGGTACAACCTAATCATAACTTTACTAGACTTTAGAACATCACATTCTCGGAACTTGGAGTTAGAATATATACACACTTGTATGACCTATCGAGGATCACAATGCTATTGGAAACACATATGTATGTTCTATGCCTTGTTTCTCTACTCCCAAGAGATTAACCCCTTTCCTACTTCTTATAAGGTCTTCTATCACAAGAACTAACATAGCACAATATAGGGATGTTTTATATTAAACTTCTACCCCTTCAGAATGTGATCCATACTTAATGAAACATATAACAACCACGCGCATTACTCCTTTACAATCTTATGCCCTTCACTAGGTTATGAGAATATACACATTTCACTCCACTTCTTCACTTCATGAGATCACTAGCACACATCTTCTTATGAGAGAGATACATACACATACTAAGGATCAAGACACTATTTGAAACACACCTATATCTATTACCTCACTTCTCTACGTCATGAGATTGATACCTTAACTTATGAGGGAGGGTTAAATTAGCTCACATCCTACTTCCTTCATTGTTTTTATCAGACTTCTACCTATGAAAGATGGGTACAAGAACAACAATCATCAAACTATGAGACTTTGGGATCATGACATATTTTGGACATGCTAAGCAAGCATTAATAGATTCTCGTTATACCTTACTCTCTCTTGAGATCGCCCTTTTAGGACTCACGACATTCTGACATCTTTGGGATTTCAGTCAATGAATAGCCAATGGATATGAGATAAGTAAATCATAGTTCATCTAAGAATAGGGCATATATGGATAACAATATATGTCAACCTGAATTGAGATACTTCACAACCTTTAGAAATAGAACAAGCCAATAGGTTACATATGAAGAATAATATACGTCAACCTGAATTGATGTGCTTTATGCCTTTCGGAAGTGAAACATGATCAACGTCAATAGGAACAATATGATGTAGAAGGACACGGAAAGAGTAACCTTACATACCTGCACTTCCAAGTATGAATACACAAATCTATGTATGAATACAATGGTCCAGCTCCTTCTTTACTTCTTAGTCTACAATACAAGGGCATACCGAACTTACATTAGCAACTAGTCCCTATATAAGCGTACAAGACGACAATGAACTATGTGGCTACCATATAAGGTCATGTCATCCCCTCCCAATACAATCCACTGCATTTCCATACCAACAACACCATGACATTACACACATTGACCAAAAGATCACACATAGATAGCATTTCGCACCATATTTACCCTTTACGCATTTCCCGTTATCATTCCGTCGGAAATATGCCTTTATAACAATATATAAACAACCATACATACTTAACATAATCCAAAACACCTCCATACGACACTTCAAAGTCATTCGAATGACATTACAAGTTGATAATTACATCCCAAAAGGGTATCGGGGCTTTCGGGGATCAAAGGAATACGAGAGCAACCAAAACACATTTCTGGACTGACCTGCGCAGCTACCTGCGTACGCAGGTCAGTCACATGCGCATGCAGATGGCCATTGGCAGTAGCCAGTGCCATCTGCGTTGGCATCTGCGCCTGCAGATGCCCTCGTCTGCGGGGCGGATGCCCGTTTTGGTCCGAAATGGCTTCGTTTTGGGTCTTTTGATGCCATGAATGGTCCATGATCATAACCAACTTCATTTTAACATATTTTTGATCATTCAACATGCCAACCACCAGCCATGATTTCACAACACACATAACATCACCAAAACGACACTTTACGGCCAACATGCCACCAAAGCCATAACCAATTTATCAATGGAATTTCCAAACACTATACACAAGTATAAAACAAGTCAAGACTATAATCACATCTCATATATCAATATTGAATCCATCAAGTTCATTTCTATCAAGATCACAAACCCATGTTCAAGTTTTCACGCCATAAATCATCCTCCGATTTAGCAAACACAAATTGTTTTGCACATAGGGAACTTCTCCCTCTTCACCAACATAACCAACATGATATGAGTAGTCTCTCATGCACATAATATATTAAATCATAAGTATGAACACTTACCAAAGTGTGCAAGATGATGCCTTTGGCCAAAAGATGAAAGCCTAGAGTTTGAGTTGAGAGCAAAAATGTTGGAGAAATTTCTAGAAATGGCATGGGTGTCCAAATGAGAGAAAAATCTGATTTTCTCTCTTATATAGGCCCCCAAGTCTTTCTTATCCTTTTATAAACATTAATTATTATGTTGAATGGGTCAAATGGGTCATAAATGAAAGAATGGGTCAAAAGCTTGTGTTGGGCCATGTCTTCTCTTTATTTGTGGGTTCTATTTAAGGCCCAATAACTAGCCCAAAATTTTTAAATGCAAAAATCATCAAAGTTCTCATGTTTTATGATTTCCAAAAATGCTATAGGAATTAATTAGACTCCGAAACTTACGGGGTGTTACAAAAGCGTTCCTGAATTACCGAAAGATACTCCGGAAGAGGATCGCTTTGTAGTAACTGAAGCTTGGAAGCACTCAGATTTTTTATGTAAGAATTACATATTGAGTGGCCTACAAGATGACCTATACAATGTGTATAGCATGATGAAGACCTCAAAGTACCTCTGGGATGCTTTAGAAAAGAAGTACAAAACAGAGGACGCTGGAATGAAGAAATTCATCGTTGCCAAATTTTTGGACTTTAAGATGGTTGACAGCAAGTCCAGGAGTTGCAAGTCATTATTCACGACCTCCTTGCAGAAGGTATAATTTTAGATAATGCCTTTGTTAAATATTTTAAGAATGTTATTAATGTTCACTTAACCTTCTTTGTAGGTTTGATTGTGAACAATGTTTTTCAAGTAGTTACGATAATCGAGAAGTTACCACCTTTGTGGAAGGACTTTAAAAACTACTTAAAGCATAAGCGTAAGGAGATGTCTGTTGAAGACTTCATTGTGAGGTTGAGAATTGAGGAAGACAATAAGGCAGCTGAGAAGAGGTCTCGTGGGAACTCTGTAATAAATAGAGCAAATATTGTGGAAGATGATCCTAACAAATAAAAAAAGAGAAAGAAAGCACAAGCACAACAAGGCAATCCTCCGAAGAATAAATTCAAAGGAAATTGCTTTAATTGTGGCAAAGCTGGCCACAAGTCTGCTGATTGTCGAGCTCCAAAGAAGGGCAAGAAAAAGGACCAAGCAAATATGGCTGAATCCAAACAAGAAATGGACAATCTGTGTGTTGTGCTCTCGAAATGCAATCTTGTTGGAAATCCTAGAGAGTGGTGGATTGATTCAGGTTCCACCCGCCACGTGTGTGCCAACAAAGAACTATTTGCATCATTTACTCCGACTCAAGATAATGAGAAGATATTTATGGCGAACTCCGTTATGGCAAAGGTTGAAGGAACGGGCAAGGTCTGCTTGAAGATGACATCAGGCAAGATGGTGACACTAAACAATGTCCTTCATGTTTCGGAGTTGCGAAAGAACTTTGTTTCTACTTCACTTCTGACTAAGAATGGTTTCAAATGTGTATTTATTTCCGACAAAGTTGTAATTAGTAAGAATGAAGTGTTTGTAGGCAAAGGTTACCTCACCGAGGGCCTTTTTAAGATCAATGTAATGACTATTGATATGAATAAAAGTTTTGTTTCTTCTTACTTACTTGAGTCAAACAATTTATGGCATGAATGTTTAGGACATGTCAATTATAAAACCTTGCAAAAACTGATTAACTTGGAAGTTTTGCCTAACTTTGAGTGCAGTAAATCAAAGTGTCAAACATGTGTTGAATCTAAGTATGCTAAGCATCCGTATAAGTCTGTTGAAAGGAATTCCAATTCCTTAGACTTAATTCACACAGACATTTGTGATATGAAGTCGACACCATCTCGTTGTGGGAAAAAGTATTTCATAACTTTTATCGACGATTGCACTAGATTTTGTTATGTCTATTTGCTGAATAGTAAGGATGAGGCAATAGATGCATTTAGGCAATATAAAACTGAAGTTGAAAATCAGTTGGATAAAAAGATCAAAATGATAAGAAGTGATAAGGGTGGAGAATATGAATCTCCTTTTGTGGAGATATTTTTGGAAAATGGAATTTTCCATCAAACTACGGCCCCGTATTCAACTCAATCAAATGAAATTACGGAAAGGAAAAACTGAACATTGAAGGAAATGATGAATGCCTTACTAATAAGTTCAGGTTTACCACAAAACTTGTGGGGGGAAGCTATCCTTACAGCTAATCGCATACTCAATAGAGTGCCCCATGGAAAGACACAATCTATTCCATATAAGAAATGGAAAGAAAGGAAATCCAACTTGAAATATTTCAAAATGTAGGGGTGTCTAGCCAAAGTCCAAGTTCCTATACCTAAAAGGTTGAAAATAGGACCAAAGACTGTGAACTGTATTTTCATTGGATATGCTACAAATAGTAAAGCATGTCGATTTTTGGTTTATAAAGCCGAACATATGGATATCCATGGTAATTACGGTAATTGAATCAGATAATGCTGAGTTCTTTGAACACATTTATCCGTATAAGTCTCGAAATGAATTATCGAGTGAAAGGTCTAAATGACCTAGGGATGAACCAAGGAAGAATGTACATAATGAAGAGAATCCAAGGCGTAGTAAGCGACAAAGAACGTCGACTTCCTTCGGATCAGATTTTGTAACATTTCTTCTTGAAAATGAACCTCTAACATTTAAAAAAGCGATGTCGTCTGCGGACTCATCCTTTTGGAAAGAGGCTGTCAATAGTGAGATTGATTCAATCTTGAGCAACCATACTTGGGAGTTGGTTGATATTCCTCCAGGAAATAAACCTTTAGGTTCTAAATGGATCTTCAAAAGAAAAATAAAAGTTGATGGTACTATTGACAAATACAAGGCAAGACTTGTAGTGAAAGGCTTTAGACAAAAAGAAGGCCTCGATTTTGACACATACTCGCCAGTAACAAGGATAACGTCCATTTGGATGTTAGTTGCATTAGCTGCGGTATATATTCTTGAAATCCATCAAATGAATGTGAAAACAACATTCTTAAATGAAGAATTAGAGGAAGAAATTTATATGGAACAACCCGAGGGTTTTGTAGTTCCTGGTAAAGAAAATAAAGTGTGCAAACTTGTTAAGTCACTTTATGGACTAAAACAAGCACCCAAACAGTGGCATGCAAAGTTTGACCAAACCATGTTGGAACATGGATTCAAAATAAATGAATGTGATAAATGTGTTTACATTAAAGACACTCCAAATCACAAAGTCATTGTTTGTTTGTATGTGGATAACATGTTGATCATCAGTAGAGACATTTCTGACATAAATGCTATGAAACGAATGCTTGAGAGCAAGTTTGATATGAAAGACCTTGGAGTGCAGATGTAATCTTAGGAATAAGAATTCATAAAACTCCACAAGGGTTGGCATTGTCACAGTCTCATTATATTGAAAAGGTACTTGACAAGTTCAAGTATTTGGATTTCAATATTGCCAAGACTCCATTAGACGTGAGCTTTGCACTTCAAAAGAATGAAGATGAAAGTGATTCACAATTGGATTATGCAAGAGTGTTGGGAAGTTTGATGTATATCATAAATTGTACACGACCGTATATAGCATGCGCTATTAGTAAATTAAGTCGGTACACGAGTAATCCCAATCAAACTCATTGGATGGCAATGAAAAGAGTTTTGGGATATCTAAAATATACTCAAGACTTTGCTTTGCATTACAAAAAATATCCAGCAGTAATTGAAGGATATAGTGATGTAAATTAGATCACCGGATCAAATGAAGTAAAATCCACAAGTGGATATGTGTTTACTTTAGGTGGAGGAGTAGTCTCTTGGAAATCATCCAAACAAACATGTATTGCCCTCTCTACAATGGAATCTGAATTTATCGCGTTAGATAAAGCCGGTGAAGAAGCTGAATGGCTCTGGAATTTCTCGGAAGATATTCCTTATTGGCCCAAACCATTGGCACCAGTATGTATACACTATGATAGTCAAGCGGCAATAGCTAGGGTAGGGAGCATGATGTACAATGGTAAATCTCGTCATGTAAGACGGAGATATAATACCGTTAGAGAACTTCTCTCTAGTGGAATTATCACGATTGACTATGTAAAGTCAAAGGATAATGTGTCAGATCCACTTACAAAAGTCCTATATAGATAGGGAGTTGAGAAATCATCGAAGGAAATGGATTTAAGGCCTAGCACAAGTCATCACAGCGGTAACTCTACCTAGCGGACTGGAGATCCCAAGAGCTAGGTTCTAGGAGATCAAAAAAAATTGTGATTGACGGTTTAACATTGTCAATTAACTCAACCTGTTCCCATGATGAAGACAATGTTCAGGAAACAAGGATAAGACTTATGGTTGGAAGTCTTTTAATGGTTTCTAAGTTTGGAAGATTTGACCAAATAGTTTGATCTATAGGATTGAAACGCTTAGGAATCACCTATGTGAGGGTGAAGTGTAAGCCGCTTCAAGGAGAATCATAGTAAAGGTCTATTCTCTACACTCTCATGAAACCAGTTCGTGTTCATGGCTGAAACAAACAAAACCGTGAGAACCATAAATGGTAAAAAGGCTGGTTGTGTGACTTGTGTTGTCTAGGTGTACATTAAAGTTCGATGGTTCAAAGATATCACATCTAACAATTGACCGAGTGCATCCGATGCAAGTTCACTACGAAAAGTTCAAAGGAAAACCTACTTATCCAGATGCAATTAGTCTTTGCTTATTGATCACACATTTTTCCGTAAATTCTTTGTTGAAATAGTCATTCACCATTCATGTGGGGGATTATTGGGTTCTAAGTGTATTGTGAATGGAAAATGGAGGGAATAAAAATAGAGGGAAAGTGAAAGAGTGAAATTTCACTTTAAGAAAGTTAAGTTCTCCCACTTTGGTGGGAGAAAGAAACTTCTTAGTGTTTATATTGGAACACTCCCCTTCATGTGGATAGTGAGGAAAGAACAATACAAGAGTCGTGGCTTCGTCCTCGTCACTTGCTTGGCTCTGATTCAAATTCGGATTCGAATTTAGATTCGGCAAATGATCGATCGAGAGATTATCTTTTTGGATAAAATTCATTTGAAACTTTAAAAATAGTGATATGTTAATCCTAAAATTGGATAAGAAATAATTCTTCTTCATTTACAGATGCACATGGCATGTGTGTATGCATGTCACAACGCACTTCGAAGGGACATGACCCTTCGAGGAAGTGACACACTGTTTCACACGAAAAAGGACGACCTGCGCGCGCAGGTCATCACCTGCAGACGCAGGTGACCTTCGCAGAAGGCAGTGAACTTTTTGGAAATTGACAATCTGCGACCTGCGGCCGTAGATGGACCACCTGCGGGAGCAGGTGGGGTCCGCAGGTCAGCACTGATTCAGAAAAATTGCATCTATAAAGAACCATTGCTTCTCTTCTGAAGCACCACTTTTTTCCCTATAAATACCTGACTTATTCCTCAGGTTTTGGCATGAAATTTGTGAAATAAAAACATCTTCTTCTTCTTGAAAAACTCAAGTGTGATCATCAAATCATTGAGTGCATTCAAAGTTCGGTAGAATTTGAGGTACCACTATTCTACTGAAGTGAATCATTTTATCATGGGAGAAAAGATTCCATAACCTCGGGTACTTGAGGGGAATAAATTCCTTAAGGACACACCGTGAATTTAATGGACTTGATTCTACATTCCTGTTTCATCTCCTTTCTTACGGTTTTGCTATTTTCCAGAAAATAGTAGAAACTTCATTTTGATAGTTCATTATTGTTGAACTTGTGTTTAAAGTTGTTGAACTTAATTGGTTGTTCTTGAACTAGTTCTTGAACTTAAAGTTGAAGTTCTTGTTATTTAAATACAGATAGTTGTATCCGAAAATAATAATC
Source organism: Capsicum rhomboideum (assembly GCA_031232105.1). Taxonomy (NCBI): domain Eukaryota; kingdom Viridiplantae; phylum Streptophyta; class Magnoliopsida; order Solanales; family Solanaceae; genus Capsicum; species Capsicum rhomboideum. The sequence continues at coordinate 38,127,692 of CP124715.1, read as the reverse complement.
TTAAGGAATTTAATTTATAATCTGTATTTTTGGTTTCTGGAGATTAAAACCATTTGGTTTTCTACTCTGTCTGAACTTGATAGTGATTTGAAGATATAAAAACTTCATCACGAGTCAAAGATCATTCGGTTGACGATTTGAAGAATATAAAAACTTCGTCGTTAAACTAGAAACAAGTTGTTTAAAGTTGTAATCCATGTCTCATTCTGTTTTAGGGCATGGATTTCTTCGTGCATTGCACACAACCAATGTGGTTTAGACAGAGCAGATTTTATAGTCTTGGATTCAATAGTGTCGGGGTGAGTACAAGCAACATGGGACTGAAAATTGGGCTGCGTCAAGGAACGTTTCTTAGTTTTTGTTAGCATATGGTGGACATTATCGAATGGTTCAATGGGTACAGATGGAGGGTCTGTAGGCAGGGGTGGAAGATCAATATCTGGTATACGAGACATGTCACAACCCAAAGAGCTAGTATCTGAATCATTTATAGTTGGACTAGATGAGCGGACTGCTGGGGTTAAAGATGGAGGGCTGTAGACGTCCACATCGTACGGATGAGGTGTAGCTGTAGGTGAGAGTTTAATGGGAGCATCACAAGGTTTAAGAAGATTTTCTGGTATAGGAGCTGCCAGCATAGTCTGCTCCAGAGCTAGCAACAAACGTTGCTCAACTGTTGGCAGCAAACGCTGCTCAACTGTTGGCAGTGAAGGCTGTATGGAAATAGCAGCAGAAGTAACTGGATTGACATCGTCCAGAATCATATCATTGGTAGATTGTTGTTGATCATGAGGTTCCAAGAAATTCCTGAAAAGTACTGAATTGTGCGTTTTGGGAATCTACAGAAAGATCACTACTAGAAGACACATAAGGTAAGCTTAGTTCATCAAAGATTACATGGCATGAGATGAAAACCTTTTTCGATTGAGGATGGTAGCATCGAAACACTTTGTAAAGAAGACTATAACCGATAAATATACATAGAAATATTTTTGGTTGAAATTTATTCTTATTTTGGCCTTTGAGATACGGGAAGCTTCTACACACAAAAATTTTCTAGATGTTTTAATCAGGATTCTGTCCATGTAGCTTAAATAATGGGGACTGCATGCCTAAGGTGGAATTAAACATTCTGTTTATTAGAAAGATCGCAGTCATAAGAGCTTCGACCCAAAGAAACAATGGCAAATTTGCATTAAAGAGCAAGGTTAAGCCAGTTTCAATAATGTGTCGGTACTTTCTTTCTGCCACTCCATTTTGCTCAGGTGTGTGTGGAAAAGAAATTTGTCTTTGGATATCATTTTGAGCCAAATGAGTGATAAATTCTGTACTACTAAATTTACGTCCAATATCACACTGAAATACCTTAAGTTTTCTTGAAAACTATTTCTCTACTAGCCTCTGAAAGGTTACAAATGTAGATAAAAAATTGAATTTTCTCTTTAGAGGATAAAACCAGGTAAATCTTGTACAATCATCAATAAATATGACATAATATTTTATTTCTTGAGATGATACGATCAGAGCAGGGCCCCACAAATCACTAGAACTTTTACCAATGGCTCAATTTCTCTTTTATTCGACACTTGAAAAGGTAACTTACAACTGTTTCCCATTTGGCAACTAATTAATAAAAACTGGAAAAAATTTATTCCATTGTTTGACATCAATCAGTTTACTACTATGTAAAAAAACTAATAATTCTAGAATGTGGATGTCCTAATCTTTGAAGTCATATTGTGTCCGAGTTCTTCTCTGCTTTTGTAGTTGTCAACGTATTATGTAAATTCCTTTCTAAGGCATACAGATCATGTCTTCTACTCCCTTTTGCCATAATTGTTCCCATTATCTTGTCCTTAACAATAAAGCCCTTGTCAGTAAACTTAAGAGAACATGCATTATCTTTAACCAATTTTCTAACAGAAATAAGGTTGTTTTTTTTAGTTTAGGGACAATAAATACTCTCTTTAAATGTAGGTTCTTTCCAATATTTGTATCTCCAATGTGTATGATAGGCAATTTATCTCCATTGACTACCACAACAAGATCATTTCCATTAAATGGAGAAGGATTCTTAAGGATACCTAAAGATTGCACCATGTGACTAGTAGCCCTTGAATCCATGTAGAGATGATTGTCATGTTGATCACCAATTGACATGGCTACTAAAGCTTGTGGTGCTTCTTGTTGTGCCTGATAAGAATAATCTCACCTGTAAAAGCATGAGAGAGTGGAATGGTTATTTCTTCCATAAATTTGACAGGGGTTATTATTATTTGAGTTTTCTTTTTGTTAGTTTGTTGGTTGAGTAGTAAATTATTTTTGATTGTTGCCTCCTCTGTTAGATCTTCCTCTTTGGTTTTCACTTCCTCAAAAGGAATTAGAGCGACCACTTCCTTTTTTTTATGCCATGAAGGTTGCAGTTGGTTCAAGGTTGGTTTGTCCACCGTTTTCTTCTCCATCTCCCATCATCTAGTATCCTCTAAGGGCATTCACGAACTGATTAAAGGTAGGCTATGGTGGCTTACCCAGCATAACAGTACGAAGGGCCTTATAATTACTTCCAAGACCTCTAGCAAAATTAATTACTTTGCTATCTTCGTCTATTGGCTTGTGAATAGCCATCAGGTTATCACAGATTGCTTTAAATTCCCTTATGTATTCATCAATGGATTTTGACCCAAGATTTATCGTTTGAAGTTGTTGCTTCAACTGAAACTCCTTATCTTTGCTTGCTTGAGGTAAGTGTCCTCAACGCAATCCCATACTTGTTTTGAAGTAGCATATCCTCTAATGAGGAACATTGATTCTTCTGTCATTGTTCCGGAAAGCCAAATCCTAACAAGAACATTGTGTTCTTCCCATTCAGTGAACTTTGGGTTTGAATTGACTTCGCTTTTCTCATTCTTTGTGGTTTGAGGTGGGGAGGGTTTCCTTAAAGATTTCATTGATTTTCATTGTTTGCATAAGTTGAAGTATTTGTGTCCTCCAAACAAGGTAATTTGACAGTTTAAGCTTGATTGGAGAAATTGCAATGAGTTAGTGAAGTGAAGATGGTGAGAGGGCTAAGGTAGAGTTGGATGATGTTGCCATGGTTGTTTCCAGAGGAAGGCAACTTCAAGATCAAGCATTTTTCTTAATTGTGCCTGGAATCTGATTCCATGAAGAAAATATTAACTAGAATGCACAGTGAAATATTTTTTGCGTTTGATTTAATGAATGAATAAAACTTATACAATGAGCCATATATAAATACAAAGGAATGTCTCTCTTTTAAAGAGTATAGGCTTCAGGTAACGTTCTCCTAATATGCTTAGAGAGTTAAGAGTCCTATTATACATAGACTACTTACATGATTAGGTTAGCTAAGTAGTGTAGAGTCCCTAACCAGGTTGTCTTGCATTTACTTATCAGTGGAAGGATATTTTTGAAAAAAAAACATTAATTTAAGAGGACATGTGGTTATGATTAGATTCTCAAACCTAGCCATTTATAGGATTGGAATGAATGAAAAATGAGTCCCTAGATAAGCCTAAAGCACACATATTTCTAAAGCCTACCGATTTTAAGAAGCATAACATCTTCCCCAAGTTAACCTTGACTGGAGTAGGATCAATATGAAGTTGTAGCATTGAATAACATGAAGTTGGTTATTAGGGGGAAAATTATCAACATACGAGTTGTGAGTAAGGGGGAAGATATATATAAAGAGCTTATGAAGATTGCATGTACTATATAGAAGTGCACATAAAGATATATAAAGTTGCTATGGGTTTGTCATCATAGAAAAGGAAAATTTATTGAGATACCTTAATAGTTGAATCTATATTCAAGACTATATAGTGTTTTGATGATTAACAAATACTAGACAAGTGAAAATCTATGCATTATAAGAAAGAATGAAGAATGATATTCAAGAACCAGGTCCTTAATAAATCTCCAAAAGAAATTGAAGAAGTTAGCAACATTGTGTTAGGTCTAAGGTTTTATTTGTTAATTTTGATGATAACAAATCAATATAATTTAATAAAAACATATTTACTGTTGGTAAATTTATTTTTGGTACAAGTTTATTTGATGAGAAGGAATTGGTGAAAAGATAAATAAATATAGAAAAGAAGATATTATCAAAGAAGATATGAAAGAACAAAACTTGCCCAAATCAAGATTTATTTGATGAAGAAGGATTTGATGAAGATCTAAACAAAGATGGAAAGAAGATATTATGGAGAAAATATGGAAGAAAAGTCTTGATCAAATCAAAATTTATTTGATGAAGAAAAATTTGGTGAAGGGCTAAACAAATATCAAAAGAACATATGGAGAAGACATGAAAGAAAAAGTCTTGCCCAAATCAAGGTGCAAGAACTATAAAAAATATATTTACTCAGATCCAATGAAAGAAAAAAATTCTACAAAAGTAAAAGATCAAGATTGATATGCTATTTAAGGAAGGTCCAAAAATTTTTGGGGTATCAAGATATGCTTGAAGTCTCAAGATCACAAAAGAGTCCATATTTAGAGTGATCAAGTCTAAAATCAAGAAGACAGATTTGACTACATTTAAATTAATATAAATCAAGATCTAAGGTGTGAAATGAAGAGGATCTTAACAAATAAAAAATTGGATTGCTTAAAATAAGAGCTCATATATGTATAGGCCGGAAGAAGAGTTCAGAGAAATTAATGAGAAGAATAATTGTTATTTTGAAAAGAAGATATCCTACTGAAAGAAAGAAATGCTCAAGTTTGAAGTTTAATTTTGAATATACCTACTGCAACTGCTAGTTGAAAGAAAGCAAAGATATCTAATACATCTACAAATTTGGTGAAGACCGGATGTGAATGAAAATTTATTATGGAGACTATAGAAGGAAGATATTGAGTGGACATGTGTTATGGAAAGAGATTACTATTTCCCAAATCAAGAAAGGAAAGATTCAAAGGAATTCAAATTATTGACATAGTTTATAGAAAATATCTTTACTATATTCTACATACTGAAAAAGATTTATATTTAAGGAATTGGATCCATATCACCACCTGAGGATAAAAGAATTAATCAAGAGGATTGAAGTTTAGAATAAGGAATCACAAAAAATCAATTATGACAAGTAAATTGAATTCAACCATAATAATTTTTACATCATTCGATATGGTATAATCTGGTCAAGAAAGAAATGTTGGCAAAATCTTTGGAGCGATATTTTGTGCAATTAATTAAGGACAGAATTCATTAAAGAATGAAGACACCACTTCAAATAGAAGATTCATTGTATCAAGACAAAGTAACAACCATATCCCTTGGAGTATGATGAACTACTATTTAAAGAAGAAGTATTAAACTGGTTTAGTATTCAACTACACATACTTTCGTCTCAACTTCTCTTAAGTTTCTTTGTTATACTCTTCATAAGAATTAAAATTCATTTACTGTATAGGCAAAAGAGAGAAAAGAGAAAAATATTATTTGGTGGAGCATTGTATTTAGAGGTTGTATCATTTTCGTTTCTTTAGTAAGTTGTAATGACCCAAATTATCGTTACGATGAAAGAGGGGATAAAATTTAGCCGATTTTTGAGAAATTCAGGGCTCGTCTAGGATTGGACGATTTTGGAGGGTGTGTTAATCGAATGGAATCTGGTAATAACATGATTTTTGGTAGTGATGTTTGATATGATAGCTATATGAACAACAAGTTTAGGAAGCTGTAGCAATTTTCGACACCTAAAACAGAGTTGTAGAACTCCAGTTACAGAGTTTGCCGTGGAGGAGTTGGTTCGTGATATTATAATTCGTGGTGTGTGTTGTAAAATGAACAAAACTGAGGAGAGGTCCTGAGTTTCTACCTCAGACCGTTGTAGCAAAAAAAATAATCATTTCTCCAGTACCGCTGCAACTGTAATGGATACCACAACGGTGGACCTCCATTTTAAAGTGTGAACCGCTGCAGCGGTACCGCTATAGCGATAATTAACCCCTGTAGTGGTAACACATAGAATTTCATAGTTTTTAAAAATGAAAAAATATTTTCATTCCCCACTTTTGTGAAAAACGCAGCTTTGGGAAAGGCAATTTTTCAAGGGTTTTTGAGGTTTTTCATCTTTGGAGGTAAGTCATTACATTCTAAACTTGAAATTACTTCTTATAACTTTAGAAAATCATTAGAAGTGAATTCATAGTAGAAAATTGGGGTTTAGCCCTAATTATAGAAATTGATGAAAAGTGTAGGAATGTATATAAATTCAGTAAAGAATGATTCTAGGGTGTTTGAAAACATTAATGGGAGTGAAATTATGATTTTTCATGCTAAGTTAAGTAGAATCCATGTTGTTTAGGAGATATAAAATCCCAAGATGATGAAATAGGGTGAATTAATGACTAAAATCAGTGGTTTTTGATCCCTAGTAGTTAAAAGGGGGTAAGTTACTTAAATGGATATATATTCTTATTGTTATAGATCAAGAACGAGTTGAACTAGAATGAAAGGGAAAAAATGTGGCTTAAAGGAGACCTGAGCAAGAAATTGAGGTACGCTACAGTTTTGTTGTAGCACTTAGACTTTCTTGGCTTTGTGTTTGTTTGTAAATCAAACATCTGTGATTGCCTTCTAGCATGAATTGTGATTTATTAATTGCATTCTATTTCATATGCATTGTAATGATTGTTGACACCCAATTTTGACCTCTCGATATTCCTCCCGGGCTGCTATTTTATCAAAAAATATTAGTTTTTGAATTTTTAATTATTATTTTGGTATCAAATAAATTTCGACTTTTCGTACTCATAATTTTTAAAGTCTGCAATTTATTTTAGCATTTAATTATATATATTTTTATAATATATATAATTTATTAATTTAAATATAATATATTACATAATTTTATCAACATTTATCAAACTATTTCCGCAAATATGCATACTCATAATTTACAAACACGTGGTCTATTACAATCGCTATTATTTATTATTATTATTATTATTATTATTATTATTATTATTATTATTATTTATTATTATTATTATTATTATTATTATTATTGTAGAATATCTTAAAATTCATATTCATAATTTATAAGTGCCTAATTTATTTTGGATTATTATCATCTATTTCAAATAATATATTATATGTCATTAATTTTTCTTTTATTCATAAGTAATCAAAGAATAATAATTTTATGACGTTGATTAATTTTATTAATATTTTATTATATTTACTGATTTATTACTATATTTATTAATTAGCAGTCTAGTTCAATTCAATTTTTCCCTAATTTATTTAAATTATAGCCAATTTATACCTAATTGTGTGTCAATTCTAACCCAAATTGGTTTTAATTTGACCCCAAATTGAATTCTCCAATTCAAACCCAATTTTGACCCGATTTTAACCCATATCCGACCTAGATTCTTGAATTTTGATCTTAACCGTTGATCTAATTTGATCAAATGGTTCAGATCAAATCCCACATTCCTTTCCTTTTTAATCCATCACACCCCTAAACCTAACCCTAATTCACTTTTCTCTCCCTCAATCTTCTAAGCTGCCTATCATCCACGGCTCCACCACAAATTGATCGCCTTCTCCCCTCTCCGATCTTCTCTCTCCGACCAACGCCGCATCGCCACTGCGTCGCCGATGAAACACCCAAAAACCACCGCTAGTCATCGCCGATCGGTGATCCCCCACTGTTGAACCAGTCAACTTCGATCGACAAACCCCACCGAAGGAACCACTTTTCAGTCCTCTCTCTTTCTCTCAAAGAGAAAATAAACCGACCTCCCCTCTTCTCTTTGTTTAAAATCCAAAATCCAAAATTCTCTCTTCTCCAATGAACTTTGGTAAGATTGATGAGGCAAGCATCGCTTACGGGTCGTTAATGGTTTTCAAGGTTGAATTCGGTATGATCAAGAGGCTTTGAAGTCAGTCACTCCATCTTGGCTTATGTTAAGCTTTGAGATTACTAGTTTATTACAGATTATTGCGAGTCTGTGTCTGGTTTGATCTCTTTCATAACTTGATGATTAGTTGGTTGTCTTGTTTGTGATTTCGTTCGTACCAAATATTTAGATATAAGTTTAGTAAAGATTTGGTTGTGATTTCTTGCTCGAATCTTCCGATTTAGTGCTCGTTTAAACCCTTTAGATTGTTATATATGAAAAGCCCTAATTTTTATGAACATTTGTTTAACCCTAAGAATTTGAACACTGATTTGTGTAATTTTTTTTGAAACATATTATTTCTTTAAATAATTCAAAACTGATTAGTTTGGTGATTTGGCTATGGTAAAATCCTTATGTTCTGCATTTTGTTTCATTTATTGGTTTCGAACAACTTTGGCAGTCACATGTCATTGACAGTATTGATGATTGCTTTGTCTTATTTAATTTGGATTCTCTGAAATATTTTCAGTATTCACATAATTATGGTAAGTTTTTGAATTCGTTTGATTTGTATTGTGTGATTTGAGAATTCGTATTCATTGTTGGGAGTTTTTATTCTAGTATATTTTCTTTCCCTAATTAATTCTAATGACCTACATATCGGATTATATACAACAAGTGTTATTTGTCCAACTATTTCTTATTTTATTTATTTATTTATTTATTTATTTTAAATAAAAAAAATCGATTCTTATCTACTTATTTATGGTAAATGGAGATTCTTTTGGCAGTGAATTGATTCAGCCTTTTTGTTTAAGGAAAATGAATTTCTATAATTGATTAACCGAGTATTCTCCCTTCATTTTAACTTTGACTTCATCTACTCCCTACTACTATATAAGCAACCTCTTTTTTATTCATCAGACACTTTTTTCCAACCCATATTTTCTTTATACATTAAAAAAAAAAAATACTTGATAGTTTCGATTTTACGTTTGGCTTTGAAGAAGTAGGTTCCTGGCTTGCTTGCTGCTTGCTGCTTGTTGCTTTATTATTAGTTACTCTTGCCTCTTCTTGTTCCGTCATTAATCGGTAAGTCTCTATCGACGTAATTGATAATACTTATGTGGTAGTCTCCTTGTGATTTAGAGAATATGCCTATATAGTTAATGATTGAAATGGTGCTTTATTTGGCATTTGTCTGCCTCTCTGTTTGTTGCATATGTTGGTGTATTTGGATTCATTTTCTTGGATAACAGGTTCTATTAGAAGGTAGATGTTTGGGACGAGAAGAGTTGTCCGGAAATTCGGGGCTGCCTAGTTTGTTCATTTAGTTTAATTTCTCTTTCTCTCATTTATTTTTCGGTTTGTAATATTTATTTGTATAAACACTCTATGTCTAATAAAATTATGTGGATTGCTTAGGGGGGCGGGGATTCTATGATTTGAATAACTTATCAGTTAGATATCATGCCTATAGGATTACTTAACAAATTTTAACGTGTTAATTAAACTTATAACATCACTTAGGCAAACATTCTAGGATCATTAATCAACTTCTAACGTAATAGATTAATTTCTAGCATGTCAATTTAATTTAAGCTTGTTTAATTAATTTTTAGCATGTTAAAACTGATTTTTCAGCATTTCAAAATAAATTCCAGCCTATTAAAACTTTTTCCAGAATATATTTTTAGCACTCCCAGCATGAAAAAAATGGATTTCCAGCATTTTAAAACTAATTTTCAGCATATAAACCTAATTCTCAGGATCTAAAAACTAATTTCCAGCACATAAAAAACATTTCCAGCATTTTAATGATATTTTCAGCATATTTAAATTATCTCCAGCATGTCTAATTTCATTTTCAACATATTAAAGTTAATTTTCAGCATATGTTAAATTAATTTTTAGCATGTTAAATGAATTTTCAACATATTTTTAATTAATTTTCAGCATATGTCAAATTAATTTTCAGCATGTCTATGTAATTCCAGCATACTCAATGAATTTGCAACATATCATCTTTTCTTTAAATAAATCGTCAATTATTTTTTGACATATTAATCATATATTACTCACCTAGATTTTCTGTCTATAGGACTTATTTAATCCAGCTTCAGCACATTAATTAGTCCTTGATCGTTAGATAGCCTGCCTATAGGTTCTAATTATACAACAAGAATAGTTGTTTTTAAGCATGTTGATCACTTAATTACTTTAATTAACGAAGAGGCTTATTTGAAACTGTTACATGCTACATGCTAGTCTTGTTTATTTTGTTTGACGCGAACCCCGAGTCTAATTAGGTAGCCTAGGCTTCCTTTTGTCTAGAACCCAATCCAAAATAGTAAGTCCAATGCCTCTTGGATATCAGGTTGGGGCGGGTAGGCATATTAGGGAATATTAGTTTTATCGTTTTCTTTAGAATGTTGTTAGGCTTAATAATCAAACTAGGCGGGGTGGGTAGATAGTCGAAAATGATGGAAGTTGACGCGAGCAGAATCCGACAATGCGATATACGACATTGTCATCCGTTAATAAGTCGGGCGCTTATCCGAATAGGATAAAGTCAATTTTTGGTCAAATCCTCCGATTTAGTTTTTTCTTTAATTTTATTATTTTCTAATTATTTGGGGTAGTTTAGGCTTATTATTTTTATCTTGTTTATATAATGTGTCACTTCTGTTTCCTCGCTTATCTGATCCATATTCCGTTTATGTTCTAATAGCTCTTGTCACTTAGTTATTAATTATGATAAAATAGAAATGTCATGTTTAAACACTTAGCCAATATTAAGTTAATTAAATAATTGACTTTGCTTATCACATAAAATCTCCACGTAATATATGAGTTCGGTCGGGACCCACATTTGGGGACCTCGAAAGGTGCCTAACACCTTCCTTTCGAGGTAACCTGAACCCTTACCCGAATTTCTGATTGACGTAGACTAATAAATTAAAATAACCGCAATTAGTTTAGAATGGTGCCCTAACGCACCTTAATTCGTTAGGTGGTGACTCTTCTCTTTTAAACCCTCTTAAAAAGAGTTGTCACATCGAATCCCGCTTTTCACGAGAAAAATAGCGTACGACAGGATGACGACTCTGTTGGGGATAATTAGGTTTTAACCATTACGAATTTGTATGTTATGTGGGATTTTATTTTCATTTGTGTTTGTTCTTTTTCTGATTACCCTATTCCTTTTTCCTTTATTTGTTTCTTCAAATAATTATTTTGACATTTCGATTGGTCGTTGGTACATGTTAATCTTTTTGCCTTTCCCCTTTATTTGTTCTTTAAATAGTTGTTTTGAGTTATCGTTATTACATGTCAATCCCCTTCCTTTTCCTTTATTTGTTTCCCTAAATAGTGTCCCTATTTTTCATCCATTTCCCTTTCCCTTTTGCTTGTCTATGTGTTATGTCTTATTTTCAGTCTCTCTTTAATTGCGCATTTATTTATTTTCATTCTACTGTTTAATGTGTTACTGCTTTTCATTATGTGTTTTGTGTTACTGCTTTATATAACTGGCATTCCGCTCATATCTTTCTCCACTTGGAACCTTTTTTTTTTTTAAGAACGGTTGCGTGGTTGTGATGTGTCATGGTTTCATGGCACTTTCGATGCTTAAAACAAGGAAAATATGCAATAACTTGGGTATGGTTGGTAGATATGATCTATTTTCTGTTCTATCTTGAAGGAAAATAGATTTTAGAGGCAAAATGGAGAAGACATGAAGAAGCATGCAATGGAATGAAGTTTTTGAAGACAAAAAGAGCGGAGTTGAAAAAAAAAAATGACCTACGAAACCGACCTACGTGACGTGTAAAGTGACCCACGGCACACTGCTAAAAGTGTGCATAGAGACCTGATTTTTATGGAACCGACCCACGTCACGTGAGTTGGACCCACGATACCAAGTCACGAAACCGTGAAAAGTTGCCAACTTTTTTCTCCTGTATTGTTTAGGATAAGATTCATCTTGTATCTATAAATACCCCTATATTGTCTTATGTTTTGGGGTTGGCCATTACATTGTTTTGAGATATATTTTCATTATTTTGAGTTCATAAACACATTATTGATTTTGTAATCTTGGAACACCGATTCTAGGGTTTTTATTCATATTGAGATTTCAGAGTTTTCTTCTTATTGTGAGTATAAAATTATGTTTTCATCATTGAATTCTTCTTGTGTTCTTGCAATCATGAGTAGCTAAACCCATCAACTAGGGTTGTGTGAACCATGAGGAATTAACGAAACTGGTTAATTGCAAAGCAATTCTGAACCGTTGTGAATGCATGTATTGTTATTACCTTCATTATAATTGATCTTCTAACGGTTGCAAACATTAGAAACTCTCCTGTATTCTAGACTTGCTTGAGAGAGAGGTAGAGATTGGGAAAAGGAAATAACAACATAGATTTGAAGCTATCAACCTTCATCTAATAACTTGAGCCGTAATAGGGATAGTTATCTGAGATCCAGGACAAGGGTTAGTTGTGCGACACTCGGAGACCGAGAGGAGAAGAGTGAAATTCGTCTAACTAAGGTCGAGAGACGTTTAGATGAACATATCTTGTTAGATTTTGCATGCAGTGTAGCGGAACAGTTTTGCCAGCACAAGTAATCGGTGGAGTTAAGGAATCATTGGGGATCACAATCCTAGTGTATTACTCATATTTATAACAAATCCAATAATCAACAATCGTTACTGTTATTACTTGCTTACAAACATCCCCCAGTTTTACTTAATTGCCAATTACTCAGACTAGCATTCGACTGACTTTTATCCTATTCCCTGTGGGATCGACCCCAACCTAGTTGGATTCTATATTTGATACATCGACCGCGTTATACTTTTTTGGAGGTATATTTTGGGCTACATCAAATTTTGGCGCCGTTGCAGGGGAGTAGGATTACGGAGTTGATTAGTTTGCTTGTTGGAGTTGATTGGTTTTATTTTTCTGTACTTTTCTAGAGGGCACACACCCGTGTATGCCCAACATTATGAATCAAGGCAATCCCCTAATTTCATTTGATACTGAGATAGAACGAACACCGAGACCAAATTGAAGAATAGTGAATACCGATGGAGCTCAGAATCCCGCAGCCGCGGGAGATATTTATAACCAACCAATTCATCCAATTGGTCATGAAACTGCGGAACAAATCACTGCTCGATTGACGGTTGAGGAAAATGCGATGCAAGCAGCTCTTAGACAAGCGGATAGGGATCATCAAGGAATGCAAGAGACAGCACAACGTCTCGCTGCACTTAAAGAGAGACAAAGAATATTGAGGGTGCAACAATTCCCTCAAAAGACCATATGTGATGGTTTATGATGATCCCGAAGAAGAAGATGTGGCTTATTTCGAGCTGATTGAGACTGGTGCCATTATTCCACCAGAGTTACCTCAGGACACTAAGTTTAACATTACAAGTGCCATGATCCACCTGCTAAACTTGAAAGGTGTGTTCGTCGGTCTTCCTACAGACGATTCGAATATGGATGTGATGAACTTTGTGGGGGTCTGCACTTCATACAATTTGCCTGGAGTTGACCAAGAGGCTATTAGTTTGAGATTGTTTCCATTCTCTCTAACAGGAGAAACAACTTTGTGGTTGGCTGAGTTACCATGAGGCTCCATGACTACTTGTCAAGAGTTGAGAAATCAATTTCTGGAGATATTTTTTCGACCCTCCAAGATGCTACAGTTCAAGGATGAGATTTACAACTTCAGACAACTACATTCTAAAGCACTTTATGAGACATGGCTAAGGTTTAAGAAGAAATTGCAGAATGCCAAATCATAGGATGAGTGGTAGGAGTTTACTTGAAATCTTCTAAAGGGCTTTGAACGCCAATACAAAGGCTATAGCAGATACTATCACTGGCGAAGCATTTATGAATCTGAGGTGGGAACAAGCTTCAGAGATTTTTGATCGTATCACTAAGACCAATCGAAGATGGCATACTCGGGAGGTAGAGACACCTGCTAGGACGTATGCTATTGGAGACTCGGTAGCATAATGGGCTTTGGATGAATCTGTAGCTCAAGAGGTTGCACAGTTGAGGACAGAAATTGGCTTGCTAGCCCAACAGATTACGGCTGGAGGTGCTGAAAAGGTGTATGTCGTAGTTGCACAAGGCAAAAAACCTAGGCATAACGATTATGAGTCTGATGAGGAGGCTAAGTACTTGGATCGAGAGGTGGCGGGCTTCCGAGCCAAGGGTCAAGGGTCTAATCAAGACTCTTGAAACTCAAGGCAATGGAATCAAGGTTGGAACTACTACGGAGACAGTTATAACAAGCCAGGATATAGAGACAGACAACGAGATCGTGATGGTGATTGGAGACGAAAGGATGATTATAAAGAGAAGAGTAGCGAATATGTTCCATCGGGGAACCGCAATACTGACTATGGAAATTCAAGAATGGAAGCCCTTCTCAATAAACTGGTTAAAGGGTCAGAAAGTCAGGAGATTAGATTAGATATTTTGGGAATAAGTAGAATCACATTTAACTGCCATTAAATAGTTGGAGCAACAGTTTGGGCAGATATCGGTGGCATTAAACCAGCGTCAACCAGGTACCCTTCGGATCAACACTGTCCAAAATCCAAAGAATGATAGCCATTGTTTGGCCATTACTACTAGAAGAGGGAAGTGCACGACTGACCCATCCATACTTGTGGATAGTGGTAAGAAAGATGAGCCGGTGGTAGTTGATGTATAAACTGAGGCAGAGCCAGCGAATTCAAAGGGTGCTACAGTTCAAAAGCCTCAGGATGTTGACAAAAAGGCAAAATCAGATATCGGGAAGGAAAAAGAGGTCCCTCACATGTACAAATAAATTCTCCAATCTCCCTCTCCCTTTTCTCAAATTTTAAAAAAGCAAGTTAAAGAGCATAAATATCATAAATTTATCTCAATGTTAAAGGACTTATCGGTAAATATTTCTCTTGTCAAGGCTTTAGGATAGATGTCAGGTCATGCAAAATTCATGAAAGATTTGGTGACGAAGAAGAGAACTGTCAGTTTTGAGCCAGCAGATAATTTACACCATTGTAGTGCAATTGCTTCTCACTCACTTGTCGAGAAAAAAAAAGATCCGGGAGCCTTCATAATTCCTTGTACTATTGGGTCCTATACTTTTGCAAAAGCTCTGTGTGACTTGTGTGCTAGCATTAACTTGATGTCGCTAGCTGTTTTCAAGTAGTTAGGATTGAGAGCACCAAAATCGACTTCTATGAGACTCCTTATGGTGGATAGAACTGTGAAAAAGCCGGTGGGCATTCTGTATGATGTTTTGGTGAAGGTTGCATCTTTCATTTTCCCAGCTGACTTTGTGCTTCTAGATTGTGAATTTGATTTTGAGGTTCCCATCATCTTAGGAAGACCTTTCCTTGCCACGGGTCATGCATTGGTTGACATGGAAACTGGGCAGATGAAATTCAGGTTTAATGATGAATATGACACTTTTAATGTTTGTCGTTCCATGAAGCAACCAAAAGATATGCGGGTATTTTTGTAATAGATACAGTTGATGAGAGTGGTATTATCGTGCCTATTGAAGAAAGGTTGGGGGTAGAAGCTCTTGCGGCCATGATTATGAATTTTGATAGCGGTGGCATTGAGAAATACGATGAGATTATTGGTGCACTCGTTGGTAGGGGATCATACACTTATGCTCCTAAGAAACTTGATCTCGATTAAAAGAATAGGGTGACCCCACCAGCTCGACCTTCTATTGAGAAGCCTCCAGTTTTGGAGCTTAAGGCTCTCCCGTCTCACCTTAGCTATGCATTCTTGGGAGCTAACAACACCTTACCCGTGATTATCTCTGCTAAGTTGGTAGAATGGAAAAATCCAGCTTGATCCTGAGTGCATACCAAGCATTGAGTACCAACTTCGTCTGAACCCACCTATGCAAGAGGTTGTGAAGAAAAAAATCATCAAGTGGTTAGATGCGGGTGTGGTTTACCCTATTGCTGATAGCAAGTGGGTGAGGCCATTTCAGTGTGTGTAGAATAAGGGAGGAATCATAGTGATTCCAAATGTAAAGAATGAGTTAATCCCAATGAGACTGGTTACTGGATCGAGAGTTTGCATGGACTATCATAAGCTGAATTCTTAGACCGAAAAATATCACTTTTCTATGCCCTTCATGGATCAAATGTTAGACCGTCTTGCTGGTAGAGGATGATATTGTTTTCTTGACGGCTATTCAGGGTATAATCAGATTTTCATCGCTCCCGAGGACTAAGAGAAAACCACTTTCACTTGTCCATATAGGACGTTCACATTCAAAAGGATGCCCTTCATTTTATGTAATGCACCGGCCACTTTCCAGCGTTGCATGATGTCCATTTTCTCCAACATGGTGGAAGACAATATTGAGGTTTTTATGGATGATTTCTCACTTGTGGGAGACTCATTTGATGATTGCTTATCCCACCTTGCTAATGTGTTGCAAAGATGTGAGGAGTACAACTTAGTGCTAAATTGGGAAATATGCCACTTTATGGTTAATGAGGGTATTGTATTGGGGCATCAAATCTCAAAGAAAGGTATTGAAGTTGACAAAGCCAATATAGAGGTGATTGAAAAGTTACCTCCACCTATTTCAGTTAAAGGAATTCAAAGTTTCTTGGGACATGCAGGTTTCTATAGAAGATTCATCAATGATTTCTCTAAGATTGCACATCCATTATACAAGTTTTTAGGTAAGGAGGTGAAGTTTATATTTGATGAGGTGTGTCTAAAAGTATTTTGAGTGTCTGAAAGAGAAGTTGATTTCAGCCCCTATCATTGTTTCACCAGATTAGGCGATGCCATTTGAGGTTATGTGTGATGCTAGCGGTTTGGCCTTGGGTGCAGTCCTTGGCCAAAGAAATGAGAAGATTCTATATCTGATTTATTACGCTAGCAAAATGCTTAATTCAGCTCAGAAAAATTATACTGTACCTGAGCAAGAATTGTTGGCAGTGGTCTTTACTTTCAACAAATTTTGATCATACTTGATTGGTACAAAAGTGATTGTGCATACAGAACACACAACACTTAGATATCTTATGTAAAAGACGGACGCCAAGCCAAGATTGATTCGGTGGGTACTTCTATTGCAAGAATTTGATTTTGAGGTCAAGGATCAAAAGGGGATTGAGAATCAGGTTGCAGACCACCTATCATGCCTTGAGGAGGAGGCCATGCTTAGATTGAGGGATGATATTAATATTGATGATACTTTTCTAGACGAACAAGTGTTGGCAGCATCACAAGAATTAATCCCTTGGTTTGCAGATTTTGCCAACTTTTAGGCAAGTGATCTAGTCCCGGAAGATATGTCGTATCAGTAAAGGAAGAAATTCTTGCATGAGTGAGAAAATTCTTCTGGGATGAGCCTTATTTATTTAGGGTGTATGCTAATGGAATAATTCGAATGTGTATTCCGAAAGTCGAGATGATGAGTATTTTGGAAGCATGTCATTCATCTCCAGTTGGGGGTCATCATGGAGGTTTGTGGACTACTCATAAGATCTTACAAAGTGGGTATTACTAGCCCACCATTTATAAATATGCTCATGACTATGCTCGAGCTTGTGACCAATGTCAAAGACAAGGGAACATCTCGCGCAGACACGAACTTCCTATGACCATTATTCTTGAGCTCAAATTATTTGATGTATGGGGAATTGATTTTATGGGCCCATTTGTGAGCTCACATGGGATGAAATATATTCTGGTAGCTGTTGACTATGTTTCTAAGTGGGTGGAGGCAATATATCTTCCCAATAATGAAGGAAAAAGTGTCACGGCATTCTTGAAAAAGAGCATCTTTTCACGATTCGGTGCACCCCGAGTTATCATTAGTGATGGAGGATCTCATTTTCTGTAATCGGCTGTTCAAAGCCCTGCTTGAAAAATATGGTGTCGAACATAAGGTGGCAACACCTTACCATCCTTAGATGAGCGGGCAAGTTGAGGTGTCAAATTGTGAGATAAAGTCCATTTTGGCAAAGACGTTAAATGCCAACAGGACTGATTGGGCAAGAAGATTGGATGATACACAGATAAGGCCTATGATGACAAGTCAAGACTCCACTCAGGTGACACAGTAATAGATAAGGCATTTAATGCACAAACATGATCAATAACATCAAGTCAAGCCCACACTCGGGCATCACAGTAATATATCCTCTCAAATCAAAAGCAATATGCATATAATCCCCCACTCGGGCATACGATCATAAATAATTACTCAACTTCATAATGAAGTTCACATGCGCCCCACACGGGAAATCTGAAATGAACAATAATCCCGATAACAATAAATCGCGGACTAACCAAACCTAACTTGGTTCATACATTAAGCCTCATCAACTACTATAAGTCTATTCATGCTTTAAGTATCCTCTAAACCTCAATCATTCTATCAAATAATGATAATAACATAATCATCCCCTAAAAAGTCATTAAAACCTTAATTATTGCATCAAAGTTCACTAAACACAATTCAGGCTCTCAATTAGGTATCCACTATCAATATTATTCAAGATCAATGAGCTAACTATCTACAATCTATTCCAAGTATATTCACAAGTATCAAGACTAACTAAGATAAGCAACTAAATAACTACGACCCATTAAAATACTTCGGTACTCATGGAGATGCTCGCCATTTCACCTAAGAGGGATCTCAAATCCTAAGCGTTTCACCAAAATACGAAAAAACAAACATACAACACATAAACACTTCAGAGAAAGTCAAGGTACATCTCAACTTGCCTTGAAAGAAGATCCGAAAGCCCAAACACCATCCAAAGCCTAGTATAGAAGCTCAAATCCCTCGAATCCATACCAAACATGATAAATCTAGCCAAATATGACATCTACAAGTTAAAAGAAGTCTAACGATACCCATATCAACTATATTTATTTCGGGTCCAAAATAGACTCGAAAAATGAGTTCAAAAATAAAAAGGGTAAAACTAGAATTTTATTTGAGAAACACATTCCCCAAGATAATAGGAGTATATAAATGGAAACTCACGCAAAAATGAGTTAAAAAGAAGGTCCAAATTGAAGAAAGAATATTTTTAAGCTTTACCTTCAACCCCCCCCCCAAAATCACATTTAAAATCAAAGACTTGAAGATGAAAACGTGAATTAATTAATGGAAAATAATGAAATAGTAGTTTAGAAGATCACCTAAAGTTCAAATCTTGAAAACCCACGTCAAAACTCTCAAAACGAGCTTGGAAGCTTTGAAAATGGTGGAATTGGGTTTTTAAATCTCAACTATGAGTACAAATCTTGAAAAAGAAATAGGTATTCTAGGAAAATGAGAAATATGAAGTTATAATCATATATACAATGATTATAAGAGAAATACTCATCGAGAATCATAAAAATCAGAGCATCGTAGCTCCCAAAATGTCAAAAATACGAAATGGGTTTAGTTTGGTCTTAAACTCATTGATGGCCGCTAAAGCGGTACTTTGTCCGCTTAAGCGGCCTAGTTAAATGGTCAAACTACCGCTAAATCATCAAATTTTTTCTTTAGCTGGTCGGTCAATTGGTCAACAGCCGCTAAAGCAGTCAACCAGCTGCTTTAGCGGCCACACCAGCACAAGTAATTTCAAAACTTTATTTTCACCCTCGGAACTCATCCGGAACCCTATGAACATGAACCAATAGTGTAAATTGATCATAAAATATGTTTTGGATCCAATAGAATTATCAGATTTACGAAAAAAGTTTGTTTACAATAAATTAACTCCTGAGACCCTTTTAGGCCAAAATTACTAGTTTTCAAACGGCGAGTCGAAATGTAAACTAAAGGTTCCAAACCTGAATCAACCTCACTACTAACCCAAAATTGATGTTCTGGATCAATGAAATTATCCAAATCACCATCCGGCACTCAAAACATGAAATATTAGCCGAAGTTAATTATATGGCTTTTAAAGCCTCATACTCTCCCAAATCATTCCCGAAAGCATTGGGAGTCATGCCAACCATTCTCGTAATTGATAAATACGATAAAGCAACTATGAAAAAGGATAAAATGGTCAAAATACAAAAAAATCTAAATTTCAATATGAGGGTCATTACACACTGTTATCCTACTGGGAACTCAAGCTAAAATGGGTTCCCAAATCTAACAAATGATGTTGTCGCGCCCCATTTTTCTCGCGAAAAGCGGGATTCGACGTGACAAACTCTTTTTGGGATTTAATGAAAGTGAAGAGTCGCCACCTAACGAATTAAGGTGCGTTAGGGCACCATTCTAGACTAATTAAAATTAATTAATTATTAGCCTATGTCAACCAGAAATTCGGGTAAGGGTTCAGGTTACCTCGAAAGGAAGGTGTTAGGCACCTTTCGAGGTCCACAAATGTGGGTCCCGGCCGAATTCATATATTACGTGGGAATTTCTATGTGATAAGCAAAGATTGATTATTTTATTAACTACATAATAACTAAGTGTTAAAATAAATAATTAATGAGCTAAACATACAACTTAACTTTTTAGCAATTATCTAAGTGATAACATAATACGGTACGTAAAAGTAAATCAGATAAGCAAGAAGATAGAAGAGACACAATTATATAATTGAAAGATTTTTTATTTTAATAATAACAAACCTAGACTACCCCCAAATAATTGAACATTCAAAATAAGATAAAGAAAACCGATTTAGAAAAGATTTTATACAAGGAATTAATTTTAGCCTATTCGGATCAGCGCCCGACTTATTAGCGGAGGACAATGTCGTATGTTGCATTGTCGAATTCTGCTCAGGGCAACTTACATCATTTCCGATTTTCTACCTACCCCACCTAGTTTAATTATTAATCTTAAAAGGCGTTCTATAGAAAACGATAAAACTAGCGTTTCCTAAAATGCCTACCCGTCCCAACTTAATGTCCAAGAGGCATTGAACTTACTATTTGGGATTTTGGTTCTAGACAAGAAGAAGCCTAGGCTACCTAATTAACTCAATGTTCGCGTCACACAAAAACATATAAGACTTGCAAATAGCACATGACGGTTTCATAAAAACCTCTTGATTAATTAAAGTTCATTGGGTGATTAACATGCTTAAAATAAAGGGACAAATATTTATTTTTTACGTGGTTTAAACCTATAGGCATAATTTCTAGGTGAGACGTATTAATTAAGGTACCGAAAATCAATTTTGAGTTGCAAAGAAAATTAATAAAATGCTAAAAGTTAAACATAAGTGCTGGAATTTAATTTTAAACATACTGAAAAATGATAGAAATTGCTAAAAAATATTTTTTTAAAAGTTGCTGGAAATTATTAGGAATTCACAAAGAAAATGACTTTTCTTTAAATGCTGAAAAATATCTAAACTTGCTAGAAAAAAGTTGCTGGCATTACTAAAAAAATGATTTTTTTTAAGTACTGAAAATTATTTAAAACTTACTAAAATATTTTTAAAAAATCACTGGCAATTGTCTAGATGTACTGATAATTATTATTATGCTGTAAAGTAATTCAATATGCTGAAAATTAAATTTTTAACTGCTGGAAATCATATTTAATATGCTGGAAATTGCTGAAATATGCTGAATTTTTAGTTTAAATGTTGGAAACTGATTTATGTATGTGCTGAAAATTAATTAAGAATATTGAAAAATTAGTTAAACCGTTGCTAGAAATTAATTTAAATGCTGGAAATTAATGAACATGCTAGAAGTTATTTTTTATATGCTGGAAATTAAATTTTTAACTGCTGGAAAGTGGTTTAAATTATGCTGGAAATTACTCTAAATATACTGAAAACTATATAAAAAATGCTGAAAGTTATTTTTTAACATGCCAAAAGTTTAACGAACGGGCTTAAATTGGACTAACACGTTCAAAATTAATCTCATAGGTCAAATGTTAATTAATGATCCTAAAGACATGATTCTCTAAGTGATAAAAGTAATTAATTAATTATCCTAGATTGTTTGCCTAAGTGATAACATAATTTATTAGTACATGCAATTTGTTGAGTAGTCCTATAGGCATGGTTTCTAGGCATCATAACAATTACCAAATTTATCTTATTCTTAAACTAGAAGAGGTTGCCTAGGTGACAAAATAAGCACATAATCCCCACCCCAGCAATCCCCATCATTTTATTACATATAGAAGTTTATACAATAAATATTACAAACCCAGAATGAATGTATAATAAAATGTATATCTATAAAGGATTGAATGGGACATTCCTCAACAGAACCCAAAAATCCCCAAACCCTGGCAACTCTTCGTCTTCCCAATCAAAAATCCCTCTAATAGTATCTGTTAAACATGTCAAAATATCCGAATGCACAAAATACACAACACCCACAAAGAAGCAGACAAACAAGAAAAGAACAGTACATTATTTCAAAAATTAGTTATGTAGACATGCTTTCTAGATTACAAGAAAACTACCATATAAATATTAAAGATTTGCATCGATAGGGACTTACCGGTTAAGGGCGAAACAAAGAGGCAACAATAATAAAAGAACAATGAGCCGCAAGCAACAAGAACGAACCAAAAGCCTCTTCCAAAATCAAAGTCAAAACCAAACTTGAAGTCTTCTATTGTGTCCAGAGAGTCGGAATTAAAAACTCTTTTTTTTTTTTTCTAGTAGTCGAGAGCAATGTCTAGAAAAGTCTCCTCTCTGAATGAGAAAAGAGTTGTTTATATAGATATAGAAGAGTAATTTTCAGAAGAATCAATTAGGGACCTTAAAAGAAAAGAAAATATTTAAAGAATCACTCAATTAAACCTTTTCCTTAAACAGCCGACTGAATCAAGTTCAAATTAAGAGGGATCAGATTTACCATAAATATGCGGGTAGGAATATTTTGAAAAAAAAGAAAAGAAAAAAAAAAGAGTAATACAATAAAAATAATAATATTGGATGATCGAGACTTGCCATATATAATCAGATACTCAAGAAATCACAATTAATAAAAAAAGTATTGGAATCAATAGCAAATCAAATTTTTCACCCAAAAAGGAATCCAACATTGGTTAATGTACATTTTCACAAATCGGTAGCAAATCCCACACTACACTACAATTACTTAAATAGCGAACTTATTTTAAGTAAATCAAGATTGACTGTTAATAACATACCAATACTAAAGCTATCCAATTTCAACAAAGGAACATACATTAACCATGGAACCAAGTTATTTATTCCCAGTAAGACAGGTTTATAGACTTGCATAAGTCAGTCCCAACTTACGAAATTAGGGTTAGCACAAAGTTGATAAAATTTGGGGGTTTTAACATATGATAGTCTAAGGAGATTAACAAACACTAATCACAAAAAATTAAATAGAAAATCTCAAACAATCTTTGTTAATTTCAAATCTATGGATCTGTCAAAGCAATGAAAAGGGTGAAAAAGAATTGAAATTTGAACATAAAATTTAAACACCAAAACCAAACCTGAAACGGATTCTCAGGAACCCATCATGAGAGTTCGACATTTTGGTGAAATCTGATCGGAGCAGGGATCAGCAGTGCGTGATTGTGGGTGCTGAAATGTATGACGGAGCTGATGGTGATGTAGCGAGGAGGAGGTGGAGATCGGCTGCTGGTTGGCTCGAAACCGTGGTGGAGATCGACGTTGGTGTGGTGGTGATGAGAAGAGATCGAGGCACGGTGGAGAGAAAGTGTTGGAGGCTGACTAGTGGTCGCCGGTGACGCGTCCTGGAGAAGTGGGTCTAGTTCGCCGGCGTAGTCGTGGTGGAGAAGAGAGATCGGCGGCTGTGGAGTGGCGACACCTGGTGGGGTTCGTCGGTGATGAGGAGAAAAGGGAGATTGGGGTTGAGAGAGAGAGAGAGAGTTAGGGGTGCGGCTGTTGGTATAGTGGTAGGTGTGTATGAAGATGTTAGAGTGGGTCGTGGCTCACCGGCGTGGGCTTGCCGGCGGCGTCGCGGTGGAGAAGAGAGGGAGATCGAAGAGAGAGAGAGAGTTCGGGTAGAGAGAGGGTAGAGAGATGGGAGTTGCGGCTGTTTGTGAGAGAGAGTGTGAGAATTAGGGTTTGGGGGGTGGTTATGTGGTAAAAAGGAAAGAAAGTGGGGAATTGATCTCAGCCGTTGGATCAATTTTGATCAACGGCTGGGATCAAATATTTACAAAAAAGGGCTAGAAATTAGGTTATTTAAATTGGGTTAACTGAATATTGGATTGGAATTTAAAATTGGGCCAAATTAAGCCCAATTGAGGCTAAAATTGACACGAAATTGAATACAAAATGGCTAAAATTTAAATAGATTGGGGAAATTGAATTAGACTGCTATTTAATAAATTAATCAATGTTAAAAATTACTATGAATAAATGACGTAAGTAAAATAATGACATATGTTATTTTATTTAAATTGGCGATAAATAATAGTTTGAAATAAATGATACTTGTACATTGTGAATACGAATTTAAAAATAACACTATAATAATAATAATAATAATATAATAATGATAATAATAATAATAATAATAGACTACGTGTTTGTAAATTATGGGCATGCATATTTGCAGAAATAATTTTTAGTAAATATTTACGAAAATTATGTAAAATATTATATTTAAATTAATAAATTATATATATTATAAAAAAAATGCTAAAAATAAATTGCATGCCTTAAAATCATGAATACTAAAAAAATATCAAAATTTATTTGATACCAAAAATAATAATTGGAAATTTAAAACTAATATATTTTTTATTTTTTATTTTTTTGAAAAAATAGCAGCCTGTGAGGAATATCGGGAGGTCAAAATTGGGTGTCAACAGATGTTTGTTGTAGGAAGGAGTGAGAGGAAGCAGTCAAGGATGGTTTATGGACAATTGCTGCTCAAAACATATGACTGGAAAGATGAAAGACTCTCTCTCACTCAAGGCTATCAAAGGGGGAAGTGTTTTCTTTGGAGATGGCAAGAAGGGGTACATACTTTGGGTAGGTAAAATTAGAAGATATGCTATTGAGAATGTATGTTATGGAAATGGCCTAAAATACATCTTGCTTAGTCTGTCACAAATTTGTGACAGTGAAAATAAGGTTAAATTCATCTCTAAGTGCTGCACTGTGATGAATGTCAAATCTGGTAGAGTGATCTTGTCTGCCAGAAGAAGCAAGAACATCTACATTGCTAACTTGGACTCAATTTCGGGAGTAGATCTCACTTGCTAGAGTTCTCAAAAAGATGAATCTGATCTTTGGCACAGGAGATTGGGACATGTCTGTTCCTCCTTGTTGAACAAGCTTGTCACAAAGGACCAGGTCCATGGATTGCCTAAGCTAAAGTTCACAGATGGAAAAGTATACAGGGTGTGTGCAAGAGGCAAACAAGTTAGATCCTCATTCAAGCCCAAGAAGGAAGTCAGTTCTTCAAGGCCTTCAGAGCTCTTTCACATGGATCTTTGTGGACCAGTTTGAATTTCCAGCAAAAGAGGCAAGAGATTTATTCTGGTGATTGTTGACGACTACTCTAGATTCACCAGGAGCGTGTTTCTCAAGTTTGACGATGAAACATTTCTGGTCTTCATCACTTTTTCCAAGTAGATACAAGTCAAACTTCAGGGAACTATTACAGGGATCCGATCAAACCATGGTACAAAATTTGAAAACTCCAAGTTTGATGAATTTTGTACTCTCAACAAAATCAGTCACAACTTTTCAGCTCCACGCACTCCTCACCGAAATGTAGTGGTCGAAAAGAAGAACAGACCATTGGTAGATATTACAAGAATTATGCTTCTAAATGGTGATGTTCCTTGTATCTTCTGGGATGAGGCTGTGAATACTACTTGTTATATGAAGAATCGATGCCTGATCAGGTCCCTTCAGGAGAAAACACCTTATGAACTGCATTTCAAAAAGAAGCCTAAGCTCAGCTAACTGCACATTTTTGGCTGCAATTGTTTTGTTCTTAATAATGGGAAGGATGCAATAGGCAAGACTGATCCAAAGAGTGATGAAGAAATATTCCTTAGCTACTCCTCAACCAGAAAGGCCTATAGAGTCTTCAAAAAATGGACTCAATATGTTGAAGAAAGTGTTCATGTGATCTTTGATAAAGCTGGTGACATATGAAACAAGGAGTGTACGAATGAAGATGAAACAGAAGAATTCTTGCAGATTCAGAGAAATAGCCCTGTAGAAGAAAGTAATAATGATCATGTGAAATCAAATTCAAGTGATGGGAATGGATCAAACTCTCAAGATCACGAAACTGCTAAAACACCATCTTTCTTTATTGATCTAGAAGAAGTTGTTGATCCTCCTTCTCAAGCTTCTTAAAGAGATCAACAAGAAGGATACCGGGTTCCAGTCATGAGGCATCTTCAGGTAGAAAATCCAGCTGGAAACACAAAAGCTCCCATCTTATGGATAATCTCATCTCTCCACTCAACTCAGGTGTACAAACCTGATCAAAGTCCAGAAACTCACTTGCATTCTCAGCCTTCATCTCTCAAATTGAGCCCAAAAACATTAAGAAAGCACTCAATGATGTTGATTGAATAAATTTTATGCAAGAGGAGCTACATCAATTTGAGAGAAATAAAGTATGGCACTTGGTTCCTAGACCAGTAGACAGAACCATCATAGGGACCAAGTGGGTGTACAGGAATAAAAGAGATAAGGGTGGCATCACTATCGGAAACAAGACAAGGATGGTCATTCTAGGATATAATTAGGAGGAAGGAATTAATTATGATGAAACCTTTACTCCCGTAACAAGACTGGAGGCCATTAGAATACTCATAGCATTTTCAGCACATATGGAATTCAAGATCTTCTAAATGGATATCAAAAGTGCCTTTCTAAATGGGTACCTAAAAGAGGAAGTATATGTCAAGAAGCTACTAGGATTTGAAGATGCAGACTATCCTCTCCATGTGTTCAAGTTGGACAAGGATCTTTATGGAATAAAGCATTCTCCAAGGGCTTGGTATGAGAGACTCTCTAATTTTCTTCTGGAAAATAAATTCAAGAGAGGGAAGATTGACAACACTCTCTTTCTGAAGTCCAAGGGTAGAAATTTGCTTAAAGTTCAAGTCTATGTGGGTGATATCATATTTGGATCCACGTTCAAGTCTATGTGGGTGATATCATATTTGGATCCACTCACGACTCGTTATGTGATGAATTTACAAAGTTTATGGGTAGGGAGTTTGAGATGAGCATGATGGAAGAGTTGAATTTCTTTATCAGATTACAGGTGAAGCAAGTTTCAGATGGGATCATGATCAGCCAACAGAAGTACATACAAGATCTGCTGATGAAGTTCAATATGGAGGATACAAAGCCCATTTATACCCCCATTGGAGTTTATTGAAGTTAGATAACGATGAACCTGGATGTATAAAGGAATCATTGGATCACTGCTCTCCTTATGGCAAGCAGACCTGATATTGTATTTAGTATTAGTGTCGCGACCTATTTCGAACAGGCCAAAATAGTACACAACATAAATGGTCGTGACTCTCTGGTTTTGAAAATTATTTTAGAGTCACCACCTAACTTTTAGAAAAAATTAGGAAAATCATTTAGTAAGGGTTTTGGTTACTCGAGGGGAAGGTGTTAAGCACCCCTCAGAGCCTATTCGAAGATAGTCGTCAAACTTAGTTTTGGAAAAAATATTTGGGAAATATTTACTTCGTTATTTGCTAAAAATAGTGGCAAGAAAACTTTTATTATTTTTGAGAAAAGACTCAGAGTATATAAGATTTGTCACTACAATATACAAGGATATAATATAGTTATTACAAAATATATATGTATGTTTCAAAATATGAAAAATTAGTAGAGAAGAAAAGTTAATGGTAACATAATTGCAATAATATATATCAAAAAATATAAATCTTATGATGTTATAAAAAAAAATATTTAAAGTTATATGAATTTAAGTACGTAAATAAAATCATTATAAAGTAAAGGAAATCATATTTTTAATGTACGTGAGGATTTATTTACAATAAAAATATATGTATATTTAGGAGTATATGAAAAAAGATGTGAAAATTTATTTTATTTGTGAAATTTTAATAGATTGAAATTAAGTGAGGAATAAAGTGTAATTGTAAAGTGTATATGTATAATAAAGTTGAAATAACCTATAAAAAAAAAATAATAATAATAATAATAATAAAATATACCTTGTATATGATTGCATAAGTACATACATACCTTGCGTTTTGGAGGCTTTTGAAAATCTGAAAATTTGAAATAATGTTAAGAAATAAATATAAAAAGTAGTAAATATTTGAACTATATTAAGTTAAATAAAAAATCAAGTTTTGATGGATGAGTTACTTGCCAAATTGAAATGGTTTAACTAATTAAAAGTTATTTAGTGATTTGTTTGAAAAATTCTAATTAAGATGCTAAAAATCGTTAATTAATATTTTTGGAAAGCGAATACTATAGCTAACCATTTTAATCAATTCCAAAAATGTATTTTTTTTTGTTTGTTTGAGACTATACTTAAAACCAAAATTTGCATCTTTTATTCTAAAAAGTTTGATACATGATTAAATCTATAAACACCGAATATACAAAAGATTAACCGAGGAAAACTAATTCTAGACAATTTTGACTAAACAAAAGCAACATTAATTAGTTTCAATCAAGCCACACAAAAAAACCATCTTCAAAATAATACAAGGTTAGTGAAAAAAGTGCGAATAATAATGTAATGAGGAAGGTAAAGACAAGATACTATAAATTCCTATCGAAGGAATCGACTCCTAGCAATTTAGACCCCAAACGCTGACGATTCTATAGATGTTGACCCGATGTTTGGGTCAAAATGAGTTTCAATGAAACTCCAACTCCCGATATTCACATGAGACAAAGAAAGAAGATAAGGATTAGAAAACCCCATTAATGAGTCAAGAGGAATAAAATAAAACATATTAATAAAGGCATATTGGCAAAGACGTATCTCAAGCAATCAAGATTAAAAGTTTAAGCTATTTATTAGCGTGTAAAATGTAAATCTGTTTCAAGACACTTAAACAATATAAATAGAACTAAGATAATACCATAGGACCCCCCAAGCCATTTATTTTAAGAAAAGGTTCCATCGACTTTCATAACCAAATAACAAAATTTAGTACCTTGATACGTACAAAGAAAAGTTCAAAAAAACATGAAAATACGTTGACTTTAAACTCATTTTACCAATATATAAAAATGGCTAAAGTGACTATTAATTTCCTAATACAAAATTCCAAGCACTGAGTGTTCAGAAATTCACCTAAAGTCCTTGTCAAATTTAACACTTTAATCAAATTTGACTTAGGATCACAAATAAAAGTTGGCCGTCAGACTCTTGAATTTTTTAGTTGAAAACATGAATTTAACAGATCCTAAAATGAGATGATTAATAAAAGTTATGAATGTAATCTTCTTACAACTTGGAGCATAGATTTGAAAATCAAACAACACAAAAGTTAAAAGCTAAGCTATATGATGGATGAACACAAAGTCATAACTTAATTGCATATGTTCATAACTTGTAAATGAATAGCATCATGGACTGTGAAGAGATATGAATGAAATGACTAATTTTAAGGTGTCTTAGCGAGTGAAAACTAGACTACGAGTATCCCACACAAAGAAAGCAAAACACCTGTGATCATTGACTTGCGAAAATTCATTTTTTAGAAAATGGTAATGACATTTGAACATTCAAAACAGAATTTACAAGCTCCATGAGAATATTTAAACACAGTATATCATCCTATGAATTAGAATTAAAAAAAGGCTGAGACGCATCTCTTGTGCAAATTTCAAAACTAAGGCTTAGACAATCTTTCGAAAGTTAAAAATTCAGCTTGTTTACCTTAACTCTAGAGCCTAAACTAGTATCATTATTTAAGCTAATTACCTATACTAAGTTAATACAAGATGGTACATGCTTAGCCATAGAAAAAGCTATTCAAACTAGTTAAAAACTACCTTCACAGTGAGTTCTCAAGCTTCTCTATTCATTTTTAATACTCAAGTTAATAAAATCAAACAAAAACAGAGATCTTCAATATATAGTGAAATACTTTTCAAAACTTAATGCTTGTATAACCTATTTTCGTGCTAAGTTGAAGATATAGCTTAAGTAAACAGTTAGCATAAGAAAACTAAAAATTGAGATAATGTTCAAACTCCAAAAAAGTACAAAATCTTATGACGGGTAGTCAAGCCTATGCAAGGTTTTGAGCATTTTATACAGCCTCTTCTATGATAAAGTGAAGTTGCCGGCATCTTGTAAACACACAAACCAAACATATACGTATTTAAGTCACCATTACAACGTTAAAGCAGCCAAACAGACATCAAAATAAACCCAAAACAGTTCATTGAACATGTATCGAAAAAAACTTACAGCTTTACGGAGTTTGTTCGGGCTGATTCAACTTCACGAATAGTTTATAAGCATACCACCAAATATATATGAAACCAAACGATACAAGAAATGCCACTTTGAGTTCACATTCACAAGTAGTGAAACAAAGCACCCAATTTTATTTGAAAAACTCAAACTTTATAGGTCTTATTTAAGCTAGATTGCGAACTACAAATACTTTACAAACACACTACCTAACATTAAGAAAATCAGACGTCCAAACACCATTTTACTTCATGTTTATGTTCACAATCAAGCCAAATGAAAATGTTAAACTCAAACGATCAGCGAAACACCAAAACTAAACATAATGTAATTAGACGGGATAAAATTTATCTTGTGTTGGGCAGCAATTGAGACTATGGAGCATCAAGTTCCAAACTAGCGATTCCGACTCTGACTTAAACTTTGAGTTTTTCGAGAAGAGCAAGAAAAGAAATTAATTAGAGAATAAGAGAGTAGTGAATAAAGAGCAATCGAAAAAGCTATTAGAATGTTTTAGGGTTTGTTTTTGTGTCTCCGTTTGTCTGATGTCTGAAAAAATGAAAGCCAAAGGCACCCTTTTTATAGCCGAGAATTGGAGGGTTCCAACGGATTTTTCAATTGAGGTTTCAAGAATTCAAATTTTGAATTATTGGGAAGGTAATTTGCAAGAGATTGATTATGAAGTGAAATAAAGCAGAAGATATGGTCACCTTTCTAGCTTGATTTGAGGAAAACAGTGATGGTTTGGAGGTGGGTTGTTGGAATCCATTGGATTAAAGAGTAAACGATCTCAAATTCGATGGTCCTTCACATTCTTTCATTTCCCATGAGCAACGGTGACGGTGGGGTGCTTTTGAGGGCTGATTTACTTCAGAAGAAGGTGATGGATAAGATTTAAAGTTGATGAAAGGTGAAAAGGTAAAGGGGAAAGGTGGAAGACCACCGAAAAATAGCAATTTTCGGTGGTCTGTGGGATGCCATCGCTTGGCAGAGAGAAGAGAGGAGAGAACGATGTTGATTGTTGATGTTTTGGTCTGGTTTGGTGGAGTTGCAATGATGGAGTTGAAGGAGAAGGGATTAGGGGCTGGTTTAGTTAAGTTAAAGAGGTTTTGGGCTGAGTCAGGTGGGCTAATTGGGTTGGGTAGCTCTTTTTAGGCTGAATTAAAGGAAATGACCCAAATATTGATAAGTTTATTAATTTGTAATCTAATTTTCTCCAATCGATTTTACTTAATTAATTTAACGATGCTTGTTTTATCCTAATTAAATTCCTCAAAAATGTACATATATTCATATATATTTTCATACGTACATGTATGTATACACATGTGCATATGTCATATTTTAAATACGTATAGCTATAGTTCAAAATTAGTTAAAATCAAATAAAATAAATTTGCAAAATAGGATAGTATATAACAATATAGCAAGGATTATTTAGAGTTTGAAACAAAAGCTAATACACTAATGTATTTCATTTTTAGAAAAAATAGTGAAATGAAAAATATATTATTATTATTATTATTATTATTATTATTATTATTATTATTATTATTATTATTATTATTATTATTATTATTATTACTATTATTTCATTTTATTATTATTTTTTTGAGCAATTTTATAAAATACAATATTAGTAGTTTAATAGCAAAAATAAGAAAATATTATTCTCAAAACTGTTATTGGTGCTAGTTTTATTCAAATTAATGTTAAAAATTAGGAAAACATATTTGAAAAATTATTCAAGACTCATAAGCATCGAGAAATTAATTTTAGAAAAAAGAAAAGCCAAATTGGGTGTCAACAGCTGGTATGTGTGCAAGGTTTCAATCTTGTCCTAAGGAGTCACATCTCAAGGCTGCCAAGAGAATCCCCAGATATCTCAAGGGAACACAGTACCTGGCCTTGTTCTATCCATCAGGTGACAATTTTGAACTGGTAGGTTATGTTGATGCTGACTATGCAGGGTACCTGGTTGACAGAAAGAGCACTTCTCAAATAGCTCATTTTCTTGGATCTTCATTGATCTCCTAGGGAACTAGAAAGCAAAACTACATGTCTCTATCAACAGCTGAAGCTGAATATGTAGTTGTTGCATCGTGCTGTTCTAAACTACTGTAGATCAAGCAGTAACTTAAAGATTTTGGGGTGATGACTGACTGTGTACCCCTGATGTGCGATAATACGAGTGTTCTTAACATGGCCAAAAATCCAGTTCAACATAAGAGGACCAAACATATCGATATCAGACATCATTTTCTCATAGAAAATGTGGAGAAGGGGCCAATTTGTATGATGTTTCGTAGTACAAAAGATCGAATTGATGATATTTTCACCAAGCTATTGGGCAGGGACCATTTCCACAAGAATAAACTGAAGCTTGGGTAGATGAAATCAAGATGATCTCTCTAATAACCTGGATGACTTCTGATTGTCTATAAAATTAATTGTAGGTATCCATGTGAGTGGTCATTGACTTAGGTCTAACTCAGTCTCATACCCTTGCAGGTATACACTCATGGTAGCAAAGGAGTGGCACAAAGAAAAGGAAGGACAAGTCAAATACAAACTAGAACAAAATTCTCATAGGGGGACCTTATACCTTGAAAGGTCAGTCAAACTCACTTTACTTGTGAAATTTTAAAATGCAGTTGAAATTACCCTCTAGTATAACTCCTGATTTCCCTTTGCGATCCAAATCATTGTAGTTCCCTCCATCATTGCCAAAGTTTTTCCTATGTTCCAAAAAACAAACTGACAAAATCCCTGAATCAACATCCCAATGTAAGTCCTTCCCTTTGACCCCACAACTTAAATAGTTGAACAAAAATCATCAGCCATTAAGTGAACCA
Organism: Capsicum rhomboideum; assembly: GCA_031232105.1. NCBI lineage: Eukaryota > Viridiplantae > Streptophyta > Magnoliopsida > Solanales > Solanaceae > Capsicum > Capsicum rhomboideum. Next base: position 38,094,523 of record CP124715.1, on the reverse strand, counting down.
GTCAATAATGTTATGTCTCCTTATTCAGAAAGATGAAATGTAAATGTATAAAAAAAAAAAAGGTTGACTAGGAGGATGCCAAAATGCAAGTCATTCTGAGTAAATGTCAAAATGCACAAAGAACCTTCTTCACGGGGAGGATGCTGAAATTGCTTAAATGAAACTCAGGAAAACTCCTGAGGCAGAAATTAAAAATTTGGTCCCTTGACTGCTCCTTAAACCTTAAACATTCTATCCTTTCTCTTTCTCATGGGCATACACTTGGCCGCATTTTGTTATTTCTCTTATTTTGATTGAATTCCCTTACTGATGCATGTGGTTCCCTTAAAGTATCTTGCCTACTTCTTGCTCTTGTGCTTTTATCCTCTACTCATGTTGTTGTTGCCCCAGTGGCCATTAGTTAACCTGACTTGGTGATCTCTTACTTGGTTTACTGTTAGTCTTTTTAATAATGTCAAAAGGGGGAATATGGGTTAGGTGACAGGAAGAACACAATGAGAGACCAGACAAAACTTTCTGAAAAAGTTGATAGTGGGTTTGTCATCATCAAAAAGTGGGAAATTATTACAGTAGCAGTTTTGATGATTTGACAAATCTCATAGTGGGACCTGGTACCTAGGCACGTACCTTTTTGTCCCAGTCAATAGTACAATTGTTAAGTGTACTTTCGACAGGAAAGTTGGTGACACGACAGCAGAGGAGTTGTCATATTTTTCAATCTCGACCATCGAGATTGAGTCTAGATATTCACTCTCTCTTATATATAGAAGAGGATGTCATTAGAAAGGGTCCTTTTTTGCACAAAAAAAATGTTAGCCTCTCAGAAAAAGCCACTAGTCTCTATCAGTGCTTCAACAACAGCAAGGACCTGTTCCAGATGATTCTCATGTCATTATGTTGTTGAGTCATTATATTGATTCCTTGTGGAAGTCTTGTGTAGGTTTTTTTTGTTCACAGTTCTCAAGTTATCATCTCTGTCTAATCAGCTAGATTTAGCAGTTCGACTTATTACAATAGAGGTATTGCAATGGATGCACAATAAAGTTGTTGTGGGAGTTAAGGATTAAGAGTTTAATCCTAGGATTGCAAGAGGTTGTAATTCTGAAGTTGCTTGAGTTAGTGGATTAGTGGATAAATCCTACGCGGTAGGTCGTGATTTTTCTTTCCTTGAGCAAGGAGGTTTCCACGTAATATTGTATGTTCTTTTCTTGCATTGTTTTTATTGTTGTTTGATAGTTTCCTTGTCGGTTAATCCAAGTCAAGGACCTGGTCTATTGATTGTGGTGAACTCTCGCGAAGCTTCAATTATAAGGGAGTAATTATCTCTACAGACTCAAGCAATGATAGGGAAACATTATGTTTAATTAGAATACAAGCATAGGAATTTTTTTCATATTTATCGTGTACTTTAGTTTCTCAAATGCATTAGCAACTTTGCTGAGTGCCTCACATGAACAATAACCCACTGCCAACCTAGTAAAGATTACCTATAAGGGAATAATAGTGATATAATCAAAGTCGGATGTGAAATCAATTTCCCTTTTATGCAAAACAAAAGGCTTAAATGTAAGGGCCAGCACCCGACCTTTCTCACAATCCTCAATAGATGTAAATCAGAAGATGAAATACACATCATCATGCAAAAGAATTTGAGACTTTTCAACAAAATTTCAAATATTGAGACATAGTTCACCACAAATTTTAGATATATAGTATCCCTTATGTACCCAATAAGTGCAGTTTTTAATGTATTTCTCTTGTAGGTTTAGGTCCTCTTCAACAATGTTCACAATGACTTTTTCATTCTGCAGTAAATCTTACGGAAAATACTCCATGATAAACGCTTGTTGAGAATTCACCAAAGCTTGAGGCGTGTCAGACACTGTCCTTAAGGATATTTCACCTGATATAGGTGTATCCCTCAAGATTCAATAAGCTCTTCTAGTATAAACTAGGAGTCAGAATCTAACAAATATTTGAAGAAAAAACCCCGCACTAAAGATTATTGAAAAAAGAAAGGAAGAAATCATCTTCATCACTGTCTACTATCAAATGAAAAAGAACGTTTCTAATATGTATAGCATCAGTAGTTGGTACTCCTTAATGTTACAAATATAATCGTACTAAATGCTCCTTAAAGTTGTTTGGTCAAAACCTTTTAATAGAGAAATAGTAAGGATAGGCTATAAAGAATAGAGTAATTGCCAATGAATACAAAGACCATAATAAATATTATAGTTGTACAAAATAGTGACTCATGAATAGAATTGATTAAGCCTTATTAATGGCTTGTTATCAAAGTCAAAAGCTAACAATATTAGAAAATAACAATTCTTTTTGAAATATAAGATTATTTTTCCAACAATTCCCTCCATATTTCAAAAAGAATGTAAGGAATAGAATGAAAAGATAAGTTTTGCTGGGTTTTACATATGAGTACAATGTGTTGAATCTGGTGTGCTGTAGACTATGAACCAAATCTAGATAAAATAAGATACAAGCTTACAGAACAATTGGTGAAGTTTTCGACTTCTATGAACCAAGAATTCTTTTGCAAGCTTAGAGTCTTATTCTATCACATAATACTCGCACAGTCTTTGTTGTTATAGCGGTTTTGCGCTAAGAGGCCATGCGCGTGTCCTGGTATTCATGAATGCTCTAGAAATTTGTCACAATTTCATAGGAGCAGCACCACTCCACACTCACATAGGTCCTATCATCAAGTGTATTCTGCAGAGCAATACACCTATAAAGGATATGAATTGGATTAAGAGTATAACTCAACCCTCACTTTGCCTTGCAGCACTGCACTATATTCACACATCATAGGAGGGACATAATTTAATAGTGCTTACTTGATCAACTAATGACTTGTTGTTACTCATATGAACCTAATTCATGGGATCTTCAATTAAATAGGTTAGGTTACCATCATTGTTAATCTTTTCAAATTGACTAAAAATTCCACTCCACGCGATGTTTCTTTTAGTCCGTGAATTGATCAGATTCACCCTTGACTACACATAATTTATTTAAATAAATAATTTCACCTCATAGCAGTTGCTTTATCACATTATATCTGAAACACATGTATCTTGCCATAGATTTCACTACAGCTAATTATTGCTTGGCAACCATATAATTCACATTGGTTTATTCTAATCCAAATGCTCATTAAAAGGTCTCTTAACCACTTAGCTTCATCATTAACCAACTTCAAAAAATTATGTTATGTCACCCCACCAAGGGTAAACATATAATTACTCATGAATTATTGTCTCATTTAAATCAAAGATTCAATTAACATCACTAGCACAATGAAAAGTCCACTATATTCAATACTAATATCATTAACAATAAAAGTATAAAGCCTCGTCATCAATTTTTGTCTCAAATATAATGGTGTGCTCAATCACATCCCTATTTTCAGCAATCAAAAAAATTTAGATTTTATCATTTTTTTAAAGCATCAGGGAACATAACCTTAGCAAGATACCCTTACACTTTAAATATTTCAATCTAAAAGAATATTCTTTTCCGCAATAATACAAAAATGCCCAATCACATGAGTAATATCTATTCGTCGAAGGCAGTACTATGTCGTAATGATGAACAAAATGTATCTCGGCTTTTTCTTTTAAAATTTAAAATAGTAGGGACTTGTTGAATGCCCACCAGATAATTGAGATAGAAACAAAACAAATGAAGAGTTTATGGTGGTCTGATCAACCAAAATGCGTCACTTTTCACTACTGCCAAAAAGCTTTCATATAATACAAAATCTTAAATACCTCTAGAACCATTTAAACATGCTCAGACATTAGCAACAATTATAACACAGAGAAGCACTATATTATGTTACAGAAACGTTTTAAGAAATTGCATAATTTGACTAACGACAACACCTGAATTTATCCTAGCAATTTAGATACTTTAAAAATACAAGCATATAATTTCTTAGTATGCATAGTTTGAACACAAATTTCATACTTAGAAAAGTTTTTGAAAAAATAATATTAAAATTAAGACCATGGCATTTTCTAAACAGAAGATAAACTAATAAGACTAGTCTAACATGTCACAAATCATATGAATCAATCATGTAAATATAAGCACTAACAATTTTCAATTTGAAAAAAAAATAAAAAATCAGTCACATGTAAATCATGCTTACAGTGTTCATCGACCACAACAATGATATTTGTTAACACCTTATCAAACTCAAATAAAATCTTCATCAAACTTTTTCAAATGATCTCATAAAAAACAAGTTGGTTCAAATATTATCACGAACATGCTTATTAGCACCCAAGCCTAACATCCAATCTCACACATTGATCACAAGATTCATTTGAGAAATGACCACAATAATTATAGCATCCGCTTACTCAAATTTATTTTTAAAATTAGCAGGATTATCATTTCTCTGAATCTTCTTTGATATTGAGGGTTATGTCGGCTCAATTTTTCACACGCAAAAATATTAGAGTATAAACATAGTATTGTCACATACCTTATTAGCCGGACACAAATAACAACTTCATGTCACATTTATCAATATACCTCCTTTACCAGTTGTCATGTTCACCAAAGCTTGAGGCGTGTCAGACACTGTCTTTAAGGATATTTCACCCGGTATAGGTGTATCCCCTAGGTTTCAACAAGCTGTTCTAATATAAACTAGGAGCCAGAATCTAACAATGATTTAAAGGAAAAACCCAGCACTAAAGATTATTGAAAAAAGAAAGGAAGAAATCATCTTCATCACTATCTACTATCAAATGAAAAAGAACGTTGCTAATACATATAGCATCAATAGTTGGTACTCTATAATGTTACCAATATAATAGCACTAAATGCTCCTTAAAATTGTTTGGTCAAAACCTTTTAATAGAGAAATATTAAGGATAGGCTATAAAGAATATAGTAATTGTCAATGAATACAAAGACCATAATAAATATTATAGTTGTACAAAATAATGACTCATGAATAGAATTGATTAAGCCTTATTAATGGCTTGTTATCAAAGTCAAAAGCTAACAATATTAGAAAAATAACAATTCTTTTTGAAATATAAGATTATTTTTCCAACACATTCTTCATAGATGAAGGAACATAAGATAGTGACTTACCCTTTTGTGCAAGTCGATTTATCCTGAAATCCTACTTCTCAGATTGTGTGGATCGAATAGACGTTGAAGCCTCCGAGAACCGGTGGCATCTAGTTACCGGAGATTTCTTAGTCTATGGACCGTCATAGTGTTCCAGGTAAAAAGAACATTGTTTAAAGGTGCACGTTTGCAAGCCTTTGTTATGCATGTACCAAGAGAAAAAAAAAACATGTCCATATATGCCCCCGTCCATTTTATCTTACTCTTATTTCTACCTTACGCCATAACATTTGTGTGGGTGTAAAAGTTTCTTATTAATTGAAAAATGAAAGGTTCTAAAGTTAATCATTTTCCATTTAAATTATTTCTGAAATGGACAAATAAGAAAGCAGTGTGACATAAATTATAAAGAAGAGGGTAGCAAATATAACAAGAACTAAATTGGTCAAGTCCTCAAATGTTTTTTGCAATTAGTACTTCAGTAATCTCCTTAGAAGGTTATAATACATTTAATCTCTCCCTTGTAGTATATATCCCTTTAATGTTTATGATAATTCAACATTTACTACTATTTTCTTTGCCAACATAACGGCAAACTACAGATTTTCTCGATGTTATACTCTTCTTTCTGGGACTTCTTATAAAGATCCAATCAATGTCTATTTTCATTTCATACTAATAAATCTTTGATGAAATACTAGTATGATGAGGGTAAGTTTCTCTCTGTTGTTATTATCTTCTTTAGTGTTATGATAATCTTATTAACCTTTTCTGCATATTTTCTAGCTTAATGGTTTTAGATTTATCAAGTTACTCTTTCTTGTTAGTCTACAATGAACCACTTAATCCCTTCCAAGTTTTGAGTACTCAAAATAGTGATGCCATGATTGTTTGAAGATTCAAGTCAAAATATTCTTTTTTTTTTCTTTTCTCTAGAGTAAACAACTGAATGGATATACTCCTCCTGTATCAAAAGGATTATCTTGATTTTTGATTGGGAATATAACGGTCAAACTAATTAATATTCGGAGTGTGAATTTAGACATAAAATCTTTAATTTTTTTGAAATCAAATTACCTATTTAGAAACTACATAAAAAGTTCAATAAGCCACAATTCAAAATTGAAGCCACTCATATCCGGTGGTGGAGAGAGATTATTGGCTACTGATTTGGTTAAATTATTTAATTTTAGTTTAATTTGTATACTTATTAAAAATTTATTAAGTATATGTAAATTATTAATTTAAAATTTAATAATTTAAAAATATTAAAATCCAAAATACATGAACTACAAATCTTGACTCAGTGGAGGAGGCTTTCTCAATGGTTCATAAATATAGCTTCGTCGTAACTTCTTCCATATTTCCACAAGCTCTAATTGGATATGTCACTTGTGTGCTACCGTTGGAAACTTCTAAGACGGATATATGTATGTCATAACTCATACTTATTCCTCCAGAAAGCATTATTCTAATACTTGGTACTTAAGATAGTAAATCTTGAATATAATCAAACTTTATGGATTGGTTATCCTTTTGAATCTTTGACTTAAAAGATTGATATTTTATATGGACAAGAAAAGTTACAAAGGTATACATGGCTTGAGAGTAACATCATTGTCTAACTTGTAACACAAAATTTTCGGCTGCCGCCCAATTTATCAAATCTAATAGTCTAGTCCCACGTTTAATTCACTAGGATTTCAATTGTAAATTATTAGTGATAGTAATATGGTATAAGGGGTCGCTTGGTTTAATATCAGAATATTGTAGAATTATAATTTTGAGAGTAAAATCAAAATTATAATCTGGATAACCTATTCCACTTTTTATACGGGATAAGTTATATTAAGTTTTTTGTGTAAGTTAAAATTATATGGGATAAATTATACTCCCTTTGTCTCAATTTATATCACCATTTGACCGGACATAGAGTTTAAGAAATAAGAAAAGACTTTGTTATGTTTATAAAATTATTCTTATTAAAGTCTCTTTAATGCAACTTTTTGTTGACTTTTCTTGTTAAATGAGATCCAATAAGGATAAAATAATGTGACATTCTTTGTAGAAAAGGTTAAAAAAGAAAGAATGTCACATAAATTAGGACGAAGGGAACGATACTGGGATCTCAACCCCTTTTCTCCGGGTTTTTTTTAAGTTCTTTCCTCCCTCAATCCATGGAAAATCTATCCAATTATATACATCGTATCAAGCTTCAATTACTTATCTTAGTGCATTATCTAATGCCACACTATAGTAAGAGACCACCCATAGAAACCCCTCCCCCCCCCCCAACCCTCCCATCACCACAACTATCACCGTCCTCTTTTCCCTTCTCCACTCTCTTTAATCAAAAAATCTATGTACAATCTTACAATCTATAATGTTTATTCAAATACTGCGATAGTTGAATTTTAGGCAAAATTTAAGCAAATTCACACTCCAAAACTTGTAAGGATTTTCCCAGTAATAGATTTTAAAACCTAATTGGCTATATGAACTTTCATTGTATTGTATTGGTGAAGGTTTAATTCCCCCGCCGTTTTTATTGAAAAATCTTCGATGGTTATTCTCATAGATATTTTAATTAAATTGATGAGAAAAGAAAAAAGAAAAAATAATAATGTTTTCATATCAAAAAATTAGGAAGCTTCTCAGTACTCCAATCAAAATCTGCTTCCCACCATGCGTTTTCTCAGTCAGCTAATTCGGTGAAAAATAGGTGAAAAAATCATATCTTATGACAGGAATTTATATTAATTCACGGTGGAAAAAATCTCTATTTTTAATAGTGATTGGGATGCCAAAAGAGTGTGTAAGTGATCAAGAACTCACTCAAGTGGAAGTCAAGGTCCATTCACATGTATTTAAGTTTCCGCCGACTTTAGATGCTCATACGAGGAGCATTATTCTGCTTACTAGTCGATACACTGCATGTCCTGAGCTGACTAGCTAGAACCAAGTCCATCAAATACAAAATTCCATTTGAGTTCATAACCTAAGAAGGTTCTCCTCTCATTTTATTTTATAATGTAGTGTTTGAGCGAGTTTATATGTACCTCAATTATTTTATTAAATATTTGCTACTTCCAATTAATATTTGAATATCAGTAATTTAATTCTATCAAAACTTAAATAGAGAAAAAATGTCACTTAATATATTTTTTTCACTCACTTCATTGATCTATGATAGTGACAGAGCCAGAAATAAATTTAACAAGGTACGCCTAAGGTGGCTCCGTCCATGAGTGGGGGCGAAAAGGTATATTAATATATATCACGTGGGGAAAACGTCTTTGTATAGGGGTCTACCCCTTTTTATATTTTCCTTTTAACACTTAATTTTTATCTATTTTGTCATCTATAAAAGGCTTTATATCCTCTGTATCAACTTATTAGGCACTAAAACACACTCCCTCAATTTTCTTCCCTTCACTTTTATGGTTCTATTTGTCATTTGATAATGAGAAAAGGCAGATTAGTCAAAAGCACAATTAATTCCTCAAATGAAGATCCATCTGAATTAAGAAAAGGGCCATGGACACTTGAAGAAGACAACCTTCTTATCCATCATGTAACTAGCCTTGGTGAAGGTCATTGGAATGCATTAGCCAAATGTTCTGGTAAGACATCATTAATTTTCAAAATAAATTAAAATTCTATAAGCGACTTGACTGAGTCTACAAAGCTTTACATTTCTTGTAGTCGGCCCGTAATGCCTCCCTTCATTTAATTTGCTTGCCTCCTTTCAGCTCAGAATGCCTAATGCCTATTATTTTAGTGAAAAACAAGTTATTCACACAGTTTCATAATGTTCTTTCTTTGTAGGATTGAAGAGAACAGGGAAAAGTTGTCGGTTGAGGTGGTTGAATTACTTGAAACCTGATGTTAAGAGAGGAAATCTTAGCCCACAAGAGAAGCTCTCAATCCTTGAACTCCACTCTAAATGGGGAAACAGGTGAATTTCCTAGACTTCTGCTAAATTAACTAAATCATGGACCCTACAATTCTTCATATTATATGCCAGCAGAGGTTATATTGATTACTAAGATTAAACTTACATATATTGATTGCATAAAAAAAGAGGGTATATTTTATAACCTATTATAAGAGGTAACCTTTCTTATTTCATGTTATTATTTCCATTTTTTATGGACGATAACTACATGTTGTTATCAGAAGTAGCGAAGCCATCTTTGTCCAAGAGGAATCAATTGACGCTCCTTCATCTAGAAAATTATACTTTGTAAATAAATCAAATACTTTTTAGATAAATATATTATATGTTGATTCCTCTTGAATTTTTTGTGTATTAAAATTTCTGTATTTTACATCTTCTTAATGAAAATTTTGATTCCACCGTGGATTATCATTTAGGACCTGATTCTTTTACCCCATTTGCAAACATAGAAGTTACAATTTATTTCATAATGTTTGTGGATCCAGGTGGTCAAAAATAGCAGAGCATTTACCGGGAAGAACAGACAATGAAATCAAGAACTATTGGAGAACAAGGGTACAAAAACAAGCGCGACAGCTTAAGGTTGATCCTAATAGTACAGAGTTTCTTGAAGCAATTAGGAATTTTTGGATACCTAGGTTGCTTGAGAAAATGGAGCAATGTCCCTCTTTAACACCCCCTTCTTCTTCTTCATGTTCCACCACAACCATAGGAGAAAAACAACATTCAACCTTTACCCACCAGAATCCATTTGGAGAAAATTCAACTAGCTTTAATGGTTGTTACCATTTAGAGACTAACAGTAGTTATTTTGAGGAAAGTTTCAGGGAGCAGACAGACTTTTTAGCACTAGTGGAATCTCAAGATATGTCCATGTCAGAGTATGAGGTGGCAGAAGGCGATTGGTTTACCGACCAAGTGCTAGGTTCAATTGATGAGTTCCGGCAATTCACTAGTAGTGGTTGATCTAGAATTTTCATTAATGAAAGTGAAGGAGCTAAATCAAAGAGACTCAATACATATTGTGTATACACTATGTAACTTTCCGGTGAAAGAATGTCACTTGATGCAAGCCTAAGCAAGAATGACATCTTATTGATATTGATCAAGTAGTTTGGAGAAGTTTAGCTTTATTAATTCATATAATCTAAAAAGTTGCTTTTATGTAGTATAATAGTGGAGGGCAAAAATGGAAATCACAGTAAAGTAAGAAGTGTTACTTTAGCCATCACTTGGTCATCCCTATGCTACATATAGTACTTCGCAGATTTTTGGTCAAATATATTGTTTGTATAAAGAAAGTTACGTTGAATGACCCACTTTTTAGTTTATATTAAAAACTTTTTAGCATGATTACTTATTAAAATATTATTAAATATATTTAAAGTAATCGTTATAAGAATTCGTAAACTACATATCTTTAAGAGCCAACAATCGCATTATAAGGTGGTCAATTGACGGTGTACACCCATATGTGTCATTCACCATGTAGAGATTGTTGGTTTTATTTTTTTTTCATTTATTGTAACTATTATGTCCCGGTTGTTTTCGAGTTCCCAACAACTAAATTAATTTAAAGGTATAGAAATTTTCGAGTTCGGAATCTAAAGGACAACTTTTTCCATCCAAAATTTTGAATGGACAATTCAAAATCAAAAAATTTCAAAAAGGACAAAGCGGGTGAAGGCTCATGCCTTGTCCTTAACCATTTAACGTCGTCAGTTAAATAGTTAAGAGCAAGGCGAGGACAGTACTATTTTGCTTTACAATGCGAAAACAGTGACTTGCCTTACCTTTTGACTGCTGATGGGACTTTACTTGTAAGTCAAGCTCTCAGTCTCGCCTTGTAAGGTATTCTCTGTATTCCGACTTAGCTTATTTATTTATTATTACTGTAAGAGGGAGTCTGTTTGAATGAGGGACTTGTAAGGGGAATGACAATAGTAATTGTTTAAAAATATTAAATGATGTGTAGTATAATTTTATAGTCAATCACTTTAAAGATCTTGTGCAATAATCACTTAATATATTGCAAAAAATTAAATAATCATACAAGGTGAAATTATTTAGAATATCCTTGGCAAAATGGTTATCGACTCCACTTACTTCTTAAATGAAAATTCTGTAAATGCTTTAAAATCAAACTACGGATTCTCCTCAATTGCTGCTGACAACTGACGCTACACAAGGAATAAATTCCCTGGAAAGAGGCTGTCTTACACAAGATATAAATTCCCTTGGAAAAGGTTGATGAGACTTGCCACATGCAAGGCGTGCTATGGTATCCACTTTGTAAATTTATAAATCTACCCCGCTTTGTAAGGTGATAATCCATTTCCGACTTATCTTCAATTCATTTATGTGTGTGCATGGTCCTATAAAGAATGCATGTTCCTTACATTTACAAGAATGATAAAAACTTCGTCTAATAAGTGCAAAATTCAAAAAGATATGGTATTAAACGAAGTTTTTTGAATATCATATTTTGCACTCTTTATTCAAGAATGATAAGAATGAATAAATACCATATTTTGCAAAATTCAAAATTCAAGAATGATAAGAATGAATTCAAGTTTTTCAAAATTATGTAAATTCTAAATTCTAAATTCAAAATTCAAGTTTTTTGAATACCATATTTTGCAAAATTCAAAATTCAAGAATGATAAGAATGAATTTAATACCATATTTTTTTGAATTTTGCACTTAAACAAAGTTTTTACAAAATTCAGAATTATGTAAATTCAAAATATAAATTTCAATTTTTTTGAATACCATATTTTGCAAAATTCAAGAATGATAAGAATGAATTTAATACCATATATGGTATTAAATATCATATATGTGCAAAATATGGTATTCAAAAAACTTCGTTTAATACCATATTTTTTTGAATTTTGCACTTCAATGAAGTTTTTATCATTTTTGCTGTAGACACGTGATTTTTGACCCTCCCCGAGTTTTAACACATTTTTAGCTTTAAACATTTATTTTAAGGTTAATCTTTATTTCGAAAAATTGAGGAAAAAAAAAAAGAATAGGATCACATTTTAGGATAAGTTTTGTTTTAAATTTTTGTGTAAAAAAAAAGAAAATTTCAAAAAAACATATTTTTTTTTTAATTTAGGTTTAATAAATAAGCTAGTAATTTTAGTAGTATTCTTAATTTCATTTTTTTTGTTTTGAACTGGCCATTTAACCTATTGTATTTTTGTTGGTCTTAAATTAGTCGGTTAACGTTTTATTATTGTGTTTCATATGTATATATATATATAAATATTTTTAAAAGAAAAAAAGAAGAAAAAGGTACTAACCTAACTTACCCCTAATTTCCCTCACCTGCACCTCCCTTAAACCCCTCCTCCTCACGTTTTCTTTTTCCCTTAAAACACTCACCTGAACCTCCCCATTTTCCCATGTTTCTCACTAGCACAACATGCATAGGCAATCCACTTCCTCACATGCGCACACAATCACAACACACACGTACTACTACTACACATCAATGCACACACTAACACACCCAATCCCTATATAACAAAACACCTACAGCAGCAGCAAAGTAGAAAAAAGAGGAGTTAGAGAAAAGGGAGAGAAAAGAAAACAGTAACAAAAAGAAGAGAAAACACGGGAAAAACAAAAAGTTGAAAAGGATAGAAACACAGAGGACGGACAGAGAGAAAAAGAAAAGAAAAGCAGAAAGAAAACAGAAGAAAAACATAGAAAAAAGGGAGTAGACAGAAAGATAGAAAGGAAAAGGAAGGAAAATAGAAAGAAAATGGTGAAGTCTAGTCGAAGTTAGCGAGTGAGAGTTGAAGTTCCAATTTCCGTTTCGAGTTTTCGGTGACGGCATTCTTGCTTCTATATTCGGTGTAATTTGTCGCACAGGTTCATATCCAATCTTGCACTTCCACTTTTATAAATTTATTGTGAACGGAATCATGAACAAAATTGTTTAAATGATTTCATGTGTTATTTAGTATGCACGGTTGATTTATTAATGTTAGTTGTTTTTTTTCCTATTATGAGTTGTACGTTTAGTAACTTGATCACTGATATATATATTTTTATGTGGATTTGGTGTTTCAAGATGTTAGTATACGGAATTAAAAATAAAAGAATGTTTTCATTATTACTCTTTATAAGAGATTTATTATTTTAAAATTTTATTATATAATTTTGGAATAAGCTCAATGGAATTTATTATTTTTCTCTTGTATTATAAACGGTTAGTTCATATATTGTCAAAACTTTGATGTCCTTTTCATTTATAATCAAAATTATTTATCTTTGCCGAAGCTTTATAGAAAAATACATACTTTTACTTCCAACTTTCAAAACAGAAAAAAGAAAATCAAAAGGAATTAGATAAACAAATAGCAGAAGTAGAAAAAACATAATTTTAACAAAAAGGAAAAAGAAAGAACAGAAATCAAACCTTTAAAATGTACTCCTCAGTTTCAAGAAGAATGTGATGCAAGTCTAAAATAATTACCAAAATGTATGTGGCTAATAATGGACCAAATCAGGGTAAAGGAGATATACAGGAAAAGAATCTAGAAGGCCCCTCACATTTCAGACCAATTATCTTGCACATATTACATTAAAAAGTCTTGGTTACTTTGTCCAAAATAGAAATAGTACGTACATATAAACATTAAAGTGTAACAATGTGGATGCATACAAATATAAAATACCTGAAACATATTCAAACTTTCTGTTTCAATAGTTAAGAATGCATTTTTAGTTACAGAATTAAAACGGTATGGTTGAGTTTCCTTTCATTCTGATATTTTGTTACCTGTTATGTTCGCTAATAACCCAGTTAAAGTGATTTCGTGCCAACTTTTATTTTTTATAAATAGAATTTGCTAGTCATGTGATGTTGGCATTTGTCAGGTTCCATGTATCAGCTTTGTTAATTTTGTAGTTATATTCTACAATTTGTTCAAGTAAATAAACTGACATTGTTATGAAAATATGTTAATTAATTATGAGCTATAAAATAATTAATTATGATCGATCAATTATTTATTCTCTACTACATGTTTAATGTATATTAATGCTCAAAATAAAAGTCTATTCTTTAAATGGTAATGCTTATAAAAGTTTGGAAAAGGAGGCTAGTGGTACAAGTAATTTTAATAAGTTCAAAGAATCTAAACGGATAGGTAAATTATAGATCACCAAGAGCACGATAAGGCGATAACAAAGGTAAGCAAACATTAGAATGTTAAACAAATTTTAGGCCTGTCATACAAATGAAGAGAATAATTCGTGGTAAGACTGGAACGCACTGCTATAAATTCACCACAAAAGAATAAATAAAATAGTTTAAACCAGTATCAAAATTAATCAAAGAAGGCGGGACATAAATAATTTTTCGGTTAAGCATCATATATCAAAGAATTGAAGTAAGTCAAATATAAGTCAATAAAGCGACCGTGATAGAACCACGGGACTTGAGGGATGCCTAACACCTTCCCCTCGGTCAATAGAATTCCTTATCTGGATTTCTAGTTCGCAGACCAATAATAAAAGAGTCAACTTTCCTTTTGAATGGGGATTCAATAAGGTGACTTGGAACACCATAACTCAATTTCAAGTGGCGACTCTGTAAATAAAATAATCCCTATTCAAAACCGTCACTTTAATTGGGAAAACCCTTCGACCCATCGAGCGAAAAAGGGGTGTGACACTTGCAAATGTAAGGAACATGCACTCTTTATAGGACCATACACACACGTAAATGAATTGATGGTAAGTCGGGAATGGATTATCACCTTACAAGGTGGGGTAGATTTATAAACTTAATTACAAGATGGGTACTATATAAGGGTGTCAACTGGGCCGGTTCAACCCGGAACCGGCCCATTTAGACCGGCCCATTTACCGACCGGACCGGACCGGGCCGGCCCGGTATGGGTAATGGGCCTGACGGGTTTTTAGGGGGGCTGGGCCGGACACGGTATTGAAACCGGTGGACCGGCCCAGTTAGAAAACCGGACCGGGTCCACCGGTGCACCGGCCCGGCCCGGTAACTTTTTTTTTTTTTTTTTTTTTTTTTAAAATTTTTCTGGGCCGTTGGGCCCCAGCCTGCAAAGGCTGTTTTGGTCCGTTGAGGCCCAACGGCTATAATGCCGTTGGCCCAACGGCCAAAACAGCCTTTTTAGGCTTAATTTTAAAAAAAAAAAAAAAAAAATCAAATTTTTTTTTTTCCTATAAATACATGCCATTTCAAAAAATATTTCCTACAATCTCAATTCTCATTCTCTTATTCTCTCTCAAATTTGCTAAAATTATCTCATAAAGTGTTCTATATATTTTATTATTTTGCAATTACAAATACTACGTTGAAGTTTCCAAAAGTACTCAATTGACCAACTTTCGAGTACTTCAAAAATTTGGTATTATCGTTCCATCTCTTACTTTTAATTTTTAATTAGTGTATTATTTGTTGAATATTTATTTGGATTTTTTTTGTGTTTTTTGAATATTTGTTAGTTTAATTGGTAATATGGATAAATTAAGGAAAGTCGGTAAAAGTGTTAGAAATCTTTGTCCCGGAAGTGGTAGTGGTAGTGGTAGTAAGAAACAAATTGGTTCCGGTAGAGGTAGTTCAAATGCTCGATATACTCGTGTGCCTCCGGTACCAATTAGCGAACCATTTGAGAATGAAATACGTGTAGGTGCTCACGATATGAATTATTTTGAGGCTCAAGAAAATTATGGTATAGAAGAAGAGAATGAAGTAGACTCTGTTGATTTAGATGAAAATGATGATGATGATGTTACACCCGAATCTGGTAATGTTAATGTTCAATCTGAATCAGTTAATCTTCCTCCCCGGCCCCCTGTAAGATCTCGTAAACAAACTAGTGTTGTGTGGAATTTTTATACCCGAATAGAAGGAACCACTAAGGTTGAATGCGATCTTTGTCAGGTAAAATACGAGCATAAGACTGGGGGTAATAAAGGAGGTACGGGTCAGTTGTCGAGACATTTGAAGGAGAAACACCCAATAGAGCTAGCTCAGGTAACTGGTGGTGAGACAGTTGAGGGCCCAAGTCAAACTAGATTGAACCCAAAAACCGGTCTATTAGTTAAGAATTATAATAAAATGAAGGATCGTGAAGAAATAGCCAAAATGATAGCTGCGGGTTGTTTGCCTTTCTCTTTTGCTTCTTCTGATGCTTTTATTCATTATATTCAGGCAATTTATAATCCTATGTTTAAGGGTATTCCTAGAAGTACTTGTCGGTCCGATATTTTTAGACTCCATGCACAATATGTTTACTATTTATCTGCATTATTAAAAAATCTTTCATGTAGAGTTTCTTTAACTTCTGATCTTGGTCGTGCTATTAATAAAAATGATTATTTAACAATTACTTGTCATTGGGTAGATAGTAATTTTGTTATGCAAAAACGTATTTTAGCATTTTTGTATGATGAAGACCGTAGACACACTGGAAAATTTATTTCTGAATCTATTACAAAAGTTGCAAGATATTATGGTATTGACCGCAAAGTTTTATGTATATCTTTTGATAATGCATCTAACAACAACGCTGCTATTGAGTTGTTAAAAACTGAACTTTCTCCACCGTTATCCGAAATATTTCATGTTAAGTGTGCTTGCCATATATATAATTTAATTGTAAAGGATGGTCTTGCTTTTTTTGAGCCTGCTATTGAAAAAGTTAGACTTGCAGTTGGCTTTATTCAAGGAAATAATAGAAAAATTAGACTTACCGAATTTAAAAGAAAATGTCAGGAAAATGGACTTAGACCGAGATTAATGCCTGAAGAAATAGATGTGAGATGGAATTCTACGTATGATTTCTTAAATACTTGCAATATTTATAAAGTTCCTATTACTATGACTTTTAACCAATTTGCTAGTGATTTTCCCGATTGTATGTTACAAAATTCAGACTGGGCTGAAATTGATGATATTGTTAATTTTTTGCAAAAATTGTATCTAGCTACGGTTGAATTTTCTGGAGCTTATTATCCTACTGTTTGTAATATTTTAGCTTATTTAGCCGACATTTCTTTATTGCTTAACGAGTATAAGTCTAAACCAGGTTACAAATATGCTATTGAGGCAATGATTGATAAATTTAAAAAGTATTTTTTTTCGCTTCCCCCTATTTTCTTAGTTGGTGCTATAATAAATCCATGTATGAAATATAATACTATGTCCGAATTTACTTCTCTTATTTATTCTGCTTTAGGAGTAAAAGCTGATGAAGAACCTTCTTTGTATACGTCTATGTCTGATGCGAATAGTTACATGAACACATTATACAATCATTATGCTGATTTACTTGACAATGCTTTACCGTCACACATTACACCGACCCCCGCTCCCCATCGTTCTGAGGAACCATCATCTTCTAAAAGACAGGCACATAATATGCCTGTTTATTGTGTTTCTGATCTATCTGTTTGGAATAGATTGCAGCCTTCATCGCATAGAACCGTAAGTCGGGAAGAGCTTAAGTATTATCTTATGCAGCCTACAGAGGATCCTAGAGGTAGAATCAACACGCTGGAATGGTGGAAGAATAATGAAAGACAATATCCTGTACTTTCAATGTTAGCTAGAGATATATTGAATGTTCCAATGTCAACCGTTGCATCAGAGAGCGCTTTTAGTCAAGGACGGCAACAGATTGGAGACAACCGACACACATTGGGAGGCAATGCCATGAATGTTTTAGTTTGCCTTAGAGACTGGATTAGAGCAGAACGAAGAAATCAAGGAATGTTCGTGGAGCCGGAAGACGAAGAAGATCTTGAAGAAATAATGACTTCAAGAGAGAATTCAGCACAATCAAGTCCAATGCATGGCTTTAGTGCCATTGATTTTGACAATCCACAGCCAATTCCCATTAATGTTAACATGCGTGAATTGGAAAAACTGATGAAAAATTTGTAGAATTTACAATTAATCAATTGAATTTTCATTTTTCAATTTAACTTTGTGAAATTAGTGAAATGTAATTGCAACCTTGTAACTTGTAAGTTTTCAAACATTTTGCAATCAATCAAATATTAAATTCATTTACACTTTATATATTTTTTCCATTTAAAATTTAAATTGAATATCTTGTATGAATTCAATACTTTTAATATGATAGTATAAACGTATATGTTGTTGAATATTGTATATATGTATGTATGTTCTTTAAAATAGTATATATTGAATGTATATATGTGTATGTTTATTCTTTAAAGTAGTATATATGGAATGTATACATATGTATGTTTATTCTTTAAAGTAGTATATATTGAATGTATATATTGAATGTATATATGTGTATGTTTATTCTTTAAAGTAGTATATATTGAATGTATATATTGAATGTATATATGTGTATGTTTATTCTTTAAAGTAGTATATATTGAATGTATATATGTGTATGTGTATTCTTTAAAGTAGTATCTATTGAATGTATACATATGTATGTGTATTCTTTAAAGTAGTATATATGGAATGTATACATATGTATGTTTATTCTTTAAAGTAGTATTTATTGAATGTATATATGTGTATGTATATTCTTTAAAGTAGTATATATTGAATGTATATATGTGTATGTGTATTCTTTAAAGTAGTATATATGGAATGTATACATATGTATGTTTATTCTTTAAAGTAGTATATATTGAATGTATATATGTGTATGTGTATTCTTTAAAGTAGTATCTATTGAATGTATATATGTGTATGTGTATTCTTTAAAGTAGTATATATGGAATGTATACATATGTATGTATATATGTGTATGTGTATTCTTTAAAGTAGTATATATGGAATGTATACATATGTATGTTTATTCTTTAAAGTAGTATATATTGAATGTATATATGTGTATGTGTATTCTTTAAAGTAGTATCTATTGAATGTATATATGTGTATGTGTATTCTTTAAAGTAGTATATATGGAATGTATATATTGTATGTATATATGTATGTATATTCTTTAAAGTAGTATCTATTGAATGTATATATGTGTATGTGTATTCTTTAAAGTAGTATATATGGAATGTATACATATGTATGTTTATTCTTTAAAGTAGTATATATTGAATGTATATATGTATGTGTATTCTTTAAAGTAGTATATATGGAATGTATATATTGTATGTATATATGTATGTTTATTCTTTAAAGTAGTATATATTGAATGTATATATTGAATGTATATATGTGTATGTTTATTCTTTAAAGTAGTATATATTGAATGTATATATGTGTATGTGTATTCTTTAAAGTAGTATCTATTGAATGTATACATATGTATGTGTATTCTTTAAAGTAGTATATATGGAATGTATACATATGTATGTTTATTCTTTAAAGTAGTATTTATTGAATGTATATATGTGTATGTATATTCTTTAAAGTAGTATATATTGAATGTATATATGTGTATGTGTATTCTTTAAAGTAGTATATATGGAATGTATACATATGTATGTTTATTCTTTAAAGTAGTATATATTGAATGTATATATGTGTATGTGTATTCTTTAAAGTAGTATCTATTGAATGTATATATGTGTATGTGTATTCTTTAAAGTAGTATATATGGAATGTATACATATGTATGTATATATGTGTATGTGTATTCTTTAAAGTAGTATATATGGAATGTATACATATGTATGTTTATTCTTTAAAGTAGTATATATTGAATGTATATATGTGTATGTGTATTCTTTAAAGTAGTATCTATTGAATGTATATATGTGTATGTGTATTCTTTAAAGTAGTATATATGGAATGTATATATTGTATGTATATATGTATGTATATTCTTTAAAGTAGTATCTATTGAATGTATATATGTGTATGTGTATTCTTTAAAGTAGTATATATGGAATGTATACATATGTATGTTTATTCTTTAAAGTAGTATATATTGAATGTATATATGTATGTGTATTCTTTAAAGTAGTATATATGGAATGTATATATTGTATGTATATATGTATGTTTATTCTTTAAAGTAGTATATATTGAATGTATATATGTGTATGTTTATTCTTTAAAGTAGTATTTATTGAATGTATATATATGTATGTATATTCTTTAAAGTAGTATATATTGAATGTATATATTGTATGTATATATGTATGTATATTCTTTAAAGTAGTATCTATTGAATGTATATATGTGTATGTGTATTCTTTAAAGTAGTATATATGGAATGTATACATATGTATGTGTATTCTTTAAAGTAGTATATATGGAATGTATACATATGTATGTGTATTCTTTAAAGTAGTATATATGGAATGTATACATATGTATGTTTATTCTTTAAAGTAGTATATATTGAATGTATATATGTGTATGTGTATTCTTTAAAGTAGTATCTATTGAATGTATATATGTGTATGTGTATTCTTTAAAGTAATATATATATGGAATGTATATATTGAATGTATATATGTGTATGTGTATTCTTTAAAGTAGTATATATGGAATGTATACATATGTATGTGTATTCTTTAAAGTAGTATCTATTGAATGTATATATGTGTATGTGTATTCTTTAAAGTAGTATATATGGAATGTATATATTGAATGTATATATGTGTATGTGTATTCTTTAAAGTAGTATATATGGAATGTATACATATGTATGTGTATTCTTTAAAGTAGTATATATTGAATGTATATATGTATGTATATTCTTTAAAGTAGTATATATTGAATGTATATATTGAATGTATATATGTGTATGTGTATTCTTTAAAGTAGTATATATTGAATGTATATATGGAATGTATATATGTATGTTTATTCTTTAAAGTAGTATACATGGAATGTATATATATGTATGTGTATTCTTTAAAGTAGTATCTATTGAATGTATATATGGAATGTATATATGTATGTTTATTCTTTAAAGTAGTATATATGGAATGTATACATATGTATGTGTATTCTTTAAAGTAGTATATATGGAATGTATACATATGTATGTTTATTCTTTAAAGTAGTATATATGGAATGTATACATATGTATGTGTATTCTTTAAAGTAGTATATATTGAATGTATATATGTATGTTTATTCTTTAAAGTAGTATATATTGAATGTATATATATATGTGTATTCGTTAATGTAGTATATATTGAATGTTTATTCTTTAAAATCGTATTTTAAGTAGTATATATATTGAATGCATATTAAAAAACAATCAACGTTCAAAATACTATTTTTTTTAGTCGGGGCCCGGTAAACCGGCCCATTAACTGGTCAAAAAAATTAAATGGGCCGGTGCTGGGCCGTTTG
Organism: Capsicum rhomboideum; assembly: GCA_031232105.1. NCBI lineage: Eukaryota > Viridiplantae > Streptophyta > Magnoliopsida > Solanales > Solanaceae > Capsicum > Capsicum rhomboideum. The sequence goes on along the minus strand of CP124715.1, from coordinate 38,073,134 downwards.
GGAAAATTTCACTGTTCAGCCCGGCCCGGCCCGTTAAGAATTGGGCCCGGCTCGGCACCGGCCCAAAACCGGAAAAAATAAATGGACCGGGTCCGGGTTGGCCCGGCCCGGCCCAGTTGACACATTTAGTACTATAGCACGCCTTGTATGTGGCAAGTCTCATCAACCTTTTACAAGGGAATTTATTCCTTGTGTAAGGCAGCCTCTTTCCAGAAAATTTATTCCTTGTGTACCGTCAGTTGTCAACAGCAATTGAGGAGAATCTGTAGTTCGATTTTAAAGCATTTACAGAATTTTCATTTAAGAAGTAAGTGAAGTCAATAACCATTTTGCCAAGGATATTCTAAATAATATCACCTCGTATGGTTATTTAATTTTTTGTAATATAATATGTGATTATTGCACGAGATCTTTAAAGTGATTGGCTACAAAATTGTACTTCACATCATATAATATTTTTAAACAATTACAATTGTCATTCCCCTTACAAGTCCCTCGTTCAAACAGACTCCCTCTTAGAGTAATAATAAATAAAGAAGCTAAGTCGGAATGCAGAGAATACCTTACAAGGCGAGACTGAGAGTTCACCTTACAAGTGAAGTCCCATTAGTAGTCAAAAGGTAAGGCGAGTCACTGTTTTCGCCTTGTAAGGCAAAATAGTGTCCTCGCCTTGCTCTTAACCATTTAACTGAAGACATTAAATGGTTTAGGGCAAGGCGTGAGCCTTCACCCGCTTTGTCCCTTTTGAATTTTTTTCGATTTTGAGTTGCCCATTCGAAATTCTGAATGAAAAAAGTTGTCCTTTAGGTTTCGGACTCAGACTATTAAGTTAGAATACTGCTTAAATTTTTTCGTTCAATGTAAATTTCTTTTTGTGTTATTCTAACAACTTATTTAGATTACTAGTGTGCACATACTCAATAACAAATTCAAAATTTTGTATAAGTGGATTTATATAGGCACGACAATAGCGGACTATAAAATCAACAACCATGTATAACAAGCAAATTTTTCTCGCTACTTTACTATCTTCTTTTTATTTACTAACTCAAAATAAAGTCATCACTTTTAAGATTCTCAAAGAGCATTACTTTTATATAAAAATTACAAATAAATCTATTTGAATTTATCTACTTAATTTGTCAAAATTTGCTTTCAAATTTTAAAGATTGGTCAAGAAATTATGTTTAACCAATTAAAAAGTATAATAAACTCTAAAACATATAACAAAATATAAATTCCTTTCTTTATTTAAATATAACAAAAAAAAAGTTGTTGTGTACAAGAAAAAACTATCAAAGGAAAAAGTTGTGAAATAAATTAAAATAAGGCATAAATAAATAAAGAGAGCTTATAATCCAAATAAATAAATAAAGTATAGAACAAATAAAAATACAATATGGACCAAATTAAATTAAACCAAAAATTATAAATTATTTCAACAACTATTTTTGCATAATTTATAACCAAAAATTTGCGAAATAAACTAAACTAAGACACATACTTAAATAAAGAGAACTAATAATATAAATAAAAAATACAGTATAGAACAAATAAACAATTTCAATATCTATCAAATTAAACTAAGAGTTATAAATCTTTTCAACATATATTTATGCATATTTAGCTGAAAATTATAAGAAGAAACAAATTAACTTAGAATAAATTTTGAAGTGTTTGAAGTTAAATAAATAAGGTGAGTGTCATTTAGCCTAAAAGAACTGTCAAAAAATTAGGAAAAAATGTTGCATTGAAAACTCGAATTCCAACATTACACTGCCGATATATGTTGCCCTTTCAAGAGATATATCAATATATATTGATAATTAAAATTATGCTTATGACAGAGCAACTCAAAGAGACGAAAAAAACATATATCAAAAATATTGTCTATAAAAAAGTATTAGGTGAGATATAGTTTGTTATATATTTATACATCATAAAAAATAAATAAGTAAAAAAAAACCACATATAATTAATTAAATTTTGATTGTTCATCTTTGTAGGTCTGGACGATAGTCTATCATCCTAACCTTGACAAACAAGTCATTATACAATGGTTCATATTAATCACTACTCACAAAAAACGTGCACTCTATTTACTTAAAGTATTATATTAATAATATTATATTACAAGATTGTGTACTAGTATATAAATTGTTATACACGTGTAATACAAGTGCCACAAAACTAGTATTGTCATAGGTCATTAATCTTGTTCGAAGCGATAGTTGTCTCTATCTGAGATGAGCGAGCCTCTACTTGTTCATGGTTGTGACTATCAACTTCTTTTTAAAATATTTTTTCTATTTTAGGGTATGCTCATGTGTGTATTCTCTGTTTAATTTGATTTAGATTTGTGTTTTTATTAATGGGTTATCCAATTAGTATGTTTAGTAGTAGATTTCAGACGCTCTCCAGGTGGCTGCACTATCCTTAGGTATGGAACAATTTTTATTTTATTTTCTCAAAGAAAAGAAAATTTTATTTCATATCCAAGGGTCACACAGCCACCTAGAGAGCATCTACCATCTACCACTAAGCATATTAATTGGATAACTCATTAATGAAAACATAAATCTGAATCAAACAGAGAATACATTAGAAGCATTTAGACATGTCTAGTTGAAACAAATTTTTCTATTTTCTCAAAGAAAAGAGCAAGATCAAATATAAAACAAATTTAGAAGTAATTAACAGCAATAAGTTGAGTTCCAAAATAAAAAAATTATCTTCTCATTTTAAAATTAACCAACTACCATGGTAAATTAAAGATGAAAAATAATGAATAAGAGAAGGCAAAAGCTATAATGGAAGAATTAAAATTAACCAAATCTCAAAATATAAAGTATTGTTATTTTGAGATCGATATCACATGAATGTGGATAGGCAAAATAAAATATAGCAATAATTAAGATTTATAAAGGTATAAAGGAGATGAAAAAGGGTGATTAGTAGCAAAAATAAAAGCAAGCACAAAAAGGACTGGTAATGCCAATATTTCGAACGCATCGGGCATTAGCTTCGGGTCCAAATATTTTCTTGCAAAATGGTAAACATTCTGGCTCAACTCTTTCTTGATCATCGCACAATATTTCTGTATGTATTTCATAGCAGATTTTTGATTCAACTGATGAGATCATTGTTCCAACTGCATTAATTAAACAAGAAGGATAAAAAATGAGTAATGATATTTTTAGGTAAATATTATACATAATATATAACACATATTGAATGTTAGCCGTAAACAAAGTGAAGGTTTTTGAGTACCAAAAAATAGAGCAACAACGAGAAAAACACAAGTTAAAAGTTTTGACATTATTCTTTCCAAGGATTTACTCTAAGATATGCTCACTTTGAATAATCAAGCTGACCAAGAGTATCCTTTTATAGATAATAAAAGAGATACAATGTATGTGAGTGGATAATATAGAAAAAATATTATTAATATCTCTAAAAGAATAAGGTTTACCTTTTAAGGTTATATCCTATTACTTTTGGTCAAAAAGAGTTAATTATATATTTATTAGTTTTAATGACATTAATAATATGTCATTAATTTTGGTCAAATATCTTACATTTTATCAATTGAACATGGTCTTAAATTCTTCTACCAATTGATGGTAAATTAATACTCCCTCCATTCCTTTTTATTTGCTCTATTTGGGTTATTTTTATATTCCTTTTTAAGTGCTTCTTTCATCTTTCAAGAATAATTTGTAATTTTTCTATTATACCCTTGTTCAATAAATATAATCATTATTGATTTGGAAAGAGTTATAGAATTTAATTAGGGTATAATGGTAAAATAATTTTTAATTTTATAGGAGTAAGGGATTTATAAAAGGGTGTGTCTAACCCAAATGGAGCAAATAAAAAGGAATGGATGAGTAGCTTTATTGGTCTTGTTATTACGAATCCGGCTCCTCTCCATTTCCCTTCTCTCCAATTTTTTCAAGTTTCTATTTGGATTAATGACACATGGCAAGGTTAAATTTAATAGTTAAGATTTAATTGTCTAAAGTAAATCTCTAATTATGGTTTAGATAATAATTAAATTATATTATTTGGATTCAAAAATTATTATAATCCCACAATCTTAACAACATATTGTTTTGTCCATAAATATAAAAAAACAAGTTTTCTTCCTAATTGTTTTTCCTACATAGGATTCATCTTTTAATTTTTTAAATTAATTTCTTATTGCATTTTTTTTTTTGGAACTTTTCGTTAAACATTAGCTACTGGAGAGTCAATTATTTCTCATATTTTATCTCACCTATTTTCTCCATATTTTAATTGTGAAAATTAATTTTCTGAAGATAATTGTTAAAGAGAAAGTTTCAAAGAAAAAAATGCAATAAAGAATTAATTAAAAAAATTAAAAGATGAATCCTACGTAGGAAAAAAAAAATTAGGAAGAAAACTTGTTGTTGTTTTATATTTATGGACAAGATAATATGTTGCTAAGATTGTGGGATTATAATAATTTTAAAGCCAAATAATATAATTTAATTCTTATCTAAACCAGGATTAGAGATTTACTTTTTTATTTTAATTTATTTTAATTTATTTTATTTTTTATTAGAGATTTACTTTAGATAATTAAATCTTAACCATTAAATTTAACCTTTGTCATGTGTCATTAATCTAAATAAAAACTTGAAGAAATTGGAGAGAAGGGAAATGGAGAGGAGCCGCATACTATTATTACCATTCATTTTGGAACGTTTACTACTCTTCCAATTCTCTTCATTTTAACTCTTATTTTGGTAGAAGAGTTTTGAGAGTGAAATCTAACAAACAAATTCCTACTTTTTCACTTCTTGAGTGTTGGGTATTTTTATAATAAATCATTGTTAGTTTATGATTTCTAGTTTAATACCAGAAGAGTTTATTACTCCCTTCGTCTATCTTTACTTGTCCACTTTTGACTTGACACATACCTTAAGAAACAATAAATAGAGAGGTGATTTTACTATATCACCCTATGAATATAATAAACTTTTTGCTTTAAAAAATGCAATGAGAGATGAATAGTATTTAGTATAAAGGATAAAATGGGGAAAAAAGGATAATTATGTATTGATTTTTCAAACTGGACAAGTATTATTGAACATCCCAAAATAGAAAAGTGAATAAATAAAAATGAATGGAAAGAGTAAATCATAGAAGTACTAACCAATGAAATATTCTTAAAGACAGTGTCATTGAAACGCCTCAAGCTACGAGAATTTTGGTGATTTTCAATATTTCCAACAGTTAGAACTTGCTATGTCAATTATAGGCTGACCAATAACTTACTTCCATTAATGACTATAAGTTATGACTCCACTACATAACTCGATATACTAGTAAAAGACCAAAAGTTATGAAACTCTTTAATGGAATTAGAGTTGTATCACATTTAAGGGAATGTATCCCTTGAATGAAGGAGTTAGATCATATGTTTTGAGGGCCTATTTGAATTTACTTATTTTAAGTGTTTTTAAGCTAAAATAATTTTTAAGCACTTTTAAAGTGTTTGTTTAAAATAAAAAAATACTTTAAACATTTATTTTTAAGCTAAAAAGACAAAAATAAACCAAAAGTCATAAGTTAAAATTCCTAACTTATGACTTATAAGACAAAAGTTATAAGTCCATCCAACACCCAATAAGTCATTCTCAAAAGACCACAAGAAGAGAGAATCTTTAGGGTCCGTTTGGCCATGTGAGATGAAATCGTGATTTGAAATCATGATATGAAATCATAAAAGATGAAGTTGAAGTTTTGTTTGGACATGCAATTTGGGATTCTTAAGTTGTATTTTTTTCTTATAAACATAAAAAAAAATATAAGGTTTGAAAACTATCAAAATTACCCCAATTCCTCATACAATCTTACCAAATAAGCAAAAGTTCATAACAAAAGTATAATACACTATTACAAAAACATTCTTAAAAAAAATACAACATTTATTGATCAAACTTTAGCTTAAAACTTAAGCAAAATTGAACATGTGACGGAAATGAGATAGCTTTGTGTAAAGCTATAAAGTTCGTAATTTGATACACATAAATTTTTTTTATGTTGGTGAGAATAATGGTTATATGAGATATAAATGGTTTAAAGATTGATAAGAGTAATAATGGTGGGGCTTTTTTTATAAAATATAAACTTGTGGACCAATTTTTGTATTTAAAAAAAAATTCAAATCATGATATGAAATTCCAAATCACGTTTTTTGGAGAATTTGGGATTTTATATCATGATATGAAATCACGAGATGAAATCACATGTTCAAACGTTGATTTCATGTCATGATTTCAAATTACGAACTTCATATCGCATGTCCAAACACATACTTAAATTAGAGTGTGTTTGTTGTGTATGAGCTACAAGATTCCACAAGAAACTGCTAAGGCAATTGATGTTAATAACATATCCGATCAGATAAATAAAAGGTATATCTATTTCCACATAAACATCGAAGTCTAACTCTTTAATCTCAAATATCAATAATTTAATCAAGAAACATATCTGAATCGGTCATAACTTTCTTCTCGACAGAATTTAACGAAAACACTTGATGTTGTATCTTAAAAAAAAATAATTTCTCTTGCTTTCCTTACTATGTTCTTTTCAAAATAGGTGCGGATGAATTTATGCTTCGTTCTTAAAGGGCAAAAAGAGGACCCACAGTTAATTATAATAGTAATATATCTCACTTCCAAATCAAAGTGGAGTACTAGTACTTCCTCAACCACACCTAAGACTTTAATAATAATAATAATAATAATCCTCAACCACACCTAAGACTTTAATAATAATAATAATAATAATAATAATAATAATAATAATTAGGCAAAAGGCCTCTCAATCTATTACTCGATTTCCAACTACACACCTATACTTAGGCCTGTCAACGGGGCCAGGCCGGGCCAACTCGGACCCGGTCCATTAATTTTTTCCGGTCTTGGGCCAGTTCCGAGCCGGGCCCAATTCTTACTGAGCCGGGTCGGGCCGGTGTGAACAGTAAAATTCCCCCAAACGGTCCAGCACCGGCCCATTTAATTTTTTTGACCAGTTAATGGGCCGGTTTATCGGGTCCCGACTAAAAAAAATAGTATTTTGAACCTTGATTGTTTTTTAATATACATTCAATATATATACTATTTAAAATACGACTTTAAAGAATAAACATACACATATATACATTCAATATATACTACATTAACGAATACACATACATATATACATTCAATATATACTACTTTAAAGAATAATCACACACATATATACATTCCATATATACTACTTTAAAGAATAAACATACACATATATACTACTTTAAAGAATAAACATACATATATACATTCCATATATACATTCAATATATACTACTTTAAAGAATACACATACATATATATACATTCAATATATACTACTTTAAAGAATATACATACATATATACATTCCATATATACATTCAATATATACTATTTTAAAGAATAACCATACACATATATACATTCAATAAATACTACTTTAAAGAATACACATACACATATATACATTCCATATATACTACTTTAAAGAATAAACATCCATATATACATTCAATATATACTACTTTAAAGAATAAACATACATATATACATTCCATATATACTACTTTAAAGAATAAACATACATATATACATTCCATATATACATTCAATATATATTACTTTAAAGAATACACATACATATATATACATTCCATATATACTACTTTAAAGAATAAACATACACATATATACATTCCATATATACATTCAATATATACTATTTTAAAGAATATCCATACACATATATACATTCAATAAATACTACTTTAAAGAATACACATACACATATATACATTCCATATATACTACTTTAAAGAATAAACATCCATATATACATTCCATATATACTACTTTAAAGAATACACATACATATATACATTCCATATATACTACTTTAAAGAATAAGCATACATCTATACATTCCATATATACATTCAATAGATACATTCCATATATACTACTTTAAAGAATACACATACATATATACATTCAATATATACTACTTTAAAGAATACACATACATATATATACATTCCATATATACTACTTTAAAGAATAAACATACACATATATACATTCAATATATACTACTTTAAAGAATATACATACATATATACATTCAATATATACTATTTTAAAGAATATACATACATATATATACTATTTTAAAGAATATACATACATATATACATTCAATATATACTACTTTAAAGAACATACAGTCATACAAAAGAATATACATTCAATATATACTATTTTAAAGAATATACATACATATATACATACATATATATACTATTTTAAAGAATATACATACATATATATACTATTTTAAAGAATATACATTCAATATATACTATTTTAAAGAATACACATACATATATACATTCCATATATACTACTTTAAAGAATAAACATACATCTATACATTCCATATATACATTCAATAGATACATTCCATATATACTACTTTAAAGAATACACATACATATATACATTCCATATATACTACTTTAAAGAATAAACATACATCTATACATTCCATATATACATTCAATAGATACATTCCATATATACTACTTTAAAGAATACACATACATATATACATTCAATATATACTACTTTAAAGAATAAACATACACATATATACATTCCATATATACATTCAATATATACTACTTTAAAGAATATACATACATATATACATTCAATATATACTATTTTAAAGAATATACATACATATATACATTCAATATATACTACTTTAAAGAACATACATACATATATACATTCAATATATACTATTTTAAAGAATATACATACATATATATATTATTTTAAAGAATATACATACATATATACATTCAATATATACTACTTTAAAGAACATACAGTCATACAAAAGAATATACATTCAATATATACTATTTTAAAGAATATACATACATATATACATACATATATATACTATTTTAAAGAATATACATACATATATATACTATTTTAAAGAATATACATTCAATATATACTATTTTAAAGAATATACATATATATATACAATATTCAACAACATATACTTTTATACTATTATATTAATAGTATTGAATTCATATAAGATATTCAATTTAATTTTTAAATGGAAAAAATATATAAAGAGTAAATGAATTTAATATTTGATTAATTGTAAATTCTACAAATTTTTCATCATTTTTTCCAATTCACGCCTGTTAACATTAATGGGAATTGGCTGTGGATTGTCAAAATCAATAGCACTAAAGTCATGCATTGGACTTGATTGTGCTGAATTCTCTCTTGAAGTCATTATTTCTTCAAGATCTTCTTCGTCTTCCGGCTCCACGAACATTCCTTGATTTCTTCGTTCTGCTCTAATCCAGTCTCTAAGGCAAACTAAAACATTCATGGCATTGCCTTCCAATGTGTGTCGGTTGTCTCCAATCTGCTGTCGTCCTTGACTAAAAGCGCTCTTTGATGCAACGGTTGACATTGGAACATTCAATATATCTCTAGCTAACATTGAAAGTACAGGATATTGTCTTTCATTATTCTCCCACCATTCCAGCGTGTTGATTCTACCTCTAGGATCCTCTGTAGGCTGCATAAGATAATACTTAAGCTCTTCCCGACTTACGGTTCTATGCGATGAAGGCTGCAATCTATTTCAAACAGATAGATCAGAAACACAATAAGCAGGCATATTATGTGCCTGTCTTTTAGAAGATGGTGGTTCCTCAGAAGGATGGGGAGCGGGGGTCGGTGTAATGTGTGACGGTAAAGCATTGTCAAGTAAATCAGCATAATGATTGTATAATGTGTCCATGTAAGTATTCGCATCAGACATAGACGTATACAAAGAAGGTTCTTCATTAGCTTTTACTCCTAAAGCAGAATAAATAAGAGAAGTAAATTCGGACATAGTATTATATTTCATACATGGATTTATTATAGCACCAACTAAGAAAATAGGGGGAAGCGGAAAAAAATTATTTTTTAAATTTATCAATCATTGCCTCAATAGCATATTTGTAACCTGGTTTAGACTTATACTTGTTAAGCAATAAAAAAATGTCGGCTAAATAAGCTAAAATATTACAAACAGTAGGATAATAAGCTCCAGAAAATTCAACCGTAGCTAGATACAATTTTTGCAAAAAATTAACAATATCATCAATTTCAGCCCAGTCTGAATTTTGTAACATACAATCGGAAAAATCACTAGCAAATTGGTTAAAAGTCATAGTAATAGGAACTTTATAAATATTGCAAGTATTTAAGAAATCATACGTAGAATTCCATCTAACATCTATTTCTTCAGGCATTAATCTCGGTCTAAGTCCATTTTCCTGACATTTTCTTTTAAATTCGGTAAGTCTAATTTTTCTATTATTTCCTTGAATAAAACCAACTGCAAGTCTAACTTTTTCAATAGCAGGCTCAAAAAAAGCAAGACCATCCTTTACAATTAAATTATATATATGGCAAGCACACTTAACATGAAATATTTCGGGTAACGGTGGAGAAAGTTCAGTTTTTAACAACTCAATAGCAGCGTTGTTGTTAGATGCATTATCAAAAGATATACATAAAACTTTGCGGTCAATACCATAATGTAATGACCTTCCCGGTCATTTACCTCCTTTTCGTGCGTTCTCAGCGTTTAGAGCTTTTCTATAACTGCTCCAAGTTATTTATGACTTGCTGGGACTGACAGTTCGGTTCCCGGGCAGTTCGTTTGAGAATATTATTTAGACCGAACACGTTGTAAAATGTTAAATTAAATTAGAATTTGATAAAATGACATAGTTAGTTACCTTTCAAAAATATTTATGATATTTATAAAATTCTTTAGTGATGATGTATCTATACTACTTTATATTTATATTTTAAACGGAGATAGTAAATCTAAATATGTTAAAATAATATTTTTATTTTATAGAAGTTTTGTTCAAAATAATTTTCTATTCATGATGGTATATTTAAAATATTATATTTATTTTACCACGAGCCTATGCAGTATCCGAATATATATATACGGAGAGCAAAATAATGGATTAGGCCATGTGCATGCAACATTAATTGGCATTTGACTAAAAGACTTACTTTTTGTTGGTCTTGTACGTGTAGTGTATATATATATATATATACTATAGTTTTATTTACTTTTTCCTCATTTTGTGTTCTTTATTAAAACTACATAATACATATATTCCACCATTTTTTTTAAAGTACTTTAAGCTCAATTTTAGGCATTTCTAGAGAGATTCAAGGTTAGGGGTTGGTATATTTGAGTTCGTGGACTCGTTCTCGTCATTTCTACGGTACGTTTTCTTATTTTTACGGTAGTTTTAGTTACGGTGGTTGTTGGAATTGGTGTTGATATTTGAGCTAGATATTGAGCTCAAATTGAGCGGTGTTAGTTGTGACTATTGGTCACGGGGTGATTTGGGACGCTGTGACGGTTTCGGTTTTTTGATTTCGCAAGTGGGCCCCACATGGACCGTTTGGATATTTTTTTGAACTAATGCAATATGGGTATCAAAATTCATGTTTTGACATGTAGTTTATTATTTTGCTAGCGTGGCAGCAATCGGAGGTCTAGCGAAAGGGAAAGACTCCTATTTAGCAAGCTTTGGCAGGCGTTTGGCGGCGTTCAGGTAGGCTAGGCTTACCGTATACCTAGATTGAGTTTGTTTATAGTATTTGCATGTTATTATGCTAGTGTTTGGGCTGGTAATTGTGGATTGGCACTGACTTGCTATGACTAGGCCTTTTGGGCCGTTTAGGGCCTTGTTCGGATGTGTTTTGGGCCTGTTATCCTCGTGGTGTGCCAGATATTACTTTTATAGCGTTGGTTAATGTTGTACCGCTGTTAGTAGGGGTTTGGGGAACCTTAGCCCAGACTTGGTTCCGAAACCCCGTAGTGGGCCCCGCTACTCTTCACAGTCGGTGTAGTTAGCTTTAAACCTTATTAGGCTTAGTTAAGCCCCGAGATGATCTTTTAGGATAAAATTTGTATTAAATTACCCTATTTATGCCCTTTTGACCTGTCTAGCCTTGTTAGTCCCTAATAGCACCATATTTGACCGGGGTCGGCTAGTTTGATTTAGGATGCGGAACCGCCTTGCCATGACTTAGAATGTATACCCAGACTTGTATATACATATTGTTTATGGTAGATAGTTGACCTGGAAGGATCCCGAGATTGACTTGTAGTACGTGGTGGGTTAGCTCCTTTACTTATGTTTCGAGTTTATTTTGGGGCTGGTATGTCCCCGTTTACTTGTATTTGTGTGGATTCTGGCACTACTATGTCACTTGATTACTGATTATTATGAGTTCCGGTTCGAGTCCGGCATCTGGTTATGATATGATTGGAGAGTTTTGGTACTGAGTTCCGGTTCGAGTTCGGCGGTTATGATATATGTGGCCTATTGTTATTATCCACTATGTCCGGTTCGATTCCGGTGTCTGGCCTCTTGTTATTACCCATTGGTGCCGGTTCAAGCCCGGTGCACCCTTGTTGGTTATTCTGGTTACTGGATACTGATACAGCTTCGAGACACTGGTGACTATGCATTTACTATTCTTGTGTGTCCCGCCGGTTTATGGGGGCCAGGCTGGGTTATTATTTTCTTTCGTGTGCCTATCGGGTTTATGGGGGCCCAGATAGGTTATGTTTGACTTGAGTGCTTACTTATGCATTTATTTACTCTTTACTCAGTATCGTATTTATTTATCTCCTGAGCATATCTACACGCCTCGGCAGTAGTGTATTTACTTATTATTTATACCCCGGACCTAGCATGCACCCTCGCATTTTAGCTTGCTTATATTATATTGAGCTCAGTCGGCCGATGATGCCTACTGAGTACCCGTTGCCCCGGTACTCATACTGCACTTCTGCATCTTTTTCCCCGATGCAGATTCGGGCACTAGTCGACGGTTTTGACATGACTCTCTTTCCAGCACTGACTCCGGAGCAGGGTGAGCTTACTGACGTCCGAGGCAGATCCTACTCCATCTCTATTGTATAGTCTTTTGCTCTCGAGACTGTAGTACTTGTTGTATATATTTGGTTTCTGTCTTATTTTTTTTTTGACATGTCTAGTAGTGGCTCTTGTACCGACCTCACCAGGTCTTGGGAAGGGTTCTTGACTTTATATACTATCCTCTTCCTTCTCAGTCTTGGCATATATACATATTCTGACTCTGTCTTTAGCATTATAGCATGTTTATAAATATGGTTACTTCTACTTCTTCTCTGTTTTATGAGATTCCGCCCGTTAGCCCGTTGCTTGTCGCTCCGGGCTAGGGTTTGGCTTACCTATTGGTGGGTTACGATAGGCGCCATCATGACTCGAAAAATTGGGTCGTGACACATAATATCTTGCAACTTTTATAATAGATTCAGAAATAAATTTTTCAGTGTGTCTACGGTCTTCATCATACAAAAATGCTAAAATACGTTTTTGCATAACAAAATTACTATCTACCCAATGACAAGTAATTGTTAAATAATCATTTTTTTTAATAGCACGACCAAGATCAGAAGTTAAAGCAACTCTACATGAAAGATTTTTTAATAATGCAGATAAATAGTAAACATATTGTGCATGGAGTCTAAAAATATCGGACCGACAAGTACTTCTAGGAATACCCTGAAACATAGGATTATAAATTGCCTGAATATAATGAATAAAATCATCAGAAGAAGCAAAAGAGAAAGGCAAACAACCCACAACTATCATTTTGGCTATTTCTTCACGATCCTTCATTTTATTATAATTCTTAACTAATAGACCGGTTTTTGGGTTCAATCTAGTTTGACTTGGGCCCCCAACTGTCTCACCACCAGTTACCTGAGCTACCTCTATTGGGTGTTTCTCCTTCAAATGTCTCGACAACTGACCCGTACCTCCTTTATTACCCCCGGTCTTATGCTCGTATTTTACCTGACAAAGATCGCATTCAACCTGAGTGGTTCCTTCTATTCGGGTATAAAAATTCCACACAACACTAGTTCTTTTACGAGATCTTACAGGGGGCCGGGGAGGATGATTAACTGATTCAGATTGAACATTAACATTACCAGATTCGGGTGTAACATCATCATCATCATTTTCATCTAAATCAACAGAGTCTACTTCATTCTCTTCTTCTATACCATAATTTTCTTGAGCCTCAAAATAATTCATATCGTGAGCACCTACACATATTTCATTCTCAAATGGTTCGCTAATTGGTACCGGAGGCACACGAGTATATCGAGCATTTGAACTACCTCTATCGGAACCAATTTGTTTCTTACTACCACTACCACTACCACTTTCGGGACAAAGATTTCTAACACTTTTACCGACTTTCCTTAATTTATCCATATTACCAATTAAACTAACAATTATTCAAAAAACACAAAAAAAATCCAAATAAATATTCAACAAATAATACACTAATTAAAAATTAAAAGTAAGAGATGGAACGATAATACCAAATTTTTGAAGTACTTGAAAGTTGGTCAATTGAGTACTTTTGGAAACTTCAACGTAGTATTTGTAATTGCAAAATAATAAAATATATAGAACACTTTATGAGATAATTTTAGCAAATTTGAGAGAGAATAAGAGAATGAGAATTGAGATTGTAGGAAATATTTTTTGAAATGACATGTATTTATAGGATTTTTTTTATTTTTTTTTTAAAAATTAAAGCCTAAAAAGGCTGTTTGGCCGTTGGGCCAACGGCATTATAGCCGTTGGGCCTCAACGGACCAAAACAGCCTTTGCAGGCTGGGGCCCAACGGCCCAGTCAATTTTTTTTTTTAAAAAATAAAAAATTCTTACCGGGCCGGTGCACCGGTGGACCCGGTCCGATTTTCTAACTGGGCCGGTCCACCGGTTTCAATGCCGTGTCCGGCCCAGCCCCCTAAAAACCCGCCAGGCCCATTACCCATACCGGGTCCGGTCCGGTCCGGTCGGTAAATGGGCCGGTCTAAATGGGCAGGTTCCGGGTTGAACCGGCCCAGTTGACACCCTTACCTATACTTCACGAGAGTCCTAATATCCCCCCTCAACTATTTGAAATCGAAATTATTTCCTCCCTAAATGCTTATGTGGCAAAGTAAGTATCACTCTCTTTGAGAGAGTGACAACCAAAAATAATTATTAAAACTTTACCTTTTATATTTCTTTTCATAAATATATGTATTTATATATATATTTTTTTCTTTTTTCTTATTTGTTTCTATCTCATTTCATTTTCTTTCTTCGTAGTACATAGTAAAGGCATCCATGGCAGCCGCCAAACCTCTCCACCACTCACCATCTTGAAACTGCCGCCACACCTTCACTGCTACCAAAAGTTATAGAGTGCAATTCCAACCTCACTCTTCACGGCCAGAAATTATCCAATAGATTACTTTATACTCAATTTTAAAATCAACAATTAGCCACTAAAACACTATTAAAGTATCACTTTAACGTTATTGTAATAAACTTTTTTAGTTAACAAAATCTATTCAAATAACTTAATAATTGTGGAGATCTCTAAAAAAAAAATTCAAAACACTCTCACCGGAAAAATATTTAACCGGAAAAATTTATTTTTTCAGACATTGTACAGAATATTTACCGACAATTTTTGTATATTAATAGTAAATTCTATAATTTATGCACTTAGATCTTCTTGCTTAATCATAAACACAAAAATTATTTAAGATTTAGTAAAGAAAAAGAGAAAGAAAATAAAAAAAATGCATATGAGAAAGTGGGTTTGTTCTGAGAAGGAAAGAAGAGGAAGAGAAAGGAAATGAAAAAAAAAAAAAAAAGCAAAAGAAAAGAAAGAAAAAAGAAATAAGTCGAAAGAGGGAAGAGGAAAAGAAAAAAATATATAAAGCAAAAAGAATTTTAAAAAAATTTAAAAAAGTTTTTAATGCAATTTACACATGTCAAAGTGCGTGACTTTCACACAATCAAGTGGTGCGGTTGTGAGTTTTTGAAGAGGTAATAATTTGAGTTTAAAATAATTGAGGGGGTATTAGGACTCATGTGAAGTATAAGTGTGTAGTTGATAATCGAATAATAGATTGGAGAGGCTTTTGACTATTTTCTCTTATTTTAAACCAAAATAATGTAGGCCACGTGGGCCAAAACTAACACAACTTTGCACGGTTTTGCACTTTTTAGGTTAAGGTTTCAACTTGCACATATCCTAGGCTATGTTTGAAATATGCATTTTGATTAACTTGATATGTTAAAGTGGAAAAAGTATAAGCAAAGGGTCTGATTAACAAAACCATGTAGTTGGAGTGTCAATTATGCATTAAAGCCTATTTGCTTTGGACGTATGGGAAACGGTTGAGTGGTGGAGAGACGGTGGGGTGGGTGCAGGACTGGAGGTAACGTAGTGGGTTCAACTGAATCAGTATTTGGACATAAAGTATAAAAATATATATAAGGTTTTACTAAAAGTATTTCAAGTATTAAACCATAAATTTATAATTTTAAAAGTGCATGAATTCAGTAATAACATACTCCCTCCACCATCTTTATAAAACCAATGAATAATTTATCTAATTTTATTCATTTACCCTTGGTATAAATACAATACATCACTCATTGTATTTTTCAAAGTAAAAAATTTATTATATTTAAAGGGTGATATAGTAAATCATGTTTCTATTTATTTTTTCTTAAGGTATGTGTCAACTAAAAAATGGACAAGTATTTATGGACAGAGGGAGTATTAAAAATATCACCAACAAAACCCCTCGCCCCCTTCATCGCAACGCCGTCCTCTTTTTTCACTTCACTGTCCTTCCTTTTTTCTATCAAGAAATATCTATTACTCTTTTAACGGTGCAATTTGACATTAGAATTCCAATCTTACTTTCATATGTTCAGGATCATCATATGAGGAGGCTGATGATTAGTACAATTTGTTAAGAAACAATCATACTTGATCGAGAACATCTCTAAATTAATAGCTTGTTTGGTCAAGCTTATTTTTCGCCAAAAGTGTTTATTCTTTCTCAAAAATGCTTATTTCTAAAAAATGAGGTGTTTGGCCAAACTTTTGAAAGAAAAAAATGCTTCTGAGGAGTAGAAAAAACAGTTTTTCATAAGCTAAAAAAGTAATTTCTTCATAAAAACACTTATTTGAAAAGCACTTTTGAAAAAATACACTTAAAAACTAGATCAAACAATAATTGCTGCTCAAAAGTGTTTTTTAAATTTATTGGTCAAACACAAACTGCTTCTCAGCAAAAATACATTTTTGAAAAACACTTCTAAAAAAAGCACATTTCAAAATAAACTGATTTTAGAAGTTTAGCCAAACAGGCTATAAATGATATTATTTCTAAACATGGCAATAACATGATAGTCAATGAATGAGTTCCCAATTCACCAAAATAGGAAAAAAAAATTACACCATTGAAAGTAGTAATTAGTCTTTTAGGTGAAAATTTGAGTGAACTTATCTTCATATAAGGATGAACAATTTTACCGTGCCCACAAAATCTCATTGGTAAAGTGTAAAATTAAAATGTAAGGCAACTATTTTGAGGGGGAAAATTAGAAGCAGAAAACTTTCCAGCATATATTCAAGCAATCAGCAAAACCCCAAGTAAAAGTTTAAATTCAATTGCATGAACCAATTAACAAAATAGTACTCAATTTACACAAACCCATAACAACCTCCTCTCCCCAATAATAGAATTCTATTTCGACAAAAACTAAAAGCCAAATAAGAATTCACCACCAACACATATATACACAAATTAAAGACATTAAAATGTAAAGAGTTGAAGAAAGAGTAAAGAATACCTCCAAAATATGATGAACAAAATAGCCGAAGCATCACCACCACAAAAATATAGAAATTTGAAAATGGTAGGATAGAAGATTTGACTGCTTGAAGAATCTCAACAATTATCTCAACATTTCCCCCCCATATATATATGTTGGGTTCTAAGTGATGAAAGTGAATGAAAAATGGAGGAAAAAGTGAAAATGTGAGTTCACTTTATAAAAGAGTGTTTCTCCCACATTGGTGGGAGAAAGGAACATTCATGTGCTTAAATTAAGAAGCATTCCTACATGTGGATAGTGAGGCAAAAACGAGACAAGCCTCGTGCTGTCGTCGTTGCCCGCTCAGTTTCTGCTTGATCTAGAGATTATCTTTTTGGACAAAATTTATTTGAAACTTGAGAGTTAATGATGTTTAAATCCAAAAATTCGATACGAAAATATTCTCCATTTGCAGACGCACACGAGCATGTGCGGACGCATGTCACAACGTACCTCGAAGGGCCGCGACCCTTCGAGGCACTGTTTGAAAGCGGAAAAGTGACCTGCGGGCGCAGGTCTTCATCTGCGGACGCAGACGAGCTCCACAGGTAAGGCGTTACATTCTGGTTTTTGACAAACAGTGATCTGGAGCCGCATGTGGGCCACCTGCGGGCGCAGGCGGGGTCCGCAGGTCAGCGATGGTCCGAAACAGTGCGTATTTTCAAGAACTATTACTTCTTTTTTGAAGCACACCTTTTGGCTATAAATACATGATTTTTTCCTCAGGTAAAGGCACAAAATTTTGAAGTAAAAAACACTCTCTTCTTCTTGAAAAACTCAAGTATGACTTACAAATCGTTGAGTGAGTTCGTAGTTCGGTGAATTTGAGGTACCACTATTTGCTGAAGTGAATCATTTTATCCTGGGAGGATATATTCTATTAACCCCGGGTACTTGAGGGGAATAAATTTCTTAAATACACACCGTGAATTTGGTGGACTTGATTTTTTAATTTCTTCATCTCTTTCTTGATGATTTTTCTATTTTTCCAGAAAATAGTTTTAACTTCTTTGTTGTTCTTGAACTTATTGTTGAAGTTCATGTTGTAAATACAGATTGTACCCGAAAAACAACAATATATAGGTACTACTAACATTTTGTAGATGGATATGGTCTTACATTAAATTGATCAAATGAATTTAGTCTATACTCCCTCCATTCCTAATAAATGGTTGATTAAACTTTTGTTCTTAAATGAGTTGTGGTTTAGATTATCAAAATATTAATGATATTCTTTCAATTTTACCCTTCTTTAAATAAAGAGAGATTTACAAAACCAAGAAACTCCGTCTCATATTACTTGTCATGTTTGCCTTTTGCACAATTCTTAAGGAGAAATTAATAAGGGGTGCAAATTGACTAATATAAACCTATTAAACTCACATTAAATATTGTCATTACCCATTGGAGTTAATTACTCTTCCATTAAATTACTAAGGGTAAAGTTGAAAAAAAGGTGTCCAATTTTCTCTTGATTCTTTAAACATGCCAACTATTTTGAGACAAAATATTTTAGCAAACATGGCAAGTAATATGAGACGGAGGGAGTACATTCTTTTTAAGGTATTTATCAGAGGTAAATTAGTAAAAATACTCTTTATTTTCTATGAATGAGTAATTTCTTAATGAATGTGGCAAACCACTTATTGAGGAACCTAGGGAGTATTGAATTATGCAACTATTCAAATTCTGCATATTTTTGTAACTAGAAGAAGAAGTTCTATATTTTGCAATAGATATGGGAAGGTGAAAGCATTTCTAAGACCTTAAATACACTGTTTAGCAACAAGAAGAAGTTGTAACCAACAAAATCATTTTGTAAAACGGACCTACCATGCATATATATGGCGGACACCAAACCAGAAAACGAGTGACCATCGGAACATGGATAAAAGTTTCTAAATTTGTACAGAATAATCATATGCATGCAAACAAGAAAAGAACTCACATTTAAAAATGACATTCAGTCAATAATAAAGTACAAATTCAAACACAAATTTCCTTTTATAATAGCACTCAAAAGATCACTCAAATAGAGAAATGATACATCCATACACTTTTAGTGTAGGTGAACCAACAACATACACCATCTCGTAATATGAAGAGTGAATAAGCAGTAGCTTTTGGATGATTTTTTTCAGCTAGCAAGAAACATAGTTAGGGTACAGGAGCGGTGAAAAAAACTTGTATTTTGAATGCTAAGTAAGAAAAAATGTCTATTTCAGAAATTTTGAGGGAGGGGCGGCTAAAAGATTTAGGGTAAAAGATGGCTGAAAAAGCTTGTCCTAAAAACGAGTGCGAATGCTAATATTTATAGGAAAATAACTAAGGCTTCAAACTCTTATTTTGGGAGGGATTTCACTTTTGATTTTGAATCCCTGCTCAAAGAGACGTTCAAATGCGAACATTTGAGACAGTTTGCAGGATTCACGCGATTGAAAAGACCATAGCACGAAAATAGGGTACGTAATCTCTGTCCATGGTTGACAATTCTGAAGCTTTTGCTTGAAAAGGGGGAATAGACGTTGAGGGAGAGAGAGAGGAGGAGAAGAAGCGGCGCTTAGGGTTTTACGGATATTTTAGGTATTTTGGGTAGAGTAAGTGAGGGTGTTTAGGGTATTTCAGGTAGCTAATTTGGGGTTAAAAATGGATAGTTCAAAATGTTTTATGAGGGATGCTGCGTTTGGGTATTGGGCTGGTGTACTTGGGCTTCAAAAAATGATTTCCGGGACAGATTTGGTTGTCCAATTAGTGGAAGCATTTTCAGATTTTTTCCTTCTTTTGAGCTTATAAAATTATAACTAGTGCAAAAACAAAGCACTAATGATATAGCTTTCTGCTAATAATTTAACATAAATTATTGGATACAAAACATTAATTTATAACAAATTTAATAAGTAAGAAACTTGAAATAAGGCGACGATAATCGACGGTTTAAAAAAACGAGGATGTGTTAAGTAAAAATAGTAATTTTGGGTAAAGGTGTTGCTTTGAAGATAATAATAATAATAATAATAATAATAATAATAATAATAATAATAATAATAATAATAATAATAATAATAATTTAAAAAAAAGAAAAAAAAGGATACAATAATACAAATAGTAATTATAATCGCAATAGTCATAAAAATAGTGGTGAAAATAAGGTATTTGATTTATTAATAAGTTCGAAGCTCATCGAAATAATTTGGAAGAAAGGAGGGACAAAATTGGGTGTCAATACACATCAACCCCAATTTTTGGATCTTCAACACCAAAAGGAGCAAGGTCCCTTGCAAGTGCTTCAGAAGAAGGAAGCAGTGTGGCAGAGACAATTAAGAAGACTCTGGCTCTACTTGAGCTCTTTGGTTCGAAAAACTCTGCCACAAAGAACGATGGTCATTCAATGTCACATCTCGAATTCCAACGGGGAAGATTGGCACCCGAAGCCGTTGAGGCCCGAGAGAACCAATCTTTACTCATGTACATTCATGTGCATGTCTCTGAATGAATATCATTCTGTCTTATGTAACTTATAACATACCAATGGCGGAAGTCATGGAAAACATATGCTATATATTAAACTTGGTCGTTAGGGCCATCAAGTCAAATGGACATATATCTCTTACATTCTTCTTCCCACATACATCTACAAAGCCTCTAACAGATACATGTACATAACCAACCTATAGTTGGGACAAGTCCCCGCTTTAGACAAACTTTACATTCCAAAACAAATATACACATGTGACTCGAAAAGCCCCGGACCAACTGGAGCTCACCAACTGTCTGCAGATGATCTGTACTCTACTGTGGTGGTCTACTAGCACCTGTGCCTGCAGCAAGTAAGGTAAGTCCCCCAAGGGGGTCAGTACGAAGAATGTACTGAGTATGTAAGGCTATAAGAAGCTGCATGAAACTTAAAAACCTCAATAAACTCAAATACATGAGAATAGTCAATATGGATAACCCACCGTTCTGTATGTGTGGAAATATGTACCTTATATTCATTACTTTCTTTACCTTTATGTACATTACCGTCAATATTTATAACCGTCAATATATATATATATAACCGTCAATATAATACCAGGCCCAACTGATCAGTGGGAGAATAATATAATAATCAGGATCGACATCATGCGGATGTTCCTTTCATCCCATGGATACCACCCATAATATTGGGATCGTCATCATGCAGGTGTTCCTTTCACCCCATGGATAGCACCCATAATATTGGGATCGTCATCATGCAGGTGTTCCTTTCACCCCATGGATACCACCCATGAAAACAACTAATTATGCATTACTTCATTCTTTAGCTATAAGAGTGATACATTATTGGTTGTAACATTGTGGGAACATGGGAACAATAGTCAATGAATAAGAGACATGTGAATAACAATAGATGACAACCTGAAATGATATACCTTAGAACATTTCGGAATGGAACAAGTACAATGACAATGTGAACACTATGTGTTGCAGAAGGATACGGAAAGAGTAACCTTACATACCTTATCTTCTCAATATGAATACAAAGTCCTATATTTGATAACGATAATCCAGCTCCTTCCTTACGTTTTACTCTACAACACAAGTACATAACGGAGCTCACGTTAACAATCAACTACCTTACAAGTGCATAAGATGACAATGAGTTACATGATTGCCCTATAACGTCATTTCCCCCTTTACAATACCATTCACGGCATTATCATACCAACAATACCATAACATTTCATACATTGACCAAGACACTATAAACCAATAGCATTTCACACCCAAAGTTATATTTTACACTTTCCCTTCAACACTACGTTACCTTTTCTCCGTCAAGTCACTCAATAGCTTTCCGTCAAGTCACTCAATAGCTTTCATAATAACACATTAACAACAATCCATAATTTTTTACCATTCAAAATACCTCCGGTATACTCCTTTAAAGTCATTCAAAAGGTACCATAAGTTGATAATTGCATCCATAAAGGGTACAGGGGCTTTGGGGGGTCAAAGAGATGCAAAAACATGCAAAACGAACTTCTGGGCTGACCTGCGAAGCCACCTGCGCTGGAAGGTGGTTGAGGTGCGTCCGCAGGTGCCTCTTGGCAGTGTCCAGAGTCACCTGCGCCCGCAGGTGCCCCACCCGCGAGGGCGGATGCCCGTTTCAGCCTCCGAGGGTCATTTTAGGGTCTTTTTTCGCAATGAATGATCCATGATCATAACTAAGATTATCTTAACATATTTTAGATCATATTAGATGCCAACGAACAGCCATGGTTTCACAACGCACATAAACATCACCAAAACTACATTTTCCTTTCAATACGCCACCGGTTCCATGTACAATTTCACTACAATAATTCCAAATGTTACACACAAAGAGAAAGCAAGTTAAGGAAATAAACACATCTTACATGTTGATATGTAATCCATCAAAGTCACTTCCTTCAAGACCACAAGTCCACTTCCAAGTTTACAAGGCAAAACCCTTTACCGATTAAGCAAAAGTACACTGTTTGACACATAGTGAACTGTCCAACACTTTGCCAACATAAACAACATGATTTATACACCATATTAAGCATATAATCTATTGAACCATAATATTTAACACTTACCAATACTTACAAAGAGAAAATGTGGTTGCCTTAGAGAAAATGTCCAATCTTGCCCAACCAAGTGTGGTTGCCTTAGGGTTTGGTTAAAGAGAAAATGTTGTGGAAAATTCCAGAATGAGACATGTGTGTTTCAATGAATAAAAATCTGATTTTTTTGCCCTTTTATAATCCTCATGGTCATCCTTAGCCAAAAAAGTAATCAATAATTGATGGTTTACTTGGTCAAAAGGAAGAATGAGTCATTTTACCCATTTTTGGCCATGTCTTTTGGTCAATTATTAGGCCTTTATTGAGCCCATTAACACATGACTACAATTCAGCCCAATAACCTTCATGAATAATATACCATTTATCACAACTTAATTAATTCCATGAACATTGGGGTAGTCACGTGAGTTCAGAAATGTACGGGGTGTTACATCCTTCCCCCCTTAGAAACATTCGTCCTCGAATGTTTATCCAATGTAAACAAAGTCAAGTCTAGGATCATTCTTCTTGTTATCATATTTATACATAATGCTTTATAGATACTTACTTATTATTGGCCGATCCCGCATCTTGAACTTTCTCTTCCATTTGAAACAAATACGGGTACTTCGACTTTATCATCTCTTCAATTCCCCATATGATTTCTTCCACTTATTGATTTCTCCAAAGTACTTTCATGGAAGCTATTTCTTTATTCCTTAACCTCTTCACTTGTCGATCCAGAATGTCAATAGGTGTCTCCTTCACAGGTGAGATCCTCCATAACTTGTACCTCCTCCATGGGAGCCATACGAGATAGATCTCTTATGTATTTTTGAAGCAATGAAATATGAAACACTGGATGAACTATGGAGAGTTCTTGGGGTAGGTTCAATTCATACGCAATTTGCCCAAATCTTTTGACAATTGCATATGGCACGTTATATAGGTCCAACTTTCCTTTCTTTCCGAATCTCCTTACCCCTTTCATTGGTGACACTTTCAAAAATACCCAATCATCTATGAAAAATTCAAGCCCCCCCCTTCTTCTAATCTCGAAAATAATTCATGTCGACTTTGGACCGATTGTAGCCGTTGTTGTATCACCTTAACTTTTTCCATAACTTGGTGATCAAGTTCTAACCCAAGTAAAGCAGTTTCACCCGCTTCAAACCATCCAATTGGTGATCTATACTTACTTCCATATATAAAGCTTCGTAAGGTGCCATCTTGATACTTGGATAATAACTATTATTGTATGCAAATTCAATAAGAGATAAATGGTCATCCCAAACTCTTCTGAAAAGATCTCCAAAAATGTGTAGTAAATTGAGCTCCCTTGTCTGATATAATAGAGATTGGAGTCCCATGTAATCGCACTATCTCTTTAACATACAACCTTGCATAATCTTCAGCTGTATAAGTGGTCTTGACTGGTAGAACATACGCTGACCAGGTTTCGGATGCTCTACTTTTACTTGTTGACAATTCGGACAATGAGCTACAAATTCTGCAATGTTCCTTTCATGTAACCTTGCCAATACATCTCTTCCAAATTATGGTACATTTTGGTAGCTCCCGGATGAATAGAATACCATGAATGATGTGCCTCTGTCATAATTCATTTCCTTAATTCGTCTATATCCGATACACACCATCCACTTTGGCACTGATTCACTTTCTCTTGTGTAAGATCAAATGCCTTTGTCCAACCTTGTTGTACATTCTATTTCAGCTGAAATACAATAAGATTCACATATTGCTTTTCCTTTACCTCAGCTACAATGAAGACTCTGCCGCCTTTTGCGCTATAATTCTTTCATCTGGAGTTTCAAGAAGACGAACTCCCAAGCTGGCTAGTTGATGTAGATCCTTGACTATACATTGCTTTTCCGTCAACTGACCAGTAGTGGTTCCTATTGTTTTGCGACTTAACGCATCGCCTATCACACTTGCTTTCCCTGATGGGTAATAGTTTCAGCCACCTTCACTGCCTTCAATTTAGGTCTTTCTGCTTAAAAATATACTACAAACTTTTATGATCGGTATATATATCAACGTGAACCCCATACAAGTAGTGGCACCATATATATTTTTATTTTTATTTTATCTTTTTAAAGCAAATTTCACAACTGCTAATTCAAGATCATGTGTGGAGTAATTTCTCTCATGTGGTCGTAACTGTCATGAGGCATAGGCTATTACATTACCGTGTTGCATCAATACACATCCTAAGCCGACTCCTGAAGCATCATAAGATACTGCATATCCCTCTGTACCTTCTGGAAGTACCAACACAGGTGTAGAAGTCAATTTATCTTTCAGCTCTTGGAAACTCTTCTCACATGCGTCATTCCACTGAAACTTGATTGCCATGTGTGTTAGCTTTGTTAAGGGTGCAGAGATAGAAGAAAACCCCTCAATAAATCTCCTATAATAACCAGCCAATTCAAGAAAACTATGAATCTCGGTAAGCATCATAGGCCTCAACTAATTTTTCATCGCTTCTATCTTTTGTGTATCAACCCTTAGTCCTCCATCCTATACAATGTGACCCAAGAACGCTACGGATTTTAACCAAACTCACATGGAGAGAACTTTGCATATATCTTATGGTCACAAAGAATTCGTAGCACCTGTCGCAAGAGTAAACCAAAATAGCATCTAAAAACACTGTCACGAAGACGTTTAGAAATGGCTTGAACACCCTTTTTATCAAACCCATAAAAATAGCTGGTGCATTTGTTAGCCCAAATGACATAACTAGAAATTCATAGTGACCATACTGTGTTCGAAAAGTTATCTTGAGTATATCTTTTTGTCTAACCCTTACCTGGTGATATCCTGATCTCAGGTCAATCTTTGAAAAGCATTTGGCACCCTGTAATTGGTTAGGTAACTCATCGATCCTGGGGAGGGGATATCTAGTCTTAACTGTTACCTTATTCAGTTGTTGATAATCAATACGCACTCTCAATGTGCCATCTTTCTTCGGTACATGTAGCACTGGTGCTCCCCCAAGGGGGCATACTAGATCTTATGTATCCCTTGTCCAACAAGTCTGTTAATTACTCTTTTTAATTTCTGTAACTCTGATGGAACTATTCTATATGGAGGAATAGAATGCCTGGAATCACATCAATACCAAACTCTACTTTTCATTTCAGGAAACACATCCAGGAATTCATTTACTACTGGAATCGATTGAAGAGTTGGTGGCTTCACATCAGTATCCTGCACCATTACTAGGTGGAATATGTATCCCTTTGGGTATCATTTTCTTTATCTTAATATAGGAAATGAATTTTCCTCTTGGTGCTCCCACATTGCCCTTGCATGTGGAAAATGAAAAGGAAAATGTAACTTCTTAGCTCGGTAATCTACTGTCGCCTAACAAGAAGTCAACCAATCCATACCCTTATAACATCAAAATCTACCATTTCTAGTTCAATAAGACCAACCAGTGTATCATAACCACAAACAGTTACTATACAATTACGATATACTCTTGTAACTACAATAGATTTACCAACGGGTGTAGAGTCTTCAAATGGCTTAACTAGTAATTCTGGTTTTCTTTCAAAAAAAAAATTTCCCGCCATCAATGGAGTCACATATGATAATGTAGAATACAGGTCAATCAATGCATATACCCCACTGTCTGTGAACCCCGAGTCCCACTACTTTGCCCAACTTGACTGCCTCTAAACCCTCAAAATTGGGATGGCGTACTTGCTGTAGGGTAAGAAAATGAGGGTCTCGGTGGTCTATTAAAAACCCGAGGCCTAAATTCTCCTTGGGACACTGTGATGAATTGTCCCATAGGTCTATCCCTCTTGGACGACCCTCTTTTAAATTTTTGTGCCCTTCTCCTTTGTCTCTGATTCTCCATTTTCTGTGCAAAGGCTTGTATCTCGCTATATCCATATCCTTGTTCAAAGAAGTAATAGTACAATCCCTCACCAACTATGGCTGCAACCTGTGCACATACCGATGGACTCTGCCCTCCATTGTGGCTACTACATTAGGAGCATATCGAGTCAAAGAGTTAAACTGGAGACTGTACTCCTTGACGCTCATATTTCCTTGACGAAGATTCAAAAACTGATCTGTACGAGCCTCTCGGATCTCATATGGGAGATAATGATCAAGGAATGCCATTTTAAATTCCTCCCAACTAGCTGGAGGTACGCCTATACCCCTAGATCATTTCCAATCTTCGTACCATAATATAGCCTCGCCTTTTAGTCTATATGCTGCAAGTTCAACTGTTACTATACCAGTCACATACATAACATCTAGAGCCCTGTTTTATTTGGTCCACGAAATCCTATGAGTCTTCATTCAAATCTGACCCGGTGAACATGGGAGGGTCTAATTTCAGAAAATCCTGTGTCCGTCGACTAGCTGCCCAATCCGCACCATCACTGCTTGTCATTGGACCTACTTGTCCTTGATTCAGTGCAGCAACTATACAAGCAACTATATAAGTCAACATTTGCACTACATTTCTTGGATTCTTCTCAGTATCATTAACATGTGGTTCGGCAGGTTCTTCTCTCCTTCTCGGCTCTTCTGGAGCTGGAAAAGTAGAAGAAGCCCGCGATGCAAATTTAGTTTCAGCCCCACCCTGACTAGCTTGGTCAGATGGTGATATACTAGTTCCTTCTCCGTCAAACATATCAACCTTCTTACCTTTGTCCCTACCTTGTCTTGTAATCAACATTTTACTATATCAAAGAAAACCAATTCCATTGGTCAGATACGATTCTACTTACAATATTGGCTCTATTGCACGATCTAAGAAATGAAGAAAAGAAACAACACCTACATGTACCGTAGCCTCCTACTTATAAATGTGGCACACAACACATCCATAAGCAAGACTCTACTCAGACACGGCTTTGTAGACACCCTTAGGATGACCTGCTCTGATACCACTTTTGTCACGCCTCGAATTCCAACGGGGCGGACTGGCACTCGAAGCCGTTGAGGCCCGAGAGAACCAATCTTTACTCATGTACATTCATGTGCATGTCTCTGAATGAATATCATTCTGTCTCATGTAACTTATAACATACCAATGACGGAAGTCATAGAAAACACATGCTATATATGAAACTTGGTCGTTAGGGCCATCAAGTCAAATGGACATATATCTCTTACATTCTTCTTCCCACATACGTCTACAAAGCCTCTAACAGATACATGTACATAACCAACCTACAGTCGGGACAAGTTCCCACTTTAGACTAACTTTACAATCCAAAATAAATATACACATGTGACTCGAAAAGCCCCGGACCAACTGGAGCTCACCAACTGTCTGCAGATGATCTGTACTCTACTGTGGTGGTCTACTAGCACCTGTGCCTGCAGCAAGTAAGGTGGGTCAGTACGAAGAATGTGCTGAGTATGTAAGGCTATAAGAAGCTGCATGAAACTTAAAACCCTCAATGGACTCAAATACATGAAAATAGTCAATATGGATAACCCACCGTTCTGTATGTGTGGAAACATGTACCTTATATTCATTACTTTCTTTACCTTTATGTACATTACCATCAATATTTATAACCGTCAATATATATATATATAACCATCAATATAATACCGTCAATATATAACCCGGGCCCAACTGATCAGTGGGAGAATAATATAATAATCGGGATCGACATCATGCGATTGTTCTTTTCATCCCATGGATACCACCCGTAATATTGGGATCGTCATCATGCAGGTGTTCCTTTCACCCCATAGATACCACCCGTAATATTGGGATCGTCATCATGCAGGTGTTACTTTTACCCCATGGATACCACCCGTAATATTGGGATCGTCATCATGAAGGTGTTTCTTTCACCCCATGGATACCACCCATGAAAACAACTAATTATGCATTACTTCATTCTTTAGCTATAAGAGTGATACATTATTGGTTGTAACATTGTGGGAACATGGGAACAATAGTCAATGAATAAGAGACATGTGAATAACAATAGATGAAAACCTGAAATGATATACCTTAGAACATTTCGGAATGGAACAAGTACAATGACAATGTGAACACTATGTGTTGCAGAAGGATACAGAAAGAGTAACCTTACATACCTTATCTTCTCAATATGAATACAAAGTCCTATATGTGATTACGATAATCCAGCTCCTTCCTTATGTTTTACCCTACAACACAAGTAAATAACGGAGCTCACGTTAACAATCAACTACCTTACAAGTGCATAAGATGACAATGAGTTACATGATTGCCCTATAACGTCATTTCCCCCTTTACAATACCATTCACGACATTATCATACCAACAATACCATAACATTTCATACATTGACCAAGACACTATAAACCAATAGCATTTCACACCCAAAGTTATATTTTACACTTTCCCTTCAACACTACGTTACCTTTTCTCCGTCAAGTCACTCAATAGCTTTCCGTCAAGTCACCCAATAGCTTTCATAATAACATATTAACAACAATCCATAATTTATACCATTCAAAATACCTCCGGTATACTCCTTTAAAGTCATTCAAAAGGTACCATAAGTTGATAATTGCATCCATAAAGGGTACAAGGGCTTTGGGGGGTCAAAGAGATGCAAAAACATGCAAAACGAACTTCTGGGCTGACCTGCGAAGCCACCTGTGCAGGTGGTTGAGGTACATCCGCAGGTGCCTCTTGGTAGTGTCTAGAGTCACCTGCGTTGGCATCTGCACCCGCAGGTGCCCCACCCGCGAGGGCGGATGCCCGTTTCAGTCTCCGAGGGTCATTTTAGGGTCCTTTTTCGCACTGAATGAAAGACATTAGTTGAAATTAAGAATAAATATGTGCATGTTTACTGGATATCCAATGGAAACGAAAGGAGGTTTATTTATCATAACTAAGATTATCTTAACATATTTTATATCATATTAGATGTCAACAAACAGCCATGGTTTCACAACTTACATAAACATCACCAAAACTACATTTTCCTTTCAATACGCGACCGGTTCCATGTACAATTTCACTACAATAATTCCAAATGTTACACACAAAGAGAAAGCAAGTTAAGGACATAACCACATCTTACATGTTGATATTTAATCCATCAAAGTCACTTCCTTCAAGACCACAAGTCCACTTCCAAGTTTACAAGGCAAAACCCTTTATCGATTAAGCAAAAGTACACTGTTTGACACATAGTGAACTGTCCAACACTTTTCCAACATAACCAACATGATTTATACACCATATTAAGCATATAATATATTGAACCATAAGATTTAACACTTACCAATACTTACAAAGAGATGATCTTGCCCAACCAAGTGTGGTTGCCTTAGGGTTTGGTTGAAGAGAAAATGTTGTGGAAAATTCTAGAATGAGACATGTGTGTTTCAATGAATAAAAATCTGATTTTTTTGCCCTTTTATAATCCTCATGTTCATCCTTAGCCAAACAAGTAATCAATAATTGATGGTTTACTTGGTTAAAAGGAAGAATGGGTCATTTTACCCATTTTGGGCCATGTCTTTTGGTCAATTATTGGGCCTTTATTGAGCCCATTAACACATGACTATAATTCAGCCTAATAACCTTCATGAATAATATACCATTTATCACAACTTAATTAATTCCATGAACATTGGGGTAGTCACTTGAGTTCAGAAATGTACGGGGTGTTACATTCAACTGGCGTATCATTACCATTTACACCGCGTGAGCTGAGCACTTCAAAGATCAACTTATGTGACAACCCGTGCTACTCTTTGAAATCTCCTATGATCATGAAAGTAAAGGTAACTGAGGCCTCATCTATGGAGGAGCAGCTTGCAAACTTGGCGAAGGCGATTGAAGGTCTGGCCAAATTTGTGCAAAATCAAGACACTCGGATTGATAAGTTGGTGGATAGAATGGAAGGTTTAATAGATGGAGATTCTAGCCATGAACCTGGAAAGGCTCTAGAAGTTCATGAGATAGAACATCCTATGAAACAGGCACCAACTACTAAGGAGTTGCCAGTCACTTATGAGGGAATGATCCCAATTGATCAATTGAAAGAGTTCATCAAAGGGACCCTCAAAGATAAGTACAACGTTGCCACCAAGTCTTCCCTGATGTATCAAGCCCTATACAGCTAGGATTGATAGCTTCAAGATGCCTGCCGGCTATCAACCCCCAAATTTCAATAATTTGAGGGCAAAGTGAATCCAAAGAACCATGTCGCGCACTTTGTTGAGACATGTAACAATATTGGAACCTATATAGACTATCTCATCAAGCAATTCGTTCGTTCCTTTAAGGGAAATGCCTTCGATTGGTACACGGACCTCGAGCCCAATTCTATTGATAGCTGGGAGCAACTGGAGCATGAGTTCTTGAATCGCTTCTATAGCATGAGGCATATAGTGAGCATGGTAGAACTCACAAATACTCGTCAAAGAAAGGATGAGCAAGTTATTGACTTCATCAACAAATGGAGAAATACGAGCCTAAACTGCAAAGATAGGCTCAATGAAACTTTCGTAATAGAGATGCGTATCCAAGGAATACACTGGGAGCTTCTCTATATCTTGCAAGGAATTAAGCCAAAATCCTTTAAAGAGTTAGCTACCCATTCTCACGACATGGAGTTGAGCATGTCTTCTGGTGGAAAAGGAGTAGCACCTATCCATGACCCTCGAAACAGAAAAGACAAGCAGGAACCCAGAAGATGAAGCAAGTTTGTCCCCAAAAGCAACAACAAAGAATTCATGAATGTCAACATGTCTCCTGTGAAGTTCACCACAAAGGTAAGCAAAAAGCAAAGCGTGAAGACAACTTCTCAAGCAAGTCCAAATCTGAAGTTGACTTTGAAGGAGATACATGAAAAGGAATACCTTTTCCTTGATTCTAAAGTTTCTGAAATTTTTGATCAACTTCTTGAGCTAAAACTCATTGATCTACCAGAAATAAAGTGGCTCGACGAAGTTGGAAAAATTGATCACCCAAACTACTGCAAATATCATAGGATTGTAGGTCACCCTCTGGAGAAATGTTTCGTCTTCAAGGACAAAATCATGCAATTGGATAACGAGAAGAAGATCGTGCTTGATGATAAGAATGCCAGTTCTCATCAAATCTCCATCAATTTTGGCTCGCTCGATCCGGTCCAAATACGTTTCAAAGATCATAATGAGGAGCCATTGGAGCATGATAAGTTTCCAGTTGATGAAGGTGATAATGAAGGTCAGATTTTGATTACTAGGTGGAGACGCAACAAGATGAGTCTACGAAAGGAGTCATCCAAGTAGCCAACTATAAGGAGCATAGTGAGGAAACTGAGGAAGCAGAAATTAGTTAAGCATTCGAAGAGGACGAGGGTAGTGGAGCATCACCACCAAAAGCCATGACGTCCTGTGACCTTGGAAGAATTCTTTCCAAGTTGGTTCTGCGTAAAGACTGGTTAAATCAACCTTGAGGCATCTTGTTTCAATACTGGCAAAAGAGAAACGATGGATGAAAGCCTATCAATGGAACCTCTTTCATCTTTTGAAAAGCCTACTGAATCCCTTCTCTAAGAAGCACATGTATGTGATACAAAAAACACATTTACAGATGATGATCTTATGTTAGGTGAAATACTACACAATCGTCCCTTGTATATGGTTGGTCATATTTTAGAGAAGAAGATAAATAAAATCTTGATAGACGAGGGATCTGGAATTAACATCCTGCCTTTTCGCACAATGAAGGAACTTAGCCTCACAACTGATGTAACTTATGGAAAACTATTTGATGATCCAAGGGTTCAATCAAGGGGGTCAGAGGGCCATAGAATCCATCAAATTAGAGATCCATAAGGATGATTTGCGATCGAATGTATTAATGCATGTGATCAATGCCAAGACTTCATATAACATATTGCTTGGTAGGACTTGGGTACATAAGAATAAAATTGTTTAATCCTCCTACTATCAATACTTGAAGTATCTTGAAGACGGAATGGAAATAAAGATAGCTGTTGATGATATGTCATTTACAGAAGCTGAATCAAACTTTGCAGATGCGAAATTCTACTTGAAGAATTATGCTGTGAAGAAGAAAAGGGTCGATGACGTCAGGACAACCAAGTGTGATGATCTTGTAGCTAAGAAGGTCGAGGTAGGTTTCGAAAAAGTCATCATTAAGAAGCCTTCCTTCACTTCGAATAAAGGGAACGTCCCATCCTTGAAAAAGAAGGCAACTCCTGTGCTTCTCTATGTACCAAAGGTAAGAAAAAAGGAAGGATAATCATCTAATGTCAAAAATAATCTACTAGGGGGGCTAACTCCTTCGATCAAGTGGATTGATACAATAAACCTGTCCTCAAAGCTACTTGGAGAATTTGTGGCTCGAAATCCACTGGGAGATATGACACTCCCTACGAAGCGTATAAAAAAAGGCTTCGATCCAAATGCTTACAAGTTATTTCTAAAGGCTGGATATAATCCTAATGAGCCATCAAAGTTGGGAAAACTCCCATCAGAAGCTACTACCAGAAAAGCGCATGAAGTCTTGGGGTACACGCCACCAAAGCCAGTTCGTATCTCCATAAGAAGGGCAGTTAGCTACCACATCACCGTGGAAGAGGAGACTACCACTTCCAATAAAAGGCCTTCTGTATTTGATCGACTTGGAAAATCAACCATAAGAAATTCTGTATTCGAGAGGTTGGGTCCACTGAAGAAGAAGAGTAACAAGCATCGGAGAAGCTATCAAGGCACGAGAATGCTTTCTTCACCTAGAATCCAAAAGGATTTCCAAAGTTTGATTCCTTTTAGAATGAGGCAACAAATGAAACTTGTGGTTTTATGCAAGGAGGTGTTAAAGTGAAAAGGCTCATACTGTGGTTTATACCAAGGAGCGTGAGGAAGAAGAAGAAAATATAGGCTATTTATATCATATTACAACTCAAAGTGAGAATGATACCTCATCACAAATAAAGGTTGACGAAGAGTTGGAAGATATTTCCTAGTGTTACCATATATATGTCAATGATGATGATCCTCAAGAGGAGAAAGATGTGGGAGATGCTCCATCAAAACTTGAAGAAGGAGTAAATACCACAATATATCCCTTAAAGGAAGTTAATCTTGGCACTACTGAAGACCCAATACCAACTTACCTGAGCATTTTTCTCGGAACGAATGAAGAAATCACTTATATGGCATACTCAAAGAATATAGGGATGTCTTCGCTTGGAATTGCTAGGAGATTCCTGGCTTAGATCCAAAAGTAACAGTTCATTAGTTGGCAGTCAAGAATGATGCTCATCCTGTTAAGCAGGCCCAAATATGCTTTAGACCAGACTTAGTTCCATTGATTAAAATGAGATTAACAAACTCATTGAAGCTGGATTTATTCGCGAAGTTAAGTACCCCACATGGATATCAAGCATTGTTCCTATGCGGAAGAAGAATGGTCAAATTTGAGTTTGCGTTGACTTCACGGATCTCAACAACGAATGTCCTAAGGATGAGTTTCCAATCCCCATTCTAGAGTTAATGATTGATGCTACTACTGGTTTTGAGGCAATGTATTTCATAGATGGGTCATCCGACTATAACCAAATCCGTATGGCACTAAAGGATGAAGAGCTCACTGTATTTCACATGCCTAAAGGTATTTATTGCTATAAGATGATGCCTTTTAGTTTGAAGAATGCTGGTACCACTTATCAAAGGGATATGCAAAACATCTTTTATGCCCTGCTCCATAAAAATGTTAAATGCTATGTGGATGACTTAGTGGTAAAGTCCAAAGGAGGAATGACCACTTGAAAAACTTAAGAATGGTATTTGAGTTGCTCCGAAGATATCAACTCAGGATGAATCCATTGAAATGTGCCTTTGAAGTTACTTCTGGAAAGCTCCTTGGTTTCATTGTACGACACTGAGGAATTGAAATAAATCAAGCCAAGTTTGATGCAATTTTAAAGATGCCCGAGCCTCAAAACATTCATGAATTAAAAAGTCTTCAAGGGAAACTAGCATATTTAAGGAGGTTCATCTCAAATTTAGCCAGAAAATGTCAACCATTTAGCCATCTCATAAAGAAGGTGCCCCTTTCGAATGGGACCAAGCTTGTAGTAAGGCCTCTGAAAATATCAAATCTTACTTGATGAAGCCTCCAGTTTTTGCGGCGTCTATACCTGGAAAAACATTGATTCTCTATATCACGGCACAAGAAAGGTCAGTTGGAGCACTATTGGCTCAAGAAAATAGTGAAGGTAAAGAGAACTCTCTTTATTACCTGAGCAGAATGATGACACCAAATGAGCTGAATTATTCACCGATTGAAAAGTTGTGTTTGGCGTTGGTATTCTCAATCCAAAAGATGAAGCACTACTTTCAAGCTTATGTTGTTCCTCTGGTGTCTAGAGCGAATCCCATCAAGTTTGTAATGTAGAAACCAGTCCTCACTGATCGACTTGTAAGGTGGTACCTTCAGTTTCAACAATTTGAGATAGTGTATATCTCTCAAAAAGCCGTAAAGGGACAAACATTAGCAAACTTCTGACAGACTACCCGATACCTGATGATTGAAAGCTAACTGATGAACTTTCTAATGAGGATGCAATGGTTATTAAAGTTTGACTTTCATAGAAAATGTACTTTGATGGTGCCGCTCATCCAGATGGAGCTGGTGCTGGCGTGGTGTTTGCCACTCCACAAGGAGAGGTCCTCCCATACTCTCTTACCTTGACAAACCATTGCTCCAATAATGTTACTGAGTACCAAGAGTTAATACTTGGACTTGAAATAACTGTCGACATGAAGCAACTACAATTACAAGTCTTTGGTGACTCTCAATTGGTGATCAAACAACTCTTGGGAGACTTTGAAGTCAAAAAGCCCGAGCTACGCCCATTTTATAATTATGCTCTAAAGTTGAGGGATGGCTTGGAGAAGTGACCCTCCAACACGCACCAAGATAGAAAAAATAAGCAAGTCGATGCCTTGGCTACTTTAGCTTTAACCCTAACTCTTCCGAATCAAACATGAGTTACAATCAGTCAAGAATGGGTAGTAGCACCGTCGGATGAGGATGAATATACAAGAAACAAGCTTGAGCATCTTGTTGCTGTGTCTGAAGACGTAAAGGAAGATTAGCGACAACCAATTATTGACTACTTATGTTATGGAATACTTTTAGAAGATCTAAGGAGAAAGACTGACATTCGTCGTCGCGCACCTCGCTTCCTTTACGATAAGGACACATTATACAGAAGATCATTTGAGGGAGTACTCTTGTGATGTTTGGGAGAGGAAGAAGCAGTTCAAGCTTTACAGGAAGCACACTCGAGAGTATGTAAATCTCATCAGTCTAGACCAAAGCTCCACTTTCACATAAAAAGAATGGGATATTATTGGCCAACGATAATGAAGGATTGCTTAGACTATGCTAGAAGGTGCAAGGCTTGCCAATTTCATACAAATTTCATACATCAACCTCCTGAAATATTACACCCAACTATCGCATCTTGTCCATTCAACGCTTGGGGATTGGATGTCATTGGACCACCGCCAAAGTCTTCTAGTGGACATTCGTACATCTTGGCTGCAACAGATTACTTCTCAAAATGGGTCGAAGTTGTTGCTCTTAAAGAAGTAAAGAAGAAAAATGTTGCGAACTTCATTCGAGTGAATATCATCTGCCATTTTGGAATTCCTCATTATATAATAACCGACAATGGTAAGTCATTTGATAACAAGCTAATGAACAAGATTTATGATCTCTTTGATTTCAAGCAGCGTAAATCTTCTATGTACCATGCTACTGCCAATGGTCTAGCCGAAGCATTCAATAAACTTTCTACAACCTATTGAACAAATTCATCTCCAAATCCAAACGAGATTGGCACGAACGAACTAAAGAAATTTTATGGGAATATAGGACGACGTATCGCACACCGACACAAGCAATCCCATACTCACCTGATTTTGGAGTTAAAGCAGTCCTACCGCTTGAGCGTTAAATGCCTTCTTTAAGACTTGCAATTCAAGAAGGGCTCACCGAATAAGAAAACACTCGACTATGTCTAGCAAAGTTAGAAGCTCTTGATTAGAAGAGGTTAGAGGTTCAACAAAATCTCGAATATTATCAAGCCCGTCTATCTCATTCTTTCAACAAGAAGGTTCACATGAGGTGCTTCCAAGTTGGAGACCAAGTCCTTGCAGTAAGGAGGCCCATCATCACTTTCCATAAGTCTGGGGGCAAATTCGCCTCAAAGTGGGATGGACCATAAGTCATACAAGAGACATATTCAAATGATGCTTACAATCTTGCCGATGGAGATGGAGTGAAAATTGGTCCTATCAATGTTAAGTTCTTGAAGAAATACTATCCATGATGTAAGATGACGCTCCTTAAGGCACGAGCCTAAACTGCATGTCCACTCCTGAACCGCAAGAGTATAAATTGTGTACGGTCCCCCCCAAAAAATATCCGCTAGGTTGAAAATATAGAAAGAGGCGACCTAGGCAAAATTTAGGACACAAAAAAAATATATAATTAAAAAAAAAAAATCACTCCCCCAGAACTACGTTGTGACTTGATCCTCTTCATCGAGGTACATAGGCGCTTAGAATTTCATTCTAAGTTCAGTTGCATGAGTGTCAAAATAATGTTCCCACTTGATCCGCTACATGAAAGTTAAGTCTGCAAGTATTCTCGTCAAACTTTGGACTTACACCAAATATTTATGGCTCAACGGGGGTAGACCTTTAAAAAAAATGATGAGCTCCTTCAATGTGATTTGGAATGCTCAAGTTCTCCAAGCCTACAGTTGAGGATGTACATCTGCCAAGCCTGCAATTTAAAGTTAAACATCTACAAGTATGCAAGTTAGAGGCTTCCATTCACAAGGCCTTCGAATTAAAGTTTCAAGTCCACCACGGTTGGTAGACAAAGACGTGAAGTCGATGATTAACAAAGTTTATAGGAAGTCAAGGCTTAATGCTAAATCATCAATGCATCGAAATAAACAAACAATTCTTGAAGCTAAAACATAAGAGAAATATTGAAAGGAATGCGCAAAATAAAGCAAAGTAAAAAGGAGTTTTATTGCTACTAATAATGTCAACTAATCAATAAAATGCTAAATGAAAACAAGCAGAAAGTTCAAAGAAAAAGAAGCATCTCCTAAGGCTAATCTAAACATAGCTTATAGTTAACTAAATCTTGGAGAGTAGCCTCTAAGCCTTGCTTTTTCTTTTTTACATCATTCGTGGCATTTGCTGTCGCTAGAGAAATATCAGCGCACTTGATGAAATCTTCTTCAGCAGCAAAAACTTTAAAGTTGACCTCTTCAGCTTTTTACTTGACATCATCTCGGTGAGCTTTTAACTTCTTCACCTTCTTTCTCTCCTTCTTAAAGAGATTTACAGGCAGCAGATACTTCTTCAGATTTCTCATCCCTTTCCGTCAACACAAGTTCAAGATGCTCCTTGGCCTTAAATATGGCTCTGACTTTTCAATTTCTATGGCTTTATCAACAATGGTCGATCATGCTTGGTCATAGGAAGTGGAAAGCTTGAAGAAAGACCCCAACAGATTTTGCAAAGGGAAAACATCCACACCCATTCCAATCATTTCATTAAGTACGACTTCGAAATCATCTTTGATAGAAGAAGCATAATCCGCAGTAAGGCCTGTGAGTTTGGTGCGGATGCTAGCCCAATCTTTCATAACGAAGTCCCTTTTAAGTTCTGAGACAACCTTCTTCCAATAAAAAACGGACATGGTTACCGTTGGTCGTTGGTGGAAGTTTGATTCTACATTTGCTTTAATTATACCACGAGGAGTCGAAGTAACCTCTTTGGATGGCGAAGGTAACTCTCTTGAGTCTGGCCCTGCTATAGACTCACTACTATCTTATGGCTTACTTTGGTAAGGATCTTCCAAAATTTTAACTTTGCTTGGCAGCAGACATACATAAAAAAAAAACATGATAAGGGAGATATACAATGAAAATTCGTATTCTATGAAATAGTGGAGAAGTTAAGTCATTGATGTCACCCAAATTACACCTATATAGAACCTAACTGAGATTGGGGTCGATCCCATAAGGAATAGGTCGAAATCCAATCAACTTTGTTTGTTTGAGTTACTTGGTAAATAAAAAAATAAGTAAAAGAGGGGTTTTATAAAGTAAACTAGTAATCGTTTGCTGAGGTTGAAATCAAGATGAGAAAAATCACTAGGATTGTGTTCCCCAATAACTTCATAACTTTATAGGTTCTTCGTACTTGGTGTTCTTTTCAGGTATCCAGCAAGCAGAATTGATAGGCTATGTATCGTCTAACTATGTTATGCCCCTTGTAGACGACTATCCTCACGTACAAAGGTTAATGTGTCATGAGTGTTGCTATGCTGGCCCCTATCAATGATCCCAATACAACTTTTCCCGTATCACGGCTCAAAGCTGATTAAACGAAGATAAATCCTAGTCTTGCTGTTGAATCTCTAGTCCTATCCTACAATCCTTGCTACAGTCCAGGGTAGAGACAGAATGAGTCCCAACGCGTGCACTCGTCAGAAAGTAATCAATTCAGAAGAAACAACAACACTTGCCCTAATACCCTTCGAGAAACACCTTGTACTTCGAACTCTACTTTGTTAATCCGCTACAATTCCCACAACCTAGTTATTGAGTTTAGTTACTCATGATTGTATGAACAAAATAATCATTCCTGAATGAAAATATTAATTGAAGCATACAAGAATGAATAAACTCCGAAATCTCAACTTTAATTAAAACCGTAAAAATCAATATTCGTAAGATCCCAAGAAAGTGCCTTAGAATCCCATAAAATAGTGTTATAGAATAATAATAATGTCAAACTCATAAAAATAACCCTAAAAGAGTATTTACAGACTTAACAAATTCTATCCTAAATAAAAATAGGAAACTTGTGTCGGCTGCCTCGGACAAGAAGAACATACGAACGTGGGTTGAACCCACGATCGTGGCTTTCTGTCGTCTAATCCTTGTGTTAAAAGTCCTTCAACTGTTCAAAGTTGGATCTGCTTCCCACTATCATATTGTACGATCGTGCAATTAACTCACAATCGTGGGATCCATCATCTGATCCTACTACACTTGACTTCTGCAGGTTTACTTCTCTTACATGTCACGATCTCAAGGTACGATTGTGACATGATCCTACGATCATGTAATCCAGTCGTCTAATGGACTCCTGAGTATGGCATCTCTGGTTCAATCCTACGATAGCCTACCTACGATCATGATTTGAAACCACGATCGTGACGTGGCTCGTCAGATGCCTCTTTCTGTCCAGTTTTTACCTTATTCTTCTCTGAGTCCTTCAGGCCTGCAAACACTCAACAAACACATTAAATCCACAAAATATACCTTTAAACTTGCAACTATCCCTTGTTTTAAGCGTCTTAAGTGCCGTAAATCTGCGGTACATCAACACCCTCAACTTAGAACGTTTGCATGTCCTCGGGCAAATAAAATCCTAACCAATATAAGACTCTTAACCTAGAGTTCAATAAAGGTCACTATGGCAGTCAACTTCCTTAAAATATGCATGCAAACTAATACATGTGTTCAACACCCTCCGTTCTCATAAAAAACAACCAATGCAGTGTATGCGCTATACAAGTACTAAAACACAACGGGGTCAGGATATAGCAGTACATTGTAACTAGGCAATCTAACACATTGACCAATACATTACCTACACAAAAAACAACTAGATTATACCCCCTATGCCCTCACAATAAAGAAGTCCCTAATCACTCAGTATATGTAATGAAATCTACACTGAGTCTAAATCAAATCTCTCACTCTAAAAAAGAAGTCCGATTGCTCGCGTTTTGATACCATAGGCTTGCTTTTATTTTCTACACTTCAACGTTCATATGTCGGGTTAGGATCACTATAGGTCTTTCTAGGCTTGGGGACAGGTGTGGTATATTTGGGTAAAGTAACTCAATCCTCCTTGGCACTCCCCTATTTTTGGCTCCACTTTTCCTCCTCTTCTTTATTTACCTCTATTTTCTCCATTTATTTTGTTTTCTTTTTTGGACCCCGGGTGCGGCTTTACTTTACACCTTTCACAACTATTATTTTTAAATTTTTTCTTTTTTTTCTTTTTCTTACCGTACCCACGTCCTTTTTCTTTCTTTTCAATACTTAAACTTCATACCCAATTTTTACGCACCCCTATACAATAGCCACCCTCAACTTAGGCAATTTGCCTGAGTTGAGGAGCACACTGTCTAAGGAGGGACCAGGGCCAAAGAAGGTTCATTGTAAAAATGGGAAGGCGTCATGGGTAGTTCCAAGAAACAGTCTAAGGCTCAACATTTGGGTTCAAGGGATACACATCATTTGGTAGGTCATTTAGGCTAAAGTGGGCTACTTCAAACACGGCCTATGATCCTTTTCTAACCTTTAATCCTACAGCTTTTAGCGAGACTAACCGGGCAAGTTCTAGATCACACACACACATCGACTAGGTAATACATCTCACTCACTCATGGATCAGGGTTGTTATCTAAATTGCTACCTATTCAGCTCATGTAAGGTCTGTCAGGTTGTCCTATTTACAATCCTAATGCCATATCTAGATCCTAACATCGGTTTCAGTACAAGCTATGCGAACACTATATGAAAAAACATATTTTAGGAGGAGTGTCATTTAAAACAATTTGAAAATAGGTAAGCATGCTTAACTCAGCCAAACTGTACTAAAGTTCTCTTTTATTACTCTAAGTTACACTACAATGACTAAACACATCACAATAACAATTTCAAACATAAAAACACCTAAACATGCTAGTTCTAACTATGATAGCACAACCGAGGGAAAAGAAACACGGCAACAAGAACCCTTGGCTGTAATATACCCCCACCCCCAACTTTGAAATCATGTTATGTCCCCATTACACAAAATCACATAAAAATAAAAACTAGGGTAAAGGGCATACCTGGGGTACTCTAGGCACCGATGGAACTCGAGTCACATGGGGATGCATCTGGGTCTCCCATAGTGACATC
Organism: Capsicum rhomboideum; assembly: GCA_031232105.1. Lineage (NCBI taxonomy): Eukaryota > Viridiplantae > Streptophyta > Magnoliopsida > Solanales > Solanaceae > Capsicum > Capsicum rhomboideum. The sequence continues at coordinate 38,030,556 of CP124715.1, read as the reverse complement.
AACAGGAGTGGCCCCGGCACTTGCAGTCTCGTAGGCCCCACTAGTGGCAGGAGCACTCAAATCAATGTTAACCCCAACGATGGTCGGGGTACTCAAAGGAACAAATACGAGGGTCGTCTCTGAACCCTTTCCCATAGTCTCACCCTCTAAAATAACTCCCTCAGAGGTCTCCTCAGTAACTCTCTCCTTCCTTCTTCTCTTCTTGCTAGAACTTTCTCTTCTTACCCGATTCAGACACATCCTCCCTCGGCCTCTTCCTAGGCTCAAGACCTCCATCCTCCTCCTCATCGCCATCTAGTTCAATTTACAGAGCGGGAGGAGTGTAGAACGAGGTGGCCATTGAGAAAATATCCACCTGAATAGATACTGTGGAAGTCATAGGAGGTGGTGGTGGTGAAGGTTCCATATGAAGTCGTGCAGCTACGGTCTGGACCGCTTCCTTCAACTTGATCAACTCTGTCCGGATAGAAACCACATCAGGCGGCTGTACTGCGTCAATTTGGGTCATGAGTCGACCCTCCATACTGTCCATCCATGTCTGCACCACTTGTACAGCTGCCCAAAAGTCATCAGTAACTTGCGGCTTGAACCCTACTTCCAAGTTCCAAATTCTGGCATTGTGTAAGACTTGGTTCCGTAAAATCTCTTCCAACTGAGCGGATGAAATTAAAGTGTACCCTATCGAAACTAATGTCCTAGGATGAGAACCTGCTGGTACGGAAAAATCTGAAGCACCTGTATCTGAAGCTACCAATATATCACCACTCGAGGCATTTCTTCCTAACTCTAAGATCCTCAAACCTCGAACCAGAGTTGTGGGGTTGTGCTTTTCTTTTATCATGGCCAGATCCGTAGTCTTAATAGGCTGAAGAAATTTATCCACTAGCGAAATTTGTGGCACCTCTGCATTTTCCATCAGTTGAGTAACCAAACATGGGAACGACAGGGTGGAGCTACTCTCCAAGGCTCAGTCTCTGATCTCTTACGCAATAATGTGTGGAATGTTCAACTCCAACCTTGCTACAAATAAGGCTACTAGGCAAGCATTAGTCATACCCAATATGTTATTATTTGTTGTGGGTACTATCCGGTGCCTCACAATGGACCACCATGCCCTGGCAAAAAACTTGAGACTCTTCATAGTAATATATGCCCCATTCACCTAAGAGGCATTTACGCCAGCCTTAGCAATATGTCCTGTTAGCCAAGTGAAGTGCATTGTCTTGTTTCGACGGATAACTTTTTAACCTTCTTCAATTCTGAAATTCGGTAATCATACTCCGGAGTCTCTACAGGTGGTGTAAAATCTGCTTTGAATAATACCCTAGAAATAGCCTCAATCAAAATATCAACTTCCTTTCCCGCACCATTATCCTGTCCAACCGGGGCTGCTTTTTCATATCTTTGTCCTTGCCGGAGGGAGTCATATTTTTAGGGTCGTGATATAGTTTGTGTAGAACTCCCTCACGAGCTCTCTACTATAAAGACAAAGTGGCATTGCCATCCACCCCAACTGGTACCGCTGAAAAACCTCCACCACCTCTGGCATCCCCTGTAAAGACTCATTCAATATGCACGGTTCCTCTTGAATGCTCCTCTGTTGGTTCCCATTATCCTTGAGATAAACCCAGTCTATATAGTATTGGCGAGCATTTGGAATAAGCCAACGTCGTGAACCAAGCCTCCTCTGACTAGCTTCTGCCGGAAGATCAGTGTTTGAAGGTGTCGAGTCTGTTGCCTCGTCATCTTCCACAGATTGGGACTCATGATCATCATTCTTACTCCCATCATGTTGGGTGTATTTCATTGTCTCTTCAGACTGGGGAACGTTGATGGGAGTGGCGGCTTCAATAATGGCCTTGGAGATTGTAGCCTCCTTGGCTTTCTTCTGGTGGATATTTACCTGGTGGTGACTTGGTCATCAGAGGAGCTAATATCATACTCCTCCTCTGACCCGTTCACACTTGACCCACTCTCCGAGGTACTTGGTGAGGCCCTCTCCTTTGAAATTCATTCTCGGAGAGCCTTGTCGGAAGCAGCCTTGGACTTGGGTGCCATGGTACCTGTATTTGCAAAACTTATTAGATCACAGTGCAGTATATGTACAGGTTCAGATTCATAAACAGATGATCCAACCTACGAACGTGTAATAAAGGTACGATCGTTCCTTCTAATCGTGGGTTGATCCAGTAAAATTTGACTTGCGGTATAGCCATCAAACGATCACAACCTACGATTGTGCAATGAAGGTACGATCATGCCTTCTGATCGTGGGTTTGATCCTCGAAACTAGCAAAGTCATGTCATATTAGATGATCACATACTACATCGTGTGTTGATGTTACGATTGTGGGATGTGTTCGTTTGATGAACTCCTGAAGATTATCAACCTGTATCCTACAACGATCCAACTTATGATCGTAAGTACAACTCACGATCATGGGTTGTGTCGTGGGACTTCAAACACTACCAGATTTGACCACTTAACATTTGGACCCATAATTTGACCCTTTTTTACCCCACTTTTGACTAGAACTTTAAAGTGTGTAAGCACAACCGGGTACTCTGACTTCCCATGTGTTGTTGAAACCAAACATACCTATTTTCATCTTTCCCCACTTAAATCAAAACAACCCATTGATAATACTTAAGAAAATACCCAAAAATTTTGGTTTAATGAGTGATGTGCACTTACAGTGTGAGATGAGAGTGTTGAAAATAGAGGAAACGATAAGATCCGACTTAAAATCGAAGGTAATAGTCCTTTTAGCCTTAGAAATACTTAGGGTTTTCTATATTTGCTCAAGAAACCGCTTTGAAATCATAAGAAGAGGCCAAGGGAAAGTTTCAACATGTATTTATACCTTTAACCTTTATTTTTGGGTCGGGTCGCAACTTTTAAACTGTCAGGCCTTTCAGACGGAAAGATTGTACGATCGTGATTTGATTATATGATCGTACAATCCTATCGTGGATTGATGAAATCAGAAAACTTACTTGAGAACATACGATCCTTAAGTACGATCGTGGGTTGTACTCATGATCGTGACTCAAGATCGTATGTTCGATGCCTTATTTTGAAGGTTTGCAGGAGTATCATCAGACGATTAAGACCACAATCGTGCCTTCATGTTACAATCATGATACCCAATCGTGGGATGACTCCTTAACTTGTCACCTTGCAGAACTCCCATCAGACAACTGAACCCATAATTGTGTACTCAAGTTACGATCGTACAACCCTGTCGTGGTTCAGTATATAGTCCAGTTCAACACCAATTTTTCTTCTATGGTTTTCTGTATCAAAACAAACATTGCCCTAGAAATTTAAAGTACAAAACATGGGTTGCCTCCCATGAAGCACTTGATTTAATGTCGCGGCACGACTCAGGTTGGCTTGATTACTCAAGCCTCATTCAAGTCCACATCACAAATCATTCGGGTCTCCTTTCCTTTGCCCATATATTATTTTACCTTTTGGCCATTGACTTTAAATTTCTTTCCTTCCTTATTCTTTAATTCAATTGCACCATGGGGGAACACCGTGACCACTCTATATGGTCTATTCCATTTTGATCTTAGTTTGCCAGGAAAAAGCTTCATCCTTGAATCAAACAATAGTACCAAGTCACTAGTAGCAAATTCTCTTCTTTCAATCTTGCGATCATGATACAATTTCATCTTTTTCTTGTACAAGGCTGAGCTCTCATATGCAAGAAGATGAAACTCGTCCATCTCATTCATCTGCTCAAGTCTCAATTTAGCTGCTTCTTGCCATTCTAGATTCAACCGCTTCAATGCCCAAGTGACATGCTTTGCCATACACAAGCTTATATAGAGATGGACCGATTGGTGTTTTAAATGCAGTCCGGTATGACCATAAGGCATCATCCAATATTCTAGCCCAATCAGTCCTATTGGCATTCACAGTCTTCGCCAAGATGGACTTAATCTCTCGATTTGAGACCTCAACTTGCCCCGCTTGTTTGAGGATGGTAAGGTGTTTCCACCTTGTGTTTTACCCCATATTTCTCAAGCAGGTATTTGAACAATTGATTGCAAAAATGGGAACCTACATAACTAATGATAATCCAAGGTGTTCCAAAACGTGAGAATATGTCATTTTTCAGGAAAGCAGTGACACTCTTACCTTTATTATTAGGAAGCATAATTGCCTCCACCTACTGCGATACATAGTCCACAACCACCAAGATATACTTCATACGATGAGAACTCATGAATGGACCCATGAAATCAATACCCCAGACATCAAATAATTTGAGCTCAAGGATCGCAGTCATTGGGAGTCCATGCCGTCTTGAGATTTTTCCTTGCCTTTGGCATTGGTCACATGCCCTAGCATAATCATGAGCATCCTTATGAATGGTAGGCCATTAGTAACCACATTGTAAGATCTTGTGTGTATTCCGTGCACCTTAATGATGACCCCCAACTAGAGACGATGACATGCTTCCAATATACTCATCATCTCGACCTGAGGAATACACCTTCGAATCAAACCATCCGCACACACCTGAAACAAATAAGTCTCATCCCTGAAGAATTTTTTTCACCTCATGCATGAACTTCTTTCTCTGCTGATACATCATATCTTCTGAAACTAGATCACTTGCTAAAAAGTTGGCAAAATTTGCAAACCATGAGATTAAGTCTTATGATGCTGTCAACACCTGCTCGTCTGGAAAAGTATCATCAATATCAAGGTCATCCCTCAGTTTTACGTGGGCTCCTCTTCAAGGAGTGATAAATGGTCGGCGACCTGATTCTCTACCTCTTTTCGGTCCTTTACCTCAAAATCAAACTCTTGTAACAGAAGTACCCATCTAATCAACCTTGGCTTGGAATCCTTCTTTACCATAAGATATCTCAGAGCTACATGATCAGTATGCACAATCACCTTTGTGCCAATCAAGTAAGACCAAAATTTGTCGAACGCAAAGACCACCGCAAGCAGTTCTTGCTCGGTTATCGTATAATTCTTCTGGACTGGATTAAGTACTTTGCTAGCGTAGTAAATAGGATACAAAATATTCTCTCGCCTTTGGCCAAGGACTGCACCTAAGGCTACCCTACTAGCATCACACATGAACTCGAACGGTGAGGTCCAATCTGGCGACACAATAATGAGAGCTGAAATTAACTTCTCTTTTAGACACTCGAATGCCTTTAGGAATGCATCATCAAATACAAACTTCACTTCTTTCTCTAAGAGCTTGCATAATGGATTTGCAATCTTAGAAAAATCCTTGATGAACCTTCTATAGATTCCTGTGTGGCTTAAAAAACTACGAATACCTTTCACAGAAATAGGTGGAGGTAACTTTTCAATTACCTCAATCTTCGCTTTATCGACTTCAATCCCATCCTTCGAAATCCGGTGTCCCAGCACTATGCCTTTTTTTACCAAAAAATGACACTTTTCCCAATTCAACACTAAATTGCATTTTTCACACCTTTGCAAAACATTAGTATGGTGTGCTAAGCATGCATCGAATGAGTCACCCACAACAGAGAAATCATCCATAAATACCTCTATAGTGTCTTCCACCATGTCGGAGAATATAAACATCATGCAACGTTGAAAAGTGGCCCATTCTAATTTTTTATTTTATTTTAAAAAACGCTTTATTAAACCACCAATGTTTATAATACATATAAGTTAATAATACCTCTAATATTGTTGATTTTTTTACCGCTCCTTAAGAGCTCTCACCCTTTTTGCTTCCTGGTGACTTGAATTCACAACCTTAGGGTTGGAAGTCGTGAGGGATGCTAACCATCCAAACAACTAGCATCTTATCAAAAACACAAGTATCCCAATTTTTTGAGTTTCATACCTAAAAAATACTAATCATAATAGAGTATAGAAGTGTTACTTTAGCTATCACTTGGCCATCCCTATGCTACATATAGTTGGCATCTAAAATTTTGGTTATGACTTGATCTCATAGTTTTGAATGGCTAACTTGGTAGTCTCTATTTATTTATTTTTTGCTATGTATATTTATTAAGAAATTTATTAACTAATTATAAAATAGTAATTATTATAAACTTCAAATCTTGAATTCACTGTTGAACCAACAATATCAAAGGGGTGGGCAATTTAAGGAAACTAGGAAGTGACTTGCTGAAAAGGATTAAAATGCCAAGGGATCAAAGCATTGTCTTTTCATGTGTAGGAGACTTGATATTTCATAGTATCTGTTTCTACTTTCTAGCACAGAAAAGAGATAAGGATGATGACCCCATGTAGCCAAGTTCTTCTCTATTCAGTGTCAACATATCATAAATGCAGCCATAAGCCAATTTTACATCAACGTATAGTAGTGTATCGAATTCTGCGCATAGCAAAAATTTTAGTGTACTGATTTTTTTTTTTTTTGTACACTCTAGTACTGTTGTGCTGTTATTTTTAATTTAAGGAAGAATTTATTTTCTAGTCTTTTATAATTTTTAATTTTATGAGCTTTTGACAAGAGATCTTTACGTTTTACACATAAGAGTTCTTCAGTTTTATATATAAGAGATTTGAAAATGTCATTTTCTTCTATTTATTTTGTAAGATGGCAAGAGATCTCATTTTCTCGTAGAGTGTGTTCGGTATGGAGGAAAATGTTTTCCACCAAGACTAGGGAAACAAGTTGTTTCTTACTTATTTTCTTGTGTTCGTTAAACAAGTAGAAAAATATTTTCTAAAAGCATTTGTATATATTTAACACAAAGCAATGAAAACGAATAAGGTTGGGGGAGGGGGGTGGTAATAAAAAAAATTGAATTTTTCTTTCTTTATTTTTTTTGGGGTGGGCTGGTAGGGTGGTGGGGTCGGGTTCGGGCAGTAGGGGTGGGGTAAGAAAAAGATTTTAATTTTTTTTTAAAAAATAAATTAAAAGAAAATTGGAGGTGAGGGCTCGTAGGGGGTGGGGTGAAAATTTTTTTTGGGGGTGAGGGCTTGTAAGGAGTGGAAAATTTTTGGGGGGTGGGTAAGAATATTTTTTTTTTTGGGGGTGGGGGTGGGATGAGTTTTTTTTTTTTTTTGTAGGGAGTGGAGGGTGGGCGGGGTAAGAACTTTTTTTTTTTTTTGAGGGGGGATGGGGATGGGAGGATAAAGGTGGGGGTGAGTGATTTTGAGAATGGTATGAACAATGCAACTTGTTTTCCCTACTTTGATAAAGGAAGTCATTTTTCTTATTTTAAAAGAACTTGTTTGTCTAGGAAAAATATTTTTCAAAATTTTAAGCCAAACGAACATGAGAAAATAGGTCATACCGAACAAACTCGTAATTGTATCCATTTTAATGTTTAATATAACAACATAATACATAAACAAATACTCAACTTTGGTAATAGCTAGCAAGTAAGTACTCCAATTTTGAATATGCATATTTAGACACCTAGAGTGAAAATTTACTTTTAGTATTTTTAGTATAATGAACAAGTAAAATGAACATATGGAGTAAATATTTAAAATTGTTGTTTTCTAATATAATCCTTCACTATCAAAATATGATTACTGCCTTTTCCATTCTCACTTAAAATAAGAGCAATTACACTTAAAAATAAGAGCAATTACCTTGCTTTAATAAGGATGTAGAGCCAGCGTTGTGGTTACTGGTTCTTCAGATCTAGCAGCTTAGACTCGAACTTCATATTGTTGTATTATATTCTTTAATATATTTAAATAATCTGAACAGAAGGTTGCATTTGCCTATGTTAGCAAGAAATTTTTCTTGTTCAGTATTGAACTGCACAATTTTTCCATGATGGTCGTTCCGTTGACCTTGTCATTACCTCAATAAAGTACCAAATCTACTGCCTGAGAACGTAAATCATACATGAACATGAAGTTGCAATTTTGATAAACTACGTACATAGTATCTAGCAGAGATAACAGCACTGTCTGTTGCATACTTGCCTGCTGCGTGGTCCACAAGCAATTTAACAAGTGAAAATTCAAAGAAGAAACCAATACAAACTGGGATGACAAAAGAACACTACCCCTTTTACTCAAGTACAACTACTAGTAAGTTACCGAAAGAACTACTACTACTATAGTAAGTAAACTACACATATTTTTCACCACTAAAGCTTAAGGAACCATCAAGCAACTTGAGACTTTTGGCGTTTCATATACTGAAGGATAGGTTCTTTTACCTGTAGATAGAGATGAAAAGGAACAGAAGAAAACTTAGAAATATTTCCCAAATACTTCATTCATCCAGGATTCTGAACTAAGATTTTCTAGAAAGACTGATCGATGTCATACCGTGCTTGCTTTCCTATGACGTTTGTCCTGACTGGACCTGCTACAGACAATTCCGTACTCATCAGGTTGGTTTGGTTTTCCATTAACTCGTCCATTCTCCTTACCAGGAACAAAACTCTCCCGAGAAGCTACAGGCTGCACAAACATCATATGTAACTATTTGTTACTGGCTTACTGCAGTTTTCTTAGGTGATCAACTGATGAATTACTGCAGATTATTGAGGTAATCCACAAAATGAACTAACCTCAGCTTTGCTTGATGGTGTGTTTTCATGCTCCTTTCTCTTGGAGACAGTCTGATCACTCATGACAGATCCATTCCGGTGTGCATCAGATTTGCCTCTAGTACGTGTGAGATCCGATCCAATAGAGTGGAGTGCACCACAAGTGGACAGGTCTCTAACATTGTTGTCTAGTATCCATAATGTAATATCAGATTTTGTGGTCTAATCTTGATGATAAGTATAGCAGTAACTTGACTAAACGTTATCAAAATTCAGATAGTTAGAATCATTACCTGATTCATGCATGTCAGTATCCTGGGCCATTTATAGTAGTTAAAGCAGAGTTAAAATAGTAGAAGTGCAAGAAACTGTTTACTTATATTTAATTCAAGACTATTACCATACAGTCTTTTGCTAAGACCTTCTTAACTTCAGCCAGCTTTTCTTCAGTCAGATCAGAGTGGATCACACGCTTCCCTGCAACGACAAAATCAGTCTATCGTTGGGTAACTGGTACTTAGTCTTTCTGTTCCATACAAAAGAAGGAAATAGGGTTTGCCAGAGGCAAAGGGTACCTAGTCTGCGGTAGTTCTTAGCCTCAACGAATCCATCTTGTGTCATTTTATCAATTAGCCTCTTCACTGCAGTTTGGTTGGCTTCTCCTTCCAGCTTACTTTGGAGCTTGGCAACAGTTACATAGTTCATTGGAAGAGCATGAAGCAAAGCCTGAAACAAGAGACTGTTTTTGTTAACATGCAATCCAGGAAGTAACATCCAACTTCATGCAAATTAGCATTAGCGAACTATTCACAAGATTTTTATTTAAGCAGTTGAAAGGGAGTTGTTATTCATACTCCCTCTAAAAGGAAAATTATTATTCATACTCCTCTTTTAACTTCACCGGTCTCCTCTCCTTTGTTTAAGTTGCTAAATAGCAATCTGGAACTTCTGTCTCCTCAATCTATAGGACATTATTGGGATATGTACTATTTCCAAAGACCTTAAGAGAGGATAACTATATTATTTCTCTGTATTTTCACAAACGTTATCTTCAAGCGCCCGAATTGTATGACTCTTTATCTACAAACACCCAAGTAAGAAGGTAGTAAAAGCAAACACACACCCCTCAATAAATTAGTCATTATGCAAAAATATATGTTATTTTCTTGAATATAAAGGAGGAAGGCAGAAGGGGCAGTAGTAATTAAGAGATCGATAAGCACTGTATAATCACTTCATATATATTACTGAAATGTGAAGTATTAGTCATGAGGTAAAGCAGTAATGTGAATCACAATCCCTTGGTAATGAACTTTATTTCGGAGGACCACTTCCCAGAGAGAACAGATAAAGAGGAAAAGTAGGTGGGCAAAATCCACTAGCATGTGAATCCATAAATACAGTTAATAGATTACGAAAATATAGACCAAATTTACTGAAGAGGATAGATGTATTTCAGAAGGATATAGATAGCACACATCCATAAGATACTTTTAAGCTCAATTCATATGATATTAATCAGGTTTCACCTTCATGTACATGTAATCTTCACCCTTGCCACTTTGGTTTTGTTTGCCCTCTTTTTCTTCTTTCACAACATCAAACTCATAGTCGAATTGCTGCATTTGAGGAATAAGAAATTTTGGGTGTTGGACAAGGATATATTATGATTCAAGGGAGTAAAGATGTAAACAATTAATGAATTAAGGAAAACAATAAGAAACCTTTTGCTTCTTAATGATGTAAGTGTCTGTGCCAGCAGTTGAAAGAATTCCTTCTTTAACAAGCTTTTCCAAAATATCTAAAATAGAAAAAAAGCAGATTAAGAAACCTTGGATAGCTTAAAAAGCAGAAAGAATACCTTTAATCATCTGATTATTTTACTATGCACAAAAACTTTCAGAATTGGGTATTATATCACTGTTCTCCCTCCTATATAGGAATTCAGGTTGGGAACGCCTTCATCATCTGCTTAAAAGGTCATTTCATTACCTTCAACCAAGGCCTGCAATCAGGATGCAATATTAGGTGTAGGACTGGCTAGTAAATGATGGAGAGACCGACACTTCATTGGAAAGCCAGCAGACGTATCTTACCACTGAGATGTCTGGGAAATTTGAGAGAACGTCTGTCACTTCAACTCTGTCAAGGTGGTATGTACTGATCCAGTCCTTAACCCGACCAAATTGTTGCTCATCTTCTGCAGGATCTTGAGTATCATCTGGAAAACCGATAAACGAATTAGAGTTCTTGATAACCTGGTTCAGCAAGAAAGTCGATAATATTTGCTGCAAATAAAAGTACCTTCATCAACCATATCACCTTTATCCTGAACATTTTGTTTTTCTGTGAAGAAAAAGAAACCTGTCTTTTTAAATTTATGATACTAAAAAATTACTGACAGCGTGAATGCATGTATAAGACCGGTCGAGTAGAGGAATGTGCATTACCAACTGGTGCAACTATATATTGGTCTTCGTCAGAGTCACTGAACTGAAATTGATGGATTTTAACAAAGTCAGTGCATGAACATACTTAAAAGGATAGCAAATAAAGTCCAGCTTTATAAAAATAATTGAGGCAAGGGGAACCATTAATTCACCTCACTATCAGACGAACTGTCATCTCTATCGGCAGAATCAGCTCCCAAGCTCATACCATCATCTTGATTGTCACCATTCTCATCCTCACAAGGATCGAGTACACTCTTAACCTGTGGAAGAAAAGATATCAGTGTGAACTGATTGACTACTGAAAAGGAAACTAGTTATATTCATTTTCCTGTGATCTCGCCCTTACCTTCAGAGCTAACACGAAATGCTTGCTGTTGACATTTCCGACCTCCAATTTCAGAGGATTTTTCATCCATGGATTAACAGCCTCCTCATCAGTGCAGCCTCTAAAGAAAGGAGGCTCATAATCAGCAGGCTGCACAACCAGAAATTCTGTTACAAATGTTTTATTTGACCAAAATATGACAAGCTGAGTGACTTTTGAAGCAAAATGATATTTAAAAGGTGAACTGGAAATAAGTAAGCTAGGAAAACTCTCTGAAATGTGTTTTGATATGAATAAGCAGTGTATTCTGTTCATGAGCAGCCAGAGAAGCATTTATTGACACAACTAGAGGAATCAATTTGGGGCTCAAACTCAAAAATTAACGTAAGCTACAAAATTACAGAAGTGAGATTGACTTTTAATAAGGAGAAATGTTATTTCCTGAATGTCAAAAAGGGACGATAACAAATACAGTTTCTTAAAGACTATGTGCTTACTGATGCAAATATATAATTCACATGGCTACAATTTATAAAAGTTTTACATTCCCCCGAAACTCAAACCTTGAGAGGCAAGCTAAAAGAGGAAAGGGGAAAGGAAAAGAAAAATAGAAACAAACAAAAGTGAGAAAAGGGCATACCGTGACATCATCATGATAAAGAAGCTTCATCAGTATAGTTCGCTGAGAAAAAACCAAGAGAATCGAATCTTAACAACAAGATGATAGTAGACAATTGTCATACGTCAATGAACATGAAACCATGCTTTTTAGGAACAATAGAAAGCTTTACCTCTTCTGGCATCTTATCGAGAGTTCTCATCAACTGAATCAATGTACGAACCATTTTACAAGCAGAATTCCTGAAACATACTTTCCTCTCAACACAAAAGGTTCTTGTAATCCAAAAAACAACCAGCATGAGACTGATTAAAGTAAAAAAATAATTAGACCAATAGGTACCTCATTTGATTGGGTGTTATATCAGTGGTTGAGTTACACTTGAATGTTTCCCCTTTCTTTGTTCCAATACGATTGATATTCATTGACACTTCTTCAGAGTCGGAACTTGAATAACTGAAAGAAACTGCAAGTAGACAACTAAGTGTATAAGCTATTGTCAAAAGCCAGACTACTGAAAGTATCAGCTCTTTTTTTGGCAATTTCTTTGTCTCAGGCACAGCTATGTCCTAGATAGTAATCTAGTCGATTAGCCGGTGCAAACATGATACTACAATACAATTGAAGTCATAATTTAACCAGCTTATCCTGGCTCTTCTTACATGCATATTCCTCAATCATTGGTCCATCAATTGCTTCGCACACACAGAACATAAGTGTTTTCAGATATTTCTTCTGTAATGCATCATAAACACCTAGGAACAAAGAAGAAAGTGGTGGTAAGAAATGACAAGGAAGAAAATTAACTGTAAAGCTCAGTTTGTAAACAAGAAAAAGATCAGCATACCTTTTTCCATCCAATCAATAAGTCTACGTGACTCTGCATCCATTGGCATTAGCTTCTTGATCTTCATCTCTGCTTGTGATGTAAGTATCTAGTAAATTAATTTGAAAAAACTAAATAGATGGATGTTATGAGGAACAAGAATTGTAGAGAAAGGTTACCTAAGGCTGGAACAGATTTATCACTGAAATATTTCTCAGGAAAGAGGCCTCTGATGTAACTAATGTTGAATATAGCAATACGCAGAAGGTTCCTTGTCTGTTTTCGAAAATCATAGAGAAAAAAGTGAATCCAGATAATTAGCATGTAAATAACTCCCCCAACAGTAAACTGAAAAATTTATAAAGTGACAGACAGAAGGTGATCTCACACGAGCACAGTAAATTAGCTTTAGCAGATCTACTTAGGAGGCAATCTGCAATAAATTTACTAGAAAAGCCGCGAAGTGACAGTAGAATATATAGTTTTTCATTTGATAGCAACAAAAAATCATGCGAAATTTTCAGTCACTGAGATACTTCAGCGTCATGAAATTACAAAATAAATCTAGATGATAGCATTCAAAGCAGATAATGTTCGAAGCACCCAAATACCAGGAGACAATACAAATTGAATAAAACAGATGAACTTAAACAGCTTATACTTATTAACTTCTTAGATCACGTTCATTGATCTAGAACACTGTCATACACATTGATTTTTCGATACATACAAACAGATCCAACCTACGATATTCTACAATGACCAAAAGAAAAAAATCTAAATCAACTATCTATAGAGAAACAAGAAAGGTGAGTCAATCGGAATTCAACAGTTACAAACAGAGATTATACATTTATATTTGCGTAGCACATCAATAATTGGTTAAATGAAATAACACTCAACATTAGAAGAGGTTACCAAAAGCCAGAAAACTCTGAAGAACAAACTCAAAATTACACACACACAAAACTAATTCAATCACAAATAAGTATAAAGAATCATTTATCATAAAAATCGAAGTATATTAAACATCAGAAATGTTATACAAGCTATACAACTCTCAAATACTTCGATAGAAAGTGTTTCATCCACATTATATCAAACACAAACTCGTCTAAAAAACATAAATATCTGATCGACACTAAACGGAACAGGGCCAAAATACAACTCTCTTAACGCAAATATGAGATCCATAAATAATTGGTTGAATGAAATAAAGCTCAACATAGAACGAACTCAAAATTACACACAAAACTAACTCGATCTTAAATAAGCTTAAAAAATCATTAATCATAAAAATCAAGTATCCAGAACATCAGAAGTGTTATTTAAGTAACAATCGTAGCTCTATCAAACTATACAACTTGCGAACACTTCGATTTAATGCGTTTCATCGACGTTATATCAAACACAACTCGTCAAAAACGTAAAAAGCTTATCGACGCTAAATAGAACAGAGCAAAAATACAGCTCTCTTAACGCAAATATGAGATCGATCAATAGGTTACAAGAGCCAGAAAGCTCTGAAAAGAGAACTCAAAATTACACACAAAACTAATTCGATCACAAATAAGTATAAAAAATCATTAATCATAAAAATCAAAGTATCAAAAACATCAGAAATGTCATTTAAGTAACAATCGTAGCTCTATCAAACTATACAACTCTCAATCACTTCAATATAATGCGTTTTATCGACGTTATTTCAAACAAAAACTAGCTCATCAAGGTAGTCAAAAAACGTAAAGATAAAACAGAGCAGAAATACAGCGCTCGTTACGAAATCAGTAAGCAAATATGAGATCGATTATTAACTAGTAGTAGCGAATCCTGCTCAGTAATCTCCGATTCCTTCAATTTCTGTGCCACAACCTGAAAAAAAAGAGGAGAAAATCACCGTGAAAATTAAGCAATCAGTGAAGTAATAAGTGAGTAAACGAATTCGAAGAGCGATTTTAAAATGGAAAAAGCGTTTGTTCACCATTTTTGATAGAGAGAAACGAGACTTGAGTGGAGAAATTTGACGAGAAGAGTGCAAGCTTTTGCTGAGCAATGAAGGAGATGGCGGGAGTAGAGTGAGAGTTTTGGTTTATATAGGTAAAGAAGTAACCATGGTTAGATAGGGAACTAACCTATGGTTATCGGAGCAATGCGGAATGCGTGATGTAGTGGCATGTTAAGTAATTTTGGGAAAATGGTAGGGGTTTTCATTTTCAGTTGTATGATGTGTAGGCTGTAGCTATTAGCTCATGTTTTCACGTTTTATCTCTCCCTATTTTTACTTAATTGTAATCAATTTGATTAAGTTCTAATTTGTAATGTCCTAATTTATACGTCACAATTGAAATTTCGACAATCAAATCTCTAAAATTTGACTATGAATTTCGATATAAAAGCTTTAAATTTTTGAATTTTCTTTATATATTTGAAAACTACGTTAAAAGTATCATAAATCACAATAATTCATCATCATCATACCCAGTGTATTCCCACCAGGTGGGGTCTGGGGGGGTAAAGTGTACGCAGTCCATACCACTATCTCAGATGAGGTAGAGAGGCTGTTTCCGATAGACCCCCAGCTCAGAACCGATAACAATAAATCACAATAATTAATAATTTAAATTTAAAATATTTAAAAAATATATAAAGAAATTTTGATAAAAAGAAAACTTAGTTAACTTTGAAAATTTCAAAGTGTGTCATATATATTGGGAGTAGGGAGTATTTGTTTAGGATAGTAAGCTTAGTTTATTTGAAAGAAGATAGTAACCTTATGTTTCCGTTTCATTAACTTTTTAAACTATGAGTTCTAGCTTTATTTTATTTTTTGGTTTAGTGAGCTAAGCTCATTGGATTACACGAAGCAATCTTGAATCTACTTTTGCAATCATAAAGTATTAAGGGGATATAAACTCGATATAAAATAATAATAATAGTAGTAATAATAATAATAATAATAAAAGATAAATATCATGATATATTGTCAATAATTAACATCACTCATTTCCATGTTAACCAAACTTCAAGGTTACATAGACTTTGTTTCTCATTCATATAATTTTGTGTGAGATAATACCATTAATGCATAGATAAATTTCATAAAATTTATTATACTGCAGATTCGTAATTACTTAGATGCTAGCTAGAGGTTTATTTATCACAAGGGAAATGTTATGAACAGATTTATTTGGAAGCTATTTGAATTGTTGGAGAAACAGTGCCAGCCATAATAACTTTTACTCATATCTTGTATAAAAACTAAAATATTTATTAAATATTTAATAATTATGAACACAATTATTATATATTAATTGAAAATTATTATAGAAATTCACGATCTTTAAATTCTAAATTCGCCTCTAACAGCTAATCTCTCATATATATGACTTCATGGATGTCGCCCCACTTTTCAAGCAACAGTAAAATTATATACTGTTCAGATAACTATTTTGCCATGATGGATTATTCTTACACTAGTGACCGAAAGCATCTCTGGAATAATATTTCCACAAATAAATGGAAATGGAACAAATAGTCCCATCGGAGAAAATTGAAACAATAGAGAGAGAAGCGGAGACAATGTAGTTCAGTTAGAGAGAAACGATAGATAGAAGCGGAACAAATAGTGCTTCTTCTATTTAAAGTAATTATTTGTGTTATTTGATGTATTCCTATGGCTTAGAGTGCATATCAACAAGACATAATTCAGTTACATATAAGTGAAATGGACAAATGATCGTAACGTTTCAAATTTGGGTCTTGCTTCATCTACTTTGGACTTAAATGGACAATTGACTATGATTTGTGAGCAATCCAATAGAACAAATAGATTGGATATAACATGGCAACATATCGATCTGTCTTCAATATTGGGCTTTGACAGTGCTGCAGTATAACTTGTTAGACATAGCCGTGATCCAGCATAGAACAGTGAATATGTGGAAAAGGCATTGATATCACTGGAGGATATCTTTGTCCACTTTTTTCACTAAACTCGACATGATTATTTTTGCACAATTGTTATACTAATAGATCCTTGGGGTATGGTCCTTCTCCGAACCCCGTATATAGCATGAGCTTTAATGCACCCAGCTGCCCTTTCTTTCCTGTTACCAGCAAGAACATATTTAAATACCAACACAAAAGTATCTTTTCGTGCAAATCACCCAAACTTTTCTGCCTAGCGAGCATTATCCCGTTGATTGAACCAAAAGAGACCCTTTCCTCTTTGTTTAATTTGTGCACACATTGGAATATAAGTATTAATTAATAATTTAATAAAAATTAGTACACGTTAACATGTTATAGTAGATTAAATTACATTAATGTTATAAATGTGATATTTTACATTATCGGTGTAAAAAAATAATAATGTTATCTTCTCCCATCACTTATTATTGTGAGCAAAAAAATCAAAGTCTAGGAAATAATCACCACACGAGTTGGAGGAAATGTTGTAGACTTGTAATGTACCTGGTTTGGATCAGATAAAATGGGTATTATTGGCATATATGTAACTTATTTTGTGATGACCTTTAATTTATGTTCCTCGTAACAAAAAAAATTGTGGGGCATAAATATCTATTTTTGTATCATATTATTCCTAAAATTATGTCCCATGTGATTTCACTTTCTAAAGAATTTATGCGCTACCAGACATAAGTTTAGTTATAAAAGCAAAAATTAAAAATCAATTAAATTTAAATGCAAAAATTAAAGACCAGTCTATTTTAAACACACTAGTATATGTACCCGCGTGATGAACGGGAAGTGTTTAATTTCATACGTCACTAAGCTTGATTTTGAACATACGATATGAAGTCATGATTTCAAATGAGTGTTTAGATATTCTATTTGGGATCATATTTGAGCATATTTTATCATATTATATTTTAGATTTCAACTGTATTATTATTTCTCAATGTAGTATACCCGCAAATATAATCACAATAATTTTAAAGGAAACCAATTTTATAGTCATCAAATAACTTCTTGGTTCCACTATTGCTTAATTGTATTTATACACTATTTCAATTATTAGTACTTTTACATTGCTAGTATGATTTCTTATTAATTAATTGTCACTTGATTTAGTATCATTGCATGGCTTAAAATGTTGTTTTTGAACTCAATAGTCATGCTTATTTAGAAGCATATGTCCAAATAGCAATGCAGAGAGCAATTACACAAAAAAAGCTCAAACATAGTTAAGAGTGGTCCCGTAGCATAAACCCAAAATCACATTTGAAAACATAAAAATCAAAAAGAACTAAGAGATTTTTTGCATTATACATCTTAAGTTAAAGAAGCTTTGTCTAACTTCACTGTAGCCAATTATTAAGAAGTTTAGTATACCTCCATCGATTTGTAGTAAACAACGTTAACATATCCTAGCTTACCACCAAATATTAGATCTTAAGCAATAGGGGAAAAAAATTTAGAATCCACGATATATCACTAAGTTGAAAATAAGGACAAAATGTAGGATCACATCACAAGCATTCAAGCAAGCCGTTCTATCTTTTTCTTCAATAAAGGTCTGAATCCAGCAGAGAGCGCAAATTGACACAGAACTTCAAACAACGTCAAAGAATTTAAGTGCTTCTGCCAATTTCATATGTCAAAATCCCAAAGATATTCCTGTCAATGAAGTCCACTAATGGGTAAGCTTTGATTATCCCATAAGAGATCAATACCGCATCAACTATTTGAGGATGCATGTCCACCTCCACGATTGACAACACAATGCTGATTTGTTACCGGACCACCAGAAAGTGTTTGAGCAATATCTTCAATATGTTTTAATTTCTTTGAATTTGAAAAGTGATATGATGATTTGATAATGATCATAAAGCAGTTTCAATTTTAAAATGCGAGGAGAAGTTCTCCAAAACCCAAGATTTGTCAAAGAAAATCCGTTGCTCACCTTCGAGTTTTTCTAGAACAAAATTCATTGCATTTGTGGTGTACTTCCATCTGTTGGAAACTAGTACGCAGCGGAAGCATTACAGAATCTTACTGCTTACATGAATTATAGACAACAAACATAAACACGTAGTTCACACAAAGCGTGCTTAAAATTAACCAAGAATTACCTCTTGAAGCGTGAGCAGATATCTTGAAGCAAGTCCGTCTTTGAATCTGCGGTCTTCTACAGTGATCCCAAATTCACAGCCGAACTCTCTCAATACTTGGGTGGGCAAGTACTGAATAAAAAACTTTTTTTCAATTTCTAAGCTAGGAGAATCCCTATTTATAGAGATGCTCTCCCAGTCCAAAGAGGAAGCAAAAACCCAAGCCTGTTTTTACTTGAACAAGGAAAAGGCGCCTCTTCTCCTTTTCCCTTAGAAAATAGGATTCCGAATTCTAGTTTAATATGGGCACTGTAGGGACCACAGAATTAATTTCTGAGGCTCCCTATTGTGGAAATAATTCAAAATACTAATTTGAATTATTCTTACCATAATAAATTACAAATCATTCCACTAAAAATTCGTAATTGCACTCTATTTTATTTCAAAATTTCTCATTAAACACTTATGTAATTCCCCATGTTAAGATTACAGATACTAATCAATAAATTAAATTACTGACGAATTTAATATAATGATTAATTTCCTTTAGAGCAATGCTTAACTTATTTCATATGTCAGATTCATGAATCCACCGGCCGGGTTTACACATGAAAACTTATAAGCTTCTCATAAAAGGCGTATCATCAATCTCTATACCGAGACATGAATTCCATCAACTAACTTATTATTTCACCAATATATATTATTATCATCCAATCTACCAGGCATATTGACCCATCTCAGGATCTCACCTTTTAATAAATCAAAACGATAAATAATATATACAGATCATAATAGTTATATCAAGATTAAGAATATAAGTACATTTAACAGTTTAGAGAATATGTTTCATCAGTCAGTCTAAAACAACTATCTCTACTCGGTCCTGTTCAATACATACAAAATGCACTAGCACGAGAAGTTAGAACTATACCATTCTCGTAATCAAGATAAATTACATTTAATCTCGTGCTACAATCATTCTGATGGTTTGTCCAAATTTCCATCTACGATTGTGAACTATAACTTTAACTTATAAGAACTGATGATTTGATCTTCTGTGTATAAGCTTAAACTTTATACACCAAATCATCTACTATATAAGTTGAGGACACATATATGACAATGATCTATTTAATGTAACAATTTATTGAATTGAATAAGTAAATAAATAAATAAATAATCGTTCAATAAATAATACTATATCAAAACGCATGGTTTATAGTATATCCTAACACCATCAACATCACATGCCTCTTTAAATCAAATCGGAGATAAATCAAAAGATGAACTTGTTGTAGTTTGATAGGTTTTCTAGGTTGTTTAGTCTTCTCTGCGAATTGGTTAGATTAGGCTAGTGATAAACCAAAAAACTGTCAAGAGAAGTAGTGGGTTAGTTTAAAATTTAATAAGTTTATTTATTAGCTACAGTTTTTCTATTTTAAAAATAAATTTAATCCCCTAATTTTGTTGTTTACTGAATATGTATTCAAGTAAAATAGTTAAATCTAAAATTATCCCTATTTTAGTTGTTTACTGAATAGTATTCAAGCAAATAGTTCAATCTTAATAAGAGTGCAAAAATAAAAGTGATCAACTAACTTTAAAAAAAATGGAACAAGATAACCAACTTATACACAAAATTATACATAACCAACTTCACCATAAAATGTAACAAGAAAATTATTACAATTGAACTTGACGAGATTTGATTGGAATATCATAAGAATATTACTCCTAGATATTACCTAATTTAATTTTTAAAAAAATGTTTAAGAAATTTTGTACGATTTGCTTTTAAAAAATAGGATTTGTTTATAGCTAATATTTATTAGCTATTGCTCATTCTTAATTTAAAAAAAAATCGAACAAAATGCTGCAATGGAGAGGCGAAATAGTAAAACAAAGTTAGCATGAAACAAGTTTGTATGCTCCTTCAAAAGACAAATGAGGGAAAAGTGCTGCAATAAGGACGAACCCGCAGCGTTGAGGACCGCGTGAACACCCTTTGCCGCTGGGCTAGCCCCTCTACTTGTGCCAAGGGTGTTCAAATTAACCTATATAGCCAGATTAGACAGTATCTGACCTATCTACACAGCTAAATTTTCCGGCGAAGGGTGTTCGGCTGACCACCCTTCCATGGCTATAGCTCCGCCCCTGAGACCCTGCTTTGAATTCAAAAGTGGTCCCATGTTTTGGTGACCATTTTAATTTTACTTCGATCCATACCAACATGCAAAGATCTTTCTAAAAGAATTATGGCCAGTCCGAATCCCTACCTGCAATGTTTGGTATTTGAATTACACTCTTAATTTTTTCTCAACAATATCTAATATAAAGAAGTAAAAAATACCTTTTTTAACAATCACTTTATATGTTCTCTTTCCTTAAGAGAATTTTCCAAACACCTTATGCATTTATTTGAGAAGTACCAAAATATATTTGAAAAACTCCACCAAGAACAACAAACATTATGCAAAGTAGCCATTAGTGAAGCAAAATTACCAATACAATTAATATTATACTACTTATAACACAACCTATACCTTCCGGCGTTGAAATTATGCCTTTTTTCATGCACTTTGAGAACCAAGTACAGAAGATGTCACGGCTATTAGTAAACACAAAATCTTACAATAAACGGTGAAACAATTTGATGTATGAATACAAATATACTTAAACAAATATTTACAAATAAAATCTTACAAAAAAAGATGAACCATTTGATGTGCGAGTACAAATCTTAAACAAATATTTACAAACAAAATCTTACAAAAAGAAGATGAAACCATTTGATGTGTGAATACAAATAACAATATGGCTATTACGTTCATTAGAAGGCCACTTACTCCTATTTTCTCTTCATCTCATCATCGATCCCTTTTCTCTTCATCTTATCATCAAACAAATTTCTGATGGTATAATACAGTTTTTCAAAGTCAATAGAAATTAAAGATAATGAATACAAAGATAGATAAAATATCAATAAAATAAATTTTAAAAGCGTGAAGGAAGATATCTTGATGAGTACTATAGCGAGGAGAGGAATAAGAGGGGAAGTAGAAGAGATTCGTCAATGGAAGGAAGAACAAAAAGAAGGGACGATTTGTTTTCTCCCAGAGAAGAAATTAGAATGCCTCATAACCGGTCATACAAATATATACAAATATAGAAAATTTTCAAAGAGGTAACTGTCGCGCCCCATTTTTCTAGCAAAAAGCGGGATTCGACATGACAACTCTTTTAGGATGGTTTAAAAGAGAGAGTCACCACCTAAAGAATTAAGGTGCGTTAGGGCACCATTCTAGACTAATTACGAACTTATTTTAATAGTCAACGTCAACCAGAAATTCGGGTAAGGATTTCAGGTTACCTCGAAAGGAAGGTGTTAGGCACCTTTTGAGGTCCACAAATGTGGGTCCCGACCGAACTCATATATTACGTGGGGAGATTTTACGTGATAAATAAAAGGTCGATTGTTTTATTAATCTAATATCAACTAATTGATGCAACATAGAACACTTTCAACTAGTTTACACATCATATAAAGAATGAAAACTACAAGAGATACGAGACTGACCTTTA
Organism: Capsicum rhomboideum; assembly: GCA_031232105.1. Taxonomy (NCBI): domain Eukaryota; kingdom Viridiplantae; phylum Streptophyta; class Magnoliopsida; order Solanales; family Solanaceae; genus Capsicum; species Capsicum rhomboideum. Next base: position 38,008,166 of record CP124715.1, on the reverse strand, counting down.
GCAACATGCAAATAATAAATGAAAAGTACCATAATTTTTGCATCCTTCGTCTTCCTTGGATTACAGACTCTGGTGAACTCCTTTGCTTTGTAGTATATCCAGTAAAGAAAATATTCAAGCTTAAATCCAAATAATAATAAACTAAAAATAATGAGAGACGTGTTAGTAATATGTGTCACCTTAATTTGGTGGTAAATTTAATGTAAAAGATAAATAAATTGACAACAAATAAAGTTCAAATTGAGAGAGAGAGAGAGAGAGAGAGAGTGGGATCAGGTATGACAAGGCTGAAACGGGCCCAATGCGATGCTACTCCCTCTATTCCAATTTTCTTATGATCGATCCTCTTAAATGCCCTAAGACAAGACGAAAGGAATTCATAAAGAAACTTATTCAAGAGTATTAAATAAAATATTTCAACATTTGAAAATCATAGAAAGTTCAAAAGTATTTTGATACTTAGATCGTATGAATATATATATATCAAAAATATAGCATAATAATAAAAGTTATCAAGTCTTTGAGACTTTTAAAAGGGTGACATATAAAATTAGAAAAGACGGGAGTAACGAGTTGCTTTATTTTTTATAATAAAGTTGTGCGTGTGCTTCATACAATAAGTCAGCTATAACTTATCTTCTTTTTTTTTGTCATCATTTTCCAAACGTACCTGACCCCCGATGGGGTGACGATTTCACTTGAGCTCTGCCTCGTGCTTTGGCCCCTCCACTGCTCGTGGTTGAATTCCAAGTGGTGTCGATTAGAGTAACTCAAACGACCGGAAGGCTCTTGAACGGAGTATTCGCTGGTGGCTTCGAATGAAACCAGCGACCGGATATCCTCGATAAAGCCTTGACTTCCCAACAATGGGGTTTTCTCGATCCTTTATGGAGGAGTTGACAGTGGAACTTCCGTGGTGCTTGGTGGAGCAACCAAAATCAAAATAAGAATTAAGAAACGATACCCTCGATTAACCCCGCAACCTCGGTGTTCAATGGTGTTGAGACTGATTTTCTTTAGCTATCTTTTTTTATGCAAAGAATACTGGTGTAGACTGATTTTATGGTTGAGCAGATGGGAGACTTATGATCGAACGGTGGTGGCGGCAAGTGGAGCCTACATGGAGTATTTGGTTGAAGCAAATGGCAAGTTAAGTATATGGCGTGCTATCATAGGGGAAATGGGATGAAGGAATTATGTCAGCTCTCCCCCCTCGGATCCCCTCTTCTTCTTCTAGAATCCTTACTATATGGAAGGAAAAAGGGAGAAAAAGACGTTTAGGGGGAGGGAGTTCAAAATGGAAAGAAAATATTTTCTCCATGTAAAGGAATAATAGGAGGGGTTCTATTGGAGGGAGATCTCCTATTTTAACAAGAATCATTTTACTAGAATAGAATTGATAGGAGGGAATTATTTTTGGACAAGAGTCATATCCTTCCATCTAAAGAAAAGATTTTGATTCTGTAGGAGGATTTTATGAATATGGGAGAAGTAAAAATAAAATAGGTAAAATTGATTTGAAATGATTTTGAGAATAAAAATATTCTTCACTAGAAAGGAAAGATAGTGAGGAGGATTTTTCTACTTATGAAAAGATTTGACAAAATTTGAATTTAAATTTTGAATTTTGAGGTTGTTTAGGACTAAATAAATTTTTATCAAAAATATATAAAAATGGATAGCTACTAAATTACTAAGTGAAGCAAAATAATACTAAATTATTAAATCAACCATTATATTTTATATCAAAAAAAAAAAATCACAATAAAAGAATAATAAATCTTAAAATATTTGATCAAATACTTCTAAAATAGAATAGAAGAGAAATGTGATAGATTAAGTAACGAATATGACATAATAATAACGATAAGAATAATTAAAAATAATAATAATAATAATAATAATAATAATAATAATAATAATAATAATAATAATAATAATAATAATAATAATAATAGTCATAAAATGATATCAAATAATACGAATAATATTTGTTTGCACAAAATTTGATAAAAAATAAGTGAAAATAGCAATTTTGACCTCGTAACAAAATAAAGGGTAAAAATGAGTAAAATTACAAAAGAATGGTCAAAATTGAGTGTCAACAGTAACTGATTTTGTAGTTGCAATTAAAAAGGAGTAGTTGCTAGAAAAAAGGAGTAAAAACGTGATTTGTTGTGCAGTTTATTTACATAGTTATGTGATTTGGATAGCTTTTTGTGAATTTACAATTTTTTGAGCTTTTTTTTTTTTGAATTTAGTTTTTAGTAAATTTTTTTTTTTATTTAAAAGAGAAATTTTACTGTGATGACACTTGTCATCTTAACATGCTTTTGCCTCTTCTATTATATATAGATAGATTTGTACAATTTCAACAAAATATGCTGAGCCACCACTGACCTTTATAGCCCATAAGGCCCAATGGCCATAATAGTTGAGCTAGAAGCCTAGAACCAACTTCGGCCCACAATTGTTTCTTCTTTAATTTAAGGGTAAACAATATTAATTCCACTATTATAGAAGCTAATTACTTCATTTCTCATAATTTTTCATTATTACATAATGTACCTTTAAAAAATGACACGGATATATAGTGTAGTCGCGAATACATTGTGGACACGTAACCCCAGATACATGAGGATACATGTTAAGGCATCTAGACATGGTAAAGGTGTACAGATACATGGTTCAGTCTCATATACATGTGCATGTATCTGTAAGTATTCGGGGGGTTACGGCTAGTCGCTGTGTCGCAATCCCTATTTTCATAAGCGCAACTTTGGGACTCAAAACTAATTAATAATTAATTAAAATAAATGAGAGTTGCCACCTAATTTAGGAAAATTAGGAAACCTGTTAACTGAATTAAAGAAAAATAGTCTGCGAAACCAATTAGATTCTAGGTAAGGGTTCAAGTTATTCCAAAGAGAAGGTGTTAGGCATCCTTTGGAATCCACAACGATGGATCCCGGCTGAATTCATTTTTTCAATTGAGGAGGGGGTAAAAATTTATTTTCATTTATAAGAAAAATAAAAAAAAAATATGTACAAAATAAAGTAAAGCATGAATAACGAAAACAACTTAATATCTGCCTATCGTTAAACAAAATGAATAAATACAATGAATAACTCAAAGTGATTCTCAAATTCAAATTCACTGTTTTCTTCAGAAAGCAAATCCGTGTACCTTTGATTAGAGCTGCATTCGACAGAAACTAAGGTGACATTAATGGACGTAACCGGAAGCTCGTGGAGAGTGGATGAGACAAATGGAAATAGAGCTCGTTGGCCATTGTTGTGGTAAATAAAAAGAGAGAGGCGGTCTGGTTCGCCGTTCTCGGAGCAGCGGCGTTGTGTGAGAACCAGAGTTCGTCGGTTGTTGATTTCGCTGGAGCTTGGAGCTCCTTGGTTGTTGGTTGGTTGGTGCTCACCGGAGTTGACGGAGAAAGGACTGGTTTTGTGGGGTTTTAGGTAGTGGTGTGATATTTTTCGGTGGCTGGCTCGTCGGAACAGTGACGGGAAAAATAGTTGGTTCGTTTGGATTTTGGTTAAACAAAGTATGTGGTGCTTGGATGGTGGAGTTTAGGGGTGTGTTTGGGTTTTTCCGACATTGTTGGTTGATCGAAGCTTGATTCCAGTGAGGGTGGTTGTTTCTCGTCAGAATTCCGCTGGGAAAAGAGAAAAGGGTCGCTTGGACCTGTTGGACCGGAGATGGCTTTTTCGGTGGGGTGGGGACTCTTTGTAATCAAAATGGAAAGAGGAAAGATGATTTTTAGATTTTTTTCAAATTTAGAAATTTCCACCACCAAAAAATTATAGAGCGGAAAGATTTATAGACAAAATAAAACCACTCAAGAGCAAATCGTGTGCACAATATCATAATTTTGGAAAATCATGGACTATCCAAAACTTTAGGTTATCCAAAATTATAAATATTTAACTTATCCGTGCAAAATATCTTCTTCGTCTTTTATACATTAATATACTGCATTAAAATAAAGACGGTGCTAAAGTAACGAAAATTAATTTAAAATAGTAATAAATTGGTAAATATCCTAACATTTTTAGAAATAAGGATAATTATCAATAACTTGTGTTAAAATTAAAAAAAAAATATGTAAAAATTATTTTTGTTCAATTTCACGAATAAGAAGCCTAAAGCTATTTATTTTGTAAGTGTCATGCCAAAATTGGGTGTCAACAGCTGCCCCTCTTTGCTCGGAGAGGATGAAAGAGTCTTTGAGCGAAGACATTGATGTGTAGTCAATTTTGGCTAGACGAGGAAGAAAATGAATGACATATGCATAAAATAATGTCAAGCGTTGATATAATTTTGACAATACTCTCTGTCCGTTGGAAGGAATTGATTGTCTTTTGATAAAAGGTAAAAGATTATTTAAATATAAAATATTCACGTACCTTCGACTTTACTTTTGAAATTACCTCAGTGTCGAGCTTGAGAGACGCTGGGGATGCAAAAATGCGTACCTGTTTGAATGAGGTAGCTGGTCAACTTGTTTCATTGAAGGGCGGACGACCTAATTTGAAATGTATGCCCCTTGAATGGGTAACGACCCATCTTGAACTTGATATCCCATTTGAATGGGTGGGACCTATCTTGTCTCATTGATAGGCGGATGATCCACTTGAACATAATATGCCTTTTTGAATGAGGTACCGACCCATTCCGTCTCATTGAAAGACGAACAACCCATCTTGAACATAATATGTCATTTGAATGGGTGACGACCCAACTTGTCTCGTTGAAAGGTGGACGACCCATCTTGAACTTGAGATGCCACTTTGAATGAGGTGGCGACCCAACTTGTCTCGTTGAAAGGCAGACAAACCCGTTTGAACTGATATGTTATTTGAATGGGTGATGATCCAATTTGTCTCATTAAAAGGCGGATGACCCATCTTGAATTTGATATGCCATTTCAATGAGTGGCAATCCAACTTGTCTCATTGAAAGGAAGACAACCTATTTTGAACTTGATATACTATTTGAATGATTGGCAACCCAATTTGTCTCTTTGAATGGTGGACGACCAACTTCAACATGATATGCTACTTTGAATGAGATAGTGACCCATCTTGTCTCGTTAAAACATGCACGGATGATTCATTTTGAACTTGATATGCCATTTGAACGGATGACGACCCATCTTATCTTGTTGAAATACCGACGGTCCATCTTGAACTTGATAAGCTATTTGAGCGGGTGAAGACTCATCTTGACTGTAACATGCCACTTTGTACACTTTCTAGCGTGTCTCGTTGAAAGACGGATGAACTATCTGGATAAATGAAATCACCTTGATGCCTTTTTAGAGAATTGGTTGTCACTTTGTGTAACACTACTCCACCGCCTCTACACCTAAGCTATCCCAAACCAACTTAAACTCTAGCCACCATAGATCTCCAACTTCCAGCAAACTACTACTCCTATATATACCAACCTAGAAACAACTACAAACTAGAGAAACACATACACACACACACACACACAAAAAGAGATATAATTTAACCCTCATCACGTAAGAAAAAAAAATCCCTTTCACCCAAAAACTCCCAAGTAAACAATATACTCCCCAAACATATATTACTCCCTCACGTTCCACAACATCAACCGACAACAACCAGACAACATATACTCCCTCACGCTCCAGCAATAAACAAAATAGACCTAATTCTCTCACGTCCTACTTGAGATTTGTTCACTGTTTCAAGTTCGTGGCTCTTGGAAGTTATCTATTATTAACCTTGGGAATTCGATAGATTGTAGCGGTTATTTTGTGGATCAATATTTGTAAGAGGTTGCCTATCGGATAACGGGTACTAGTAGTTCGAAGGATAAAGACTACACTTGTGCGGGCTGTATTATTTGAAACTCGGAGTATCATCGTAGCTAGTCAAGCACTAAGGTATGTAAAGCTAAACCTTCTCTCGCTATTAAGGCACCACCCTACGTCATGTGCTCCTTTTATAAACATCAATATAGTTCTCATAGAATATAAAGGTAGGCTTTCAATTGTTTTATATATTATTTCCTCTTCCTACCATTAAGCCTATAAGCATCCACTTTTCTCTCTTTCTGTTAAATCTTTACAATATTCCATATTATCATAAGTTCCTTTACTTGAAGTTCTTAGGCCACATGGTATATATATATGTCACATGTTATGAATGGAAGTAAATATCCATAGTATAGTTACACTTGTATGTAGTAGCTAAATGACCATTATCGTAATTCATATGTCATAGGCCTTTGAGGCATTATTTGTTAAACATTGACAACTGGAGGGTACATAGGTTTTACTTGGCATATGCGCTCGACGTTATTCTGTGCACAGGATCGAGACTACACCATTATAGTGAGCCCGAACATTAAGGCGTACTCGCCTTTGTGGCATCATTTGTATTTGGAGTTAGCTGGAATGTCATGCACTAGTTCCCCTGACTCGAGCCAACATATGACATATATGGCCTGCGGGCATACCCTCATAGTGAGCCCCTGGAAGGGCGTCCTTGTATCAGACTGTGATTATAGTTATATGTATATATCATAGTCATATGTATTGGGGCGACATACGCCTTATATGTGATTCAGATCACCTTCGGTAGGCCATCCTAAGATTATTTGTACTACAAATAGTTTAAGTATATTACCTAGGCAAATTATAGGTTCTATATAATGAATGCCCTCCTGGACATTATACGACAATCTAATAAAGTCGGTGCATAAGTTACAGTTTCATATCGTATATGTGCTACTTGCATGCTCATACTTCTTTTAATTTGGTATTTGATTCATATGAGCTTCCACGTTTGTTCAGCTGTTATTCTGTCTGCTTTCATACCAGTACATGTTGTATATGTACTGACGTCTCCACATTGTCACATACTATTGATGCAGGTTCAGTTTCACAGGATAGCAAACGTCCACGTTAGGCTCTATTGTTGTTTTTCGCTGATATTTTTGGTGAGCTCCATATCTCTCTAGAGCCAAGATAGCCAGCCAGTATCAGGGGAGCAGTGGAACTTCCACTAGTAGAGGGCCACTAGGCATGCCCAATCAGCTGTGCGCTTCACATCTAATGCTCCAGCTCCATTCTATGCCACCTAACTCGAGCCAACATATGACATATATGGCCTGCGGGCTGACCCTCATAGTAAGCCCCTGGAAGGGCGTACATTGTATCAGACTGTGATTATAGTTATACGTATATATCATAGTCATATGTATTAGGGCAACATACGCCTTATATGTGATTCAGATCGCCTTCGGTAGGCCATTCTAAGATTATTTGTACTACAGATAGTTTAAGTATATTACCTAGGCAAATTATAGGTTCTATAAAATGAATGCCCTCCTAGAAATTATATGACGATCTAATAAAGTCGGTGCATAAGTTACAGTTTCATATCGTATATGTGCTACTTGCATGCTCATACTTCTTTTAATTTGGTATTTGATTCATATGAGCTTCCGCGTTTGTTCAGCTGTTATTCTGTCTGCTTTCATACCAGTACATGTTGTATATGTACTGACGTCTCCACATTGTCACATACTATTGATGCAGGTTCAGTTTCACAGGATAGCAGACGTCCACATTAGGCTCTATTGCCATTTTTCGCTGATATTTTTGGTGAGCTCCATATCTCTCTGGAGCCAGTTTATGTTTAGTATTTTTGGTTATATGTAAAAGTCTCCAGTTGGGTATATCAGGCCATATGCCAACTAGTTATTCGTAGTATAGTGTGTTAAACTGACTAGAGGCTTCATGGACGTCATGCATCAGTGTATTGTACAATTTTTGTTAGTATAACTCCCTCGTGTATATATACAACTTATATTAGATATCCTGCTCGTTATTATTCCATAATCTCGTATATGTCATAGAATGATTGTAAAGTAAGTGTATACGATTTTTTTCCGTCATTACCGATTTGGGGCATGACACTTTGACAACAATCTGAATGAATAGTCATCATCTTGATGATGGTCTGGATAAATGGTCATCGCCTTGATGGCGATTTGAATACCACATGCCACTTTGAATGGGGTGACTTTTTAATGTGTCTCACTGAAAGACGAATGATCTAACATGTCATTTTTAACGGGGTGATTTCTCATCATGCCTCATTAAAAGGCGGATAATCTAATATTTCACTTTAAACGGGGTGACTTTCCATTGTGTCTCATTGGAAGGCGGACAACCTAACATGCCACTTTGAATGGAATGACTTTCCAACATGTCTTATAATCACCTGTACTAAACTTATTAGTAGAAAATACAATGTTGGGGCAATATAAATTGTGCCAAACTAGTTGAGCATATGACGATCTAATTTGCTTCTTTGGAAGGTGGGTGAGCCAATTTTGAATGAAATATGCCACTTTGAACGGGATGACTTTCCAATATGTCTTATTGAAAGGCGGACAACCTATTTTGAATCATAACATGCTACTTTGAACGAGGTGACTGCCCAACATGTCTCATAATCACTTGCACCAAAATTATTAGTGGAAAATACAATATAAGGAAAACTAAGAATTGTGCATACCTTATGCAACATGTCACTTTGAACGGGGTGACTTCACAATGTGTCTTACAATCACCTGCACTAAACTTATTAGTAACAAATACATTTTGTCAAAATGAAGGAGGTGATGATCCAACAAAACATGTCACAAATAGGAGGTGACGATCCAACTAAACATGTCACAAATATAGGAGTGACGATCCAACAAAATATAACATGTCACTTTAACAAATGGATGACACGAACTAAAGAAATGAACTCTGTCAAAGGAAGGACTAATAAGTTACTTAGACGTGTATTTAGAAGTAGGTGTTTGCACAAAATTTCATTTTTAATATAATAGAGAATCAAGTCTGACTGCAGTTGGTAGCAAAAATTAGTGTACCATAGAAATTTCTCTCGCTTTTCTTTTAACTGAGATCGACATTGAGATAATTCTTATAGCTTCAAGTGGTACCTCAAATATACCTAAGTATCGACAAGATTTTTTCGTCTTACTTCAAACAAAGGTTTTGAACTAGATTTATCCCCATGTTTCAAGTGCCCTCACCATAAAGAAAGTCCTCATTTGCGCACACTTGAATTATATTTTGAGGACATTTGGAAAAATACTCTCACACTCAAAATAATATTAAAAGTATGCAATTATGATACCATAGGCTTGACCCTCATGTAAGTCTCTACTAATGTGAGAACGTTTGGAATAAGATCATATAGGGCTTGCTATCAGCTTGTAACGTAGTCTTGGGGATGAGAAGAACATTAATTTGGGATAGAACATTAATTTGGGATAGAATTAACTTAATCCCTCCTTGAGCGTCAAACTTAACTTGTGCTTTTGACGATTGTTGTGTCTTTGGTGCTTGTCCTTTTCTTTGTTTTGACTTCCTTGAGTCTTTACATGCTAGAGAATTCTGATTTTTTTTCTTTTGAAGTTTTCTCCACTTTTATTTGGAGTATTCTCCATTCTTTATTTGGGATTTCTCCTTGCCTTGACTTTGCGAAGAGTTATGAATCTTTTCTTCTTTTTCTTTGAAGTCATTTTTACATTCTTGGCTTCAGGGACTTTGTATCTTTTGCCTTTTTCAATTTTAAATTTGAACTTCATCTCTAATTTACACCTTTTCAGCACACTCAAGGAGGTTGAGCCAAGAGAATGATAGTGCATGTAAGCACTCTAGAAGGGTATTGGCTAAGATGTGGTTGTCCAAAGAAGATCCTTTGGGCTCAAAAGGGGGGACTTACAAGGGATTAAAGACATTTTGTAGGCATTGAAAGATACAAGGGATTAAAGACATTTTGTAGGTATTGAAAGACACAAATAGGTTAAAGAAGACATGCGATCCTTGCATTAAAAGGCACAAATAGGTTAAAGAAGAACTACAATCCTTTCTCAAATCAAACATTACTCAGAATTTCGCCTCAACAAACATTTGGACCAAGTTCTAGATCAACAGTGTGATACATTTGAATTTAATCTAAAACTAGCCACACAATGTACACGAAACAATGATGTTAATTTTATTCTTACCTCGAATCATGCAAGAAAACTTTTTCATGTGTCATAAAGGTGCGGATGAGAAGTATATTCATGTGTCATAAAGGTGCGGATGAGAAGTATAAAAAGAACCTAAGGTTCACTATGAAGCCAACCTTCTTAATCATATTAATTATTTGCATTGGCACCAACTGAGTTAAAGTCATGATTCTAACAATTTTTTTTTTTTGAATAAGAGACACTAATAAGTGCATTATACCTGATTTTATTTGTATGAATTTTCTTGTAAAAGTATTAGTATTATCATGTCTTGCATATATTATTTAGCTAATATTACAGGAATAATCATAGAAGACTGATGTGCAAAGCAAGAGAAAATTCAAGAAAAATATGACCATGAAAGTATGATCTCTGACAGAGAAATTAAAACTCAGATGGCATAGAAATCACACACAAAGAAAAAGAAAAGAATATTTTTGTCATGATAATGCACCAATTCAAGATTTTCCTTAAATCTCAACTCAAGACGAAATCTCAACCCAAGACAAATTCTCAACTCAAGACGAAATCTCAACTCAAGACAAAATCTCAACTTATCATGAAAAATCAAGATTTGTCTAAGGATTTTTGGATTATAAAAGAGGAGGAAGAGAGAGAAAAAAAAGAGGGGAAAAAAAGTTTCTATTTTTTCTTAAGAAGTTTTTCTTTTACTATTTTTTATGGAGTAATTTCCTTTTGTGTTGGAAAAATGATGGGTCTTTATATTTCTATATAATAGTAAGTATTATTCCTAAATTTCACGTGTGTGAGCTAAAACTTTCTATTTAATTTATATCCGCTTTGCAGTTAGATATTATTTAATTTGTTAACATCTATCTATTTTATACTAGATATTAACATATTACTAATTTTGTAATCGAGGCAGAACAAGTAATACCTTTAATTGTAGTATTGATAAATTATTAATATTTATTTAATAACATCTATCTATTTTATGTTATAATTAATTCTATACTTATTTGTAATCGAGAGAGGTGAATAGTGTAATAATTAAATATAACATTGTAACTGCAAGGGACTTACTTTCAAGAGTGTATTTTAGTTCAAGTATATATTTTTGGTTCTTTAATATTACTATTTTTATGATTAAATTGTATAACCGAGAGGAGTGCATTTAATTGCTCAACTTCAGTAATAATATATAAATATAATCGTGATAGGGATTTATACTTTTATGAGAAATAGAAATTGAGGAATAAATAATGTACTTTATAATAAAAATATCGAGTGAAGTCAGGATCCCAACACCTTTTAACATATTGTGAAAAATAAAAATATTTTCTCTACTTCTCTGTTTACATATTATTAATTAATTAATTCACCACTCAACTCTTTTTTGAATTTCTCAAATAGTAATTAAAGAAAGAAAAGCCTGTAGAATAGATAAAATAATCTATGTGAGTTCGACATCTTTCTATACTATTATTTGACAGAGTGCGAGTTAAAATATATATATGTCAGTGACTCGTCAAATTATTGGTGCCGTTGTCGGGAATTGGCAAAGTCTACTACAGATTAATTGTTTTACTACTAATTTGAGATAGTTTACTATTTGTATTTTTTTTAAAAAAATTAATCTTTTCTTCAATTATTTTTTTCAAGTACCAGACAAGTGTTAGTAAGAAAAACTTGAAGATAATATTTCTGAATATTAATGTTCTCCTCACACTTTAAAAATAAATTTCAACCAACCAAGAACAATAATTGAAGAGTAGGTAGACAAATATTGTCAAAAAATTATTATCTGTAATTTATGTGGAGGCAACCATGAAAGCTTTGACTGTCAAACAAGTAACACTTTCTCCTATGCTAAATTCAATATGATGAAACACTAAGAGGAACTACACAATGAAATCAACCAAAGGTATGTTATTTGTGAATATTGTGGTGGATGCCACTTTAGCTATGAATGTCAATTAGGTAATCCCGGCTTGTTTGATTCATTTTATAAACAATCTCATGATATTTTTAATTCTTACAGTGGTAATGATCTTTACGAGTATAGTTCCAATACACAATGTAATCAATTCTTAAATTCTCTGGGGAATAAATGTGAAAATTCTCACGAGACTTTGAAAAATTATATGAAAGAGACAGAAGAAAAAATTGCACAAAATGAAACAGTCATTATGGACTTGACAATAAAAGTGAATCAATTGCTAAGTATGATTAGATCCTTAAAATTTAGTGGTGAACAAACAAATAAGACATCATGTGATTATGAATCAACTCAAGAAAATGAGCTTTATGAAACAGAATCTACTACTCGAGAAGAAAGTCTTGATCCAACAGAGATAGTTGAAGATAAAGATTTAGTTAATCTTGATTTAAAGGATAAAGTATTCACACCATCCTCTAATTGTCCATGAATACAGCAGGAGTCAGAAGGGATAGAAGAAAAAATGATTCCTGATATTTCAGAAAAGGCAAAATATTCTACTGACAATTCTCTTTCATTTTCCCATTCTAATTATGATTTTGTGGATTTTATTATTGGAGATTATCAAGATAATACATGGAATGATTCTCATAAAAAATGCAAAATGGAGTCGAGGATCACCATGCATAATTATCTGCCTGCTAAAGATAAATCCAAGAAAGAGCGAGATGTGAAAAAAAGAAGAATATTTTATGATGTTCTTGGCCAAGCGAACTCCAAGAAGAATTTCACTGAGCGAAAAAGAAAAATTATTTCAGAATTAGGGGTGGAATTTGCAAGCTCTCGGAGAAGAAAAAAATATCCAGGGAAGCCTTTTATCTTATTTTTATTTTTAAATAAAATATCATGAGGACATGACATTATTTAAGTATGGGGGATATGAATATATGATATTATATATATATATAATTATATATATATATATATATATATATATATATGTTTGTATGTGTTTATTTTTATATTTATATATATAATATGTGTGTGTGTGTGTTGTTTAAAAAAAAGAGTGCACTTTGTTGTATTTCTGTGTTACTATATATATTTTTTTTTAAAACTGTGCTTTTAATATATTTTTAACAAATTGAATATATATATATATATATATATATATATATTGAGTTACTTTATTCATAAGGTGACTTATTTCATTTACTTCCATAGATTTCTTGGTTCGATTCTTTGTCATGGTCGTAATATTTTGAATCGAATATTTTTAGGACTTTTAGTTATTTTTATTTTTAAAAATAAATTGGCTAAATTTGATTTGGTTTGAAAATCATGAAACTTAAGAAGATAGATTTAATTGAGTATCATTCATGAGTTGTATGATTGTCTTTCCAAACTCATACTTGCTTATTGGTGATCAAAATTATGGTATTCACTAGTCCCAAGTGTATTGTGTGGTTAGTATATATTGCCTAGTTCTCATGCTTATTTAAAAATCTAGAACTTGCCTTGAATATGGTTCGAGGTAAAATTTTAGGTAGATTTTGAGTTGAGAAATGAAAGTAGACCTTCCTTGTTAAACAAATGGCCAAAATTGACCTACCTTGATGATTTTATTTTAGCTAGCCCCATTGAGCTTAAATAAATTATCCTTATTTAATTGATCACCGAGCTTTAACCCTTATTCATTTTTTTACGACTTGTTATTTGTTAAATCTATTTCCTTTTAGGCACTTCAAAATTTAATGCATAAAAGTAAGTGTCAATGATGAAAAAAAAAAGCACATAAAAAAATTGATTAAGATTGTTGATCTTTTGGGATATCATTGTTGGAAATTTAAATAAAAAAGGGAGAAAACAAGAGCAATAAATAGATGATGACAATATTCCTTATAAAAAAATGATTCAAAAGGAAATGAAAGGCAATTGTGTTTGAGTAAGAAAGTAAAATGAAGTGCCTAAAGAAAATTTGAGTCACTATTATCCATATATATCCTACCTGTCCCTAAACCTACATTACAACCATAAAAAGTCCTACAAGATCTCAATTTAAAAATTCCTACATTAGTGGAGAATCATATAATAGTCAAGCTTATGGTTATTTTCGGTAACATGAGATACTTCTTTGTTGAGAGTGAGTGAATTTTCCCTACATATGCCCCTCTTTGTTCTATCGATATATTGTGTGATACATGTGCATCTCTCTTCATTTTGTGAGACATACTTGGGATTAAGAATTATTGTTATTTCAATTCTCAATTAGTGAATATGAGTACGGTTAAAGGTAGTTGAACTCATAGGATCACCTTAGTTGATTCTTCTTCGTAAAAAGTTCTCATAATTTTGCTTAAAGTATTTAGCCATTATATTTTCTATATATATATATATATATATATATTTTATTTATTTTTTTCCTCTAGGACGAGTAAAGATTTAGGTGTGGGAGAATTTGATAAGTGCATTATACCTGATTTTATTTGTATGAATTTTCTTGTAAAAACATAAGTATTATCATGCCTTGCATATATTATTTGATTAATATTACAGAAATAATCATAGAAGACTGATGTGCAAAGCAAGAGAAAATTCAAAAAAATATGACCAAGAAAGACTGATCTATGGCAGAGAAATTAAAAATCAGGTGGTAAAGAAATCACACACAAAGAAAAAGAAAAGAACTTTTTTTTCATGATAATGTACCGATTCAAGACTTGCCTTAAATCTCAACTCAAGACAAAATCTCTAACTTATCATGGAAAATCAAGATTTGTCTAAGAATATTTGGATCATAAAAGAGGAGGAAGGCAAAAAAAGGAGGAGAAAAAAAAGTTCCTATTTTTCCTTAAAAAGTTTTTCTTTTACTATTTTTTGTGGAGTAATTTCCTTTTGTGTTGGAAAAATGATGGATCTTGATATTTCTATGTAATTGTAAGTATTATTTCTAAATTTCACGTGCGTAAGCTGAAACTTTCTATTTAATTTATATCCACTTTACAGTTAGTATTTAATTTGATAACGTCTATCTATTTTGTACCACACATTAATATTTTACTAATTCTGTAATCGAGAGAGGCAGAAGAAGTAATACCGTTAATTGGAGTAGTGATAAATTGTTAATATTTATTTAATAACATCTATCTATTTTATGTTATAATTAATTCTACACTTATTTGTAATCGAGAGAGGCGAATAGCGTAATAATTAATTATAACAAGTAAAGTAAACAAAAGGGACTTACTTTCAAGAGTGTGTTTTAGTTCAAGTACATATTTCTGATTCTTTAATATTACTATTTTGACGATTAAATATGTATAACCGAGAGGAGTGCATTTAATTGCTGAACTTCAGTAATAATATATAAATATAATCGTGAGAGGTATTTATACTTTTATGAGAAATAGAAATTGAGGAATAAATAATTTACTTTATAATAGAAATATCGAGTGAAGTCAGGATCCCAACACCGTTTAACATATTGTGAAAAACAAAAACATTTTCTCTACTTCTCTATTTACGTATTATTAATTAGTTAATTCACCACTAAACTCTTTTTTGATCTTCTCAAATAGTAATTAAAGCAAGAAAAGCCTGTAGAATAGATAAACCAATCTCTGTGGGTTCGACATCATTCTATACTATTATTTGACAGAGTGTGAGTTAAAGTATATATACGCCAGTGACTCATCAGATACTGAACTCGAAAAGGGCTGCCTACGAATCTCAACCCAAAGGATGAGAATCAGGTATGTATAGTTCGTGCATATATGGTATAAAATACATGCATAAAAAATAATGTAAAGGTATTGATAATTCAGAGTGATGCCTCATAAGTCTAGTATTGGCTGACATCTTTAGCCAGAGAACATCTCCTAATTGTTTGCGGAACTATTCATTGCTTTGATCATCTCTCGTTGTTTTTGGAGACAACATGTTTTGGCCCCTCGATTGTTTTCGAGGAAACTTGTTATTGTGTTCTCTCCTAGAGTTCATTTAGGGACTGTGGAGTTTTCCAACTATCTATTAAAACTATATATTAATGTGACCGTCCCCAATTATTGGTGAGAAAGATTCTCTTGTAATGAAATGAGAAAAGAGTGAACATAGGGAATTCATGAAAAAATAACACAATGAAAGAGTGTGACTGCATAGTAGAACACTCCCTGATTTGTCTTTTGAATGATATTGGTGTCTCATGGAGTACGAGATCAGATGTTTGTAAACTTATCCGATCTTGGAGTATAGCTTTTATTGAATTTTTGAGGGCTTTCTTTAAAATTTTTGTTCAGTTTTGAACACAAAAGAACTTTCTTGCAATTTGTGAAGCTGTTTTGTATGAATTTCTGAGACATTCTCAAAAATTCTACCCCTATTTCTGCTTCAACAAATTCTTGTATTCAACCTGTAGCAAAATATTTTTTTGTAATAGAATTTTTAAGATCTTCTCACTAATTCTGCCCAGTTTCCATTTTAAAGGGAGATAGAGAGTTTATGGGGAATATGATCGAGCCTGTAAGGCGTCTGCATATCCCTTTGAGTCAGGAATCAGGTCAAATGTAACTAAAAAATTTTTGGAATTAAAAGATGGACAAATAATGTTTAAAGCAAAATATGTGTGTTAAGAACAAAATCTAATGAACATGGATGAAACAAATTAGGTATCATATAACACAAAAATAATGTATAATGCATCCTAATATACATGTGACTTTTTAAGTCAAAGGTAAGCCTAACGATTGAAAGAGGTATATGACGTTTGTAAAATGTTCCATTGCCCCCCAAAAAATTATTATATACAAATCGATTAAATCGAATGAGGATACAAAATAAGAGAAATGGATGTATGATAAAACTAGTCCGACACAGTGATAAAATCCTAGACTAATCCGCCTTGACATATTCCACTCTCGAACTTCTTGAAATTCCCGAAAACTTTTGGATGAAGATCTTCTTTGGATTATAAATAAAGAAACTAACTATATAAAGTAATAAATTCCAAATTCCGAGGGATAATGGTTCATACAATCCAGCATCACATTCTACAATTTAAAAAAAATAGTTGAATGATTGTCCTTTTAGGTCATGGACCTTTTTGGACGCAAGGTGGTCTCACAAATGGTACCGATACCCCTGGGATACTGGGTCACTTAGGGCAGCATACCTATTTTACGAGATTTGGCTTCGCTCTATCCTAGAGTGGATTTTGAAAAGTGACTGGGAACCCGAGTGGACAACCACGAGCTAAGACACAAACAAGTGTTGGACGATCCAGAATGAGCTAATTATTTATTACTTCAAGAATATTGGTTTTTTAAATGGGAAGCAACCCTGAAAGATGCATAATCGCCTTTTCCTAATGCATTCTAATTTTGCCATTTGGCGGAACCTATATGACATAAATGCAATGATGTTGTACATATGATTAAACAAACAATGAATAAATAAGTAATGTAAAAAATATACAAGATATAAATAATCAACACACTATATAAAGCAAATAAAACATTCTAAAAAGCTAAAAACTCCTCAATTAAAAAAATGAACTCATAATGGTTAGAACCTTGATTGTCTCTAGTAGAGTCGCTATTCTGTCGGGGTCCCTATTTTCATATGGCGCAACTTCTGGGACTCAAACACAATTAAATTATTTTTTAAAAAAAGAATCGTCACCTAATTTTAGGAAAATTAGGAAACCTGTGTAATGACTCAAATGTTGTTAAGGTTAATTAGTGAGTAAAATTTCAGCTTAGTCTTTCCATAGACTAAATTTATGAAATTCAGGACTAGCCTAGTTTTGGGTATTATGTGGTGTAGGGAAACCTGGTAATTTTTGGTGATTTAGTTGTGGGATTTGATTTGATTTGATTTTATATTAGATGACGGGTTTAGAAAGTCATAAAAACTTTCGGTGCATAAAAAGAGCTAGTAGAACTTTGTTATAGCAATTTCTATGAAAAAGTTAGTACGTGATGTCAAAATTGGAGAAGTGTGTTGTGAAATGGGCATAAATGGGAACTAAGCCCGAGCTACTGGTTAAGTATCATTGCAGCGGTAGAAGTACCACTGCAGGGGCATCCCCACATCAAGAAAGAGGATTGCCACGGTTATAGGGTGTTTTGGCCTAGGTACCGCTGCAACAGTAGAAGTGTCATTGCATCGATAGACCCATTGTGCAACGACGATTAGGCAGTTTTAGTACCTGGAATCGATACTTAGTATTTTTCATCCTAAAATATTCAGTTTTTGACCTAAGACGTAAAGAAAGAGATTTCCACTATTGTTAGGGGTTTTTCATCTTTGAGGTAAGGTTTCTCTATCTTTTTAACATGTGATTACTTTGGTTAATCCTTAGAACTGTAAGAATCATGATCATGGATAAAATTTGAGTTTTGCCCTAGGTTTGATGAACTGGTGGAAATTAGTTATGAATAGCTTTAATTATCTTATTATTGACTCGAGGTTGTTAAAATTCACTTCCTAGCATAGAATTCTTTCTTGCAATCATGAAATATGGAGAATTCAAAGAGATTAAAGGATAGAAAATCCTAGAATGATTAACTAAGTTAAATTCATGTATTAAATTAATGGGTTTAGGTTTATAATGCCTAGGAGTCGGGAATGTTGTGTTAAATCATTTTCATTTGTTGTTTATAGACCAAGAACAAGCAGAACTTGCGAGAAAGGGCAAGGCTTTGACTAACTTTTGCATTTGGAAGAGGATATGAGGTAGGTTATGGTTTGAAAGTTGTTGTAGACTTAATTTTACTTAGATGATTAGCATTAGGGCATGCTTGTGATTGTTAGTTGAGATGATGTAAAAGTTTAAGATGAAATAAGTAACTTGAAGTTGTAAGTGTTGATGAATGAAATTTGAACTTACAGATTGATATTGTTGTACTTTTAGCATTATTGTTGAGTTTTACCTGTTTGATGATATTAGGATCGAGTGTCACTCCGATATAGATTGATATTGGGATCGGGTACCACACCAGTATGATACATGGACTGAGCTCGTCCCCAATAGGTCATGAATAAGGGTCCCTGCAGACCCTAGTATATATGTACACTATTTTTGGCATGCATTCATTGGTTTCATTACACGTGTGGTTGTTTACTTGATTATTATTGACTGAACTGCCTAAGTGTAGTTGATTGATACAAATAACTTGAAAAGGATTGATATGAAGAGGATAGTTATTGGTTTTATAAGTTGAGGTGTTTATGAATATAAATTGAAATGTTAGTTGATTATGAGTTTTGTCTTGATCGTTTCTTGATTTTGTTTAACTTATCTATTTGTATGGTGTTGAGTTAAGTTAGCCGACGATGCCTACCAGTACATAGTTTTTATATTGATACTATTGTGATCTTCATTTTGTTGAGTGCAGAGCGTGTTCCAGCATTTGAGATGAGACCTCGACTTTAGCTTGTGATCATCAATTTCAATTCAAGGGTGACAACCATGTCAAGGAAACCATTGGATCTTCATCTAGTTTATGTCCTTTATTTATGACTATGACTTTCTCTATTAGTTTTAGTATTTTGGATTATGATTTCTGACTTTGTTTTGGATTAGTAGTTCTTGTACGGTGAATTTTGGTTCCCGAGGGATGTAATAGTTTAGAGATACTTCTGTTGTTTTTGTTATTTATTTAGATTTTTGAAAATATTAGCATTGATATTATACTTGACATGCTTAAGTTAATAAATGGTGTTTTGGATTTAGTAAATGTTTAAGTGTAAGGCTTAATTGTTTGGCTAAGGGTTGGGTTGATTGGTTCTCCCACTATAGAGTTAGGGTGGGTACCAGTCATGACCATTTGGGTCATACCAAAGATGGTATCACAACACTAGATTCATCGATCTCATCATACAAGAACAGGTCTAGTAGAGTCTTACAAAATGGTATGGAGACGTTTGTACTTTTCTTCGAGAGGCTACAAGACTTTAGGAAAAACTTCACTTATTTCTTTCCTTCGTGATAGTACTTGATTCCAATTTGGTATCTAGTGATTCAAATTGGTGTATGACATCCTTCATTCTTGTTTCACAGATGGTGAATACTCATTCGGTTAGAGCAGCATCAGCAATACCTAGACCAACCGCTGGGGCTACTGTTCAGGGCAGAGATAGGGTTGGGGGAATGGCAGAAGAGGAGAGCGAAGTACAACACCCATCAGGGATAGATCCCAGACAGTTAGAAAACCGGCTAGACAGAGATCACCATTTCCTCCCCCACATGAGGCTGCTCCAAACTTAGTTCCTACTGAAGAAGTGGTAGTTCAGAAGGAGGAGGTACGAGTTCCAGAAAATGTTATGCCTGTGCAGGGTGGTGTAGCTCAGGTGCTTCTGTCCTCAAAAGTGATCCAACAGGTGTTGGGATTTTGAGTGGTTTATCTTGTACTGGTGCTACTCAAATAATTTCAATCCTCCATCTGCCAATTATGCAGCATGTTGTTGCTTCCTCGGATGAATAAAGGTTCTGAGATGGGAGTCTTTCCCCTGCAAGTATTGGGTCCGGTTATGACCGGTGATGAGCATGATTTATTTAGTAAGTTTCTAAAAATAAAACCTCCAGTTTAAAGTTGCTAAATCGGAGGATGCTTATGAATTCTTGATTGATCGTCATGGGCATCTACACAAGATGGGAATTTTGATATGGAGTGTAATTTGTGATTTTTCAGTTACAAGGAGAAGCCAAGTAATATAGGAGATCCTTTGTTGAGTGTAGGGTTGTTTTACCTCCACTAACTTGGTCTCAGTTTTAGACTATGTTTCTTGAGAAGTATGTTCCCCATACTTTGCTGGATAGGAAGAAGGATGAGTTCTTGAGTCTTGAGTGAAGTGATATGTCAGTCCGTGGACGCCTATAAGGCCAAAGTTCATGCTTTGTACCGCTGTGCTTTGCAGTTGATATCTATTGAAGATAAAGAATCATATTTTTGTGAAGAGCTTGAACACAGGTCTTCAGGTGTCTGCACTTCAAGTGGATTCTTCCGAGAAAACATTCCAGAAGGTGGTAGAGTTTTTAAAGAAGGTGGAACGGGTGAAGTAGCAAGGTAGTATAGAGCGGAGGAGAAGAGAGCCCAAAAATCAGACCATTTCTATGGTTCTTATTCGTGGGGCTGTGGTTCATAGAGCTACTCTACTCTGATGATTCATTTAGAGATGCCTATGTCTATTGGGGTCCTCTCAAGGGTCAGTTATCAAGCCTCTGGGGTATCTTCAGCCCAACGGCCTGCTTTAGACCATAGATGTTACGAGTAAGGAGGAGTAGGTCATATTCAAAGGTATTGACCTAATCTTATTCCTGCTAGTCAGTTGACTCAATAGCCAACTTACAGAACTTTAGTGCCAGTAGGTCATAGTGAGGGAGGCAATGGTAGAGGTCGTTCCATAGGGTGGGGGCGGTGGTGGTAGAGTTGGCTACCAAGCCAACCGTGGTGAAGTAAAGGTTTGTTAGGGTGGACTGCGGATTTGTAGAGGTGGTGGTTAGGTTGGTGATAAGGATTATCTATATGAAGTTCCAGGCCTCCCTAACGCTGAGGCTTTTGATGCTATGATCGCAGGTACCATTCTTGTCTTTGATCATATGGCTTCTGTATTATTTGATCTGGCATCTACGTTTTTTTATGTGTCTATGAGGTTTTCTTTGGGCTGGGATTTAATTTGTAAAATGCTTGATGCACCCATATATGTATCTACACTGGTCAGAGTTTCTATGTTTGTTGATAAGGTTTATCAAGCTTGTTCCGTAGTTTTTATGGGGTATAAAACTTTGACAGACTTAGTGATTTTAGACATGAAAGATTTTGATATTGTTTTGGGGATGAGTTGGTTGTCTCCTTACCATGTTTTCCTTGATTGTAAGACTATCATTGTAGCTATGCCCAAAATGGAAAGGTTAGAGTGGGAGGGTGTTTATAAGCCTGCTCCCTTAAGAATTATTTTTTCTATTTGTGCCCAAAAGCTAGTTAGATGGGGTTTCAGACGTTTCTTGTCTCTTTCAGGATGATAGTACTTTAGTCCCTCCTATTATTTCGATTTCAGGTGAATTTCTAGATGTATTCCTGTAATGACCATTTTCGTCGTTATGTATGAACCTTTCGTTGAAAGTCCCATGTTAAAATTCTTCTCCGATTTGAAGTTACAAATTTTAGGTTAGGCTAGTTTCGAATGAAATTGGAGTGAGGTATAATCTAGAGAAATCCAAGAATGATTTGGGTAGATTTGGTGGTGTTTGTTTTTATTTCTAGTTCGCTAAGATGATAAGGAACCCGTAGGATTTTATGGAATCAAATTTGGGTAAGTTGAACTCCCGAAAGTTGATCTTAGCATAGAGGGCATTGATTGGAATGTCTCGGGTTTAAGGTGTGTTGCAAAAAGGGGGATTTCTGGGCGAAACTAGACATTCTATCCCATTGACCCCGCTATAGCGGCCGGTACGCCTCTATAGTGATTGCCGCTAATTGCTCGTATTTTTTATTTTCTTCATTTAGCACATAACTACATTATTATTCTAATGTTTGAATAAAAGTAAAATTTCATTATTTAATGAGATTATGAACTTATGTTTCTTTTCTTTTGAATTATATTTTTACTTAGCTTATGGTGAAACTTATTTTATTTTATGTTGGAATTTGATATAATATTATGGTTTTTTTTTTATTATTGAATTTATGTTCCAATTTATTTGCTTTAGTAGTATTGACTTGTTATTTCATATTGAATGTCATGCCAAATTGTGCAATTACATTCAATTCCAATTCTATTGTGGCCTTCCAAACATGCCTTTAGCTATTTCTTAGTTTCATCTTATTTTGGAAAGATGTACATAGTTCAATGACAATATTGTCCTAAAAAAACATAAGTTACTTAAGTGGGATGTTTACACAAGTTAGGGAATTAACTCCTATTTTTATGAGGTAGAGGCTATTTCCACAATAGGCCCTCGGCTAAAAGAAATCGATTTTTACAACAATTTGAAAGAAATGCCAGAGTAAAAATTTATGATGAAAATAATAAAAAAAGAAAAATACTAACAACAAACATATTAAAATAACGAAGGTAAGGAAACAACAATAGTAATGAACTTGAAGAATAGAATATTGTTGGCATGATAATAATAAATATACCGCTAAAGGAAAAGATAAGTGGTTCAGATTGGAACCCTGCTCTACCACTGGGAAGAGAGAAAATGTTTGACTAGCTATTAATTGTCTATCTTAATCCTCGACCCTCATATTTCTCCAATTGAAGATCATGTTTTTAGTGAGCTGAACATGTGTCATGTCATGTATAACCCACCTCTCCAAAATTCTTCCTCGGTCTGGCTACTTCTACCTCTCCCTAGACATACAAATGTTAACCTCTCGCACGTCCTCTGTGCGACATCTTTGCTCCTACTTTCACATGTTCAAATCATCTCACCCTTGAAACCTGCATCTTTTTACCCATGAAGGTGCCTCTATTATCTTCATTCTTAATTTTGTCCCTTTTACTATGCCGGCGCATCTATTTAAGCATATTTATTTTTGTTACCTTTGAACGTGAGAGTTTTTGACCGAGTGACACATAATTTTAATTAACAATAAAATCGATCTAGAAATCAATCGATATAACTTATCTTTAAATTTGATTAAATAGTGACAGATAAATTAAGACAGATAGAGTAATATTAACTTCTTTTCTTTTACTGTAATAACAAGACCGAGTGACGGCATGTTGTCTGAAAATAACTGCAGCTAGATACTCTATCTTATCACAATACTAGGACTTCAATTTTAGCATTTGGCCAAATATATGAAATTATGAATGGGCAATCTGAGCTGTTGTTTAAATCATCTCCAAGTTTCCTACTAATTTGTAGTATTCCTCTTTCTAACTACCTTCCTAAAAATCATAGTGAGTTATATTCCTCTTTCTTACAAGTTACAAGAATCAAAACACATCCTAACTTGGTAAAATCTTGTTTGAATGGTTGTTACCTATTGTATTATTAAAATTTTATATAGTACTATAGCCGAGAAATTCCAGCTATTGCAACGGTAACGCCCGCTATAGCGGCGAAAATCCCAATTTAATTAAATATTTTTCCCAAAATAGTTTATTTTTCTAAAACTCGTTTTGGGATAAAGGAAGGGCGATTTAGGGCGATTTCCACCGGATTTTTATCGTTCGACTTCGTAAAGGTAAGGAATTCATCCCTGTTAACTTGTATTTAATAATTAAGCCTTAAAATTTCTAATTTACGGAGGTGGGGAGGGTTTTAGGGCTAATTTTGGTTATTTTCTGGTGCAAGGGATAAAATTACGTATTAAATTAATGGATTTTGATTATTAACAGTTAATTTACCCTTGTATTCCAATAATTCACTAGTTTATCTATGAAATTAGTAGTTTTAGGTGAAATACAATAGTAAGGCCCTAGAATGGAAAGTGAATGATCATGAACTTGATCTTAGGGTTGGGTGTGAGTTATAATTAGCAACATGGTAGGTCATTTTATTAATTACGTGTTTATATGAGTGTTCTAGACCAAGAGCAAGCGGAAATTGCATGGAAGGGCAAAACCTTGGCTTAGATGAGTTGTGGAAGCTTGGTTTGAGATAGGTGATGGTATTGTAGTTTAATCCAATTTGTGCTATATGTGCATGTTAACTACTTTGTAGTGTGGCTTTTTAGTGCATGTTGTTTGGTGTGGTCAATGCAAAAGATTTTACATTGTTGTATGATTTTGACCTAACTTATTGCTAAATGTGGAATGTATCGATATTTGGGATGTTCTCACAGGTTATTGGTGAAACAAGGTTGGCAGACACTTGTGTCTGGGGTTTAGTACATGGACGATAATTGTCCCCTACAAGTCATGGCTAGAGGGTGGTCGTATTACCCATAGCGTGTATGTACGAGGGTCAGGTGAGTTTGACGGTTCCATGAGTGAATCGGGAAAAATAATTATATGCTTGATAAATTATCATGACTTGTCTTGACTTGGCTTGATTGAACTTGACTTAGTTGGTGATAATATGTTGACTTGTTGTTGAAATCCTAATTTGCTTATTTGATACTTGTTGTGCTAAGTGTATGCTAGTTTTTAGCATGGATTAACTTTTTGTACTGCACTTTGGTTGAATATTCATATTCTCATCTTGGGTTGGTCAAATGACCCTACCAGTACACTATTATTTTCTTGTGTGCTGATACATATGTCAGCGACTCCTACAAGATCTCACATATGATTCCAACGGTTGACTTCAAATTTCAGGGTGGGCAGTATATCCAGGCTACCATGAGATCTCTCCTCATTGGCATAGTTCTTTATTTATAAACTTATGTTTTCATTCAGTTTTTAGGGTTGCATCCCCTTTCTTGACATCCTTTAGTAGTTTTGGTAAGGATGACTTTCGGTTCCTAGGGATGGTTTTTTTTATTTGCTTAAGTACAATGTTTCACTTCTAGTTGTGCTTATATTTGGTTTAGTTTGATATTTATTTATTGATGGATTAGTTCTTGACTTTCTAAGTGTTGATTTTGAGATGGTGTTTGGCGTTAGATGGTTCTCCCACTGGGTGAGTAGTGTGGGTGCCACTTAGGATGGGTTTAGGTCATGACAGTTCCCTAATGATATTACTAGGATACTATCTGACTATGACATTGACTTTTGTATAGACTTAGAGCCGGGCACTCACCTTATTTCCATTCCTCCTTATAGGATGGCACCAGCAGAGTTAAGGGAACTGAAATCTCAGTTGCAAGAGTTGTTGGGGAAGGGTTTTATCCATCCTAGTACTTCTCCATGAGATGCTCTTGTGCTTTTTGTTAAGAAGAAAATGGTAGTATACGTATGTGTACAGACTACCTGCAGTTGAACAAGGTGACAATTTGTAATAAGTATCCTTTGCCTACAAATATGTATAAACTACTGGCAGTTGAACAAGGTGAAAATTCATAATAAGTAACCTCTGCCTAGGATAGATGACTTGTTTGACCAGATACATCGTGCCGCAGTGCTTTCTAAAATTTATTTAAGGCCAGGTTATCATTATCTTAAGATTCGGGCAGAGGACATCCCAAAGACTACCTTTCAGACTCGTTATGGTTATTATGAGTTCTTGTTTATGTCTTTTCGCTAGACCAATGCCCCAGACGCCTTTATAGGTTTGATGAATGGGGTATTCAAACCTTATTTGGATTCGTTGTAGTTATTTTCATTGATGATATTTTGGTCTACTCTAAGAGTAATGAGGAGCATGAAGCTCATTTGCGTACCATGTTGGGGTTACTTAAGGAGAAACAAGTTTATACTAAGTATTCCAAGTGTGAATTTTGGTTTTCTTTAGTGTCTTTCTTAGGGCACGTGGCATCTAAAGAGAGGGTTATGGTAGACTCCCAGAAAATTAAGGCTGTTAAAAATTGGGCCATATCGACTAATGTGACTGAGATTCAGATTTTTGTGGGGTTGGCCAGCTATTATCCTTGTTTTGTGAAAGGGTTCGCATCCATTGCTTCACATATGACTCAGTTGACTTAAAAGGAGGTACCTTTTGTATGGAATGATGAATGTGAGGATAGCTTATAAAAACTTAAGACTTTGCTAACCTCAACTCTCATTCTTACCTTGGCAGTTGAAGGTAAAGATTTTATTATGTATTATGTTGCTTCACATTCTGGTTAGGGGTGATCTTTTGATGTAGGACAACAATGTGATTGTCTATTCTTCGAGGTATCTAAAAGTGCATGAGAAGAACTACGCCAACCAAGATTTAGAATTGGCAGAAGTGGTGTTCGCTCTCAAAATTTTTTGGCATTATCTTTATGGGGTTAAGTGTGAGGTGTTTACAGACCACCACAACTTGCATGTTTTTACTCAAAAGGATTTGAATTTGAGGCAGCAAAGGTGGATGGAGTTACTCAAAGACTATGACATTTCAATTCTTTATCATCCGGGCAAGGCCACTGTGGTAGCAAATGCTTTGAGTTGGAAGCCTATGAGTATGGGAAGTCTAGCACAATTAGAGGTGTCGAGATTCCCATTATCTAGGAAGGTGAAAACCTTAGCTAATAGTTTGATGAGATTGTAGGTGGCTAACAAGGGAGGGTTTTTTTGTTAATGTTGAGGCTAGATCCACCTTCCTTGACTAGATTAAAGAAAGGCAATTTGAGGATCAGAAATTGAATAAAATTTGGGTTAAAGTGTTACACAGTGAGGTCAAAGAGGCCATTCTTAATGAGGAAGGTGTGTTGAGAATAAGGGTGTGTACCCTATGTAGGCAACTTTATTTCTACTATCCTTGTAGAGGCTCACAGTTCTAAGTACTCTATACACCCGGGTGCAACCAAGATGTATAGAGACTTAAGGCAACAATATTGGTGGCATATTTCAAAGGATGCCTATTCCAAAATGGAAATAGGAAAGAATAGCTATGGATTTTATTGTTGGTCTTCCTAAGACCTTAAGAAAATGTGATTCCATTTGGGTAATTATTGATCGATTAACTAAATCTGCATATTTTATTCTAGTGTGAGTGGATTATAATGCGGCAAAGTTGGCTAAGATTTATGTTAAGGAGATTGTTAGACTTCATGGGATGCCTATCTCAATCATGTCATATAAAGGTACACAACTTACATCTAACTTTTGGGAGACTAAGGCAAAATGCACTAGTGCTATCTCGATTTGCTTGTCGATTTACGTAATCCTTGGTTGTTTTTCATTTCTTGTTACTAGTTGTCGTTTGGGTACGAATGAGTATTTAATTGGTATCTAATATAACAACCCCAAATTGCGTTACAATAAATTAGTGAGTAAAATTTCAGCTTAGCCTTTCCATAGACTAAATTTGTGAAATTCAGGGCTAGCTTAGTCTTGGAGATATTTTGGGTGTTGTGTGGTCTAGGGAAACTTGGTGATTTTTAGTGGTTTATTTGTGGAATTTGATTTGATTTTATGTTAGATGATAGGTTTAGGAAGTCATAGAAATTTTCGATGCATAAAATAGATTAGCAGAACTCTGATTAAAGCAATTTTCATGAAAGCATTAGTACGCGGTATCAAAATTGGAGAAGCGTGTTGTGAAATGGACATAACTGGGAACTAAGCACGAGTTACTGATTAAGTACCGTTGTAGTGGTAGAAGTGTCCTGCAGTGGCGTCGCTGCATCGAGGGAGAGTGTCACCACGGTAAAGGGGTGTTTTGACCTAGGTACTGCTGCAGCGGCAGAAGTGCCGCTGCAGCAATAGACCCATCACTGCAACCATGATTAGGAAGTTTTAATACTTGGAATCTGAGACTTAGAATTTTTCATCCTAAAATATTCTATTTTCGACCTAAGGTGTAGAGAAGGTGATTTCCACTATTGTTAGGGTTTTTCATCATTGAGGTAAGATTTTTCCACTTGTGATTATTTATATTAATCCTTAGAATTGTAAGACTCATGATCATGACTGAAATTGGGGTTTATCCCTAGGTTTGATGAACTGGTGGAAATTGATAGTGAATAGCTTTAATTCACTTATTACTAACTCTAGGTTATTAGAATTCATTTCCTAGCATAGAATTCCTCCTTGTAATCATGAAATACGGAGAATTCGAAGAGATTAATAGGTAGAAAATCCTAGAATGATGAACTAAGTTAAGTTCATGTATTAAATTAATGGATTTAGGTTGATAATACCTAGAAGTCGAGAATGTTGTGTTAAATCATTTTCATTTGTTGTTTATAGGCCAAAAATGAGCAGAACTTGCGAGAAAGAGCAAGGTTTTGGCTAGCTTTTGCATTTGGATGAGGATACGAGGTAGTTTATGGTTTGAAAGTAGTTGTAGACTTGATTTGACTCTATGCTTATATTTGAGTTATATGATTGTGATAAGCCTTCTAGCATGCTTGTGATTGTTGGTTAAGGTGACGTTAAAGTTTAAGCTGAAATGATTAACTTGAAGGTTTAAGTGTTGATGAGTGAAATTTGAACTTGCATATTGATATTGTTGTTCTTTGAGCATTGTTGTTGAGTTTTGCATGTTTGATGATATTGGGATTGGGTGTCTCATCAACACAGATTGATATTGGGATCGGGTAACACGCCGGTACGGTACATGAACTGAGCTTGTTCTCTACAAGTCATGACTAAGGGTCCTTGCCGACCCTAGTATGTATGTACACTATTTTTGGCATGCATTCATTGGCTGCATTACACGTGTGGTTGTTTACTTGATTATTATTGACTGAATTGCCTAAGTGTAAGTGTTTGATATGAATATCTTGAAAAGGATTGATATGAAGAGGATAGTCATTGATTTTGTAAGTTGAGGTGTTTATGAATATGAATTGAAATGTTAGTTGATTATGAGTTATGTCTTGATCGCTTTTTAACTTTTGTTTAACTTATCTATTTGTATGGTGTTGAGTTAAGTTGGCCGATGATGCCTACCTGTACATAGTTTTTGTACTAATACTACATGTGCTTTTCTTTTTATTAAGTGCAGAGTGTGTTCCAGCGTTTGAGACGAGACCTCGCTTTAACTTGTGATCATTAGCTTCGATTCAAGGGTGAGCACCATGTCCGGGCAAACATGGGATATTCATCTAGGTCATGTCTTGTATATTGATTTTAGTATTTTGGATTATGATTTCAAACTTTATTTTGGATTAGTAGTTCTTATACGGTGACTTTCTAATCCAGGGGGATGTAATAATTTAGAGATACTTCCGGAGTTTTTGTTATTTATTTAGATTTTTCGATAATATTAGCATTGATATTATGCTTGACATGCTTAAGTTAATAAATGGTGTTTTGCATTTAGTAAATGTATAAATGTAAGGCTTAATTGTTTGGCTAAGGATTGAGTTAATTGGTTCTCCACTATAGAGTTAGGATGGGTGCTACTCACGACCATTTGGGTCGTGACAACTTGTTAATTGAATTAAAGAAAAATAGTCCTTGAAACCAATTAGATTTTAGATAAGCGTTCAAGTTATTCCAAATGGAAGGTGTTAGATATCCTTCGGAATCCACAATAGTGGGTCTCGACTGAATTCATTTTTTTAATTAATGAGGAGATAAAAAATTATTTGCATGTATTAAAAAAACAAAAAAAAGCATGTACTCCCTCCATTTCAAAAAGAATGACTTGTTTTGACTTGGTACGAAGTTTAAGAAAATAAAGAAATTTTTTGAATCTTGTGGTCTTAAATTAAAGTTGTGTCAAATATATCAAAATATCCTGTAATCTTATGGTCTTAAACATGCCAAGTGGAAAGTTGAAATTAAAGTTTTGCCAAAAAATGAAAGGTTCATTCTTTTCGAAATAGACTAAAAAGGAAAGTAGGTCATTCTTTTTGAAATGGAGGGAATACAAAAAGTAAAGCACAAATAACGAAGAAGGTATAATATTTGCCTATCCTTAAACAAAATAAATAAATACAATAAATAACTCAAAATGATTCTCGAATTTAGGTTCGAGCGTATTCTTCGGAAAGCAACTTCGTGTACCTTTGATTGGAGCTGCGTTCGAAAGAAGACCAAGGTGACATTAATGGAGGTCATCGAAAGCTCGTGGAGAGTGGAGTAGACAAATGAAAATGGAACTCGTTGGTCATTTTTTTGGTAATCAAAAAGAGAGGGGCGATTTGGTTTGCCGTTCTCAAAGCAGTGGCATCATATGAGAACCGGAGTTCTCCGGTTGTTGATTTCACTGGATCTTGGAGCTCCTTAGTTGCTGGTTGGTTGGTACTAGTCGGAGTTGATGGAGAAAGGACTGATTTTGTGTGGTTTTTGGTAACTCCGAAGGACTGGTTTCGTGGGGTTTTGGGTGGTGGTGTGACGTTTCCCAGTGGCTGGCTCGTCGGAATAGTGATGGGACAATAGTGGGTTTGTTTGGGTTTTGGTTAAAAAGAGTATGTGGTGGTTAGACAGTGGCGTTTAGGTGGTGTGTTTAGGTGTTGCCAGCGTTGTTGGTTGATCGGAGTTCTATTCTGGTGATGGTGGTGGTTTATCATTAGAATTCCACCGGGAAAAGGGAAAAAGGGTCGCTTAGACCTGTTGGGTCTTACCAGAGATGGCTTTTCCAATGGGGTAGGGACTGTTTGTATCCAAAATGGAAAGAGGAAAGATGATTTTTAGATTTTGCCAAATTTGAAAATTTCCACCACCAAAAAGTTGTAAAGAGAGTGGATAGATTTTATAGACAAAATAAAACCACTCAAGAGCAAAATCGTGTGATCAATACCACAGTTTTGGAAAACTATGAGCTATCCAAAACTATGGAGTATCCAAAATTATGGATATTTAACTTAACTGTGCAAAAATATCTTCTCTGTCTTTTATGTATTAATTGACTGTATTAAAATAAAGACGGTGCTAAAAGTAACCAAAAATTAATTTAAAATAATAATAAATTGGTAAATATCTTAACATTTTCAAAAATAAGGATAATTATCAATAACTTGTGTTAAAATTAAAAAATAATATGTAAAAATTAATTTTGTTCAATTTCAGGAATAAGGAGCCTAAAGATATTTATTTTGTAAATTTTAGGTCAAAATTAGGTGTGTCAACATGTATCTGGAGGGTTACAACATGTATCCGCATACATTTGAGGGTTAAGGCATGTATCCGTCTGTATCTAGGGTTATTGTTAAAAAGTGGAATATTTTATTATTAATTTAAATTAGTAGGACAATAAGTAAATATATTAAGGATGTATGGGAATTTAGTAATTTACCCTTTAATTATTTAATTAATATTTCCAGCATTGACTCACAAAATAAAATTGTGTATAGGTACTAACTGCTCATTATTATAACATTAAAACAATATATATATATATATATATATATATATATATTATATTGGTACTATAATTTTGTATTTCACCGCAAAAGAGAGAATAAGAAGAAAAAATAAGTTTTTCTGGATAAATGTTATTTTCTCTTGATATGTGTTTTTTTGGTAACTAACGAACCTTTATTAATTACTAGTAATCAGTCCTTACAAACCAGTAGCTATCACAACCTGCTAAGATCTGGAAATCAAACTCAAAAAAGGACTCAAACACTATCACATCCTACAGCTCAGAAACTAAATTTCAGGAGAACATTTTTAAGGCTAGGCTGGGCTCGAACTATAGATGTATATTCTATCTCTTTATCAAGATCTTGCACACTTCTGCTTATCTTCACAAAGACTCGGTTGTTTCTCTCAACCCACACTGCATACACACACTTAGTCAAGATAAGTTTGAATGTTTGAGCTAGCTAGGACTTCCCTTTTCCATTGTTGAAATGTGGTCCAATTAGTTGGAATAAACCCCGAACTCTGTATCCAAGTGAGCATTTTGTTCCACAGACTGATAGTGAACTGGCATTAAGTAAAAAAGTGCTTTATAGACTCTACTGCATTTTGACAAACAAAACAAGTTGTTGAGACATCCAAACCCCACTTGGTCAACCTATCATCAGTCAATAAACTTCTATGAAGTATAAACCACAATGTAAAGCAGGCTTTAGGTCTGACTGCATTGTTAAAGATCAGGCATTTTCATGGCACTCTAATCTGATCACCAATGAGCTGTAAATATACTTGTCTAGTCAAGCTATTCATGCATGTGTTGGAGACTTGAATGTGTCCAATTAAACCCTTGGCACTCATAATTTCCCTAGTCATCCAGCTGGCTTGTTTTGGATCAAGCCACTGGTGTAAGTCTTTTATGTAAAACTGGTGCACCCACTTAATCTACAACTTGTCAGCCTTACTAGCCAAATCCCAACATATTTTACTCACAACAACCTTAGTCCATAATACCATATTAGTCAGCCCTAATCCACCAAATAATTTAGGACTACATACTCTCTCCCAGGATACCAGAGCCTTCTTAGTAATATGACCTTCACCAGACCATAAATAACGCCTACATAACCCCTCAATCAACTTCATCACCTTTGCTGGAATCAGAAATATCTAGGCCCAATAAGATTGAAC
This sequence comes from Capsicum rhomboideum, assembly GCA_031232105.1. NCBI lineage: Eukaryota > Viridiplantae > Streptophyta > Magnoliopsida > Solanales > Solanaceae > Capsicum > Capsicum rhomboideum. Next base: position 37,975,194 of record CP124715.1, on the reverse strand, counting down.
CCCAAAAAGCACTGTCTTCACTAGTTGAGCCCTTTCAACATATGATAATTTCCTAGTTGTCCATGATGTAATCTTGGAAATTTTTTTCTCAATTAATGGATACCATTACAGGATTTTCAGCTTCTTGGTAGAGAGAGGAAAGCCAAGGTATTGAAAGGGAAGTGAACCTTCTGAATAGCCCAATTATTGAGTAATGGTCTGTCTGTCTTCAACCTGCACCCACCATAGTAGATAGAACTTGGTAAAACTTGGTATTACTCAACAGTGTTCCATCATGTCACCTCTGGCAAAGATCAATAAATCATCTGCAAAGCACAGATGAGTAATACCCAACTTGGAACACTTAGGATGGTACTTGAATGTTTTATCAGATTTGAGACCTTGGAGGTTTCTGCTAAGGTATTCCATTGCTATAACAAATAAGAAGGGGGAAATGGGATCCCCTTGCCTTAACCCTTTAGTATCCATAAATGATGGGGTTGTGACTACATTTACCACAATAACATTGTTCACAGTTCTAATACAGGTGAGAACCCATTGAGTGAATCTATTAGGAAAACCCAACTCTTGCATCACTTGTTCTAGGTAGGACCACTCCATAGAGTCATAAGATTTCTGAAGGTCAATTTTTAACACACTTCTAGGGGAGATATTCTTCCTAGTATATGCTTTAACCAACTCATGAGCTAAGATTATGTTATTTGATATCTTCCTGCCAGGAATAAAACCAACCTGTGCCTCACACACTATAGTAACTATCACATCATGTAATCTTCTAGCCAGGATCTTTGAGATAATTTTGTGTAAGACTGTGAAATAATCAATAGGCCTGAATTCCTTCACATTACTTAGATTAGATACCTTAGGAACCAGACACACTAGAGTACAGTTAATGGGTTCATACATTAGACCTATTCTGAAAAAATCCTGAACAGTAGGGATAATATCATGCTTCACCACCTGCCAAGTATGCCTGAAGAAAAAAGCATTGTATCCATCCCAACCAGGCGCCTTATCATTCCCAATGGATTGTAGACTTTCATAAATGTCCTCCTCAGAAATATCAGAACACAGATTAACTCTCTGTTGTCTAGTCAATATAGACGCTCTTTTCATGACCTGGATGTCAACAATAGGTAAAGCAGTAGCTGAGGATCCCATGAGGTTTTTGTGAAGTTGACAAATTCATCTTGTATATCATCAAGGTCATGCAAGCACTGCCCAGCCAGTGAAGTAAGACTCAACACTTGTTTTCTATGAGTTCTCTCCTTAATGAGTGCACTAAAGTACTTGTTATTAGCATCACCCAGTTGAATCCATTTTGCTCTAGATTTTTGCCTCAAAGCATTCTCTTCCACCATGGACCACTTTTCTAATTGCATCAACAGTACTTTCTCTTGGTCAATTAGCTCATCAGTAGAATGTAAGGACAGATTTCTCTGTATATCATCCAGTTTACCTCTTGCCCCTTGTATCTTCAAGCCTATGAACTTAAATTCTGTGTTATTGAGCTTCCTCAAATGAGTTTGAAGTTCCTACAACTTGAACCACACATTCTTCATATTATTAGTAGCAAGCTGTTTTTTTCCACACAGTGTCAAAGATAGTCCAAAAAGAGCTATGCTCAATCCAGACAAAGATAAATTTAAAGGACACATTTACACTACTAGACTGATCCTGCAAGGTCCCAATCATAGGGTAATGATAAAAGAAGAAAGGATTCTCATACTCAATTGTGACATGGCCACAATTCATCATTCAATCATAATTTCCAAATTCCATATCTATTTTACTAAAGATTTTGTCAGTCCCATGTTGCTTGTTAGTCCAGGTATAATACTCTCCCTTCCACGGTAACTCATTCACCCCTATTTGCTGAACACAATCAGCTAAACCTCTGATCTCTGCCACAGTTACTGATGCTCTAGCTTGTCTATCCTGGGCAATTAGTAGAGCATTAAAATCTCTAACTATAAGCCAAGGTTGACTAATCCCTTGCACTAGTAGCTGGAGTGACTATCACTGATTTTTCATTTACTGAGTATTGAACCCATAAATGATAGTAAGAATGAATTGATGACCTTTACACCTGTCCTTGACTATACAGTGAATTAGCTGCGCAACACTACTAAGCAAATGCACTTTAAACAAATTATGGTCCCAAATCACCCAGATTCTCCCATTGGAAACATCAGCATAGTTAGGCAAGCAATCCCAACCCGGGGCTATAGAATTGTGCCTGTTCTACCTATTGTTCTCCTTTACTCTAGTTTCAATAAGCCCAACAAGATTGGTATTATTAACTTTCAAATATTTATTAAACTCTTTTTGCTTATATCTCTTATTGACCCCTCTAATGTTCCAAAACAAGCACTTCATTAACAAATTGAGGGACCTCCACCTCTGTCAAAAGGCAGAGTTGTAAGTTTACTCTTCATAAGACTCTCAAACCCATTCCTAATAGGTATAGTAGCCAAAATAGGGAAATTATCCAAGCTAAATTCAGGACTTGTCCATACAGCATTAGGTCTCAAGTCATATTTGTTGGCTTCAATTACCACATGGGTTTTTTCTACTGCCTCCATCATAGCAACTTGTTGCTTTTCCACCAGAGGTTGGGGTTGCATATCAGTAATGACAGGTTCCTGCACAGTAATAGATACAATCATAGGAGCTTGTTGGGGTTGGATAGGACCTTTATATTGCCTTGCTTGGGTCACTTCCTTTCCATACCTTCTTCTTCTATGAAGTTCCTCTTTAGCGGCAGGGGGAGGTTGACATTGATGACTAATTTTCTGACACTTATCAAAAAACTGAGGTTTCCATTCAAGCACCACATGTTGAACAAAGGAGCTTCCACTAGGATCTTGAATAGTAATTTCCTTTGGTATATGCTTGGTAACATTGATTTTAATAAGTAGCCTAGCATATGAAATGCGGTGCATTCATTAGCAAACAATGGGGACCCTAGAACACTATTCTACTCAAGGACCTAGACCCCATACTCCAACAGTTAAGAGGTAGCTTTAGGAAAGTTACACATAAAGGGATTTCAGCTAAAAACTCAGTTTCGAGGTCAAATTCAGGACACCAGGGCTTCAATATAATTGGTCTGTTATTTATTAAGAATAGGCCAGTATATAGAATGGAGTGCATAATACTAAGGGACGAAAATTTGATAGTGGAATATCCATCTTCATGGAGAAATACCTCAGGTGAAGCCACACTAGTCCAACTCAAGGTAATATACCGCAACATCGTGTTGCAGCCTGGGCATTCACCTATCATATAGGCAATCAATGCACTTCTCCACTTATCTTCTTCAGATTTCATATCTTTCTTTTGCAATTACACCACCGATTGACCTTCAATAACTTGGGGAGGGATATAGGATAGGTTTATTCTATTAGCCGCTACACAGTTGTTTCTAAACATATTAGTCCATGGTTCTTTCGACCTATTCTCATGAACCGTGTTCTTCCCCTCTTTCTTTAAACTCTGCCCCTTCTCAATCGTCTTCTTCCCCAAAACTTATCATTGCTTTGTAACCTCATAATCTTCCTTACTAATTCCAGATGTGGATCTAATAGGTTTGACCTTGTCATAATTACCAATTTCATCAGATCTCAGAGTTGTCACTGGGGTCGTACTCTTTGAGTCAGACTGTATTGGAGGCATCTCACATAATCTCAACCTCCGGGACACTTCGGATCTCGTCGAACCCCCAATTTCCTCATTCTTAGCCTGTGCTGTGTCAGTCGCATTTCCAGAGCTAGATTTCGGCCGCTCTCCATTCAATCGAGCACCAACAGAGCTCCCAAATGTTACTAATGGAGTTTTCAGTCCTTATCCCCTTCCCCTCTCCATAGCTACCAGTCTCTGCGCACGTTAACTAACATGTGCCGAGAGCTCATATGTGCTTCTTTCATAGTTGTAATTTATCAATGAGAAATATTTACACATGATAAATGGAGTAGTAAACAAGTAATCTATCCATTCACTTTTATTTGTCATTATACTAAAAATATATTTTCATTTTTACTTGTCACTTTTAGCATATAAAAAAAATATTTTTTTTTATTTTTTACCATAAATATTAATTACTTATTCCTCAAATCACTCTAAAACTAAACATCAATTAATATGAATACTATAGATAAAATACTCATATCAATCATTGAATTTTAAGTAGCGTAATATATCAAGTGAATAAGTAAAAGTGAATGAAGGAAATATACTATTTTTTATTAGTGATGAACCATAATCATTCTTTCCTTTTCATCACCCTTGTCTTTCCAACATTTTGTAATTTCTCAATATTTGATGTGTTTAATTTAAATAAACTGAGTATTTTTGGATGTATGCCTTTTTTATTGTAAAATAGGTATTTTTCTTACACACTTTGTCCTATCTTCAGAATAACAAAGTTCTATCAATGTGTCTCGCACATGTATCGCTTATTCATTTTTTACTTATTCGATAATGGTAATTTAAGTTTTAATGAGTTCTAAATATGTTGTTTTACGGTATATGTCTTATCTATTACAAAATATACGTTCTTCTTATGTTTAAGTAACTAGTGCTTGTGTGTCGTCGATATCAATTATTACAAAAAATTATATTTTCAGACGATAGGCTTTTGATTGAATATACATTATAAAAATTTCACCTAAATATATTTTGTAAATAAATAGCAATATTAGCTTTAAAGAAATTATTAGTTTGAAAGGAGTGCAAATCAACAAGCTAGTAAAAATTTGATTACGGCATTTCAAATTTGACTTTTGTTCTTCTACAGTATATTTAAATAAAATGTATCTCAATGATTTATAAGAGTAAATTAATAGATCCTATATCATGTGGTTTTTGAAAAGTATAGTCATAAATAAAATTTAAATAAAATTCTAGTCTGACTTTGTATGGTATCGTTTGGAGACTAAAGTTAGAATAATATCTCAATTTAATCTCAAAAGTGTTGTTTACTTTAACAATAGGATGGTTACATATTTAATGCTTATATTAAATATGTAAACTTAGTCAAATTTGAAATTTGAAATTACTCTCATTTATTATAGATAAGAAACAGATAATTAAGAATTTATTTCTAGTCAATCCTTTAAAGAAAAAATGTAACTGTAAAGTTTTATAATTTATTCTTCTGTCTCAAAGTATATGTCGTGTTTATCTTTTACACGTTTCTAAACAATATATTAATTATAAAGAGGTTTGACTATTTTACTCTCATTTATGCCTTAACATCTACTCTCTTCTATCAATTTTACTTATCATGTTTTTTTAGACATCCCTTAAGAAAAGATCAAATTAATTTTCTTTTAATTTTTTTTTATCTCAATTTAATGTTACTCTCTTTTTCACCACATTAATTTGTCTCCACATATATTGATTAAGGATAAATGTGAAAACTATTCCCTCCATCTCAATTTATATTACACCATTTGAGTTGGCACAAAATTTAGTTTTAGTGAGTATCACTTATGACTAGGCACAAACTACAATAAGTATTTTTTATATACTCTTAGTTATATGTCCAAACTAACAAATTTCTATGCATGTGTTGTAACAATCTTGAATGTGAAATTTTCTTTTTATGTATTTTTGATCATTTTGACCTTCCCCGTAGTTGTTACATGTTGGTTATAAGGTGTGGAAATGGTTGGCACTATCCCTGATGCATTCAAGAATGATTTGAAAGAGCTTGAGATTTTTAGAGGCTTTAAAAGCACTAGTTTGATTTCGGTCAACAATTTATGATTCGAGTGCCGGATGGTGATTTGGTCAGTTCTATTAGATCCGAAATATCAATTTTGGTCTAGTAGCGGGGTTGGTTTGGGTTTGAAACCTCTATTTTGCATTTCGACCCTTCGTTCGAAAACTAGTTAAATTAAGCTTTTAGGGGTCCAGGGGGCTAATTTGTTGAAAAAGACTTCTTTTAAAAAATTCGATGTTGCCATTGAGTCCAGAATATCGAAAATAGCATAGTAGCATCTATGGTTTAGTTCTATGGGGGTCCCAAACAAATTTTGAGGGTCCGATCAGAGACATTTCAACTTGTAAAAACTCAGCATTTCCTGATATCTGGATTTCCTACTTCATGAACGCGGGCCTCTGGCCACGAATATGAAAAAGGATATTATCCTTCATCATGATAGCGAGAGGGGAGATGCGATCGCGAAGAGTAGTCGGACCGGGTCGGGCTTTTTCCTTCATCGTGAACGCGATGGGTCTGGGTCACCAGCCTTTACGAACACGAAGGGCTGGCCACGAATGCGAAGGCCAACTTATTGTCCTGGTCAGCATTGACCCTCACGAACGCGAAGGGTTGACTGCGTTTGCGAGGTACTGTTCATAGAACAGTATAAACACTCCATTTTATGATTTTCTTCTATTTTTGGACCTTGGAGCTTCGAGTTAAGGCGATTTTTAGGGTTTTCTCCATCATTTTGCTTGGGTAAGCTCCAAACTCATCTTCCCATTAAATTTCATTAATTATATCTTCAAAAACATCTTATTTTCTCAAGTTCAAAATGGATTTTTAGGGTTTTGCCGGTAAAGCTTTGAAAATGATTTTTCTTCAATTTGAGCCTCATTTTTACGTGGATTTTCAACTGTAGACTCCTATAATCTTGAAAAACATGTTTCTAAAATAAAATTCTAGTTTTACCCCTTTTATTTTTTGAAACTATTTTGGATTCATCTTATATATAATCGATGGTTATTGTTAGCTTTCTTTTAATGCATTGATGGTGTATTTGATAGTTTTAGCTCATTCCGAGACCATTCATGAAGGAAAGGCTCCGCGTTGAAGGTTCTAGGCTGGAATTTCAGTACTTTGAAGTAGGTTATGACTTAACTTTCTTCAGAATGGGCTGGGATGCTGGGTAGTTAACGAACATGTAAAGTATACTATGCGTTGGGGAATTAGCTATGGGAATTATATAGTGAGGTTATTTATGATCTTATGCCCATTCTGGGGTTTATTTTCATATTGTGGTTGACTTGGGAGGATATGAATATTGCGTGTTGCCCGAGTGGAGGATTTATTTGATATCATCGGCCTTATTTGTGTATTAAATTTCATGTTAATTATTGTGATACCCGTGAGGATGCTTGAATAGATAATATAGGCCTTATTTGAGCATTTATTGCCTTCATCATGATAGTAAAACCCGAGAGAGGGGTTTTGAAATGATATTTTGATGTCTTACATAACTATTTATCTTGGTGGTACCTAGTAAGGGCTAAACTCATGAATTATTAATATGTTGAGTTGATTTTTGAGCTCACTTATGCTGTATTGAATTGATCATTATCTTCATACTGATTGGTTGTGAGTATCCCATCCTCATTATATTTATACACTTCATAAGATATTGATACTTTTGAGAAATTCTTTATAAAACCCTTGATCTGTGAATACTAGCCGGAGAGGTGATTGAGACACTTTATAAAAATCTTGATCTGTGAACATTAGCCGGAGGGGTGAATTAAAATATGAGAAAGTATATAGGTTGCGAACCCTCCATGGGTCCTGTCTTGAAGTGCGGAGGCTCGAAAGGTATATACTAAAAACCATGCAATGGCTTAGTTTACCATCATCATCCCATCATTATTGCATTGTTTACATTTTTGTGTATTTCTTTATCTGTTGTTGTTATGTAGCTAGTTTCCTTAATTGTCTTTATATTTTTAAACTGTTAGTGGAGACGGTGTGAGCTACCGTTTGGAAACTTTTCTACTTGCAGGTGATGTGGTCATAGTATATTTTATTTATATTATTTTCTTTTTTGCTCAATCGACATATGATACCTACTAAGTATAAGTGGACTATATTCACCCCTACTATGCCCTTTCAATGCAGATCCTAGTTTGAGTACGACTCGTGTCAGTTGATTTTGCGCTAGTAGGGTTGACATTTTGAGGTACTAGCGAGCTCCAGAGTTTGGGGAAGATTTTGGACCTTATCATATCATAGTTGTCTTTATTTTCCTTTCGGAGACAGATTTATGTATTTCCAGTATTTTGAGTTGTATTAGATGATCTTATACTTGTGATACTACATCTTGGGAATTTTGTATATTTTGTTTGGATTCCTATTATTACATGTTGTGGCTTGACTTCATTCTAGAAGTCTTGCATTTATGGGTTTAATTCTTATTATTGATCTTTTCTTATTTGTATGGGATTTGGCTTACTTACTAAGGCTGGGCTGAAGTAGGTGTCATCATGACCTCAATTTTAGGATCGTAACAAATTGATATCAGAGTGCTAGGTTCACTGGTCTCATAAGTGAAAATGCAGGATGTCTAGTAGAGTCTTGCGGATCGGTACGTAGATGTTTGTATCTATCTTTGAGAGGCTATAAGACATCTTTAGGAGAAACTTCTCTAATTTAATTCCTTATTGTGTGGGTTATTCATACCCAATGTTTTAACCTTGTATTCCATTCTTTTCTGTGCAGATTATAAAGACTAGGTCCAGAGATATTAGGGATGCTGAGCTAGCACTCGCTATTGGAGCCCCAGTCAGTGGGTGAGGCAGGGGTCGTGGCCGACCCAGAGGTAGAGGATGGGCATGATGAGCTTCCTTAGTGAGAGGATGTGCTAGGGAAATCTCTCCCAAGCCTTTAGTTGATTATGCTAAAAACGACTATCAGATAGAGAATGAGGGACTAGCTCAGGTGCCCCAGAGTTCAATTGATACCCCAGTGTTACAGGATTTATTAATTTCTATTGGGTCATTTGGATGGTGTTCCCCAGATAGGTGTTCCATTGGGTGTGCCAGGTATTTCTCATACTCCAAAAGGTATTCCACCATCAGGGCAGGCTCATACTTATAATTTTTCAACTTTAGGGGTGCATCCATCTTCTATGATACCCTATCGTATTGATTCATTGCCTACTAGACTCACTGTTCCTACTGTTGCTTTGGATTCCATGATGACTTCTGATGATCAGAAGAGGTTTGAAAGGTTCATCCACTTGGATTTTTTGAAGTTTAACGGTGTTGTTGGAGAGGACGCTTATAAGTTTTTGCTTGACTTCCAGGAGAGGTTGCATAACCTCGTATCTTTTGATTCCTATGGAGTTACATATACTACTTATCAGTTGACTGACGCCACCAGACAATGGTGGAGATCTCTTGCTAGTTGTGGGCCATTGGGTTCACCTACTATGTTATGGACTTAGTTTTCTAAGGCTTTTCTTGAGCGGTTCATCCCTTACAGTTTAAAAGATCAGATGAGAGATGAGTTTGATTACCAGGAGTAGGGCTTCATAACTATTACAGAGTATGAGGCACGTTTCCATGCACTATCTAGATATACCACTGCCAGTATCTCCACTAAGTCAGAGAGGATCAGGAAGTTTGTCAAGGGGTTGATAGATGATTATCAGTTGGCTATAGCCCAGATGGTTGTTTTATGAGCTTTTTTAAAGAGTATTATGGATCATGCTAAGTTGATTGAGTCAATTCAGCAGAGTACTCAGGGTAGCAGTAGTGTTAAGAAGATCCACCGATAGGGTGAGTTTAGTGGATATGTATTCTGAGGTAGGAGTGTCTCCTGCAGAGGTTCTCAGCGGTTACCATAGTAGAGCAGTTTATGCAACTTTACAAGGTTTGGTTAATAGGTTTGTGGTTCCCATGGTTTCAAGTAGCCAGAGTTCAGGTCATATAGGCAGAGGCTCTAGTTTTAGTTTATTGGGACAAGGAGGTCATTCTGGTTCTTCTGGGCCCCCTTAGCTTGAGTTTAGTGGTAGAACTTGTTACATATGTAAGGATATTGGTCATATGGAAAGGGACTATCCTCGGTATGTGTATGGTTCTACCCAATAGGGTTCTCAGCTTTAACTTTATCCTACTTCTATTTCACGGTTGGATGTGGTTCTTAGAGTGGCAGGGGTGGTACTAGAAGTGCTCGAGGTAGATATTGGGGAGCTCATGGTAGAGGACACAGGGTTTCTCAGTTTGGGAGTTGAAGTGGTCAGTGCTATTCTATACTCGGGAAACTTGAGGTAGAGTCCTCTGATGTAGTTATCATAAGTATCGTCCCAATTTGCCATCGTTCTACTTCTATGTTATTTGATCCTAGGTCTATATTTTTCTATATGTCTATATACGTTGCTACTGGTTTTGATACTGCATATGAGTCTTTTATTGTGCCTATTTATATTTCTACCCAAGTAGGAGCTTCTTTAGTGGTGGATCGGGTGTACCGATCTTATGTAGTGACCTTTGCGGGGTACGAAACTTAGGTAGACTTGATTATCCTAGATATGGTTGACTTTGAAGTTACCTTGGGTATGGATTCGTTAGCTCCCTATCATGCTATTTTGGATTATTATGCCAAGGGAATGACTTTAGCTACCCTGGGTATGCCAAGGATAGCTTGGAAGGGTACTCTTAATTTGGGTCCGAAGGGAGTTATATCTTTTCTACATGCTCTTCGCATGTTAGAAAAAGGATGTCGATCTTACTTGTATTTAATTCGCGATACTAGTGTTGCTTTACTGCATTCTTTGGATTCTATTTGAGTTGTTCGGGAGTTTCAGGACGTATTTTCTATAGATTTGTCTGGTATGCTCCTGATCATGATGTCGTGTTTTCTACTGATGTTGAGTCGGGCACCAAGTCCATTTCTATTCCTCCCTATAGGATGGCCTTGGTGAAGTTGAAGGAACTAAAAGAGTAGTTGCAGGATTTGTTGAGTAAGGTTTTTATTAGACCTAGTGTGTCTCCTTGGGGTGCCCCGATCATATTTGTGAAGAAGAAGAATGGATCTATGCACATGTTTATTGACTACCAATAATTGAACAAGGTGACCATCAAGAAAAAGTATCCTTTTCATCATATTGATGATTTATTTTACCAGCTTCAGGGTGCTTTGGTGTTTTCTAAGATTGACTTGAGATTAGGACATCACCAGTTGAGGATTAGAGCTTCGAACATACTAAAGACGATTTTTTGGACTATGTATGATCATTATGAGTTTTTGGTTATGTCTTTTGGGTTGACCAATGCCCCAACAACATTTATAGAGTTGATGAATTGGGCATTTCAATCTTATCTCGACTTCTTTATGATTGTATTTATAGACGACATCTTGGTTTATTCCAAGAATTAGGCTAACCATGTGATGTATTTGAGGATGGTTCTTCAGAAGTTGCAAGATGAGAAGTTATATGTTAAGTTCTCTAAGTACAAGTTCTGGTTGGCTTCTATTTCTTTCTTGGGTCATGTAGTAACCAAGGATGACATTATGGTCAATCCGACCAAGATAGCGATGATTTGTGATTGGGCTATACCTACTTCTCCTACTGAGATTTGGAGTTTTATTGGTTTAACGAATTATTATTAGTATTTTGTAGAGGGTTTCTCTTCTATTGAAGCTCCTTTGACCAAGTTGACTCAGAAGAAGGTTATATTTCAATGGTCGAATGCTTGTGAGGAAAGCTTTTAAAAGCTCAAGGAGTTATTGACTTCGTCTCCTATCTTGACCTTACCCAAGGAGGGCACAGGTTTTACCATATTTTGTTAGGCTTTCGGTGTCAGATTGGGTGCTGCGTTGATGTAGGAGGGTAAGGTGATTATGTACGCTTCTTGTCAGTTGAAGCCTCATGAAAAGAATTACCTTACCCATGATTTTGGAGTTGGCCGCAGTTGTGTTTGTGTTGAAGTTGTGGCGACATTACCTATATGGAGTCCATTGTGAGATTTTCTCCAATCATCGTAGCCTCCAGTATTTCTTCACCCAGCGAGATCTTACTATGAGACAGTGATGTTGGCTTGAGTTGCTTAGGGATTATGATCTCACTCTTCTTTGCCATCCGGGCAAGGCCAATGTGGTTGCGGATGCCTTAAGCCAGAAGGCAACGAGTATGGGGAGTTTAGCTCATCTTTTGACTTAGGAGCTGCCTTTGGCCTTAGAGGTCCAGTCTTTATCTAACCAATTGGTTAGGCTTGATATTTTTACACCTGGCAGGTGTTAGCCTTTGTGGAGGCTAGATCTTCCTTGATGGAGGACATTCGAGCATATCCGTTTGATGACTATAGATTGAGGGTGATTCGTGATAGAGTATTAGCGAGGCTAAGGCGACATCTCTTGATTCTTATGGTGTTTTGAGGATTATTGGCCGAGTTTATGTGCCGAGGGTTGGTGGATGGGTTAGGTTGATATTGGAGGAGGCTCATTATTCTAGATATTCCATTCACCCAGGGGCGGCTAAGATGTATCATGTCCTAAAGTAACATTATTAATGGGGTGGTATGAAGAAGGATATGTTAGAGTTTGTGGCTAAGCGCCTAAATTATCACCAGGCGAAGTATGAGCATCAACGATTGGGAGGTACGATGCAGAGGATGCCCATTTCCTAGTGGAAGTGGAAGCAGATCACTATGGATTTCAAAGTTGGCCTAGCCTCGACCTTGGGGAAGTTTGACTTAATTTGGGTGATTGTGGATCAATTGACCAAATCAGCACATTTCATTCCAGTGAAGGTGAAGTATAATGTAGAGAAGTTTGCCAAGATATACATTAGAGATATTGTTCGTTTGCATGGTATATCGCTGTCCATTGTATCTGATAGAGGTACTCAGTATACCTCGGGTTTTTAGAGTACTATTCAGAGTGAGTTGGGTACTCAGCTTTATTTGAGCTAAACCTTTCAACCTTAGATAGATGGTAAGCCTGAGATGACTATTCAAGTGCTAGAGGACATGCTCCGAGCATTTGTCATGGACTTTGGAGGTCATTAGGAACAGTACTTGCCCCTAGTGGAGTTTACCTACAACAACTGTTACCATTCCAACATTCAGATTTCGTCTTTTGTGTCTTTGTATAGGCGGAGGTATAGATTCCCCGTGGGGTGGTTTAACTTATTTGAGGTTCGGCCTTAGGGTACTGATTTGTTGAGGGATTAGATGGATCATGTGAGACTGATTCAGCAGAGGCTATTGGCTTCCTAGAGTAGGCAGAAAAGTTAAGTCGATCGTTGAGACCGCAATGTATCATTCATGATTGGAAATCGAGTTTTGTTGAAAGTCACCCATGAAGGGTGTGATGAGGTTTGGGAAGAAAGAGAAGCTTAGTCTGAGGTTCAATATCCCTTTAGAGATCCTTGAGAAGTATGGTGATGTGGCGTATAGAATAGGTTTGCCTTCATACCTTTCAGATATTCATCCTGTATTCCACGTTTTCATGTTGAAGAGATACCATCCAGATGATGCCCATATGATTCAATGGGATTTTGTTGTACAAGACCATGATTTATCCGTTGAGGAGGAGCCTATTGCTATCCTAGACAAACAAACTAGGAAGTTGAGGTATAAGTGTATTAATTTAGTGAAGGTCTAATAGATACATTTCCCCATTGAGGAAGCTACTTGGGAGGTCGAGTCTGATATGAGGCTTAGATACCCCTAGCTCTTTACCGCTTCAGATACCTTATTTGCTTGTAGTTCGAGGATGAACTAGTGTTTTAGTGGTGGATAATGTAATCATCTTGAATGTGAAATTTTCCTTTTTATGTGTTTTGGCCATTTTGGCCTTCCCCGTAGTTGTTACATGTTGGTTATAAGGTGTGGGAACGGTTGGCATGATCCCTGATGCATTCTAGAATGATTTGAAAGAGTTTGAGACTCTTAGAGGCTTTAAAAGCCACTAGTTTGACTTAGGTCAACATTTTATGTTTCGAGTGCCGGATGGTGATTTGGTCAGTTCTATTAGATCTGGAATATTGATTTTGGGTTAGTAGCAGGGTTAGTTTGAGTTTGAAACCTCTATTTTACATTTCGGCCCTTCGTTCGAAAACTAGTTAAATTAAACTTTTAGGGGTCCTGGGGGCTAATTTGTTGAAAATGACTTCTTTTCATAAATTCGACATTTCCATTGAGTCCAGAATATCGAAAATAGCCTCGTAACATATATGGTTTAGTTCTATGGAGTCCCAAACAAATTCTAAGGGTCCGTTCGGAGACATTTCAACTTGCAAAAACTCAGCATTTCCAGATATCTGGTGCAGGTGTATTTCCTTCTTCGCGAACATGGGCATCTTGATACAAACGTGAAGAAGGATAGTATGCTTTATCACGATTACGAGAGGGGAGACACGATCGCGAAGAGTAGTCGGACCAGGTCAGGATTTTTCCTTCGTCACAAACGAGACCGGAACATTGCGAATGCAATGGGACCAGGCCACCAACCTTTGCAAACAAGAAGAGCTGGCCGTGAATGCAAAGGCCAACTTATTGTCTTGGTCAGCATTAACCCTCGCGAACGTGAAGGGTTGACTGCGTTTGCTAGGTACTGTTCATAGAACAGTATAAACACTCCATTTTCATGATTTTCTTTTATTTTTGGATATTGGAGCTTCGGGTTAAGGAAATTTTTAGGGTTTTCTCTATCATTCTTGCTTGTATAAGCTCCAAACTCATCTTCCCATTAAATTCCATTGATTATATCTTCAAAAACATCTTATTTTCTCAATTTCAAGATGGATTTTTGGGGTTTTGCCGGTAAAGCTTTGAAAATGATTTTTCTTCGATTTGAGTGTTGTTTTTAACTCATTTTTGCATGTATTTTCAACTGTATACTCCTAATCTTGAAAATCATGTTTCTAAAATAAAATTCTTGTTTTACCTCTTTCATCTTTTGAATCCGTTTTAGACCAGACCCGTCTTATATATAGTCGATGGGTATAATTAACTTTCTTTTAACGCATAGATTGTGTATTTGATAGTTTTAGCTCATTTTGAGACTGTTCATGAAGGAAAGGCTCTGTGTTGAAGGTTCTAGATTGGGATTTTGGCACTTCGAAGTAGGTTGGCTTAACTTTCTTCAGACCGGGCTTGGTAGTTAATGAACGTATAAAGTATGCTATGTGTTAGGGAATTAGCTATAGGAATTTTATATTGAGGTTACTATTATGGTCTTGTACTCGTGTGGGGGATTATTTTCATATTGTGGTTGACTTGAGAGGATATGTATATTACGTGTTGCCTGAGTAGGGTTTTTATTTGACATCATAAGCCTTATTTGTGCATTAAATGCCATATTTATTATTTTAATACCCGTGCGGGGGCTTGAATAGATAATATAGGCCTTGTTTGAGCATTGATTGCCTTCATCATGCTAGTAAAACCCAAGAGAGGGTTTTGAAATGATATTTTGATGTCTTACATGACTATTTATCTAGGTGGTGCCTAGTAAGGTCTTAAATCATGAATCATTAACATATTGAGTTGATTTTTGGGCTCACTTATGCTGTATTGAATTGATGATTATCTTCATACTGATTGATTGTGAGCATCCCATCCTCATTATATTTATACACTTGAGAAATTCTTTACTAAACCCTTGATCTGTGAATAATAGCTCGAGAGGTGATTGAGACACTTAATAAAACCCTAGATCCATGAACATTAGTGGAAGAGGAAAATTGAGATATGAGAAAGTATATGAATTGCGAATCCCCCATGGGTCCTGTCTTGAAGCACTGAGGCTTTGATAGTGTATACTAAAAGCCATGCGATAGCTTATTTTACCATCATCATCATCACATCATTATTGCATTGCATTGCATTGCTTACATTGCCGTGTATTTGTTTACATATTGTTGTTGTGAAGCTAGTTTTCTTTGTTATCTTTATATTTTAGAACTATTAGTGGAGATGACGTGCTCATAGTATATTTTATTTGTATTATTTTCTGCTTTGCTCAATCGGCCTATGATACCTACTGAGTATAAGTGGATCATACTCTCCCATACTGCGCCCTTTTGGTTCAGATCCCAGTTCGAGTATGACTTGCGGCAGCTGATTTCTTGGTAGCAGGGTTGACATTTCGAGGTACTGGAGAGCTCCAGAGTTCGAAACAGATTTCGGACCTCATCTTATCTTAGTTGTTTTTATTTTCCTTTCAGAGACAGATATATGTATTTCCAGTTTTCTGAGTTGTATTAAATACTCTTACACTCGTGACACTATTTCTTGGGGATTTTATATATTTTGTTCGGATTCCTGTTATTACATGTTGTGACCTGACTTCGTTCTAGAAGTCTTGCATTATGGGTTTAATTCTAATTATTGATCTTTCCTTATCCGTATGGGATTTGGCTTACTTACTAAGGATGGGCTAAAGTAGGTGTCATCATGACCTCAATTTTACTTACTAAGATTACGCTTAAGTAACCGGTTCACGTGTTATGCACGTGTATCGCCACTATCAATTATTGAAATTTTTTATGTTTTCAGATAATAAACTTTCGATTGTATATACGTTATAAGATTTTCACCTAATATATATTCTAATATTCAAAATAAATTGCAATATTAATGAAAGAAGTTCGAATCCACAGTTAAAAAAATGATTACGACATTTCAAATTGACTTTTTATTCTTCTACTTTAGATTCTAATAAAATGTATCTCAATGATTATAAGAGTAAAATATTTGTTCCTATTTTATGTGATTTTTGAAAAATACCATTACAAATAAAAATTTTCAAAAAAAATCTTGTCTCGCTCTGTATGATGTCGTTCGGGGACTAAAGTTAAAATTATACTCCCTCTGTCCATTTTTACTTGTCCAGTATACTGAAAATAGTTGTCCAATTTTTCTTTTTCAGTTGAAAAGTTAAGAAATAATTTATTATTTTGTGTCTATTTTACCCTTTTTATTAGGGGTGTGCAAAAATTGGTTCAACCAATAAATCGAATCGATAAAAATGTTATTGGTTTATCGATATTGGGTTATTGGGTTAATGATTTTTAAATAGTTTCATAAAATTTTTTATGGGCTATCAGTTCGGTTTCCGATTTTGATTTTTAGTTAATGGTAAAACCGATAACTCAATAAGATTATATTAGAATAATATTTTTATTCATAATTATATAATAGTGGCTTTAGATTTAAATACATACCTTATTGTCTTTTGAATTTTATAGTTGTTTTCTTAGTGCTTATAATTTGTGTAAACTTTATGCATGAAGATAGTGTAGAACAAATGAAAATAAGAGAAAGTAAAAAAAAAATAGGGGAGTATTTTCTTATCGGTTAAACCGAACCGATAAAGACCAAAAACCGATTAACCGAAAACCGATAGCGAATATTTTATTGGTTTGGTTATCGGTTTAGCATATTTACAAACTGAAAACCGATAAACCGAATCGATAATACATAAAATAAAACTGAATCGATAATACATAAAATCAAACCAAACCGATCGATGCACACCCCTACTTTTTACTAAATATCCTGTTCATTTTTCAATATTATATGACTTATAATTAATAGAGATGATATAGTAAAATTATTTTTTATTTATTATTTCTTAAAAAGTGTGGCAAGTCAAACATAGACAAGTAAAGATGGACAGATAAAGTATCTCAATAACCTCAAAAGTGTAATCTACATTAATGATAGGATGTTGTTATATTTATGGGAAAAGACATCAAATACACCCTGAACTTTTCTCGAAAAGTCAGTTACACGCTTAAACTTTGTGGCGACCAATTACATACTTCAGTTACACGCTTAAACTTTGTGGCGACTAATTACATACTTGTACTACTTAAAAGTGAATTTATTTCTACCCCAAAAGATTATGTGGTAAAAATTTAAAAAGAAAAGAAAAAAAGCGCATAGGAGCCAAATTAAAACCAAACAAAAAAAGAAAAGGAAAATCACTTCTTCTTCTTCGTGTATTCTCCATGGATAACTCCCCCTACTTATTTTTCTTCTTCATGTCATTAATCTTCTCTTCTCTATCCTTTTTCTTATCAAAAACTACTTCATTTTCTTTCACTAATCAACTTCTTATTTTTCACCATTCTCCGCCTTGAGCTTGAACGAAATTCAGAATGATGAGGAGTTCGGTGATGGGTTGATAAAATTGGTGGTGGTATGTCTCTTAATTTTTTATAATTGACAAAGAAATTGGTGTGAATTTTGGTAATGAATGCTAAATTTTTGGTTACGGGTGTGCTGAATTTTGATGGTGACAGCGATAATGGATTTGGTGGTGAACGATTTTGTAATGTTTGGGGTGGAAATAAATTTTTGTTGATGATTATTGTCGTGAATTTCAAAAATGACAGTGATAGAGGTTTAATTTTGATATACAATGAAAATCTATTAGTGTGGTGTGATTTTAATGTGGGTTAAGTGGTGAGTGTTAAATTTGTGTTGTGGTACTTTGTAATTTTTGATTGTGGCAATGGTTGTGATGTGATTTCGAGGATGAGTTTAGTTATGGGTGTTGAATTTTGTGGTTACTCTTTGCAGTGTAACAATGGTGGTGATATGATTCCTATGGTGAATTTAGATGAATTTATGATGGTTGTTTGTAAATTTTTATGGTAGCAGTGGTCGTGGGACAATTCCGACAGTGAGTTTGGTTGTGGGTAATGAAATCTCTAGGGATGAAGATGTGAGTTTGGAGATGATGACGACAATGGTGGTGTTTTAATGGTGAATTTGATGGTGGATAGAGAAGAAAAAACAATTGAAATGACATGAACTTTCTCTTTTTGAAATCTGACATAAAAGCTGATGTGGTAGTGACATGATGGTGACATGGCGCGAGTGTAAAACAACTCCCGTCATGTGACTGGTTCTATGAGAGTCAGGATGCAAAAAAATTTACTTTTAAGTAGTATAGGTGTGTAATAGGTCGCCATAATAGTTTGAGTGTATAATCTACTATTAAGATAAGCTCCCTTCAATCAATTTTACTTGTCATGTTTTTTTTGGACATCCCTTAAGAAACCTGTAATGACCTGTTCTGTCATTACTAAAGGCACCTCGTCCAAGGACACGAGGCACAGGAATTCTTGTAAAATATGGTCTCAAACTAGTATGGATTGACTTAGTTGAAAATTTTGGAATTTGAAATTTTGGGTCGGGATGACATCATCCCGCTATAGCGGCGCCATGGTAGCAGCCTACTGGTTGCTATAGCGGGATGCCGAGGACAGAAAATAATCCCTTGTTTTATTATTTTCCCATCTCCTCTTCAGTTGCAAATAGGTTGAGATTTACTTCTATACCCCCTAGGATTGCCTCATGACCTTAGAGCAATGGAGAGGGAGAAATACACTTGAACGGGGTAATACCCATAGTTTTTTCATGAATTTCATGTAGGAAATCACTAGCACAGAGTCAGAAGTTCGCGTTCATGCCTCTGTAGCAGCTGCTTGGAGTCTAGGTAGGCTAGGTTTAATTGAGTAGGATAGATTAGGGTTATAAAACATATGCATGACAAAGATTGATGGGAGATTCCATGCTTAGGCCTGCGGGTACGATGTTGGGATGGATAAAAATAGTAATTTTTGGTTATTTGAATGTAAATTGATGTTGTGTGTGATATTGAGTTTTGTGATATGAACTAGTGTGTATTGTTATTGATGTTAACCAATTATGAATGATTGTAATGGTATTATACCCAGAAATTGTGTTAGAATTTAATGAAAGTCGAATTAGAGGTGATTGGTATTGGTGGATTCCGAAGAATCTATGGTGGTAACCAAAGGAATGACAGCTGTCGAGGAGATATTAGTGTTAAGATGGAAAGTTGGATGTATTAGGGTGTGAACCATAAGTGTGGATGTGTACCTTAGACACTGCAAGTCCTAGATAAGCCCTCAATTGATATACAGATTATAAGTGATGGTTAAATGTAGTTGAAATCCAACTTGATTTATGTGTGCATGTTAATTGTTTCTTCATTTACTTGTTACAATGCATGTTCAAAGGAAGTAAATCGTTGAATGATATCCTAAACATTAATCACATATAATAAGGTTATATAAAAAGCTTGTTAATTGTACAACTATGGTATTTTATTCTCATTGTGATTGTGATTGTTGTGATATACGTTAATTATTGTGGGATGTACCGGTATTTGGTCATCCTTACGGGATATATATTTATTATTGTGGGATGTACCAGTATTTGGACATCTTCATGGGACATGGACAAGAGCTTATTCCCAGCCTGTCTAGCTAGTGGGCGACCATAAGACTATGTACAAGGTATTAGTAAGTGTGATGGTTCCTTGAGTTGACAGGTTTTATTTGATAACTTGTTTATATTTGGTTCCTTGAGTGAACCAGGGTTGTGATTATTGTTATTGATATTGTTAAATTGGATCCTTGAGTGGTCCGGGATAAATTACAAGTGATAGGCATATCTCCTTTGTGGTCTACCTACTTGTGTATTTGAGGCAAGGTGTAATTTATTGCTATTAAGTCATGGATTTGTTGACTTGTTTAGTGCTAGTAGTCATGGTATTAACTTGGTTTGTTATGTATATGGACTTGCACTTGATTGAACTCTGTGGTGTTGTTTGAAAAAGGTTAACCGTCACATACTTGATATAAAGTTATTTGGTAGGTGTTCATGGTTGTACTTGTTTACATGATATAACGACCCAAAATGTTGTTATGCTGAATTAGGAGGTGAAAGTTGCACTTAGACTCCTCTTAGCTAAAATTTGAGGAATTCAAGGCTAGTCTAGTTTTGGCTTAAATTTGAGGGTGTGGTAGTTGAACAAAATATGGTATTGATATAATTGGTAATAGCTTAGTTTCATATGATGGTTCGATAGCCAATGAGTATAGGAAGTCGTAGCAACTTTTAGCACCTAAAACAAAGTTATAAAACTCAGGTTATATCGTTTATTGTGAAGGGGTTGGTTTGCACTGTCGAAATTCGTGGTATGTATTGTAAAATAAGAAAACCTGAGGAGAGGTCCAGAGTTTCTACCTAGGATCGCTGTAGCAAAAAAAGTAACCGCTGCAGTGGTCAAGGGAACCGCAGTGACGGCCTCCAGTAAACGGGCGCGAACCACTGCAGCAGTAATTATCTGCTGCAGCGATAATGTGTTGTAAAATTTTCAGTTTTAAAACCTAAAAGATATTTTCATTCCCCACTTTTCAAAAATGTACTAGAGCTCTGGGGAAAGACAAATTTCAGTGGGATTTTGAAATTTTTCATCTTTGGAGGTAAGTAATTACGTTCTAGACTTGAATTTACTTCGTTTAACCTTAGAAAATCACTACAAATGAATTAGTGGTGATAATTGGGGGTTTAACCCAAGTTCATGGAAATTGATGAAAAGTGGTGGGAATGTATAAAACTTTAGTATATAATGATCCTAGGGTATTAGAAAACACTAATGGGACTAGAATTATGATTATTTGTGCTAATTCAAGTAGTGTTCATGAAGTTAAATGATAAGAAAACCCAAGATGATGAAATAGGGTAAGTTTATGGATAAAATTAGTGATTTTTGATCCCTAGCAGTTAAAAAGGGATGAATTAATGTGTGTATATTCTTGTGGTTGTATAGATCAAGAACAAATTGAACGAGAACGAAAAGGAAAAAGTATGGCTCAAAGGTGACTTTGAGCAAGTAGTTGAGGTGGGCTATGGTTTTGCGTAGCGCTTAGACTTTCTTGGCTTTGTGTTTGTTTGTGATTTAAACATCTATGATTGCCTTCTAGCATGACTTGTGATTGATAACTACATTGTATTTTCATTGCATTGTGATGAGGTGTTGAGATGATGGGTCGGGTACCACGCCGATACGTTATGATGTTGATGATGAGGATGAGAAGCATAAGAGATGACGCGCACATCTTGCATACATGCACTTATTTACATGCATTGAGCGTTATTTTGATGAATATATGTAATGATGAATGGTTGATGAAAATGATTAAGTATCAAACCCTGTAAAAGTGAACTTGTGAGTGTAATTATATGATGATTCATTATGTGTTATTTGCTTGATATCATTGATTATGAATCTTTTTATGATCGTTTTTATACTTGTTTGACTTGCTTATTTGTACATTGTTAAGTTAGTCAACCTATGATGCTTACCAGTACTTGTTGATATACTGATGCTACCTGTACTTTTCTTTTTGTTGAGTGCAGAACATCTTCCAGTGGTTGACATGCGACCTCAACTCTAGTTAGTAGTTCAAATCTGATTTTGAGGGTGAACACCATGTCCAGGCAACCTTCAGATCTTCTTATAATGTTTATGTCTTTGGTCCAGGACTAAGATAATTTTCTCTTTTGTTGTTTTGGATATTCGTGTTGGATTCAGACTTAGTTGTTACTTTTAGATTTTTTCTAAGGTGACTTTAGGTCCCGGAGATTGTAATAAATAGAGGTTTCCGCACTCTATTCATTAATGGATGATAATATCGTTTGACTAAGATGTTTATTGAATGAAAACCTTTCAGAAATCGAATTAATATTTGGGGAATTATGCAATGTGAATGAGAGAGTAACACTTAGGTGAGTAAGGGTGAAATTAGTATAGTTCTCCCACCTTAGGTTAGGGTGGGTGCCAATCATGACCGGTTGGGTCGTGACAGAGATGGTATCAAAGCACAGGGTTCACAGATCTCGTCGTACAAGAGCAAGTCTAGTGGAGTCCTGCGAAACAGAACGGGGACATCTGTACTTTTCTTCGAGAGTCTATAGGGCTTTAGGAAAAGAATTTCCTTTCTTTCTTCCTATCATGCTATTACTTGATTCCAATTGGTATCTAGAGATCCTAATTAGTATCTAATCCTTTCACTCTTATTCATAGATGGTAAATACTCATTCCACCAGAGTAGCAGCAGCAACACCTACAACAGCGCCCGCACCAGCCACTGAGACAGCAGTTCAGGGCAGGCCTTGAGTCAGAAAAAGAGCAAGAAGGGTATGATCGAGAGCAGATCCTGTTAGGGGTAGAGTATAGGCAGTCGAGAGATAGGTAAGACAGAGATCACTGACCCCTCCCCTCTGTAGGATGCTCCAGGCCATGCTCAGGATGAAGAGAATGTGGTTACGAAAGAAGAAATTATAGCTTTAGAGAATGTGGTGCCAGTACCAAATGGGTAGCACAAATGCCTTTATCTGCAGAGGTGATTCAACAAGTGTTGGGGTTTTTGGGTGGCTTGGCTGACACTGGCAACACTCCAGTTGTTTCGATCGTCCTACCCACAGCCTTGTAATATGTCGCTGCTGAAGCGCCAAGGATGGATGGAAGCTCTGAAACTGGGGTGTATCCCCAACAGGTATTTGGATAGGTGATGACTGATGATGAGCATGGGCTGTTTTAAAAGTTCATGAAAATAAAACCCCTGGTATTCCAAGGTATAGAGTCTGAGGATACATTTGAGTTTTGGATAGATTGTCACAAACGTCTTCATAAGATGGGTATTGTTGAAAGGTATGGTGTGTACTTTATTTCTTTTCAGCTATAGAACAACGCCAAGCAATGGTGGAGGTCATTTGTAGAGTGCAGGGTTGCCTTACCTCCACTTACTTAGGCTCAATTTCAGAATGTATTCCTTGAGAAATATGTTCCCCACACTTGTCATGACCAAAAGAAGTATGAGTTTCTGAGGTTGGAGCAGGGTAACATGTCTGTTGCGGCCTATGAGGCCAAGTTTCATGCCCTGTCTCGCTATGCACTACAGTTGATTACCTCAAAAGATGAGCGGATTAGGTATTTTGTGAAGGGTTTGAACTCGGGGATTCAGTGGGTTACTTTATCTGTGGCTATAGCTGGTAAGTCTTTTCAGGATGTTGTTGAATTTGCCTAGAAGTCTGAAGCACTTGAGAAATAGGGAGAAGTGAAAGCAGAAGAGGAAAAGGCTCAAACCTCGGGCCAATTTAGTGGTACTTTCTTGAAGGGGTGTGGTTCTTCTAAGCCCTACCATTTACCTATTCCAGTATCAGTAGAGGGCCAGTCTGGGGTTAGTTATCAGCCTTCCCAATCCGAAAGCTACATGCATTCTTCCTCTTCAGTTCAGAGGCTTAATCTAGGACCCAAATGTTTTGAGTATGGAGGTCTGGAAAATGTCAGAAGGTATTGTCCTAACTTCTTATCTATACGTCAGTTGACATAACAACGAGCTTTTACTGCCCTAGTTCCGACAGTTCGTGCTAGAGAAGGAAATGGTAGAGGTCATCCACATGGTGGACGTGGTGGCCAGGCTAGGGGTGGTAACCAGGCTAATTAAGGTGTAGGATTAGTTGGCAGAAATGGAGCGCAAGATGGTAGAGGTGGCAGCCAGGGTGGTGATAAGGCACATATTTATGTAGTTCTGGCTCGTCTTGAGGTGAAAACTTCCAATGCGGTGATCACAGGTGCTATTCTTATCTGTGATAGTATGGCTTCTATATTGTTTGATTTCGGTTCCACCTTTTCTTATGTGTCTGTGAAATTTTCTATGGGTTGGGACTTTGACTGTAAAGATCTTAATACACCTATCTATGTGTCTACACCAGTTGGGGTATCTGTATGTGTTTATCAGGTATATCATGCGTGTCCTGTGATGTTCATAGGGTTTAATAAACCCTGGTAGACTTGGTTATTTTAGACATGGAGGAGTTTGATGTTATTTTGGGGATGAGTTAGTTATCCCCTTATCATGTTGTTCGTGATTGCTATGCCAAAACTGTTACTGTAATGCCTGAAAAAGAGAAGTTAGAGTGGGAGGGTACCTTTAAGTCTACTCCTGTGAGGGTTGTGTCCTCAATTCGTGCCCGAAAGTTAGTAAAGATGGGGTATAGGGCGTCTTTTAGCCTATCTTCGGGAAAATAAATCTGTAGTCCCTTCTATAGCATCTGTTCCAGTTGTATGTGAATTCTTAGAAGTGTTTTCGAATGATTTTTTGGCAATGCCTCCAGATTGGGAAGTTGACCTTTGTATAGACTTAGAGCTGGGGACTAGACCTATTTCTATTCCTCCATAATATATGGCACCTGTAGAGTTAAGAGAGTTTAAATCCCAATTGCAAGAGTTGTTGGAAAAGGGCTTTATTCGTCCAAGTGTCTCTCCTTGGGGTACATCGGTATTGTTTGTGAAGAAGAAAGATAATAGTATGAGGATGTGTTTAGACTACCGCTAGTTGAATAAGGTGACCATTCATAACAAATATCCTTTTCCTAAAATAGATGATCTATTTGACCAGTTACAAGGAGATGCAGTGTTCTCTAAGATTGATTTGAGTTCGGGTTGTCTTCAGCTAAAAATCAGAGTTGAGGACATCCCGAAGACTGCCTTCCGAACTCGTTATGGACACTATGAGTTTTTGG
The DNA here is from genome assembly GCA_031232105.1 of Capsicum rhomboideum. Classification (NCBI taxonomy): domain Eukaryota; kingdom Viridiplantae; phylum Streptophyta; class Magnoliopsida; order Solanales; family Solanaceae; genus Capsicum; species Capsicum rhomboideum. The sequence goes on along the minus strand of CP124715.1, from coordinate 37,950,072 downwards.
TTATGTATTTTGGTTTGACCAATGCCCCAACTGCTTTTATGAGTTTGATGAATGGAGTGTTTAAGTCCTTTTTGGATTCGTTGTTTATTCTAAAAGTGAGGAAGAGCATAAGATCATTTGTGTACTATGTTGAAGTTATTGAAGAAGAAACAATTGTATGCTAAGTACTAAGTATGAATTTTGGCTTTCTTTGGTGTCCTTTTTAGGGCACATAGTTTCTAAAGAAGGGGTTATGGTGGACCCGCAAAAGGTTGATACATTTAAGAATTGAGCCAGACTGACTAATGTGACAGAAATCCATAGTTTTATGGGGTTGGCCAGTTACTACTGCCAGTTTGTTAAATGGTTTGCTGCCATTGCTTCGCTCCTGACGAATTTGACTCAGAAAGAAGTTCCATTTGAAAGGGATGACTAGTGTGAGGAGAGCTTTCAAAAGCTCAAGACTGTGTTGACTTCGGCTCCAGTATTAACTTTGCTTATTGAGGGTAAGGATTTTATTGTATTTTGTGATGCCTCACGTTTGGGTTTAGGTGTTGTATTGATGTAGGAATAGAATGTGAATGCTTATGCTTCGAGACAACTAAAGCCCTATGATAGAAATTACCCCATGCATGACATGGAATTGGCAGCTGTGGTATTTTATTTAAAAATTTGGAGGTACTATCTCTATGGGGTAAAGTGTGAGGTGTTCACAGACCATCGCAGCTTACAACATATGTTCACCTAGAAGGATTTGAATCTAAGATAGAGTAGATGGGTAGAGTTGATTAAAAACTATGACATTTCAATTTTGTATCACCCAGGTAAGGCCAATGTAGTGGCTAATGCACTAAGAACGAAACCAGTGAGCATGGGGAGTCTAGCATTTATGGAGGTGTCCAACGCCCATTAGCAAGGGAGGTATAGTCTTTGGCTAATGATTTTCTGAGATTGTAGGAAACTAGCAAAGGAAAGGTGTTTGAACATATGGAGGCTAAGTCAGTCCACATTTTATGATCAGATTAAGAGTAGACAGTTTAAAGATAAAAAATTGAACAACTCTAGAGAAAAGGTGTTAGAAGGGGAGGCAAAGGAGGCCATTCTTGATGACGAAGGGGCCTTGAGAATCCAAGGTTGGTTGTGTGTACCTCAGGTAGGTAATTTGATTCCCACCATTATGCCAGAGGCTCATAATTCCAAATACTCGATAAATTCGAGTGCCAACAAGATGTATAGAGACTTGAGACAACACTATTAGTGGCAAAGGTTGAAGCGTGAGATTGTAGATTTTGTGGTTAAGTGTCAAAACTTCCAGCAAGTCAAATACGAAGTGGGAAAGGATAATGATGAATTTTGTGGTTAGTATTTCTAAAACCTTGAGGAAATACAACTCCATTTAGGTTATTATTGACCGATTGACTAACTTGGCTCATTTCATCCGAGTAAGAGTTGATTAAAATATGGCTAAGTTGGCCAAAATCTATGTGAAGGAGATTGTGAGGCTGCATGGGGTACCGATGTCAATTGTATCTAACAGGGGTACTTAGTTCACTTCTAATTTTTGGGAGAGGTTTCATTCCAAGTTGGGTTCTAGATTGGACATAAGCACAATTTTCCACCCGCAAAGCGACAGTCAATCTGAGCAGAATATCCAAGTGCTAGAGGATATGCTCCAGGCTTGTAATATGGACTTCGGGGGTCAATGTGTAATGACCCAAACCGTCGTTACATGTGAAAATGCCTTGAGAATAAATGACGATGAATAATAGGCACAAAATGGACCCAGGAAAAATTAAATTAGAGAGGAAAATTGGGAACTAATGGAACTGGGCCAAGAAGCCCAATAACGGACTGGCCCATCCTGTCGATAGCCGCTGCAGTAGTCGATTAACCGCTATAGAGGTAAAAGTTTCACTGCAGTGATAATAGGCAGTAACCCAGCTAAGGGATTTTTTAAAAAACTCTCCCTTTTATTATTTTCCCACGTTGCCCCCTTCCTCTAAAAACACCCTGAAAAACCCTACTCCCCAACTATGAGATTTTAAAGGCCAAGTTTATGGGAGTGGTTACGAGGCACACCCGAAGTGAACCCGACATGGGAATATATTTAGCACGTGCGGGACAGTTCACTCCTCTTCGTAGCTGTATGTTTCACCTAAGAGGCAAACTAAGGTTTAATTTATCGCAACTAGACTTGGGCTAAATGCAATTAATGTTAATAATGATGTTTGGAGTATCATGCATTAGGCCTTCGGGCATGGAGTTGCATGGATGGACATGTTTAAAAATCTGGATAGGCTTGATTATATTAAAAATAGTTAATGTTATGTCAATGGATGATTAGGCTAAGAGATGGATAGAAAGATGGAGCAAATATGCATAGTTTATTATCTTTCAGGGTTTGAGTACAGTGGAAATTTGAATAAAATAGTTTGAAATGGTAAAACAAGAAATTTAAGGTGACTCAACTAATATATAAATGCTTTAAATGCCCGAATTGTGCTAGATAGACTCGTACAATTCTAATGCCATGATAGTCATAATTGATGTTTTCCAATATTTAGAAGACAAAATAGTGAGTTAAAAGGTAATGAGGTTAGCCGGTTTGCAAAGTTGGCATTGCTTGTCATTTTGTCATGACCTATGTATCCCAGAGTTAGAAGATAATGTGAAAATTTTGAGGTTGGGACTCTTTTAGAGAAAGAGTGCGTAATAATGAGAACTTGTGTGACGACAAACCCACAAGGATGTTTTGTAAGTTATGAATATGTCACATATGTGAAGAATGACGTCACCAAATTAATGAATTAGACGGTTGATGTAACTATGGACTGGATCAACCCGTGTTGGGTTGTGGACTAACATTGTTATTATCTTTTGCATGAATTATGATTTATTGCTTTCATGCACTCATTCATATGTATTGGGATGATATGTTATGATATGGGTTGGATACCATGCTGGTATAGATAAGTTATATTGTGATATGGGTTGGGTACTACGCTGGTACAGATATGATATGGGTCAGGTACTACCCCGATACGTTGTGTTGTTGTTGGTGATGAGATGGGGAGGGATAAGGAAAGATGATGTACATATCTTGCATACATGCATTCTTGCATATGTTTTGAATGGATTGTCATTTTACTATGCTCTCTTACATGTTCTTGTTATGGTGAGTAGTGAAAGATTGTACGGAGGTACATTAGGTCCCTAGGTGGGACGAGCCAAAAATAAGATTCTACGGTTCTCCTGAGAGGACCAGTTACAATAACATATAATTAGTGGGATCTGGAATTTCAAGAGATGTGGTGTTGTGATGTCTGTGATACTGAGTACCAAGGGACTCGGGTGGATGTGGACTAAAGGATTGTAGATATTATAAGAATAAGTCAGTATTGGATGGAGAGGTATGGGTTGGGTCGTGACAAATATGGTCTAAGAGCCCAGGTTACTGGTCTCCCAATACAAGAGCAAATATTGAGTAGATTCCTACAGATTAGTGTGTTGATATCCATATCAAATATTTAGGAAGCTACAAGGCATCTAGGAATCTATCTCACTTTCTTCTTTCCTATTGTGCCCTCTCAATGTCGTATCCCCGAGTTGAGTTCAATTGGTATCTTGTTAATTCCAATTGGTATCTCAATCATCACAATTGGGACTTGCTTGTCCCAATTGGTATCTCTTAACGTGGAAAGGTTGGGATAAGACACTCAACCGATAGTGGTCAATAAGAAACATAAAAGTGGACTATTATGTTTTGTTCAATATGGTGTTAAGTATTTGTGATGAGACAATGATGTGTCAAAATATGCTATGTGTATTGTTATTGATGGTAGTATATGGTAACTTACTGGTGATGTTTAACTCTCAAATATGATTGTTGAGTATGTGTGTGGTTGGATGTTGTGTAGCCAAGAAGATCAGTGGATGTAAGGACCGAGTGTGATCTCGAGAGTCTCTTCATTTCCATGACTTAGGCTACAAATCATCTCTCCGTGATTTAGAGTACTACTTGTCTTTTAGCCTATCCCGTATGAACCACCTGGATGCCTGGCTATTTGTGGAGCACTTTTGAGGATAATGAATTAAGTAAGTAAGAATGTTGATGAAGGTGTAACGCTATTAAATTTGATATACAAAAAATTGTATTGGTTGTGGTTCGGGGGGCAATAGAGTTACGAATTCAAACTGTATGAAGTATAATGAGAAATTATTACGTTACTTGAGAGAGCATAAAAAGAGTTTTATATAGAAAGAACCTTAGACTGGATAAAGGAAAAATCAAGGCGAAGCTACTGGAGGCTACCACTGCAGTGAATCTTTACTACTACAGTGGAAAAATTAACCGCTGCAGCAGCTCCAGGTAGAATCCTGCTAGACGATTCCCCTGTTTTTTCAATTTTGCAGTTGTTGCGAAGAAACCATGTTTTCGAAGAAATAAAGTGATAAAAACCCATCCAACACGCATGATAAGATAAGGAGATTATTATTATTAGGGGGCGGGAAGGAAAAATGTCTTAAAAACATGAAAATAAAAACAGGAATTGTTTGTTACATGCCCCAAACGGGGGTAACATGGAGGAGTTTGAAAGGGGAACATCTAGCTAGTGGCGTCATCTCCAAGGCCTATAGCATCAGATCTCTCCTCAGTTAAACCCCTAAGGAAGAAGAGCACCTCGACATCCTCCGCGGTCAATTGCGGGAGATCCCTTTCTGGGAGGGTTCATGCAAACATGCCCCTCAAACCCTTCCATATCCTAACTAGCATGTTGTCCTTGGAGTAGCGTTTCTCCTTCTCTTTATCTATCTCCCTTCGGAGCTCAACATAGGCTTGGGCATGGTCCACTGGGGCAGCAGAGTTCAAAAGAGCCAACCCCTACTGGGGCGTCTGTGTCCTCTCTATATTGCCTTGCATGGAAGCAAGGCTAGCCACCCAGTCGCTAGGAGGGACATGTGTCAATAAGGGACATCTCCACTCCCACCAGCCTTGCTACTTTCACCCTTCTCTTCTGTCTTCCTCTTCTTCTTTCCTCCATCTTGGGTACTTCTCTTTCTCAGGGGTTTATACGACATATCATACTACTCCCAGGTATTATGGTCCTCTCTGGGGACATCTACCGGCTTGCACAGCTCCGTAATTAGGAAAGGTAAGAACAGATCCCTTGCTGACCTCTCCCTAGCATAGAAGTACTGCCACTCATCCATGATTTGGGTCCCCACATTCACCTCAACCCCCACCATAATCCACACCACTACCATAGCTCGGTGGAACACCACGTCTGTAATATTTCTCGAAGGATATATCCTCCGAGACACTAGCTGTAACCAAATCTTGGCCTCAGTAGAGAAGTATTCACTCTTGGTTCCTCTTTGATTGGACAAATTCACCTCAGTTGCCTTGCCATTTAGTGCTAAATACTGAGCCGTCCACCTCAAGTCGGACTCCTGAATCTTTTTCTCAAAGGTTGCATTGATAGTGGTGGCATCTATGTACACATTCTTCCCCCGGATTTGGATAGTAGGGAAGGGTACTACCCACTCCACCGTAGGGAGTACATTACATAACTCATGGACCCAAGCCAGGTTGCATTCCAAAATAGTGTCAGTCAGTATCTCCCAACCAAGAACTTTCAGCTTATCACTAAAATCAGGTAGCCCGTCCCCCACCTCATCCATCACAAAACCCTTCTCACGAAGGAAGCTCCTACTGTGTTGCCCTTCCTCAAATCGAGTGTGGTTGGCATTGTCAGGAAATCAACGGTAGGCTGGTTGTTGGGCCATTATGATCCTGTAATTACCATGAAAAATAGTTAGAACCATATCAAAACACTAAGGGAGGGAACGAAAATTCAAAGTTTTCAGAACAAACAAGAAATAGGGACACACTACCATGTACCGCTGCAATGGTTAATTTAATGTTGCAGTGGTACTACAGCGGTGGTACTTATCAATGTAGCGGATAGCCGTGTTCAACCACCAACCTCCCCTCCCATGGCAGATTTTCAATGTTTCTTCATAATTTTTAAAATTAAGCATAAATCAAGCTTGGGGAAGTGTGTGTGAACCTTTTTACACTAAAATGGGGGTGTGAAACAACCGAGATCAAAGGAACCCATTAGAGAAGATGACCTTTCATCTTTCAATGCTCCTATGACCGAAACCCATCATGAATTACGATAATCTTATGCCTCGAATGCTGTAGAAGCGTTGAAAACGTAAGAAAACTAAGCATGCCAACCAATATACTCAAGAACACCACTAAATTTGAGTTTAAAAAGTTGCACCCAAAACCACCCAAATTCACCCGAATTCCCTCTATTCTAGCATAATTCTACGATTCTACAATGAGAAATATGTAAAGTAAGTAGAAGTGACAAAATAATACCTTGAATTCATTGACGGAGGGAGATTTTTTACAGAGAGAGTTGAATGAAATTGAGAGAATAAAGTGAAAATGGGGGAAAATTTCATTTCCTTCCTACTTAACTGCTACGAACCACTACCACGGTTAGTTAACGCTACAGCGGTACAACTGTAGCGGTAAATCTTTTTCTAAAACCTACTTCATCTCAAATTTTCATGCTCTGGTATAGAATAATATATTTGAATAGTTGTTCCAATAATTAATTGTGTGCTCCATCTCGAGGAAAGCATAAGGATAACCGTCGAGCCTAGATTAGGCAATATTGTGACGGTCGCCCATTAAGGAGCATAGATGTATAATGAGCTAGCATTAATTAATTCTCCTAGTGGAATTTTGTAGTTAAAATTCTATCGAGCACTCGTACAGATGTTCTGACCTCACCCTCAAAGTCGTTCGAGGATGAATGGTGAGTAAATTAGTAGCTAATATAACAACCCAAACCAACATTATGTGTGAAAACACCCCGAAAATAAATTACAATGAATAATGGGCTCAAAATGGATCTGAGAAAAATTAGGGACTAAGGGAATTGGGCTAAGAGGCCCAACAACAAACTGGGTTGGCCTGCCGGCTGCTGCAGCGGTAAAAGTTCTGCTGTAGAGGTAATAGGCAGTAACCCAGTTGAGGGATTTTTAAAAACACTCCTTTTTATTATTTCCCCAAGTCGTCCCATTCCACCACAAACATCCTAAAAAACCTTATTCCCCCAACCATGAGATTTTAAAAGCCAATGTTCATGAGAGCGGTTACAAGGTACATCCGGAGGGAACCCGACATAGAAATACATTTAGCATGCATGGGACAAATCATTCCTCTCTGTAGCAGTATGTTTTGCCTAAGAGGAAAGCTAAGGTTTATTTTGTAGCAACTAGACTTGGGATAAATGCAATTAACATTAATAATGATACCAGGAGTATCATCATTACTCCTTTGGGCATGGAGTTTGATGGATGGATATGTTTAAAAATTTGGATAGGCTTGATTCTATTGAAATTACTTAATGTTATGTCGATGTTTGATTGGTCTAAGAGATGTATAAGAAAATGGAGCAAATGTGCTTAGTTTATTCTCTTTTAGGGTTTGAGTACAGTAGAAAGTTGAATAAAATAGTGTGAAATGGTAAAATGGGAAATTTAAGGTGACTGGACTAATATATAAATACTTTAAATACCCGAATTGCGCTAGGTAGATTCATACAATTCTAATGCCTTGATAGTCATAATTGATGTTTTCCAAAATTTAGAAGATGAAATTGTGAGTAAAAAGGTATTGGGGTTAGCTTATTTGTAGAGTTGGCATTACTTGTCATATTGTCGTGACCAATGCTTCCCAGAGTTAGAAGGTAATGTGAAAATCTCAAAGTTGGGACCCGGTTGGTTAGAGGAAGAGTTCATAATAATAAGCACTTGGGTGACGAAAACCCTATAGGGGTGTTTTGTAAGTTATGAATATGTCATATTTATGAAGAATGAGGTCACCAAATTAATGAATTATATGGTTGATGTAACTGTAGATTGGATCAACCCGTGTTGGGTTGTGAACTGATATTGTTATTATCTTTTACATGAATTGTGGTTTATTGATTTCATGCACTCGTTCATATGCATTGGGATGATATGTTGTCATATGGGTTGGGTACCACATCAGTACAAATGGGACCAATACTTGCCATTGTCTGAATTTACCTACAACAATAGCTTCCACTCTAGTAGTAACTGACTCCTTTTGAGAAATTATAGGGTAGATGATGTAGGTCCTCAATTGGGTGTTTTGACTCATTCAAGGTGAGGCCTTGGGGTACTGATATGGTCAAGAACTCTATAAAAAAGTGAGATTCATGTAGGAGAAGCTCATAGAGGGTAAAAACCAACACAATAAGTATGCAAATAACAAGGTAAGAGACATGAAGTTTGAGCAAGGGGAGAAAGTACTCCTGAAGGTGTCACCCATGAAGGGTGTGATGTGATTCGGCAAGAAGGACAAGTTGAGCCTATGGTACATAGGACCTTTTAAGATGTTGAAGGAAGTGGGGTCGGTAGCATACAGGATGGACTTACCCCCTAGTATTTCCGAGGTTCACCTTGTATTCCATGTGACTACATTATTCGTTGGGACCTAAAATTATTTACTAAGGAACTATCCTATGAAGAGAAACCAATTGCTATTCTAGCTAAAGATGTGAGAAAGTTGAGAACACGAGCTATTCCTTGTGTGAAGGTTCAGTGGAGGAACAGTACCATTGAGGAAGTTATATAGAAGACAGAAATGGACATGCGTAAGTGATATCTGCACATTTTTATTAACTCAGGTATGCTCTATCCTAGTTGTTAGGTCTTTTTTGGGACAGTGGTCATTTGAGGATGAACAAATGGTAAAATTGGTATTTAAAGTAACGACCTAAAATTTTGTTACGCTGAATTAAGAGGTGAAAGTTGCACCTAGACTCCCCTTACCTAAAATTTGTGAAATTCAGGGCTAGTCTAGTTTTGGCTTAAATTTGAGTATGAGTTAATTGAACAAAATTTGGTATTTATATGATTTGTAATAGTTGGGATTGATATAATGGTTGTATAGCCAATGAGTATAGGAAGTTGAAGCAACTTTTGGCACCTAAAACAGAGTTATAGAACTTCAATTATAACGTTTATCATGGAGGGGTTAGTTTGCATTGTCGAAATTTATGGTGTGTGTTGTAAAATGAGGAAAACTAAGGATAGGTCTTGAGTTTCTACCTCAAACTGCTGCAGTGGTCAGGAGAACTGAAGTGGCGACCTCCAGTAAAACAGGCGCGAACTGCTGCAGCAGAAGTTTAACCGCTATAATGGTAATTATTCGTTGTAGTAGTAACTCACAATAAAATTTTCAATTTTAAAACCTAGAAAACATTTTCATTCCCCATTTTTTGAAAAATGCACTAGAGCTTTGGGGAAATGCAATTTTCAACGGGATTTCAAAGTTTTTCATCTTTGGAGGTAAGTAATTACGTTCTAGACTTGAATTTACTTCGTTCAACCTTAGAAAATCACTAGAGATGAATTAATGGTGGAAATTGGGGGTTTAACCCTAGTTCATGGAAATTGATGAAAAGTGGTGGGAATAAGTAAAACTTCAATATATAATGATCCTAGGGTGTTAGAAAACACTAATGAGACTAGAATTATGATTATTTATGCTAATTCAAGTAGTGTTCATGAAGTTAAATGATAAGAAAACCCTAAGATGATGAAATAGGGTAATTTTATGGCTAAAATCAGTCATTTTTGATCCCTAGTGGTTAAAAAAGGATGAATTATTTAAATGTGTGTATATTCTTATGGTTGTATAGATCAAGCACGAATTGAACAAGAATGAAAAGGGAAAAGTATGGCTTAAAGGTGACTTTGAGCAAGGAGTTGAGGTAGGTTATCATTTTGTGTAGCACTTAGACTTTTTTGGCTTTGTGCTTGTTTGTGATTTAAGCATCTATGATTGCCTTCTATCATGACTTGTGACTGCATTGCATTGTGATGAGGTGTTGAGATGATGGGTCGGGTACCACGCCGGTAAAATATGATATGTTATGATAATGGGTCGGGTACCGGCATGTTATGATATTGATGATGAGGATGACAAGGGTAAGAGATGATACACATATCTTGAATACATGCACTCATTTACATGCATTGAGTGTTATTTTGATGAATATATGTGATGATGAATGGTTGATGAAAATAATTAAGTATGAAAGCCTGTAAAAGTGAACTTGTGAGTATAATTATATGATGATTCATGATGTGTTGTTTGCTTGATATCATTGATTATGAATCTTGTTATGATCGATTTTATACTTGTTTGACTTGCTTACTTGAACATTTTTAAGTTAGTCAACCTATGATGTTTATCAGTACTAGTTGATGTATTGATGTTATATGTACTCTTCTTTTTGTTGAGTGCAGAATATCTTCCAGTGGTTGACATGCGACCTCGGCTTTAGTTAGCAGTTCGAATCTGATTTTGAGGATGAGTACCATGTACGGGCAACCTTCAGATCTTCATATGATGTTTATATCCTTTGTTCTAGGAGTAAGACAATTTTCTCTTTTGTTATGTTTTGAATATTTGTGTTGGTTACAGACTTAGTTGTTCTGTTTAGATGTTCTTGTACGGTAACTTCAGGTCTCGGGGATTGTAATAAATTGAGGTTTCCGCACTCTATTCATTTATGAATGATGATATCGTTTGACTAAGATGTTTATTAAATAAAACCTTTCAGCAATTGAATTAATATTTTGGGAGTTATGTAATGTGAATGAGAGAGTAACACTTTGGTGAGTAATGGTGAAATTAGTATGGTTCTCCTGCCATAGGTTAGGGTGGGTGCCGATCATGGTTGGTTGGGTCATGACACATGATTATGGTCATTTGCCTACTGCTTGACATTGTAAATATTGATTACACAGAGTGTCACTGTCATGCCTAATTTAATTATTTATAGTCCTTATTTGAAACTCTAATTAGGCGGGTATTAATGCTTAACCAGGGTAATACAGTACATATAAGTGTTAATTAAGAGTCTGAACTGACAGATTGCTAAGGGTTGGAAACCATTGTAGTTATGTATGGTTGAGTTCATAATTAAATGAGTGTTGAATGAATGGCTAAAGTTGATGAAATTGTAGGAAAGTAGTGCATTAGAGTCGAATGTGGCATGTAAGTTGGCTTATGGTTTTGTGAGAGTGGCAACAGACAAGAGAGGTAAAGAAGGAATAGAATGTTGTTTGACTAATAAAACTCTTAAGGTGCATATTTTCCTTTAAGATATTTATGTGATTTAATTCGGATCGATCGATGATGCTTACCAGTATGTGTTGTTTGTACTGATACTACTCTTTCTATACCCTTTACTAGGATATAGTCTTGTTGTAGGATCAGTAGATGTTTCACACTTGATACGGTAGAGATCTCTAACAGCTTTTATCATTTGTCTCTAACTGTAGAAGCTGGGTCATATGTATTTTCTGAATTCCCTTGTCGTAGCTCTTGTACTGGCTTAACTAGATTAATGAGGTAAAGAAGTGTATCCAGATTTGTAATAATTAAAGTTTTATTAATTTTGTTTATTGACTTCCACATGTTTTCAAATTGGGTGGTAAGGGTTCTCCTATCTAAGTGAATTAGAGTAGGTGCCCGCACGATTTGTTTAGTTGGATTGTGACAGTTGGTATCAGAGCCTATGTTATCGGTCTCCCAGTACAAGAGCAAATGTCGAATAGAGTCCTACAAATTGGTGTGTTGATGTCCACATCTAATCTTCAGGAAGCTATGAGGTATGGTAGGAATTTATTTCACTTCTTCCTTTCACCTCGTGTAGTTCGTATGACTGTTTGTATGTGTTAAGTCCAATTGGTATCTCTTAATGCTAATTAGTTCTCAATGAGACAAATGGATGTCACTTGGCTCCATTTGGAATGACACAGGCAACAAAATTGGAACTAGGAAGGTGTCAATTGGTATCTGGTCGTAAGGGCTATGTATAATTTCTAAATGACCAGTTAGTGGTTGTCCATGAAACGAGTATGGGAATAATGAAATGGCTTATTTGGTAAATCAAACACTTTGGGTTGATACTTATATGAATGGTAATTTCTTGAATGACCGTGAACTCATGATTTGTGAAGTGGTCATAAATTGGTTATATATTGTTGTTAAGGAATTGTGTGTAGAAAACGGGGTGCTAAATGCTAAGCATAGTGTTTTTACTGATATTGTGGTAGAGAAAAAGGTATATGATTATGGAATTCTTGCTTAAAGTGGTTGGTATGTGAGTAAGACTATAAAAATGGCAAATGTTACATAATAGTGAGAATTGTTATGGGAGGAATCCTTGTAGTGGTTCATAATTGTGACTTAAAGTGGTATTATGTTAAATTGTTTGTTTTCCTTGAATTGATGGGTTCAATCTTGGGATTGTGATGTAGACCGTGGTGCAATTTCAATTTTTTTAATGTTGCAAGGGGGAATGGGAATGAAGGGAATTGCAGAAAAACTGAAATTTCTGGACTACTACTGTAAGGCCGCCATAGCGGGCACTGTCCCACTACAGCGAGCCCACTATAGCGGGAATTTTTCTGCTATAGCGGCACCGTGGTAGCAGGATGGGCGGGACAGATTCCCTGCCCTATTTTCCCCTCTTTTGCATTTCATTCTCAACCTGTATAATACATCATTTTAAGCTACAAGCTACCACGTGATCAATAGAATCACATATTATAAAGTAAGGAGCATGGATTCAGTACTAGTTATTAAAATAAGCATCCATGTGTGAATAAAATAAATAAAAAGGAAAAGAAAGATTGTTTGTTACATGCCCCAAGTGGGGGCAACCCAAATTCATTATCAATAAGCACAAAGGGGGGGGGGGGAATAAGCTGGCATGCACCCGAGACCTAGCTGGATGACCCATCATCAGCATGGGCTGCAAATCAAGGCATTCTCCTCCCATGTTACTCAGGAAGAAGAACTCCTGCATGTCCTCTGGCTCCTATTGGGGACGCTCCTTATTAGGGAAAGGGTACTTGAACATGGCCTTGACGGTCTTTCACATCCATGCAAGCATGTGGTCTCGGGAGCGCCTCTTTCTTTTCTCTTAGTCAAGCTCTCTTCGAAGCTCTGCATACTTCTGTGCAGTAGGAGGTAGGATTGTGGGGATAGGAGGGATTATACCATAGGGAGGCAAGTGAGCATGCTCTATGAATCTCCTCATGGCATCCAGGTCTGCCTCCAGGCGATTGCTTGAAATCGGGGGCTGGAAAATAGGGGCATCATTATCATCGTCATCTCCGCTTCTACGACCAGTCTACTCTCGGCCTCGCCCACCTTTCTCATCTTCTTGCTCTTAGATAAGGCAACCTTCACTTTGAGTGGATGGAAGGGAATGCCCATCTCCACATCCTGGTCAACATCCTCCTTGGGCACCCCTACGTGCCTGCACAACTCAGAAAAAATTTGGGAAGGTAGGGGCCTTTTTTGTTTCCCCGGTTGAAGTTCTTCCACTCCATCATGATCTGCGCCCCCACATTCAACTGTATCCCCCGCATGACATAGGCCACCACCAGAGTCCGATGGTAAGTCATGTTAGGAGTGTTGCCCTACGGACGAATCCTCCAGGTCACCAGGTTCAGCCACCTCCGAGCATCGACAGTGAAATAGGTGCTCCTAACCCCTTTAGTATTTGGACAATAGGCATGGTCCCTGTCCTACTCGGCTATCAGCGTGTCCTTTAGTCACTTCATGTCCATCTCCCGAGTCTTATCCATGTACCCGATGTTGGAAACATTTGGCACAGAGAGAAACTTATTAATAGTAGCAGCGTCCACGGGGACATTCACTCCCCAAATGCAAGTGGTAGGGTTGGGGTCTTTCCAAAGCACGGTTGGAAGTATGGCATAAAACTCCCTGACTCAACTCGAGACCCAAGTCAGAGGATCCTCTATTAGCGGTATCCAACCAAATTCTTGGAGCCGGTTGTAGAAATCCGATGCTTTGGCTGCATTGTTTGATCTCAATTTAATGTTATTCTTTTTTTAACTACATTAATCTGTCTCAAAAATTATTGAGTAAGGGTAACTATGGAAACTATACCCTCCATCTCAATTTATATGATAACATTTGACATGTCAGAAAATTTAATTTTAATGAGTATCACTTATGACTAGACATAAACTACAATAAGTATTTTTCATATACTCTTAGTCCTATGTACAAAATAACAAATTTCTATGCACATGTCCTGCACATGTATCACTTTATAACCTTTGTATATTGTGTAATGATAATTTTAGTTTTAATGAGCTTTAAATATGTTGTTTTATGATATGCCTTTCCTATTGCAAAATACAAATTCTTCTTATGTTCAAGTAACATGTTCACGTGTTATGCACGTGTATCGCTTGTATCAATTATTAAAAAGATTTATATTTTCAGATAATAGACTTTCAATTGTATATACGTTATAAGATTGTCACCTTAATATACATTTTAATATTCTAAATAAATAGCAATATTAACTTTAAAGTGACTATCAGTTATCAAAGGAGTGCAAATCAACAAGTAAAAAGATAATTACGGCATTTGAAATTTGACTTTTGCTCTTCTACTATGGATTTAAACAAAATGTATCTCAATGTTTTATAAGAGTAAAATAACAGTTTTTATTTTATGTGGTTTTTGAAAAATACAATCACAAAATAAAAAATTTTAAAAAAATTCTAGTCTCACTTGTAAGATTTCGTTCGGGGTCTCGAGTTAAAATAATATTTCTTTTGTTCATTTTTACTTGTCCAGTATATTAAAAATAGTTGTTGAACTTTTCTTGACGAGTTTGGAAAATGAAGAAATAATCTATTGTTTTGTATCTATTTTACCCTAGTTACTAATATCCTATTCATTTTCCAACATTTAGTGATTAATAGGGGTGATGTAGTAATTTTTTAGGAGTGTGGTAAGTCAAACATGGATATTAAAGATGAACGGAGGAAGTATCTCAATGTAAGCTCAAAGGTGTAATCTAAATTAATGGACAAATCATTTTTTATTGGTTAGTCTCTGAGCTTACCCCGCCATTTCCATCATCTGTGTTCCTCCAGCAGAGATTCGATTAGGTGGAGAGATGAAGAGCTCAGGCGGATTTCTAGATATTTCATTAGGTTTCCTTATTTCCTTTTTGTTTTTTGTAGATTAGTTTTTCTTTTTGTTTTCTTTTTGTCTGAATGACCGGTTTGGGACTTCACCTAGACTGTGTTGTTTGGACCTGTACATATTTTCATTTTCTAATAAAAGGCCTCTTTAGGCCCCTTTAATTTCTTTAAAAAAATTTATTGCATGTACCAAAAGTGGTAAACTTAGTCAAATTTAAAAATTAATAATTACTTTCTCATTTATTGTAGGTAAGAAACATACAATTAAGCATTTAATTCTAGTTAATCCTTCAAAGAAAAATTTAAATGTAAAGTTTTATACTTCATACATTCTTAATTAGTTGTCGTCCTTACTAAAAATTGAGAGAATCCTAACTCCTCAAAATCAGGTTGGTCAAAATTTAAGTTCTATTCACCTTACTCTTTTACTGAAATCTTCTATACATTGACAACTTACTTTTATCTCAAACAATAACCTTACAATTCAATGAGAATTGTGATCTCAATAAAATATGTTCTATAGTCCATGTAAAAGGATAAGAGAGGCAAATTTTATTACGAGAGCTCAAATTTATCCGTATGTCCAAAATAAATTTCTATGCACGTGTCCCGCACGTGTATCACTTAATAATTTTTATATATTCGGTACTGGTAAGTTTAGTTTTGATGAAATTTAAATAAATTCTTTTATAATATATATCTTTTCAACAACAAAACACGTTCTTCTTAGATTTAAGTAATTAGTGCATGTGTTATGGACGTATTTTAAAGTCTTCGAGTTAAAAAAATATTATTTGTGAAGAATAATAATCATTCTTCCGTTTTAATCCTCTCTTTCTCACTTCAATAGTATGTAATTGTCCAGTATTTTTATCATATAAACCTATTCATGATTCTGAATTCTGTAAATCATATCCATCCAACAACAAAATTTCCCACTGGTCTTACATTTTTCATCCCCTTCTCAAGCGTAGCATTAACTATTTTTCTTTCTCATAGTGAAAGTATGCCTCAATTTGAAAATGTACCGCTAACACCAATGAAGTAAATGCTATCGGCTTATAGTCATGATGAAAATGAAGAGTTGGTTATGTCGATCAAGAGATATGAGAGAACCCTAACTTCTCAAAATCAGGCTAGTCAATGTTTAAGTTTTATTCACCTTACTATTTCACCGAAATCTTCGATACATAAACTACTTACATTTATCTCAAACAATATAATTCAACAAAAATTGTCATCTCAACAAAATGTGTTCTACGGTCCATGTCAAAGGATAAGAGAGGCAAATTTTATTACGAGAGCTCAAATTTATCAGTATGTCCAAAATAAATTTCTATGCACGTGTCCTTCACATGTATCATATAATAATTTTTATATATTCGATAATTGTAAGTTTAGTTTTGATGAGATTTAAATATGTTCTTTTATAATTTATGTCTTTTCTACAATAAAACAAGTTCTTCTTAGATTTAAGTAATTAGTGCAAGTGTTATGCACATATTTTAAAGTCTTCAAATTAAAAAAATATTATTCGTGAAGAATCATAATCATTCTTTTCATTTTAACCCTCTCTCTCACTTCAATATTACATAATTGTCCAGTATTTTTGTCATATAAACCTATCCATGATTCCTAATTCTATAAATCATATGCATCCAACAGCAAAATCTCCGACTGGTCTCATATTTTTCATCCCCTTCTCAAGTGTAGCATTAAGTGTTTTCCTTTCTCTGAAAGGATACCTCAATTCGGAAATGTACCGCTAACCCCAATGAAGTAAATATTATTGGCTTGTAGTCGCGGTGAAAATGAAGAGTTGGTTCTGTTGATCAAGAGCTATGGGAGAATCCTAACTCCTCAAAATCAGGTTTGTCAATGTTTAAGTTCTATTTACCATATTCTTTCACCGAAATCTTCTATACCTGAATCGCTTACTTTTATCTCAAAAAATACAATTCAACAAAAATTATCATCTTAACAAAATGTGTTCTATGGTCCATATCAAAGGACAAGAGAGGTAAATTTTATTACAAAAGCTTAAATTTATCAATATTTTTCATATAGTCTTAGTCCAATGACCAAAATAATAAATTTATATGCACGTGTTCCGCACGTGTATCCCTTAATAATTTTTCTATATGTGACAATGGTAATTTTAGCTTTAATGAGCTTTAAATATTTTGTTTTATGATATATGTCTTTTCTACTACAAAGTACATTCTTCTTAGCTTTATGTGACTATGAACGTATTTTAAAGTCTTCAAGTTAAAAAAATTGATAAAGAATCATAATCATTCTTTCTGTTTTAACAGTCTCTCGCACTCCATTATTACGTAATTGCCCAATATTTTTTTTATATAAACCTATCCTTGCTTTTGATTTCTGTAAACCATATGCATCCAACAACAAAATCCCAGACTAGTGTTACATTATTCATCCCTTTCTCTAGTGTAACATTACCAGTTTTCCTTTCTCAAATTGACAAGATGCCTCAATTTTGAAATACACTGCTAACATTAGTGAAGGAAATGTCACTGTCTTGTAATTGCATTGAGAATAAAGAGTTGGTTCTGTCGATCAAGAAGTATGAGAGAACCTTAACTCCTATAAATCAGGTTGGTCAATGTTTAAGTTCTATTCATCTTACTCTTTTACCGAAATCTTCTATGCATGAAATGATTACTTTTATCTCAAAAAATAATCTTACAATTCAATAAAAATTGTCATCTCAACAAAATGTGTTCTATGGTTGTATGGATTCAATTTGTGAAATCTTGCTTTTCATGTGTTTTGACTATTTTTCCCTTTTTCTAGTTGCTACATGCTGATTTTGGGGTGTCGGGATGGTTGTCACGGTTTTTCGATGCAATCAGGAATGGTTTGGGATAGTTTGTGGGTTTTAGATGCTTTGGAAACTCTACAATTTACTTCGGTCAATATTCAATGTTCTGAGTGTCGGTTTGATTTGAACAGTTCCATTAGATCTGAAATGTCAAATTTAGGTTAGTAGAGGGGTTAGATCAGGTTCGGGACCTTTATTTTGCATTTCGATCCTTTGTTTGAAATAAATTGCCTAAAAGGGGTCCCGAGGATTGATTTATTGAAAATAATCTTTTTTAAAAAATTTGACCTCGCCTTTGAGTCCGGAACGTTAAAAATAGCCTAGTAGCATAAGTGGTTTAATTTTGTGGAGTCCCAAGCAAATCTCGATGGTCCGTTCGGACACTTAAGAGTATAATTTCAGCTAGTGCAACAGTTGATATGTGGTGTATCAGGCCTTCCATCATGATTGCGCGAACACGTGTCGTGATCACGGGCCTCAATGATAGTCTTCATCTCGACCGCGTGGTGGTGGCACCACAATCGCGAGGTCCAGCTATGCAAACACGATGACTAACTTAATGGACGGTCAACTTTGACCCTCGCGATCACGAGGTGGGGTCCGTAATCATGAGGTACTATTCACAAAATAGTATAAATACTTTAATTTCATAATTTTTCTCTATTTTTGGACCTCCAAGCTTGGGAAAAGGCAATTTTCGAGAGTTTCTTCATCATTTTTTGTGTGGGTAATCTCTAAAGTCTTATTCCCATTATTTTCCATTGATTATAACATCAAAAATACCCTTTAATCATGGTTTTAACATGGAATTTTGAGGTTTTTACCAGTAAAGCTTAAAAATGATTTTTCTTCAATTTGAATCTCATTTTTAACTCGTTTTCGTGTGGTTTCAGCTGTAGACTCCTATAACCTTGGGGAATGAGTTTCTAAAATAAAATTTTGAGTTTACCCCTATTATTTTCGAACTCATTTTTCAAGTCCATTTTGGACCCGACTTAAACATGGTCAATATGGATATTGTTGGCTTTTTTTACCCTTATACTCACTCTTACTGTGCCCTGATGTCACAAGCCCTAGCACGAGCATCATATCTAGAGTAACGGAGTATAAGTGGACTATACTCACTCATACTGTGCCCTTTCGGTACAGATCCTAGCACGAGAACGACTCATAAAGGCTAATTTGTACGGTTGAGTTAGTGATATCTCGAGGAACTGGCCCACTCTAGGCTTTTTAGAGTCGACTCCAGACCTCCTTTATCTATTAGTTGTCTTTATTTTTATTTTAGAGACAGACTTTGTATTTTTAGTTCCAGATGTTGTATTAGATGCTCTTATACTTGTGACATCAGGTTTTGGGATGGTTATATTTGTTCAGACTTCTGCATTTATACATGGTATGGTCTGACTTCGTTCTAGAAGTCTCGCCTTGGTTTATGTTTATTGTTGATTTTGGTTGTCTTTATCATTTGGGTGATTTGCTTACTTATCAAGGCTGGGCCGCGATAAGTGACATCATGACCTTATTTTTGGGTCGTGACAAATTAGTATCAGAGTGACAGGTTCACCGATCTTATAAGTGTAAGACCAGGATGTCTAGTAGAGTCTCACAAATCAATACGTAGACGTTTGTATCTTTCTTCAAGAGGCTATTAGATATCTTTAGGAAAAACTTCTCTAATTTGATTTCTTATCATACTGGTTGTTCATACCTAATGTTCTAAACTTATACTCCATTCTCTTTTGTGCAGATGGTAAGCTCTGCTCTGAGGACAAGGTAAGGGTCATGGACGACCCAGAGATAGAAGACGGTCACGAGGAGCTTCCCAGTCATAGGATGTGCTAGGGAGGCCTCTCATAAGCCTAAGGTCGAGTATGCTAGAGATGATTATCAGACAGGGGGTGTGGGGACATCTCAGGTCCCACGGAGTTCAGTTTACACTCTAATGCTTTAGAATTTGTTGGTTCGCCTTTTGAGTCACTTGGATAGTGTTCCTTTGAGTGTACCTAGTGTTCTTTAGACTTTGAGTGGTGTACTGCCATCTGTACCGACATCTGCTTATGGTATTCCTACTTTTAGGGTACACGTATCATCTGAGTTACCATCACGTACGGATTCATTGCCTACCAGATTTACTATTTCTCCAGTTACTTTGGGCACAGTGATGTCTTCTGATGATCAGAAGAGGTTCGAGAGGTTTATTTGCTTGGGTCCGCCCAAGTTCAGTAGTGCTATTGGCGAGGTGACTATGAATTTCTGACTGATTTCCAGGAGAAGTTACATAATCTTGGATCCCTTGAGTCTCATTGAGTTGCTTATACTACTTATCAATTGACAAATGTGGCTAGGGATTGGTGGAGATCGCTTGCCAGTTATAGGCCTTTGGGTTCACCTACTATGACATGGACTCAGTTTTTTGAGGTCTTCGTAGAGAGATTTATACCGTATAGTTTGAGAGTTCAGATGAGGGATGAGTTCGACCATCTAGAATAGGACTTCATGTCTATTGCTAAGTATGAGGTACATTTCAATGCTCTATCTAGATATTCAGCTGCTAGAATGTCCACCAAGTCTGAGAGGATTTGGAAGTTTATGAAGGGTTAGATCGTTCATATTATTTGGCTACAACCCAGATGGTAGTTTAAGAGGCTTTTTTGCAGAGTATTATTTAGTAAGCCTAGATGATCGAGTCTATTATCTAGGTAACTCAGGAAGGCACCAAGAAGGTACATCATCAGGACGAGTTTAGTGGACACACCTCTGGAGGTAGAGATTCTCTAATAGGGGTTCCTGTGGTTATCATGGTAGGCCGGTCTAGGCCACATTGCAGGGATCAGGTTGTAGACCTTCAGGTTCTATAGCTTCTGGTATCCATGTATCAGGTCAAGCGAGTGAAGGTTTCAGGTTTGGTTCTTCTGGCCAGGGTGGTCGTTCTAGTTCATTTGTACCTCCTCAAATTGAGTCGGGCTATAGAGGATGTTTTGTATGTGATGAGTTTGGCCATGAGGGCAAGGATTGCTCTCGACGTGTGTTTGGACCTACTTAGTAGGGTTCTCAGCTTCAGCTCTACCCTACTTTGATTTCTACAGTGAGAGGTGGTTCAAAGTGTGGTAGTGGCCTCTAATGCAGTTATTAAAGGTATCGTCTTGATTTTCTACAGATTTGTTTTCATGTTATTTAAACCTGGGTCTACATTCTCCCATGTGTCTACGTATTTTGCTTCTGGTTTTGATGCTATACATGAGCCTCTTGCTATGCCTCTTCATATATCTACCCCCGTAGGTGATTATTTAATGGTGGATTGGGTGTACCAATTTTGTGTGATTACTTTTGTAGGGCATAAGACTTGGGTAGACTTGATTCTCCTAGATATGGTAGACTTTGATGTTATTTTGGGTATGGATTGGTTAGCTCCCTACCATGCTATTTTGGATTGTTATGCCAAGACTGTGACCTTAGCTTCACTGGGTCTGTCAAGAATCTCTTAAAAGGGTATGCTTAATTCAGTTCCTAAAGGAGTTATATATTTTCTACGTACTCAATGCATGGTAGAAAGGGGGTGTTTTTTTTATTTGGCTCATGTTTGTGATACTAGTTTTGCCTCACTGCCTCCTATTGTTTTTGTTTGGGTTGTTCATGAGTTCATGGATGTGTTTCCTATAGATTTGCCTGGTATACCTCCGGATCGTGATATCGATTTTGCTATTGATGTGGAGCCGGGCACCAAGCCCATGTCCATTTCCCTCTATAGGATGGCCACAACAGAGTTGAAAAAATTGAAAGAGCAATTGTAAGATTTGTTGAGTAAGGGATTTATTAGCCCGAGTGTGTCACCTTGGGGTGCACCTGTCTTGTTTGTGAAAAAGAAGGGTGGTTATATACACATGTGTATTGATTACCGACAGTTGAACAAGGTGACAGTTAAGAATAAGCATCCTCTTCCTCATATTGATGATTTTTTTGATCAGCTTCAGGGTTCTTCGGTGTTTTCTAAGATTGACTAGAGATCCTGGTATCACCAATTGAAGATTAGAGCTTCGAATGTCCTGAAGACAACTTTTCAGACTCGATACAATCATTATAAGTTTTTGGTCATATCTTTTGGGTTGACCAATGCCCCAGCAGCATTCATAAGGTTGATGAACTAGGTATTTTGACCGTATCTCAACTCTTTTGTGATTGTATTTATAGATGATATCTTGGTCTATTCCAAGAATGAGGCCGATTATGTGAGATACTTGAGGACTGTACTTCAGAGATTATGTGACGAGAAGTTGTATGCTAAGTTCTCCAAGTATGAGTTTTGGTTGGATTTTATCTCTTTCTTGGGTTATGTGGTGACTAAGGATGGTATTATGGTTGGTTCGGCCAAGATAACGATAATTTATGATTGGGCTAGACCTACTTCTCCTACCGAGATTTATAGTTTCGTTTGTTTGGCGGGTTATTATCAGTATTTTGTAGAGGGTTTCTCATCTATTGCGGCTCCTTTGACCAAGTTGACTCAGAAGAAGATTACCTTTTAGTGGCTGGATGTTTATGAGATGAGCTTTCAAACGCTCAAGAAATTATTGACTTCGGCTCCTATCTTGACTTTGACCAAGGAGGGCGTAGGTTTTACCATGTTTTTTAATGCTTTTGGTGTGGCTTTAAGTGCAGCGTTAATGCAGGAGGGTAAAGTGATAGCTTATGCTTCTCGTTAGATGAAGCCCCATGAGAAGAATTATCCTACCCATGATTTGGAGTTGGCCGCGGTTGTGTTCGTGTTAAAGTTGTGGAGGCATTACTTGTATGAAGTCCGTTGTGAGATTTTCTCAGATCATCGTAGCCTTCAGTACTTCTTCACCCAGCGAGATCTTAATATGAGACAGCAATATTGGCTTGAGTTGCTTAAGGATTATGATGTAACTATTCTTTATCATTAGGGTAAGGCTAATATGGTTGTGGATGCCTTGAGCTGAAAGACGACTAGTATGGGGAGTTTAGCTCATATCTTGACTCAGGAGAAGCCTTTAGCCTTAGAGGTTCGTTCTTTAGCTAATTACATGGTTAGGCTTGATATTTTGACAACCGAATGTGTTTTAGCCTTTGTTGATGCTAGGTCTTCCTTAATGAAGCGAATTCAAGCTCACCAGTTTGATAATGATAACTTGAGGGTGATTCGAGATAAAGTGTTAAGTGATGAGGCTAAGGTGGTATCTCTTGATTCAAATGGTATTTTGAGGATTGGTGGCCGAGTGTGTGTATCGAGAGTTGGTGGATGGGTGAGATTGATTTTGGAGGAGGCGCATTGTTCCAGATATTCTATCCATCCTGGGGTGACCAAGATGTACCATTATTTGAAGCAGCTTTATTGGTGCGGTGGTAGGAAGAAGGATGTAGCGAACTTTGTAGCTCGTTGCTTGTATTGTCAGTAGGTAAAGGCTGAGCATCAGAGACCAGGTGGTTTACTTCAGAGATTACCCATTCCTGGGTGGAAGTGGGAGTTGACCACTATGCATTCTGTGAGTGGGTTGCCTTTTACTTCTCATGGTTCTGACAATATTTGGGTCATCATGGATCAATTGACCAAATTGGCCAGTTTTATTCCTATTCAGGTTTTCTTCAGTGCTAAGAGGTTGGCTCGTGTCTATGTTCGAGAGATAGTCCATTTTCATGGGGTACCCTTGTCTATTATTTCTAATAAAGGCTCAGTGTTCACTTCTAGCTTTTGGAAGACATTTCAGGAGGAGTTGGGTACTTAGGTTGACCTTAGCACAAATGTTAACCCCCAGATCGATGGATAGTCAGAGCGGATCATTCAGGTTTTGGAGAATTTTCTCCGTGCATGTGTTATGGACTTCGGAGGTCAGTGGGAACATCATTTAGCCTTGGCAGAGTTTGCTTATAATAATAGCCATCATTCAGTATTGAGATGGCACCTTTTGAGGAGTTGTATGGCAGGCGTTATCGATCTTCGATTGGTTGGTTTGGGACTTCCGAGGATAGATCCCATGGTACCGACTTGCTTTACAAATATTTGGATAGAGTTAGAGTGATTCAGGATAGGCTTCGGGTATCCCAGAGCAGGAAAAAGAGTTATGCCAACCTCTATCTTCGTGCCTTAAAATTTGTGATTGGGGATCATGTTTTCCTTCATGTGTCCCTCATGAAGGGCGTGATGAGGTTCGAAAAGAGAGGTAAGCATAACCCGAGGTACATTGGACCTTTTGAGATTCTTTGGACTATTGGGGAGGTTGCTTATGAGTTGGCCTTACCTTCATACTTTTCAGCTGTTCCTCTAGTCTACCATGTATTCATGCTTCGACGCTATATTCCTGATGAGTCGCACATGCTTCGTTGGGATTCAGTTCAGTTGAATGAGAGGTTGACCTTTGTTGAGGAGCCAGTCTCCATTTTAGCCAGGGATATTAGATGGTTGCATTCTAGAGATATTCCTATAGTTAAGGTTTAGTGGAGACACCATTCCATTGACGAGGCTACTTGGGAGGTCGAATTTGATATGCGTAGTAGTTACCCCCAGCTTTTCACCAACTCAGGTATTTCTTTGCTTTTTAGTTCAAGGATAAACTAAAGTCTTAGTGGTGGATACAGTAAGGACCTGATTTGTGAAATCTTGCTTTTCATATGTTTTGACCATTTTTCTCTTTTTCATAGTTGTTATATGTTGATTTTGGGGTGTGGGGATGGTTGACACGGTTCCCAATGCAATCGAGAATGGTTTGGGTGAGTTTGTGGTTCTTAGAGGCTTTAAAAACTCTATAGTTGACTTCGGTCAACAGTTGATGTTCTGAGTGTCGGTCGGTCATTTGGATAGTTTCATTAGATCCAGAATATTGATTTTGGGTTATAGCGGGGTTGGTTCAGGTTTGGAACCTTTATTTTGCATTTTGACCCTTCATTTGAAAAAAATTGCCTAAAAGGGGTTCGGGGGGTTAATTTATTGAAAACAATCTCTTTTTTAGAAAATCCGACGTAACCTTTGAGTCCGAAATGTCAAAAATAGCCTAGTAGCATATGTGATTTAATTCTGTGGTGTCCCAAACGAATCGCGTGGCAGTGGTGTCACTATCGCGTTGGGTTAATCGGTGGACTGGGTCGGGTTGACGCATTGAGATTGCGAGGCCCAACTATGTGGCCATGATGACCATTTTAATGGTCGGTCAACGTTGACCCTTACGATCGCGAGGTACTGTTCATAAAACAGTATAAATACTTCAATTTCGCAATTTTTCTCCATTTTTGAACCTCTAAGCTTTGTGAAAGGTAATTTTTGAGGGTTTTTTCATGGTTTTTCATTTGGGTAACCTCTAAACTCTTATTCCCATTATTTTCCATTGATTATAACATCAAAAACTCCCTTTAATCTTTGTTTTAACATGGAATTTTGAGATTTTTACAGATAAGACTTAAAAATAGTTTTTCTTCGATTTGGCCCTTATTTTTAACTCATTATTGTGTGAGTTTTCAGCTATAGACTCTTATAACCTTGGGGAATGAGTTTCTAAAATAAAATTCTGATTTTACCCCTCTTATTTTTGAACTTGATTTTTGAGTCCATTTTGGACCCGACTTAAACATGGTCAAAATGGGTATTGTTGGCTTTCTTTTAACGTGTAGATGCTATATTTGTATATTTTAGTTGATTTTGAGACCGTTTGAAAGGGGAAAGCTCCATGTTGAAGGACTTTAGGCTCGAATTTCGTCGTTTCATGGTAGGTTATGGCTTAACTTCCTTCAGATTGAGCTGCATAGTTAATAAATAAGTAAAGCATACTATGGGTCGGGGAGAACAACTATGAAAATGGTTTTTTGAGATTATTATTACTATTGTATGCCCGTGTGGGGGCTTATATTCTTGTTGTTATTGATTGTCTATACTATATATTGCGTGCTGCTCGAGTGGGAGCTTTATTTGACATCATTGGCCTTATTTGTGCATTTAAATGCCTTTATTCTAGATATGATGCCTGTATGTGGGGCTTGAATTGTTATTATAGGCCTGATTGAGCATTGGTTGCCTTTATCATGATAGAAATGCCCGAGTTAGGGGTTGATATGATATTGATAATGTCTTACATGCATATTTATTCCGATGGTGCCTAATTAGAGTTGATAGCATGAATTGTGGACATGTTGAGCTGATTTTTGGGCTCACCTATAAAAGTATTGAATAGATTGGATATCTTCATATTGGTTTGAATGTGAGCATTACTCCCTCATTTCATACATATACATTCATGAGATATTAGTTCCATTGAGGAACACTGTTTTAGGAAAGCAAATGAGACATTTCTATAAAAACCTTCTCCGTGAACACGAACCGGAGAGGTGGTTTGAGATTTGAGATTTGAGATATAGTATAAGGGTTGCAAACCCCCTATGGGTCCTATCTTGGTAGCTGCGAGCTCGATAGGTGTATACAGAAAGTCATGCGATGACTTACACTATTCAGCCCACCATCATTGCATTGTATTACATATGCATCTTTCATGGTTCTTTTGCTTGTCTTGATGTGCATTTACTTTCCGTATACATTTCGTGTATATCTGTGTTGTTTTATTTTAGTATTTCTATTAGATCTGTTAGCGGAGACGGTGTGAGCTACCATTTGGAAACTTTTCTGCTTGCAGGTGATGTGCTCATAGTGTTATTTTACTTGTATTATTTTCTACTTTGCTCAGTCGGCCTATGATTCCTACTACGTACAAGTGAACCCTACTCTCTCCTACTGTGCCATTTCGGTGTAGATCCTAGCATGCGTACGACTCATAGAGGATGATTCATACGGTTGAGTTGGTGATATCTCGAGGTACTGTCCCACTCTAGACTTTTCAAAGTTGACTCCAGAGCTCTTCTATCTATTAGTTGTCTTTATTTCTATTTCAGAGACAGACTTTGTATTTTGAGTTTCGGATGTTGTATTATATGCTCTTATACTTCTGACATCAGGTTTTGGGATGGTTATGTTTGTTCAGACTTCCATATTTATACATGGTATGGTCGAACTTCGTTCTAGAAGTCTCACCTCGGTTTATGTTTATTGGTGATTTCGGTTGTCTTTATCATTTGAATGATTGGCTTACTTATCAAGGATGGGCCGCGATAAGTGACATCATGACCAAGTTTTTGGGTCATGACAATGGTCCATGTCCAAGTACAAAAGAGGCAAATTTTGTTACGAGAGCTCAAATCTATCGATACGTGTCCTGCACGTGTATCACTTAATAATTTTTTATATATTCGGTAATGGTAAGTTTAGTTATGATGAGATTTAAATATGTTCTTTTATAAGAAATGTCTTTTCAACAACAAAACACGTTCTTCATAGTTGTAAGTAATTAGTTCACGTGTTATGCACGTATTTTAAAGTCTCCGAGTTAAAAAAAATATTATTCGTGAAGAATCATGATCTCTCTTACCATTTTAACCCTCTCTCTCACTCCAATATCACGTAATTGTCTAATATTTTAGTCATATAAACCTATCCATGATTATGAATTCTGTAAATCATATGCATCCAACAACAAAATTCCCGACTGATCTTACATGTTTCATCCTCTTCTCAAGTGTAGCGTTAACTATTTTCCTTTCACATATTAAAAGGATGCCTCAATTTGGAAATGTACTGCTTACACCAATAAAGTAAACTTCATTGGTTTGTAGTCGCAGTGTAAATAAAGAGATGGATCTGTCGATCAAGATATATGAGAGAACCCTAACTCCTCCAAATCAGGTTGGTCAATGTTTAATTTCTATTAACCTTACTCTTTCATCGAAATCTTCTATACATGAACTGCTTACTTTTATCTCAAACAATACAATTCAACAAAAATTGTAATCTCACTAAAATTTGTTCTATAGTCCATGACAAAGGACAAGAGAGATAATTTTGTTACGAGAACTCAAATTTATTGGTATTTTTTTTTATATATTCTTAGTCCAAAAACCAAAATAATAAATTTTATGCATGATCACTTAATAATTTTTCTATATTCGATAACGGTAATTTTAGCTTTGATGAGCTTTAAATATGTTGTTTTATGATATATGTCTTTTCTACTACAAAGCACATTCTTCTTAACCTTAAGTGACTAGAGCATGTCTTATGCACGTATTTTAAAGTCTTCGAGTTAAAAACAATTGATGAAGAACCATAATCATATTTGTCGTTTTAACTGTCTATCTCACTCCAATATTACGTAATTGCCCAATATTTTTGTTACATAAACCTATCCATGCTTTTGATTATATAAATCATATGCATCCAATAGAAAAATCCGAGACTGGTGTTGTACTATGCATCCCCTTCTCTAGTGTAGCATTACCAGTTTTCCTTTCTCAATTTGAAAAGATGCCTCAATTTTGAAATGTACCGCAAACACCAATGAAGGAAATGTTACTAGCTTGTAGTTGCATTGAAAATGAAGAGTTGGTTCTGTCGATCAAGAGATATGAGAGAACCATAACTTCTCAAAATCAAGTTGGTCAATGTTTCAGTTCTATTCACCTTACTCTTTCACCAAAATCTCAGGTCATGATAGCACCTACTATAACCCATTAGTAGGTAAGCCAACCTGTAGTCTGGAACAACTAGTAACGAGCTATCAATAGAAATGATGAAAAAAGCGGAAAGGAATTTAATAGGGAGACTAATATAGATTACAATCCTAAAATCTGGTGAAGTCAATACAGGAGCTTCTAATACAGCAAGAGTACACGTGGAATGCAGAGTCAATATATATACAATTTCATCTCTGAAATACAAAATAGAGATCAAACTAATAATATGAGGGAGAGCAGGAATACTCCCAATGTCAGAAGCTCACCCTAAATCTCGATCCATGGCTGCTCCGGACGATGCACACATCAACAGAGAGAACTCGTACTATAATCTGTAGGCTGCAAAGGTGTAGTATGAGTCCCAAACACATGGTACTCAGTAGGCATCGGCCGACTAAGCTCCAAAGATAATGCAAGCATAAGTAGTATGTACAACAGGAATATAACTACAGGCAGCTATCCAAGAAGCTAAACATAATAATGCTAATGGAATAATAAGGATAAACTATACTATTCTAGTAGTGCTCAAGAAGTAAAGTGCAATACTGTATATCACTAGTCAATATACAAATGAGGAGTGAACGAAGGATATATAGTAGTAATACAAGACCAAGAGGATACATATACGATATGAATAGATAAAAAAAGAGAGGGATATACAGTAATACCATACATACATACATATATATATACTAGTTTAGGGTACGCACCTCGCGCTTGTACCTCGCTTCAATGAATTAAATTTTATAAAATCACTTCGATATTGTAAAAGAAAATATGTTTTGATTCAAAAATAAATAACAAAAATAAATTTGATGAGTTAAATAAGCTATAGATGCTCAAATATACGTATGCATTGTCACATAATTATGAAACAAATTAAAATTATATAAGAAAAATATATATATAAGAAGACAATAATGTATGAAAAACTCAACGTTAGAAGACAATAATGTATGAAAAACTCAATGTTAGAATTCTACTATATTTTATTTGAAATCAACTCTTATCCAACATGTAATTTATTTTGTTGAAAAAGAATTAAGTTCCAAAAAGTATAAAAGTTGTTCAATGCTATTGGGGAAAAATAAAAGAAAAGAGATAAACCTTTGATTTTTTCGGTTACTTCATTCGGTGTCAACACAGTTGTTTCGTCCAATTTTTCAATCAGAAATTTTTTTTTAAAAAAAGAGAAATTATCAAAAGGGGAGAATCTATTGTTAATTATTGATTATATGTAATTCATATATAATCTTTAAATTTAATAACTCAAAGAAACAAAAAAAGGCAGAAAAGATGATTATAATTATGCAAAAAAGATGACTTGAATCAAAATAAGAACAAAGCGTAGAAGTAGAAGAAGGGTTGTGTCTATGTTGGTAGAAGAAGCCGATCAAAATATTATTTAAATAGAAGTATACAAATTCACTTTTTAATATGGTAAAATTATATTTGATTTGAAAGTGCCAAATAGTATAATTTCTTATCAACTTTTATTTTCTACAAGCAACTTTAATTTGCCAAAATTAACAGTGGTTGACCAAAAGCTATAGCAATTTTGAAATTTTCGAAAAGAAATTATTACTTTACTAAAAAAAGCTACCAAATTTATAGTATTAACTAAGTAATACTGTTTCAAGTAATTGACTTCAATAAGGATTTAGTTTTCCTTTTCTTTTTTCTAACCATATTTTTAGGACTTTTTTTTCATATACACAAGAAAAAAAGAAAACCTACCAACATTAATTTTTCACATATTTTAAATTTTGAATTACTAAATATTTTTTAAAAAAATAGTGAAAATACGATTTTGTCTATTACAGAGTGTTTTAATGAAGGGCAAAAAGTTCAAATCACTTTTCTAAGGATCTTCACACTTTTAATATATTGTAGATATATATTTATATATACATATATAGGACTAAAACTCAAAGGTAATAATCTGAGGGAGCCAACCTAACATCTCGAGGGATCCTAACCAAGTAGGAAAGCTAATACTAGCATAATCAGGGTCCCTAACCAAATGATGACTAAACATGAGATAATCTGACAATAACATATCTTATGATGAGAAAGAAAAGGAATTAGAAATGTAACGATAAGCTCGGGTACCATTACAAAACCATTCTGCCATGAACTAACCATAATAACCACCATTAAAGTAACCGGCTAGCCCAGACAAACAATAACCTTACCGAGCCACCATAAGCACGGAAGGTTCAAGCAAGCACTTAGCAAACAACAATCATAGCTTATACCTATACAATAACCCATAAGGCCGATAAATATAATCACTAGACAATTATACTGGTGATAGGAAATGCATATGAATGAATGAATGCAACATAAACCAGAAATACCATGCCCAATCCAAGTGTCATAACGTAACAAGTGTATACACCTCCTCCATCTCAGTAGATCGCAAAGGCAAGACCTATGGCGACCATCCTTCTCCGGTACTATGGCTCATGGACGAAAAGGCCCATAGGGGACTCGGGATATCCGTATACACTACCTAGTCCTGAACCAGGATCTAGTCCATCCAGTACTAGAGATATATATATAAGTATAATAAGTGCTCAGACTCGAACTGAGACTAAAAGAGTATAAATCTGCAAATCCATTGCCCGAAATTGAGCTCGAGACTAAATCGGCATAACAATGTAGAAAAGATTGAAATCTCCCTCGATCGAAGTAAATAGTAGTGGTAAAAGAGTGGATTAATAATGGACCAAAATCAACCTCGGTCTAATTCCCCAAAATATCACATTTAGTTTCAAAAACTCATAATTTATTAAATCAGGTGGTATGATTCCCGTTGTAAAAGAATCTGTTTTGAAAGTAAAAAGTGGGAATAAATCTCTTTTTAGAAAAAAGTAGTAAAATAAAGGTTTCGATTGGAATAGTACCACTAAGTGAGCATGAATGCGCCAAAAAGTATACATGTCATCACCAGTATCCAAACAATACAACCATAATTGCCTAAGCATCTATAAACTAGAATCATGTCCTTTGTAAGGATAGACTACTCACCTGGAGTCCAACTGGTATCACAACCATGGCCTCGGGCCCAACAATATATAACCAACATAATAAAGCTTCATAACTTGGGCAACTACGGTAATCAAGGGCATGAAATCACTATAAGAATCTAATCGGGGAACTAACACCCAAATCACTAAGTTCAATGGTAAGCCTTATATTAAAGGATCCATAATGTCAATCTATGACTAAACAATTCTATAATCAAGGATAATAGGATTCTAAGGCCATAACAAGTATTCTATACAAAGGTTCGGGTCACATTTCTATCCCAAATTCCCTAAATAGATTAAGTCATGATATAATAGTCATAATACCATCCTATAATCCCTACCTAGCATGCAATCTATACAATACACAATCTCGTAGCGAAAAGTAGATCGGACCCTACCTTGCTGCCGAACCGCAAATCTTGAATCATCCGCAAATCGTTTGTCCTTGCTCCACAATCCCGAAAATGATGTCGCACTGTAAAAATAATAATCTACATGTTATTACGAGTAAAACTACACCCATATTGCAATATAAAACTCTGAGCCCAAAATCTTGTCAAAAATAGGCCCATGGGGCCTGCTAATTGAATCCCAAAATTGAATGTCACGATGTCTCTTGAAAGACAAGGAATGTGTGCTCATAATTTGAGCACAAATGGAGTATAAATCGGGCCTCAAATCAGACCAGAAAGATAAGTGAAAAAAAAGAAGGAAAAACAAGAATTAAATGGAGGATTTAAGCCGAAAACTTACAAAAATATTAGGGTAAAATGATCATCTCAACGTCCTCTACACATCCCCAACTCCAAATTATGATTTACCACTCTTTTGCAAGTTTTAGGGTTCAATTATGATGGATTGGGACTTAGAAATGAGAGAAAATGGGGAAGACAACAATATAGAGGGTGACTCATCGCGATTGTGAGGACCCCTGACCGCGATCACGATGTGTATAGGGATTGGTCATCACGAAAGTAAGGAACATGTTGCAAATATGAAGTCTTAGCAAGGCAGACTATCGCAAATGTGATGAGAGGTATCGCAGACTGGAAGAGGGAGAGGAATTGGGTCGGCTCAACCCTTCATCGTAAACGCGAGAGGGAAGGTTTTCAATTGCGACAATCAAATGGTTGAACCTTCACAAACGCGGCCTCAACCTCATGAACGCGATAGGCAACGGTTGGCGGCACCAGATGCAGCTGCACCAGATTTCCTCAAGTCCTGACGAACTTCGATCTGGTGCTCGAGATTCGTTCGGAACCCCATATGCAAACAAACTATGCAACCATACCAAATTTGATATTTTGGACTCAATGAAAACATCAAAATTTCAATCGAAGGTCATTTCAATTAAATATGGGTCCCAGACTTATAGTTTTATTTTTCATCAAATCTACCCAATAGCCCAAAACGAGTATGGGAGCCTCAGGACCCAGAACAAGGTTTCACCTAGCCTAAAATCAACGTTCCAGAGCTAATGACACTGACGGAATTTTCATTCAAGGCTATTTACTAGGAGTTTTGATCTGAGAATAATTCCTTAACAGTGAAAGCTCTAAAATTGGGAATTGAGCCTAAAATCCAAACGAACTGTCTAATCATCGAACTGACAAATGACCTGTAGCTTCTATGGGAAGGTTCGGAATGCCAAAAACGCATGAAAATCAAGAAAATGACCTGGAGGATAATTACAAATGACCAAAATAATAAATTTCTATGCACATGTTTCGCATGTGAATCACGTAATAATTTTTCTATGTTCGATAGTAGTAATTTTAGATTTGATGAGCTTTAAATATGTTGTTTTATGATATATCACTTTTCTACTACAAAGCACATTTTTCTTAGGTTTAAGTGACTAGAGCACGTGTTATGCATGTATTTTAAATTCTTCAAGTTAAAAAAACAATTGATGAAGAACCATAATCATTTATGCCGTTTTAACTGTCTCTCTCACTCCAATATTACGTAATTTTCAAATATTTTTGTTATATAAACCTATCCATGCTTTTGGTTTCTATAAATTATATACACCCAACAGCAAAATCCCAGACTGGTGTTACATTATCCATTTCCTTCTCTAGTGTAACATTACCAGTTTTCCTTTCTCAAATTGAAAAGATGCCTTAATTTGGAAATATACCGCTATTAATAATGAAAAAAAACTTTACTAGCAGCTAGTTGCGTTGAAAATGAAGAGTTGGTTCTATCGATCAAGAGATATTAGAGAACCCTAACTCCTCAAAATCAATTTGGCCAATGTTTAAGTTCTATTTACCTTACTCTTTCACTGAATCTTCTATACATGAACCATTTTACTTTATCTCAAACAATAATCTTACAATTCAACAAGAAATGTCATCTCAACAAAATGTGTTCTATGGTCCATGTCAAAGGACAAGAGAGGAAAATATTGTTACGAGAGCCCAAATTTATCGATATATCCAAAATAAATTTCTATGCACGTATCCCGCAAGTGTATCACAAAATAATTTTTATATATTCAGTTATGGTAAGTTTAGTTTTGGTGGGATTTAAATATGTTTTTTTTATAATAATTGTTTTTTCTTCTATAAAATA
This sequence comes from Capsicum rhomboideum, assembly GCA_031232105.1. NCBI lineage: Eukaryota > Viridiplantae > Streptophyta > Magnoliopsida > Solanales > Solanaceae > Capsicum > Capsicum rhomboideum. Next base: position 37,915,965 of record CP124715.1, on the reverse strand, counting down.
AGTTCTTCTTAGATTAAAATAATTAGTGCACGTGTTATGCACGTATTTTAAAGTGTTCGGTTAGAAAAAATTTTATTCGTGAAGAATCATAATCATTCTTTCTGTTTTAACCCTCTCTCTCACTCAAATATTATGTAATTGTCCAGTATTTTTGTCATATAAACCTATCTGTGATTCCAAATTCTGTAAATCATTTGCATCCGATAACAAAATCCCCGACTGGTCTTAAATTTTTCATTCCTTTCTCAAGTGTAGCAATAACTAATTTCCTTTCTCATATTAAAAGGATACCTCAATTTGGAAATGTACCGCTAACACCAATGAAGTAAATTTTATTGGCTTGTAGTCGCGGTGAAAATGAAGAGTTGGTTCTGTCGATCAAAAGATATGAGAGAACCATAACTCCTCAAAATCAAGTTGGTCAATGTTTAAGTTTTATTCACCATACTCTTTCACCGAAATCTTCGATACATAAACTACTTGCATTTATCCCAAACAATATAATTCAACAAAAATTGTCATCTCAACAAAATGTGTTCTATGGTCCATGTCAAAGGATAAGAGAGTCAAATTTTATTACGAGAGCTCAAATTTATCATTATGTTTCATATAGTCTTAGTCCAATGACCAAAACAATAAATTTCTATGCACGTGTTCCGCACGTGTATCACCTAGTAATTTTTCTATATTCGATAATGGTAATTTTAGCTTTGATGAGCTTTAGATATGTTTTATTATGATATATGTCTTTTCTACTACAAAGCAGATTCTTCTTAGCTTTAAGGACTAGTGCACGCGTTATGGACGTATTTTAAAGTCTTCGAGTTAAAAAAATTACTGAAGAACCATAATTATTCTTCCTGTTTTAATCATTTCTCTCACTACAATATTACGTAATGGCCCAATATTTTTGTTATACAAACCTATCTTTGCTTTTGATTTCTGTAAACCAATGCATCCAACAACAAAATTCCAGACTATTATTACATTTTTCATCCCCCTATCTAGTGTAGCATTACTAGTTTTTCCTTTCTCAAATTGAAAAGATGCCTGAATTTGAAAATGTAGTGCTAACACCAATGAAAGAAATGTTACTGGCTTAGAGTCGTATTGAAAATGAAGAGTTGGTTCTGTCGATAAAGAGATATGATAGAACCCTAACTCTTAATAATCAAGTTAGTCAATATTTAAAATCTATTCACCTTACTCTTTCACCGAAATCTTCTATACATGAACCACTACTTTTATCTCAAACAGTAATCTTACAATTCAAGAAGAATTGTCATCTTAACAAAATGTGTTCTATGGTCCATGTCAAAGGACAAGAGAGGTAAATTTTATTACGAGAGATAAAAATTATCAGTATGTCAAAAATAAATTCCTATGCACGTGTCCCGCACATGTATCACTTAATAATTTGAATATATTCGGTAGTGGAAAGTATAGTTTTGATGAGATTTAAATAAGTTCTTTTATAATATATGTCTTTTCTACTACAAAACACGTTCTTCCTAGATTTAAGTATATAGTGCACATGTTATGAACTTATTTCAAAGTCTTCGGTTAAAAAACTATTATTTATGAAGAATCATAATCATTCTTTCTGTTTTAACCCCCTCTGTCACTTCAATATTACGCAATGTTCCAGTATTTTTGTCATAAAAACCTATCCATGATTCCAAATTCTGTAAATCATAAGCATCCAACAGCAAAATCCCCGACTGGTCTTATATTTTTCATCCCCTTCTCTATTGTAGCGTTAACTGTTTTCCTTTCTCATATTGAAAGGATGCTTCGATTTGGAAATGTACCGCTAACACCAATGAAGTAAATTTTATTGGCTCGTAGCCGTGGTGAAAATGAAGAGTTGGTTCTATCGATCAAAAGATACGAGAGAATCCTAACTCCTCAAAATTAGGTTGGTCAATGTTTAAGTTCTATTCATCTTACTCTTTTACCAAAATCTTCTATTCATGAACCACTTACTTTTATCTCAAATAATACAATTCAACAAAAAATTGTCATCTCAACAAATTGTGTTCTATAGTCCATGTCAAAGGACAAGAGAGGTAAATTTTATAACGAGAGCGACAAATTTATCGGTATTTTTCATATAGTCTTAGTCCAATGACCAAAATAATAAATATTTATGCACGTGTTCCGCACGTGTATCACTTAATAATTTTTCTATATTTAATAATGATAATTTTAGCTTTGATGAGCTTTAAATATGTTATTTTATGACATATGTCTTTTCTACTACAAAGTACATTCTTCTTAGCTTTAGGTGACTAGTGCACGGGTTATAAATGTATTTTAAAACCTTCAAATTAAAAAAATTGATGAAGAACCAAAATCATTCTTTCTGTTTTAACTGTCTCTCTCACTCCAATATTACATAATTTCCCAATATTTTTTGTTAGATAAACCTATCCTTGCTTTTGATTTCTGTAAACCATATGCATCCAACAACAAAATCTCAAACTGGTGTTACATAATCCATCCCCTTATCTTGTGTAGCATTACCAGTTTTCCCTTTCTCAAATTTAAAAGATGCCTGAATTTGGAAATGTACCGCTAACACCAATGAAGAAAATGTTACTGGCATGTAGTTGCGCTGAAAATAAAGTGTTGGTTATGTCGATCAAGAGATATGAGAGAACCCTAGCACTTAAAAATCAGGTTGGTCAATGTTTAAAATCTATTCACCTTATTCTTTCACCGAAATCATCTATACATGAACAACGTACTTATCTCAAACAATAATCTTACAATTCAACAATAATTGTCATCCTAACAAAATGTGTTCTATGGTCCATGTCAAATACAAGAGAGAAAAATTTTGTGATGAGAGCTCAAAATTATAGATATGTCCAAAATACATTTTATACACGTTTCCCGCACATGTATCACTTAATAATTTTAATATATTCAGTAATGGAAAGTTTTGTTTTGATGAGATTTAGATAAGTTCTTTTATAATATATGTCTTTTCTACTACAAAATACATTCTTTTTAGATTTAAGTAATTAGTGCACGTGTTATGCACTTATTTTAAAGTCTTTGGTTAAAATAAATATTATTCGTGAAGAATCATAATCATTCTTTCTGTTTTAACCCCCTCTCTCACTCCAATATTACGTAATTATCCAGTATTTTTTTCATATAAACCTATCCATGATTCCAAATTTTATAAATCATATGCATCCAATCGCAAAATCCCCGACTGGTCGTACATTTTTCATCCCCTTCTCATGTGTAGCATTAACTATTTTGGTAACAACCCAAATTGTCGTTACCCTGAAAAAGGGGGTAAAATTTACACTTACTCTTTCCTTAGCCAAATTTTAAGAAATTCAGGTCTAGTGTAAGATTGGATAATTTTTGAGGTGTGTTAGTAAAACAAAATCTGGTACTAATGTGATAGTTGATAGTGATGTTTGATGCTATATTTGGAAAGGCAATGATTTTAGGATGCCGTAATATCTTCCGGCACCTGAAACGAAGTTATAGAACTCCGATTATAGAGTTTACCGTAGAAGGGTTGGTTCGCGATGTTATGATTCATGGTGTGTGTTGTAAAATGAGCAAAACTAAGTAGAGGTCCTGAGATTCTACCTCGGACCGTTGCAGCAGTACAAGGAACCGCAACGGTGGACCTTAATTTTAAGGGGCAAACCGCTGCAATGAAACTTTAACCGATGTAGCGATAATTAACCATTGCAGCGGTAACATGCAGGTTTTGATAGTTTTAAAAATCGAAAAACGTTTTCATTCCCCACTTTTTACAAAAATTCAAGGGACCTCTGGGGAAGGTGATGTCGCCCAAAGTATACCTCCGAAAAAGTACAATGCGGTCGCTGAATCAAATATAGAACCCAACAAGGTTGGGGTCGATCCCACAGAGAATAGGTTGAAGTATGAGTAGACTACTGGAAGGAATAACTGGCAAGTAACTAAAACTGGGGGGTTTTGCTAGTAAATAGTAATGATGACGATTGCTGACTGGTATCGAGTGTGTAAATAATAAGAGGAATTCACTAGGACTGTGATCCCCAATGACTCCTTAACTCCACCGGTGACTTGTGCTTAACAAGACTGCCCCACTGCGCTGCGTGCAAAGTCTAACAAGTTAGGTTCATCTAACTGTCTCCCGACTGTCATTAGACAAATTTCACTCTTCTCCTCTCGGTCTCCAAGTGTCGCACTACTAACCCTTATCCTGGACTTCAGGTAACCTTTCCCGTTAAGCCACCGGTTATCAGATGAAGGTTGATAGCTTCAAATCTCTGTTGTTATCTCCTCTTCCCAATCTCTACCTCTCTCTCGAGCAAGTCTAGAATACAGGCAAGATTCTAACGTTTGCAACCGTTAGAAAAGCAATCAATACGAAGGAGACAACAATACATGCATACACAGCAGTACAAAGTTGTCTTGCACTTCACAGGTTTTGTTAATTCTTCATGGTTCACACAACCCTAGTTGATGGGTTTAGCTACTCATAGTTGCAAGAACACAATAATAATCCAAAGATGAAAGCATAATTATGATTTCACAAGAATGAAGGAAAACCCAAAATTTCAATTATCAATCAACTTCAGAATTAGGGTTTGTGAATACAAAACCAAAATATATGTCTCAAACAATGTAAAATAACTCTCCAAATAGTAAATTGTCCAACTCTCGCATTTAGGACTACCTAGGGGTATTTATAGATACAAAACTAGTCCTATCCAAAAAAAAATAGGAGAACAGATTCGGCAGCTTTCATGATATCGTGACTTGGTGTCGTGGAACCAAGTCACGGCACGTGACTTGTATCGTGGGAATCAGGCTCTTTTCCTGGATCTCTGAAGTGAACTCACGCCATCAAATCACGCCACGTGGATGTCAGTCACGTGGCGTGAGTCCTGTCGTGGAACTCAGGTGAAATGTTAGTCCTCTGGAAGCCAGTTCACGACACAACCCACGGCTCGTGAATGGGAATCACGGCTCGTGAGTGATGCCGTGGGTTACTCCATATAGATTCATTCTTTCCTCATCAGACACATCATCTTTGGGCTTGATTCTTCCTCTTTTGGTCATTTTACCTTTAAAACCTGTTTTCCTGCAAATTAGGACAGAAACCACATCATACCTACAAAACACTCCCAAGTTATTGCATATTTTCCTTGTTTTAAGCATCGAAAGTGCCATATAACCATGGCACATCAACACCCTCAACTTAGAATGTTTTCATGTCCTCAGGCGAACAACATAAAACTACACCAACACAATGCTTAACTAAGAGAAACCTAAGTTTTTATGGCAGTCAACTTGTTTTTTTTTTTTGATACAAAACTTTTCTGACCCCTCCTATTTTCAAAGTAGAATCAAAGTGTGTATGTAAACAATGCAGAATCATGACATAGCAGGGATCAAGTGACGGCACCAAATTATGCACAACAACTAAGCGTATATGCAATTGTCATTTCCAGAGCAACTAGCAGCTAATTATGCAACCCATGTACCCTCACAATCAAAGAAGTCCCATGCACTCTCAGTATACTAATGAATATCAACATAGGGACGAGGTCAAAACACTCACGCTCAAAAAGAAGTTAAGATAGTGTGCGTTAAATACCATAGGCTTGCCCTTATTTTCTATGCCTTAGTTTTCAGACAGTTGGACTAGGATCACTATAGGACTTTACTTGGCTTGCAATGTAGGCTTAGGGATAGGTATGGTGCATATAGATATAGTGACTCAACCCTCCTTGACACTACACTATTTTTGGCTCCCACTTCCAACCTTTTTCATTTTTATTCTCCCTTGTTCTTCATTCTTTTATTCTCAGACTTTGGGTGTGGTTTTTTCTCCTCAACTTTAAACACATATACATTCTTTTTTTTTTTCTTTTTTTTTTATATATTTTCTTCACACCCAAATCCTTTTTTCTATTAACCCTTCTTCATACCCAACTCAATCTACGCACCCCTATAATAGCCACCCTCAACTTAGGCTATTTGCCTGAGTTGAGGTACATAGTTTCCAAGGAGGGACCAGGGCCAAGACAGGTTCATTGTGATTAAAATGGGAAGGTGAATAGGCTAATGAAAGAAATAGGACAATTATGGCTCAAAAGTTGGGATCAAGGGATACTTATTCTTTTGGTTTGGCATTTAGGCTAATAGTGGACTTTTTCAACAACGGCCTATGATCCCTTGCTAATCCTTATCTTCTAACTTAGGCAAGACTAACCGGGCAAGTTCTGGATCGCACACACACAGCTAACTAAGTAGTGACCTCACACGCACATAGCACAAGGTTATATTACCAACTACTACCTATCCGTTCATACAATGCTAGCTACGGGTGTTTGCCTATAATTCTAGTGCCATAACAAGATCCAACAGCAGTCACACACAAAGCATGTCAATTCCAAAAACCAAAATTTTAGGAGGGGTATCCTTAGCAACAAAAACACATAAGAATTTTTTCAAAACTGAACTGCACTTAAAGTTCCCTCATTTTTCTCCTAATATAGCAAGAAACATAAAAAAAAAATACCAACAATATCATCCTACACATGCCGGTTCTACTATGATAGCACACTCGGGGGAAAAGAAACACGGCAAAAAAAAAACCCCAAGTGGTGGTACACCCCCACCCCCAACTAAGCATGGTGCAATGCCCTCAATGCACTGATATCATATCAAAAATAAGGGAGTGAAGACATACCTGTGGCGCTCTAAGTGCCGGAAGTGGGCCCGCCAACCGTGGGATCATCAGACTGTGCAGTGGTCGCATCCGGTAGGGGAATAGTCTGACTGGCAGATGCACCACGCGCCCTCTGCTCTGCCTCAATATGGCTCGCGTGGTACTCTACCCGGGAGGCTTTAACAGCCCTCCTCAGATCACTATCAAACTCATCATCACTCGTACCCCCATCCTCCGAACTACGAGGTCTCTTTCCTCTATCCATCTCTGGCTCCTCATCAGCAAACAAATCCACCTCAAATGTTGGGCGTACGGAGGTCGGGACAGGCATAGGTGGTATAATCGGCGTGCTAGTCGATGCCAGTGTCCGAACCTCCTCTCTTAATGCAGCAACCTCCTGGGTCAAGTCGGCCAAGTCAGGGCTCGGTGCAGCACTCAAGCGGGAGGCCATACGTGCCTCAAAAATGTCAATCCGCCCATGCAGGCCCCGCATAAACTGGTCCATAGCTGCAGTCATCCGAGCCTCCACCCTAGTCTCAGCAGCCTCAATTGTAGATCGAACCCAAGGCTTAAGTTGGGATACCAGCTTAGCCATCTGAGTCTCAGTATGAGCCTGGCGCTCAAACATCTCTGTTTGCTGTCAACTAGCTACTACAGAAAGTCTCGAGAGACGGACACCATCCCAGCAGGTGTCGGTGGGGCACTAGTACTGGGTACGCTCTCATCAACAGGGCCAGTATCCTCAGTCGGTGCCGGTAGTCTAACTGGTGTAGGGATATGCAAAGGTACACCACGCACCTCGTCCATGGAAGCACCCGACGCCTCAGACGGCTGTGAACCTCGGGGAAGAATGGGATGCAAACCCCTCTGCTGCATCATCACAATATCAGCCAACCGAGTCACCTCTATAGAATTATCGATGGCAGGAATTCTAGCAACCCCAGCTCGATCATACAGACCCTGAATCAGACATGGGAAAGGGATGTTTGTGTGATCTCGGAATGCTCGCTCGTGGATTTCTTGGATGATGTATCTTGCGAAATGGATCTCATAACCAGCCAAGATGCTGGCTACTACTACCGCCCTGTCCAGTGTGAGAGAGTTATCAGCATTGGTTGGACCCAACCTATGACGAACCACTGACCACCAGAAACGACCAGCGAAATGGAGCGTGGACTTTTTGATGTCCAGCTTCCTAGTCACCCAACTAGCCGCTACACCCTCCTCGGCTATGTAACCTGCAATCCATTTAACTAACTCTAACTTCTGCTCGGCATCTTTCATTCTAACTCTATATCTGACCGTGGCCAGCCTGTGATCAAATTCAGCTGTCGAAACCGGAACTAGACGGTCAGGCCCAAACAAGAAGCGGTGAATGGTCTCTTCCAAAATGTCGACTCGGGTACCGCGCACCATGACATGAGGTAATACTGGCTGCAAAGTGTATCGCTGCCCCACTGGGGTGCTCAAACCAACAGATGCATCATAGGAAGCATAAAATTCTCGGACCACCTCTGAGCTATACCTGACAGACAGCTGCGCCATCCAACCCAAGCCATATCGCTCAAACAGAGGCCAAATATCCGGCAATGACCTCAGTTCCTCCATTCTATACCGGGGCTCCTCCATAATGCTTCTCCGACACACACCACGCTCTGTCAGCTCAGCATCTCGATCATAGATAGTACGCATGCCCTGGACATACCACCTTTGAACTCCCCTATCCCACGCAGTAGTCGGGGCACTCTCGGCACCAGTACCTGAAGGAGAGGCTGTAGCCTCTGCCACAGATGTATCCTGACCCTTAGCCACATCTGCAGACGTACCCTGGCCAGTAGCATCAGCCGCAGACCCTGACTCAGAACCCTCCTCCCCCTCTTCTGACTGGGGGGCAGACTCAGACGACTCAGCCGGAATGACTGGGGCAGCAGGTGGTGGGACCGGCTGACTTGCTGCTCGGGCAGCCGCTCGGGCCCTTGTCTGTAACCTCGTAGCCGGCAGGACCAATGCCGTATCATCGTGACTAATCTCAAATTCCTCTACAGACCTGCTTGGCTCAGACTCAGTGGGTTCATCCCTCAGATGTGTCGGTAAGTCCGGGTTTTTAGTCCGGATCCGGGATGATGCATCAAGGTGGTCACTTTTGGGATTGGATTTTGGCTGCATGGTAACGATTTTGGATCAAATTTTTTAGGTAGGTGGTCGGATTTGGGTCGGGTTTGATATGGTGGGTTCGGATTTTTTAGACCTAATTGGTAATGGGGTGTGGATTTCCGAATAGGGAACGGATTTGGTTAGTGTTTGGGATATGGTTTTCGGATTCTTGGAGTTTGGGGGAGAAGGGATTCAGATTTAATGGAGAAAAGTAAAGGAGATTAGAGTTTTAGGGTTTAAGATGAAAGAAATTAAAGTGGGGAAGAAAGGGTTTTAGGCGGATAGAAATCGGGTGAAGAAGAAAAAGAGTCGGATTTATTTTGGAAAAACTGGGCTCGGGTCGGGTCAGATTTTTATTTCTAGTGGTTTTATAATTCACGATACGACTCACGCCACGTGACTGACACCCACGTGACGTGAAGTCTATCGTGATTTGTGTTCTGTAACTGGACTGGGTGTCTGAGTTTAACGACATCATTCACGTGGAACTGATTCAGAGCCTGGAAGTCTTTCTCTAAGTTTGACGATGTCATCCACGTGGCGTATAACCCCCTCACGTTGCGTGAGTTATGTCATGGATTAAATTTACCCACTTCTCGTAGACTTTGTGATTTTCAACTAACTGCTCCACAATAATACGATCTCCTCATCACAAAAGCTTGGGTTGCCTCCCAATCAGCGCCTTATTTAACGTCGCGGCACGACGTGGATAACTTGGATACTCAGGCTTCCCCAAGTTTCTCATGGGTTGCCTCCCATGAAGCGCCTGATTTAACGTCGCGGCACGACGTGGATAACTTGGATACTCAGACTTCATCAAGTTCAAGTTCTTCAATCGTCCTTATCTCTTCCGAAACTCCTACATAGTGCTTAACACATTGTCCATTGACTTTGAATAGGACATTATCTGCTCCTTTCAACTCAATAGCACCATGTGAGAATACCCGAACTATGGTGAATGGGCCAGACCATTTGGACTTTAACTTTCCAGTAAACAGGCAAAGCTTGGAGTTATACAGTAACACCAAATCTCCCGGATGAAACTCTCGATTCTCAATGCCACGATCATGATATAATTTCATCTTTTCTTTATACAATGCTAAACTTTCATAAGCCCGGAGATGAAATTCATCCATCTCATTCATCTGTTCCAGTCTCATTTTAGCCGCTTCATCCCAGTCTAAATTCAACCTCTTCAATGCCCACAATGCTTTATGTTCCAGTTCGATGGGCAAATGGCAAGCTTTTCTAAAAACCAACTGATATGGTGAAGCACCAATTGGTGTTTTAAAAGCTGTCCGATATGCCCATAATACATTATCTAATCTACGCGCCCAATCAGTCCTATTAGCATTGACTGTTTTTGCTAAGATAGACTTGATTTCACGATTTGATACCTCAACCTGTCCACTTGTCTGCAGATGGTAAGGTGTGGCCACCTTATGCTTTACACCGTATTTTTCAAGAAGAGCCTTAAACAGCCGGTTGCAAAAGTGGGATCCACCGTCACTAATAATAACTCGAGGTGTCCCAAATCGTGAGAAAATGTTCCTTTTCAAGAAAGCTGTGACACTTCTTCCTTCGTTATTGGGAAGCGCAATTGCCTCCACCCATTTAGAAACGTAGTCAACCGCCACCAAGATATACTTCATTCCATGCGAGCTCACAAATGGACCCATAAAGTCAACTCCCTACACATCAAATAATTCAAGTTCAATAATCGTAGTCATGGGAAGTTCGTGTCTGCGAGAAATATTACCTTGCCTTTGACACCGGTCACAAGCACGGGCATAGTCATGAGCATCCTTGTAAATACTGGGCCAATAGTACCCATATTGAAAGATTTTATGGGCAGTCCTTGCACCTCCATGATGACCCCCAACTGGAGATGAGTGACATGCTTCCAAAATACTCATCATTTCGACCTCTGGGATGCATCTTCGAATAATGCCATCAGCACACACTCTGAACAAATATGGCTCATCCCAAAAGAATTTTCTTACCTTATGCATGAACTTTCTTCTCTGCTAATATATCATATCCTCCGGGACTAGATCACTTGCCAAAAAGTTGGCAAAATCAGCAAACCACGGGATTAACTCTTGGGATGCTGCAAGCACTTGCTCGTCTGGAAAAGTATCATCAATTTCAAGATCACCTTTCAATTTAAGCATGGCCTCCTCCTCAAGGTGTGAAAGATGATCAGCCACTTGATTTTCGGTTCCCTTTCGATCCTTGACTTCAAAGTCAAATTCTTGCAACAGCAGTACCCATCTAATCAGTCTTGGCTTAGCATCCTTTTTCGCCATAAGATACCGAAGAGCCGCATGGTCTGTGTGCACAATCACCTTAGTGCCAATCAAGTATGATCTAAATTTCTCGAAAGCAAAGACTACTGCCAACAACTCCTGCTTAGTCACAGTGTAATTCTTTTGAGCTGGATTAAGCACTTTGCTAGCGTAGTAGATAGGATTTAATATCTTCTCAAGTCTCTGACCCAGAACTGCTCCCAAAGCCACTCCACTAGCATCGCACATAACCTCAAAGGCTTCGTCCAATCCGATGACACAATGATAGGAGCTGACACCAACTTTTCTTTCAGACACTCAAACGCTTTAAGAAATGCTTCATCAAACACGAACTTCACCTCTTTCTCTAAAAGTTTGCACAAGGGATGAGCAATCTTGGAGAAATCTTTGATGAACCTTCTGTAAAAACCAGCATGACCCAAAAAACTCCGAATGCCTTTTACAGAGATAGGTGGGGGCAGCTTCTCAATTACTTCAATTTTCCCCTTATCCACCTCCATTCCGTTCTTCAAAATCTGATGCCCCAATACGATACCTTCATTGACCATAAAATGACACTTTTCCCAATTCAGCCCTAGGTTGCACTCCTCGCATCTTTGCAGCACATTAGCAAGGTGTGCCAAACAACCTTCAAACGAGTCACCTACTACAGAAAAATCATCCATAAACACCTCGATAGTGTCTTCCACCATGTCGGAGAAAATAGACATCATATAGCGTTGGAAGGTGGCCGGTACATTACACAAACCAAAGGGCATCCTCTTAAATGCGAACGTCCCATATGGACAAGTGAAAGTGGTATTTTCTTGGTCTTCGGGGGCAATAAAGATCTGGTTATACCCTGAATAACCATCAAGAAAACAATACCATCCTCTGCCAGCAAGTCGGTCTAACATCTGGTCCATAAAGGGCATAGGAAAATGATCCTTTTCAGTCCATGAATTTAGCTTTCGATAGTCCATGTAAACCCTCAATCCAGTCACTGGTCTCATTGGAATCAACTTATTTTTGTCATTAGGAACCACTGTGATTCCTCCCTTTTTTGGTACACACTGAACCGGGCTCACCCACTTGCTATCAGCTATAGGGTAAACCACTACTGCATCCAACCACTTGATGATCTCTTTCTTTATGACCTTTTGCATAGGTGGGTTTAGACGACGCTGGTGTTCAATGCTAGGGACACATTCCGGCACAAGCTGAATTTTATGAGTGCAAATGCCGGGTGGAATACCTATGATATCTGCAATGGACCAACCAATGGCCCTCTTGAATCTTCTCAAAACTGAAATCAAAGCCGCTACTTGCCATTCCGCCAGCTTAGCAGAAATAATTACTGGCAAGGTATTATTGGCTCTTAAGAATATGTAGCGAAGGTGGGCCGGTAGAGCCTTAAGCTCTAACATTGGAGGCTCCTCTATAGATGGACGAGCTAGTGGAGTTACCCTATTCTTTAAATCAAGATCCAATTTCTTGGGTGCATAAGTGTATGCTCCTTTACCAGCTAGTGCACCCACCATTTCATCATAGTCTTCTATACCATCGGCTTCAAAGTTCATGATCACGGTAGCCAGAGGTTCTACTCCCAACCTTTCTTCAATGGGCACGACAACTTCAATATCATCGACCGCATCTATCACTGAAATGACTCTCTTATCTTTTGGCTGCTTCATTGACCGACAGACATTGAACGTAACCTGCTCATCATTCAATCTAAATTGCAGTTGCCCGGTTTCCATATCAACCAGTACACGACCAGTGGCAAGGAATGGTCTCCCCAGTATGATGGGAACCTCAAAGTCAACCTCACAATCGAGGATCACGAAATCAGCCGAAAATATGAAAGAAGAAAACTTCACCAAAACATCTTACAGAATGCCCACTGGCTTTTTCACAGCTCTATCAGCCATGAGAAGTCTCAAGGAGGTTGGTTTTGGTGCACCCAACCCCAACTGCTTAAACACAGCTAATGGCATTAGGTTGATGCTAGCCCCCAAATCGTACAATGCTTTAGCAAAGTCGTATGACCCAATAGTACACGGGATTGTGAACGCTCTTGGATCCTCTTTCTTTTCAACTAAGGATCGTGAAGCAACTGCACTACAATGATGAATGTTATCTCAAAACTGACCGTTCTCTTCTTAGTCACCAAGTCTTTCATGAACTTGGCATAGCCTGGCATCTGCTCCAATGCTTCTACAAGAGGGATGTTAACTGATAACTCCTTCAGCATGGTGATGAACTTCTGGTACTTTCCTTCCTCCGCCTTTTTCTTCAACCTTTGAGGATAGGGAGGAGGAGGTTGTGGAATAGTTTTGAGTACTTTTGGTACCTCATTCTCCTTCCTCTTCTCAGATTTTGCATTGTCGCTATCATCCTGCTGATTTGAAACCTTGTTACCCTTTGTATTATCTGACTCTAACTAAACTTCAACATCGATAACCACTGGATCCTTAGGCATACCACTGTCGGCCGGCATAGGTGGATATGTCGTGCACTTCCCGCTTCTAGTAGTGATGGCGAGGCAATGACTATCATTTTTAGGATTCTGGACAGTATTACTTGGAAGGGTGCCTGGCTGACGTTGATTCAGCGCCACTGAAATTTGCCCAAACTGTTGCTCCAACTGTTTGATGGCGGTCGAGTGAGACTCCACTTTCTGACTATGCCCGAAATGTCAGTCCTAATTTCTTTCAAGCAATTCTCCTGACTTTCTGCTCCTTTCACCAATTTATTTAGAAGTGCCTCCATCCTTGAATTTTCAGACTCCTCATCACGTCTTCCAGGCGGTACATACATGTCATTTTTTTCTCTATAATCATCTTTCCACCTCCAATCACCATCACAGTCTCGTTCACGATCTCTGTATCCCGATTTGTTGTAGCTATCCCCATAATAGTTCCGACTTTGATTCCCTTGCCTTAAGTTCCAAGAGTCTTGATTAGACCCTTGGCCCTTGGCTCGAAAACCCGCCACTTCACGATCTAGATAGTTCGCCTCTTCATCTGACTCACTATCATCATGTCTAACTGATTTGCTTTGTGCACCAACATCATGCACCTTTTCCGTATCTCTAGCAGCTATCTGTTTGGCCAGAAGACCAATCTCTGTCCTCAACTGAGCAACCTCTTGCGCCACAGATTCATCCAATGCCCTTTGAGCTGCTGAAGCTCCAATAGCAAAAGTCCCAGCCGGCATATCTGCCTCCCGAGTATGCCATCCTCGGTTGGTCTTAGTGACTCGATCCAATATCTCAGAAGCTTGGTTCCATCCCAGACTCATTAATGCTCCACCAGTGATAGTATCCGCTACCCCATTTGTGTTGAAATTCAAAGCTCTGTAGAAGATTTCAAGTAAATTCTGACCACTCATTCTATGATTCGGCACCATCTGCAGCTTCTTCTTGAACCTAAGCCATGTTTCATAGAGTGCTTCCGAATGAAGCTGTTGAAAATTATAGATCTCGTCCTTTAACTGCAGTATCTTGGATGGTGGAAAAAATCTTTCCAAGAATTGGTTTCTCAATTCCTGCCAAGTGGTGATAGAACCTCATGGCAGCTCAGCCAACCACAAAGTGGCTTCTCCTGTAAGAGAAAATGGGAACAATCTCAGCCGAATCGCCTCTTGGTTAACTCCAGGCAAATTGTATGACGTGCAGACCCCCACAAAATTCATCACATGCATGTTTGGATAATCAGTAGAAAGGCCCGCGAACACACCTTTCAAGTTCAGCAGATGGATCATGGCACTGGTAATGTCAAACTTAGTGCCTGGGGTTAACTCAGGTGGAACAACAACACCATTCTCAATCGGCTCAAAATAGGCCACATATTCATCTTCAGGATCATCATAAACAGGCACACGTTGTCTTGGTTGTTCTCTTGATTGTCTTTGTCGCTCTTCAGCATTAGCCAGACGCTGTGCTGCTTCCTGTATAGCTCGATTATCTCTTTTTGCTTGTCTAAGAGCATCTTGTCTAGCATGCTCTTCTCGGGTCAATCGAGCCGTAGTTTGCTCCACTGTTTCCTGACCAGTCGGATGCAATGGCTGATTGTGAACATCTCCCGCAGCTGTGGGATTTTGGACTCTTTCAGTATTCACCATTCTCCGATTAGCTCTTAAAGTCCTTTCGATCTCAAGATCAAGTGGAATCAGGGGATTGCCTTGACTCCTAGTATTTGGCATACACCGGCGTATGCCCTCGAGAGTATGTAAGAACACACCCAATCAACTCCAACCAATAATGTTCAACTTCATAACCGTAAGTCCCCGGCAACGACGCAAAAATTTGATGTGGCCCGAAGTATACCTCCAAAAAAGTACAATGCGGTCGCTGAATCAAATATACAACACAACAAGGTTGGGGTCGATCCCACAGGGAATAGGTTGAAGTATGAGTAGACTACTAGAAGGAATAACTGGCAAGTAACTAAAACTGGGGAGTTTTGCTAGTAAATAGTAACGATGACGATTGCTGACTGGTATCGAGTTTGTAAATAATAAGAGGAATTCACTAGGACTGTGATCCCTAATGACTCCTTAACTCCACCGGTGACTTGTGCTTAACAAGACTGCCCCACTGCGCTGCGTGCAAAGTCTAAAAAGTTAGGTTCATCTAACTGTCTCTCGACTGTCATTAGACGAATTTCACTCTTCTCCTCTCGGTCTCCAAGTATCGCACTACTACCCCTTGTCCTGGACTTCAGGTAACCTTTCCCGCTAAGGCTCCGATTATCAGATGAAGGTTGATAGCTTCAAATCTCTGTTGTTATCTCCTCTTCCCAATCTCTACCTCTCTCTCGAGCAAGTCTAGAATACAGGCAAGATTCTAACGTTTGCAACCATTAGAAAAGCAATCAATACGAAGGAGACAACAATACATGCATACACAACAGTACAAAGTTATCTTGCACTTCACAGGTTTTGTTAATTCTTCATGGTTCACACAACCCTAGTTGATGGGTTTAGCTACTCATAGTTGCAAGAACACAATAATAATCCAAAGATGAAAGCATAATTATGATTTCACAAGAATGAAGGAAAACCCAAAATTTCAATTATCAATCAACTTCAGAATTAGGGTTTGTGAATACAAAACCAAAATATATGTCTCAAACAATGTAAAATAACTCTCCAAATAGTAAATTGTCCAACTCTCGCATTTAGGACTACCTAGGGGTATTTATAGATACAAAACTAGTCCTATCCAAAAAAAAATAGGAGAACAGATTCGGCAGCTTTCATGATGTCGTGACTTGGTGTTGTGGAACCAAGTCACGGCACGTGACTTGTATCGTGGGAATCAGGCTCTTTTCCTGGATCTCTGAAGTGAACTCACGCCATCAAATCATGTCACGTGGATGTCAGTCACGTGGCATGAGTCCTGCCGTGGAACTCAGGTGAAATGTTAGTCCTCTGGAAGCCAGTTCACGACACAACCCACGGCTCGTGAATGGGAATCACGGCTCGTGAGTGATGCCGTGGGTTACTCCATAGTGTAGATTCATTCTTTCCTCATCAGACACATCATCTTTGGGCTTGATTCTTCCTCTTTTGGTCATTTTACCTTTAAAACCTATTTTCCTGCAAATTAGGACAGAAACCACATCATACCTACAAAACACACCCAAGTTATTGCATATTTTCCTTGTTTTAAGCATCGAAAGTGTCATATAACCATGGCACATCAGAAGGCGATTTTCAGGAGTTTTTGGAGTTTTTTAATCTTTGGAGGTAAGTAATTACATTCTAGACTTGAATTTACTTCATTTAACCTTTGGAAATCTTTAGAAACGAATTCATGGTGGAAATTGGGGTTTAGCCCTAGTTATATAAATTGATGAAAAATGGTGGGAATGTGTATAAATTCAGTAAAATATGATTTTAGGGTGTTAGAAAAAATCAATGGAGGTGAAATTACGGTTGTTCATATGAATTCGAGTAGAATTCAAATGGTTTAAGAGATAGAAAACCCTAAGATGATGAAATAGGATAGAATAATAACTAAAATCAGTTGTTTTAATCCCTAGTAATTAAAAAGGGATGAATTATTGAAATGGGTACATATTCTTGTTGTTTAAGATCAAGAACGAATTGTACGAGAACGAAAGGGCAAAAGTGTGGCTTAAAGGTGACTTGAGTAAGGAATTGAGGTAGGCTTTGTTTTTGTTGTAGTACTTAGACTTGCTTGGCTTTATGCTTGTTTGTAAACTAAAACATCTATGATTGCCTTCTAGCATGACTTATGATTTAAGGACTGCATTCCATTTCACTTGCATTGCAATGATATCTTGTGATGATGGGTCGGGTACCACACCGGTACGGATATGATATATTGTGATGATGGGTCAGGTACCATTCTGGTATGGATATGATATGTTGTGATGATGGGTCAGGTACCACGCTGGTACAGCTATGATATGATTGTGATAAAGGGTCGGGCACCATGACGGTATGATATGATGTTGTTGATGATGAGGAAAAGAGTAAGAGATGGTGTGCACATCTTGCATACATGCACTCATTCACATGCTTTGAGTGCCTTTATAATGATTTCATATGATGATGAGTTGTTGTTAAAAATGACTAAGTGTAAAATCTTGTGAAAGTAAATTTGTAAATTTTTCTTTATATGATGCCTTTAGTTGTTGATGTCTTTGATTATCAGTTCTATTATGATCGCTTTTAGACTTGTCTGACTTGCTTAACTATACATCATTGAGTTAGTCTACCTATGATGCTTACCAGTACTTGTGGTTGTACTGATGCTATCTATACTCTTCTTTTTGTTGAGTGCAGAACATTTTCCAGCGGCTGACATGTATGGGGTGTTACAACTATCATGATAGAGGCAAATAATGCTTAAAGGAGGGCTATAACATCTATTCAAGCCCCCGCGCAGGCATCACAACAACAAATAAGGCATTTAATGCATAAATAAGGCCTATGCTATCAAATAAATCCCCCACATGGGCAAACACAATATATAATCTTTCAGGTCAATAATAATATGCAAATAAGCCTCCACACGGGCACACACAAAAAAATAATTTGAAATACAACTCCCATGGCTAATTCCCCAACCCATAGCATGTTTTACATGTACGTTAACTACTCAGCTCAGTCTGAAGAAAGTTAAGCCATAACCTACCTCAAAGTGCCAAAATCCAAGCCTAGAACCTTCAACGTGAAGCCTTTCCCTTTTGAACAATTTCTAAATACATATTTTATGCATCAAAAGGAAGTTAATGATACTATATCAACTATATTTAAGACAGGTCCAAAATGGGTTCGAAAAATAGATTTGGAAATGAAAGGGGTAAAATCAAAATTTATTTTAAAGACATGTTGTCCATGACAATAGGAATCTACAGCTGAAAACCCATGCAAAAATGAGTTAAAATCAAGGCTCAAATTGATGAAAAACCAATTTATAGTTTACCGGGAAAATCCCCCAAATTCTAGTTTGAAATCATGATTTTTGAAGGTGAATTAGTAAAGAAATCAAAGGAAATTGATAAATTAATGGTTTAGAAGTTACCCACATGAATTATTGGTGAAAAACCCTTTGAAATCACCTCTTCCCAAGCTCTCAAAGTCCAAAAATAGAGATAGGGAAGCTTTGTTCAAGAAAGGGTTTTAATTCTGATTAGGTCCCGACCTTCGCGAGCGCGTCCACTTACATAGCATTTGTGACTCAACCTGAACGAAAAGGGTCGCGATCGCGGGTGGTCTTAACACAAACATGATGGGTGACCGACCCCACCCAGTCCTAAATACCTTCACTAGGAGTGTACATGATCGAGTTGGTTCGGGTTTCTTAAATACAAAACCAAACCATTCGAATCGGGTTTTTAAATCTATAAACCAAATCAAACTAATAAAATTTGAGTTTTTCAACTTTGGGTTTTTTTCGAGTTTTTTAGTTGTTGTTTTTTTGGGGGGGGTTTCGGTAAAGTCTTCGTACAAACATATAATTAACTTGTGCTTCGATATTTCTTTAATCCTAACAAGATACAACTATCTTAGGTGTTCCTTAAAAAAATAACACTAAATATTAAATAAAAAATAAATTTAGGTTAAGTATTTATACAAAACTAAAGAATAGATATCCAACATTATTGTCATTCCTAGTGTTTAATCGAATATTTTTGTTAGAATTAGTATTGATTTGAGCTTTATTTGATTTACTAATATCTTTGGGCTATAAAACTTATTGGACCATTCAAAATTATAAGTTTAAACTTGAAATAATATGTTGAATGATAAAAAACTATAAAAAAATTTAAGAAATATTTATAAATTACATAATAGTAAATATATTTATGTATTAAATATTTTTAAAAATTATACAAATGTATTATCAGGTTGGTTCGATTCGATTTGGCCTTTTTTAGTTAAAACCAAATCAAACCAATTATAGTCAAGTTTTTTTTTTCAACATCAAACCAAGTCAAACCAAACCATCAGTCTGGTTTTTTTGGTTTGACTCAGTTTGCGGTTTGGGGTTCTGTTTTGTTCACCTCGACCCTTCGAGAACGTGGCCCCTCAATCGTGAACGAGGTGAGTGAAGAGGTCAACCCTTTGCGAATGCGGTCCCACTATTGCGTTAGCAAGGAAGACTTTCTTCCTTCTCCGCAATTGCGACCTGGGGACAAAAAATATGATGATGGTTTTTTCCTCTGCACCAGATACAACAGTTCAACTGTTGGGACTTAGAAAAATGGTCCTGATTGTACCCTCGGGATTTGATTGGGACCCCACATAATTAAACCATATATGCTAAAAGGCTAGTTTCAACATTCCAAACTCAATGGCTACGTCGAATTTTAGATTGTTTACAACAATTTATCCTTTGGCACTCCATTTTGGCTTATTTCACTATTTTCAAAAGAAGGATCGAAATACAAAATAAAGAGTCCGAACCCAAACCAACCAAGCTACTAACCCAAAATCGACATTTTGGATCTAATGGAACTTTTCAAATCTTCATTCGGTGCTAGAAACACAAAATGTTGATCAAAGTTAAACTAATAGCTTTTAAAGCAACTAATAGCATAAAGCTCTTCCAAATCACTCCCGAATGCATTGGAAACCGTACCAACCATCCCCGCATCTCACAAACAGCATGTAACAACTACTGGAAAGGGAAAAACTGTCAAAACATATAAAAGTGGAAATTTCACAATCAAGATTGTTACATGATAAAAATATGAGTTTACAGTTTATCCATACAATATTAATTAAATTTCTCTTTGACATCGCCAAGAACCGAGCTCCCAAAGTCTAAAAATAGTGAAAATAGGGGTTTTAGACAAGAAAAGAATTAAATTTTGTCTAGGTTAAATATACTCTTCGCGATTGCGAGCCTCTGGCAGCGATCGCAACCTGACCCAAATCGAAACTCTCGCGATCATGGGTGGTCCATCACAAACGCAATAAGTATCTGACCCGGACCCAATCCACTTACTCGCTTTTATGATGAACAAAAAAGCTACCCTTTATAAATGCGGTCCCATCATCGCGTTTGCAATGAACAATATTTTCTTTCTCTGAGATCATGACTCGGGCCCACAAACATGAAGAAATATTTCATCATGCACTAGATAACGTCACCAGCAGTTTGGGACTTGGAAAAATAGTCCTGATTGAATCCTAGGTATTCGTTTGGGACCCCACACAAATAAACCAATAATTCCACTAGCATAATTTCAGCATTCCATACTCAATGGAGCCATTGAATTTAGAAAAAGAGATTGTTTTCATCAAGTTAACCCCTTGGACCCCTTTAGGCTAAATTTCACGAATTTCTTGTCTAAGACGTCAAAACTCAATATAAAGGATTGAAACCCAAACCAACCATGCTACAAATTCAAAATTGACATTTTGGATCTAATGAAAGTGACAGAATCACCATCTGGCGCTCGGATTACAAAATATTGCAAAAGTCAAACTATTCACTTATAAGGCTGCTCAAAACCTCAAACTCACTCAAATAACTTTTGAACGCTTTGGAGATCATGTCAACCAATTCCACAACTCATAAATAACATATAAAAACTATGAAGAAGGGTAAAATAATTAAAACACAGTGGAAGTCTAAAAATCACAACAAGGGTAGTTATACTCTATCATTCCTTATGCATAATTACTCGGTTAATTAGTAAAAACATTTGGTTATGGTAATGTGGTATGGTTACATTTATAGGTGTTAGTATGTTGTATATGCATGTCTCATTCCTAGTTCGATAGATTGATTGTGTGATTGGGAAAAGAATTAGAAATAAGATAGAAGGTTAAGAGTAATGAAGTGTATATTATAATGGTTGTGTGGTATTCCGGATATCAATGGTCTGAGGTTAATTCTAAGGTAATTTGTGTGATTTTTATTCTATGTTCTATTCAACCCTGAATATTATTATTGGTAAAAAAGGAAAGGTGATGGTTGAATTATAGTTAAAGACTCAATTTAGTTTATGTGTGTATGTTAACTACCTCTTTGTCTACTTGTTGCAATGCATGATGCATATATTAGCTTGTTGGATAGCATTACAAGTTGTTTAATCAATTAAAATAAGAATGTGTAACAGGACTTATTTGAAATTCAAGTATGGTTGTGTTATCTTATATTGTGATTGTATGTGTTATGATATGGATTTATATTGTGAGATAAACCAGTAATGGTCATCTTCATAGTATTGGTGGAATTTAGGGAGTATAAGGGTGGAGATGTTGGAATAAGGGTGATATAACACTTGGTTTGGCATAAGGGTGGCAAATATTAGATGTTTGGATTATTTGGTACATGGACTGACCTTGTCCCCTGCAGGTCATGGCTATTGGGCATTTATAAGACCCATAGCATGTGTGTACACAATATTTTTGAGTTTGACAATTCCATATATGGACATGGTTATATTATGGTTATTATTTTGGGTTCCATGAGCGAATCTGCTTATAATTATGTTGCTATTTAAGATCCATGAGTGGTCTAGGCTATTGATATACTTGGATTTAGTAATTATTTGTTGAAGTTCCATGAAAAGGTAATTGTGGTAAAGTTGAGCTAATTGTTATGATTTGTAGTGTTGATCTAGCTGAGTAATTGTACTTATTTTATACTTCCCTGTTGTACTTATGTTAAGGTAGTTGAGGTTGGTTCTATAAGCATGGGGTGTTGTTTTATTCCTAATTGAGTTTAATATCTGTGTGAAAGTGAATACTTGTGTTGTCCCTTACTGGTGGGTATTCCATAGGTATGATCATGAATAAATTTGGAGTGACTAGTTATTAAATGGCTTGGGGTTCGTAAGGACTATGTATTTGGGTTCATAAATTGAGTGGATGATAATGTGTAGTTATAAGGGATGTAAACTGTTGAGAAATGGTGAACTAGAGCTGAATGTTGGTTGTTCGTTGACTTGTGGATTAGTGTGAACCGATACGAGGTAAGTAATGGTCCAATGAAGAGAATATAAAATTAGGGGAGGGTGGATGAAAGTATGAGAGTTCAGTTTGGATGACTTTATTAATTAAGTGCATGTTTTATTTCAGATATTTATGTTGTATTTACAGGATTTAACTTGGGTCATCCAATGATGCTTACCAGTACATGTGGTTGTACTGATGTTACTCTTGCTATACCTTTTTTTAGGATATAGCCTATTGTAGGATCAGTTTAGGTTTCGTTGCTTGATGCAGATAGAGATCTCTATCAGCTTCCATCTTCTCATTCCTGTAGTGGAAGCTGAGTCTTGTTTATTGTTCTCATATTGTAGTAGCTTTTGTACCTTTCTATACTAGATTTTTGGTGTAGAATATTTTCCTTATGTATTCTGAATAATTGTAACAAGTTTTGTAATAATTGAAAGGTTTAATAATTTTCTTTTATGACTTCCATATATGTCTCATTGGGCGTTAAGGGTTCTCCTATCTAGGTAGATTAGAGTTGGTGCCCTCACAATCTGGTTACTTGGGTCGTGACAGTTGGTATTATAGCCTAGGTAACTGGTCTCCCAGTACAATAGCAAATGTTGAGTAGAGTCAATGGATTGGTATGTTGACATCCACATCTAATCTATGGGGAGTTATGAGGCATTCTAGGAATGATTTCCTTCTTTCTTTCCTCTCGTGTTGTCCTAGATGATTATTTGTATGGGTTTAGTCCAATTGGTATCTCTCAATTCAAATTGGTATCTCAATTAAAATAAATGAAGGTCTCCTGACTCTATTTAGAATAACACAAGCAACAAAATTGGAACCTAGAAGGTTCTAATTGGTATCTAACCATAAGGGTGGTGTTTAAAATTATAATATGATCAATTAGTGATCGTCGAGAATGTGAGTTGAATGATTTGTTTAGAGAAATAACAGCTATGGGTAAATTAGTTAATTAATAAAATTATCTGAACTGATATTTAGTGAATTACAACTGGTTTCATGTTGAGAATCTGTGATAAGTGGAGTGTTTGTAAGTTGACTATGTTGATTAAGAATTTGCATGACATGTCATTAAACGCATAATTTATGTTTGAATGTGAATCATTGTTTAAAGTACATGTGATGTCGCCCAAACTATACCTACAGGAAAGTATAACGCGGTCGTTGTATCAAATATAGAACCCAACTAGGTTGGGGTCGATCCCACAGGGAATAGGACGGACTTCTATCGAATGCTTGTCCGAGTGATTGGCAAGTAAGTAAAAAAGGGGAGTTTTTGTAAACAAATAGTAAAAGTAACAATTGTTGATTGTCGGATTTGTGATCAATATGAGAAAGGCACTAGGAATGTGATCCTCAAGATTCCTTAACTCCACCGAGTACTTGTATGGGAAAACTGTCCCGCTGCGTTGTATGCAAAATCTAACAAGAGAGGTTCATCTAAATGTTTCTCAACCTTGGTTATATGAATTTCACTCTTCTCCTCTCGGTCTCCGAGTGTCGCGCAACTAACCCTTGTTCTTGATCTCAGATAACTATACCTGTTACGGCTTAAGTTATTAGATGAGAATACTAAGCAAAGAGGAACATATATCTTAGGAGGAACTATACTTTAAGGAGGGTATAATAAACCTTGTTTAGATGAATTTCACTCTTCTCCTCTCGGTCTCCGAGTGTCGCGCTACTAACCCTTGTTCTTGATCTCAAATCTCTGTTGTTATTCCCTTTTCCCAATCTCTACTTTTCTCTCAAGCAATTTTAGAATATAGACGAGTTTCCAACATTTGCAACCGTTATAAGATCAATTATAACAAAGGAAATAACAGTACATGCAGTCACACTGGTTCAGAATTGCTTAGCACTTAACCCATTTCGTTAATTCCTCATGGTTCACACAACCCTAGTTGAGAGATTCAGCTACTCATGATTGCAAGAACACAAGAAGAATTCAATGATGAAAACATAATTATGAACTCACAAGAAGAATAAAACTCTAAAATCTCAATATAAATCAAAACCCTAGAATCGATGTTTGAGATTACAAGATCAATGTGTTTATGAACTTCAAAACAATGTAATAGACAACTCCCTAAACATAGCACAACATAGGGGTATTTATAGATACAAAACGAATCCTATCCTAAAACATGTAGGAGAAAAAAAGTCGGCAACTTTCCATGGACCATGACTTGAGGTCGTGGACTCAACCCACGGACCGAGGGTCTATAGCGAAGGAATCAGGAATCAATACATAGTTGCAGAAGTTGACTCACGACCTTAACCTACGGTCCATAGGTCTATCTATGGTTCGTAATTCATGACCATGGGTCACTTCTATGAAATTCAACTCTGCTCTTTTGTCTTCAAAAACTTCATTCCAGTGCATTCTTCTTCCAATCTTCTCCATTTTACCTCAAAAACATATTTTCCTGCAAGATAGAACAGAAAACACATCATACCTACCAAACATACCCAAGTGAATGCATATTTTCCTTGCTTTAGGCATCGAAAGGACCATGAAATCATGGCACATAAACACCCTCAACTTAGAACATTTGCATGTCCTCAGGTAAATAAAATAAAACAAACACATTCGATGCGTAACTAAGAGAAACCTAAGAGACCTTTGGCAGTCGACTCATTGCTTTTTGCACCAAAACTTTTTGACCCCCTCCTATTTACAAAAAAACCACCGTGAATATACATGCAACATATTCTCATGACACAGAAGGGATCAAAGTGATGGCATCATATTATGAACAAGCAACTAAGAATATATGTAAATACGTTATCCGAACAAACAACAGCTAACAATGCAACCCATGTACTCTCACAGCAAAGAAGTCTCATACACTCACAGTATACTAATAAATATCAATATAGGGACTGGATCAAAACACTCTCTCTCACAATGAAGTTCTAACAGTGTGCGTGAAATACCACAGGCTTGCTCTTATTTTCTATGCCTTAGTTTTTCAGATAGTTGGACTAGGATCACTATAGGACTTTCATCGGCTTGTAATGTAGGCTTGGGGACAGGTGTGGTACATATGGATACGGTGACTCAACCCTCCTTGACACTACACTATTCTTAGCTCCACTTTCCAACTATACTCGTTTTACCCTCCCTTATTTTCCTTCATTTGTTTTTAGATTTTGGGTGTAATTTTCTTTACGATTTCAATATTTTTTTTCCTCTTTTTTTCTTTTTTGCAAACTACATTATTTTTCACTTTTTTTCTTTCTTCTTCACACCCAACTCTGTTCTTCTTTCTTTTACTTACCCCTTCTTCATACCTATATCAAGCTACACACCCCTATGATAGCCACCCTCAACTTAGGCGATTTTCCTGAGTTGTGGTACACAATGTCCAAGGAGGGACCAGGGCCAAGACAGGTTCATTGTAAGTCAAAATGGGAATGTGAATAGGATAATGAAAGAAAAAGTTCAATTAAGGCTCAAACTCGGGATCAAGGGATACTTACTTCATTTGGTCGGGCATTTAGGCTAAAAGTGGACTTATTCAAAAATGGCATATGATCCTTTCCTAACCATTATCCTATGACCTAGGCAAGACTAACCGGGAAGGTTCTGGATCGCACACACAAAGTGAACTTGATAAGGACCTCACGCACACATAGCACAGGGTTACACTATCGACTACTACCTATCCAGTTCATACATTGCTACGCTACATTCATTTTGCCTATAATACTAATGCCATAACAAGATCCAACAGCTGTCACAAACTATCATAACTATACACACAGTCCAAAACAAAATTTTCATAAGGGGTATCCTTTAAACACATAAAAAGCATCATCACACTTTCAAAACTTGTTCAAAACTGGATTGCACTAAGGTTCCCCTAGTTTTCTCCTACTTAAACACAAAAACATATAATAATATAAATAACAACATAAACATGCTGGTTCTACTATGATAACACATTCGGGAGAAAAGAAACACGACAACAAAAAACCCTGAGTGGTGGTATACCCCCACCCCCAACTGAATAATGTGGCATTGTCCTCAGTGCACAGCTAAAGCGTGATAAACATAAGGGAGCGAACATATACTTGTGGTTCCCTAGGAGCTGGATGTAGGCCTGAACATAGCTGGATCATCTGTATACTCGTTGGGCTCAACGTTGGGTACTAACGGTAGAGGGGGTGGCTGACTAGAGGATGCACCCAGGGCTCTCTGCTCACGGGCAATCTGGCTAACATAGAACTCTACCCAAGAGGCCTTAGTCACCCTCCTCATATCACTCCCAAACTCATCTTCACTTGCACTATGGCCCTCAAAACTCCGTAGCCTCTTGCCTCTATCAATAAAAGGCTTCTCATCAGTAAATAAATCAACCACAAACGCCGGTACTGTCGGGACTAATGTTGGTACAGGAAAAATAATAGGAGAGTGGTTGACCGCTAAAGCTCTAACTTTTGCCATATTAGAAGCCACCTCCTGTGTCAAACTTGCTAAGTATGGGATATGGGCCTCCCGTAGCTGGTTACCCATCTGGTGCTCAAAGTTGGCAATTCTCCCATGCATCTCTCGCATAAATCTATCCATGAAAACTATCATGCAGGACTCGATTCTTGCCTCAGATGCCTCAATCAAAGACCGGACCACAGCTTGAGCTAAGTCACCAACTTAGCCATCTGGGCCTCTGTGTGAGTCTGCCACTCAATTACCTATTTCTGTCTATCCACCCGCTGCTGTAGAAAGTTTCTTGAGACTGAAACCATGCCAGATGGGGGGTGGGGGTGCAGTGGTGGTTGCTGCCCCCTCATTACTCACAGGGTCTATGCCCTCAGTAGTCTATCTCACAACTTTGAGCTCACTAACAGCTACTGGGGTGCCAGCTGGCTTCTCTCAATCCACATGCCCTTCAAAAAGGGCCGCTCCTGACAAAGTAGAGGGTTGATACCTCCTCTGGGAAATTAGGTTGGCCCGATACTGAATCAACCCCACATCAGCCACTCAGGTCTCCTCAATGTCATGATCAACCCCAAGTATCGTGACCATACCAGTAATATTACATAAACCCTGAATCAGACATGGGAAAATAATGTTGGTGAAATCTTAAAAATCTCTCTCGTGAATCTCCTCAATAATGTAACAGACGAAGTTGATGTCATAACCTTTCATGATGCTCGCCCCTAGAACTGCTCAATCAAGCGTAAGAGAATTATTAGCACCTGTAGGACAGAGATGATTCCATACAACCGACTACCAAAACTTGCCTGCAAAGTGGAGTGAGGACTTCTTACTGTCTGACTTCATAGCTACCCATCTAGCATCTACCCTATCCTCAGTGATATAACTCGTAATCCACCGTAATAGCTCCAATCGCTGATTTGCATCCTTCATTTTGCTCCCATTCTTCATCGTCTCCATGTAGTGATCAAACTCAGTTGTATTTGCCGGAACCTCATGGAAGGCAACAAACAAGAATTTCTGTATTATCTGCATAGATATATCAACTCGTGTACCATGAACTAATGTTTAAGTCAATGATGGTTGGTCCCCATCTCGCTACTCTCGAAGTGTGATCAAACTAACCAATGCAGAATACGAGGCATAGAACTCGTGGACCAACTCTGGACTATAACTACTACAAAGCTCCGTCATCCACCGGAAGCCATATCTATCAAATAGTGTCTTAATCTCAAGCATCTCATTCAAATCATCTATCCTAAACCAGGGCTCCTCAATGATATTTCTCTTAAACGAACCCCGGTCAGTAGGCTCCGCATCCCTATCATAGATGGACTTCATATCCTGAACACACCACCTCATGTTCTCCCATCATACAACCAATACGGCCCGCTGTGCAGCCAAGTGTCTCTGTGAGGAGGTCATTGAATCCTGGAAGCCAATATCTGAAACAGAAGTTGTCTCAGCATCCTCACCACTATCACCCGACTCCAAAGAATACTCAGCTTCACCATTCTCATCGATCGCAGGTGCATCCTCTTTGTTGGAATTCTTAATGGTCACAGAAGCATTCTTCTTCTCTTTAGACTGGAGGGAAGATTTAGATGACTAAGTAGGAGTCACCGTTGTGGTAGGTGGTGGAGGCTGTGTAGTAGGCTGAGGAGTGGCCTGGGCTGCAACCTATGACCTAGCTCATTGCCTCGTGCTGCGAGGCACAATAGTTGTATCACCCTGCTCAATCTCATAAACCTCTTCAAACCTACTTTTCTCCGATTTCGAAGGCTCATCTCAAATCCTTGACTTGATTTTTGGGTTTTTGGTTTTGGTTTTTTATGAAGACCCATATCACCCAGGTTACGATTCCCTTTGGGTGGCATTTTTGAATTGTTTGGGTTAGGTAGGTGGGGGTCAAGTCAACTTAGGGTTTATATGGGTGGGTCAAATTGAATTTGGTAGTGGGTCGGGTTTGGGGATTTTTCCAATGGGTTAAGTTTTGGGAACGGAGAGATTAGGGGGTGGGTCAGATTTTGGGTATTTGTGAACTGAGGGAGAAAGAATATAGGATTTGGAATTTTTGTATTTGGAACTAGGGTTTGGCTGAAGATTTGATAAGGGTAATAGTGGGTTGGGGTCGGTTTAATAGGATTTTAGATTTTGGGTTGGGTCTGAATTCGACAGACCTGAACCACAGTCTGTAGGTTGACCTACGGTCCGTAGGTTTCAGGCGTAGGTTAGAATCCATAAATTAAAAATTGGGTCTGATTCTTACGGACCTAACCCACAGTCTGTAGAATGACCTACGGTCCTTGGGTGGTCAGCGTGGGCGAGTATTCGCAAGCTAAAAATTTATCTGATTTCCACGGTCTCCACCCACGGTTCGTAGGTTGACCTACGGTCCGTAGATCACCATCGTGGGTTGAGCTGTACACCTTAGTTCACATTTTTATTCTCAAATCAACTGTCCTCTGCACCCTATAATGAACAAATCAAAAATAATATCATTCCTTGGGTTGCCTCCCAAGCAGTGCTTGATTTAACGACGCCAAATGACGTGGCTAAGTGGTTAATCAGGTTTCACCAACCAGCCTATAGGTTGCCTCCCATGAAGCTCCTGATTTAACATCGCGTCACGACCCAACACACTTGACTACTTAGACTTCATCAAGGTTAAACTTCCCGCACATCCTTAATTCTTCCGTAGTTCCCACGTAGTGCTTCACACACTGACCATTGACCTTGAATAGGACATTGTCATCACCTTTTAGCTCAATTGCCCCATGAGGGAACACCTAACCACAGTGAATGGTCCAGATCATTTGGACCTTAGTTTTCCAGGAAATAAGTGAAGTCTGGAGTTATAGAGTAATACCAACTCTCTCGGGTGAAATTCTCTTCGTTCAATCTTTCGATCATGATATAACTTCATCTTCTCTTTATATAGTGCTAAACTTTCATAAGCCCGTAGATGAAATTCATTCATCTCATTCATCTTCTCTAATATCAATTTAGCCGCTTCTCTCTATTTCAGATTTAACCTCTTCAATGCCCATAATGCCTTATGTTCAAGTTCGATAGGAAAATGGCACGATTTACAAAACACCAACTGATATGGATATGCACCAATCAGCATCTTGAACGCAGTTTGATATGCCTATAATGCATCATCCAATCTTCTCACCCAATCAGTACTATTGACATTCACAATCTTCGCCAAAATAGACAATCTCATGATTTGACACCTTATCTTGACCGCTCATCTGAGGATGAAAAGGTGTTTCCACCTTGTGTTTGACCCTATATTTTTCAAGCAGGGCTTTGAAAAGCCGATTACAGAAGTAGGATCCTCCATCACAAATGATAACTCGGGATGTTCCGAATTGTGAGAATATGTTTTTTTCCAAGAACGCCGTGACACTCCTTCCTTAATTATTGGGAAGCGCAATTTCCTCCACCCATTAAAAAACATAGTCAACAGCTACAAGAATGTACTTCATCTTATGTGAGCTTGCAAATAGGCTCATAAAGTCAATACCCCACACATCAAACAGCTCGAGCTCAAAGATAGTCATCATTGGAAGTTTGTGCCTGTGCAAAATGTTCCCTTGCCTTTGACACTAGTCATAGGCCCGAGCATAGTCATGAGTATCTTTATAAATAGTGGGCTAATAGTACCCATATT
This sequence comes from Capsicum rhomboideum, assembly GCA_031232105.1. Lineage (NCBI taxonomy): Eukaryota > Viridiplantae > Streptophyta > Magnoliopsida > Solanales > Solanaceae > Capsicum > Capsicum rhomboideum. The sequence continues at coordinate 37,885,240 of CP124715.1, read as the reverse complement.
GTAAGATCTTATGAGCAGTACGAGCACCTCTATGATGACCCCCAGCTGGAGATGAATGACATGTTTCTAATGTACTCATCATCTCACCTTTTGGAATACACCGTCGAATCACACCATCCACGCACACCCTAAATAAATAAGGTTCATACCAGAAGAATTTTCTCACCTCTTGCATGAATCTCTTCCTCTGCTGATACGAAATATCTTTCGGGACTAGATCACTTGCCGAAAAGATGGCAAAATCTGTAAGCCAAGGGATTAAGTCTTGTGATGCTGCCAAAACTTGCTCGTATGGAAAAGTATCATCAATATGAAGATCATCCCTCAATTTAAGCATGGCCTCCTCCTCAAGGCGTGATAGATGGTCTGCAACTTGATTCTCAGTCCCTTTTCGATCCTTGACCTCAAAGTCAAATTCTTGCAATAGAAGCACCCACCGAATCAGTCTTGGCTTGGCGTCCTTTTTGGACATAAGATATCTAACTGTTGCATGGTCTGTGTACACAATCACCTTTGTGACAATCAAGTAAGATCAAAATTTATGGAAAGCAAAGACCACCGCTAACAACTCTTGCTCGTCATAGTATAATTCTTCTGGGCTGGGTTAAGTGATTTGCTAGCTTAGTAAATCAGATGTAGAATCTTCTCACGCCTTTGGCCAAGGACTGCACCCAAAGCCACTCAGCTAGCATCACACATAACCTCCAATGGCATTGACCAATCAAGAGAGACAAGGATAGGGGCTGAAATCAACTTCTCTTTCAGACACTCGAACGCTTTTAGGCATGCCTCATAATGGATGTGCAATCTTAGACAAATCCTTGATGAATCTTCTATTGAAACCTGCATGACCTAAGAAACTTCAAATCCCTTTAATAGAAATAGGTGGAAGTAACTTTTTAATCACCTCAATCTTTACTTTTTCGACTCCAATGCCCTTCTTTGAGATCCAATTCCCCAACACGATGTCCTCTTTCACCATAAAGTGACATTTTTCCTAATTCAGCAATAAATTGCACTCTTCACATCTTTGCAACACATTAGTAAGGTGGGCCAAGCAGTCATCAAAAGAGTTTTCCACTACAAAAAAATCATCCATAAAAACCTCAATAGTGTCCTCTGCCATGTCGGAGAAAATGGACATTATGCAACTCTGAAAAGTGGCCGGTGCATTACATAAACTGAAGGGCATCCTTTTGAACGTGAACGTCCCATATGGACAAGTGAAAGTGGTTTTATCTTGGTCCTCGAGGGTGATGAAAATCTTATTATACCCCGAATAACTGTCACGAAAACAATACCATCCTATGCCAGTAAGACGGTCTAACATCTGGTCCATGAAGGGCATAGAAAAGTGATTCTTTTCGGTCAAAGAATTTAGCTTTCGATAATCCATGCAAACTCTCCATCTTGTCACCGGCCTTATTGGGATCAACTCACTCTTCTCATTTGGAACCACTGTGCTTCCACCCTTTTTTGGCACACACTGAACTGAGCTCACCCACTTACTATCAGTAATGGGGTAAACCATACCCACATCTAACCACTGGATAATTTCTTTCTTCACAACTTCTTGCATTGGCGGGTTCAGATGATGTTAATGCTCAATGCTTGGTATGCACTTAGGAATAAGCTAAATTTTATTTGTTCAAATGCTGGGTGGATTCCCAATAATGTCAGTAATGGATCAATTAATGGCCCTCTTAAACCTTTTCAACACCCAAAATAGAGCCTCTACTTAGCACTCCACCAACTCAGCAGAAATAATCACGGGCAAGGTGTTGTTTGCTTGGAAGAATCCATAGAAAAGGTGAGACGGGAGAGCCTTAAGCTCCAAAACTAGAGGCTCCTCAATAGAAGGACAAGCCGATGGGGTCACCCTATTCTTTAAATCAAGATAAAGTTTTTTCGAAGCATAAGTGTATGATCCCCTACCAGCAAGTTCACCAACCATCTCATCATACTCATCAATACCATCGCTATCAAAGTTTATAATCACTGCAGTAAGAGCTTCAATCCCCAACCTTTCTTTGATAGGAACAACCAAATCTGCTTCTTTGGTTGTGTCAATCACCAAAATTACACGCATGTCTTTTGGTTTCTTCATGGAACGACAAACATTGAAGGTAACCTAGTCATCATTCAACCTGAACTTCATCTGCCCAATTTTCATGTCAACCAATGCACGATTGGTGGCAAGGAATGGTCTTCCCAAGATGATGGGAACCTCAAAATCAACCTCACAGTCTAGAATTACAAAGTCAGCCGGAAAGATAAAAGATACCACATTCACCAAAACATCATACAAAATGCCCATCGGCTTTTTTATAGTTCTTTCCGCCATAAGAAGTCTCATCAAAGTCAGTTTTGGTACTCCCAATCCTAACTGTTTAAACACGGCTAGCGGCATCAAGTTAATTCTAGCACCCAAACCACACAGTGCCTTTGCAAAGTTGTAAGACCCACTAGTATAAGGAATTATGAAGGCTCCTGGATCCTTCCTCTTTTCAACAAGGGAACGCGAAGCAACTGCACTACAATGGTGTAAATTATCTGCCGACTCAAAACTGACAGTTCTCTTCTTCTTCACCAAATCTTTCATGAACTTTGTGTAACCTGGAATCTACTCCAAAGCCTTGACAAGAGGAACATTTACCGATAACTAATTTAACATTGAAATAAATTTCTGGTGTTTACCCTCTTCTACTTTTTTTTCAACCTTTAAGGAAGGGGAAGAGGAGGTCGTGGAATGGGTTTCAGCACTTGAGTAACCTCCTTCTCCTTCCTCTTTTCAAACTTAGCTTCCTTATCAAAATTTTGGGGCTTATGCGTTGCATCACTATCAACCTCTAATTTATTTGGCTCTATCTCAGCCTCTACATCAACTACCACCGGCTTATCTTTCTTACCAATATCTACAGGCATAGATGGGTCAGTCATGCTCTCCCACTTCTAGTAGTAATGGCCAAGCAATGACCATCATTCTTTGAATTTTTAACAGTGTGGCTTGGAAGGATGCCTGGTTGATGCTGGTTCAATGCCATCGATATCTACCCAAACTATTACTGCAACTATTTTATGGCAGTCGAGTGAGATTTTACCTTCTAACGTATTCCCAAAATATCTGCCCTAATCTCCTTCAAGCAACTCTCTTGGCTCTGCGAACCCTTAACCATTTTATTTAGAAGGGCTTCTATTAGTGAATTTCAGGAATCAGCGTCATGGTCCCCCGATGGAACATATGCACCACTCTTCTCTTTGTAATCATTCTTTCACCTCCAATTACTGTCATGATCCTGGTCTCTATCTCTATATCCTGACTTATTGTAATTGTCTCTATAGTAGTTTTGACCTGAATTCCCTTACCACGAGTTCCAAGAGTCTTGATTAGACTTTAGGCCCTTGGCTCAGAAACCCACCACCTCTAGATCCAAGTACTTAGCCTCCTCATCAGATTCAAAATCGTTATGCCGAGGTGTTTTGCCTTGTGCACCTACGGCATGTACCTTCTCAGCATCCCCAACCATAATCTGTTTGGCTAGCAAGCCAATTTTTTCCCTCAACTGTACGACCTCTTGATCTACAGATTTATCCAAAGCACATTGTGTTGTTGAGGCTCCAATAGCATATGTCCCAACAGGTATGTCTGCCTTTCGAGTTGCCATCCTCGATTGATCTTAGTGATATGATCTAAAATCTCTGAAGCTCAATCCCATCTTAGACACATAAATGCTCCGCCAGTGATAGTATCTGCTACAACCTTTGTATTAGAGTTTAATGCTCTGTAGAAGATCTCAAGTAAATTTCGACCATTTATCCTATGATTTGGAACATTTTTTAACTTATTCTTGAACTGCAGCCAGATCTCATAAAGAGCTTTAGAATGTAGTTGTCTGAAAGTTTTAATCTCAACCTTCAGTTGCAATATTTGGGAAGGTGGAAAAAATCATTCCAAAAACTAATTCCTCAACTCTTGCCAAGTAGTGATAGAACATCATGGTAACTCAACCAACCATAAAGTTATCTTCCCTGTAATGGAGAATGGAAATAGACTTAATTGAATTGCTTCTTGACTCACTCCTGGTAGATTGTACGAGGTGCATATCCCCATAAAATTCATCACATGCATGTTTGCATCATCATTCGAAAGGCCAACGAACACCCCTTTTAAGTTTAACAGGTGAATCATAGCATTTGTAATATCGAATTTAGTTCATTCAGGTTAACTCTGGTGGAATAAGGGCACTAGTCTCAACTGGCTCCAAATAGGCCACATCCTCTTCTTTGGGATCATTATAAACCTGCACATATGGTATTTATAGGGTTTGTTGTTGATGTAGCCCAAAATATACCTCCAGAAAAGTATAATATGGTCGATGTATCAACTATAGAACCTAACTAGATTGGGTTCGATCCAACAGGAAATAGGACGAAAGCCTGTCGAATGCTAGTCTGAGTAATTGGCAAGTAAGTAAAACAGGGGGATTTTTGTAAGCAAGTAGTAACAGTAACGATTATTGATTATTGGATTTGTTATCAATATAAGAAATACACTAGGACTATTATCCCCAATGATTCCTTAACTCCACCGATTACTTGTGCTGGCAAAACTGTCCCGCTATGCTGCATGCAAAATCTAACAAGATATAGTCATATAAATGTCTCTCGACCTTGGTTAGACAAATTTCACTCTTCTCCTTTTGGTTTTTGAGTGTCGTACTACTAACCCCTCTCCTGGATCTCAGATAACTATCCATGTTAGGGCTCAGGTTATTAGATGAAGGTTGATAGCTTCAAATCTCTATTGTTATTCCCTTTTCCCAATCTCTACCTCTCTCTCTTGAGAAAGTTTAGAATACAGGTGAGTTTCTAAAATTTTCAACCATTAGAAGATCAATTATAATGAAGGTAACAACAATGCATGCAGTCACATCGGTTCAGAATTGCTTTGCACTTAACCCGTTTCGCTAATTCCTCATGGTTCATATACCCCTAGTTGATGGGTTTAGTTACTCATGATTGCAAGAACATAAAAAGAATTCAATAATGAAAATATAATTGTAAACTCACAATAAGAATAAAACTCTGAAATCTTAATATGAATAAAAACCCTAGAATCGGTGTTCCAAGATTACAAAATCAATAATGTGTTTATGAACTCAAAATAACGAAAATATATCTCAAAACAATGTAATGACCAAACCCTAAACATAGGACAATATAGGGTATTTATAGATACAAGATGAATCCTATCCTAAATAAAATAGGAGAACAAAGTCGGCAACTTTCCACAGTTCTGTGACTTGGTATCGTGGGTCCAACTCACGTGACGTGGGATGGTTCCTTGGAAATCAGGACTCAATGCAAACTTTCAAAAGTGTGCCGTGGTTCACCTTCCACTTCACGTAGGTCGACCTACGTCACATAGGTCGGTACCGTGGGTCACTTCTTCTTTTTTTAACTCTGCTCTTTTTGTCTTCAAATATTTCATTCCATTGCATGCTTCTTCCTGTCTTCTCCATTTTGCCTCTAAAACCTATTTTCCTTCAAGATAGAACATAAAACACATCATACCTACCAAACATACCCAAGTTATTGCATATTTTCCTTGTTTTAAGCGTCGAAAGTGCCATGAAACCATGGCACATCAGTTGCACCCTTGGTCTTCTTTGTCTCTCTTCAAGTGTAGTAAGACGTTGTGCTGCCTCTTGCATTGCTTGATGATCTCTATTTGCTTTTCTAAGAGTTGCTTGTTTTGTATTCTCCTCAGCCGTTAATCAAGCAGTGATTTGCTCAGCAGTTTCAGGACTAGCTGGATGAATTTGTGATTGGTTATGAATATCCTCACAGGCTGCGGGGTCCTGAACTTCGTCAGTATTCACAATTCTTTTATTATTCCTTAGCGTTCTTTCTATTTCTGTATCAAGTGGATTCAAGGGATTGCCTTGACTTCAAGTGTTGGGCATACACCAGCATACACCCTACAAATACAAGGAAAATAACAATTAAACAAAATCAACTCTTGAATAAACACGATCAATCAACTCCGTAATCATATTCCCCGACAACGGTGCCAAAATTTTATATCGCCCAAACTATACCTCCAGGAAAGCATAATACGGTTGCTGTATCAAATATGGAACCCAACTAGGTTGGGGTTGATCCCATAGGAAATAGAACGAACTTCTATCGAATGCTTGTCCGAGTGATTGGCAAGTAAGTAAAAAAAGGGGGGGTTTGTAAAAAATAGTAATAGTAATAATTGTTGATTGTCTGATTTGTGATCAATACAAGAAAGGTACTAGGACTATGATCCCGAAGATTCCTTAACTCCACTAGGTACTTGTGCTGGCAAACTGTCCCGCTGTGTTGCATGCAAAATCTAACAAGATAGGTTCATCTAAACATCTCTCAAACTTGGTTAAACAAATTTCACTCTTCTCCTTTTGTCTTTTGAGTGTCGTACTACTAACCCCTCTCCTGGATCTCAGATAACTATCCCTGTTACGGCTCAGGTTATTAGATGAAGGTTGATAGCTTTAAATCTCTGTTGTTATTCCCTTTTCCCAATCTCTACTTCTCTCTTGAGCAAGTTTAGAATACAGGTGAGTTTCCAATATTTTCAACCATTAGAAGATCAATCATAATGAAGGAAATAACAATACATGCATTCACACCAGTTCAGAATTGCTTCGTACTTAAACCGTTTTGTTAATTCATCATGGTTCTCACCACCTTAGTTGAGAGATTTAAATACTCATGATTACAAGGACATAAGAAGAATTCAGTGATGAAAACATAATTATGTACTCACAAGAAGAATAAAACTTTAAAATCTCAATATAAATTAAAACCCTAGAATCGATGTTTGAGATTACAAGATCAATGTTTTTATGAACCTCAAAACAATGTAATAGAATCCAAAACAATGTAATAGACAACTCCTTAAACATAGGACAACATAAGGGTATTTATAGATACAAAATGAATCCTATCCTAAAATATGTAGGAGAAAAAAAGTCGGCAACTTTCCACGGACCGTGACTTGAGGTCGTGGACTCAACCCACGGACCGTGGGTCTAAATCATAGGAATTAGGCATCATTACAAAATTGCAGAAGTTGACTCACGACCTTGACCTATGATTCTTAGGTCCACCTACATTTCGTGAGTCACGATCGTGGGTCACTTCTGTGATATGCAACTCCACTCTTTTGTCTTCAAAAACTTCATTCCAGTGCATGCTTCTTCCCATCTTCTCCATTTTTCCTCCAAAACCTATTTTCCTACAAGATAGAACAGAAAACACATCATACCTAACAAACATACCCAAGTTATTGCATATTTTCTTTAATTTAGGCATTAAAAGTTCCATGAAATCATGGCACATCAACATGTAAAGGAGGTACATGAAATTGCTAAATTATTGTAGTTTTCCGTGCTTTAAGTAGTTGTTATGTGAAGAGCATAAGTGATGTCGCCCAAAATATACCTCCAGAAAAGTATAATGCGGTCAATGTATCAAATATAGAACCCAACTAGGTTGGGGTCGATCCCACAGGGAATATGATGAAAGTCTGTCGAATGCTAGTCTGAGTAATTGGCAAGTAAGTAAAACTGGGGGGGTTTGTAAGCAAGTAGTAATAGTAAGGATTGTTGATTATTGGATTTGTTATCAATATGAGAAATACACTAGGACTATAATCCCAATGATTCCTTAACTCCACCGGTTCCTTGTGCTGGCAAAACTATCCCGCTGCGCTGCATGCAAAATCTAACAAGATATGTTCATCAAAATGTCTCTCGATCTTGGTTAGACGAATTTCATTCTTCTCCTCTTGGTCTCCGAGTGTCGCACTACTAAACCTTGTTCTGGATCTCAAATAACTATCCGTATTACGGGTCAAGTTATTAGATGAAGGTTGATAGCTTCAAATCTCTGTTGTTATTTCCTTTTCCCAATTTCTACCTCTGTCTTGAGCAAGTCTTGAATACAGGCGAGTTTCTAACGTTTGCAACCATTAGAAGATCAATCACAACAAAAGAAATAATAAAACATGAATTCACACCAGTTCAGAATTGCTTTGCAGTTAACCCATTTCATTAATTCTTCATGGTTTGCACAACCCTAGTTGATGGGTTTAGCTACTCATGATTGCAAGAACACAAGAATAATTTAAATGATGAAAACATAATTGTAAACTCACAATAAAGAAGAAAACTCTGATATCTAAATATTAATGAAACCCTAGAATTGAAGTTCCAAGATTACAAAATCAATAATGTATTTATGAACTCAAAATAATGAAAATATATCTCAAAACAATGTATTGACCAACCCCTAAACATAGGATAATATGGGGATATTTATAGATACAAGATAAATCATATTCTAAACAAAATAGGAGAACAAAGTCGGCAACTTTCCATGGTTCCATGGGTTGGTATCGTGGAACCAACCCACTCCACGTAGGTCCATGCCGTGAAAATAAGGACTCCATCACCAACTTTCAGGAGTTGACCTACGACACTGAAATACATCACGTAGGTCGATTCACGTGACGTGGGTCCCTGCTGTGAGTCACTACTCTAGTTTTGACTTGGCTCTTTTCTTCTTCAAATGCTCCATTCTAGTGCATACTTCTTCCCTTCTTCTCCATTTTGCCTCCATAACCTATTTCCCTACAATATAGCATAGAAAACACATCACACCTACCAATTATACCCAAGTTATGGCATATTTTCCATGTTTTAAGTATCGAAAGTTCCATGAAACCATGGCATATCAACACCCTTAACTTAGAACGTTTGCATGTCCTCAGGCAAACAAAACAAAATAAACACAATTGATGCTTAACCAAGAGAAACCTAAGAGACCTACGATGGTCGACTCATTGCCTTTGGCACCAAAACTTTTCCGACCCCTCCTGTTTGCTAATCAAAAACCATGATGTGTATATGTACAACATATTATCATGACACAGAAGGGATCAAGTGATGGCATCATATTATGAACAAACAACTAAGCATATATGAAAATGACATTACCCGAACAAATAGCAGCTAACAATGCAACCCATGTACTTTCACAACAAAGAAGTCCCATACACTCACAATATACTAATGAATATCAAAGTAGGGACTGGGTCAAAACACTCTCTCTCACAAAGAAGTTCAAACAATGTGCATGAAATACCATAGGCTTGCCCTTATTTTCTATGCCTTAGTTTTTTGGACAGTTGGACTAGGATCACTATAGAACTTTCATTAGCTTGTAATGTAGACTTGGGGACAGGTGTGGTACATATGGATATCGTGACTCAACCCTCCTTGACACCACATTATTTTTGGCTCCACTTTCCATCCATTCTCATTTTATTCTCTCTTATTCTCCTTCATTTTTAGATTTTGGGTGTGATTTTCTTCATACTTTCAAAACAAAAAAAAATTCTCTTTTTTTTCTGCAATTTCTATTTATTTCACTCTTTTTTTTTCTTCACACCTAAATCTATTCTCTTTTTCTTTATTAACCCCTTCTTCATACCCAAGTCAAACTACGCACCCCTATAATAGCCACCCTCAACTTAGGTGATTTGCCTGAGTTTAGGTACACAATGTCCAAAGAGGGACCAGGGCTAAGACAGGTTCATTGTAAGTCAAAACGGGAAGGTAAATAGGCTAATGAAAGAAATTGGTCAATTAAGGCTCAAAATTGGGATCAAGGGATCGTTACTTCATTTGGTCAGGCATTTAGGCTTAAAGTGGACTTATTCAAAAATGGCCTATGATCTTTTCCTAACCACTATCCTATAAACTAGGCAAGACTAACCGGGCAAGTTCAGGATCGCACATACAAAGTGAACTAGGTAATGACCTCACACACACATAGCACAGGGTTACACTATTGACTACTACCTACCCAGTTTATGCATTGCTAGCTATAGTCATTCTACCTTTAATACTAATGCCATAACAAGATCTAACAGCTGTAAGAAACTAACATACTACATACATAGTTCAAAACCAAATTTTCAGGAGGGGCTTCCTTTAAACAATCAAGAAGCATCATTATCATTCAAAGCTCATTCAAAATTAGACTGCACTAAGGTTCCCCTATTTTTCTCCTAAGTAAACATGAAAACACATAAATAATCTAACTAACAACCTAAACATGTTGGTTTTACTATGATAGCAGACTTAGGGTGAAAGAAACACGGCAATAAAAACCTCCAAGTGGTGGTATACCACCACCCCTAACTAAATAATGGTCCACTGTCCTTAGTGCACAACTATCAATATGATAAGTGTCAGGGAGTGAAGAGAAACCTACGGTGCCCTAAGGACCAAATGTGGGCCCATCCATAGCGGTATCATTTGTATGCTCTCTGGGCTCCATGCTAGATGCGTACGATGGATGGGGAGGCTGACTAGAGGATGCACCCTGTGCCCTCTGCTCAAGAGCAATCCATAGATCACTCTCAAATCATATCCACTATCAGTATGGCCCTCATGACTCCATGACTGCTTGTCTCTAGCAATAAGAGGCTCTACATTAGCAAATAAGTCCACCTCAAAAACTGGTGCTGAAGGTATCGGTGTTGGTATGGGCGAAATGATAGGAGTATGGATAACTACTAAATATCGAACCTCTGTCCTCAATACAGCCACCTCCTTGGTCAACCCCATCAAATTTAAGATATGGCCTCTCTCAACAGGCTACCCACCCGGTGTTCAACACTGTCAAATTTATGAATTTGAGTGTTTGGTACTTGGGAAATTTAGTGAATGTAGAATTGGAAGTGTTAATTTGGATGAATTTTGGGAAAGAAATCGGGTATTTGGAAGAGAAGGATAGGGTTTTAGGTTTTGCAAAAATCTAATTTATAAAGGTATGGGGAGATATACGATTTTGGGTTGGGTTGAATTTTGAGTTGCTCTGATTCCTACGGCACAGAACCACATCACGTGGTTTGACCTACGTCATGTGGGTCCTTGTCGTGGATTGGATTCTACAATCAAAAAATTCCCTGTGATTTTCACGATACCAACCCACGTCACGTGGGTTGACCTACGTCATGTGGGTCACCACTATTTTAAGCTGCACACTTTTTAGTTCACATATTTATTTTTAACTTATGACTGGTATCAATCCCTGGGTTGCCCCCCAAGCAGAGCTTAATTTAACGTTGCAGCACGACGTAGCTAGGTTGGTTAACCAGACTTCACCGACCAGCCCATGGGTTACCTCCCATGAAGCGCCTGATTTAACATCGCGGTACGACCCAACTTACTTGACTACTCAGATTTCATCAAGACTAAACTCCTCACATGTCCTTATTTCTTCCGTGCTTCCCATATAGTACTTTACACGCTGCCCATTGACCTTGAATAGAACATTGTCATCACCTTTCAGCTCAATTGTTCCATGCGGGAATGCCCTAACCACCATATATGGTCCAGACTATTTGGACCTTAATTTCTAGGAAACAAGCGAAGCCTGGAGTTATAAAGCAATACCAAATCTCCCGAGTAAAACTCTCATCGTTCAATCTTCTGATCATGATATAATTTCATCTTCTCTTTATACAGAGATGAACTTTCATATGCCCGGAGACGAAATTCATCCATCTCATTCATCTGCTCTAGTCTCAATTAAGCCACATTACTCCATTCCAGATTCAACCTCTTCAATGCCCATAATGCCTTATGTTCAAGTTCGACAGTCAAATGGCACGATTTACCAAACACCAGTTGTTATGGAGATGCACCAATCGGTGTCTTGAATGCAATTCGATATGTCCATAATGCATCATCCAATCTTCTTGCCCAATCAGTCCTATGGCATTCACCGTCTCACCAAAATAGATTTAATCTCACGCTTTGACACCTCAACTTGCCCACGCATTTGAGGATGGTAAGGTGTTACCACCTTATATTTGACACCATATTTTTCAAGTAGGGCTTTGAACAACCGATTACAGAAGTGGGATCCTCCATCACTAATGATAACTCGGGGTGTACCAAATCATGAAAATATGTTCTTTTTCAAGAATGTCGTGACACTTCTTTCTTCATTATTGGGAAGCGCTATTGCCTCCACCCACTTAGAAACATAGTCAATAGCTACAAAATGTATTTCATCCCATATAAGCACATAAATGGGCCCATAAAATTAATTTCCCATATGTCAAACAATTCGAGCTCAAGAATAGTTGTCATGGGAAGTTTGTGTCTGCGCGAAATGTTCTCTTGTCTTTGACATTGGTCACAAGCCCGAGAATAATCATGAGCATCTTTATAGATGGTGGGCTAATAATATCCACATTGTAAGATCTTATGAGCAGTCCACATACCTCCATGAGGACCCCCAATTGGAGATGAATGACATGCTTCCAAAATACTCACACTACAAGAAAATTGATTTTTAACGGCCAAATCTTAGTGAAGGGATATAAATCCGGTCGCTAAAAGTGTATTTATTGCAACACAATTTTTTTCCAGTGGTTATAAGGAAATTTTAATTTAATCTTAGCAAGGGATGATATCCAGACCTTAAAAAAAACTATTACCCAGTCGTTATTGATTAATAAAAAAGGGCGCTATATTTTCCCTCTTTTATTTTCACACCATGTACTTTCTCCACCCACCCATTCCCCCACCCCTCCAAAAGAAAAGAGAGATAGATACATACTATGTGCGGAGATATCTCTACTCAACACTACACAGAAGCAATCCAAAACAGAGATATCTACATGTACGGAGAAAAATCAGTAAACCCATATGAAATTAACGTTATGCTAACATTATGCATCTCCTGATCTCCAGTTTTGTTAACTAAAATTAATCCATACGTATCTGTTCTAGCTCTTTAAAAAGGAATTCAACAGCTTTCTTTTTCATCACAGAACTCAGCTTTTTCATCTTAATTGATTTTTATGCTTTCTTTTTCATTGCAGAACTCAGCTTTCTCATTTTACTTGATTTTTACTAATCTTTGCTGCAAGTGATATTATCTGGACATATTCGTGGAGTTCCCTTCTCTTCAAAGTAAGTTTTTGTTGTTTTGAGTATGAATTATTTTATGGAAACCCTGATTTTGCCCAATTCTGTTTATGCTTTATGGTCCATCTAGGTGTTTCCCCCCTTTTTCTTTGTGTGCATGTACTTATGTATATTACTTATTAGATATTGTAGACATATCTTTGTTATTGTCTTATTGTTTGTTCTTCCTTAGCTTATCGTTTGCCAGTTCTATTGAATTTCTCCTTTTAAGTTTATTCATTTGCGTCCAAATTAAGTTTGCAGCTTCTTGTGTGTAGGCTATTAGATTTTTCTCAAGTGTGTTCAACCATGTCTTGAGCATATGATAAATAATTTGTGATACTTTTTTTAATTAAAGCATGACAAATAATTTGAGACAGAGATCCCTGATCTATCTGCTTTATTTCTCCTCCCAGGAGAGGAAATTCTTAAAGGCTAAATGTAGCTCTTATGTTTTAAGTGCTAAACGTGAAAATATTGCACCTATAAGCAGTATTTCAGCCACTAACACCAGCTAATATTATTCAAAAATAAATTGTACAATTGAAATGCTTGTATAGCAGATATGGAAGAACTTATTTGTTACTTAATACTCCCTCCGTCCCATTTTATGGGGCCTACTTTCCTTTTTGCTTTGTCCCAAAAAGAATGTCACATTTTCTTATTTGGTAGCTTTTTAAAAGCACAATTACTCTTTTACCCTTCTTAGTCCCACTTATAAGGTCTCACTTAATTAAAGATAGTAGTAGTACATTTTTATTAAAAGGGCAATTTGGTAAACATCACCAAGTCTTTCCTTATTTCTTAAACTCTGTGCCCGATCAAAGTAGGCCACATAAAATGGGACGGAGGGAGTAATACTTTTTGATCACTTATACATTAGTGTCCGTCAAATATATGAAGACGTGTATCACCTTCGTGATAAATCCACCAGCCTCTAGGAAATTCCTCTTAAAAAAATAAATTATAACCTTTATCTTGAGCTATCACTCTGAAACGAAATATTAAGTATAATAATCTTTTATGGTGGATTGGTCTTTCTTATTTTTTCATGGGATGTGGCTTATTGTTTTGTGCATTTCCATATGATGCAACAACATAAACACATCTTAAAAAGGCAAATACATGGTTATCTTAATGTGCTATATTATAGGATCCAAAAAATGAAACTTGAATTTTATAGAATCAAAATAGGAATGATTTTAATTTGAATGTGGCATATTATTGGTTGGTCTGTCTTATTTTGTAGTATGATATCTTTAGTGCTGGCAACCATAAAAATAATTACAACAAATTAGGGAAGACTGTTGAGGTGAGGTTAATAGGTTCTTGTGAGAGGAAATCTGTATTATCGTGCAGTAAGTTGTTTGTTTTATCTAATTTTGTTTAGTGTGCTGAGTATCACACTATATTTAGTTGGGATGGGAAGAAAAGATTTTAGTAAGGGGACTTAAAAGAGAATGGCAACGACCATAAGTGGAGGAATAGTATGCAGTTCCATGTTAGTATTTTCAACCCTTCTAAAGGTGGACAAAGGAGAATGTAAATATCATGCACTTACCCTGCTAGTTGTGGTGAACAAGATAAAGGAAATAATAAGTACCTTCATTAGACTTCCATCCCTTGAACTAAATATAGTTTACATTTTGCAAATACAGTCTTTCGATTTAGTTAGTGTTCTTCATCCTTCTTTAATGAATGCAAATACATTATGTGTTTCAATGTTTCGTGTCGATTGATTAATTTTTCTTTCTGACTTTACTGGTCATTGGTGTTACAAATCAGCGTGTTTAAGAATCAACATGAACACTTTGAAAATTTGATGATAGAACACTAAGAAAAATTGATGAGAAGAACAAATTTGTTATTCCATAAGATAAGAGTATATTCGTGAACTCAATAATTACAAAATGAGGGACTACAATGAAGCAAAATTTTGACTGTTATATGTTGTTTTTAAGAAAAATTACAAATGTCCAGCATGTTATCTTTAACTCCTTAATTTCAGCATCATTTTCTCTGCATTAAACTTCCCTATCCCTTAGTTGGTATCTAGACTACTTCAACATGTTTTGGAGACCAAGATTATACGTTCTGTCTAAGTTGGATTAGTTGTGCACAAAGCCAGCTCTCTCTTAAAAGCTAAGTAACAATCACAGTGACAAATTAACAACCTACTATTAAGTACTTATTAGATGTAAATTATGTAAGAGCTGGAGCTCAATCCACACATCCCCCATTTTACTGCCTATTACTGTTGAACCAAAGTCCTGAGAGAACGAATTTAGATCTACTATGATAAGCTCAGAACATGGTTGCTCTATAATATGTGAAAAGCTTTCTTAAGAAACAAGTTTAAAGTTGTGTTAGGACATGATACATTTATCTGAGCTTCAATAATATGTTATTAAAGCCCAACCTAAACTCATGCAACCTGAATTTTAATTCTAAATGTTTTTTTGGTAGTAAAAGATAATATACATTTCTCTGAGCTTCAATAATATGGTATTAAACCCCAACCTAAACTCATCCAACCTGAATTTTAATTCTAAATGTTTTTTTGTTAGTAAAAGATAATATATTAAACAAGTTAAATATTACAAAGTTGAGGTAGATCCTCAGTAGCTCAACTCCTGCATAATCTTCAATTAGTCAAATGCATCAACTTTCTTGTAGTTGTATAGTGATAGTCCCATTTCACTCTTAATTTTAAGTTAACTAAAGTAAACTTGTCTTATAATATACTATTTCAAAGTTGACTATACTATAGTCTTATGCCTAGAGTTGAAGTTAATGAAATTTGATCCCAAAACAAAGATTCTTCATGGAAAAGAACTCTTGGATCAAATTGAATCAAAAATCAGAGAATATGAATCGACTGCAGAAGAGGGAAAAATGGATGACCCCCTTCTATTCGACAGATTGCTCGAAAAATTATGTTCCAAGATGGCGATAAAGAAGCCATGATTCATAATTATTTGGAAGAAATGAAGAGGAATCTACTCAACTCTCTTCTACAGATAGAAAATTCTGACTCTTCTATGAAGAGTAGCAGCAGTCACAATGGTGATGATATTGAAGACTCACAACCGATAGAGCCCGAGATAATACTCTTTGAGGAAGGCATTAAAACTGAAGAATTTGTCCGACGGATGAAAGAGTTGGACAAAATACAAGGAAAAAGAAAAACACAAATTAACGGAGATAGCCTCTCGGGACCCACATGAACAGTGCAGCCACCGGGGACCACAGTAATAGTAGATTTACTGTTTAGGGGACAGATAGGTCCCACTTTTACTATACATTGGGACCCACTTTTACTGTGCATAGATTATTTTTCTTTCTATTTATACGTTAGAAGTTTTCATTTGGAGGCAGAGTTTTTAGAACTCCCTCTCTCTCTTCTTGCTCCTCCTTCCCTCTAACTTCTTTCCTTTCTTAAGTTTGTAATAGAGTTGTAAATTTTTTTACATTTTGTGAATAATAAAAAATTCGAAAAGGTCCAAACTTTGGACGCCATATCTGCCCTTGCTTACCGGGCTTAGACCCTTGCAGACGGGTCCTTAAGGTGACACCCCCTTCCTCTCTTCTTCTCCTAGCCGCGACTATATCTGTCTAAACTCCATATCTATGTTGAATATCTAACTTCTTTTACATTTTAATCTTAAAGATCTGGCTTTATCAAAATATAAAGAAATTATTATATAGCTATTTGACTTGGTTCTGAGATGGTGGTACAGTCGAATCTAGTACTATTCTTAGTGGCTTTGTATTAGTGACTACGTCTGGTAAGCCGGTCTAATAGCTCGTTAAAAGATCTTGAAAAAGGGCGATCTTTTATCGGTTAAAACCTCCAGACACACAGGCTCATTG
The DNA here is from genome assembly GCA_031232105.1 of Capsicum rhomboideum. Lineage (NCBI taxonomy): Eukaryota > Viridiplantae > Streptophyta > Magnoliopsida > Solanales > Solanaceae > Capsicum > Capsicum rhomboideum. Next base: position 37,868,327 of record CP124715.1, on the reverse strand, counting down.
AGAATATGTATTAGATCTTGATAGACCCCTTGCTTGGGTAAAAGGGTTAAGCCTTCCATACATTCATATGCTATATAAAAATTCCTATATATTTCAATTTTTATGTTACAGCATAAAGGTGCTAAATTAGCTAGATCTGTCTAGCCGCGCGGACTAGCGCCCGCCTTAGAGATCCTGCTTCTGATACTGGGTCCCAATGTACAGTAAAAATGGAGCCTATCTGGACCCTAAACAGTAAACCTACTGTTACTGTGGTCCCCAGCGACTGCACTGTTCATATGGGTCCCGGGTGGCTATCTCCATTAATTTATGTTTTTCTTTTTTCTTGTATTTTGTCCAACTCTTTCATCCGTCAGACAAATTCTTCAGCATTTTCAATGCCTTCCTCATAAAGTATTATCTCGGGCTATATCGGTTGTGAGTCTTCAATATCATCACCATTGTAACTGCTGCTACTCTTCATAGAGGAGTCAGACTTTTCTATCTGTAAAAGAGAGTTGAGTAGATTCCTCTTTATTTCTTCCAAATAATTATGAATCATGGCTTCTTTATCGCCAACTTGAAACATAATTTTTCGAGCAATCTGTCGAATAGAAGGGTCATCCATCTTTCCCTCTTCTGCAGTCGATTCATTTTCTTTGATTTTTTATCCAATTTGATCCAAGAGTTCTTGTCCATGAAGAATCTTTGTTTTAGGATCAAATTTCATTAACTTGTCCCAAAAATTATTATAAAAAAGTCTATAAAGACATGGAACCTGTTCTTCGATATAACCCAGTTCAGGTGCCCAATTATGAGTTCAGGGAATGGAAAATTCAATGAAAAAGTAGATATTATCAATTTTTTCTGAAAAACAGATATGATCTGCTTTGTATAAATCATTGAGATCCAGGGAAACAGTTTTCCATTTTTTGTAAAAAATCAAAAATGATTCCGGCAATATCTTAATTGTCGGCCCGTGGTATGACCACCAATTTATAAACCAATTTGGAATATTATTATCAAATTTTTTTGAACGTACCTTTATAAACCAAGTATGCTCGTGTCGATCATTATTATAATAAAGGACTTTATCAAAAGTTGTGATATAATCCCAGTAAGTAAAATTTATTTTAGTATTATTAAGGCTTATCTGTCTTTCTCTCATTGTGGTCATTCCCCAATCTTCGACAGATATAATCTGTTTGATAATTATTTTTGAAAAATTATAAATCGTTTGTCCTTCAGGAAAATGCAGAATATCAGCACTACCTGTGTCAATAAGAATAGTTTCATTATATGATCGGGTCTTATAAGACTCGTCTGGGAAATATAATCCCTGAATCAAATACCTTTGAAATATCTTCCAAGGATCATTTTTGTGTATAATTTCCGCATTTTCCACAAGAAATATCATTTCTTGTTTGGGTAACTTTTCATAGGACTTGATATCATCATTTCCTTCTTTACTTACTGAAGTAAAAGTATCACTTTGCTTTTGAGAAGCCAAATATGCTTGCATTTGTGCATATAACGAATGATCTTCCAGGTGAATAGAATTTGTGAAGGAGGATTCTCCTTGAGATATCTTAGAGGTTATCAAACTCTTTTTTCCATGTTGTACTACTGGAGAATTCGAAGAAGATCCATATGAGGATCTTGATCCTTGGCTGTCAGCCTGAGATCTTGCTGGCGAGTAGGGTAATCTCCTTCTGCCACATCCTCTACCTCGAACAACATTGGTCCAAGGATGATCCATCCTGCAAATATTCACGATATAAGAAATCTGGCAAAGAATTATCAATTCCCTTTTTATACTGAATTTTAAAATCGAAAGGAGCTAATTGAGCTTGCCATCTTGCAAATATAGTTTTTGAGGCATCAAGTTTGAAATCTTTGTCAAACATATATTTTACAGATTGAACATTAGTTTTTATTAAAAACTTTTGATTATATAAATCATCCTGAAATTTTAAAACACACTTACCAATAGTAAGCATTTCATGAGCCACAGTAGCATATTTTCTCTGGGCTTCAGTCCATTTACCTGAATGGAAACGAATCAAATATTCATTTTTATCATTGGGATTAATCTGTTTTAAAATCCCTCCAAAACCAATATTGGAAGCATCTGTCTCAATAATATTTTGCCAAGCAGGGTTAGCAAGAGCTAAAACAGGTAAAACCTTAACCCATTTTTAATATTTTTGACTATCGACGTATGCTTGTCTGTCCAAGGTTCGTTATAATTTTTCTTTAGCCTGTCGTATAACGGGGCTAAATCTCTAGAAAGATTTTGATAAAATGGAGAAATATAATTTAAACTTCCCAAAAATCTTTGTAATTGGGTCCTGTCAGTTATAATGTCAGGAAATTTTTCAGCAAATTTGATTGCACGTTGAATCGGGGTTATCCTCCCGTGACAAATATTATGTCCTAAGAATCGGACATATGTTTGAAAAAAGACTCATTTTTCGTTTAGATATAACAAAATCATTTTGAATAATAATCTTTTTAAAGATGTCTAAATGCTTAATATGCATTTCTAAAGTTTTAGAAATGACTAGAATGTCATTAATATAGAAAATAATAAAATCCATATAAGGATTAAAAATATCATTCATTATTTTTTTAAATTCAGAAGGCGCATTTTTTAAAACCAAACGGCATGACATTCCATTTGTATTGTCCAAATGGGACTTTAAAAGCAGTTCTATAAGTATGCTCTTTTAAAAGCTGGATTTGCCAATAACCTGATTTTAAATCAAATTTTGAAAAGATATTGGCATCATGTAATCTAGACAATAAATCTTTTTTATTTGGAATCGGATACCGAATCCATTTTATAAACTTATTAAGAGGTTTGTAATTAATGACCAATCTGGGCACTCCTCTTTCCTTTTCAACAGCGTTATTAACATAAAAAGCAGTGCATGACCAAGGAGACTTAGATGGTTTTATTAAACCTTTTTGCAATAAAGTATCAATTTCCTTTTTGCAAAACTCAACCAGTTCAGTATTCATCTGACATGGTCTTGATTTTGTAGGAATATTATCCTCAGAAAAACCATCTTCATATGGAAGAGTAACGCTGTGCTTTTTTCTATTCCAAAAGGCACTTGGATGGTCAGCACAAATATCAATAGCAATTTGTTCAGAAATTAATTTGATTTTTTCCTGAACTTTTGGGGATTTCAATGTATCATTAATATTTATGCTAAATATCTCTAGCTACAAAGAATCAGCATGTCTTTGTTTCATATCAATTAATGCATTTATATCTTGAGCCACTGGATCTGTGACAAAAGTATAGCTAATTTCCTTATTATTAAAGGTAGCTTTAAATCCTTTAGCATCAATATGTGTATAAGGATAAATAGCATTTATAAAAGGCGTACCAAGTATAATTGGCGGATAAAGCTGGTTTTTTACCAAAAAGAAGAAATGCGGAATACAAACTTTATTTTGGCAAATATGGGCATTAGGCAATTTATACTTTATATTTAAAGCATGACCTGATGCAGATCAAACTAAATGAGTTGTGTTTTGAAAATATTTTGTAGGAATTAATCCTTCTTGGATGTAACTAACATCGGCACCACTATCAATCATAGAAACTTCATTGATAGAAAAGTTGTTGTCAATCAAAATTGTACATTTAATGTACCATTTATGAGTAGTTACAATTCGCATCATACCTAAGAACATATCATACTTAGGATTCAAATTAATTTGTTTGGAAATTTCATTTTCTTCTAAAACCCTTTTTCCATTATTGAAAGATTTAGGTGAAGAAATATTTTTCTCTATCTGATTTAATCGGTGATCAGAAATCATCTGATTTTGTTTTAAAGATATAATCTCTTTTTTCAAATTTTCGATTGGAAATTTTAAATCATCAAGTGAGGTATCTCTCACAGGTTTTTGATTTTCAATAAGTCTTTTATTAACTTCTGATAATGTATATGGAGCAGTTAATAAATCACTCCTTTGGCTGATCTGGTTCGAATTATTTGAGCTCGAACTACTGGCCAAATTAATAAATTTTTCACGAAGGTTATTATCAGTAACCTCCTTTAGAAGCTCTATAATATTATCAGAGGTAATAGTCTGAATATTCAAATCTTGAAACTGAGATTGAAGTTTATAAAACTCATCATTTTCGCAAGAGCAAATATCACCATGGCAAGTATTACATGCAGCAATTTGATCATGATTTTCATCATCAGAAAAATCAAGTAAATCAACTTCTTCGTCTGATTCTAATGGATCCTGTTCATAGTCAAATTCTGAGCCAAAAGTGTATAACACACCATAGATTTTATCATCCAAATCATTATCAAGTTCTAGAGCTTTAAGCTTTTCTAATTTACAATTTGGAGCAATATGTCCAAACTTTCCACATCAATAACATTTAACCTTAGAAAGGTCTCGTTTGGATTTATCTTTCATAAATCTCTTAGAATTACGTGCACTTTTCTGTGCTTCTCTTTCTTCTTTTGATCTATATCGAAATCTATGTTTTCTATAAGAATTATCTGGATTCGGGTGTCTATACCTTCCCTTTTTCTTCTTATAAAAAATAGAAGGATGGTCTATACCAAATTGAGCACAGAAATCACCTAATTGGGATTTTTCTTTAAGCTTATCCATCTTAAGCTGTCTTGACAATTTCAATTCGTTACACAAGTTTAATCCTTCTTGTGTACAAATTCCTACAAGTTTTCCATAAGTATAATCCTTATACGGAATTTCACTGTAACTAACTCTAAGGGTTTTTCTAACCCTTTCTGCAAATAAAGAAGGGAGGCCATCTATAAATTTGGCTTTCCAATGATCAGTCTTATTTTCAGGTAATTCCATAACCCGACTAAGGAAAGTATCCTTATACCACCAAAATTCACTTAAAGTCCTACATTGAAGACTGTTAAGGAGTGTTCTAATGGTTTCGTAATTACTGGTAAATCTACCATTAAAATATTCTAATATGGTCGTAACTAGTATATAAACTGCGTCTTCACGACTACTAGGCAAGGTATGACCTAAATTATCAGTAGCTGCTTCTGGATTTACAGCATTAATAATTGCAGACTTATGATCGGTAGGCATATAATTATCCCACCATCCTCTAAGTTGACCAGTAAAACCAGCAATAATCATTTTGCAAATCACTTTATCAGTATTTTTTGCACTAGTACCTCTACAAATAGTTGTGTACATCAACATCCTATGTACTAAATTGGTCATTTGCCTATCAGTAAGACCATCTAGATTCAATTCATAGATTTCATTACCACTATAAGACGTATTAGTCTGATTCCAATCCCTTTCTTCTATAAGAACATCCTGGGGAGTTAGTCTAGGGTAGTAATGAGTTTGCATTCTAGGCTTATCAGCAAAATGAGGGTGATGAACACTACCACGAAGCTTATTAAGCTCGTACAAAGTTTAATATCGAACTTTATTAATATTAGAAGTCGAAGCCATATTATCCGCAAATTGATGAGATAAATCCATAGGTTAAATAGTTAAATCTGAAAAATTTTTATCAAGAATTTCTTCTAGATCAGAATAAGTTTTTATTTGAAAATCCTGAATATCAGGAGGCCTTTGAATAGAAGCAGTGACAATCTTTGATGATGAAGTTGTTTCGAAAGTACCTGCTATTTTAGAATTATTGTTGTTATAAATTTGTTTTATCAATACAGTTAGATCATCTAATTTTTTATCGAGTGAACTAATATGTTCACCTAAAACTTTAACATATAAACCCATATAATTATTTTAGGCAAATAATTTATTTAGTTCAGAAATTGTAATTTTACCGACATCATTTTCAACAAATCTGTGAAAGGCAGTAAAAGTAATACCTGTATTATTAGGTTAAACAAAAGACGATTGTGGCGGATAAATTGCTTTAACAATTTCCCCACTACCATCTTGATAAGATCTTTCTATAATCTTAACATATAAAGGCAACTATGTGGTTATAAACCAAGGAACAAAATACATAATTTGATTCTGTAAAGCACAAGTTTCATAAAATTCTTGTGAAATACTATGCATATCTTTTGCACTATAAGTGTCAAAAAAACCAAGTTCTAAACTGGTTCCATTTATTATCAAAAAATTCTTTTTGAATATGTTTTCTTACCGATGATCCCAGACTAAAATCAATGATTTGAGGAATCATTAAAGATCATTTGGGTTAAAATTCATTCCGGATGCAGAAGGAATATTCTTATCAGAATTATTACCACATACCTAAACAATATTAGTTATAGGATCTATTTTTAATTTATTTACTAGACTATCAGTCGAAGGAATGGTATGCAAAAAAGCAAGTTTATTGACTCTAGCTGGACCATAAATTGGTTCAACTGGAGCTATCATAGAAGGTACAGAAGGTAATAATCTATTACTACCAGCAAATGACTGTCTATTATAAACAAAAGTTTTTATCATCAAACTGAATACAAACTTGCCCATCTGGAGTTTGCGTAGTATGAGAATACTCAGTATTAGTAACCTTATCGGCTAGCTAATTCTGTGGTATAACCGAATCTAAAACCCAAGTAGTTGGAAAATTAATTTCTTCCCACCTAATAGGTCTTCTAGTCGTAATTTTTGATTTTATAAAATTAGTTTCAAACAAGATAGTTTGATTAGATGTATCATATAATTTACATCTAGGATTCAAAGTTGATAGCAACTTATAGTAGATTCTATAAGATAAACAAATAAGTTTAGAACCGGGTCCATAATTATAACCATGTGTCTTAACATTTAATGTTAAAGCATCTAAAATATTAACATCAGTCAAAGATAATTGGAAATTAGGTTGAGTATTAAAATATACTGGACCATAGGCCACAGTGGATTCTATCGATCCCATTAAAGACTGTCGAAAATTCAAATTTCTCGCATCTCTGAGAGATGTTAGAAATGTTTTCGGTAACCCTTTAAGATTTAAAGGCTTGAATGCGATCTGAACCATGCCTATATGAAGAAAATTATATTTATTTTTATAAATATCAATATCTCGTTTATTTAATAAACGAATAGTTTGTTCAGACGAATTTAACGCCAAAGAAGTTTCAGTTGTTTTAATTAACTGAGTTGAAGAGATTTTATCAAAAAACCCATAATCATAAATGTTCCTAATCGGAATCTTAGGAATAGTCCATTTATTTAATAAATCCAAATCAAATTTCGAGGTATATCAATCTCTTCCAACCTATCATTTTTTATGAAAGATTCTCCAATATTCATATTTATCCAAACTATCTATGTTGAATACTTCACATCTATTATAAATTATCCTTAAACATCATGGCTCTGATACCAAGAAGCAGGGCCTCTAAGGCAGGTGGTAGTCCGCGCGGCCAGACAAATCTAGCTAATTTAGCACTTTTATGCTGGAACATAAAAACCAAAATCTATAGGAATTTTTATATATCATATGACTGTATGGAAGGCTTAACCCTTTTACCCGAGCAAGGGGTCTGTCAGGATCTAATACATATTCTCAATGAGCCCGTGTGTCTGGAGATTTTAACCGGTAAAAGATCGCCCTTTTTCAACATCTTTTAACGAGCTATTAGACCGGCTTACCATACGTAGTCACTAAGACAAAGCCACTAAGAATAGTACTAGATCCGAGTGTACCACCATCTCAGAACCAAGTCAAATAGCTATATAATAATTTCTTTATATTTTGATAAAGCCAGATCTTTAAGATTAAAATATAAGAGAAGTTAGATATTCAACATAGATATGAAATTTAGCCAGACATAGTCACGGCTAGGAGAAGAAGAGAGGAAGGGGGTGTCACTTTAAGGACTCGGCTGCAAGGGTCTAATCCTGGTAAGCAAGGGAAGATATGGCATCCAAAGTTTGGAACTTTTCTGATGTTTTAAATTCACAAAATGTAAAAAAATTTACAACTCTATTACAAACTTAAGAAAGGAAAGAAGTTAGAGAGAAGGAGGAGCAAGAAGAGAGAGAGGGAGTTAAGTTTAAATTAGTTTATCTTGTCCAACTTTCCAGTTCCACATGATGCATAAATATATTGTCCTTCAAATCAACTTAAATCTTCTTCTCAAAACCTGGAGTTCCTTCTCTTCTTACGATAGACTCCTTTTAGTTTTACGAATCCTCTTTTCATGTTACTTGACTTGGCCATTTTTTTATAACAATACTTTTTCTGCCTTGGTTGTCTTCTTGTAGATAATTTTATTAAGTATGACCAATTTATTATAGTTTCATAGATCCAATAGTCACTTCATTATTACTGTTCATTTTGCCCAATTATCTACTCTTTTTTCTAAAGTTCCATCAAATAGTTAGCTTACTGCTCCTATTGTATAAAAGGTAGGGATTACGGTAAAAGACTTTGATGATTCTTTCAAGTGAATGGATGTGATTTCACTTTGGTCAAACATCTTATGTAATAAATAAAACGTTGATGAAATAAGATCTTGATACTTCTTTATCCAAGTGACTGGATTATCAAGGATATTGGAAGCATATGCAAATATCCTTGATTATATTCAACTTCTTATTTTCTCATTTAGTAGACTTGTACTAAATAATTTCCCTGTATATAATCAACCAACAGAGAACTGATGTAAAAATGTAAGTTCAAAAGTTATTATTTTGAAAAATTGAGTCTTTCTTATTAATATGTTGGATGATCTTGAATTGCTAGATTTTTTGTCATGTACTTTCAACAAGACTAGTTTGTGTAACCTTTTCATTACCATATTTGTATTGAGCATTAATGTTAAAATTTATACTATTATCAAAATAGAAAATTTGTCGTTTCTCACCTTCAGGTGGAAATACCAATGGAAGCAGTAGGTTAAATGTTTGCTTCTTGTTTTACTTTTTGGGTTGTAATACTTATGTAACTATACGTATCTACTGCGCATGAATCTGTAACTCTTAAATGTCTAATTATTACTCCTTAATTGTTATATTAATATGTTTTTTATATCTATTTTACATGAACCAAGATTATGGCGCCTAATAAGCAATGGATGAAACTTATTAAAGATAGACTTAGTAAAGCTTACAAAGATGGGGTGAAGAAATTTTTGGATTATGCTTTCACAAAATTGGGAGACCCAAAATTGATACGTTGTCCATGCATGAACTTTGGTAATGCAACTTCTAGAACACGTCGGGTTATTAGATCACATTTAATAGTACATGAAATAATACCAAGTTATACATTTTGGTATCACCATGGGGAGAGATCAGGTGAAACAGAATTAGATTTTGAACTTGTAGATGATAATTACATTGAAGAGGGCGATGATGATGACATTGAAGAGGGTGATGATGAGGATGAAATACGTGGGATGCTCATAGATTTGTACCACAATTTTGACGGGGATAATATGAATAATAATAGTGATGATTTTATCGAGGAGGAACCAAATGCTGAAGCAAAAAGATTTTATAGGCTATTGAAAGATTTTGATCTATCATTATATGAAAGTGCAAAAGTTTCTAAACTTTGTATTTTGGTTAAATTGCTTCACATTAAAAGTATAGGTCATTGGAGTGATGAGCCATTTACTGTAACACCCCGTACGTTTCTAAGTTTAGCTGACAATCGTAACATTTCGGAAAAAATGAAAACATGAGGGATTTGATGAATTAGACATGTATTTGTTGGGCATTTAATAAGTCTTGAATTAATGGGACCAAAAAAAAAATGAAGCCCAAAAGTAGCAAGAAGACATGGCCCAATAATAGATTTTTGACCCATTCTTCTAAAAGTTGGTCCATTTGACCGAATCAACTTTGCATTAAATGTTAAGTCAAAAGATAAGGGAGACATGAGGGACTATATAAGGAAAAAAAATCAGATTTTTAATTCCATTAAAACTCTCAGCTCATTTCTAGATTTTTCCAACAAAAACTCCTTTGCTCTCAAGAACCCTAAATCACCCTTTGGGCCAAGATCATCAATTGGTAAGACTTGGTAAGTGTTTATTATGATGTATTAATATAGTTTATGCATAATACATGGTGTATATTGTGTTGGTTATGTTGGTGGAGCATTGAGAAGTTCACAATAAGTGAAGTGTACATGTTTGCTAAATCGAAGGGTGTTTTGTCTTGTAAACTTGACCATGGACTTGTGGTTTTGAAGGGAATGAATTTGGTGGATTAAATATTTACATGTGAGATGTGATTATAGTCTTACTTGGTTCAATCCTTGTGTTTAACGTTTGGAAGTGTTATTGTGAATTTGGTTATGGTTTCGGTGTCGTATTGGCCGTGAAATGTGGTTTTGGGTGTCGTTATGTGCGTTGTGAGACCATGGCTGAATGTTGGTGTTTAAGATGATCAAAAATATGTTCAAATATGTTTGGTGGTGATCATGGAACATTCATGTCATTAAAATACCCAAAAAAAGTCATTTCAGACCAAAATGGGCATCCGCCCCCGCAGACGAGGGCATCTGCAGGCGCAGATGCCAATGCAAATGGAACTGGCTTCTGCCAGAGGCCATCTGCGGGCACAGGTGGCTGACCTTCGGGCACAGGTGCCAACGCAGTTCAGCCCAGAATTGTGTTTTGATTGTTTTCGTATCCCTTTGATCCCCGAAAGCCCCGATACCCTTTTGGGATGTAATTATCAACTTGTGATGTCATTTTAGTGACTTTAAAGTATCGTATGGAGGTGTGTTGGACTATGTTAAGTATGTATGATTGTTCATATGTTGTTATAAAGGAATAACTACAACGGAATGATAAAGATAAATGTGTAAAAGGTAAGTATGGGTGAAATGCTATCAATGTATGATATTTTGGTCAATGTGTGTAATGTTATGGTGTTGTTGATATGGAATGCAGCGGAGGGTATTGTGAGGGGGTGATGTGACTTTATATGGTATTCACATGGTTCATTGTCATCTTGTACGTCTTTATAGTAACTAATTGCTAATGTAAGTTCCGGTATGAACTTGTATTGTAGAGTAAGACGTAAAGAAGGAGCTGGACCATTGTATTCATGCATAGGCTTGTATATTCATACTTGGAAGTGAAGTTATGTAAGGTTACCTTGTCCCATAGTACTCATATTTATGTTACACTTGTCCTATTCCGAAATGTGCTATGGCATCCTAGTTTCGGCTACCAAAAGTTATTGTCACATGTCTCCTACTCATTGAACAAGTGTGAACCACATGTTCCCTATTCCTGGATAACATTCCAAAGTTCCAATAGTGATAGTACTCCTGTATCTTGTTCCTTTATTATTGCCTAATGGTTCCAATAGTGTTACGTTTCCTCAAAGATTATGTTTCCAATAATGCTATTCATATGTCTCTCATTCATTGGTTAATGATCCAAAGCTTCAAGTTAAGTTATGACTATCATTGTATCAATCTCAAAGTATCAATCTCAAAGTAAAGATCAAAGTAATGCAAATGTGGTTAATGGTTGAGTACGGGTGGCAGCTTTGGGGGCAAATGCCTAGCTCAAGCCGATCCCGAGATTATTGGATCAGGGGGCAGCTTTAGGGGCGAAAGCCTAGCTCAAGCCGAAACTGACAAGGGGCAGCTCTGGGGGTGAAAACCTAGCTCGAACCGAACCTGATATGTTGATTTATGGGTGGCAAGTCTAGGGGCATAAGCCTAGCTCGACTCGATCCCGATGCATTGATTTATGGGTGGCAGGTCTAGGGGCATAAGCCTAGCTCGACCCGATCCTAACATGATGACAAGTCATGTAAAGACCCACTGATCAGTAGGGGCCCGGGTACATTGTTACATACGCATTGATCATTGTGCATTGTATTAAAGAAAGCAAAGAAAGTAATGAAAGCAAATCACATGATTCCCAAAGTGCAAAATGGTGACTCACTCACATTGATAGGTCATTTGTATTGAGTTCATTGATACGTTCATGTGTTATATAGTTTCATTTGAGCCTTACATACTCAGTACTTATTTCGTACTGACCCCTCTCGGGGAATTTACCTTACTTGCTCAGGCGCAGGTACCAGTAGGCCTCCTCAGTAGATTGCCAATTGTCAGCAGTTCATTGGTGAGCTCCAGCTTATTCGGGGCTTTTACGAGTCAGAGTGTATATATGTTTTGGTGATGTACATGGTGTATAAAGCGGGGACTTGTCCCGACTTGTAGTTTGTTTTGGTCAATGCATCTGTTAGAGGCTTTTGTAGACGCATGTGGGTATATGTAACTAAGATGACTCATGGAGTCTTTTTTTGATGGCCTCAACGGCCAAGTTCCTCAAATGTGTATATATATATATGTCACATGTTCCATGGTTTCCGATATTAGCCTTTCATGTTCTTATGTGATAGTAGTGTTTCCTATGGCATACATATGAATGTATAGAAGCAAAGGTTGGTTCTCTTAAGCCTTGTCGGCTTCGGGTACCAATCATGTCTAGATGGGATTCGAGGCGTGACATTTACGATGTTATTGAAGCTTTTAAAGAAGAGTTATTGCTTGATGGAACAAACTTGTCGGATTCATATTACGAGGCAAAGAAGCTAATTTGGGATCTTGGGATTTCTTATAAGAAGATTAATGCATGTAAGAATCATTGCATGTTATATTTGAAGGATGATTATTCTCTTCAGTCTTGCAAAGTTTGTGGTGCATCCAGATGGAAGGAGAATAACCATAGTGGGGAAACCCAATTGAAAAATGGAAAAAAGATACAATGCAAGATTTTGCATTATTTTCCTTTAAAGCCAAGACTTCAAAGATTATTTATGTGGTCAAAAATATCTCCTATGATGTCATGGCATCATGACAAAAGAGTTGATGATGGAATAATGAGGCACCCAGCTGATTCAATGGCATGGAAAACATTTGATGAACTTTACCCATCTTTTGCCACTGAGCCTCGTAATGTACGACTTTGACTTGATAGTGATGGCTTACAACCATTTGGAATGCCCAAAACTTCATACAACATTTGGCCCGTGGTACTTGTTCCTTATAATTTACCACCTTGGCTTTGCATGAAGTAAGAGAATTATATTTTGTCAATGCTTATATCTGGTCCTAAGAGTCCTGGCGATGCAATTGATGTCTATCTGCAACCTTTGATAGAGGAGTTGAATGAATTATGGGAAACTGGAGTGGAGACATTAGATGTATCGACTAGAAACAATTTTGCATTACATGCATCTTTGTTTTGGAACATCAATGACTTTCCAGCATATGCAAATCTATCTGGATGGAGTACAAAAGGAAAATTTGCTTGCCCATGTTACAATAAAGAAACTATATCTACAAAGCTTAAAAATGAAAAAAAAAGAGTGTTATATGGGCCACAAATGCTTTCTTCCTCTAAATCACAAATGGAGGAACGATGAAGCGTCATTTGATGGCACTAAGGAGCATAGACTACCACCAAAAATGTTGTCTGGTGATGATATACTTGATCAGGTTGCTGATTTAAATGGGACATTAACAAAGGATCCAATGAAGAAGATTAAAATATCACATGAGTGAATGGGTGATAATTGGAATAAGAAGAGTATATTCTTTGATCTTCCATATTAGAAAACATTATTGTTGCGACATAATCTAGATGTGATGCGCACTGAAAAAAAAAATATGCCATTATATTTTGGGGATAATCTTAAATATCAAAGGTAAAATCAAAGACACCTTGAATACTCGATTGGATTTACAAGAAATGAAAATACGAGAAGAATTGCATCCAATACAAAATGGAGATACATATGAGTTGCCTCCAACATCTTACACATTATTTGTTGAAGAAAACCAAAAGTTTTACAATTTCTTGAAGAATATAAAGGTTCCCGATGGATTTTCCTCAAATATTTCTCAGTGTGTCAATCTTAAAGATCGTAAAATTTCAGGATTAAAAAGTCATGATTGTCATGTTATTCTACAACATTTAATCCCACTTGCCATGCGTGGTATGCTCTGCAAATGTGTTTCTGAACCATTTATTGAGTTGTCTTTATTTTTCAAAGTGCTTGGAACAAAATGTTTGAGAGTAGATGAATTGAAGCAAGTAGAAGCCCAAACACCAAAAAATTTGTGCAAGTTAGAAAAGGTGTTCCCTCCTACATTTTTTGATATCATGTTGCACTTGTTAGTTTATTTACCTAATAAAGCTATGATTGGCGGACTAGTTCAATATCTATGGATGTATCCAATAGAGCAATACCTGCATTTTTTGAAGTTTTTTATTGGAAATATGGCTCATCCTGAAGGTTCGGTTGCAGAGGGATATTTAGCAACTGAATGTATGACTTTATGTTCAAGATATTTGAATACAATGAAAACAAAATTTAATTATCTTGAGAGAAATTATGATGGTGGTGGTGTTGAATCTGATGGTGGTTTGACGATATTTTGTCAACCGGGAAAAAGTTTAATGGGTAGCACACCGGACAAACTTGATTCAAATGAAAGAAAGGATGCACATATTTATATTTTGAAGAACTGTGATGAAATTCAAACATTTCTCGAGTAGGTAATGATTTAATCTAATAATTTACTTATACTTTTTTCATATTTTTTGTTTAAACTAACACGTAGTTACACGCCAATTCTTTGTAGAGAGTTTTCTCAAATTCATAGTGATACCTCTCAAAAAATATCAGATGTGGAATGGAATAGACATTTCATTAGTTGGTTACAAAAAAAGGCGAGTATCAATTTATCATTTATCTTAGATCAAGTATGTAAATAGAGTTTTCTAAACATGTATTTGATGTTATTAGGTGGAAGGATTACACAAACATGATGATAGTGAGAGAATGGCAGATTTGCTCTCATTGTCACGTGGTCCTCTGCCATATGTGACAACATTCAAAGGTCACATTGTTAATGGATATACGTTTCATGTGCGAAAGTATGATATAGGTTCGAAAACTCTGAATTATGGGGTGGTTGTAGTAGGTAAGACTGCTGAAGAGATAAAACATATAGATTACTATAGAGAGTTAACCGAAGTTCTTGAATTACAATTTGTTGGAGAAAGAAGAGTGACTTTAGTTTGATGTGTATGATCAAGAAAGTGGAGATAAAATGGATGAATATGGCTTTGTAAGTGTTAACCATCGGCAATTTTTGAGAACAAATGAGCCTTTTGCATTAGCCAACCAAGCATCACAAGTATTTTATGCTACCGATCATTCCAATAAAGGTTGGCATATTGTGCAAAAAGGTCCAACCTCGTGATTCTTTTGATATTTTGCAAGAAATGGATAATGACTTAGAAGAGTTAGATAACTCTACGCAAATGAAAAGGAAAAGAACTCATGCAGGTTTGGAGCTTTATCATGCTTGTTTTTAATTTATTGATTTTTTTATGGTAATGATTCTTTATAGTATTTTTCATGAAATTTGATTTAACGAATTTGGTGTTGAATATTACCTTGATCTTGCAATGTAGTAATGGTTCATGCAAATGTTATATGTACATTGTGTCTTTATTCTGAATGTTGTTCTCAAGTTACATTTCTTCTTATTGAGAACTCTTTAGCCTATTCGATCTTTTGTTTGAAAAACATTGCTCTTATTATTATTATTATCTTTTTTTAATTAGGTTGAAATGAATCCCTCAAAACTTCAAAAGTGTGAAATGGGATTAGCTTCAAAAACTTCTACGCGTGAACTCATTCCACCTGGTGCGTTGGCAAAGGGACGAGGGCAAAGTTTAAAAGTTATGGGTACTTTAAGAGTTAATGCTGAATAAAGGACTCAGACTGCCAAAAATAGAAGTTATAATACAGCAACTTCTAAGTTGAATATGCTAGTATATAAAAATTTCCTTCTGCATCCTTGTTTTGATGAAATAGAAGACAATCCTTCCCTCTATCAAGAAGCTGAAGTGACTCAAGACGCTTTGACAAGTGATGCAAAGGGTCGAGGACAAAGCTTAGGGGTTAATGCTGGAAAAAGGACTTCGATTGGCAAACATAGAAGTAGTACGACAATAACTTCTAATCTAATTAAGCCAGCAAAGAAAAGTATTCCCCTGCCTCCTTATTTTTGTCATATGGAAGACAATGATGCCCTCTATTCAGAAGTGGAAGTTACTCGAGATGCTTAGAGAAACAATACTGGTATGTTATTTTTTGTTGATTTTTGTCTTAACATGAGTTATACTATTGAAAGCCAAAAAATTTCACAAGAGAAACACGCCCAGTTATAGGAGGTTGTGGGAGTTGGGGAAGGCATGTTTCAGTAATAGTTGAAGTACAGGAAGTGACATTACAAAGATTTTTTTTTTCTCATTCCATATTTTGACGGATGAATTCTGTATACATCTTTTTGACCATCCTGGCCATTAGGTTCTTGCCTTTAGTTTTTTTTTAGTATCCTCAGGTGCATCATATCCCAGTTCCAAAGAGAATAAGGGATGTCAGACCATAGTAGTAATCTAGCTAAGTAGACCAGTCCATTACTTCAAAGCTTTTGTCTCTCTATTTTATCATTTCCCAGATCTATTTTCCTCGTAGCACCTTCAGTTCATTCCTCAAGTTTCGAATTCAGGTTCTCAACAACTTTATTTGCCGTTGCCATCTCTATTTTACCTATCCCTGACTCTGAAGGTTCTGTACTCTTATTCTGCTTCATCATTATCAGCATCGTTCTTCCCTCCGAATTGCGGGTTTTGTATGTAGTTTCCATAGCCAGCTCATTCTTGTCTTCCTCTACTCTCGTGATTGTCTACTCAGCCTCCCACAACCACGTTTCTCCATTGAAATAGGTCTTGTGCATGTTAGCAGATGCTTTAATCATGCGCTGAGAGTATCTTTCCTTATTAATTTATCTATTTTGTATAACAAAAAGTTTTATTTTGTTTGACTTACATTTAAATTTGCAGCTCTAGTTGAATCTAAAAGGGCAAAAAAGGTGGTTGAAGTAGCTCGAGATGCTTGGAGAAATGAAACTAGTAATTTATTTACTTCTATGCAAGATATTCTTGTTGTTAACGGGCTTAAAAATTTTTTTTTCATTTGACATAATTAAAAATTTGCAGGTTCATTTGAATCTGAAAAGGCAAAAAAAGTGGCTGAAAAAACTAAAGATGTTGAGAGAAGTGATACAACTATTTTAGTTTTTGGCGCATTCTTCTTGTTATTAACATGCATGAAAATTTTATTTTGTCTGACTTGCATCAAAATTTGCAGGTCCATTTGAATATGAAAAGGCAAAACAAGTGACAGAAGTGTCTCGAGTTGCTTAGAGAAGTGATACTAGTAATTTATTTTCTTCTGTGTAACTTTCTGTTGTTGTTAGTGGGGATTAAAATTTTATTTTGTTTGACTTATATAATAATTTGCAGGTCTATTTAAATCTAAAAAAGCAAAAAAAGTGGTTGAAGTGGCTCGAGATTCTCGGAGAAATGAAACTGGTATTTATTTTCTTATGTGTAGTATTTTTTGTTGTTACGGGGCTTGAAATTTTTGTTTTGTTTGATTTAATTAAAAATCTACAGGTTCATTTGAATCTGGATAGGCAAAAAAAGTAGCTGAAACAACTCAAGATGCTGAGAGAGGTGATACTATTATTTTTTTGCCTAATCCTTTTGTTGTTAATGGGCTTGAACATTTTATTTTTTTAGACTTACATTAAATTTTGCAGGTCCATTTGAATCTAAAAAGGCAAAAAAAGTGGTTGAAGTGACTCGAGATGCTCAGACAAGTGAAACTAGTATTTATTTTCTTTTGTTTCATATTTTCTTGTCGTTAGTGGGCTTGAACTTCTTGTTTAGTTTGACTTGCTTAAATTTTTTGCAGGTCCACGTGAATCTAAAAAGGCAAAGAAAGTGAGGAGAACAAACATTTGTAAGAATGTTTTGTAACTGAGACCTGGAGAAAAGTTAAGAGTCACTTTCTATCAAAATCGAGTCGTTGGGCAGAATCACACCTCATTTATGAGACAATTGGGTCTGCTAGTTCGTGATCGTAAGGTGTACCCACTGCGGGTGCACTCATGGGTAGACATAGAAGAGCATAAGCTTGAGCACATGTGGGCAGCTATTACCGTAAGTATTATAGCATTACTTTCTTGATTTAATTTTAACAAAAAGTAAAATTTGAAGAGAAAAAGGTGCAACTTTCCTACCTGTTTCACTACTCTTTCAGAAAAAATTTGAGAGTGATAACATGAATGATCAAAGAGACAATGTTTGCAACATTTGAGAAAGCTTTGGAATAATTGGGGGGGATCATTGCACAAGAATGTTAAATATAAGTCATTTCATAAGGTTCTAAAAAAAGCGTCGCATGGAGTAGACGAGAGTGATTGGGAATGGTTGGTCAAAGAGCATTTTTTATATGATAAATTTAAGGTATGACTTCATAGCTACTAACTAATATCATTTTGTTTTAAGTGACATATGAATACTTTTTTGAAAAAAGTTAAATGCTTGTGGACTTAAACTTTTATTAGATGTCAACGAGTGGAACAAAGTCACCATGTATAAACTACTTTGGCATGTGTGTGACATGAGAGATAAGCTTTAGGTCCAATGGATCCATAGCTTCTATATAAAGCATGGAGATATCTGGGATGTTGAGGCTAAACAGGCTTCATGGCTCGTCAAAAGTATTCTGCTGGCAAAACTGTACTTTAAGGAAATGGTTATGGGGAAAACGGATGTTATCAGGCTGGAGAAATGCTCAGTGAAAGAACTCTATGTCAAACTAAGAGAAACCATTCAAAAGTGCAATGGAGAAGGCTGATTTCAACAACTAATTGGGCTCTCCTAGGTGGAATTTTATTCTGTACTTAGCCCCGGTCAAGAAGTTACTGACCAGAGATAGGTTAGCAAGGTGGAGTTATGTTGATGACTTTGTGTGCCTATTATGTAGTAGGGAAGAGGAGTCCATCAATAACCTTTTCTTTGAGTGTGAGTTTTCTGATAGTATTTGGAACAGAATGCTAAGGTAGCAAGGTATTGGAAGGAACACCATGGAGTAGAAAGATGAGGTTGACTGGGCGCGTGAGCATGAGCAAGGAAACTCGACTAATGCTAATATTTTTAGACTATACCTAGAATTTGGAGTGTGTTGGATTTGGAGGGAGAGGTTTACGTATGTTACAGCAGCAGTAGTCTACTTTTGTGGTAGGGCCCTTCTCCAACCCTGCGCATAGCGGGAGCTTTAGAGCACCGGGCTGCCCTTTAGTAGTCTACTTTTGATGGTGTATTAAAGTTGATTGTCCAAGAAAAACATTGTCGTGGGAATTCTAAACCGAGGTTGTAGAAGAGCTTATTGGAACTTAATTTCTACCCTTAGGCCTATGACTATGTATGCAGGGCCTGTAAGTAGAGCAAAAGAGTCTATAGATAGATCTGGTATCTGTCCAGATCTGGAGTTTTGTTTCCTTACATTGTAATTGTTATACTTGGTAATGAAATCAGTTAGTTATCCAAAAAGATTTATAGCCTGATCAAATTAAGTTTTTCTTTCGGAGCATTTTCTATGTCTTCTTTCCACAGGACCCACAAAATAAAATTGCAATGGTGTTTTTATACATCTATTTTCTCTTTTTACTCTATTCCTGTCCATCTTAAAAGTTAACATGAAAATTAAAATCACTAAACAAGCTTCTAATAATTTCGGTCTTGTGTTGTTAATGCAGGAAGCAAGTATAAGAAACTCAGTCAATAGGTCTATGTTGCGTATGCCTCATCGTACGGGTAGCAAGCTATTAGATAGATTATTTGCAAACTGGTAAATAAATCGTGCAACCCTATGAGGAAACCTCCAGATCTATATGACTTTTGACTTGCTTTTTTAATTGTGAAGGGAGGCAAAGATGGTACTCCACCAGACATGGCAATTATTTTCTTTGAGACTCGTAAGAAGGTCAATGAGCTTGTTGAACCTGAAACCATTGAAAAATATGTATGTTTATCGATAAATTTCATTTAACATCCTTCTCTTTGTGCATCTCAATGTTTTATCATTCTAGTATTTTATAGGCTGAAATCCAAGAGCTGGTACAATCTGAACCATCTCTTACTAATATTAAGGTAGTTGAAAGGTGCTTTGGACCTCAGTGCAAAATTCATGCAGTTGGATTTGGTGGTGGGATAACCACTAAGGAGTTAAAAGGCAGTACCACCTCAAAGGCTGCGTTGTTGGAAGAGCTGAAAGCAACTAGAAAAGAGAAGGAATCACTACAAAAGCGCATGGATATTCTTGAGAGTAAATATGAATGCCTTGAAAGTATAGTGGATCGTCAGCCTCCATTACCTCCATCATCTCTGTCACCTCAATCGGGTTAGTAAAATTTCTATTAGCTATTACATGATGTGTATTTTTCAATGAATTTAGTTTTACTAATTTACATTATGAACGTAACTACGTGGTTTTAGATTATGCATATCTCTATTTCAGTGGGGATGTATTTCCTTGTTCCAAGCTGAGTTCCTTTCCAGCATGTTTTCTATATCTTAATCATGAGAATTTATTCTAAAACTAATGTTCCATAATGATCTGGGATTGGATTCTAACTAAAGTGAATTCCAGGAAAAAAATCTTAAGTGATACTGAAATACATCAACCATTATTTTAGTATCAAGTCTGAACCTATGTTTTGGGTGTTAAATTCTTTACTGTGTTACAGTCCTAAAATAATATATGATCGTATATGTCCAGGCGACTTTGAATTTGTGGCATTTCAGTATACGGGTTGCTTGTTTTCATGTCTTCCATAATCTAATTGAAGTGAGAGCCCTGTACTAAAAGAAAGAGCCAGAAAGCTTCCTTCAGCCACATATATATTTGTTTTGATAATGGTAATGTTGTATTCCTCAACATTAAGGCTATGCTGGCAACCTCCAAAAAAATTTACATCAGGTCTATCCAGAAAAACAAAAAGGAAAAGCTGCTAAAAAGCTATAAAGAACCTATAAAATCTACAATCTATCTAACATCTTCGATACCCTCTTATTTACACCAAAATAGAAAGTCTTCATACAATTCCACTTGACTCTCTGAACTATTTCAGCAGTGTTTTCCAAGCACCTCTTGTTTCTTTCTCTCCATACTAACCACCATATACAAGAGGGGATCCTATTCCACCATTTCTTTTGACTTTTACTCCCTCCTCTTCTAATCCAGCAGCTAAGGAAATCAGTTGTATGTTCTGGCATGGTCTAAAAAGTGTGTGAGATCTAGGAAGAGAGCCCAAATTTGTTAGTGAAATTGCAATGGAGAAACAAATGACTGTTAGTCTCATTTGTTTCATTACACAAAGAGCACCATGAGGCTATATAGAAACCTTTCCTTTGCAACTTCTCATGTGTTAGGCATGACCTACTGAGCACCAACCAAGTAAAGCATCTCACCCTAATTGGAACCCCATTTTTCCATACCTTTCCGAAGGACCAGCCACTCTCCCATTAAACTCTGTCATTTTTCTATTATATAGAATGTTAACTGATAGGATCGCATCAATATTATGTTTCAATTTCATTGCATCAGCTTCTAAATTTGTACCTTGAAAACCAATTAGTGCTTGAAGTAGCTCTGCAAACCTTCCAATCTCCAAGTCATTTAGTAGCCTTCTAAAGCTCAAATTCCACCCTTGGGGAGACCATACCTCATTTACCTTTGCATCTGCATTAGTGCTAAGGATGAATAAATCAGGAAAGGAAATCATCAAGGTCTCCAGGCCAATACTGTGTTCTTTCCAGAACAAAATTCTAAGTCAATTTCCCACCTTATAAACAAAAGTTTCTTATAGTTCTCCACACAGACACTCCATAGGTGTTGTTTACTGTATTGGAGTAAACAACACCTACTAATAGAACTGTTACCATACTAACTGATTCCCATATGTATTGGAGTAAACAACACCTAGTAATAGAACTGTTACCATACTAACCGATTCCCATGTCCTTAAATAATAGTTTCATGAAGTATATATACACATGTATGTACATCTCAGTACCATTGACTAACACATGAATCTCCAACTACTAGTATATTCAGTCTTTTGCTTTATAATATCATTTATTCTGTTCTTGTAGTCAGCATCCACCTAGCAAAACTACAATCGAAGAATATGTAATTGATGTCGTAAATTTTCATTGTATCAAGCTAAATACATGATTTATCTTCTCTAATTGTTTTGCTACTTTGGTGATTAAATTATTGATTTATGTTTTAAAACTAAGTTATCAGTTATCAGGCGTTCTTACTAATTGACATAAAATTATTGTGTTAACAGATCAAGAATATGAAGTTTAAAGAACATGATGTTAAAGAATTGCAGAGCAATCTGTTGGTGGTACAGAGACGTTTGTACCTATGCTACAATTTTATTTTCTCAATATTTAGGATTTGATAGATGCCGAACATGTATGTTTTATGATATTATGTTGAACATGCATGTTTGTTTAGATATTATGTCGAACATCTATGTTTCCAAGTAATTAATGTGATGTTTCAGTTCTTTGTTAACAATGAAATTATATATGAAGATCAATTATTTGGTATATTTTTTATTGTACGTGAAAAGGATATAAATAATACTAATTTGGAATTGCTGGAAAAAAAATTGTGTAATTATTTAAATCAAAATTTGCGAAAGGAAATTTGGTCGTTAACAGTATTGTAATCAACGAAAGGAATTTCAGCCACTGAAAATACTTGTAACGACTGGAATTTGTTGTTTTATTTCAAAGTTTTAATGACCGAATGACCATCAACGAAGGGGAATTTGGTCGTTGTAATTACGTGATGACCGGATTAATAATGACCAGATAAACATTAACGAACAAGAATTTGGTTGTTGTTTTTAAGTGACGACCAGATTAATTGTTGCCGCTAAATGATATTAACAACCTGATATGCAATCCGATCGTTAACCTTTAATGATGGAGCTTTTAACGACCGGTGACGACCATTTTTTAGCCGATCGTTATTGACTTATAACGACCAGTTTTGATCTTTTTACAACTAAATTTCCCCTCACTATAGACCATTTCTCTTGTAGTGTCATCATCTGTACTTTCGAAATACACCTTCAAATTATGCCATCCGCACACACCCTAAATAAATAAGGCTCATCCTAGAAGAACTTTCTCACTTCATACATGAATCTCTTCCTCTGCTGATACGATATATCTTTCGGGACTAGATAACCTGCCAAAAAGTTGGCAAAATCTGCAAACCAAGGGATCAATTCTTGTGATGCTGCCAAGCATCAATATCAAGATCATCCCTTAATCTAAGAATGGCCTCCTTCTCAAGGCGTGATAGATGGTCTGCAACCTGATTCTCATTCCCCTTTCGGTCCTTGACCTCAAAATCAAATTCCTACAATAGAAGTACCCACCGAATCAGTCTTGGCTTAGCGTTCTTCTTTGACATAAGATATCTAAGTGTTGTGTGGTCTGGATGCACAATCACTTCCATACCAATCAAGTAACATTGAAATTTCTCAAAAGCAAAAACTACTGCCAGCAATTCTTGTGCGGGTACAGTATAATTTTTTTGAGCTGGATTAAGTGCTTTGCTAGTGTAATAAATCAAATGTAGAATATTCTCACGTCTTTGGCCAAGGACTGCACCCAAGGCCACACCGCTAGCATCACACATAACCTCAAATGGCATTATCCAATCTAGCTAACCAATGATAGGGGTTGAAATCAACTTCTCTTTCAGACACTCGAACGCTTTTAGACAAGCCTCATTAAACACAGACTTCACCTCCTTCTCCAAAAGCTTGCATAATGGATGTGCAATCTTATAGGAATCCTTGATGAATCTTCTATAGAACCCTGCATGTCCCAAGAAACATTGAATTCCATTAACTGAAATAGGTGGAGGTAACTTTTCAATCACCTCTATCTTGGCTTTGTCAACTTCAATACCTTTCTTTGATATTCGATGCCCCAATACGATACCTTCATTAACCATAAAGTGACATTTTTCCCAATTTAGAACTATGTTGCACTCCTCACATCTTCGCAACACATTAGTAAGGTAGGCCAATCAGTCATCTAATGAGTCTCCTACAACAGAGAAATCATCCATAAAAACCTCAATAGTGTCTTCAACCATGTCGGAGAAAATGGACATCATGCAACGCTGGAAAGTGGTCGGTGCATTACATAAATCGAAGGGCATCCTTTTGAACGCGAACATCCCATATGGACAAGTGAAGGTGGTCTTATCTTGGTCATCGGGAGTAATGAAAATCTGATTATACCCCAAATAACGGTCAAGAAAACAATACCATCCTCTACCAGCAAGACTGTCTAACATCTGATCTATGAAGTGCATAGAAAAGTGATATTTTTTGGTCCAAGAATTCAACTTTTGATAATCCATGCAAACTCTCCATCCAGTAATCGGCCTCATTAGGATTAACTCATTCTTGTCATTTGGAACCACAGTGATTCCTCTCTTCTTTGGCACACACTCAACTAGGCTCACCCACTTGCTATCAGCAATGGGGTAAACCATACCCGCATCTACCTCTTGATGATTTATTTCTTCATAATTTCTTGTATAGGTGGGTTCAGACGATGTTGGTGCTCGATGTTTGGTATACACTCAGGATCAACCTGAATTTTATGAGTGCAAATACCGGGTGGAATCCCAATAATGTCAGCAATGGACCAACCAATCGCCCTCTTAAACCTTTTCAACGCTGAAACAAGAGCCTCTACTTGCCACTCCACCAACTTAGCAGAAATAATCACGGGTAAGGTGTTGTTGGCTCCCAAGAATGCATAGCGAAGGTAGGACAGGAGAGCCTTAAGCTTCAAAACTGGAGGCTCCTCAAGAGAAGGTCGAGCTGGTGGGGTCACTCTATTCTTTAAATCAAGATTAAGTTTCTAAGAATCATAAGTGTATGATCCCCTACCAACGAGTGCACCAACTATCTCATCGTATTCCTCAATACCATCACTATCAAAATTCATAATCACGGCCGCAAGAGCTTCTACCCCCAACCTTTTTCTTAATAGGAACGATAATGTCACTCTCATCAACTGTATCTATTACAGAAATCACTTACATATCTTTTGGTTGCTTCATGGAACCCCAAATATTGAAAGTGACATGTTTATCATTCAACCTGAATTTTATCTACCCAGTTTCCATGTCAACCAATGCATGGCCAGTGGCAAAGAATGGTCTTCCCAAGATGATGGGAACCTCAAAATCAACTTCACAATCTAGGATCACAAAGAAAATGAAAGATGCAACCTTCACCAAAACATCATACAAAATGACCACCGACTTTTCCATAGTTCTATCCTCCATAAGAAGTCTCATAGAAGTCCGTTTCAGTGCTCTCAGTCCTAACTACTTGAAAATAGCTAGCGGCATCAAGTTAATTCTAGCACCCAAGTCACCTAGAGCTTTTGCAAACCTATAGGAACCAATAGTACAAGAAATTATGAAGGCTCACGGATCTTCTTTTTTATTAACAAGTGAGCGAGAAGCAGTTGCACTACAATGGTGTAAATTATTTGCTGGCTCAAAACTGACAGTTCTCTTCTTCGTCACCAAATCTTTCATGAATTTTGCATAACCTGCATCTGTTCTAAAGCCTCAACAAAAGGAATATTTAGCGATAAGTCCTTTAACATTGAGATAAATTTCTTATATTTATGCTCTTCAGCTTTTTTTCAACCTTTGAGAAAAGGGAGAAGGAGGTCGAGGAATTTGTTTGTACACTTGAGGGACCTAATTTTCCTTCTCATTATCAGATTTTGCCTTTTTGTCAACATCATGAGGCTTTTGAACTTTCACCCTTTGAATTCCCTGGCTCTATCTCAGTTTCTACATCGACTATCATCGGCTCATCTTTCTTAACATTATCCACAGGTATGGATAGGTCAGTCGTACAATTCTCGCTTCTAGTAGTAATGGCCAAACAATGACTATCATTCTTCGAATTCTGTATGGTGTTACTCGAAAGGGTACCTGGTTGATGCTGGTTCAATGCCACCAATATCTGCCCGAACTATTGCTCCAACTATTGAATGGCAGTCGAATGAGATTCTACTTTCTGACTTATTCCCAAAATATCTGACCTAATCTCCTTCAAGAAACTCTCCTAACTCTCTGACTCTTTAACCAGTTTATTGAGAAGGGCTTCCATTCTTGAATTTCCACAATCAGCATCGCAGTTCCTCGGTGGAACATATGCTCTACTCTTCTCTTTATAATCATCCTTTCAACTCCAATCACCGTCATGATCTCATTCTCTGTCTCTATATCCTGACTTGTTATAATTGTCTCCGTAGTAGTTTCGACCTTAATTCCCTTGCCTTGAGTTCCAAGAGTCTTGATTAAACCCTTGACCCTTGGCTTGAAAACCCGCCACCTCTCAATCCAAGTACTTAGCCTCCTTATCTGATTCATCATCATCATGCCTAGGTGTTTTGCCTTGTGCACCTATGGCATGCACCCTTTCAGCACCTCCAGTCGTAATCTGTTTGGCTAGCAAGCCAATTTCTATCTTCAACTGTGTGACCTCTTGAGCTACAGATTCATCCAAAACCTATTGTGCTACTGAGGATCCAATAGCATACGTCTTAGCAGGTGCATCTACCTCCCGATTATTCCACCCTCGGTTGGTCTTAGTGAAATAATCTAAAATCTCTTAAGATTGTTCCCAGCTCAGACTCATAAATGTTCCTCCAGTGATAGCATCTTCTACAGGCTTTGTATTGGCATTTAAAGCCCTGTAAAATATTTCAAGTAAACTCCTACCACTCATCTTATGATTTGGAACATTCTGCAATTTCTTCTTAAACCTTAGCCATGTCTCGTAAAGTGCTTTAGAATGTAGTTGTCTGAAGTTATAAACCTCATCCTTCAACTGTAGCATCTTGGAGGGTGGGAAAAATCTCTCCAGAAATTGATTTCTCAACTCTTCCCAAGTAGTGATGGAACCTCGTGGTAACTCGGCCAACCATAAAGTCATTTCTCTTGTTAGAGAGAATGGAAACAATCTCAAATGAATAGCCTCTTGGTCAACTCCAGGCAAATTATATGAAGTGCAGACACCCACAAATTTCATCACATGTATGTTTGAATCATCTGTAGAAAGATCGACAAACACACCTTTCAGGTTTAGTAGGTGGATCTTAGTACTTGTAATGTCAAACTTAGTGCCCTGAGGTAACTCTGGTGGAATAATAGCACCAGTCTCAATCATCTTGAAATAAGCCACATCCTCTTCTTTTAGATCATCATAAACCGGCACATATGGTCTTTGAGGTGGTTGTTGCACCCTCAGTCTTCTTTGTCTCTCTTCAAGTGCAGCAAGACATTGTGTTGCTTCTTGCATTCCTTGATGATCTCTATCTACTTGTCTAAGAGATACTTGCATCATATTTTCCTCAACCATTAATCGAGCAGTGATTTGTTCTGCAGTTTCATGACCAACTGGTTGAATTGGCTGGTTATGAATATCTCCCGCGGCTGCAAGATCCTGAACTTCATCGATATTCACCATTCTTCGATTAGCTCTCAGTGTTTATTCTATCTCAGTATCAAGTGGAATCAGGGGATTGCCTTAACTCCTAGTGTTGGGCATACATCGGCATGTGCCCTTAAAAGTACAGAAAAATAAAACCAATAAACTCCAACAAGCAAACTAATCAACTTTGTAACCGTAATCCCCAACAACGCTGCCAAAATTTGATGTCGGCTAAAATATACCTCCAGAAAAGTATAATGTGGTTGATGTATCAAATATAGAACCCAACTAGGTTGGGGTCGATCCCATAGGAAATAGGATGAAAGTCTGTCGAATGCTAGTCTAAGTAATTGGCAAGTAAGTAAAACTGGAAGATTTTTGCAAGCAAGTAGTAACAGTAACGATTGTTGATTATTGGATTTGTAATCAATATGATAAATACACTAGTACTGTGATCCCCAATGATTCCTTAACTCCACTGGTTACTTGTGCTGGAAAAATGATCCCGCTGCGCTGCATGCAAAATCTCAGAAGATATGTTCATCTAAACGTCTCTCAACCTTGGTTAGATGAATTTTACTCTTCTCCTCTAAGTCTCTGAGTGTCGTACTACTAATCCTTATTTTGGATCTCAGATAACTTGATCCGTAAGAGGGATAACTATCCCTGTTACGGCTCAAGTTATTAGATGAAGGTTGATAGCATCAAATCTCTATTGTTATTTCCTTTTCCCAATCTCTACCTCTCTCTCAAGCAAGTCTAGAATACAAAAAAGTTTTAAATGCTTGCAATTGTTAGAATATCAATCACAACAAAAGAAATAACAATACATGCACTCACACCGGTTCAAAATTGCTTTGCACTTAACCCGTTTTGTTAATTCCTCATAGTTCACACAACCCTAGTTGATGGGTTTAGTTACTCATGATTACAAGAACACAAGAATAATTCAATGATGAAAACATAATTGTAAACTCACAATAAAGAAGAAAACTCTGAAATCTCAATATAAATAAAACCCTAGAATTGAAGCTCCAAGATTACAAAATCAATAATGTATTTATGAACTCAAAAATAATGAAAATATATCTCAAAACAATGTAATGACCAACCCCCAAACATAGGACAATATAGGGGTATTTATAGATACAAGATGAATCATATCCTAAACAAAACAGGAGAATAACGTCGACAACTTTCCATGGTTCCATGGGTTGGTATCTTGGAACCAACCCACACCACATAGGTCCATGCCGTGAAAATCAGGCCTCCATCACACACCTTTAGGAGTTGACCTACGGTACTGACCTACATCACATAGGTCGACTCACGTGATATGGGTCCCTGCCGTGGGTCACTCCTCTAGTTTTGACTTAGCTCTTTTCTTCTTCAAATGCTCCATTCTAGTGCATGATTCTTCCCTTCTTCTCCATTTTGCCTCCATAACCTATTTTCCTATAATATAGAACAGAAAACACATCATACCTACCAAACTTACCTAAGTTATTCTATATTTTCCTTGTTTTAAGCATCAAAAGTTCCATGAAACCATGGCACATCAATAAGCATGACGAGTGTTAAAAATTTTGTAAAGAGCCTAGTATGTTTATTTATGTTGAATTTGTAATCTATAACCAAAGTGTAAGGATTGTGTTTCAATTAATCATTAACCTTTTTAAATTACTGGGTTTCAATCTTGGAGTTGTGATTTATCTGTTGTACATATTAGAATTAAGGTGTTGCGGAAGGGAATGAGGGTGAGGGAACTGCAGGAACTAGAAAATTATTTAGGCCACTGCTAGTGGGCTACTATAGCGGGCACTACCCTACTACTGCGACCCTGTCATAGTAGGAATTTTTCCACTATAGTGGCGCTATAGTAGCAGTATGTAGGTATGCTATAGAGGGATGGGCCCAGGCAGAATTCCTGACCTATTTTCCCCTATTTTGTATGTCATTCCCAACCTGTTGAAAACACTATTATAAGTTGTTATATATGTAATGACCATCTAGGTAATTTTCGGCTTTTTCATGCTTTTTCTATAATTAGAGCTTTCCTGTTGTTTCCTTCATGTAATTTATGACTCGCTAGGAATGACAGTTCGGTTCCCAAGGAGTTCATTTGGTTTTTATACAAGTTTCCCTATTTTGGAGCTTCTAAAGTTGAAAAATAGTAGCTGACCAAAACTTTAGGTAAACGGCCTCTGATGACAATTCTAACTACTTTGTTAGCTCCACAATGTTGATTTTAGGCTAGAAGGACCCTTGGTTTGGGTACCAAGGCTTCTGAGCTTGTTTGGGGCTATTGGGTGGATTTTGGTAAAAACAGAACCTTAGGCATGGGACCCATTTAAGGGCAGCGCTTAAGCGATAGCCGGTCATCTCACTGATGGTCGCTTAAATGAAGAGCGATTAAGCTGTCATTTTTCCATTTAAGCAGTCCTTTGGCCTCTTAAGCGGCCACTGTTAATGTTATATAAATATATATTTCCCCCTTCTTTTTTAGCTCTATTTTCTCTAAGTTTGAGCACCATAGTTGATAGTAGGATCCTGAAAATTATATGGGAATCATAATTGAAGTCGGTGAGTGGCCTGGAACATTGAGGTGATCATTATGCCATTATTTAGTTTCCTGTCTTGTTTTGATTAAATTCTTGATTTTATTCTCGGAATTCATGTTTCTCTTAGGGACTATTTTGGGGTTGTTGTTAAGCTCGGATTATGCTCAATTTTGTAGCAAGTGATCCTTGAGCTAAGATGAACCTAGTGACAGACTCAATTCTCAAATTTTGTCAGCAAGCCTCACTATTCGATTTTTGTAGCCTAATTTCTTATCTGAAGAATATATTCACATTATGAGTATCATTGTTCTTATCTTTATGCATAGATTATTTTTGATAGCATGGCAGTATTTGGAAGGTTCTCAAAAGGGAAAAGCTCTGATATAGAGGATTTTTTAGTGCTTTTGGCGGCGTCCAGGTAGGCTAGGCTTATTTATCTTTAGACTTTGCTCTTTTATAGTATTGGTATGGTATTGTGTTAATTGTTGGTGGGTTATTGGGGTTCAGATATTTCTTAGACAATTCCTAATTATTTTAGTCGATTAGGGACCATAGGATAGATTTTGACCTTGAATTTCCTTAGGCAGGTAGTTACTTCTCCATTAACACTTAACTTAGCATACTTAGGGCCTTGGGGTGGTATTTAGAATCCTTAGCCTAGGTTTGGGTAGCTTCTTGCCTTAGGTTGGGATTCGGAGACTGGTAGTTAGCTTTATGGCTCTTTTTAAGGTAAAGTGACATAGGGTAGTGTTTTGTCCTATATTAGATAACTTTGAAACACCTAGGTAGGCTAGTTATCAAAACTAGAATGTCTTGTTCATTATATTGTGGTTGTTGGCTTGGTATCCCCAGCATTAAGCCCTCTTGGACTTAAATCTCGACCTTTGACTTAATAATCGGAACCTTGCATTTCTTTAAATGAATTTGACCTTTTAAAATGGGAAAAAAAAATTAGATAGACTTAGGTTAAATAAAAATGTTGGATTATTACTACCTGTTGCTCATTTAGTTCCAATTTGAGTCTGGCACCAGGCTTAATGTTATTTGCCTATAGTTCCAATTCGAGTCCGGCATCTGGTTGTACTGGCTATTATTTATTAGTTCCAGATTAAGTTAGGCACCTGGTTTTACTGCTTATTACCTGTTAGTTCTAGTTCGAGTCTGACATTCACTATTATTGATTTAAAAATTGGAAAATCTAGTTTGGCACTGGTATGTTTCATCGTTATGGCTGGAGGAAGAATATACGGTACGCTTATCGCACATCTAGGCTCGTCTTTACTTTTCTTGCTGTTATACTTGGCCTTATATTAGTACTACTCCTTGTCTGCAACCGCCAAGCTAATGGAGGCTCAATTGGGTTTTATTTTATTGTGTTTACCTTATGGGATTATGAGGATCTAATTAGGTTATAGCTAGGCATTTATTTCCTTTCTTTTTGAGTTATTCTCATTCGATTTCTGCATTTGATTGGCATAGCCTTTTATTTCCATCTTAGACCCTCTTATATTGCCCTTTTGTATAGATCCGCACCTTATTATGCTTCTACTTTAATTTAGCTCAGTTGGCCTATGATGCCTATTGAGTACCCTATTTTTTGGTACTTATACTATACTTTTACATCTTTTTCCCTGATGTAGATCCTAGTATGAATCATCGTCATTGACGATGCACTCGAGCTGAGCTATTCACCAGGGATTTGGGTGAGCTTTCAGCATTCGAAGTTGATCCTTCTTCTTTTTCTTTAGTACTAGTCTTATTTTGTATATCTGGAAACTACTTGTATATTTTGTGTAACACCTCCAAAGTTCATGCATGTTCATAGTGGGTTTTTATGTGTTTTAGGGTCATGAGAAGTCCCTAACACGTTGTTGAATTGAAAACTCTTCTTCCGACTAAATTCTAGTGTGAGATTCTTTTTGGGTCAAATTCAAACGATCATAACTCCTTGAATAAGAAAGGTTTTGCAGCTAAATACCCACCAAATTAAAGTTCAGTAAATCTTCTTTCCAACACCAATGATCGTTAATCAAACCAATATTAGAGTAAGAAGTTATGCTTATTTTACCAGAGGGTGTCCGTCTGCCAGAGAGTGACAACCGAAGTGATGATCCATCACTTGAGTGATGACTCATCACTTGGGTGACGACCCGTCAAGGGTGGTTGTCAACCTTAACCATTAAGTTCAAAAATTTGCCCAAAAGTGACTGGATGGGTGACAGAATGTCATGAGGGTGATAGGATTTTTTTGCATTTTTTAATAGTTTTCTTAGGGGTAGTTTGGTCCTTTCCTTACCCCTAAACCCCTCCCCAGGACTTAAATCACCCAGTAAATGTTATGTCCTCAACACTTAACAAATTTTCATCATTCATTCTCCTCCCAAACTCTCAAGAACACCAAGGCAAGGGTTTCTCTAAAAATTCAACCTCCAAGGCTCCAATCTCAAACTTTCCTTCAAGAAATCAATAAGACCAGGCATGTGGAGTATTCAACAAGGATTACCTTTCATCCTTGTGCCCATAAATATAATTTCTTTTAGTGAATTATAAAGTTATCAACTGGGGTTCTAGGCCAATTTTCATGATCTTGAATTTCATGCTTCTAAATAAGTTTGTATATGAATTATGACTATATTTATTACTTTATTGATGTATTTATCATCTTTCTAGTATGTTTAAATCGTATATCATGTTTTACCATCTCATATGACATGAACTACACAACATGAATTCAGTACTATGAACATAGGTTCATTATGAAACTCAAGAATTTGACTCATGATTATGAAACATACACAGAAGAATAAATGGTTTTTAGACTTATAAAATAGTTATGCTTAATTTGCGATAAACTTTATTCAGTATGAGCATCAATATGGTTTTGGGAGTAGCATTGAACACCGAGAGTACATGGGTCTAGCATAGTCAAGTCCTAGAACTATGTGCCACCATAGGTTCAGTTAGCCTTTTGTCTTTATGTTAATAGATCCATAACAACCATGCCTTTATACCCTTGGAAAAGGTATATTGAGTCCTTCCAATGGGGCATATACATTGGATTCCACTTCAGTCATATCTTTATATCTGTCAAAGTATATTGGGTTCTTTCGATGGGGCGTATACATCTAAATCCATGTCTAACTACCGTGGTTTATGTTGGTTAAGAAAATCTCCCACAATAAATTATTTTAGAATTTAAGTGTATATGGCTTTTTAGATTTATCAAATTATGTTTTGGTACACTATACTTACATGACATTTCAGTTTCCAATTTTATTCATGAAAATGGTGAGTCTTTATACACTTAACATGCATGTCTTCATCATATGATTTCTACCATCTTTACATGTTGCAAGCATCCCCTACATACTCAGTATATTTCATAAATACTGACCGCATACTTTTTGTGCTCTACATTCTATCATGATGCAGGTTCTAGTATCCACCCTCAGTGTGAGGATTAGTCGCGCTCACATTTGCCTACTCCCATTAGTTAGTGATTCCTCATGTTCTGAGGACTTGGATTATGATTCTTGCTTTCAGTAGCTCAGTCTATGTTCATTTCAGACTTTATGATTTTAGGTCAGTTGGGATATGTCCCAGTGACTCTTCCGTACATTTAGAGGCTTGTATAGACTTATAGATGCTTTCAGTTCATTAATACATTTCAGATGACCTGTAGTTCATATTGACAGTATTAAGTTGTTTTACCTATTTCAGTTCAGACTTGTGAATTTACAGCTTTCGCTCATGAATTTAACAATTTTAAAATATGAGTTTAGTGTTATGTTAGATACCACGGGTTAGCTCAGGCTATTATAGTCCTAAGCACCATGTGACGTCCACGGGGTAGTCTTGAGGCATTACATTTTAGCACTTTTCTAGTACTCTTTATGTATAGTGGCTCTTGTACTGACCTTACCAGGTCTTGGTGGATTTATTTTTGAGCATTTTGTCCTTTCTCCTCTTTCTGTATGGCTCTTTTAGTTGCTTTATGCGACTATTTTATCCTTATTTCTCTATCTTTTACCTATTAGCCCATTACTCATTATTCCAAGCTATGGGTTAGCTTATCTACTGGTGAGTTAAAGTAGGTGTCATCATGACCTGAGTTTTTGGGTCATAACAGTTTGGTATCAGAGCTTAGTTTCACCGGTATCATTGGTACAAGAGCTAGTGTCTAGTAGAGTCCCACGAATTAGTATGATAACATTTGTATCCTATTTTTAGGAAGCTACAGGACATTATAAGGAAAAATGTCACTTTCTTTGGTTCATTATCATGTGTTGTGTCTATATTAGTTTCTAGATTCTCATTTGTTTCACTCTTTTGCAAATAGCTAGGACGAGGGACATAGAGGCCAAGGGTGAGGCCTCTCGAGCCTGCAGCTAGGGCACCTATTAGGGGCAGGGTAGAGGTTGACCTTGAGGTTGAGGTTAGGCTAAAGCTACAGTACCATCTCGAGGCCAGGCCAGGGAGCCTTCACCAGAGCTGATTATTGATCCTGAGCTAGAGTTCGCACCTGAAGATCTACTACCTCAACAGCCAGCGGGTCAGGGAGTAGCCCAGGCTCCACTCGGATTTATATCTTCATCTTTCCTTCAGGATGCCCTAGTTCAGTTATTGAGTAAGGTTGGCGGTCAGCTAATGGATAGGGACCACATATCCGTTCAAGGGGTAGCTCAGGGTGGACTTTGTATAGGGGCGCAACCTACAGCTGTAGAACCCAGAGTAGAGGCCTCACCAGCACTAGTAATTTCACAGCCAACAGCAGCCCATCCAGCCTTGATTTCTAAGAAGCAAAAGATGTTGAGTTAGTTTCTTAGATCAGCTCTATTGAGGTTTGTCGAGACCCAGGGAAGGATGCATTTAAGTTCCTTACTAGCTGTGAGGAGAGACTATGCAATTTGGATTTTGTTGAGTCACATGGTGTAGATTACACCACATTTTAGTTTGATAGAGCGGTAAGGAAGTGGTGGAGAGTATATCTCAATTCAAGACCAGCTAGATGTCCTTCTATGACATGGATCAGTTCTCTGAGGCCGTCTTAGAGAAATATATACTTCACATCATGCGTGAGCGTCTGAGGGATGAGTTCACAAGGTTGCAGCATGTATCTATGATAGTACCTGAGTATGGGGCTAGATTTCACAAGTTAGCCAGGCATACCACCATGATTCTACCTACTAAGCACGAGAAAGTATGATGCTTTGTCAAGGGGTTGAGACTTTCAATCTATATGGCTACCCAGAGTCTGGTATCTTTAGGTAGATTATTTGTAGACATTGTTGACCATGCTCACACTACAGAAGATATGTATCACGAGGGACGTGGGGGAAGCGATAAGAGAACCCATCTTTAGGATAGTTATAATAGAGCCATAGTGGCTCATAGTTTAGGGGTAGAGATTTTCAGGGTAGATATTTGCAGTAGCAGTCGTATCAGCAGCATGGTCAGTCTAGTAGGATCATTCAAGTAGCACTATAGATTATAGATGAGGGTCAGCTTGGGTATAATGACTTTAGTAGTTAGGGCAGTGTTCAATCATCGAGGGGTATTCAGTCAGGGTCTTCAGGACGAGGTGGCTATTTTGGGTTAGTTTGACCTTTAAATTAGGTTAGAGTACCCGGTGCATGCTTTGATTATGGTATTATGGGTTATTTTGCCAAAGAGCATCCCCGGTGTGGGACGATTGAGCCTTCTACACAGAGTGTTTCACCGATCAAGTCAGTGTTGGCCCCAGCTAGGGGTGGTGCCTAGGGTTGTAGGTGTGGTCCTTTGGTTCTCATGGAGGTACTCAAGAAGGTAGAGCAGGTGGTGGGTAGGCACCCAGTTTAGGGTCTGGCAGGGTTATCTATATGCTATTCCTTGTAAGCCGTAGGCTGAGGCTTTGGATGTTGTTGTTACCGATATAATTTTGGTGTGCCATCAGTCAACTTCTGCATTATTTAATCTAGGCTCCACTTATTCATATGTATCTGCTTATTATGCATCTCAGTTAAGGTTGCTTTATGAGCCGTTTTCTGTACATATGTTTGCAGCTACTCCCGTAGGTGATTTAATCTAGGCTCCGCTTATTCATATATATCTGCTTATTATGCATCTCAATTAAGGTTTTCTTATGAGCTGTTATAGATGCCTATGTGTGTAGCTACTCCCGTAGGTGATTTTTTAGTAGTAGATTATATGTATAGATCTTGTATTGTGACTATTTGGGAGTATGACACTTGGACCGACCTTATTGTACTTGATATGGTTTGACGTGATTCTAGGCATGGATTGGTTATCCCACTATCATGCGGTGTTGGATTTTTCTGCCAAGACCATTACCTTAGTCATGCCTGGCATACGCTTATTTATGTGGTGGGATACTTTTAGCTGCGCGTTGACATGGATTATTTCTTATATTCGAGCTAAGAGACTAGTTTCAAGAGGGTGTATGGCTTATCTTGCATATGCTCGTGATGTTAGTATCGAGAGTCCTTCGCTTGACTCTATCCCTGTAGTCCGTAATTCCTGGATGTTTTTTCTATCGACCTACCTGTCCTTCTTCCTGAGCATGATATAGACTTTGCTATTAATCTTGAGTTGGGCACCCAACCCATTTATATTGCACCTTATTATGTGGCTCCTGCGAAGCTGAAGGAGCTAAATATTCAGCTTCAGGATCTTTTGGTAAGGGGTTTATTAAGCTGAGGCTGCATTTGTTTTTGTTAAGATTCAGACGTCTGAATCGAAATGCACATCTTAATGATTAAGATGTTGTCTCTAGATTTAAACACTGAATGATTAAGACTGTTTATTTTTCAATATCTGAATGTGCAAAATTTATTTATTTGTATATATAATTAAAAAATTAATTATATATTAGAAAAATAATTAATTTACTATAATAAAATTATTATTTAATTGAAAAAAGAAACATTTATGTTTGTTAGTGATAGTGGAGATGGTTTGTAAGGGTGGTGGTTGTAATAATTGATGTCAGTGACTAGTAATATTGGTAGTGATAGTTATGGTGGTAGAGATGATTGGTATTGTAGTGACTATTATAATGATGGAGATTGGTAGTGGTGGTGGTGGTTGTTATGTGAAATTGGTTGATGTTAGTAGTTGGAGGTATTGATTGTGATGGCTGAAAATGAATGCAAGATGGTTGATGATATGTTGGTGGTAGTTAGAGATGCTGATAGATATGATGGTTGAGATGGTTGTTAGTAGAGATAGATTATAGTGATGGTAGTGGTTGAAGTGGTAGAAGAGGCGGCGACACCGGTGACAATAATGGTAGTGGTGGCTGAAGAATGTGTGGAGGTTGATGATGTGTTAGTGGTAGCTAGTGGTGGTGTTTGTTGTGATAGATGATTTGGTCAGTAGTAGGGATTAGTCAGTAGTGGTTGATGATGGTGGTGACACTGGCATTAGCATTGGCATTGGCGTTGGCGATGATAGTGGCGGTGGATATAATTAGAATAATGGAGGTGGTAGGTATGGTAGCGGTTGACAATTGTGGTTGGTAGCGATATTGGTTGTCAATGGTAGTTGTGATAGTGGAGGTAGTTGGTAGTGGTTGACAATGGTGGTGGTGGAAGAGGTGGTTAGTGGTGGTGACTGGTGATTGTAGGTAAAGTGGTTGTAAATTTTATCCAACACAAGAATACCACTCAATGATATCAAGACTTGGTTCCATATCTGAATGATTAAGACATATTCAGACCTATTAAGAGCAAAAATCTTAACAAAAACAAATTCACTTAATGATATGAAGTCTGAACCATTCAGATTCAGACCTCTATTAAGTGCAAACAAATAAGGCCTGAGTATCTCACCTTGGGGTTCTCCTATTTGGTTTGTGAAAAAAATAGATGGTTTTATGCATATGTGTATCAATTACAAGTAGTTGAACAAGGTGACAGTGAAGAATAGGTATCCTATGATGTGTATCGATGATCTATTTAACAAGTTATAGGGTACAACCATGTTTTCTAATATTGACTTGAGATTTGGCTATCATCAGTTGAGGATTCGGGCTGAGGACATCCCTAAGACAGCTTTCAAGACTTGTTACAGCCATTACGAGTTCCTGGTGATGTATTTTGGGTTGACCAATACCCAACAGCATTTATGGATTTGATGAAACGCGTGTTCAGGCCCTATTTAGACTCTTTCATGATTGTGTCTATTAATGACCTATTTGTTTACTCGAAAAGTAGGGAGGAGCATGAGCAGTATTTGAGGATTGTGCTCCACACTTTGAGAGATCAGCGGCTTTATGGAAAATTCTCAAAATGGGAGTTCTGACTTGAGTCTATAGCATTGTTGGGTCATGTTGTGTCCTAGGATGGGATTATGGTGGACCCTACGAAGATTAAGGCAGACTGTGATTGGGTGAGGCCACTTCTCCGATTGAGGTTCGCAGCTTTATTAGGTTGGCAGGCTATTACAGATGGTTTGTTGAGGGATTTGCCTCTATTGCAGCACCTATGACCAGGTTGACTAGGCAGGAGGCCCCGACAATTTCAATGATTCGGCAAGTGTAAGGCGAGCTTTCTAAAGCTCAAGGCCTCAATCATTTCAGCTACTATTCTGACTCTTCCAGTCAAGGGCGAATGGTTTACTGTATGTTATGATACTTCTGGTGCTGGTTTGGGGTATGCACAGATATAGAGGGGTCGAGTTATAGCATATGCTTTGAGACAGCTGAAGGTGCACGACCGCAACTACCACACCCATGACTTGGACTTGGTGGTGGTAGTTTTCGCACTTAAGATTTGGAGGCATTACCTGTATGGTGTTTGCTATGAGATATTCACTGACCACCATAGTATTTAGTACATTATGACTCAGAAGGACCTTAATCGAGAAAGCGTAGGTGGCTTGAGTTACTAAAAGACTATGATCTCTCTATTCTATACCATCTGGGTAAGGCAAATATAGTAGCAGATACCTTGAGCCAGAAGGAAGTGAGAATAGGGATCTTGGCCTTTCTTTTAATTTCGGAGCAACAGTTGGCCTCAGACATTCAATCCTTAGCCAACAGGTTGATTCGACTAGCTATTTCAGACCCCAGGAGGATTTCTGCTATTATTGAGGCCAGGTCTACTTTATTAAAGCAGATTCATGGTTGACAGTTTGAGGATAGTCAGTTGTGTGGTATTTGAGATCAGGTGCGGAGGGACGAGTCCAAGAGGAATACCTTAGACTCTGGGGTATATTAAGGCTTGATGGTCGCATTTGTGTTTCGAGGGTAGGAGTTTTGATTCAGTTAATACTTCAAGAGGGCCATAGCACCAGATACAATATTCACCTGGGGATAGTGAAGATGTATAAAAACCTGAGACAACATTATTAGTGGTGCGGTATGAGGAGATATATTACGGAATTTGTGGATCGGTGTTTGAGTTGTTAGCAAGTGAAGGCTGAGCATCTAAGACCAGGTGGACTGCTTTAGAGTCTACCTATTCCTGAGTGGAAGTGGGAGCGAATTACCATGGATTTTGTTAGTAGTTTACCTCGTACTTCTCATGGTTCATATAGCATGTAATACCCCGTACCTTTTAGACCCTATTTGATAACTTGGAGTCATGTTTACTTAGTGTTGAGAGCAATAAGTAAGTATTTTGTAGTGCTTTGATGGGATATTGGATGATATGCGAGGGTGTGCAAAGAGGGAAAAAAATTCAGAGAACTAGTG
Organism: Capsicum rhomboideum; assembly: GCA_031232105.1. Classification (NCBI taxonomy): domain Eukaryota; kingdom Viridiplantae; phylum Streptophyta; class Magnoliopsida; order Solanales; family Solanaceae; genus Capsicum; species Capsicum rhomboideum. The sequence goes on along the minus strand of CP124715.1, from coordinate 37,828,645 downwards.
AAACTTGCACCACTCCCTCTTTCAGGGGGTGTGGCGCAAGCCACCTGATTCAAAGGGCACCCAATTCTCGCGCCACTACTTGCTTTGCAGCAGTGGCGCAAGGCACAAAAAAATATGCCCTTCCGCGCCCGTTTTGCATCGCAATGCAACGTCGATTCTTTCATGGTTTCTTTTGGTTCCTTGGAGTTCTTTTAGCGTTGTTAAAGATTTAAATACTTCAATACACTCCTACATACTCCTATGCAAGCAAATCATAAAACACAAGTAATTAGCATATTAAGTTCAAGTAAGCCATGAGTGGCTAGAATTCCTATCTTTTTGCGATTGAGGCGACGAACATGACTCTCGTAAGTGAATGTTGTCGTGACATTATGGAATTATTTAAACAAGAGATATATGGTGAATTACACATTAAAGTTGGTGGGCTAAGCTAACATGTGCAATTGGGCCTAAAATTGAGGCCCAAAATGGAATGAAAGACATGGCCCAAAAGGGCAAAATGACCCATTCTTCTCCTTTGACCAAGGGACTAAGGAATGGCTAAGGATGACTTGAGAGTGTATTTAAAGGCAAAAATCAGATTTTATTCACATAACACTCTCATGCCTTTCTAGATATTTCTCAAACATTTCTCTAGTTTCCAAACCCTAAGGCAACTATTTCCTTTGGACTCTTTGGTAAAGATCATCACTTTGCAAGCCTTTGTAAGTTCCTACTCTCATGGATTAATATCTTATATTCTTAAGATGGTATGTATAACATGATGGTTATGTTGGCAAGGTGGTGAATAGTGTATTTTTGCTTTTGGTGAAAGATGTGTCATCTTTGTGATTTAAACTTGAAAGGAGACTTGATGTCTTGATGAAAGTGAATGGTATGAATGAAATATCAACATGTATGGTGTGATTATGTTTCTAAACTTTTTATTTTTCTATAAGTATAAATTATGGGATTTTGGTCGATATGTGATATGAGGTGTATTAAAGTGATTTGATGGATTAATTGTGATATGGTATGAATGAGAAAGTGTAAAGGAGACACTTTGTGGTGAAATATTATTGGTATATGATGTTGTGGTAAATGTATGGCATGATTGGGGTATTGTTGGTATGGCAATGCCGTAAATGGTATTGTAGAGAAGGAAATGACATTTTAAAGGCAAACATGTAACTTATTGTCGTCATATGCATTTGTAAGATAGTTGGTGGTTAATGTAAACTCCGTTATGTATTTGTGTTGTAGAGTGAAACATAAGGAAGGAGCGGAACTATTGTATGCACATTTAAGATTGTATATTCATATTGAGAATACAAGGTATGTAAGGTTACTCTTTCCGTACCCTCCTGCAGTATATAGTGTACACCTTCTTATTGTACTTATTCATTTCCGAAATGTCCTAAGGCATCTCATTTCATGTTATCATCTATTATTAATCATATATACCTTATTCTTGATCTATTGTCATTCATGTATCACATAATTATGGACATGATTCCAAGTTCCAATAATGTTATGTCCCAAAGCTTCAAACAATGTTACAATTCCAAAAGTATCAATCTCATGAACGTAAAGGCATAAAGTAAAGCATCTATGTGTTTCCAATAATGATATAATCATTAAATGAACTTTCCCAAGATTAAAGAAGTAATGTTGTGGAGAGAAGTGATGTGTTCTTGGGTGGTATCCCATGGGGTTAAAATACCTCGCATGGGTCGATCCCAATATCTACTGGTGGTATCCCATGGGGTTAAAGTACCTTGATCCCGCTTCTACGGGTGGTATTCCAGGGGTAAAGGAAAAGCCTAGCATGGGTCGATCCCGAAAACTATTGATTACCTACTGATCAGCTTGGGGCCCGGGCATTATAAGAATGGAAGGATGAGTAGTGAATGAAGAAGTGAGTGATGGAAGAACAACCGAGCGTAAGAGTAAAAGAAGTAATCCTTCTAATGTACATATTTCCATACATATAGAGTGATGACTTATCCATATTGATTCTTGAATTATATTTGATTTCATTGAAGTGTGATGTATCATATAGCTTCTTATGGCCTTACATACTCAGTACATTCTTCGTACTGACCCCTTTGGAAAAATTTACCTTACTTGCTGCAGGCACAGGTACTAGTAGACCTCCACATTAGGTTGCGGATCTTTTGCCGATCTTTGGTGAGCTCCAGCTGGTTCGGGGCTTTTCGGGTCTCTTGTGTACTTTTGTTTTGGTACTGTAATGTTGTGTAAAGCGGGGACTTATCCCGAACTTAAGATGTTTATGTGTGTACTCTTGTTAGAGGCTTTTGTAGACCAATGTGGGTATGTTAATGAAGAAATGTATGTCCTCCTTGACTTGATGGCCTCGACGGCCAAGTTTCACATATGTATATATATATATATACCTCATGTTCCATAATTTTCGTTATTGGCCTTTTATGCTCTTACGTGATAGTGGTGTTTCCTATGGCATGCATATGAATGAACATAGGCAAAGCTTGATTCTCTTGGGTCTTGTCGGCTACGGGTGCCAATCATGCCTCAATGGGATTTGGGGCGTGACATAGCATTTGGGTCATAGCAGATTGATTGACTAAGTTAGATTATTTCCTACCGATTTAGTCTTCCTATAGTACTGAGAGTTTGGCTCAGATCTATGTTCGAGAGGTGGCTCATCATCATGGGGTGCCTGTGTCTATTATTTTTTATAGAGCTTCCCAGTTCGCCTCTAGATTTTGGAGAGCTTTTCAGAAGGAGTTGGGTACCCAGGTCGACCTGAGCGTAGCTTTTCATCCCCAGACTGATGGTTAGTCAGAACGGACTATTCAGGTTTTAGAGGATATGCTCTAAGCTTATGTAATGGACTTTGGAAGCCAGTGGGAATAGTTTTTAGCCTTAGAAAAGTTTGCCTACGATAATAGATACCATTTGAGTATTCAAATGGCACCATTTGAGACATTGAATTGGTAGGTGGTTTCGATCTCCAGTTGGTTGGTTTGAGACTTCATAGGTTACGACACAAGGTACTAATTTGCTTCGAGATTCACTGGATAGAGTTTGGGTTATTCAGGATAGGCTATGGGTAGCTCAGAGTAGGCAAAAGAGTTATGGACCGTAGGCTTTGCTCTTTCCGATTTGGAGTTAGTGATCGGGTTTTCCTTTGAGTGTTACCATGAAGGGCGTTATGAGGTTCAGGAAGAGAGGAAAGTTCAACCCCAAATATATCGAGCCATTTGAGATTCTTTGAAGAGTTGGGGAGGTAGATATTGAGTTAGCCTTGCCCTAGCCTGTAACACCCCATACCTTCCTAACCCTATGTGACGACATTGAACACTGTATACTTAGGTGTCGAGATCTCTAAGTATGCATTTGGGTGATGTTAATGTGGAGGAAATTGAAAGTTGGCTTCATACATGTGATTAGCCCTTCATAAGAGTTGTTTTGTGAGTTTTATGGCGTAGTTGTGGGCCTCAAAATAAGGATAAGAGTACCTCTAAACAAAGTATATTAAGTGTAAGAAGTGAGCTAAAGAATAGGACTTGAAGTATCTAACCAAACCCGCGAAGAGAAGTCGAAAAATAGAATTTTCGAAAAAACTAAGTAAGGGGAGCGTTTGGGACCATACCACGCCGCTCTGGGCTAAAATTTTTAGCCCAGAGGCAGTAGGTTGGCGTGCCCAGGGGCGTGCCACCTTGGGTTTTCCACTTTTTCGAAAGTTGGAAATTTCTAAGTCCCAAGGGTATCCGGGGTCGTACCGAGCCAATTTTTGCTAAGTTTCTTCGACAAAAAAGAGTATATACATGAAATTAATGACATATTACATTGGTATGATAAAATTACTCGAGAACGAATTTGGGGCCAAAATGACGATTTTACCCTTATAGTCAAAATAAGCCAAATGTGGCTAGAATCACTTGGTTTTTGGATTGAGGCTACGGATATGAATAGCATGAGTGGGAATATTATTGTAATACATATGAGACGAGTAGACATGTGTGGGTTATAAATGTGAAAGATAAATGTCCATTTTGACGTGATGGCTCCAACGGCCAAGTTTCTAAATATGTATATAGCACATGTTACCATGATTCATGTTTTCCGCATAGTTGCATAAGGTTTAAGAAGGTTCACACGAGGACATGCATACAAACGTACATGAGCAAAGGTTGGTTCTCTCGGGCCATATCGGCTTCGGGTGCCAATCACGCCTCAATGGGGTTTGGGGCGTGACACAGTCCTTTTAAATATTCACCCAATTTTTCATGTATCGATGCTTTGATGCTATATCTTGGATAAGTCTCACGTACTCTAGTGGGACTCGGTTCAGTTGAATGATAGGTTGACTTTTATAGAGAAGCCAGTCTCTGTTCTAGCTAGAAATGTCAGACGGTTGCATTCATGAGAGATTCATGTGGTTAAGTTTTAGTGGAGACACCATTCAGTCAAAGAGGCTACCTAGAAGACCAAGCATGATATGCGGACTCAATATCCTCACCTCTTTGAGCCTTCAAGTACTTCTTAACTCTTTCGTTTCTGGGACAAAAAGTCCTTTAAGTAGTGGATGTTGTAGTGACCCTTTAGCAGTAGATATAATGGTATTTTTATGGTATTTACAGGTTAAATAGGTTTGGAGAAGGGAAGTGTTGAATATGGGATAAAAAGGGCACGAAATGATCAGTATCATGATAGTGGGACCCAACCATGATCGTACCAGGGCTTTTGTGGTATGATTCAAAGGAAGGGTTCTCAAGAGTCAATTAGATGGAGCTTCCCATGACCGTGTTTTGATTGTACGATCGTACCTTGAGGTCATGGAAAGGAGGCTTAGATGTGGAGTTTGCAAAAGCTGAAGTGAGGAATGATCAGACGAACACTTGGCATGATCGTGCCTAGGAATGACGAGATCGTACATTGATCCAAACCATCCAATACCTGAAAAGATCACAAGTCCAGTACAACCCACGAGCACCAAAGGACGATCATGGTATCTAACCATGATTATCGTACCTTCCACTCGTCTGACAGGACCAATTCAGATTTCCTGTTTTGTTTAGGATAGGTTTTGTTTTGTATATAAATATTCTTATTTGTTTTATTGTATGAGGTTTACGTTCTATTACATTCTTGTAAGGTTCTAAGGAATTCTTTAGGCTTTGGAATTCCACAAACATTGATATTAGGGTTTTGATTAAAAGTGAGATTTTGGAGTTTTTCTTATTGTTCTTGTGAGTCATAATTATGCTTTCTTCTATGAATCCTTCTTGTGTGCTTACAATTATAATTAGCTAATCACCACAACTAGGGTTGTGGGAACCATGAAGGATTAACAACATAGGGTTCATGGTACGGAGTAATCTTCATTCGGTGTTCACATGTATGATTGTTTTCTTGGGTTTGAATGATTTTTTATGGTACGCAATGTTAGAAATCGCCTAACCTTTATTCTGGATGAAAGGATGAATACGAATGGAAAGAAGGGAACAAACAACAGACACTTGGAGCTATCAACCTCCACTTAATAGCTTGAGCCAATAATTCGGGATAGCTATCTGGGATCCAACTTACTTGAGGATACTACATAGACAAGAGCATAAAGCTGTTCTAAGTATACATAACCTATCAATTCTGCATTTTGAACACAGAGAAGAGCTACGAAGTACGAAGAACCTATGGAGTTATAAAGTTATTGGGGAACACAGTCCTAGTGCTTTTCTCATATTGATTATAAATCCAACAAATCAATAATTGTTACTACAAAATTATTTATTTACAAATCCCCCTCTTTTACTGGAAATTGTTATTGATTGCCTCGAAATACATCTTGATTGATATTTTGATATATTCTCTGTGGGATTGACCCCAACCTCATTGGGTTCTATATTTGATCAACAACCACTTCATGCTTTGTTTAGAGCTGTAATTTGGGTAACATAAGTCATTTTCTGCTATTTTATGCTTTTTCCACATTTATAGCATTCCTATAGCTACCCCAAGTCATTTATGACTTACTGGGACTGACAGTTTAGTTTCTGAGAAGTCCGTTTGGTTTTTATACTAGTTTCTCTATTTTGGAGCTTATAAAGTTGAGAAAATGGTCTCCGACCAAAACTTTAGGTAAACGGCCTCTAATAATAATTCTGATGGTTTCATTAGCTCAAGAATGTCTATTTTAGTCTAGGAGGACCCTTGGTCCAGGTCTTGAGGATTCTGGGCTCATTGTAGGCTATTGGGGGGATTTTGGTAAAAACAAAACCTTGGGTGTGGAACTCACTTTTTTTCGAAACGACCTATGTTGGAAATTTTAATGGTCTTATTGAGCCTGGAATGCTTAATTTGATAGGATAGAATATTTCATTCATATACACAAGGTTCCAAACGAATCTCAAACACCCAATCAGAGTCTATTTAGACTTAAAAAATTTACAGTGCCAAGGTTGTTGCTGTAACCGCTTAAGCAGCTAGTTGATTGCTTAAGAGATAGCCATTTAAGAGAGTGGACATTGCTTAAGCGGTAGTCGGTCACATCACCGAGGGCCGCTTAAGTGATGAGTGCTTAAGCAGTCATTTGGCCGCTTAAGCGGCCACTGCTGATGTTATATATATGTTTTCCCCTTCATTTTCAGCTCCATTTTCTCTAAGTTTGAGCACTATAGTTGATAGTAGGAGCCTAAAAATTATGGGAATCATAATTGAAGTTGAGGATTGGTCTGGGGATGTTAAGGTGATCATTGTGCCATCCTTTACTCGTAAATTCCCGATCTTATTTAGATTAAATTCTTGATTTTATTCTCAAAATTCTCGTTTCTCTTTGGGACTATTTTAGGGTTGTTGTTAAGCTCGAAATATGCTCAATTTTGGAGAAAGTGATTCTTGAGCTAAGAGGGACCTAGTGACGGATTCAATTCTCAAATTTCATCGATGGGTCGCACAAGTTGATTATTGTAGCCCAATTTCTAATCCGGAGTGGAATTTGTAATATGGGTATCATTATTCTCATCTTGACTGGAATTTGTAATATGGGTATCATTATTCTCATCTTGACGCCTAGATTGTTATTTTTATTGTGTAGTAGCGATCGAAGGCTTTTTGGAAGGGAAAAGCTCTGATATAGTGAATTTTTGAGTGCTTTTAGCAGCGTCCAGGTAGGTTAGACTTACCTTTCTTTAGACTTATGTAACGACATGTTTCATCATTATTAAAATTCACCTTATTATGGGTACGGGCTACGGGAAATTCTAAAAATAGGATCTTGAATTAATATGGGATGGCACACTAAAAATTTTAGAATTTAAAATTTTTGGTGTCGTGCTGACGTCACCCCGCTATAGCGATTAGAAGGCCGCTATAATGGGATGAAGGGACCAAAATCTCAGGTTCAATTTTAAGATTTCCCTTTTCTCCTCTTCAGTTCTAAAAAGGATGAGGTTTGCTCAAAAACCCTTCTAGGGTTACCTCATGGCTGGGGAGCAATAGAGAGGAGGGATTTTGCTTTCATGGGGTTAAACCCATGGTTTTCCCGCTAATTTTACGACGGAATTCACTTTCATGGAGTCAAAAGCTCATATTCATTCCTTCGTAAGTAATTTTGACCTGGGTTAGAAAGCATAAGCATGACATAGATTGACTGAAGATTGCATGCTTAGGCATTCGGGCACGGTGTTTAGATAGATAAAACAGATGAAAACTCGATTAATTGGGTGGGAAATTGTTGATTTTGTGATTGTTGAGGTTGTCCATAAATTAAGGTGTTTACCTTGTTGTTGTTCATCCTAGCATGATTTAAAAATAGTGTTGTATCCGAGAATTATGTTAAGCCTATTAAATGCCTAATTAGAGGTGGTTAGTATTGGTGGATTTTGACGAATATATGGTGGTAACCAGAGGAATGGGAAATTGGTAAAGTATCAATGTTAGGATGAATGATTAGGGTGCATTATGGCACGGGTTATATGTGTAAAATCGTAGGTGATGGTTTAATGTAGTTGATTACATAATTGAAACCCAACTTGAGTTTTATGTGCTTACTAATTGTTCCTTGTATTACTTGATGTAAGGCATGTTTAAAAGAAATAAAGACTTGATTAATATCTGAATTGTTAATAACTATAATGATTTTGTATAAAATTTGGTTAGTTGTACAAGTGTATTGGTGAGAGTGAAGAATTCTTGAGTAAATCGGGTTATTTGTTTATTTGTCATATCCTATGTTATATTAGTCCCTTGAGTGGACTGGGGATTATGTGTTGACCTATTATATTGGATTCTTGAGTGGACCGAGCTTACGTGTTGATTTAATATATTGGTTCCTAGAGTGAAATGGGCTGAATTATCTACTGTTATGTTGGTTCCTTTGAGGAGCCGATTTATATGCTTAGTTGCTAAAGGGGTTTATTATGTAAATCGGGTTGCATGATATTTGACATTATTGTTGTTCTTTGGATCCTTGAATGGTTTGGACTAAGGGTGCAATTGAGACATGGCTGATTTAATTACTGGTGCCATGGTTGTTGACTTGGAGTCTTGTTGGTAGTCATAGTCTTGACTTGACTAGTTATCCTTGTTGACGTGTATTGACTTGAGTTGTTGTCTATGTTAACTCTCACTGGAATAACTCGGTAACAGAATAGGTAAGGGATAAGTGTTATGAATTTAAGGTAAGGCTACCTGGTAGGTGTTTATGGTGGTAACTGTGGCATGCATAGGGTTGATGGTCACTCGAGTTATTGCATTGATATCGGGAAGAAGGGGGTTACTATCTTGTTATATGTTTCGCTTAGACTTAAAGAAATCTAGAGATACTAGGGTGATAATGCATAACCGGGTAAGAGGAGCAAGGTTAAGCATTACGTAAAGGTCTTGAATGATGGGTAGTTGGCAATTAGGGTTGGACATGATAATACGGGAAGTCTTTCTCAATGATAAGGCTAGTAATATCCAAGGGTGTTAAGGAATTGTTTTAATGAAAGATCTCTGTCTAAATGACTCTCAAGTTGTATTCTTCTTTCTGGATATTTATGTGATGTTTATGTGATTTAATTTGGGTAAACCAATGATGTTTACCAGTACGTGTTGTTTGTACTAATACTACTCTCGCTATGCCCTTTTGGGGTATAGTTTGGTTTCAGGATCAGTAGGTGTTATATTTTTAACATGTTAGAACTAGAATGGTTTGCTCATTATATTGTGGTTGTTGACTTGCTATTTCCGGCGTTTAGCCCTCTTGGCCTTAAATCTCGACCTTTGACTTAATAATTGGAACCTTGCGCTTCTTTAAATGAATTTGACATTCTAAAATAGAAAAAGGACTAGATAAACTTGGGTTGAATCAGAATGTTGGATTATTACTACCTGTTGCTCATTTAGTTCCAATTCAAGTCCAGCACCCAACTTACTGTTATTTGCCAATTAATTCTGATTCGAGTCTATCATCTGGTTGTACTGGTTATTATTTATATGTTTTGGTTCGAGTATGGCACTTGGTTTTACTGTTTATTACCTATTAGTTCCGGTTCAAGTCAGGTATTCATTATTATTGATTTAAAAATTGGAAAATTTTGTTTGGCACTGGTATATTTTATAGTTATGGTTGGAGGAAGAATATAGGGTATGTTTATCACACATCTTGGCTCGTCTTTACTTTCCTTGTTGTTATACTTGGACTTATATTAGTAATACTCCTTGTATGCAGCCGCTGGACTTATTGGGGTTTGGTTGGGTTTTATTTTATTATGTGTACCTTCTAGGCTTATAGGGGTCCAGTTAGGTTATAGCTAGGCATTTATTTTCGTTCTTTCTGAGTTATTTTCATTAGATCTCTGCCATTTGCTTATCGTAGCCTATTATCTCCATATCTGACCCTCTTATATTGCCCCTTTGTATAGATTTGCACCTTATTATGCTTTTACTTTGGCTAAGCTCAGTCGGCCTATGATGCCTACTGGTACCCCGTGTTGTGGTACGCATATAACACTTCTGCATTTTTTTCCCTGATGCACGTCATTGTACGAGTCATCATCATTGACAATGCACTCGAGATGAACTGTTGATCGGGGATTTGGGTGAGCTTTCAGTATACAGAGTTGATTCTTCTCCTTCTACTTTAGTACTAGTCTTATTTTGTATATCTGGAGACTACTTGTATATTTTGGCATTTGCCTAGTGCTCTTTGTATATACTAGCTCTTGTACTAACCTTACCAGGTCTTGGGGGATTTATTTTTGAGTATTTTGTCCTTTCCCCTCTTTCTGTATGGCATTCATATATATATATATACACAAGTATATATTCCCTTTTTAGTCGCTTTATATTACGATTTAATCCTTACTTCTCTATCTTCTGCCTATTAGCCCGTTACTCGCCGTTTTGGGCTATGGTTTGGCTTACCTACATATCGGTTAAAGTATGTGCCATCAAGACCTGAGTTCTTGGGTCGTGACAATCTATCACATGATGGGTGTAACGCGCATGGTATAAGATAATAATTATGCATTTATTACTAGTTTAGTAAAAACAAGCATCCAATATGAGAAATAAAAAGAAATTGTTTGTATTATGCCCCCAACCGGTGGCAACCCAAATCCAAAAATCTATAATAAATTAGGGGTAGGGGAGGTAGGCTGACATGCAAATGAGGATCTAGCTGGAGGTCCCATCATCTTTGTGGCTCGAGGAGCCAGAAACCTCTCCTTCCAGGTTACTCGGGAAGGAGAACTCTTGCTCATCCTCTCTCTCTAGCTTGAGAAGTGGCTTATCAGATATGGCTCACTTAAACAGGACCTTAACGGTCTTTCATATTTGGGCCAACATGTGATCCCGGGAGTGCCTTTTCTTCTTCTCTTCATCCAATCCCTCGGGAGCTCCACATAGTCCTGAGCACTGATGGGTGGGGCTATGTAAATGGAAGGGGTTAAACCCTGGGAAGGCATATAAGCATGCTCTATAAAGATCCTCATGGTAGCCAGGTCCTGCTCTAGGCACCCGTAGGAAATTGGGGGCTGGATAAGAGGGCATCCTTATCATCATCGTCCTCATATGCTGCTCTGCTGCTCTCCACATTGGTGGGAATCTTTCTCTTATTCTTATTTTGGGATGATGAACCTTTAACCTTCAGGGGGTAGAAGGGTAGGTCCCTCTCCAGGTCCCTGTCAGCATCCTTCTTAGGCACCCTTGCACATTTGCATAGCTCAGAAATTAGACTAGAAAGGTAAGGAGCTTTTTTTTTTCCCCCGATAGAAGTCCTTCCACTCCGACATGATCTATTCCCCCATATTCAGCTGAATCCCCCGCATAATGCAAGCCATCACCAGAGCTCGAGGGTAATCACATCAGAATTATTACCCGATGGATGAATCCTCTAGCTTACCAGGTTCAGCCATCTCCGAGTATCTGCAGTGAAGTGTGTGCTCCTGATTCCCATGGGACTGGTCTACTAGACTCTGTCCTGGTCAGCCTAAGCAATTAGTGTATCTCTCAGCCAACACATATCCATCTTTTAGGCCTTGGCCTCATACTTAGTGTTGGGGATATCAGAAACCCACAGGACCTTATTGATCGAGTCGCATCCATGAGGGCATATACTCTCCAAATATAGATAGTGGGGTACGGGTCATCCTAGAGCATGGTCGAAAGGATAGCATAAAACTCCCTGACCCAGCCCAAGACCCATCTCGAGGAGCCTCCACCAATGGCATCCAACCAAATTCCTAGATCCGATTGTAGAACTTTGGTGTCGCATCCGCCATACCTCTCATTAGTAAGCATGTCAACGGACCGGGTCTGACCCATTCTTATTCGGTTCCGGTATTGGACTAGGACCATTACCGTTAGACCCGTTAAAGATCGGGACTTGACATTTTGGTATCCGGTCCCGGATGTAGAGCATCTTTTTGCATCGGTTGACCTGGTTCTAATTCGATCCTGGTTGACCCGGTTTCGATCCGATCCCGTTTCGGTTAACGGTTAAATTTTTGAATTTTTTTAAAAGAATAACCGTTGGCAGCAGTTGGGGGGCCCACCAACGGCTATTTTGCCTATCTACCCTACCAAAATACACACACACCCTCCCAAAACACCCCTCTACCTTCCTTAACCATTTTTCACTATAAATACCCCTATATATCCATTATTTTTCTCACAAATCTTCACATACTCTCTTTATCATTTCCTAAAAATCTCTTTATTATTTTCTTAATATTCTATAATTGTGGTATTAGCTAATTGGAGTTGGAGATTTTTTGGAGATATTTCAAGCTTCAATTATCATCTTTCAACTTCGATTTTTGACATTTGGTATACGTGTGCTTTTATGCAGACGTTCGGTACATTTGTTCCAAGTTTAATCTCTTTATTTGTTTACTTTAATCTATATATTTTTATTTTTAAATATCTATATTTGTTTACTTTCATTATTTTTTTGTTATAAATAATAATATTTATATTGTTTCTTTTTAATATTTTAGTTATATTTAAATTTAATTATGGATGATGGTAAAAATAGTAGTGGTAAAACATCGATGCTTTGTAAGATTTTTCGTAAGCGAAAAAAAAATAGTGCTACTACTTCATGACCTTCTAGATTTTTAAATGATGTTAATGAAACATATTTAGCACAACCAAATGGTTATGATATTCACCCTGGTGCACAATTAGACCATGAGACCCTAAGTAGACGCTGTGATATTTGATGAAGAATTACCAGAAGAAGATGATATAGAAGAACAAGAGTTAGGTGATACCCCCTACCCCTACTAGTCTGGTTACGAAATTATCGGAACAAGATAATGAAGTTTTACCTGAATTTACTGGGGCCAAAGGGACCGAACGTCCTAAAAGGTCTATAGGTTGGAAATTTGTGGTGCATGATAGGGTAAAAAATACCTCTACTTTCAATAGTTGCCATAAAATTATGAAACATTTGACCGGGGGAAACAATGGCGGGACGGGATTGCTAAGTAAGCATTTGAGAAAATGTAGTAAATAATTTATTCATCTAGAACAGGAGCTTAAGACCAAAAAAAAATGGTACACCATTTTGGGAAGAATCTGTAGGAGGTAATATGGTTCAAACTCATTTAAACATGTCTAACCAGGTCGGCCCATGCTCATCATCGACATATAGTGAAAATGTAGACAGAGAAGAATTAGAAAAAATGGTTGTTGTGATGGGTTTGTCTTTTTTTTTTTCTTCACACCCCGGTTTTATTCACTATATTCAATGAGTTTACAACCCCTCTTTTAAAGGTTTTTCACCAAAGACAAGCAAAAGTGATATTTTTAAATATCAAGTTGAACATTGTCATTTTCTTCGTTGCTTATTTAAAAATTTGATGGTAAAATATCTATTACATCTGATATGGGTCGTAGTATATTACGCAATGATTATTTTACTATTACGGCTCATTGGATTGATCACCATTGCAACATGCAAAAAAGAATTATTTGTTATAAATATATTGACTATGTGATTATCGTGAACCTATAAAGTTAGTTTATAATGCTCAAAAAATGAATCCTGATTTAAGACTATGTGATAATGATTGGGCTGAAATAAAAGAACTTTGTAAATTTTTTAAAATGTTTTATCAAGCTACACATACTGTATCTGCTATATATACTCCAACCTTTTCTTCTTTTTTAGTAAATATTACTGTTGTTTCTAAAGTACTTACTGAATATCAAAAAATTTCTTTGTTCAATGAGTCTATTTTATCTATGATGGAAAAATTTAAAAATTATTTTTTTTCCTATTCCGCAAATTTATTTACCAGAGCTTTATTCAACCCATTTTACAAAGAAATTGGTGTAATGATGATGGTTCAAAAAATTTATTGAAATTTAGAAATTGGACCTAATGAAGAGCCATTGGTTGAAACTTGTTGTACTAACATAGTTCCTAACGCTTGGAGCTTGTATAACATTTATCAAGTTATGGAACAAAATATTTCATCCCCGGACCTTCTTCATCTAGGCCTAGATATGATGATTTAGATGATGAAATGGGTGAAGAACTTGGTCTTCAAAGTTCTAGCAGTAATGATTTTGATTCATATCTTTCTCAGGATCGGAATAATATTAGAGATGTGAATGGACAACAACAACAACTTTTAGCGTAGTGAAAAATTCGTGTCAGACAATTTCCAAGGCTTTCAAAGGTGGTTCGAGATGTGCTAGCAAGTCAGGCCTCTTCAGTTGCTTCGGAGTAATCTTTTAGCTCGGGAAGATTTATTATTGGAGATCATCGATATTTAATAGCAAAAGATAGTTTGGAGATTTCAATTTTATTTAGAGATTGGATCAATGCCGAACGAAGAAATTTTGGGCTCCCAAAATTACTGGCCCAAATCGAAGATGAAATAGATGAAGTATTTAGGGAAGACAGTGATGATGGAATAGAAGCTATGGATGAACAAGGACGAAGACTGAAGACCGATTCCAAAAAATATGTCCGCCGACGAAATAGCTAAATTACAACTAGAATATTTTGGACGTTATAGATATTAGTAAGATATTAGAGATCTAATTCAAGTAGAACACTTCCTAGAAGGTGGCTGCATAGATTAGATTCTCTTCTAACATTTGTAATACATGTACAATGTACAAAATTTGAATAAATATATAAGCTACTTGCCTTAGTTGTATTTTAAATTTGTCTTTTATTTAATGCAATTAATTTTATAAATTACTTAGTTAAAAATTTTGTGAAAACTATAAATTTAATGAAAGTTAAAAGTTTTGAAAAAAAGTTTGAAAAAACTGTTTTTATAAAAAAATTTAAAAAAAATTATAAGTTATTATAATAAATATAATTTTTTAAAAAACAGTTGTCCTGGTGGACCGGTCCGATCCGACCTGGTTCCACACCAGTTACCAATGGACCAGGTTGGAACCTCTAAAAAAATTGATAGACCCAGTTTGGGTGAGGGTTCCGATTTGGGGAGGACTAAAATGGACTTTGTTCCGGTAAAACCCGGTCCATTGCCAGGCTTACTCATTAGGAAGCCCCTCTCATAGTAGAATCCCATCCTCCAGTAGTCCTAGAATCGATCCTGACAGTTCTAGTTAGGGAATCTTTGGAAAAGAGGAGCGTAATCTTGATCGTCAGTCATGAAGTTAGTAATTCTGCAAAAATCATGTGAAAAGTAAGTTAGAATCTATAGAGGTATTCAAATAGTTGCAAGTTTTAGAAAAAGCTAAGTCTAACAATTTCAGGGAGGCTACTGTCTGCCTCCCGCTATAGAAAAAGTCATCCCGCTACCACATGACCGCTATAGCGGGGATATTCCTATTATAGCGGGGTTTCCATATTGGGATGAGGCCACTATAGCGGCCTTCATCTTCCCCGAACTCAAACCGATGTATCAATGGCGCCTTTTGTGAAAATCATCCGTTTTTTACCTAAGCACATATCAGGATTGGGGAAGTGTCATGAGACTATTATATACTAAAATACGAGTGTTTGAACCCCTATACAAACCCCAATTGTCAAGAAAATTTCAAAACAAAAACCTTCACATTCTACCCTTATTCAAGACCCAAATTGGTCATGAACTTCGTAAAGCTCATGCTTAGAATGCCATAAGGGCATTGTAAACATAAGAAAAGCAACCATGCTTCAGAAACTCATTTGAATTCAAGCAAAATATCAATTTCAAAAACCAACCCCAAACCCATATGTTTTCTATGATTTCAAATGCAAAAATGACTATGTTGTGAGTAAAAGAGTAAAGAGGCGAAGTTAGAATGAAATTTACCTTGATTATGATGTTTAGAGTAAGTTGATCAGAGAGGGGAGGGGAGTTTTTGAGTTTGGAATTGAGTAATGGGCGTGAAACTTATTTCTCAGCTCTTTAAATTGTTTCATCCCGCTATAGTAGCCTACAGCCTGCTATAGTGGTGTCACTATAGCGAGATCCTGCTATAGTGGGACCCAATTTATTTTGGGGGAAGAAAATTTATATTCTTCGAGTAATTATGATTTCTAGGTGTATTGGTTATCTTAGACACTCATAAAATTTATCAAAAATGATCTCATGTAAGTCTCGGGTGTGATAAATTAAGTAAGTTCCATATTTTGATAAGTGTAGTTTAATCCAAGCGAACTCCTTTGTAAATTTCGATAAATGAAGTTTTGAGGTAAGAAAATCAATGCGTGAGTGATAATGACCCGGGTGTATTTCCATCCAGTTCTTTTCCTACCATGATCATTCAGGGATAAATGATGGGTAAATTGGTATCTGCTGTAATGACTCATTTCGTCGTTACTAAAATCACCACATCCGTAAGGGCTCGGGGTATAGGAATTTCGTTAATACCTTTGAAATAGGTGCATAAAAGGCTTAGTTAAATAAATTTAAGTTAGAAATTTCAGGGTGGACTAACGTCATCCCGCAATACCAGCGTCGTGGTAGCAGTCTGCAGGCCAATATAGCGGGACGCCAAAAATAGAAACACTCCATCCGAGTTTTTAATTACTCTTCTCCTTTCAATTGCAAAATAGAATAAGGCATCATTCCAAAAAACCCTTTGGGTTTCCTCAAATCTCTAGAGTAATAGAGAGGACGGGGCACGGTCGAATGCGGTAAAACCCAATGTTTCCTTGTGGATTTCACAACGAAAATTGCTAGAATGGATCTAGAAGTTCAAGTTTATGTTTCTATTATCAGCTGCTTGGTGCACAGGTAGGCTAGTTCTAATTAAGTAGCAAAGACCCATATTAGAACACATATTCATAATATAGATTTATGGGAGATTCCATGTGTAGGCCTGCGGTCAAGGTGTTTGGATGGATAAAACCGGTAGATTAGGGTTATGTGAATAAGATGGATATTCTAGAATGATTTTTACTCGGTTAACATGTTATTGATGTTGCTCTATCATTCCTTGTGCATAATTACTAGGTTAATGAGTGGAAACATTTGGTTATGGTAATATAGTGTGGTTACATTTATAGTTGTCAGTATGTTGGATATGAATGTCTCATTCCTAGTTCGATGGATTGATTGTGTGATTGGGAAAAGAATTAGAAATAAGATGGAAGTTCGGGAGTAATGAAGTGTAGATTAGAATGGTTGTGTGGTATTCTAGATATTGGTGGTCTGAGGTTAATTATAAGGCAATGTGTGTGATACTTATTCTATGTGTTATTCGTCCTCAAATATTATTATTGGTGAAAAAGGGTAGGTGATGGTTGAATTATAGTTGAAGACTCAATTTAGTTTATGTGTGCATGTTAACTGCCTCTTTGTCTACTTGTTGTAATACATTATGCATATATTAACTTGTTAGTTAGTATTACAAGTTGTTTAATCACCTAAAATGAGATTGTGTAAAAGGACTTGTTTGAAATGCTATATCATATTGCAATTATATATATTTTGACATGGATTTATATTGTGAGATGACCTAGTAAAGGTCATCATCATGGGATTGGAGGAATTCAGGGAGTATAAGGGTGGGGAAGTTGGAGTAAGGGTGGTTTAACACTTGGTTTGGTATAAGGGTAGCACATACTAGATGTCAAGATTATTTGGTACATGGCCTGAGTTCATCCCTTGCAGGTCATGGCTAGTGGGTATTCATAAGACCCATAGCATGTGTGTACACGGTATTGGTGCATGTGACAGTTCCATAAGTGAATCGAGTTATATTGTAGTTCTTATTTTAGGTTCCATGAGTGAACCGATATATAATGTTGTTACTATTTGGGATCCATGAATGGTTCGGGCTATTGATATACTTGGATTGAGTAATTATTTGTTGAAGTTCCATGAAAAGGTAATTGGGGTAAAGTTGAGCTAATTGTTATGAGTCATATTATTGATCTGGTTGAGTAATTGTATTTATTTTAGACTTTCCTATTGTACTTGACTTGATTGTGTTAAGGTAGTTGTGGTTGGTACTATACGCATGAGGTGTTGTTTTATTCCTAATTGATTGTTAATATGTGTGTGAAAGTTAATGTGAGCGTTGTCCCTAATTGGTGGGTATTCCCAATGGTATGATCATGAATAAGTTTGGAGTGACTAGTTATTAAATGGCTTAGGGGTTCGTAAGGACTATGTGTTTGGGTTCATAAATTGAGTGGATGATAATGTGTAGTTAGAAGCGATATAAAGTGTTGAGAATTGGTGAACTAGAGTTGAATATTGGTTAGTGATTGACTTGTGGATTAGTGTGAACCGATACGAGATAAGGGTCCAATGAAGAGAGTATAAAATTAGGAAGGTGGTGGATGAAAGTATAAGAGTTCAGTTTGGCTTACTTTATTAATTAAGTGCATGTTTATTTTGGATATTTATGTTGTGTTTATGTTATTTAACTTAGGTCGGCCGATGATGCTTACCAGTACGTGTGGTTGTACTGATGCAACTTTTACTATACCCTTTTGGGGGTATAGCTTGTTGCAGGATCAGTTTAGGTTTCGTCGCTTGATAAGGATAGAGATGTCTAGCAGTGTCCATCTTCTCATTCATATGGTGAAAGTTGAGTCTTGTCTATTGTTCTCATTTTGTAGTAGCTCTTATACCTGTCTAGACTAGATCTTTGGGGTAGAGTATTTTCCTTATGTATTCTGAATAATTGTAACAAGTTTTGTAATAATTGAAAGGTTTAATGATTTTCTTTTATGACTTCCACATATGTCTCATTGGGTGGTAAGGATTCTCCTAACTAGGTGAATTAGAGTAGGTTCCCTCACAATCCGGTTAGTTGGATAGTGACACCTATCCATGCTTTTGATTTCTGTAAATCATATGCATCTAATAGCAAAATCCCCCACTGGTCTTACATTTTTCATCCCCTTTTCTAGGGTAGCATTAACCATCTTCCTTTCTCAAATTTAAAGGATGCCTCAATTTGAAAATGTACCACTAACACCAATCAAGGAAATATTATTGACTTGTAGTAGCGTTGAAAATGAAAAGTTGGTTCTGTCAATCAAGAGATATGAGAGAATGCTAACTCCTCAAAATCAGGTTGATCAATGTTTAAGTTCTATTCACCTTACTCTTTCACCGAAATCTTTCATACATGAACCGCTTACTTTTAACTCAAACAATACAATTAACCAGAAATTGTCATCTCTACAAAATGTGTTCTATGGCCCATGTCAAAGTACAAGAGACGTAAATTTTGTTACGAGAGCTCAAATTTATCGGCATGTCCAAAATAAACTTCTATGGACTTGCCTTGTGCGTGTATCACATAATAATTTTTACATATTTGAAAATGTTAATTTTAATTTTAATGAGCTTTAAATATTTTGTTTTATGATAGATGTCTTTTCTACAACAAAACACGATTTTTTAGATTTAAGTAATTAGTGCACGTGTTATGGATGTATTTTGAAGTCTTCGAGTTAAAAAATTTATTATTCATGAAGAATCATAATCATTCTTCTATTTTAACCCTCTCTCTAATCAAATGTTACGTAATTGCCCAATACTTTTGTCATATAAACCCATCCATGCTTTCGATTTCTATAAATCATTACATCCAATAGTAAAATTCCCGACTCATCTTACCTTTTTCAACCCCTTCTCTAGTGTGGCATTACCTATTTTACTTTCTCAAATTGAAGGGATGCCTCAATTTGGAAATGTACCACTAACACCAATGAAGGAAATGTTATTGGCTTGTAGTCGCATTGAAAATGAAGAGTTGGTTCTATGGTCCCTAGCCAATTAAAGGAGCTACACTACCATCATCAAGCCTCTACCCAAAAGGGGTGACTAATCCTGGGATAAACAATATAACTCGCTGAGAAGATAAAGGAATCAGGAACGTACCTCCAATCTCAGGTACCAGTCCACAACCAACCTGCCACGAACTAACCATAACAATTAATAATATAATGTGCTAGTCCAGGCAAACAGGTACCTAACCATACCCTCATAAGCCCGGAAGGTTCACGAAAACACTCAGTTAACAGCAACCATAACCTGTACCTATACAGCCCTCCATAAGATCGATAGATACAGGCGCCAAACAGCTATACTGATGATAGGCAATGCACCTGAATGGATGAATACAACATAAACCGAAATGCAATAACCATATCGGGGACACCAAACTCGAACCGGTTACACAATCTCAAACCAAACAGCTCGCCTAGCTCGTAAAAGTAGGACTTAAAGCGACCAAGCTTCTTCGGCAAGATAGCTCTTAGACGAAGGGGCCCCCTAGGGGATTCGGGAAATCCATATATACTGCCTGGTCCCGATCCAGGACTTCCAATAGCCATCATAATCCATCTACTCCATCCAGTACCAGAGAGAGATATATGTATAATCAGTGCGCGGACTCGAACCGCGAATAAAAGGATATAAATTAATAAATCCATTGCCCAAATCATGCTCGGGACTAAATCATCATAATCATGTACAAACGGTCAGAATGTCCCTCGATCGAAGTAAATAGTAGTGGTAAAATGAGTGGATAAATAATGGACCGAAATCATCCTCGGTCGAAGTTCCAAAACATCATTTTTAGTTCCAAAAGCTCATAATCCAGTAAATAAGGTGGTATAATTCCCGTTATAAAACAATCCATATTTAAAGTGAAAAGTATGAATAAATCCTTTTTTGGAAAGAGTAGTAAAATCAAGGTTTTGGTTGGAATCATACCACTAAGTGAGCATGAATGTGCCTAAAAGTATGCATGCCATCACCAGTATCCAAACAGTACCACTATCGGTGCCTAAGCATCTCTAATCTAGAATCATGTCCCCTTTAAGGATAAAATACTAACCTGGAGTCCAACTGGAATCGTAACCACGGCCTCGGGCCCAATAATACATAATCGATGAAATAACGTCTCATGACTCGGGAAACTACGGTAAATGAGGGCGTAAGGTCACTAAAGGATTAAATCAGGGAAAATACAACCCAATACACTAAGCCGAATGGTAAACCTTATACTAAAGAATCTTTAATCATCAACTGTGATTATCATGCTTATAATCAAGGGTAATAGGATTCTATGGCCTTAACAAGCAACCTATGCTAAGGTTCGGTTCATAATTACACCTCAGATTCCCTAAATAGGCTAAGTCATGATTTACTAGTCATAATCATATCCTATAATCCCTACCTAGTATGCAATCTACACTATACACAATCTCATAGAGGAAAGTATACTGAAGCATACCTCGATGCCGAACTGCAATACTTGAATCATCCACAATTCTTCCGTCCTTGCTCCATGATCCTGAATCAATATCACACTATTAAAATAGTAACCTACACGTCATTATGAGTAAAACGATACCCATATTGTAATATAAAACTTCGAGCCCAAAATTGGGTCAATAATGGGCCCATGGGGCCCGCTAATGGAATCCCAAAATTGAATCAGTCACGAGGTCCCTAGAAGGAAAAGGAATGTATGCTCAAAAGTTGAGCACAAATGGGACAAAACTCGGGGCCCAAATCAGTCCCCAAAGATTAGGATTTCAAAGACCTAATTTCTAAGAATTTACAATGAAATGGGACGGAGTTCAATGGGTAAAATGATGAATAATGACCAAGGAGTGATGAGCTAACTTACCTTAGCTGCAATGGGTGAATCCCCACTCTTTCTCACTCCTCATGCTCTTAACAATGGGGGAAAGGGGTTGAGAAAATGAGAGAGAATAGGGTGAAGAAGGGAATTTATCAGCCCTCAAGTGCCGCTAAAGAAGACACCTGGCCGCTTAAGCGGGTGAAGAAGGGGATTTATCAGCCCTCAAGTGCCGCTAAAGAAGACACCTGGCCGCTTAAGCGGCTACTGCTAAAGCGGACTTTGACCGCTTAAGCGATCACCAAAAAAAAGGCTAAGGCCGCTAAAGCGGCACCCCATCGCTTAAGCGGACAAGGGAGCACTTAAGCGGTCCTCGCCAAAATGGCCAAGACCGCTAAAGTGGCTCCTTGACCGCTTTAGCGGTCACACCAGATATCAGCTACCAGATTTTAGCTAAGTCTAAAATAGACTCCGATCGAGTGCTCGAAATTAGTTCGAAACCCCGTACGCACAAACAAACTATGCTACCATACCAAATTTGACATTCCAAACTCAACAAAACAATCAAAATTTCCATCTGAGGTCGTTTCGATTAAATGTGGGGCCCTCACCTATAGTTTTATTTTTCACCAAATCTACCCAATAGCCCAAAATGAGTCTGGAAGCCTCGGGACCCGGACCAAGGGTCCCCTTGCCTAAAATCAACATTCTAGTGTTGATGGTGCTGTCAAAATTTCCATCTGAGATCGTTTATTAGGAGTTTTGGTCCGAGACCAAATCCTAAACAGCAAAAGCTCCAAAATAGGGAAACGAGCCTAAAATGCAAATGAACTATCTGATAACTGAACCGACTACTCATACATGACTTGTACCACTATGGGAAGACTTGAAATGTTGGATATGCATGGAAAATGAGAAAATGACCTAGAGGGTCATTACAATATCCACTACTAAAAGGACTTTCGTCCGCGAAAGTCAATGGATAGAAAGAGCCCAAAAGCTCGAAGGGATGAGTATTGGGCCGCATACTCGGAGCATGGATCTCCAGATAACTTCGAAGAAGAGACAATGCTCCCCAAGGATTTCAGTAAAGGTATCCCCTTTCCCCTCAGATCTTTACTTTACTTTTCCAAAAAGCCTCAAACCCAAACTTAGCGACTCACTGGCCTCCAACTGGACTGAATACGACTGAAGCATATCAACCCAAACCACAACATACGGACAACACGCTGATACAAGTGCAATCAAGTAGAAACTCATCTAGGCTAAAGGCAATCCAAGGCCAGAATCATGCTACAACTCCAACATCCAAACTTAACCTTCTTTAGCCTTTTTGAACCTGCTATCTATTTCGAATCAAGTAAAATGTCATATGAATCCTGTACTTGCAATCACAACACACAGTCCTCAAAAGGTTGAAGCTGCCTTACCAAAAATCCATGATGGAAAGCGCAAGAATAAGCCCATAAGGTGCTACCAGAACACACAAATAGGGGTGACCAAGGTTTGCACACTTAGGCCAAAGCTTACAACTGGTCTGGATGACCCTCGAAATTGACGGTCAGAAGTTAGAAGCACCAATCTTATAAAACTGAACGATCGGCTCTAGGATATTCCACCAACTATGGATAAAGCCATGCTAAGCCCATCTTATGCACACTTGTCCCGCTGAGAAGATAATCCATTATTCTGACCGAAATAGAGAACCGAGGTCAGAAGCAGAAGAAACCAATACCATGTACTGATGGACCACCTTTCGAGCATCTATCAAGTACGGTCTATCCAAACAGAAGGAAACTGAACCAGTATGCAAGGAGTAGGCTTAGCTAGCCTAAATGAATGCCCAACCGAGGCAAATTTGGAAATGGGGATGCAATAAAGTTATGTAAACCCAAGCTAAAATTCCAACACTGAAGCTGAACTACTCGATCTCAACTATCCAAACTGATCATGTTGATGAGTAGGCATCTACAAACCAAAATCTATCACAACTCCCAAGCCGTCATCCAGAAAGGTCAAAGTCATAACTAGGGCAAACAAGTCCTTACAAAGACCAATTGCCCAAATCAACCTCGCTATCAGAAAATCAAGCACATGCCCAACAATTTTCGCAAGGGCCAAACTAAAATATTGCCAAAGAACATAATCATAATGGATGGAAACCACCAGCTGAAGATGCAAGCAATCAACTCCACAACTGTGGGAGGGCATAATGCAACAAGGCATAACCAAGAATTTGCTAAAACTGCAAGTAGTACTAGTGATAGCCAGAACACGATCAACTCAGAATGTACAACCCAACCACCATTTTGCCAATACCATAGCCAATCTATGGTGGAAAATACCCATAGGCACTTATCATCAAGTAGAAGCAGTCTGGGAAGTCATACAAGGTCGAACAAGTGCCAAAATGAGAATTCTCTGAATTCTCCCAATTATATCAACTTTAACTAGGTTGAACCATAAATCATAGCACAGGAAAAATGGATTATCCAACTCCATACCAAAATCAAGATCAACACACTCACCAGGAGACGAATCCACAATTCAGAAAATAAGTCTCAGACCTCTTAATCTAAGAATTGGGCGATAGAACCGAATCACCAACCCCAACTCAAAATCAACATTAATATCAAGGCCACTACTGGGCGATGAACTATCTAAATCGATAGAGTCAAATCTCAATGTATCATCAACAGAAATGGGCCATGGAAGAAGACTACCAATGCTTGTGTCATAACAAAGACCTGGAAAGTCGAACTTACCTTTATTTCCACAATCCACTATACAACCGACCTTGCTAACAGAAAGGGGAGGATAACCAACCAAAGTGGCCATCTAAGCCAACAGAATCAGAATTGCAAGAAAGGGGAAACACTAGCTAGGTAACGCTAGTCTATCCGTCTATCAAATGGAACTCAGTCAATACCCAGCAATAACAGTAGTAAAAACTACAATAATGAATTCAAAACACGGTGCAGGTGGTACCAAAAAATGAAAATCAACAGAAGTACCACTCTAGGGTCACAACAAAGCCAAAATTCCAAGAAAATGGGACTTTAACCCAAATGTCATACCCCAAGGAAAACACGATACTGATCCACTCTATAGCCACAACAAGGCCAATATGCCAAGGAGAATGGGACTCTAACCCAAACGCTACACCCCTAGAAAAAAATGATATTGATTCACTACTAAAGAATCATCCACGGGGGGGTAGTCATATATGCATAAACCTACACAAAGGCATACATCAATCAGTGTAGAAGTGTCAAGGCATAGAACCACCGATGGGTATAAAACCCCCAACATAATATAAAAATAAATTAAGGGATAAAAAATCAAGGACGCACCTATCGTGATGAAAATCTAAAATCATTAATCTGGTATGCCCGAAGGAGTACAAATTTGAGCATGTTCAAACTCGAACAGAGCGTCTGAATTACCAACTGAGGCACTAAGTGCACTACCTCTAACTAAAGGTACCACAACAATGTGAGACTGATTAGGATGAACTGAATGACTAACAATCCCATGTCGGGGACACTCTCTGAACCAGTGAACGGTCTCTCTATAATCATAACAAACCCCTAAAGCTCTAAACTAGTAAAAAATATAAGTTTTCACCCAGTTGGCTGACCAACTCATGCCTGGGGAACTCTATAGACCAATGACCAAGTTCACCACACTCAAAACACGCCCCTGGGACACTCTAATTGTAACACCTCGTACCCTTTCGACCTTACTTGCCAACTTTGAACCATGTTTACCTTAGTTTTGAAAGCAATAAGTATGTATTTTATATTGGTTTGACAGAATATATGATAGTGTGTTAACATCTGCAAAGAAAAGTCGAAGAAAGGAAGAAAATCAGAATTTTGGCGTGGGGCGCGCCCAGGGGCGTGCCAGGTCGCTTCTGGTCAAAAATTTTATGGCATGGCCAGTAGGGGGCGCGCCAGGAGGTGTGCCAGGCCATTCAGGCTCCCCCTTTTCAGAGCTGAAATTTAGCTAAGTCTCAGGGGCTCCTGGGAGCGTGCCGGGGTGCTTTTTGCCAAATTTCTTCTCCAATTATTAGTCTATAAAGAGGACTCTTGGGTTATGGTATTATTATTCCATCGTAGTAGGACTACTCTTAAGCAATTTTAGCATCTAAGTTGGGGTTAATTAGTCATCATAATTATTTTATCAAATTATGTTAAATTGAGCCATGAGTGGCTAGAATTGCTTATTCTTGGGATTGAGACTACGAACATAAATCTCGTGAGTTGAATATTGTCGTAACATTTATGAAATTATTTAAACAAGAGATTGTTGGGGTATTATGCATTGAATTTGGTGGGCTAAGTTAACATGTGTTAATGGGCTCAATTTAAGGCCCAAAATGGAGTAAAAAAACATGGCCCAAAAGGGCAAATGACCCATTCTTCCATGTTGACCAAGTAACCATGGAATTTAATGCCCAAGAATTGGATAAGGATGACTTGAGGGGTTATATAAAGGCAAAAATCAGAATTTTATTCCAAAAACCACACATGCCTTTCTAGACATTTTCTAAAAGATATTTCTCATATCTTCCAAACCCTAACCCATTTTCTTTGGACAAGATCATCACTTTGCAAGCTTTGTTAAGTGTCTAATCTCATGGTTTAATATATTATATGCATGAGAGATTGTGTAGATCATGATGGTTATGTCTAAAAGTGTTGAGTAGTGCACTTTTGCCTTTTTGCTAAAGATGTGTCATCTATGTGGCTTGAACTTGGAAGGAGACTTGAAGTTTTAATGGAAGTGAATGGTATGGATGACATATCAACATGTATGGTGTGGTTATGTTCCTTAACTTGTTATTTTTCTATGAATCTAACTTGTGGGATTGTTGTTGATATGTTGTTATGAAACGTATTGAGGTGACTTGATGGAATAATTGTGAAGTAGTGTTAACGAGGAAGCGTAAAGTATAAACTTGGTATGAAATTCCAATGTGTGGAATGTTGTGGTATTGTTGGTATGACAATGTCACACCCCGAATCCCATTCGGGACGGACTGGCACCCGAAGTCGTTGAGGCCCGAGAGAACCAATCTTTACTCATGTACCTTCATGTGCATGTCTCTATATGAATATCATGGTATCCCATATCATAATCAAATACCCATAGCGGAATTCATGACAAATACAATATATGAAACTTGGCCGTTTGGACCATCAAGTCAAAATAGACATTCATCTCTTACATTTGTCTTCCCACACCCATCTACAAAGCTTCTATAGATACCTGTACATAATCAACCTACAGTCGGGATAAGTCCTCGCTTTATACAATGCCAAAACCAAAATCAATGTACACATGAGACTCGAAAAGCCCCGAACCAACTGGAGCTCACCAATGATTCGCGAACGATTCGTAGCCTACTGTGGAGGCTACTAGCACCTGTGCCTGCAGCAAGTGAAGTAAGTCCCCCAAAGGGGTCAGTACGAAGAATATACTGATTATGTAAGGCTATAAGAAAGTACATCATACATAAGAATGTCAACGGAATCAATATATGAAGGAATAGCCAATATAGACAAACCATCAATCTGAATGCTTGGAACCATGTACTTTATGTTTATTAAACTCTTGCCTTATGTACATTACCATTCACATTACCGTTGAATACATAACCATCAATATATGCAATCGTCAATAAAAGTAACCGTCTTTCTGAATATGAGAAACCATGTTCATTATATTTATTACGTTCCTTGCCTTTACGTTCTTTCCTTCATTCGTCACTCACTACTTCGTTCAATACTCATCCTTCCATTCATATACTGCCCGAGCCCAACTGATCAGTGGTAAAAATAATATCCTCATGCAGGTGTTCCTTTCACGCCATGGATACATCCCGTGATATTGGGAATAGACATCATGCAGGTGTTCATTTCACCCCATGGATACATCATGCAGGTGTTCCTTTTACCCCATGGATACATCCCGTAATTCGGGGAATAGTCATCATGCAGGTGTTCATTGCACCCCATGGATACACTCATAATTATACCTTATTTCATTCTTTAACTTTTGCGAGATTGGTACCTTTACTTATGAGAGATTGATACTTTCACTTATGAGAGATTGATACATTCACTTCTGAGAGGTTGATACATTTGCTTCTGATAGATTGATACCTTTATAGTCTTAACATTATTGGAAGCTTTGGAACATAACATTATTGGGACTTTGGAACCATGTCCATAATTATACAACTCATGAATAACAATGACTAATGAATGAGGAATATGTGACTTAACAATAGATAACAACCTAAAATGGGATACCTTTGGTCATTTCGGAATGGAATAAGTACAATGTCAATATGAACAATATGTTGCAGAAAGATACAAAAAGAGTAACCTTACATACCTTATGTTCTCAATATGAAAGTACAATCCTATATGTGATTACAATTATCCAGCTCCTTCCTTACCTCTTACTCTACAACACAAGTACATAACGGAACCAACATTAACCACAAGCTACATTCCAAGTGCATAAGACGACAATGAGTTACACAATTGCCCTAGAATATCATTTTTCCCTTTAAACCATTCATGGCATTATCATACCAACAATACCATAATATTCCATACATTCACCAAGACATCATAAACCAATATCATTTCACACCAAGTTTATACTTTACACTCCCTCATTAACCCTACGTCACACTTACTCCATCAAATCATCTCAATAGCTTTCATAATAACACATGAACAACAATCCATAATTTATACCATTCAAAATACCTATGGTATACTTCTTTAAAGTCATTCAAAAGGTACCATAAGTTGATAATTACATCTATGAAGGGTATAGGAGCTTTGGGGGTCAAACAGATGCGAAAACAACCAAAATGGACTTCTGGGATGACCTGCGAAGCCACCTGCGCCCGAAGGTGGCTGACCTGCATCCGCAGGTGACCTTTGGAAGTAGCCAGAGGCACCTGCGAAGTCACCTGCGCCCGCAGGTGCTTCGTCTGCGAGGGCGGGTGCCCGTTTCGGCCAAAAAGGGTCTATTTTGGGTCTTTTTATACAATGAATGGTCCATGATCATAAATAAACTCCTCTTAACATATTTTAGATCATCTTGGATGCCAACAATCAGCCATGGTTTTACAACACACATGAACATTACCAAAACCACACTTTTCCTTCAATACACCACCAAATCTATGCACAATTTTGCAATAGCAATTCCAAACATTATTTTCAAGAATAAAACAAATTAAGGCTATAAACACATCTCACATTTCAATATTGAATTCATCAAGTTCACTTCCTTCAAGACAACAAGTCCATTTTCAAGTTTACAAGGCAAAAACCTTCACCGATTAAGCAAACATAAATTGTTTCACACATAGTGCACTTCTCACACTTCACCAACATAACAAACATGATATACACCATCCCTCATGCATAAAATATATTTAACCATAATATATACACTTACCAATACCTACAAAGTGATGATCTTATCCCAAAAGAGTGATGACTTAGGGTTTGAAAGGATGAAGATATTTCTTTGGAAAACTATAGAATATGGAAAGTGTAATATGATGAATTTAATATGATTTTTGGTCTTATATTATGGTCATCCTTAACCACTTAAGTCAAATATGAGGTGTTACTTGGGTCAATTGATGAATGGGTCACTTTTCCCTTCATTTGGGCCATGTCTTTGCTCAATTATTAGGCCTCAATTGAGTCCAATGGCTCAAGACTACTTTAGCCCACCAAAATTTAATGTATAATACCTCAAAACTCCCATGTTTAATTAATTCCATGAATGTTACGGTAATTGAATAGGTTCAGAAATGTACGGGGTGTTACATTTTTCCCCCCTTAGAAACATTCGTCCTCGAATGTTAATAACATCGTCTCATGTACATCCAATGCATCTATATATTAACATATATATACATATACACATAATGCTTATAGATAGTTCCTTGTTATTGCTCCAATTCCGCACCTTGAACTTTCTCTCCCGTTTGAAACCATTACGGGTACTTCGACTTTATCATTTCTTTGGCTCCCCACATGCTTTCTTCTACTTGTCGATTCCTACACCATACCTTTATGGAAACTACATTCTTTATTTCTTAATCCTTTTCTTTATTGATCTAGAATAGTAGTAAGTACCTCTTCATATGTGATATTCTCCGTAACTTGTACATCTCTCCCATGCATTTTTAAAGCATTAAAACATGTAACATAAAATACTGGACGAATTGTGGAGAGTTCTTGGGGTAGTGCTAACTCGTATGCAACTTGACTAATTCTTCGGACAGTTTCATGTGACATGTCATATAGGGCCAACTTTCTTTTTTTTTTCAAATTTCATTATCCCTTTTCATTGGTGACCCTTCCATGAATACTCAATCATCTATGGCACATTATAATCCTCTCCTCTTAATATCAACATATAACCTCCAGATTTCTTATGCTCTACTATTGTCTGTTGACAATTCGGACAATGAGTTACCAATTTTGCAATGTTCTTTTTCTTTATTTTGCCTCACCAATACATTTCTTTCATGTCATGGTACATTTTGATTGCTCCCGAATAAATAGAATATAGTAAATAATGTGCTTGGGTCATAATTCATTTTCTTAACTCAAATATATTTGGTATACATAATCTTCCTTGATATTGAAATATTTCCCCCCTTATGTAAGCTCAAGTACCCTTTGTCGAACTTCAATGTACATTCTTTTCCAACTGAAATAACATAGGGTTTGCATATTACTTTTTCGTCACCGTAGCTACAAGCGAAGACTTTGTTGTATTTTATACTATAATTTATTTATTTTTCATCTAGAGTTTCAAGAAGATGAACCCCCAAGTTGTCTAATTGACGTAGATCCTTAATAATACCTTGCCTTCTCATAAGTTGACCATCAATGCTTCCCAACACTTTGCGGCTTAACACATCGACTACCACGTTTACGTTTCTCAGATGGTGTACGATATCAATATTCTAGGCTCTTGGTAATCTCACCCACCTTCATTGTCTCAAAAGTAGGTCCTTCTGCTTACGACAATATTGTAACTGTCGTGATCAGTATATATCAATGTGAACCCTATACCATTAGCGGCGCCATACTTTTAAAGTAAATATTACGATTGCTAACTCAATGTCATGTGTTGGATAATTTCTTTCATGTGAACGTACTTGTCTTGAAACGTAAGCTATCATATTACCGTGTTGTATCAATGCACTTGAAACTTTACCATAGACTGCATACCCTTCTGTACCTTCGAGAAGTACTAATATAGTTAATTTATCTTTCAGCTCTTGGAAACTTGTCTCACATGCATCATTCTACCAAAACTTGATTGCCTTGTGTGTTAGCTTTGTTAAGGGTACAGGGATAGAAGAAAATCCTTCAATAATTCTCCTGTAATAACCAACCAACCCAAGAAAATGATGGATCTCCGTAAGCATCGTAGGCCTTAGCCAATTTTTCATCATTTCTATCTTCTGTGTATCAACCCTTTCATCAGGTTCATAAAAACAGTCAGTGCATTGGTTAACCCAAATGGCCTAACTAGGAATCCATAGTAACCATAATGTATTCAGAAAGCTGTCTCGGGTATATTATATTTTTCTAACCCGTTCCTGATGATATCCCAATCTCAAATCAGTCTTTGGAAATATTTAGTACTCTGTAATTGGTCAACCAACTCACCAATTCTGGGGAGGGGATATTTATTCTTAACTGACATCTTAGTCCGTTACCGATAATCACTCCACGTTCTCAACGTGCCATCTTTTTTTTGTACAATCAACACTGGTACACCCTACGGGGACAGACTAATATCTTTCACATTAGTATCTTTCACTCCGACTAAGTGACATATATACCCTTTGGATATCCTTTTCCTTGTCTTTAGATAGGAAATAACTTAACTTTTCGGTACTCCAACATTACCCTTCCATTCAAGAACATTCTTTTGTGGACAATGAAAATGTAACCTCTTAGCTTGGCACTCTACCGGGGCATAACAAATAGCCAACCTCTTCATACCCATTATAACATTAAAATCTCTCATTTCCATCTCAATAAGGTCAGTCAATGTAAAATGATCACAAATATGTACTATACCATTACGATATACTCTTTTATCTATAATATATTCACCAACTAGTGTATAGACTTCAAATGGCATAACTAGTAATTCTGGTGTTCTTTCAAATTCGTTCCACAATCAATGGTGTAACATATCATAAGGGAGAATATGGGTCAATCAATGCATATACTTTATGTAAAAAATATGAATATTGTACCTGTGCTCTTCAGTGGACACTCTCTCATTTTGTGCCCCTCTCTACCATACCAAAAGCAAAGATTTGTCCCGAACCGACATTCACCCAAATGATACCTTCCACAGCACTGACACGACTGACGGAGAGGATTCGATTGGCTCATACTTCCCTGTGCTTGATACCCCACTGTTCGTGAATCCTGAATCTCACTTCTTTGCCCAAACTGGTTACCTCTAACCCCTTGGGATCGAGGTAGAGTATTTACTATAAAATGAGAAAACAATGGTCTAGGCGGTCTGTTAAAAATCTGAGGCTCAAATCCTCCTCGGAACGTCATGGAATGTCCCCTAAATCTAGCTCTCTTAGACGGCCCTCTTTTATTTGTTTGTGCCATTCCCCTTTGCATTTGATTACCCCTCTTTTGTGCAAAGGCTGAACCAACTTGTCCTTGACTTTGTGCAACGACTATCTGAGTTAGAAAATGCACCTCATTTCTTATATCCTGATCTGTCGCATTTACAGGAGGTTCTGCCGGTACTTCTATACCCCTCAGCTCTTCAGGAAATAGAAGAGTAGGAGAAGACCGCGATGCAATTTCAGTGTTAGCCCACCTTGACTAGCTTGGTTCGGTGGTTATTTACTCATTCCTTCACCGATAGGCATATCTACCTGCTTATCTTTGCCTGTACCTCTTCTTGTTATAGGCATTTTACTATACCAAAGAAAAATAATTACCATGGTCAGATACAATTCCACTTACAGCATTGGCTCTATTGCACAATC
Source organism: Capsicum rhomboideum (assembly GCA_031232105.1). Taxonomy (NCBI): domain Eukaryota; kingdom Viridiplantae; phylum Streptophyta; class Magnoliopsida; order Solanales; family Solanaceae; genus Capsicum; species Capsicum rhomboideum. Next base: position 37,796,064 of record CP124715.1, on the reverse strand, counting down.
TAGAAATGAAGGACAGAAACGACTCCTAGATATCCCGTAGCCTCCTGCTTATAAATATGGTGCACAACACATCCATAAGCAAGACTCTACTCAGACACGGCTTTGTATACACCCTTAGGATGACCTGTTCTGATACCACTTTATCACACCCCGAATACCATTCGGGATGGACTGGCACCCGAAGTCGTTGAGGCCCGAGAGAACCAATCTTTACTCATGTACCTTCATGTGCATGTATCTATATGAATATCATTCTATCCCATATCATAATCAAATACCCATGGCGGAAGTCATGACAAATACAATATATGAAACTTGGCCGTTAGGACCATCAAGTTAAAATAGACATTCATCTCTTACATTCGTCTTCCCACACCCGACTACAAAGCCTCTGTAGGTACCTGTACATAATCAACCTACAGTCAGGATAAGTCCTCGCTTTATACAATGCCAAAACCAAAATCAATGTACACATGAGACTCGGAAAGCCCCAAACCAACTGGAGCTCACCAATGATTCGTGGACGATTCGTAGCCTATTGTGAAGGTCTACTAGCACCTGTGCCTGCAGCAAGTGAAGTAAGTCCCCCAAAGGGGTCAGCACGAAGAATGTATTGGGTATGTAAGGCTATAAGAAGGTACATCATACATAAGAATGTCAACGGAATCAATATATGAAGGAATAGCCAATATAGACAAACCATCAATCTGAATGCTTAGAACCATGTACTTTATGTTCATTAAACTCTTGCCTTATGTACATTACCATTCACATTACCGTTGAATACATGACCATCAATAGATGCAATCGTCAATAAAAGTAACCGTCTTTCTGAATATGAGGAACCATGTTCATTATATTTATTACATTCCTTTACGTTGTTTCCTTCATTCGTCACTCACTACTTCGTTCATTACTCATCCTTGCATTCATATACTGCCCGGGCCAAACTGATCAGTGGGAAAAATAATATCCTTATGCAGGTGTTCCTTTCACCCCATGGTTACATCATGCAGGTGTTCCTTTCACCCCATGGATACATCCCGTAATTCAAGGAATAGTCATCATGCAGGTGTTCATTGCACCCCATGGATACACTCATAATTATACCTTATTTCATTCTTTAACTTTTGCGAGATTGGTAACTTTCCTTGTGAGAGATTGATACTTTCACTTATGAGAGATTGATACATTCACTTCTGAGAGGTTAATACATTTGCTTGTGATAGATTGATACCTTTATAGTCTTAACAATATTGGAAGCTTTGGAACATAACATTATTGGGACTTTGGAACCATGTCCATAATTATGCAACTCATGAATAACAATGACTAATGAATGAGGAATATGTGACTTAACAATAGATAACAACCTAAAATGGGATACCTTGGTCATTTCAGAATGGAATAAGTACAATGTCAATATGAACGGTATGCTGCAAAAAGATACAAAAAGAGTAACCTTACATACCTTATGTTCTCAATATGAAAGTACAATCCTATATGTGATTACAATAATCTAGCTCCTTCCTTACGTCTTACTCTACAACACAAGTACATAACGGAACCAACATTAACCACAAGCTACATTCCAAGTGCATAAGACGACAATGAGTTACACAATTGCCCTAGAATATCATTTTTTCCTTTACAACACCATTCATGGCATTATCATACCAACAATACCATAATATTCCATACATTGACCAAGACATCATAAACCAATAGCATTTCACACCAAGTTTATACTTTTCACTCCCCCATTAACCCTACGTCACACTTACTCCATCAAATCATCTCAATAGCTTTCATAATAACACATGAACAACAATCCATAATTTATACCATTCAAAATACTTCCGGGATACTCTTTTAAAGTCATTCAAAAGGTACCATAAGTTGATAATTACATCCATGAAGGGTATAGGGGCTTTGGGGGTCAAAGAGATGTGAAAACAACCAAAACGGACTTCTGGGCTGACCTGCAAAGCCACCTGCACCTGAAGGTGACCTTTGGCAGTAGCCAGAGGCACCTGTGAAGTCACCTGCGCCCGCAGGTGCTTCGTCTGCGAGGGCGGGTGCCCGTTTCGGCCAAAAAGGGTCTCTTTTGGGTCTTTTTATGCAATGAATGGTCCATGATCATAAATAAACTCCTCTTAACATATTTTAGATCATCTTGTATGCCAACAATCATCCATGGTTTTACAACACACATGAACATTACCAAAACCACACTTTTCCTTCAATACACCACCAAATCAATGCACAATTTTATAATAGCAATTCCAAACATTATTTTCTAGAATAAAATAAATTAAGGCTATAAAAACATCTCACATGTCAATATTGAATCCATCAAGTTCACTTCCTTCAAGACAACAAGTCCATTTTCAAGTTTACAAGGCAAAAACCTTCACCGATTAAGCAAACATAAATTATTTCACACATAGTGCACTTCTCACACTTCACCAACATAACCAACATGATATAAACCATCCCTCATGCATAAAATATATTTAACCATAATAATATACACTTACCAATACCTACAAAGTGATGATCTTGTCCCAAAAGAGTGATGACTTAGGGTTTGAAAGGATGAAGATATTTCTTTGGAAAACTCTAGAATATGGCAAGTGTAATATGATGAATTTAATCTGATTTTTGGTCTTATATTATGGTCATCCTTAGCCACTTAAGTCAAAGATGAGGTGTTACTTGGGTCAATTGATGAATGGGTCACTTTTCTCTTCATTTGGGCCATGTTTTTGCTCAATTATTGGGCCTCAATTGACCCCAATGGCTCAAGACTACTTTAGCCCACCAAAATTTAATGTATAATACCTCAAAACTCCCCTGTTGAATTAATTCCATGAATGTTACGGTGATTGAATAAGTTCATAAATGTACTGGGTGTTACAGACAATGCCCGTGAAGTGTATTGTAAAGGGGAAAATAACGTTATAAGGCAATCATGTAACTCATTTTCGTCTTATGCACTTGTAAGGTAGTTAGTTGTTAATGTAAGCTCCGTTATGTACTTGTGTTATAGAGTGAAACATGAGGAAGGAGCTAGATTATTTTATTCACGTATATGACTGTATATTCATATTGGGAAGTTAAGGTATGTAAGGTTACTCTCTCTGTATCCTTCTGCAGCACATATTGTTCCCATTGACATTTTACTTGTTCCATTCTGAAATGTTCTAAGGTATCTCATTTTAGGTTGTCATCTATTGTTAGTCACATATTCCTCATTCATTGATCATTTGTTATTCATGTGTTACATAATTGTGGACATGGTTCCAAAGTTTCAATAATGTTAGATTCCAAAGTTCCAATAATGTACAATCACCAATGTATCACTCTTAGAATGAAAAAAAGAATAATGAAAGAAAGAAGTAATGTATAATTAATGAGTATTCTTGGGTGGTATCCCAGGGGTGGAAGAAACACCAAGCATGGGTCAATCCCAATATCATGGGTGGTATCCCATGGGTTAAATTACCTAGCATGGGTCAATCCCAATATCATGGGTGGTATCCCAGGGGCAACAAAAAATCCTAGCATGGGTCGATCCCAATATTACAGTAGCATCCTAGGGGCGACAGAAAAGCCTAGCATGGGCCAATACAGATTTATATATGAGGACCGTATCCCAGGGGTGGAAGGACCTAGCATGGGTCATCCTCTTTACCACTGATCAGCTGGTCATCTGTTTAAAGTAAAGTAAAGTAAAGTAATGAATGTAACGTACATGGCTCCACACATATAGAACGACGGTTTATCCATATTGCCTATTCTCTTATATTTGATTCCATTGAAGTTCTTATGTGTGATACAGTTTCTTATAGCCTTACATACTTAGTACATTCTTCGTACTTACGTCCCTTGGGGGACTTACCTTACTTACTGCATGCACAGGTGCTAGTAGACCTCCATAGTAGGTTACGCGTCATTTGCAGATCATTGGTAAGCTCTAGTTGGTTCGGGGCTTTCCGAGTCACATGTGTACATTTGTTTTGGTGTTGTAAAGTTTGTATAAAGCGGGGACTTGTCCTGACTGTAGGTTGGTTATGTACATGTATCTATTAGAGGATTTGTAGACGTATGTGGGAAGATGAATGTAAGAGATGTATGTCTATTTTGACTTGATGGCCCTAAAGGCCAAGTTTCATAGGTAGCATATGTTTTCCATGACTTCCGTCGTTGGTAACTAGTTACATGGGATAAAATGATATTCATACGGAGACATGCATATGAGTGTACATGAATGAAGTTTGGATCTCTCGGGCCTTAACGGCTTCAGGTGTCAGTCCGCTCCGTTGGAATTCGGGGAGTGACAAAAATAGTATCAGAGCAGGTCGTCCTACGGGTGTCTACAAAGCCATGTCTGAGTAGAGTCTTGCTTATGGATGTGTTGTGCACCACATTTATAAGTAGGAGGCTACGGAATATTTAGGAGTTGTTTCTTTTCTTCATTTCTAGATCGTGCAATAGAGCCAATGTTGTAGGTGGAATTATATCTGACCATTGTAACTGGTTTTCTTTGTTATAGTAAAATACCAATCATACGATGAGGTAGGGGCAAAGGTAAGGAGGTAGACAGGATTGCTGGAGAAAGAACCAGTAGGGTACTGCCTGAACAAACTAATCAAGGTGGTGCAGAACAGGAGTTTGCATCGCGGGCTTCCTTTACTCCCCCATTTTTGGAAGAGCCAACGGGGAGAGAATTACCTGCAAAACCGCCTATGAATGCCACAGATAATGATTTAAGAAATGCAGTGCATCTGTTGACGCAGATAGTTGCTGTACAAACTCAGGGACGAGTTAGTCCAACGACAAGTGAGGATGACGCGGCTAGAGTAGCGAGTCGCAGAACACAAAATTTTCTGAAACTAGACCCTCCCATATTCACTGGGTCAGATCCGAAAGCAGATCCATAAGACTTTGTGGACCAAGTTCAAAGGGCTCTAGATGTTATGCACGTGACTAGTGTAGAAACAGTTGAACTTGCAGCCTATAGATTGAAAGGTGAAGCGATATTATGGTATGAGGACTGGAAACGATCGAGGGGTATTAATGCACTTCCAGCTGGTTGGGAAGAATTTAAAATGGCCTTTCTTGATCACTACCTCCCCTATGAGATTCGGGATGCACGTGCAAACCAGTTTCTCAATCTTCAACAAGGGAATATGAGTGTTAAAGAATACAGTCTTAAGTTTAATTCTTTGGCTCGATATGCTCCGAATGTAGTGGCTACAATGACAGACAAAGTCCATCGATATGTGGACAGATTGGAGCCATATTTGGTAAGGGACTATACCATTGCTTCTTTGAATAGAGAGATGGATATAACCAGAATTCAGGCTTTCGCACAGAAGATGGAAGATTAGAGGCAAAGCAAAAAGGTACACGAATTTGAAAGAGGGTCGTCAAAGAGGGCTAGACCTATGGGGCAATATATGGTGTCCCAAGGGGAATCTAAGCCTTGGATGTTTCCTAGACCACCTAGACCATCATTCTCTTATTCCACAGTAGGCACTCAACCTCAATTCTCAGGGTTTAGGGGCAGTCATGTTGGGCAAAGCATTGGGATTCAAGGTTCGCAGACATCAGGGTTTTCTCATCCATCGTGTCAGCACTACGAAAGGTTTCATATAGGTGAATACCGATTGGGGTCAACTGTTTACTATTGGTGTGGTATGACGGGGCACCTAATGAGAGAATGCCCACGAAGGGGCACGAGTGGTATAGCACGACCTACGGGATCAGTTGTTGCATCATCATCATAGGTTTCTTCCTTAGGTAGAGGTGTACAGCTGGCTGGTCGTGGTAGAGGTGCTAGAGGAGTAGCTTGTTCCAGTGGAGCCCAGAACCGCACCTATGCTCTGGTGGACCGGCAGAATTTAGAGGCATCTCCTGATGCAGTTATCAGTATATTGTCCATATTTTCACATCATGTATATGCATTGATTAATCTGGGCTCTACCTTATCATATGTTACTACACTGATTGCTGTGAAATTTGAAAGAACACCAGAATTCTTAGTTAAGTCAATTGAAGTATCTACACTAGTTGGTGAATTTATTATTGCAAAAAGAGTATATCGTAATTGTGTAGTAACTGTGTGTGGTCATGATACACTTGCTGATCTTATTGAAATAGACATGGTGGATTTTGATGTTATAATGGGGATGGATTGGTTGGCTTCTTGTTATGCCACGGTGGATTGCCGAGCTAAGGAGGTACATTTTCATTTTCCACAAAAGAATGTTCTTGAGTGGAAGGGTAATGTGGGGGCACCGAGAGGCAAATTTATTACCTACCTTAAGGCTAGGAAAATGATAGCCAAGGGGTACATATGTCACTTGGTAAGAGTGAATGATACTGATGTGGAACCACCAACTCCTCAAACGGTTTTGGTGGTCAATGAATTTCTTGATGTATTTCCTGAAGATCTTCCAGGTTTACCCCCAGAACGAGAAGTAGAGTTTGGTATTGATGTGATGCCAGGCACTCAGCCTATCTCTATTCCTCCGTATAGAATGGCTCCAACAAAATTACGTGAATTGAAGAAACAATTAAAAGAATTGTTGGACAAGGGGTTCATAAGGCCTAGTATGTCCCCGTGGGGCACACCGGTATTGTTTGTACAGAAGAAAGATGGAACATTGAGAATGTGTATTGACTATCGGCAATTGAATAAGGTAACGATCAAGAGCAAATATCCCCTCCCCAGAATTGATGATTTGTTTGATCAGTTACAGGGTGCCAAATATTTTTCAAAGATTGACTTGAGATCGGGTTACCATCAAGTCAGGGTTAGAGAAAAAGATATACCCAAGACAGTTTTTCAAAAACGGTATGGCCATTACGAATTTTTAGTTATGTCGTTTGGATTAACAAATGCACCAGCTGTTTTCATGGAATTGATGAATAGGGTGTTTAAGCCATTCTTGAACGTGTTCGTGATGGTGTTTATAGATAACATCCTAGTTTATTCAAAGTCACAAGAGGACCATGCTAATCACTTACGGCAGGTGTTACAGATTCTTCGGGATCGTAAGTTGTATGCAAAGTTCTCTAAGTGTGAATTTTGGTTAAAATCCGTAGTATTCTTGGGTCACATTGTGTCAGATGAAGGAATAAGGGTGGATACACAAAAGATTGAAGCAGTGAAAAATTGGCCAAGACCTACGACGCCTACAGAGATTGGTAGTTTTCTTGGGTTAGCAGGTTATTATAGGAGATTTGTTGAAAGTTTTTTTTCTATTGTTGCACCATTAACAAAGCTTACATACAAGGAAATTAAGTTTCAGTTGAATGATGCATGTGAGAAAAGTTTCCAAAAGCTGAAAGATAAATTGACTTCCACACCAGTATTGGTACTTCCCAAAGGCACAGAAGGGTATGCAGTATATTGTGATGCTTTTGGGGTTGGCCTCGGATGTGTATTGATGCAGCATGGTAATATAATAGCGTATGCCTCACGACAGTTGCGGCCACATGAGAGAAATTATCTAACACATGATCTTGAGTTAGCAACTGTGGTATTTGCTCTAAAAATATGGCGTCATTATTTGTATGGGGTTCATGTTGATATCTACACTGACCACAAAAGTTTGCAATATATCTTTAAGCAGAAAGACCTAAATCTGAGGTAGCGGAGGTGGATGGAACTCTTAAAATACTATGATATCGACATCTTATACCATCCAGGGAAAGCAAATGTGGTAGCTTATGCACTAAGTCGCAAAGAAATAGAACGCACTAATGATCAGTTGATGGAAAAGCAAGATATAGTCAGGGATCTTTATCAACTAGATAGTTTGGAAGTTCGTCTTCTTGAATCTCCAGACGAGGGGGTTATTGTGCAAAATACAGCAGAATCTTCCTTCATAGCTGAGGTAAAGGAGAAATAGTATGCGGATCCTATTTTATTGCAACTGAGAGAGAATGTGCAGCAAGAGTTGAGAAAGGCATTTGATCTTACGCAAGAAGGGGTACTTCAATGCCAAGGTCGATTATGTGTACCGGATGTAGATGGGCTAAGGAAGTGGATTATGACAGAGGCCCATCATTCACGGTATCCTATTCATTCGGGATCTACCAAAATGTATCATGATTTGAAAGATATATATTGGTGGGGAAATATGAAAAAGAAGATTGCAGAATTTGTAGCTCAATGTCCAAATTGTCAACAAGTCAAAGTAGAGCATCAAAAACCTGGAGGTTATATGCAATGTATCAATCTTCCAATCTGGAAATGGGATATGATAAACATGGATTTTATCACAGGTTTGCCTCGTACACTGTAGAAATTTGATTCTATATGGGTGATAGTTGACAGGCTTACCAAATCAGCGCATTTCCTACAAGTCAGAACCACCTATACAACTGAAGATTATGCAAGGCTGTATGTTAAAGAGATAGTCCGATTACATGGGATTCCAATCTCCATTATATCATACATGGGAGCTCAATTTACCGCACATTTTTGGAAGTCTTTTTAGAAGAGCTTGGGTACACAAGTGAATTTGAGTACGGCTTTTCATCCTCAGACAGATGGACAAGCAGAGCGTACTATCCAAACACTTGAAGATATGCTACGAGCTTGCACATTGAACTTTAAAGGTAGTTGGGATGATCATTTACCTCTTATTGAATTTTCCTACAACAATAGCTATCATTCAAGTATCGGGATGGCACCTTATGAAACTTTATATGGAAGGAAGTGTAGATCACCAATTGGATGATTCGAAGCTGGTGAAACTGCTTTACTTGGGCCAGATCTTGTTCACCAAGCCATGGAGAAATTTAAAGTGATCCAACAGCGGCTACAAACGGCCCAAAGTCGACACAAGTCATAAGTTAATGTTAGAAGAACAGGGCTCGAGTTTGCCATAGGTGATTGGGTATTCTTGAACGTGTCACCAATGAATGGAGTCATGAGATTTGGAAAGAAAGGAAAGTTGAGTCCACATTATATAGGTCCATATGAAATTATCAGAAGATTTGGACAAGTTGCATATGAATTGAAACTACCCCAAGAACTCTCCACAGTTCATCCAGTATTTTATGTTTCGATGCTTCAAAAGTGCATAGGAGATCCATCTCATATTGCTCCCGTTAAAGATGTACAAGTTACGGAGGATCTCACTTTTGAAGAGATACCTATTGCTATTCTAGATCGACAAGTGAAGAGGTTAAGAAATAGAGACATAGCTTCCGTAAAAGTCCTTTGGAGAAATTAACAAGTAGAGGAGATCGCATGGGAAGCTGAAGAAATGATGAAATCCAAGTACCCTCATCTGTTTCAAATGGAAGAGAAAGTTCAATATACGGGATCGGAGCAATAACAAGTAAGTATCTATAAGCATTATGTATATGTATATATGTTAACATAAAGGTACATTTGTTGTACATGAGAAGATGTTGTTAACATTCGAGGACGAATATTTCTAAGGGGGAAAGAATGTAACACCCCGTACCTTTTCGACCTTACTTACCAACTTTGAACCATGTTTACCTTAGTTTTGAAAGCAATAATTACGTATTTTGTATTGGTTTGATGGAATATATGATAGTGTGTTAACATCTGCAAAGAAAAGTCGAAGAAAGGAAGAAAATCAGAATTTTGGTGTGGTGCATGCCAGGCCGCTTCTGGCCAAAAATTTTATGGCATGGGCAGTAGGGGGTGCGCCAGGCGGCATGCCAGGCCGCTCAGGCTCCCCCTTTTCAGAGCTAAAATTCAGCTAAATCTCAGGGGCGCCCGGGAGCGTGCCGGGGTTCTTTTTGCCAAATTTCTTCTCTGATTATTAGTCTATAAAGAGGACTCTTGGGTTATGGTATCATTATTTCATATTAGTAGGACTACTCTTGAGCGAGTTTAGCATCCAAGTTGGGGTTAATTCATCTTCATAATTATTTTATCAAATTATGTTAAATTGAGCCATGAGTGGCTAGAATTGCTTATTCTTGGGATTGAGACTACGAACATGATTCTCGTGAGTTGAATATTGTCGTAATATTTATGGAATTATTTAAACAAGAGATTGTTGGGGTATTATGCATTGAATTTGGTGGGCTAAGTTAACATGTGTTAATGGGCTCAATTTAAGGCCCAAAATGGAGTAAAAAAACATGGCCCAAAAGGGCAAATGACCCATTCTTCCATGTTGACCAAGTAAACATGGCATTTAATGCCCAAGAATTGGATAAGGATTACTTGAGGGGTTATATAAAGGAAAAAATCAGATTTTTATTCCAAAAACCACACATGCCTTTCTAGACATTTTCTAAAAGATATTTCTCATATCTTCCAAACCCTAAGCCATTTTCTTTGGACAAGATCATCACTTTGCAAGCTTTGGTAAGTGTATACTCTCATGATTTAATATATTATATGAATGAGAGATTGTGTAGATCATGATGGTTATGTCTAAAAGTGTTGAGTAGTGCACTTTTGCCTTTTTGCTAAAGATGTGTCATCTATGTGACTTGAACTTGGAAGGAGACTTGAAGTTTTGATGGAAGTGAATGGTATGGATGAAATATCAACATGTATGGTGTGGTTATGTTCCATAAATTGTTATTTTTCTATGAATCTAAATTGTGGGATTGTTGTTGATATGTTGTTATGAAACGTATTGAGGTGACTTGATGGAATAATTGTGACGTAGTGTTAATTAGGAAGCGTAAAGGATAAACTTGGTATGAAATGCTATTGGTTTATGATTTCTTGGTCAATGTGTGGAATGTTGTGGTAATTTTGGTATGACAATGTCGTGAAGTGTATTGTAAAGGGGAAAATGACGTTATAAGGCTTTCATGTAACTCATTGTCGTATTATGCACTTGTAAGGTAGTTAGTTGTTAACGTAAGCTCCGTTATGTACTTGTGTTGTAGAGTGAAACGTAAGGAAGAAGCTGGATTATTGTATTCATGTATAGGACTGTATATTCATATTGGGAAGTTAAGGTATGTAAGGTTACTCTCTCCATATCCTTCTGTAGCACATATTGTTCCCATTGACATTGTACTTGTTCCATTCCGAAATGTTCTAAGGTATCTTATTTTAGGTTGTCATCTATTGTTAGTCACATGTTCCTCATTCATTGATCATTTGTTATTCATGTGTTACATAATTGTGGACATGGTTCAAAAGTTCCAATAATGTTATGTTCCAAAGTTCCAATAATGAACAATCACCAATGTATCACTCTTAGAATGAAAAAAAGAATAATTAAAGAAAGAAGTAATGTATAATTAATGAGTATTCTTGGGTGGTATCCCAGGGGTGGAAGAAACACCTAGCATGGGTCAATTCCAATATCATGGGTGGTATCCCAAGGGTTAAATTACCCAGCATGGGTCGATCCCAATATCATGGGTGGTATCCCAGGGGCGATAGGAAAGCCTAGCATGGGTCGATCCCAATATCACAGTAGCATCCTAGGGGCGACAGAAAAGCCTAGCATGGGTCAATACAGATTTGTATATGAGGGCCGTATCCCATGGGTGGAAGGAACTAGCATGGGTCATCCTCTTTACCACTGATCAGCTGGTCATCTGTTTAAAGTAAAGTAAAGTAAAGTAAAGTAATGAATGTAACGTACATAGTTCCACACAGATAGAACGACGGTTTATCCATATTGCCTATTCTCTTATATTTGATTCCATTGAAGTTCTTATGTGTGATACAGTTTCTTATAGCCTTACATACTCGTACATTCTTCGTACTGACGTCCCTTGGGGGACTTACCTTACTTGCTGCAGGCACAGGTGCTAGTAGACCTCCATAGTAAGTTACAGGTCATTTGGAGATCATTGGTGAGCTCCAGTTGGTTCGGGGCTTTTCGAGTCACATGTGTACATTTTTTTTGGTGTTGTAAAGTTTGTATAAAGCAGGGACTTGTACCGACTGTAGGTTGGTTATGTACATGTATCTATTAGAGGCTTTGTAGACGTATGTGGGAAGATGAATATAAGAGATATATGTCTATTTTGACTTGATGGACCTAACGGCCAAGGTTCATATATAGCATATGTTTGCCTTGACTTCTGCCGTTGGTAACTAGTTACATGGGATAAAATGATATTTATACGGAGACATGCATATGAGTGTACATGAATGAAGTTTGGTTCTCTCGGGCCTTAACGGCTTCGGGTGCCAGTCCGCCCTGTTGGAATTCGGGGTGTGAAACTTATTCACTGAACCTGCTGACCCAGAATGACCGCCACGGCCTTAAGACCTAGATCGAATAGATGTCTGACCAGGACTCTATCCACTACTACCACCACGATCAACCTGAGAGCTACCTATAAGCTGAGGTACTACCTGTACGGACTTAATAGGCTATAATGATGCTGACATATACTGGGAAAATTCTGACCTCCAGATGGAATACCCCTAGCACTAAACTGCTGATATGGCCTCTTATTGTTACCTCCTTATGCCTCAACGCAAGCCCTCTTTGTAGCCCTCGAATGATCAATAACCTCAGAGAAAAAGACCCAGCTACTACCAAATTCTTCGATACCAAACAGAGTGGTAAAGTCAACCCTCTGATAAATCTCTGCCCCATCTCATACTCAGTAGGAAATAACATAAGGGTATGTCTGGCCCACTCAAGAAACCTAATCTCATACTCTAAAATAGATAGAGAACCCTGCTGAACACCAACAAATCTAGCTCTAGTTTGAGAACTACTTGATGGACCCGATATCACCTCTAGCTGGGAGGTATCCAAAAACAGATTCAAAACCCCTAACACCGAATCCTAAAAAGCTGAAGTAGTCACAAACTCTATCGAAACCTGGGCTAACCCCAGACCCTAGCTGATACTGAAGATCCTCAATATTAATCTCTAACTCTCTAAACCAACGCTGAGCTGAAACTCTGGTAACACGCGCCAAAACCATCTGCATCTATCGATAACTATCCCTCTGATAGAGAATGGAGTCAAAAAAAGTACATAGAGGTTCATAGAAGTATGTACACATGACAAGGAGTCAAGAATAGAATTTCCTAAGAATGCTCTGTTGCCTCCCTAAGATAGAATACAGACGTCTCTGCACCGAACTGTAGGAATTTTCTACACACTTAGCTCTTGTACCAACAACACCGATAAACCTAGGCTCTGATACCAATACGTCACGATCCAATTTCTCAAGTCATGATAGCACCTACTATAACCCACCAGTCGGTAAGCCAACCCATAGTCTGGAATAGCTAGTGATGGGTTACTGATAGAAATAAGGGAAAACAGCAAAATAAATATAGTAGCAAGGCTAATATAATCCCAAAACATAGTGGAGCCAACGCAAGAGCTTCTAATACAATTGGAGTACAAATGAAATACAGGGAAAAGTGTATATATATAAACAATTCATCTCTGACAAAACATAGAGATCAGTTTAACAATAAGAGGGAGAGTAGGGATACTCCAAAATGTTAGGGCTCACCCCAAATCTCCAATTCATAGCTGCTCCACACGATACACACACCAACGATGATAACTCATACTATAACTTGCAGGTTGCAGAAGTGTAGTATGAGCACCAAACACATAGTACTCGGTAGGCAATGGCCGACTGAGCTCCAAAAATAATGTAAGCATAAAATGACATGTAAGGCATGAAAATAACTACAGGCAAATACCCAAGGAACTAGGCATAATAGTGCTAATGGAGCAATAAGGATAACTATCCTATCCTAATAGCATCCAGGAACTAAAGTACAATACCGTATATCCCTGGCCAATATATAAATAAATAGAGAAAGAAGTACATATAGTAATATACTAGGCCAAAGGGTACATATACAATATGAATAGATCAAGGAAAAGAGGGATATATGGTAATAACATACTTATATATATACACATATAGGACTAACTCAAAGGTAACTACCTGAAGGAGTCAACCTAACATCTCATGATCCCTAGCCAAGTAAAGAAGCTACAATAGCATTATCAAGCCTCTACCCAAAAGGGGTGACTAATCCTGGGATAAATAATATAACTCATCGAGAAGATAAAGGAATCAGGAATGTACCTCTAATCTCAGGTACCAGTACATAACCAACCTACCATGAACTAACCATAATAATCAATAATAAACTAATCGGCTAGTCCGAGCAAACAAGTACCCAACCGGACCCCCATAAGCCTGGAAGGTTCACAAAAACACTCAGTAAATAGAAACCATAACCTGTACTTATACAGGCCTCCATAAGGCGATAGATACAGGTGCCAAACAATTATACTGGTGATAGGCAATGCACATCAATGGATGAATACAACATAAACCGTAATGCCATAACCATATCGAGGACACCGAACTCGAATCGATTCCATAATTCCAAGTGTATACACTTCCTCCAGCTCACTTAGCTCTTAAATGTAGGACCTACGGTGACTAAGCTTCACCAGTACGATGGATCTCGGATGAAGGAGACCCTTAGGGGATTTGGAAATTCCATATACACTGCCTGGTCACGATTCAGGACTTTCAATAACCATCATAATCCATCTACTCCATTTAGTACCATACAGAGATATATGTATAATCAATGCACGGACTCAAATCGTGACTAAAAGGATATAAATCTGTAAATCCATTGCTTGAGATCATACTAGGGACTAAATCATCATATTCATGTACAAAGAGTCAAAATATCCCTCGACCAAAGTAAATAGTAGTGGTAAAATGAGTGGATAAATAAAGGACCAAAATAAGCCTCGATTGAAGTTCTAAAACATCAGTTCCAAAAGCTCATAATTTGGTAAATAAGGTAATACGATTCTCGTTATAAAACAATTCATATTTAAAGTGAAAAGTGGGAATAAATCCCTTTTTGGAAATAGTAGTAAAATCAAGGTTTTGGGTTCAATCGTACCACTAAATAAGCATGAATGCGCCTAAAAGTATGCATGCCATCACCAGAATCCAAACATTACCACTATCAGCGCCTAAGCATCTATAATCAAGAATCATGTCCCCTTTAGGGATAAAACACTCACCTAGAGTCCAACTAGCATCGTAATCACGGCCTCGGGACCAATAATACACAATCGATGAAATAACGCTTCATAACTTGAGAAACTACGGTAAATGAGGGCGTAAATTCACTAAAGGATTTAAATCTGGGCCCAAATCAGTCCCCAAAGATTAGGATTCCAAGGACCTAATTTATAAGAATTTACAATGAAATGGGACGGAGTTCAACGAGTAAAGTGATGAATAATGACCAAGGAGTAATGAGCTAACTTACCCTAGCTTCAATGGGTGAATCCCTACTCTTTCTCACTCCTCATACTCTCAATAATGGGGGAAAGGAGTTCAGAAAATGAGAGAGAATCCAGTGAAAAAGGGGATTTATCAGTCCTCAGGTGCTGCTAAATTGGAGACCTATTCGTTTAAGCGATTAAAGCTAAATCAGACTTTGACAGCTTAAGCGATCACTGACAAAAGGTCTAAGGCCTTCAAAGCGGCACCCCATCGCTTAAGCAATGTTCGCTTAAGCGGATAAGGAAGAGCTTAAGTTGTCCTCGCCTAAATGGCCAAGGCTGCTAAAGTAGCTTGGTACCACTAAAGCGGTTCCTTGACTGCTTTAGAGGTCACACCAGATATCAGCTACCATATTTTAGCTAAGTCTAAAATGGACTCCGATCGAGTGCTCGGGTTTCAGTCGAAACCCTATGCGTGCAAACGAACTATGCTACCATACCAAATTCAATATTTCAGACTAAAAAAAAGCATTAAAATTTCCATCCGAGGTTGTTTTGACTAAATATGGGGCCCACACATATAGTTTTATTTTTCGACAAATCTACCCAATAGCCTAAAATGAGTTCGAAAGCCTTGGGACACGGACCAAGGGTCCTCCTAGCCTAAAATCAACATTCCAGAGCTAATGGCGCTATCATAATTTCCATCTGAGATCGTCAACTAGGAGTTTTGGTCCAAGACCAAATCCAAAACAGCGAAAGCTCTAAAATAGGGAAACGAGCCTAAAATACAAACAAACTGTCCGATAATCAAACTGACAGTTCTAACAAGATGACTTGTAGCAGCTATGGGCAGGCTTGAAACATTGGAAATGCGTGAAAAATGAGAAAATAACCTGGAGGGTGATTACACAATTACACTCAATAACCTATTGACCAAGTAATTATCTGGTCAACCAAACATGTCAAACTGTGTAATTACACCTAATTACACCAAATTCAATTCGCAGGGTGGCTTTCCAAATAGGCCTTAAATGTGTTTTAAGGTCCTTGTCAAAGGACAAGAGAAGCAAATTTTATTATGGAAGCTCTAATTTACCGGTATGTCTAAAATAAATTTTTATGCACATGTCCAGTACATGTATTACATAATAATTTTTATATATTCGGTAATGATAATTTTAGTTTTGATGAGCTTTAGATATGTTGTTTTTATGATAAATGACTTTTCTACTATAAAACATGTTCATCATAGATTTAAGTAATTAGTGCACGTGTAATGCACGTATTTCAAAATCTTAGAGTTAAAAAAATATTATTCATGGTGAATCATAATTGTTCTTTCTATTTTAACCCTCTCTCTCACCCCCAATATTACATAATTTTCCAATATTTTTGTCATATAAATCTATCTATGTTTCAATTTCTGTAAATCATATCCATCCAATAGAAAAACCCCAAACTGGTCTTACATTTTCATCCCCTTCTCTAGTGTAGCATTAACTGTTTTCCTTTTTCAAATTTAAAAGATGCCTCAATTTGGAAATGTACCGCTAACACCAATGAAGTAAATGTTATTGACTTGTAGTAGCGTTGAAAGTGAAGGGTTGGTTTTTTCAATCAAGTGATATGAGAGAACCCTAACTCCTCGAAATCAGGTAGGTCAATGTATTAGTTTTATTCACCTTACTCTTTTACCAAAATCTTCTATACATGAACTGCTTACTTTTTGCTCAAACAATATAATTCAACAAAAATTATCATCTCAACAAAATGTGTTCTATGGTCCATGTCAAAGAATAAAAGAGGCAAATTTTACTACGAGAGCTCAAGTTTATCGCTATGTCCAAAATAAATTTCTATGCATGTGTTCCGCACGTGTATCACTCAATAATTTTTATATATTTGGTAATGGTAATTTTAGTTTTGATGAGCTTTAAATATGTTATTTTATGGCATATGTCTTTTCTACTATTGTAATGACCCTCCAGGTCATTTCCTGTATTTTTGTTCTTTTTTGGTATTTAGAGCTTTCTCATAGCTGCCTCAAGTCATTTAAAACTTACTGGAACTAACAGTTTGATTACCGAGCAGTTCATTTGGTTTTTTTAGAGACATTTCCCTATGTTGGAGCATTCGTTGTTAAGAAAGGGGTATCGGGCCTGAACTTCAGGTAAACGGACTCGGATGTCAATTTTGATAGTTTCGTTAGCTTTGAAATGTTGATTTTAATCTAGGGAGACCCTTGGTTCTGGTCTCGAGTCTTCCCAAATCATTTTGGGCTATTGGATGGATTTTGGGTTAAATGGCCCTTTAGGTGTAGGATCCACTTATGGTCAAAAATGACCTCAAATGGAAATTCTGATGGCGTCGTTGAGTCCAAAATGTCGAATTTGATAGGGTAGCATAGTTCTTTTTTATTCACAGGAATCCAAACAAATTTTGAGGGTCCGATCGGAAGCTTGGCACTTAGCCAAGTTTACTGATGCTGGTGCATCTGGTGCTGGCCAGAAATGATCTTTGTGTTGTGAGTCCTTGGCCACATTTTACTATACTTTTATTGTAATTTAGCTTGGCCGGCCTATGATTCCTACTGAGTACCCATTATTTTTTGTCATCATATTGCACTTCTGCATCTTTTTCTAATGCAAATCTGAGTACGAGCTATAATCGCTGATGTTACTTTCAGGCTTACTGCTACTTCTGAGATAGAGTGAGATTTTAGAGACAGAGCTGATCCTTTCTCCTTATGCTACTTTTGGATAGCCTTTTGTAAATTCTGAGACTACTTGTATATTTGTTATTATCTTGTACTCGACATTCTTTTTTCGATTTAGTGGCTATTGAACCGATCTTACCAGTTCATGGGATACTCTTTAGTAATTTTACTCTTTTTTCATAGTTATCTGTATGATCTTATATATATATATATATATATTTCTGCTTAGTACTCCTATTGTAAGTCTATATTTCATGCTTATCTTATCTTCTGTAGATTAGCTCATTATTTGTCGTTCCTGGCTATGGTTTGGCTTACCTACTAGTGGGTTAAATTAGGTGTCATCATGACCCGAGAAATTGGGTCATAACAAATTGGTATCAGAGCATAAGTTCACTGGTATTATTAGTGCAAGAGCAGGTGTCTAGTAGAGTCCTGCAGATCGGTACAATCATGTTCGTATCCTATCTTCAGGAGGCTACAGGATACTCTTAGGAAAATCTCACCTTCTTTATCGAATTTCATGAATTAATTCTTTATTGGTCCCTAAATTCTCATTTGTTTCACTGTTTTACAGATGGCTAGGATGTGGGCTACGACAGTCGGGGGTGAAGACCCCGAACCTGCAGCTAAGGCATCTATTAGAGGTCGAGGTCGACCCAGAGGTCAAGGTCAGGCTAGAGCTGCAGCACCAACTAGGGTTTAGGATAGAGAACCTTCACTAGATCCTATTATTGCTCTTGAGCCAGAGGTAGCTCCAGAGATTTGGTACACCATCAGATGATGCTTAGTCAGCAGACTAGAGTGGTATTGATTTAGGAGCGCAACCTATAGTTGTGGCTCATAGAATTGAGGTTCCTCCAGCACTGATAGTTCCACAGCCAAAAATTGCTTAGCCAGTTTTGACTGTCAAGAAGAAGAAGATGTTGGGCCGATTTATGAGATTGACTCCACCTAGGTTTACAGAGGCCACAGGCGAGGATGCATTTGAGTTTTTAACTAGTTGTGAGAAGAGACTCCATAATTTGGGCCTGGTAGAGTTGCATGGTATGGAATACACCACATTATAGTTTGATCGAGCAGCCAGACAGTGGTGGAGAGGTTATATGCATTCCAGGCCAGCTAGATCTCCCTCTATGACATGGACAAAGTTCTTCTAGGCTTTCTTGGAGAAGTATATGCCTTGCAGCCTGTGCGAGCGCCTGAGGTATCTGTTTACCAACTTGCAGTTGGGTTTTATGATAGTTGTTGAGTATGAGGTAAGGTTTCATGAGTTGGACCGGCATACTACTACGATCCTACCTACCGAGTATGATCGGATTCGATGTTTTGTCAGAGGGTTGAGACTTTCTCTTCGTATGGCTACTTAGAGTCTAGTGGTCAAGAGAAGGTTTTTCATAAATATTTCTGATTATGCTTAGACTATGGAAAAGAGGCATCACAAGGCCCAAGGGGCTAGCTATAAGAAGTCATGTCAGTAGGGTAGTTACAGTGGGACCACAATGGCTCACAGTTCAGAGGTAGAGATTTTCAGGATAGGTACCCTCAGTACAAATCTTATCAGCACCAGGGTCAGCCTAGTAGGCCAGTTCATGTAGCACTTCAGATTACTAACAAGAGTGAGCCCGGTTATAGTGGCTACAGTAGTTAAAGCAGTGGCCAGTCTTTGAGTGGTGCACAGTCAGGGTCTTTAGGCCGAGGTGGCCATTCTGGGTCAGTTGGACCTTCTGGATAGAGCAGAGTGCCCGTGGCATGTTATAATTATGAGGTCGTCGATCAATTCTCCAAAAAGTGTCCCCGAGATAGGAAAATTTAGCCTGTAGCACAGAGTGTTCAGCCGATCAGATTAGTGCTGCCTCCAGCTAAAGGTGGTACATAAGTTCTTAGGGATGGTACCCAAGGTTCTAGAGGAGGTCCTCAAGCAGGAAGGACAGGTGGTCGGTCAGGTACCCAGTCCGAAGGCGAACGGGGTCAGTTGTATGTTGTACCTAGAAGGCCAGAGGTGGAGTCTAAAGATGTTGTTATTATAGGTATAACTTCAGTAGGTCATCATCTAACTACTGCTTTATATGATCCAGGATCCATTTATTCATATGTTTCTGCTTATTATGCACCGCAGTTAGAGTTGTCTTGGGAGTCTATATCAGTGTCCTTAGGTGTAGCTACTCCCATAGGTGATTCTTTAGTAGTCGATCCAGTATATAGATCATGTGTTGTGATCATTCAAGAGGTTGATACTCAGGTTGATCTTATTATGCTAGATATGGTAGATTTTGATGTGATTCTGCGCATGGAATGGTTATCCCTCTATCATGCGGTCTTGGATTATTTTGCCAAGACCGTTACCTTAGCCATGCCTAGCATACCCCCAGTTGTATGGCATGGTTCTTTTAGCCATGCACTGATAGAGATTATTTCTTATGTTCAGGCTAAGAAACTTGTATCAAGGGCTTGTGATCATATCTTGCTTATGCTTATGATGTTAGTGTGGAGAACCCTTCACTTGATTCTATTCTTATAGCTCATGACTTTCCCAATGTTTTTCCTACCGAATTACCGGGCCTTTCTCCTGAGCATGATATTGAGTTTGTGATTAACCTCGAGCCGAGCACCCAACCTATTTCTGTGGCACCTTACCGTATGGCTTATGCCAATTTTAAAAGAGCTAAATTATCCATTTTAGGATCTTCTAAGTAAGGATTTCATTAGGCCGAGTGTATTATTTTGGGGTACTCCAATTCTGTTCGTGAAGAAAACGGCTGGTTTTATGCATATATGTATCGACTACAAGCAGCTGAATAAGGTGACAGTGAAGAATAAGTATCCTATGCCTCGTATTGATGATTTATTTGACCAGCTTCAAGATGTAGCAGTGTTCTCTAAGATTGACTTGAGATCCGATTACCATCAGTTGAGGATTCGGGTAGAGGATATCCCTACGACAACCTTCAGGGCCCGCTATGGCCATTATGAGTTCTTGGTGATGTATTTTGGGTTGACCAATGTCCCAGCAGTGTTCGTGGACTTGATGAACCATATTTTCAGGCCTTATCTGGACTCCTTTGTGATTGTTTTCATCAATGATATTCTGGTCTATTCAAGGAGTAGGGAGGAGCACGAGCAGCATTTGAGAACTGTGCACCACACTTTGAGAGATCATAGGCTTTTTGCCAAATTCTCAAAGTGTGAGTTTTGGCTAGAGTCTGTGGCATTCCTGGGATACATAATGTCAAAGAATGGGATTATGATGGACCTAGTGAAGATTGAGGCTATTCGTGATTGGGCCAGACCTACATCTCTAATTGAGGTTTGCATCTTTATTAGGTTGGTAGGCTACTACAAGAGGTTCATTGAGAGATATGCTACTATTGTAGTGCCTATGACTAGGTTGACTATGAAGGAGGTTCCTTTTTAGCGGTTCAATGAGTGTGAGTCGAGCTTTTTAAATCTCAAAGACTTACTCACTTCAGCTCTTATATTGACTCTTCCAGTTAAGGGTGAGAGATTTACCATGTATTCTGATGCTTCTGGTGTTGGTTTGGGGTTGTTCTGATGCAGCTCGGTCGAGTTATTTCTTATGCATTGAGACAGATGAAGGGGTATGAGCGCAACTACCCCACTCATGACTTGGAGTTAGCGGTGGTAGTTTTTACGCTTAATATTTAGAGGCATTACTTGTATGGTGTTTGCTGTGAGATTTTTACTCACCATCATAGCCTTCAGTAAATTATGACTCAGAAGGAGCTTAATTCGAGATAGCACAGGTGGATTGAGTTATAGAAATACTATGATATCTCAATTCTATACCATTCAGGCAAGGCGAATAGGGTAGCAGATGCCTTGAACTGGAAGACTGTGAGTATAGGTAGCTTAGCTTTCATTTCAGCTTCAGAGTAATTATTTGCCTTGTACATTCAGTCCTTAGCCAACATAATGATTCAGCTTGACATTTTAGACCCCACGAGGATTCTTTCTAGCGTTGAGGCTAGGTCTACCTTATTCGAGCAAATTCAGAGTCATCAGTTTGAAGATAGTAGACTTTGTGGCATTCGTGATCAAGTGTTGAGAGGTGAGTCCAGGTGGCTACCTTATATTCGGAGGTCATTTTGAGATTTGAAGGTTGTATTTGTGTTCTAAGGTTTGGAGACTTGATTCAGTTAATACTACGGGAGGCTCATAGCTTCAGATATTCTATTCACCCTGGGACAGCTAAGATGTATAGGGACTAGAGGAAACATTACTGGTGGAGCGTCATGAAGAAGGATGTAGAGGAATTTGTAGCTCGGTGTTTGCATTGTCATCAGGTAAAGGCCAAGCATCTGAGACCTGGTGGTTTACTTTAGAGACTACCTATTCCTGAGTAGAAGTGGGAGCGGATTACTATGGACTTGGTGAGTGGTTTTCCTTGCACTTCTCATGGTTCTGACAGCATTTGGTTCATCGTAGATCAGTTGACCAAATCAGCTCATTTCATCCCTATTCAGATTTCTTTTAGTGCCGAGAGGTTAGCTCGTATCTATGTCCAAGAGATAGTACGCCTTCATGGGGCACCCGTATCTATTATTTCAAATAAAGGCTCAGTATTCACTTCTATCTTCTGGAGGATATTTCAGGAGTAGTTGGGTACTCAGGTGAACCTTAGCATCATTTTTCACCCACAGACTGATGGACAGTCAAAGCGGACTATTCAGGTTTTTGAGAATATGCTCTGTGCGTGTGTTATGGACTTTGGGGGTCAGTAGGAGCAGCTTTAGCCTTAGCGGAGTTTGCTTATAATAATAGCTACCATTCGAGTATTGAGATTGCACCATTTGAGGATTTGTATGGTAGGCATTGTTGATCTCCGATTGGATGGTTTGAGACTTCTGAGGTTAGACCCCGTGGTACCGACTTGCTTTGTGAGTCTTTGGACAGAGTATGGGGGATTCAGGGTAGGCTACGGGCAGCTCAGAGTTGGAATAAGAGTATGCAGATCGTAGACTTTGTGCTTTGAAGTTTGGAGTTGGTGACCGAGTTTTCATTTGAGTGTCACCCATGAAGGGCGTGATGAGGTTCGGGAAGAGGGGCAAGCTCAACCCCAGGTATATCAGGCCATTTAAGATACTTCGGACAGTTGGGGAGGTAGCTTATGAGTTGGCCTTACTCCCGGACTTTTCAATCGTCCATCTAATTTTTCATGTGTCTATGCTGCGGCGCTATATTTTGGATGAGTTCTACGTGCTTCATTAGGACTTGGTGCAGTTGGATGAGAGGTTGACCTTTGAGGAGGAGCCAGTTTCCATATTAGCCCGGGATGTCAGACGGTTGCATTCCAGAGAGATTCCAGTGGTTAAGGTTCAGTGGAGACACCGCCCTATCAAGAAGGACACCTAGGAGATAAGAGAGAGATACGAGCCCAGTATCCCCACCTATTTGAGTCCTCAGGTACTTCTTGATCCTTCACTTTTACAGATGAAAAACATTTTAGTAGTGGATATTGTAATGACCCTCCAGGTCATTTCCTATATTTTCATACTTTTTTGGTGTTTAGAGATTTCCCATGCTGCCCTAAG
The DNA here is from genome assembly GCA_031232105.1 of Capsicum rhomboideum. Classification (NCBI taxonomy): domain Eukaryota; kingdom Viridiplantae; phylum Streptophyta; class Magnoliopsida; order Solanales; family Solanaceae; genus Capsicum; species Capsicum rhomboideum. The sequence continues at coordinate 37,772,557 of CP124715.1, read as the reverse complement.
TTATTTATGACTTGTTGGAGCTGACAGTTCGATTACCGCGCAGTTCGTTTGGTTTTTAGAGTCATTTCCTTATTTTGGAGCTTTTGCTGTTAAGAAAAGGGTATCGGGCCTGAACTTCAGGTAAACGGTCTCGGATGCTATTTCGATAGTTTTGTTAGCTTCAAAATGTCTATTTTAGGCTAAGGGGACCATTAGTTTGGGTCTAGAGGCTTTCAGACTCATTTTGGGCTATTGGGTGGATTTTGGTTAAAACAACCATTTGGGTGTGGGACCCACTTTTGGTCAAAAACACCTCATATGGAAATTTTGATGGCGCCGTTAAGTTTGGAATGCCAAATTTGGAAGGGTAGCATAGTTCATTTGCATTCATGAGATTCAAAATGAATCCCGAGGGTCCAATCAAAAATATGGCACTTAGCAAAGTTTGGTGATACTGGTGCATCTGGTGCAGGCAAGAAATGGTCTTCGTGTTCGCGAGACCTTGGCCGCGTTCGTGAGGGCCAAGGATTTTGGTCATCACATTCATGAAGGATCAGCTGGCCGATCGGTCCAGGATCTTCTTCGCGATCGCGATGGACCGGCTGCGTTCGCAAAGGTCAAATCGGGTCAAGCATAGTGTTCACGATGGGGGTCCCACAATCGCGATGAAGGACCTCTAGGTGTATTTATTGCTAGAAAGCCCAATTTTAGCTCATTTATTTCAAGTCCCAAATATCATAAAACCCTAAGGAGCTTAGGAAATTGTTGAGGTTAATTATTGGGTGTTAAAAGTGAGTTGGAGACTTCGTTGCAATCATTTCCCCGTCATTTATTTCGTAAGTTTTCGCTAATTTTCTAGTTTAATTCACCTATTAACTTTAAATCCCTAGATTACTGTTGGGTCTGATTTGGGGCTTATTTGTCCTCAAATTCTTCCCTTTTTTTTAGGATAAATGATCCTTGTGCTTAAAGGGACGTGTTGATGGTTTCAAATTCGTGATTCCGCAAGAGGGCCCCAGTGGAATTTTTAGTTTGACTTTTGACCTGAAATATTTATATGCAATATGGGTATCATTATTCTCGTCTTAATACGTAGATTATTATTTTGATAGTGTGGCAGCATTCGGAGGCTTGTCGGAAGGGAAAAGCTCTGGAGTAGTGGACTTTACGAGCTTTCGATCGAATCCAGGTAGGCTAGGCTTACTTTTCTCATAGATTGAGCTTTATTATGGTATTAGTGTAGTATTATGCTAGCTATGGGTGGATATTTACGACTTGGTGGATAGTTTAGTATTTTATTGGTTAAAGTTAGCCAATTTGGGGGGCCTTTTGGTAGAATTTGGCCTCGTTTTCCCTCATAATAGTTATCATAATACTTTAGGACTAGTTTTGGTTTGTTTAAGACCTAGGGATGGAATAGTAAAGCCTTAGCGGGCCCTGTCGACCCTTCTTTTAGGTCAAATGCCTAAATTAGCTCCTTATAGATCTAAGAGGCCTTTATTCATCACTTTAGACTAAAACTTGAGCCTTAGGATGACTTAGGCCATTTATTAAATTTCGGCTAGCTTTATTACTCGAATTAGAGTACGATTGATCTTTAAACATCATTCTTAGACTTAGTGGGTAGAACGCGCTTCTCTCATACATTTGACCATTGAATTGGGGGATTTAAGCTTAATTTGGACTTAAAGGAAGTTATGGCTTTGGGTTATCACTACATGGAAACTTATTTACTAGTTTCGATTCAATTCTGGCATTCATGATCTATATGCGGTACTTTATTATGATGATATTGTTCTCTAATTTTGGATCAAGTCCAGCGTTTATGGTTTGAATGGAATTCTAGGTATGTTTCACTCGTTGGAACACTTTAATCTCATTACTGTAGGTTTTCCTTCTTGTTTGTGCCCACCGAGCTTATGGGGGCTCGGTTAGGTTATTCCTCTCTTATTTGTGCTTTCTGGGCTTATGGGGGCCTAGTTAGGTTGTAGTTAGACAACATTTACTTTTGAGTTACTTATTTTGCATATTTATAGATATTGCCTGGTTTGGAGTATTATTTCAAATTTAGCCCTTTATTCCTGACTTTAGTTTACAATCTCGCATTTTATTATACTTTTATTGTAATTTAGTTCGGTCGGCTTATGATGCCTACTGAGTACCCGTTGCTTTTAGTACTCATACTGTACTTCTGCATCTTTTTCTGATGCAGGTCCGAGTACAAGCTATCACCGCTGACGTTACTTTCAGGCTTACTGTTGCTTCGAGATACGGTGAGCTTTCAGAGCCGGAGCTGATCCTTTCTCCTTCTACTACTTTTGGATAGTCTTTCCGGAGCTGATCCTTTCTCCTTCTACTACTTTTGGATAGTCTTTTGCATATTTCGAGACTATTTGTATATTTGCTACTATCTAGTACTCTATATTCTATTTTTGATTTAGTGGCTCTTGTACCGACCTTACCAGGTCATGGGATACTCTTTAGTACTTTCACTCTCTTTCTTTGTTGTTCCATACTATCTTATTTATTTATATATCACTGCTTAGTACTCCTATTGTGAGTCTATATTTCATGCTTATCTTATCTTCCGCTGATTAGCCCATTACTTATCTTTTTGGGCTATTGTTTGGCTTACCTACTGGTGGGTTAAAGTAGGTGTCATCATGACCCGAGAAATTGGGTCATGACAACTATAAAATATGTTCTTATTAGATTTAGGTAATTAGTGCACATGTTACGCACGTATTTCAAAGTCTTAGAGTCAAAAAAATATTATTCATGAAGAATCATAATCATTCTTTCCGTTTTAACCCCCTCTTTCTCAACCCAATATAACGTAATTTCCCAATATTTTTGTTATATAAACCTATCCATACTCTTGATTCCTGTAAATCATATGCATTCAACACTAAAATCCCCGACTGGTCATACATTTTCCATCCCCTTATTTAGTGTAGCATTACCTATTTTCCTTTGTCAAATTGAAAGGATGCCTCAACTTGAAAATGTACCACAAACACCAACGAAAGAAATCTTATTAGCATGTAGTCTTGTTGAAAATGAAAAGTTAGTCTTGTCGATCAAGAGATATGAGAGAATCCAAACTCTTCAAAATTAGGTTTGTCAATAAGTTGAATTCACCTTACTCTTTCACCGAAACTTCTATACATGAACCGTTTACTTCTGTCTCAAACAATAATCTTACAATTCAACAAGAATTTTTGCTTCAATATAATATGTTCTATGGTTCATTTCAATGAACAAAAGACTCAAATTTTGTTGCGAGAGCTCAAGTTTATCGGTCATCATTATTCCATCCAACAAGTGCAAACCCTGATTTTTCTAATCAACATTTTGCGCAATCATCAAATTTTGATCATCAAGATATTTGGAATCACTTTCTTGCTTCGCTTGTGGACATTAATCTAATTTTTCAAAGATCATTTATTACTAGATTGAAAAAATCAATTCATGAAACAACTACGATTTATGAAAATAATGAAGATGGGGAAATGCAGTTGGACTTGACCTTAAAACTCTAAAGAAGATCAAAATGGATGTATCTTATTAACCATGTGTTGTAATATTGCCAAATGATTCTGTTTTCTTTATATTTTGTTTAACTTAAATGAACGTCAATTATATCATTTAATTAATGATTTATGGCTTCTCTTGAAAAATAAAAGTGCCTATTCTATTTAAAGTATTTATTTTTGTCTTATTTTACATATTCCAAAGGCTTAGTTTGCATATCAACAAAATAAGTGTCAAGATCCAAATTCGAGAAAGTGATAGCACCTATCTAACCCACCGATAGGGAAGCAAATCAAAACAACAAAACTCAATAAGAAATAAAACTCAGAATTAATATTTTAAGAACCAATATAAGTATAAAAATGATATTTTCCAATAAACTCAAAAATTATGCCAAAAATATATATATCTCTTTCTAAAATCAGGTGATACTAGTACAAGTCTTCAAGAGTATTAAAGTACAATAATAACCACTATACTGCCTAGAAATACAAAAGACATGGACAAAAAAAAAAGGATATGAGAAATCCAAGAATTATAGATTAGTCAAGCAGATAACTTTGAATCTCAAATAATCAGGCAAATATAGCAAAAAGACACCATAGGAATATTGAAGACATAAGAAAAGCAAGCATGCTTCAAAATTTCATTCTATATGGGACGAAAATCAATCAAATCAAAACCAACCCCAATTCTCATCTATTTCTATGAATTCGAGCCTTCTTCTCCTATAATAATGTAATTAAGTAAAGAGACAAAGTTAGAACGAGAGTTTACCTTGAATTCAACATCCGGGGGGAGTGGTTGATCGGCTAGGGGAGAGGGAGTGTGAGTTTGAAAAGAGAAATAAGATGAAACCATTCCTCTTCCCCTTTAAACTGCTAGTGGTCTGCTATAGTGGCCCGCCTCCCGCTATAGCAGCGCCGCTATAGAGGGAACCAGGCAATGGGAGGGGACAAAAATTTTATTTTCCCTTTTGGTTTTTATTTAGATGTTTGAGTGTCTTGGCGAGGCCCCAAATACCTTGGTACTCATATACTCTTGTCAAATATGGTCTTGTATATTTCCAATTTTTGGTGTACGATGTGAGGGCACTCATGGTGAGTAGGTGTGTTACAAGTTCGAACAATTTAGTTGTAAGGCCGGTGGGTGAAGAATAAGAATAAGAGCTTTCAAATATTATGTGTAAGTAACTAATGACCCTGGAAATGCATTGGCTCAGTTTCTTCCCTACCATTGTCATTCAGGGAAGAACAATGGATAAATTAGCATTTGTCGTAGCAATCCATTCCATCGTTACTATAATCATCATGTCTGAAGGGAACGGGGTATAGAAATTCCTTTAAAAATCCTTAAAAGGTCTATTAAAGATTATTTTTAGAAAAATTCGAAGTGGAAAATTTTGGCAAGGCAGGCTGACGTCACCGCTATATCGAGAATTTTCCACTATAGTGATACTGCTATAGCGGTATGCAGGCTACTACAACAGGGTCTCGGTAGCCTCTCCGTGGATTTTTAAAACTCTTTTTCCCTTTCAGCACTAAACCAGGATGTTGCCTCATTCTTAAAACTCCCTAGGATTTCCTCAAAACCCTAGAACGATGAAAATGATAAGGTACGCTTAGGATGGACGAATCTTGAAGGTTTCTTGCATTTTTTACCTTGGAAATTGCTAGAATAATTCAAGGAAGGAGAGTTCATGCCTCCGTAACAGCATCTTGGCATCCAGGTAGGTTAGGTTTAATTTGAATAGTAGACCTCGGCTAGAAAATGTATTCATAATATAGATTAACGGGAGATTTTATGCTTAGGTCTGAGGCATGGTGATTGAATGGTTTTAAAATAAATGAATTAGGTAAAACACGAATGAAGTTAGAATTAATGTAATTGTGTGGTGAACTATTGCTAATACTTACCTGCTATTTCATTATACATGTTAATTAAGTAGCAAAGTTGGAATGAATCGGTACATAATTTAGGAATAATTGTTTAGTGGAGATGAGTTGATAGAAAAACTGGCATTAATGCATTGAATCTTATTCGATTAGTGATACATGATGTGTGAAATAAGAGCTCTCGATGAAGATTATGCAATGTGGTATGCTAGTATGCCATGTAAGAGAATTTAGAAAAAGTTGTGAAATAGTCGATCAATGATGATGCAGTATTAAGATGGAGTTGAAAGTTGATGATGTTGTAGTTAGAGAGGAATTATGGATGTGTGAGAGGGCGAAGATATGTATATATATATATATATATATATATATATATATACAATCATAAAATAGGTAGTTAACTGGTTTGATTGTATGCAGGTCCTTGTATTGATTATTGGTTGATAATAGGTGATGTATTAAGTGGTCGAATTCCCTTGAAATAGGTCGTAGGTTATAATTGAATTGGCGTTAAGGCTCAATTTGATTGTATGTGTGTATGTTAACTAATTGTTTTATTATTTATTTACAATGCATCCTAATGAATGGTGAACTTATTAATTATTGAATGCAAGTTTGGAAATTGATAACCTATAATGAGATTGGTAAAAAGATCTTGTTTGATATGCAAGAGTGGGTGATTTAACTCACTATGTGATTGTATTTATTGATGGTACTAGTTATTTATTGTGAGTGATTTGATAAAGATTGAATATGATTGAATTGATGGATTTCAGAAAGGATAAGGGCGAGGACGTTGGAATAAGGGTGGTATAATACCTGGTTTGGGATAAGGGTGGCAAGCACTAGTTGTCTGGTATATATTTGGTACATGGACTGAGCTCATTCCCTACAGATCATGGTTAGTGGACAGTCATAAAACTCTTAGCATGTGCATACACTATGATTTGTAGAGTTTGATAGTTCTTTGAGTGAACAGGGTTATATTTTGTTATTCATATGTTGGGTTCCTTGTGTGGACTATTGGTTAATAATATTCCTTGGTTTTCTTGAATGAATCGATGATTTAACTTAATGATTTGTACATTGAACTTGAAGTGAGTTATTACTTGATGTTGTAAGAAAATAAGATGTTTTTGAAGTAATGATAAACAAACTAGGTCTTACGAGTTATTTTGGTGGTATTTGACTTTTAATTGAGTGATGATATGTGTAAATGTGATCTTTCGTGTTTTACTGATTTGGATAATTTTCTACAGGAATTGTTGTGAGTTAGTCTGACTTCATTATGTCATTAATTGCCATGCGTATTTCTTGGTAAAAATATAGGTTCTTGGTGTCTTAGCGAAAGAACTGACCGATGTGTATTTAGGGAGGAAAGTAATGATGAGAAAATGGTCAATTAGTGATAAGTGAAGTATTGTGAGACAAACAGTCCTTAGCGAGAAGAGCAGAAATGGGATAGGGAATGTAAAAGTTAGATTGAAATTGGTAAGTTCATATTTGATTCTGAATTTTTATATTATATTTATGTGATTCAACTTTGATCGACTGATGATGCTTACCAGTACGTGTAGTTGTACTAATACTACTCTTGCTATACCCTTTTTGGGGTATAGTTTGATTGCAGAATCAGTGATGTTTCTTACTTGATGTGGTTAGAGATCTTCATCAGCCTTCGTCTTCTCATTCTATGGTGGAAGTTGTTTCTTATGCTACTTATTATTCCTTTTAGCAGCTCTTGCACATGTCCAGAGTAGGTCCTTAAGGAAAAAGTTTTCTTAGTTGTATTTACAAGAGTCGTAATAAGTTTATAGAATTATGAAGAGTTTAACGATATTGTTCATGAATTCCGCATGTTTTCTAAACTGGTGGTAAGGATTCTCCTATCTAGGTGGAATAGAGTAGGTTCCCGCATGATCATATTAGTTGGGTCCTGACACGATGAGGTTCACTTGCCACACGTACTTGGTTCGGAACATGCACAATAAAGGTGCAGAAAAGGCAAGGTGAGTACAAAATCCACATGTACTCAGCAGTGTTATCGGTTGAACCTAACATGAAGCGATGATGATCGAGGATTGCCCCTATACTGCTCTAACCTGTACTCAATCTCAAATAACAAAACATCTCTATAAGAGTCAGATGTATTTTAAGGAGTGTGTCAAATCAAACATATACAAGTAAAGATAGATGGAGGGAGTATCTCAATGAAATTTCAAAGGTGTAATCTACATTAATGCTAGGAGGATGACATATTTATTGCTTGTATCAAATGTCGTAAACTTTGTCAAATTTGAAATTTGATAACTAATTTCTCAATTATTATAGGTAAGAACGGATAATTAAGCATTTAATTCTAGTTAATCCTTTAAAGAAAAATTTAAATGTAATGTTTTATAATTCCTTACTTTGTCTCAAATTATTTGTTGTGTTTCTCTTTTATGAGTGTATTTTAATAATAGATTAATTAAAGATGAGGTTTGACTCTTTTACTCTCATTTATGTCTTAAGATAAATTTTCTTCGATCAATTTTACTTTTATTATTTTTTCAGACATCCCTTAAGAAAACATCAAAAAAAAATATATATTTTAATCTCAATTTAATGTTACTCTCTTTTCACCATATTAATGTCTCCACATTTATTGAGTAAGGATAAATGTGGAAACTATTCCCTTCATCTCAATTTATATGACACAGTTTAACTTGACATAAATTGTTGTTTTAATGGGTATCACTTATGAATAGGCACAAACTACAATAAGTATTTTTCATATATTCTTAGTCCTATGTCCAAAATAACAAATTTCTATGTACGTGTTTCGCCTATGTATCACTTGATATTTTTTATATATTTGATAATGGTAATTTTAGTTTTGATGAGCTTTAAATATGTTGTATTATGATATGTCTTTTCTACTATAAAACACATTCTTTTTAGGTTTATGTAATTAGTACACGTGTTATACACGTATTTTGAAGTTTTTGTATTAAAAAAATATTATTCGTAAAGGACCATAATCATTCTTTCCATTTTAACCCTCTCTCACTCTTTAATAATACGTAATTGCCCAATATTTTTGTCATATAAGTCTATCCATGCTTTCGATTTCTATAAATCATATGCATCCAATATCAAAATTCTCAATTGGTCTTACAATTTTTCATCCCCTTCTCTAGTGTAGTATTAACTGTTTTCCTTTCTCAATTTGGAATTGTAGCTCTAACACCAATGAAGGAAATATTATTGGTTTGTATTCGTATTAAAAATGAAGAATTGGTTCTATTGATCAAGAGATATGAGAAAACCCTAACTCCTCAAAATCAGGTTGGTCCATGTTTAAGTTCTATCACCTTACTCTTTCGCCAAAATCTTCTATACAAGAACCGCTTACTTTTATCTCAAACAATAATCTTACAATTTAACAAGAATTTTCATCTCCACTGTCATGACCCAAAAGTTGAGGTCATGATGGCACTTATCCTGACCCAGCCTTGGTAGGTAAGCACAAAATTCCCAATAGAATAGAAAATCAAAATAGAAAAGAGATAAAATAAATACAAGACTTTTAAAACAAAGTCAAGCGATAATACTCAAAAAATTAGAATATCCGAAAGGAAATACAATCAATCCCCAAAACCTGGTGTCATAAGTGTAAAGAGAATCTAATACAATATCGAAATCTGAAATACGTTAATTTGTCTCTGATAACAAATAAAGACAAAGTACGATAGGATAAGGTTCAAAATCTACCTCGTACGCTGGAGCTCACCAGTACCTCGGAAGTTAATCTCTCAAAGCATAAGTTAGCCATCGTGGATCACACTCATACAGGGATCTGCACCGAAAAGGCACAAAAGTAGGAGTGAGCACAGTCCACTTATACTCAGTAGGTATCATAGGCCGACTGAGCAAAGTAGAAAACTAAACAAGTAAAGAATACTATGAGCATGCTTCCACCTGCATATAGAAAAGTTTCCAAACGGTACCTCACACTGTATTACCTAATAATTCTACAAGTATAATATTTATATGAGAATAACTACACACGTATATATAAGAAAAGCTAAATACACGGTAATAAACACGTAAGTGGAAGTACAAATAATGCAATGCAATGGAATGATGATGATATAGGCCATCACATGACTTTTGTATACACCTTCCGAGCTAAAACTCCCAGGACAGGACCCATGGGGGGTTCGCAACCCATATACTTTCACATTCTCAATCTCATATCTCAATCACCTTACCTGCACATCCCTCAGTCAAGGGTTTTATAAAGTGTTTCATTTTCTTTCAAAATCAATGTTTCTCAATCACCTTGTCGGCACATCCCTCGGTCAAGGGTTTTGTAAAGTGTTTCATTTTCTTTCAAAGTCAGTGTTTCTCAGTGATACCAATCTCATGAATATGTATGGATGAAATGAAGATGTAATGCTCACAACCATTCAGTATGAAGATAATAATCAATTCAATACAGGTATAAATGAGCTCAAAATTAACTCAATATGTCAATAATTTATGATATAAGCTATCTCATGGCACAACTGGAATAAATGGTCATATAAGACATCAATAATATCAATTCAAGCCCCTTACTCGGGCATCACTATAATGATAGAGGCATATAATGCTCAAATAAGGCTTATAATATCAATATAAGCCCCCCGCTCAGGCATGACAATAACAATAAAGCAACTAAATGCACAAATAAGGCCTATAATATCAAGTCAAGCCCCACACAGGCATCATAACAAATATAATCTCTCAAGTCAACAACAATATGCATAGAAGCTCCCCCACGAAAAACACGATAAGAATAACAATTCCAAAATACGATCTCACGACTAAGTCCCCAACCCATAGCATGTCTTACATGAATGGTTAACTACCCAGCCTAGTCTGAAGAAAGTTAAGTCATAACCTACCTCAAAAAACTGAAATCATAGTGTAGACCCTCCAACACGGAGCCTTCCCTTTACAAATGGCCTCAAAACAAACTAAACCTATTAAAACATAATATACACGTCAAAAGGAGTCCAACAATATCCATATTGGCTAATTTATTTCGGATCCAAAAATAGTTTTATAACTAGCTCGAAATCAAAAAGGGATAAATCTAGAATTTTATTTAAGAATCATGTTTCCCGTATCAAGAGGAGTCTAAATCTGAAAACCCAACTGAAAACGAGTTGAAATCATACTTTAAATCAAAGGAAAACTACACTTTACCGGGTAAAAACCCCAAAATTCATGTTTGAAATCAAAGATTTGAAGTTGTTTTGAAGATAAAATCAATAGAAAATAATGAAATAGGAGTTTAGAGATTACCCATATAAGATTGATGAAAAATCCCTTTGAAATCGTCAAAAACCAAGCTCTCAAAGTCTAATAATGGTGCAAATGGGGTTTTGGTCTAGAAAAACATTTTAAACTGTCCAGGTATAAAAATACCCTTCGTTAACGTGAGCCCTAGGCTGCGAGCGCAAAGGCCAATCCGACCCGAGTCTTGTGATCGTAGTTAGACCATAGCGATCGCAATAAAGGCTGACCTGGACCCATACCAAATAACCCTTCGCGAATGCGGTCATTACTCCGCGATCGTGATGAACAACAAGGACGACCCTTCGCGAATGCGGTCCCACTATCACGTTTGCAATGAACAGTATTTTTCTTCTCTGTGACCTCGATTAGAGGCTCGTGAACGTGAAGGAGGATTTATCCTTGCACCAGAAACAACAGTTCAGCTGTCACAAAAATGAACCGATTATACTACTAGGCTAATTTCGACGTTTCAGACTCAATGAAACCATCGTATTTATGAAAATAAATCATTTACAACAAATTAGCCCCCCGGGACCCCTTTTAAGCTTATTTTACTAGTTTTCATTTAAAAGGTCAAAACACAATATAAAGGCTCGGGGCCTGAACTAACTATGCTACTAACTCAAAATAGACATTCGGATCTAATGGAATTGACCAAATCACCATTCAACTCTCGAATCATAAAATATTGATCAAAGTCAAATTAACCATTTTTAAAGCCTCTAAGGGTCTCAAACTCACTCAAATCACTCTCGAACACATCGGGAACCGTGCCAACCAACTCCACAACTCATACATAGCATATAGCAACTACCGAAAAGGGAAAAATGGTCAAAACATAGTAAAATTTAAAAATCACAACTATAGTTGTTACATCAACAAAATGTGTTTTATGGTCTATTTCAAAGGACAAGAGAGGCAAATTTTGTTACGAGAGCTCAAGTTTATCGGTCATCATTAGTCCATGTGCAAACCTTGATTTTTCTAATCAACATTTGGCGCAATCATCAAATTTCGATCATCTAAACATTTGAGATCACTTTCTTGCTTCACGTGTGGACATCAATCCAATTGATCAATAGATCATTTATTAATCGACTGAAAAAGCCGATTCATGAAATAATTATGATTTATGACAGTGACAAAGACAAAGAAATGGAGTTGGACTTGACCTTAAGACTCTAAGGAAGACCAAAATAGATGTATCTTACTAACCATATGTTGTAATATTGCCAAATGGTTGTGTTTTCTTTATATTTTGATTTTGCTTTGTTCAATTTAAATGAACTTCATTTACACCATTTAAGTAATGATATATGTCTTCTCTTGAAAGATAAAAGTGCTTCTTCTATTTAAAGTATTTATTTTTGTCTTATTTTATGTGTTCCAATGGCTTAGTATGCATATCAACAAAATAAGTGTCAAGATTCAAATTCAAGGAAGTGGTAGCACCTATCTAACCCACCGATGGATAAGCAAATCAAAACCACAAAACTCAATATGAAGTATAAAACTCAGAATTAATATTTAAGAATCAATATAAGTCATAAAAATGATATTTTCCATAAATCTCAAAAAATATGTCGAAAATTGATACATTTCTTTCCAAAATCAGGTGGCACTAGTACAAATCTCTAAGATTATTAAAGTACGATAATAATCACTATATCGTCTAGAAATACGAAAGACATGGATAAAGGGATAGGAGGGATCCAAAAATTGCGGATTAGTCAAGCAGGTACCTGTGAATCTCAAATAATTAACTAGCGACGAGGATCACCTGCCACTTGTGCTCGGCTCGAAACCTGCACAACAAAGATGCAAAAAAGGCAAGGGTGAGTATAAAATCCACGTGTACTAAGTAGTTTCATTGATTGACCCTAACATGATGCGATGATTATTGAGGATCTTCCCTACACTGCTCTAACATGTACTCAATCTCAACAAAACATCTCTATAAAACCCGAATGTATTTTAGTGGTGGAAGATGTAATGACCCTCATAATCGTCTTATGTTTTTTGCATAATTTCTCTATTTTCACCCTTACCATAGCTTCAATATGGTATTTAGGGTCTGCAGGAATGGGTGGCGTGATTTCTAAGGTTGTTGGACGGGCTTTGAAAGAGTTTTTCAGTTTGAAAAGTGAAAAAGTTTGATCAAAATCAACATTTGAGGAAGATGATCTCGAATGAAATTCAACAATTTTGTTAGATGCATAAGGTGATCTTTGAATTATTTGGACTATTGGTTTCGGTCCTGATGCATTTGAAGAAGATTCGATTCATTGGTTGAAAATTTGAAAATGTAGAAGTTAAAGAGTTGACCTCGATCAGTACTTGGTCAAGACAATCCGAAATTGGTGTTTTAATAGTTCTAACAGGTTTGGAATATCGTTTTTAGTCTATTAGCATATTTAATTTATCTTCACGGGATTGTGAAAGAATTCTAAAAGTCCATTCAGGGGAATTGAAAAACTTGAATTTTTCTGTCATTTCCTCCAAACGCAGACACAATACTTTTCATTAAGCATAAGAAGATCCTCTAAAATCTAAATAAACCAAGTTCCCTGATGTGTTTGATATTTTTAATTTTTTAATGTTTTATTAGTCAACTTTTTAAAAAAATAAAATTTTCTAAAGAGAATTCTTTAGAAGTTTGAAAAATAATTTTTCTATTAAAAGTAGAAAAAATTATGTTTCATAATGACATCCCATATTAGTTGTCTCTTTCTCGCTCTCCAACACATTCTAACCCTATCCCAATTCTCATAATATTTATTTATATTATACATAATTATTTTTTATTTACTCACCAAGTATCATAAAATAAGTAAAAAGAATATTTTCCAACAATAAGACTTACTTATTTTTCTGAAACATTTTTGTTGAGCTTCCACTGAGCTCTCCTGATCGGCTAAATCTTCTACTAAGATTGAAAAAAGTTACGACTTGTCTTCAAGAATCCTAGGATCTTCCACAAAAAGAAAGTAACCCCTCGCTCGTACTCATCGCCAACCAACTATTACTATCTTGATCACGATTCTAGTTCCTACGGGTCACAAATGACGACACGAATCTATATGCATCGTCAAATTACAGTCTCAACCATATTTGCCTGTTTTGATTGTCGTTCCTTGGTATCAAACACACCCTCTAACGTTGATCATTTTCTCAAAGTCATCAGATTTTTAATAAAAGCTAACAAGAGTTTCTTTCAAATATGTTGGACATATTTTATATGTGAAACTCACATAAATTCCAACGTTTTTGGAGCTAATTACTCTCTATTTTAATTTTTTTTTCAAAATTATTAAAAATTATTAATTTTGTCCATACGGATACATCACATTCTTCTGAATACATCACTTAATTTTACACAAATACATCACATTCTTCTGGATACATCACTTAATTTTACACGGATATATCACTTAATTTTACACGGATACATCACATTCCTCTGTGATGTATCTAAGCTTTTAAGTAAAATCAGGAATTTATATAATTATTTAAAAGGATTAAAATTTTAAATAATTATGGTAAATTAAGTTGTCGTATGATGTAATTTTTCCATTTTATATTGGATAAAGACATTTTCTTTAAACATAGTTGGTGGAAAAAGTAAAAGAAAAATGTCCAACTGCACCATAGCAGTTGCAAATTAAGTAGGAGCTTGGACATGTGATTTCATCTCATGATTTCATATCATGCCATGAAATTTCAAATTCTCCAAAAGGCATGATTTGAGACTTTTCAAATATAAAAATTAACCCACAAGTTTATACAACAACAACAGCAACATACCCACTGTATTCCCACAAAGTGGAGCCTCGGGAGGGTAGGGCTACGCAGTCCATACCACTACCTCATACAAGGTAGAGAGGTTGTTTCTGATAGACTCCCGGCTCAGGACTAACCCACAAGTTTATATTTTGTAAAAAAAAAACCTCACCATTTATATTTACCAATCATTTATTTTATGTGTAAATAAAATCTATAGTTCATATTATTACTTTTACCAATCTTTAAACGATTTATATCTCATTTAACGATTACTCTCACCAAGATATAGCCTGTTTGGTCATGAGAAATATTCCTTTTTTAAAAAAAAATCTTTTTATTTTATTAAAAAATGATGTTTGGCCATAAAAACTCCAAATACAACTTGAAGTTCAATTTGGAAAAGTGAAAACAAGTTCAGACTTATTTTCACTTTTTTATATTTTCAACTTCACCTTTATAGTTAAAAAATCTCTCCAAAAAGATATGACCAAACATTATATTTTTTAGAATAATTTATCATTTGATCAATAAATATTTTATTTTTTTATAATAATTTTGTGATAATGTATTATACTTTTGTTATGAACTTTACTTATTTGGTAAGATTGTATAAAAAATTAGGGTAATTTTGATAGTTTTCACAACTTATAGGATTTTTTATTTATAAGAAAAAAATATAATTTCAAATTTCAAATTACATGTCCAAACAAAACTTCAACTTCATCTTATATGATTTCATATTATAATTTTAAATTATAATTTCTTCTCACATGATCAAACGGACCCCAAGAGTTCACCGGATTTAAACTTGTAATAGTACCATTGAGATGGTGACATCTTAACCACAGACTATTCTTAATAAATTTACTTTTTTAAAAAAAAAAATAGGAATGCTTAAAAGAAACAGTCCGCGCATTTAAAACGTGTCTATTTCTACAAGAATACTGAAAATAAAAAATATCTCACGCAATGGATTATTATATGTTCTATTGAAACTAAACAAAAGTTTAAGTTATATACTGTATATTCAGGATAAAAACTTACCTGCATTTGGTGTATATATCAAACTAATATAATTTATCATGATTAAGTGATTAAATAAAATAAAATGCATGTTAGTTAATCATAGTTAAGCAACATGAACTCTAAATTCAAATACATGGCATGCATGTATCAGCTTTGTGTATACACCGGATGTACGTAAGTAGACCAAACGTTTGATAAATCCTATTTTCCACATTACTAATCTCAGCACAATTCGGCCACGTATTAATAATTCTACATATATTGTTTCTAAACTAAACGACCCCTATGTGTTAGCTACTTGAGTAATTTCTCAAAAAATCACTTAAGTATATAGAATTATTTAGTAAAATCACTTAATTTAGTTTTATATCAATAAAGTCATTCAGCTTTTTAATTTCTCTTTCGAAGATATTATAATTGAATTTGTCACTTCCAGTCATCAAAAATAAAAATCTTACTTTAACAAAGTAAGTTGATCTTTTACGCTATGTAGACCTGTACCAACAATAACTAATAAGACAATATCAAAAGATCCAACCAATAATCAAAATCAGTCTTGCGGATTTAAATACATAAATATTTTAATATCCATGAATATTGATATAAAAATTAAATGACTTTACTGATACAAAACTAACTAAAAATGATTTTATTAAATAGTTATTATTTTGTATAACTCCATAAATATTTTAATATCTATGTCTTATGATGATGTTCATTTTATGAATATATTGGATTTTAGAGGCCTCATTTGCTCTCACATGACATTGGTAGTCTCAACATCGTTCTATGCAGTTTGTCTTTCGACTTCATATCTTTTAATTGTTACTTACTAATCATATAATTTTAAATTACCATGTGATTTAATCGATTATATAAATACAATTGCTTGATTAAATTTTAATTAATTTAATTGATAAAATGATGAATCCTCTTAATGTAATGGTTGTTACAATAATATTAATTGTTGATCCTTAATTGTTAATTTTTTTTTCGGTAATTATGTGACTTTTCATTAATTACTAATATGACATAATTAAAAAGCACATCATATCAACACAATCTGTTCAGTCACACTCATCTATCTCTGAATGAATTACAAACTGCAAAATTGACCAAACTAAACACCTGTATTACTACAAAATCTTCGTAATTAGTATTTACATTACAAACGAAATTTCACAACTAGGGTCTGAAAAGGGCAGAGTGTACGTAGGTTTTTTCTCTACCTTGTGGAAGCAGAGAGGCTCGAGTATAGTAAATCAAATAGGTATGAAAGGGGAAAAAATGACAGTGAAGAAAACATACTAGTTAAGGAAACAATAACACAACAAATATTGCTCTAACTGAAACGCAATAAACACAGGTGATGATAGAAATAAAAAACGACACTCTACAAGAATAAGGTTGTACGACAGACAACACTCCACTATCTACTAACCTTCCACCTTAATCTGCGATCTCCATACCCTTCTATCTAAGGTCGTGTCCTCGTTAGGCTGAAGTTGCGTCATGTCTTGTCTAATCACCTCTCTCGAATATTACTTTTTCGGCCTACCTCTAACTTTCTTCGCTATCCACTATATTAATTCAACCTCTCACACCTCCTCATTGGGGCATTTGCGCTTCTTTTCTTCACGGCCCAAACCATCTCAGTCTCGCTTTCCATATCTTGTCCACCACACAAAGACCACTCCCACGTAGCTAGTATTTACATTGACTAAGCACATGAAACTTTAATATAATCTGTCTTGATGCTGTTGATACATGCCATCTTTCTAGCCAGAACTTTTATAGGAGACTCCTCCTCAAAGACACAAAATTTTCTTTCAGACGAAATAGTGTGGATGAATTCAACATATATTAATAGAATTTGAGTAGTTTACACCTGCAACTGTTACTAGGCATTAGCTTTGACGATCGTATGCATGTACTCTCGATGGTGAGAGATGTAGACAAAGGATGATTCCTTAATTATTGATATTTTCTAATTTTAATTTTATAATATGTGAAAAATATATTTTATTTTAGCTATTAAAATATATATTTTTTGTTCATTTTATATAAGAAATGTGTTACATTAAATTATCTACAGAACCATCTACAAATTATATGACGTAATACATGGATAGTCAAATACTCCCTCGTTCCAATAAGAATCAAGAGGCACGTAAATAGATAAAAATTAAAGAACTAATAAGGGATATATTAGTCAAATCACACTCGTAATTAAATTTTTTTAAGAGTTGTACAAAATTTAAACCCGTCAACTATTTTGAGACGTGGAGAACTAAATCAGGACAAAACTAATTAAAAATGTTCATTTTACCACTACACTTAATATTCTTTGGAAGCCTAAACAAATTAATGTGAGCATATTTTTTATTAATGCTCTTGATATCCATCAATATGAATAGAGGGCAAATTCGTAAAATCAACCATCTTATTTATGATCTCTTAAGCATCATGTAAAATGAAAAATGCTGAACTAAAATGGGACAGAGAGTAATAAATTCTCATATAGTTTATCTATTTTTGAAAATTTACGAGAAAATGATCAAAATGGCTCATAATGTATGGAGGATCATAATGAATTTCTTTTAATCTTTAAGGGAATAAAGATATAAATTTCCGAAAAAACAGAAAACAAAAAGTTGCGTGTATAGCCTGGTGGATTGCAATTTGCCCAAACCAAGGATTACAATTTGCTTTTGGAGAAAAAAATACGAAGTCGACATAACAACGTCGTATCATGAAACTCTCGAAATATAAATAATCACTTTCTTTTTAAAAACTACTTCCATTACATGGTATATACAAAAGACTGAAATAGTCCAACTCTGATACATTAAGGACCATTTTTTTATCATTTTCACTATATTTGAAGTATCAAATGAATTTCATATAACCTGTGAGGGACTAAAAATACAAATTCCGAAAAGCAAAATATAAAAATAAAAAAAAAATGTGCGTATAGCCTAGTAGATTGCAATTGCTCGAAACAAAAGATTACAATTTGCAAAAATATATTTTCTCCATCCCATATTATTTATTCACCTTATATTATAAATAATTATTCAAAATTACTTATCTATTTATTAAATCAAAATAGAATTAATTACTAATAATTTTCCATTTTACATCTATAATTAATATTTATTGAAATCTAGATAGGTTTAAAAGTTCCAAAAAAAAAATGTAAAGAAGTAGATAAAGAGTAAGTTAATAAATATTTATGATTTCTTATGAGTCGTGTAAAAGGGAAAATCGACAACTACTCCATTTATTCAGTATTGGCTTGACATGTACTTTAAGAAACAGTAAATAATAGGAATAATTTTACTAAATCGTCCTTTAAATATGCTCCCTACATTCCTATTTATTTGTCACCATTAGCCCCGTAATAGAGTTTTAATAATGACATAACTAATCCCTATTTGTGTGCAGGTAATTATGGAAGCAATCCATCAAAAAGAAAAGAAACATTCCAGAAAGAAAAGTAGTAAATCAAGATCTCAATACTGGTCAAAGAGCAGACCATCACGAAAGGAAGGAAAGCTGTCAGCACAAGAGTTTATTGGAGACAAGATATCCGGCACAAGTGTTTAAGGAAGGAAAGATGGGCGTATCTGATACGGACATATAACGTCATCTAGAAATTCAAACTTCAATTTAGATGACCCAACAAATCCCTTGGGTTCCCCTAATTGATAGAGCATGGAATTAGAAGAAAGAAAATTCTAATTCCCCGAATCAAGGCAAATTTGTTTTTTCTATGGCAAGAGAAGATCGATCAATATTCTACAACGGTCGTCAATATTCTTCAACGGTCACTTTGGTTGAGTCTGTATAAATAGAGTATAGAAGTCTAGGTTTATTTCTGTACATCTTCACTTGAGCAAAATCCTAGTTAGTTCTTATTCTTACACAATTCATTGTAATATGTTATAGTGAAAACAAAAGAGAGAAGAGGCTAAAAGCTATACAAGTAGAGGCTGCTACCTTTCTCACATAGCTATCCTATAAAGTTTGTGAGAAAATCATTGTAATCTTTCAAGTTGATCTAAGGGAACATCTTGTAACCCAAGGAGACTGAAAGTAGGCACCACAAGGGTGTTCCGAACCAGGATAAATCTTTCTGTGTTCTTTACTTTATTTCTGTTCTTTATTTTCGGTTATTATTTTTTTTTTTTTGTATTAACATTGTTGTGCAGGGAAGTCTACTAACTGGTCGCTGTAGTCGACTTAAGGTATAAAAATTTTAATTCACCTCCCCCTCTTTTTTATCAATTGGTATCAAAGCATGTCTCACAATAATGTTGCTTAACTGCATGTGAGAAAAGATCAAATGGAAAACTATCAAATTTCGGGAGCAATACTTAAGGACGGTCATTCATCAAATAGGCCTCCATACTTCAATGGACAACACTACTCCCATTAAAAGAATAGATTCAGAATCTCTGTTCAATCAACTGATTTTCAAGCCCCGGTGGTGATCAAGAAAGGACCCAAACCAATTCCAGGACTCAAGGACAAAGGAAAGGACTCAAGCAGCATCATTGATCTCGAAACATCTGAGGTCACCAAAGAACAACAAGAGGTAATTAAAACTAATGCTAGAGCAATAAGCTTGCTTTATTGTGCAGTTAGAGGATCGGAGTACGACAAGATCTCAATATGTGATACAGCTAAGGAGATGTGGGACAAACTTAAACTTACTTATGAAGGGACTGCCAAAGTGAAAAAAGCCAAAATTGGTGCACTTATTAGTGAATATGAATTGTTCAAAATAAGTGATGACGAAGGAGTGTAATCTATGTTTTCACGGCTCAGCAAAATTATGTGTGAACTTAAATCTCTAGGGATGACCTATTCAAATAGTCTGCAAGTCAAAAAGCTTGTAAGAAGTCTTCCCAAATCATGGGAGACTAAAGCAGCTATGAAGATGGAGATCTACACAATATGACATACGATGAACCGCGAGGTAACCTTCTAGCCTATGAACAAAATTATATTAATAGGTATAGCAAGGAAGAGAAAAATAAAACCGTAGCATTCAACGCATAAGTCCTGAAGAAGAAGGAAATGTGGATGAAGAGAATAGCGAAGGAATGGCTCTCATAAATTGCGGAGTAAGACACATCCTAAGACAAAGACAACGGAGACCTCAACAATCTTTCAAGAACAATGAATACTCTAGAAATGACGAAAGGTGTTATCACTGTGGCAAGCTTGGCCACATTAAACAAAATTTCCCATAATTAAGAAGAAGATCTTCCAAGAAGAAAAAGAATTTTGGAGCATGGAGCAACAAAGATGAAACAAAGGATGATGCCAAAACCGCAAACTTATGCTTCATGACTATGGGAGAAATAAGTGAGGTAAGGTCTTTTGACTGTTATAATTGCAATACCCTTCAAGCAAACCTTGATATAATAACTGACGATCTTTAAAAAAATTATTGATGAATATAACAAGATTGATCAAGAAAAAAGAAACTGGCAGATTTTCTTAAAAGATAAAATTGAGAAAGAAAGAAGAAACTGACATATTCAGCTAGAAGCAAGTCAAATCAAAGTCTACTTGCTTCAAGAAGAACTTGATGATATTAGAGTGCAATACAATAGCCTCAGAAAATCACCAAGTCATAGCTCTTTCAGATCAAATATTTTCAAAACTGAGTCTATTCTTAACTCTTTGACATCTACAAAATCTTCCTATTCTCATCACAAACCTACCTGCTATACTTGTCGTAAGAAGGGTCACATATCATATAACTGCAGACAACAATCTCGCGGAATATGGATTTAGAGATCCAAAGAAACTGTATCCAACCCACAAAAACCCAAGAACAGTTGGGTACCTAAAAGAAACTAATTTCTTTGTTTTGCATGAACTCACCCGTAAAACCTACAAAAAGGAAATATGGGTAATAGATAGCAGGTGTTCTAGAGACATGATAGGAAAGAAAGAAAATTTCAGTGCTGTAAAGAAAATTAATGGAGGAATAGTCAGATTTGAGGATAATGCTAAAGGAGAAGTGATACGAGTCAGCTCTGTTAAGATCAATCCCTCATGTGATTTGATTGAAGTATATCTGGTTGATAGACTCAAGCACAATTTACTGAGCATTAGTCAACGATGCGATGTTGGATTCGATGTGTCATTCAATGCGATGAAATGTTCCTTCAGACACGCAAATAAGAACATCACCCTCATTGGTGATTGGATTGAAAATATTTATGTATTAAATAATGTTAATTTTCCTACTTTAACTTGTCTTACTGCTCAACCTAGTGATCCTTGGTTGTGGTATACAAAGCTCGAACATGCAAGTATGCATGCTATCGAAAAACTTTCTAGACTTAAATTGGTGAACGATCTACCTAAACTAAAGTTTGAAAAGGATCACATCTGTGATGCTTGTCAACTTGGTAAGAAAACCCGAACATCTTTTAAATTCAACGTCATTGTTAGCACGACCAAACCCCTTCAAACTATTCATATGGATTTGTTTGGACACACCAAAATTGCTAGTTATTGTTGATGATTATTGTAGATTCTCCTGGGTAATATTTCTTGCTCACAAGCATGAAGCATTCACTAACTTTGAGATATTTTATAGAAAAGTTCACAGAGAAGCAGGGTACTTTATAACTTTCATTCATAGTGATCATGGTGGAGAATTTGAGAATAAAGCTTTTGAAGATTTTTGCGCACAAAATGGCTACACTCAAAACTTTTTCTCACCATGCTCCCCTCAATAAACTAGAGTAGTTGAATGAAAGAACAGGTCTCTTCAGGAAATTGCCATAACCATACTGCTTGAACAAAGTCTTCCTGACCACTTTTGGGCAGAAGTAGTAAGCACAGCCTGTCATATCCTCAACAAATGCTTGATTAGACCTGTAATGACCCTCCAGGTCATTTTTTAGATCTCTGTGTGTTCTAATATTTTGATCCATCCCATAGCGGCTACAGGTCATTTATGACTTATTGAAACTGTCGGTTCGATTATCGGACAGTCCGTTTGGGTTTTAGACTCATTTCCCTATTTTGGGAGCTTTCGCTACTAAGAATTTGGTCTTGTACATAAACTGCTAGTAAACGATCTCAGATGAAAATTTTGACAGCTCCATCAGCTCTGCAACGTTGATTTTAAACTAAGGGACCCTTCGTCAAGGTCCTGAGGCTTCTAGACTCGTTTTAGGCAATTGGGTAGATTTGGTGAAAAATAGAACTATAGGTGTGGGCTCCACATTTAATCGAAATGACCTCAAATAAAAATTTTGATGGTTCCGTTGAGTTTGGAATGTCGAATTTGGTATGGTAGCTTAGTTTGTTTGCGCGTACGGGGTTCCAAACGAATCTCGAGCACCCGATCGGAGTCCATTTTTGACTTAGCTAAAATATGGTAGCTGATATCTGGTGTGACCGCTAAAGCGGCGTAGCTGCTTTAGTGGTACCAAACCACTTTAGCGGCCTTGGCCATTTCGGCGAGGACCACTTAAGCGCTCCCTTGTCCGCTCAAGAGGACGTCGCTTAAGCTACAGGGTGCCGCTTTAGCGGCCTCAGCCCTTTTGTCGGTGACCGCTTAAGCAGTCAAGGTACGCTTTAGCAGTAGCCACTTAAGAGGCCAAGTGGTCACTTTAGCAGCACCTGAGGGCTGATAAATCCCCTTCTTCACCCAATTCTATCTCATTTTCTCAACCTTTTTTCCCCCATTGTTGAGAGCATGAGGAGTGAGAAAGAGTGGGGATTCACCCGTTGAAGCTAAGGTAAGTTAGATCATCACTCCTTGGTCATTATTCATTATTTTACCTGTTGAATTCCGTCTCATTTCATTGTAAGTTCTTAGAAATTAGGTCTTTGAAATCCTAATCTTTGGGGACTGATTTGGCCCCGATTTGTGTCCCGTTTGTGCTCAATTTTTTAGCACACATTTCTTGTCCTTCGAGAGACCTCGTGATGGATTCAATTTTGGGATTCCGTTAGTGGGCTTCATGGGCCCATTATTGACCCAATTTTGGGCTCGAAGTATTATATTACAATATGGGTGTCGTTTTACTCATATCGACATGTAGGTTACTATTTTGATAGTGTGAAGTCTATTCGAGATCGTAGAGCAAGGTCGAGCTATTTGTGGACACTTTAAGAATTGCGGTTCGGCATCGAGGTAGGCTTCGACCTACTTTCCTCTATGAGATTCTGTATGGTATAGATTGCCTGCTAGGTAGGGATCATAGGATGGACTTATGACTAGTATATCATGACTTAGCCTATTTAGGAAATTCGGGGTATAAGTGTGACCCGAACCATAGCATAGGTTGCTTGTTATGGCTATAGAATCCTATTACCCTTGATTATAAGAATGATAATCATAGTTGATGATTAAAGATCCTTTGGTATAAGATTTACCATTCGACTTAGAGAATTGGGTAGTATTTCCCCGATTAAATCATTTAGTGACTTTATGCCCTCATTTACCGTAGTTTACTGAGTTATGAGGTGTTATTATGTCGATGATGTATTATTGGGCCCGAAGTCGTGGTTACGATGCCAGTTGGACTCCAGGTGAGTATTTTATCCCTAAAGCGACATGATTCTAGATTACAGACGCATTGGCGCTTATAGTGGTTTTGTTTGGATACTGGTGATGGCATGCATACTTTTAGGCGCATTCATGCTCACTTAGGGGTACGATTCCAACCAAAACTTTGATTTTACTATTATTTCCAAAAAGGGATTTATTCCCACTTTTCACTTTAAATATGGATTATTTTATAACGGGAATTGTACCACCTTATTTACTGGATTATGAGTTTTTGAAACTAAAGATGAGGTTTTAGAACTTCAACCGAGGCTGATTTTGGTCCATTATTTATCCTCTCATTTTACCACTACTATTTACTTAAGTCGAGGGATATTTCGACCCTTTGTACATGATTACGATGATTTAGTCCCAAGCATTATCTCGGGCAATGGATTTATGGATTTACATGTTTTTAGTCCCGGTTTGAGTCCGTGCACTAATTTTATATATATATATCTCTTCGGTACTAGACTGAGTAGATGGATTATGATGATTATTGGAAGTCCTGGATCGGGACCAGGCAGTGTATACAGATTTCTCGAATCCCCTAGAGGGGCCCCTTCATCCAAGAGTCATCATGTCGAAAAAGCTTGGTCGTCGTAGGTCCTACCTTTACAAGTTAGGTGAGCTGGAGGAGGTGTATACACTTGGTGCAGTATGCCTTGAGATTGTGGAATCGGTTCGATTCTGGTGTACCCGCTATGGTTATGGAATTTCGGTTTATGTTGCATTCATCCATTCATATGCATTGCCTATCACCAGTATAATTGTTTGGCACCTGTATCTATCGATCTTATGGGGGGCTGTACAGGTACAAGTTATGGTTGCTGTTTACTGAGTGTTTCTGTGAACCTTTCGAGCTTGTGGGGGTCCGATTAGGTACTTGTTTGTCCGGACTAACAGATTACTTTATTATTAGTTATTATGGATAGTTCATGGTAGGGTGGTTATGGATTGGTACCCCGAGTTGAAGGTAGGTTTTTGATTCCTTTACTCTTGTAGTGAGTTACATTATGGTTTGGTTATCTTATATTTAGTCATGTCTGGTTAGGGATCCTGGTTATACTAGAGTTAACTTCCCGACTTGATTATGGGCCTTGAGATGTTAGAGTAATTCCCTCAGGTTGTTTCCACTGAGCTAGTCCTATATATATATGTATATATATACATGGTTTTACCGTATATCCATTTTTTCTTTGCCTATTCATATCGTATATGTATTCTTTGGAATTGTATACTATAATATATCTTTCTTCCACTCTTTATATGTATATTGGCTAGTGATATACGGTATTCCACCTTAGCCCTGGTTGTTGTTAGAATAGGATAGTTGATCCTTATTGCTCCATTAGCATTATTATGCTTAGTTCTTGGATAGTTGCCCGTTGTTTATATTCATGCCTTACGTGTTATTTATGCTTACGAGTTATTGCCGTTGGTGTGTGTATCGTGCAGAGAAGCCATGGATCGGAGATTTGGGGTGAGCTCTTGATGTTTTGGAGTATCACTACCCTCCCTCTCATTGTTAGACTGTTCTCTATGTTGTGTCAGAGAAGGCTTGTATATATACACTTTTCCTATATTTTATTTGTACTCCTGTTGTATTAGAAGTTCTTGTACTAGCTCCACCAAGTTTTGGGATTATATTAGCCTTGCTATTGTATTTATTCCATTGTTTTCTTTATTTTTATCAGTAGTCCATTACTAGTTGCTCTGGACTACGGGTTGGTTTACCTACTGGTGGATTATAGTGGGTGTCATCATGACCTGAGAAATTTGGTCGTAACAAATTGGTATCAGAGCCTAGGTTTATTGGTGTTGTTAGTACAAGGGCTAAGTGTTTAGTAGAGTCCTGTGGATCAGTGCGGAGATGTTTGTATCCTATCTTTTGGAGGCTACTGGGCATTCTTAGGAAATTTTATTCTTAACTCCCTGTCGTGTGTCTGTACTTTTATAAGCCTTTAAGTGCTTCTTTTGACTCCATTCTCCTCCAGATGGATCGTACGAGGTTGTTGATAGATGCAGACGTGACTTATGCGTGAACTACCAAAGTTTTAGCTCAGCATTGATCCAGAGAGCTAGAGATTAATATCGAGGATCTTCAGTGTCAGCCAGAGAGTCTGGTGTCTTCCCAGGTTTTGCAGAGTTTGTGATTTCCTCAGGTGTTCAGGATTTAGTGTTAAAGGTTCTGAGTCTATTTTTGGGTACCTCCCAACTAAAGATAATGTCGGATCCATCGAGTAGTTCTCAGACCAGAGTTGGATTTATTGGTGTTCAGCAGGGTTCTTTGTCTATTTCAGAGTATGAGATTGGGTTTCTCGAGTGGTCCAGACATACCTCTATGTTATTTCCTACTGAGCATGAGATAGTGTAGAGATTTATCAAAGGGTTGACTTTACCACTCCATTTGGCATTGGAGCATTTGATAGTAACTGGGTTTTCTTTCTCTGAGGTTGTTGATCATGCGAGGGCTACAGAGAGGTCTTACTTTGAGGCATATGGAGGTGGAAGTATGGGGCCATGTCAGCAGTTCAGTGTTAGGGGTATTCCATCTGGAGGTCAGAATCTTTCCAGCAGAGGTCAACACCATATACAGCCTATTAGACCTGTACAGGTAGCACCTCAGTTTATGGATAGCTATCAGGTAGATCGTGGTGGTATTAGTAGACAGAGTTCTGGTCAGATATCATGGAGTATTCGGTCTAGGTCTTTAGGCCGTGGCGATCATTCTGGATTAGTAGGTTCAGTGCATCTGAGAGTTCTAGGAGCATGTTTTGACTATGACGGGATTGGTCATTGGTCTAGAGAGTGCCCCAGGTGCGGTTAAGTCAGCAGTTGGGGTTAGCTTATTTTTCCTACCAGGTTAGAGCTTCAGAGATTTGTTATGACTGCAGAGAGATCGATCACTGGTCCAGAGAGTGTCCCCAGCATGGGATCATTAGTCATTCAGATCAGTCTCACAGTGTGGTGGCACCTTTAGTTAAAAGTAGTGCACCTAGTGCCTCAATTGATCATTCAGATGCTCAGTCTGAGTTCGGACACGCTCAAATTCATACTCCTTTGGGCACACCAGAGTTATGATTTCGGATTTCCACCATAATAGATGAGCCTTTGATTATCTGCCTTTAGTTACTATTTGAGTTGTGTTGGGGGTTTCATACCAATCGGTGGTTATATGCCTTGATACTTCTATATTGACTGTTGTATGCCTTGGTATTTTCATAGTGATTGATGTATGCCTTTATGTAGGTTTATACATATATGACTACCCCCATAGATGATTTTTTAGTAGTAGATCAGTGTGGCATTGTCCTTGGGGTATAGCAGTCGCGTTAAAGTCTCATTTCCTTGGCATTCCAGCCTTATTGTGGCCTTAGAGTGGTACTTGTTTTTGATTTTTGTTTTTGTACCTCCTACATCTTATGCTATTGTTATTATGGTAATTGGTTTGACCTTTACTGATTCGTAGTTGATAGACGGCTAGACTAGCGTTATCTAGTTAGCGTTTTCCCTTCCTTACGATTCTTATTTCATTAGATTTGATGGCTATCTCGGTTGGTTCGCCTTCCCTTTCTATTAGAAAGGTTGGCTATAGATCAGATTGTGAGAATGAAGGTAAGCTTGACCTTTCAGGGCTTTGTTATAATTTTAGCATTGGTAACTTTCTTCTATAGCCCGTTTCTTATGGTGATGCACTTGGGATATGTCCTTTAGATTGGGATAGTTCATCACCCGATAGTGGTCTTGACCTTGATGTTGATTTTGAGTTGGGGTTGGCGATTTGGTTCTATTACCCATTTCTCAGATTGAGAGGTCTGAGACTTACTTTCTGATTTATTGGATTCGTCTCTTGGTGATCGTCTTGATCTTGGGTTTGGTATGGAGTTGGATACTCCGTTCTTCCTGTGCTATGATTTATGGTTCAGTCGAGTTAAAGTTGATATAATTGGGAGAATTTAGAAAATTCTCATTTCGGCCCTTATTCAGCCTTATATGACTTCGCGGAGTGCTTTTGCTTGATGATTTGTGCCGATGGATATTCGTTGCCATGGATTGAGTATTGGTTGACTAAATCCATGCTGAAGTTGTATTTCACCGAGTTGGAGTAAATGGGTGATTTTGAAAATTCCCATTTAGACTTTTGTTCAGCCTGATATGGTTTTGTGGATTGCTTCTACTCAGTGGTATGTTCTTGGTTACTAATTGTTGGTTACCAAAGTGGGCATCTTTGGGAGTGAGTATTTGTTATCGCTGATTGGCTATTGGATTTGGCCAGATGTCGATTGGATTATACAGTCTGAGTTGCTTGAGTTCTAGCTCTCACTAGTATTGTTTGCAGCCTTGGCGACTTCTTGCTTATGCCTTGTTGCATTATGCCCTCTAGTCATCGTGGAGTTGATTGCTTTCCTTTCTATCATGTTGTCTTTCTTAGTTGGGATTATGTTTTTTGACGACTTTTCAGTTTCAGCCTTACGGAGATTATTGGGCTTGTGCTTTATTTTTGGTAGCGAGGTCGGTTTGAGTATTTGGCCTTTGTAAAGGCTTGTTGGCTCCAGTTGTGGTTTTGACTCGTTTGAGTAATGGTTTGGGAGTTATGATAGATTTCGATTTGTGGATGCCTACTCGTCAACAGGATCAGTTTGAATAGTTGAGAGTGAATAGTCTAGCTTCAGTGTTGGGGTTTTAGCTTGGGATTTCATAACTTGGTTGCATCCTCATTTCAAGGTTTTGCTTCAGTTGGGCATTCATTTATAGGCTGGCTAAGCCCACTCTTTGCATACCAGTTCAATTTTCTTTAGTTGGGATAAACCGTGCTGGATAGATCCTCAAAAGACGGTCCATCGGTATATGGTATTGGTTTTTACTGCTTCTGACCTTGGTTTCTCAGTTTTGGTCAGAATTATGAATTTTCTCCTTAGTGGGAAAAGTGCACTTAAGTTGGGCTTAGCATGGCTTCATCCACGGTTGGTGGGACGTCTTAAAGCGGATCATCTAGTTTCATGAGATTGTTGTTTCGGACTCATGACTTTCAGTTTCGAGGGTCATCTGAACCAGTTGTAGCTTTGGCTTAAGAGTACAGACTTTGGTCACCTCTGTTATGTGTCCTGGTAGCACCTTATGGGCTTATTCTTGTGCTTGTCATCATGGATTTTTGGTAAGTTAGCTTCAACCTTTCGAGGACAGTGTGTTGTGATTGCTCAGGCAGGACTAAGATGATATCTTGTATAGTACAGAGTAGGTAGCAGGTTTGTAAAGGCAAAAGAAGATTAGATTTGGAATTGGAGTTGGTTGTATGATTCATGCCTTGGATTGCCTTTGGATTGGTTGAGTTACTGCCTGGTTAGGCTTGTATTGGTGTGTTGTCAGCATGTTGTGGTCTGGATTTGCGTGCATCGATCGTTCTCAATTCAGTTGGAGGCTAATTGATTGTTGAGGTTGAGTTTTGATTATTTGAAACGTGAAGTAAGAAAGTTGGTTGAAAAATGGATACCTTTGTCAAAATCCCTTGGAAGTGTTGTCTCTTCTTTGAGGTTGTCTGCGGAGTCATGTTTGGGGCATGCGGGCCCAATTCCTCATCTTTTAGAGCTTTCGGGCTCTTTCTATCCATTGACTTTCACGGACGCAAGTCCTTTTATTAGTGAATATTGTAATGACCCTTAAGGTCATTTTCTCGATCTCTATGCATTCCGATATTTTGAGCCATCCCATAGCGGATACAATTCATTTATGACTTTTTGAAATGATCGGTTCGGTTATCGGACAGTCCATTTGGGTTTTAGACTCATTTCCCTATTTTGGGAGCTTTCGTTGTTAAGGATTTGGTCTCGAGCCAAAATTGCTAGTAAACGATCTCAGATGGAAATTCTGACAGAGTCATCTGCTGTAGAACATTGATTTTACGCTAGGGGGACCCTTGCTCCGGGTCTCGAGGCTTCCAAACTCGTTTTGGGCTATTGGATAGATTTGGTGAAAAATGGAACTATAGGTGCGGGCCCCACAATAAATCAAAAGGACCTCAGATGGAAATTTTGATGGTTCCGTTGAGTCCGAAATGTCGAATTTGGTATGATAGCAAAGTTCGTTTGCGAGCATGGGGTTCTGAACAAATTTCGAGCACCCGATCGAAGTCCATTTTGGACTTAGCTAAAATCTGGTAGCTGATATCTCGTGTGACCGCTAAAGCGGTCAAGGAGCCATTTTAGCGGCCTTGGCCATTTCGACGAGGATCGCTTAAGCGCTCCCTTGTCCGCTTAAGCCAACGTCGCTTAAGTGACGGGGTGCCGCTTTAGCGGCCTCAGCCCTTTTGTTAGTGACAGCTTAAGCGGTCAAGGTGCGCTTTACCGATAGCCGCTTAAGATGCCAGAAGCGGCACCTGAGGGCTGATAAATCCCTTTCTTCACCCGATTCTTTCTCATTTTCTCAACCCTTTTCCCCCGTTGTTGAGAGCATAAGGAGTAAGAAAGAGTGGGGATTCACCCATTGAAGCTAAGGTAAGTTAGCTCATTACTCCTTGGTCATTATTCATCATTTTACCCGTTGAATTCCGTCCCATTTCATTGTAAATTCTTAGAAATTAGGTCTTTGAAATCCTAATCATTGGGGATGGATTTGGGCCCCGATTTGTGTCCCATTTGTGCTCAACTATTGAGCACACATTTCTTTTCCTTCGAGAGACCTCGTGACGGATTCAATTTTGGGATTTCGTTAGCAGGCCCCACGAGCCCATTATTGACCCAATTTTAGGCTTGAAATATTATATTATAATATGGGTGACATTTTACTCGTATTGACACATAGGTTACTATTTTGATAGTGTGACGTCGATTCGGGATCGTGGAGTAAGGTCAAGCTATTTGTGGACACTTCAAGAATTACTGTTCGGCATCGAGGTAGGCTTCGGTCTACTTTCCTCTATGAGATTGTGTATGGTATAGATTGCATGCTAGGTAGGGATCATAGGATGGACTTATGACTAGTATATCATGACTTAGCCTATTTAGGGAATTTGAGGTATAAGTGTGACGCGAACATTAGCATAGGTTGCTTGTTATGGTCATAGAATCCTATTACCCTTGATTATAGGAATGATAACCATAGTTGATGATTAAAGATCCTTTAGTATAAGACTTAACATTCAACTTAGTGAATTGGGTAGTATTTCCCCGATTAAATCCTTTAGTGACTTTACGCCCTCATTTACCATAGTTTCTAGAGTTATGAGGTGTTATTATGTCAATGATGTATTATTAGGCCCGAGGCCGTGGTTACGATGCCAGTTGGACTCCAGGTGAGTATTTTATCCCTAAAAGGACATGATTCTAGATTACAGATGCTTTGGCGCTTATAGTGGTTTTGTTTGGATATTGGTGATGGCATGCATACTTTTAGGCGCATTCATGCTCACTTAGGGGTACGATTTTAACCAGAACCTTGATTTTACTACTATTTCTAAAAAGGGATTTATTTTCACTTTTTGCTTTAAATATGGATTATTTTACAACGGGAATCGTACCACCTTATTTACTGGATTATGAGCTTTTGGAACTAAAGATAAGGTTTTAGAACTTCGACCGAGGCTGATTACGGTCCATTATTTATCCACTCATTTTACCACTACTATTTACTTCGGTCGAGGGATATTCTGACCCTTTGAACATGATTATGATGATTTAATCCCGAGCATGATCTCGGGCAATGGATTTATGAATTTACATCCTTTTAGTCACGGTTCGAGTCTGTGCACTGATTTTATATATATATCTCTTTGGTACTGGACGGTGTAGATGGATTATGATGATTATTGGAAGTCCTGAATTGGGATCAGGTAGTGTGTACGGATTTCTCGAATCCCCTAGGGGGGCCCTTCGTCCGAGAGTCATCGTATCGAAGAAGCTTGGTCGCCGTTGGTCCTACCTTTGTGAGCTAGGTGAGCTGGAAAAGATGTATACACTTGGTACAGTATGGATTGAGATTGTGAAACCGATTCGAGTTCGGTGTCCTCACTATGGTTATGGCATTTCAGTTTATGTTCCATTCACCCATTCATATGCATTGCCTATCACCAGTATTATTGTTTGGCGCCTGTATCTATCGGTCTTATGGGGGGATGTATAGGTACGGGTTATGGTTGATAGTTGATGAGTGTTTTTATGAACCTTCCGAGCTTATGGGGGTCCGGTTAGGTACTTGTTTGCCCGGACTAGCCGGTTACTTTATTATTAGTTATTATAATTAGTTCGTGGCAGGGCGGTTGTGGATTGGTACCCGAGTTGAAGGTACGTTTCTGATTCCTTTACTCTTGCAGTGGGTTACATTATGGTTTGGTTATCTCATATTTAGTCATGCCTGGTTAGGGATCCTTGTTATGCTAGAGTTAACTTCCCGACTAGATTATGGGCCTTGAGATGTTAGGGTGATTCCCTCAGGTTGTTTCCACTGAGCTAGTCCTATATATATATATGTATATATATAAATGGTGTTATTGTATATCCCTCTTTTCTTTGCCTATTCATATCGTATATGTATTCTTAGGCATTGTATACTATAATATATCCTTTTTCTACTCTTTATTTGTATATTGGCTAGTGATATACGGTATTCCATCTTAGGCCCTGGTTGTTGTCAGAATAGGATAGTTGATCCTTATTGCTCCATTAGCATTATTATGTTTAGTTCTTGGATAGTTTCCCATTGTTTATATCCATGCCTTACGTTTTATTTATGCTTACATTATTTATGTAGCTCAGTCAGCCGTTGCCTACTGAGCGCCACGAGTTTGGTACTCATACTACACTTCTGCATCCTGCAGTTTTTAGTACGAGTTATCGTCGTTGGTGTGTGTATCGTGCGGAGCAGCTGTGGATCAGAGATTTGGGGTGAGCTCCTAATGTTTTGGAGTATCCCTACCCTCCCTCTTATTGTTAGATTGTTCTCTATGTTGTGTCAGAGATGGCTTGTATATATACACTTTTTCTATATTTCATTTGTACTCCTGTTGTATTAGAAGCTCTTATACTGACTCCACCAGGTTTAGGGGTTATATTTGCCTTGCTATTGTATTTATTTTGCGGTTTCCTTTATTTCTATCATTAGTCCATTACTAGCTCTTCTGGACTACGGGTTGGCTTACCTACTGGTGGGTTATAGTAGGTGTCATCATGACCTGAGAAATTGGGTTGTGACAAGACCTATCCTAAAAAGGACTCCCTACTAGCTCTAGAGAGGAAAGAAGCCGAACATCAGTTATTTTCATCCATTCGGCTGCAAATGCTCCATCCACAATAATGGTAAGAATAATCCAGGGAAATTTGATCTTCAAAGTGACGAAGGTATTTTTCTTGGGTACTCTCCTACTAGTCGTGCATATAGAGCTTTCAATAAAAGAACTTTAAGTGTTGAAGAATCTATGCATATAGTTTTTTATGAGTCTAATCATATACCTGTGAGTATGAGCATTGATGAAGAACAGGTAAATGACCCTCAAACCCAAGTTATCACCGAAGCAACGACACTAATTATCACTGACTCGACTTCAGCTACATAAGAGTCGACTACACTCCATGAACCATCACCAGAAAATGCACCAAGGGAATGGAGACATGATGCAAGCTTCCCAAATGAATTCATCACTGGTAACCCAAATAATTGAATGCAGACAAGAGCCTCATTAAGAAAGCAGGCATCCGTAGCTTTGGTATCACAATTTGAACCAAAGCGAATTGATGAAGCACTTGAAGATAAATCATGTATTCAGTCTATTAAGGAAGAACTATATCAATTTGAAACAAATAAAGTCTGGACTCTGGTAAAGCGATCGAAAAACTATTCAGTAATTAGAACCAGATGGGTGTATCGCAACAAAATGAATGAAGAAGGTAAGGTTATCAGAAATAAAGCCAGGTTAGTAGCTCAAGGCTATTCTTAGCAAGAAGGTATCGATTATGATGAAACCTTTACTCCCGTAGCTAGGTTAGAATCTATTTGTATTCTTCTAGCATATGTTTCTTTCAAACGTTTCAAATTATTTCAAATGGATGTAAAAAGTGTTTTCCTAAATGTTTTCTTAAATGAAGAAGTTTTTGTTAAACAATCTGTTGGTTTCGAAAATCCCTCATGTCCAGATTATGTGTTTAAACTCTCAAAGGCTCTTTACGGTCTCAAACAAACCCCGAAAACTTAATATGAACGATTGAGTACCTTTATTTCAAACAATAATTTCAATGAGGAAAGATTGATACTACTCTCTTTATGCAAAAATTAGATTCAAATATTGACTCTCTTTATGCAAAATTTAGATTCAAATATTCTTATTGTACAAATCTATGTTGATGACATTAGTTTTGGGAGTCCTAACACTTCTTTATAAGAGAACTGTACAAATCTTATGAAAGGAGAATTCGAGATGAGCCGCATGGGAGAACTGACTTTCTTCTTGGGACTTCAAACTAAGCATTCGACTTCCAAAACCTTTATAATCCAAAGTAAATATATGAAGGAACTGATCAAAAGGTTTGGCATGAAAAAAGAAAAAGCTTTTGGGACGCCTATGAGTCCCTTAACGTGTCTTGAAACTGATGCTCAAGGAAAAAGCATGGACGAAAATACCTATTGAGGAGTTGTACCTAACTGCAAGTCGTCCTGATATTATGTTCAACGTATGCAAATGTGCAATAATTCAAGCAGCTCCAAAAAAAAATTTCCTTACAGCAGTAAAAAAAAAATTATCCGATATCTCATCAGGACCCAAGATCTTGGATTATGGTATCCTCACTGCTCAAATTTTGATTTAATTGGTTATTCAGACTCTGACTTTGCAGGTGATAAAATGACCAAAAAAGTACAAGTGGAACATGTCACCTGCTAGATGATGCGTTAGTATCATGGCATAGAAAGAAATAAATTTTTGTTGCACTATCTACCACTGAGTCAGAATATATGGTAGTAGGAAGTTGTTGTACTCAATTACATTGAATAATGCATCAACTATTTAATTATGATCTCTCGTATGAATTAGTTCCTATTATGTGTGATAGTACTATTGCAATTAGTCTTTCTATATATATTGTTCATCATTCGAAAGCTAAGCATATTGATATTAAGCATCATTTCATTAGAGATCATGTTAAAAATGGAGATTTTGTACTAAACTTTGTTGAATTTGAAAATCTGCTGGCCAACATTTTTACAAAACCACTCTTAGAGGAAAGATTTTGCTTTCTTCTAAAAAGGTTCAGCATTACTAGCATTTAATTTATTTTTTATTTATTTTTTTACTTGATATTTTTCTTGTTTTTGTCATTTATTTATTTCCTTGTTTAAACCTTTTAATATGTTGCGTATTTTTCTGAGTATAAATCCCTCGTTTCCCATGCTATCATTACTCCCTCACTATGTTCCATAAATAAACTCCTCATCTTCCCTTTATTATTCCCTCTTCACGTCCTTTCAATCGATTCATCAAATCATCCTTTCATCTATCTCTATCTCTCTGCCTAGAAAACTCTTTTCTCCATCTTATCCCTTTACTCACCCTTCTCTAAAATGCCCAAAACCATATCTATGGCTTCTCTACCTTCTCCACAAGCCGACTTACCAAATAGCTCCTCAACAAATATACTCGATCTCTCTTCAGACTCTTCTGAAGGAGAATCCAATATCCCTGCAGAAGTGGCGCTCAAAAAACCCTCAAAGTATGACAAAAGCTCTTCATGTAGGAAACCTCAGACCAATTCTCATAGATCGCTTAGTTAAGAAGACATGCAAAGGTTCTGGAGGATTGAGCAGAAAGAAAGGTTTGAGGCCCTTAAGAGCCCCTCTGTTGTTCCTGGAAGAGTGATAAATTTGAAACAACTCAAGGAATCTCACTGTTCGGTAAGTGACATTTTTAAGGATCAAAATTTGAAAATATTTCTTAAAGTCTGTGGTATTGAAGTTTATGAAGATCTAGTTCGCCTATTTTATGCAAACATTTGTATGTCTCAAGATAGTAAAGAGCTTGAAACCCTAATGTTGGGTACTAGAATCGTCTTGAATGATTTTCTTTTTGAAAAGATCTTTGACATTAACTCTTCTGGTGGAATCCCATACATGAATGAAATTTGGCCTGACTATTTTAAAGTCTCAATGAAAGGGCAAAGCAGGCAGTGGCTGAGTCTGGTACTGACCTTTCTGACTTTAGACCTCTGTCTTTATGTTTTGAAAATCAAATTTTAGCCTACATGATTGTTACTACCTTGGTTCCCCGTAAGTGTTCACTTAGTAGTATCTCTACTAAAGACTTGTTTGTGTTGTACTGTCTTGTTAAGAAATATCGCTTGAATTGGTGTGCTTGGTTTCATGAATTCATGTTGGAAAGTGCTCAGGACTCTAGTTTGACTACTAGTCTGTCGTATGGTGCTATGATCACTCAGATTTTAATTCACTCTATGATTGACATATCTGAGTTCTCTATTGTGGATGTTACTGGTACTTATGACACCCGAGCTTTCAAAAGCATAGGGTATGTGCTTATTGACTTTCAGTGATGCAAGAAAGACTCTATTAAAGCTCGCTCTATGAACCCAAATATGGAAATGCTTTAGTCGACTCTATGAGTTTGCTTCTCAAGGAAATGAATAGTGTACAGGAACGTCTGATAACTCTAGAGGAAGGTTTGATTTCTTTGCAGGAAAGTGTTGGGGAAATTTTCCAGGTGACTAAGGACACATGCACATATGTCGGACAGCTATGACTTACACTGGATGGATTGAAGAATGAAGGTGTTTGCACTATGAACAAATTGATCAAGCAAGTTGACTCTATTAGGACAGGAGTCAGCTCCTCTCATAATGAACTTGTTGTCACTTGTTAGACATCCTATGAAATTTTTTCCAAGAACGTCTAGAAATCCTATTACGCCTTCTACAGGAATGTGATTAATACCCTGACCTACTTCTTGAAAAAGAAGTAATATATCCTGTTCTTGATTCAATAGGGGTGTGTTCCTATCAGACAATTTTTTTGGTACTGTTTTGAATACTCTCTTTGACTCCTATCCCTGGACAACTTTGCTCCTCTCTCTCTATTAATTAGATATCGTTTGTTATGTGTTACTCTGTTGCCTTTTCTTTTTTACTATGCCAAAGGGGGAGAACATAACTTCAGAGGGAGTCAACACAAACTAAGGGGGAGTCACCTCAGGCAATCAGGGAAGTTTATTGAATAAAAGTTTTTACTCTTGTCATTATCAAAAAGGAGGAGATTATTAGCCCCGTAATAGAGTTTTAATAATGACATAACTAATCCCTATTTGTGTGTAAGTAATTATGGAAGAAATCCATCAAAAAAAAAAGAATCATTCCAGAAAGAAAAGCAGTAAATCAAGATCTCAATACTGGTCAAAGAGCAGACCATCACGAAAGGAAGGAAAGCTGTCATCACAAGAGTTTATTAGAGACAAGATATTTGGCACAAGTGTTTAAAGAAGGAAATAATGATACGGACATATAACATCATCTAGGAATTCAAACTTCAATCTAGATGACCCTGCAAATACCTTGGTTCCCCTAATTGATAGAGTATGAAATTAGAAGAAAGGAAATTATAATTCCCCGATCAAGGCAAATCTGTTTTTTTATGGCAAGAGAAGATCGATCAATATTCTACAACGATCGTCAATATTCTTCAACGGTCACTTTGGTTGAGCCTGTATAAATAGAGCATAGAAGTCTAAATTTATTTCTGTACATCTTCACTAGTACACAAATCATTGTAATACGTTATAGTGAAAACAAAAGAGAGAAGAGTCTAGAAGCTATACAAGTAGAGGTTGCTACCTTTCTCACAAAGTTATTCTATAAAGCTTGTGAGAAAATCACTGTAATCTTTCAAGTTGCTCTAAGGGAACCTCTTGTAACCCAAAGGAACTGGAAGAAGGAACCACAAAGGTTCCGAACCAGGATAAATCTTTCTGTGTTCTTTACTTTATCTCTGTTCTTTGTTTTCAGTTATTATTGTTTTTCTGGTATTAACATTGCTGTGCAGGGAAGTCGACTAACTAGTCGCTGTAGTCGACTTAAGGTATAAAAATTTCAACCACCCCTCCCCCTCCTCTTTGTTTATCAGTCACCTTTTTAAGTTGCACACACCTCAAGAAAAACATTAACTAAAAGGTAATTTGATTAAATTATCTTTATTTATTACTTCTCTTTTTTTGAACTATTTTAATATTTCTCCATATTTATGACTAAAGGTAAAGATAAAAATAAAAAACTAATTATGCTTGATATTCTACAAGGGTAAAAATCATTTTCCCCCCTCAACTTTACTTTAAAAATAAAACTCTCCCCTCAACTTTGAATAATAAGCATCCCCCCCCCCCCGCCTCCCCTTTTACTTGGCAATATCTATTTTAACCTTGACATTTGCAATCCTCCACTTATATAATATCTTTTTATATTATATATTATTTATTTTACTCAAGTATAAATATATATATATAAGTAGAATAATTTTTTTATGAACTTGCCACAAAAGCTAATGCTATTACTTATGATTGTTATTTTATTACATGCATTATGTATGTATATATATATACACATGGCACATGTATGTGTGCATATTTAAGTTTCGCTTCTCTGGTATTTTTTATTGTGCATATAAATGAGTTTCGATTGTCACTAATGAAATATTCCAAATAATAAATTAAAATTTATTTACAATAATTTATTTACAATATAAGTAAATTTTAGGAACTAGTTTGTTATAAAATATATCTCCATTTTTATTAAATACTATTGTATTGCATGCATTGGAATATGTTTATAAAGTTATTTTTATTTGTTATTTTCACTTGTATAAATAGATATTATAGTTCTGATTATTATTATTAATAAATTAATTTCTTATCCTGATCATTTATTTCATTTAGAACGTCATTAACTTATCTACTAAATAAATATTCTCACTTTTCTTTTTTTCATTTAGAAATTAATATTTATTTTTTATTTAAAGAATTTTTCTATACATATTAAAAAAATTTAAAAATCATGATTTTAAAGAGGTAAAGAAAAATAAAGATCAATAGTATAAGGGTAAAATAGGTATTTAAAAAAGATAAATAGGAAAAGGTTGGGGGGGGGGGGTGCTTATTGTTTTAAAGTTGAGGGAGGAGTTTGAAAAGTAAAGTTGAGGAGGGGAAATGATTTTCACCCATTCTAAAAATGACAAGTTCTCCCTTCGTTTCATTTTAGTTGACCCTTATTGACTTAGCACATTCCTTAAGAAAAATATTAGTTAGGGGTTTATTTTTTCAGATATTTTAAAAGACAATTTTGGGGCTCTCCCCGGGCAGGGCACTGGCAAAACACCTCGAGGCATAGGTGTGGGGCTTAGTCCTGTAAGGCTTACGCCTTAAGCGCCTGACTATACACCCTAACCACACCTAACGCCCAACTCTCGGAGTCGCCTAACAGATCTTAGGCAAATTATGTGTCGAATTTCTTAATTAACATTGTTGACCCTTATAATTCTCTAATAAATAACTGATGCTTAATATTATTTTTTTCATGTATAGAAATAAGAAGATTGAGAATAACTCAAATACCAAGTCATTGTATTGCATATTTACTATTTGAAAGCACCGTGAGGGTGAATATCATTTAACATTTCTTTTTAAAATATTTAATTAGCTGAATTTTTCATATTCACTTATCATTGGTCTTCATATTATTGTCATGCATCTCAAAATTATCAAATTTTATCATTTGTTATACATCTCAAAATAATTGCTATTTAAAAGTAAATTATTGTATTTTATTATCTCAAAATTATCGTGAGGGTACTAATAAAGTTTATTGATTATTTTTTTTAGAGATGTAATTTCATAATACGATAGTAATATATTTTACAAAAATGTAATTTTTTTATTATTTGAAGTTAAGATGTTAGAGTTAATTTGCATCTCATAGTAGTTATTAAAGCATTTCTTTATTTATACTTGTAAAATTATATTAGAAGTTTTATTTTCTATGAGTTGTTTTAACTATTAAATTTATTGTTTATAATTTTTGCTTTTTAACACTATTTTATAATATTATAAATTAAAAATTTAAGGATCCATGGGGCTTACGCCACATCGCCTCGAGGCTTAAGCCTCCCCTCATGCTAAGTAAAACGCTCTACCTCACGCCCCCGCTTTTTAAAACACTGATTTTACTAAACTAGCCTTATTAGTTATGCTTTGAAAATATAAAATTAAGATTTTATATATTTTATGTAGTCATTTAATGATATAAGTAATATTAAAAGAATATGATAAACTTCTCTTGATTTCATAAATTGGACAACTAAGTTGAAACAACTATTTTTAACAAGAAGACCAACTAAAATTAAACGGATGAAGTATTATGGAATATTTATTTTTATTAAGGACGACAAGTATTTAGGAACGAAGAGAGTAATAAATTTAATTCTTTAAAAAAATACATCAGATTTAATATCAAGGGTAAAATAGACATAATATGATAAATTATTCATTAATTTTTTAAAGTGAACAAATATTATTACACATCATTTTTAATATACGGGATAAGTATAGATAAATGAAGTATAATAAAAAAAAATTAAAAAAAAAATGAGGATAACTTAACGATGTCGTACAATGGAAAACCCTGGAAATATAAATTGTCGACGTCACTCCATCGCGCACTTTAGCACCTACAATTTTCACAACCCCAACGTTAATATCGCCTCTTCTCTCTCCCCCTCTCCTCTTCTTCATATATATATATATATAGATATATATATTCACTTTTACCTTCCCGGCGATTTCACGTAAACTCACCTATACACAACACACAAAGACAAAAACAGAATTCAAGAATATGAACCCCATTTGCTCTTAATTTTCTTTGTTGATTTTGATTGCTTTGGACTGATATTGGAAGGTATTCATATGGCGATGGGACCAGAAAGATCGAAGCCTTTACACAATTTCACCTTACCATGTGGGTTGAAGTGGGGCAACCAGAAGTTTTTGAGGTGTGTTAAGGTTGATTCCGACGAAGAAATGTCTTCGGAATTGATCGGACGCCGGAGAAAAACGGAGCACCGCCGGAAATTCAGATCGGTGAATGGTGATAGTGGTGAAGGAATTGAAGCTGTTAGAGAGAAACTGATGTTTGATCTTCAAACGGAGACTGATAAGATGAAGCACGCGATTTTACGAGAAGGGTTAGATTCTCCGGCACCGTCACCGGCGACTGATGCTGCCTTCAATGACTTATCTAGGCCGTGGAACTTGAGGACTCGGCGTGCGGCTTGTAATGAGAGTAATGGATTTATCGCCGGCGCCGGTGCTGGCGGAAATGGTGGTGCATCGAAGGAAATTAACGGTTTATCGCCGCCATTAAGGACGGAGAACAACAAATCGTCGAGACTTCGAAGTGATTTTTCCGGTGGACCGACCACCGGAGGTTCATGTAGCGGCGAAAAGAGACAAAGGGTGAAATATTCGGTTCCCCTTTCACGTAGAGAAATTGAGGAAGATTTCATGGCGATGATCGGACATAGACCACCTCGTAGACCAAAGAAAAGAGCTAAATTGGTTCAAAAAAATTTGGATGTAAGCCACTAATTTTGTTGAGATTCATATAGCCAATCTCAACTTATTTATTATTTTACGCTGTTGGTGATGGTAATTGGTATAATTTGAATTTAATGTTTGATTTGTTTACTTATGCAGACGTTATTTCCGGGGTTATGGTTGACGGAAATTACAGCTGACTTATACAAAGTGCCTGAAGATCAGTAGATTGAAGGAAAGACCATATGAACATGATCATGGTTTAATGTTTGTTTTTGAAGATGAAAAAACATAATTTTGTGATAAATTATGGTAAGTTTGTGACACCACAAGTTGGGAATTTGATGAAATTATTGAGTTTCTTATGCAACAAAGAAAGGTGTAAGAAAGCAGAAATTTTAGCTGCAATTTTTGTTAAAATGATTTGATTTGCTCATAATCTTGGAATAAAGTATAACATGGTGCTGATGTTGTCGAATCGCAATCAATATTTGTTTACAATGTTACTGCCTTGTTCCTTTCTGTAAATTCAATTGTTTGTATTGTTCATGGACAGTGTTCTTTGTTGTAGTTTCTTTTTTTATACTTCCTCCATTTTGATTTATTTGGTGGAGTTTAAAAAAATAAATAAGATTTTTCCAACAAATTAAAACAGAGGGAGCAACTGTTTTAATTTACTCCATTTGAATCATGGTTTCGAAAATAACTTTTCAACTACTCATGAAATTGTACTGATATACTGTTTTGTTCATGGACAGTGTGGTTGCTTGCTTCTCTATTCGGGCATGCTCTTTGTTGAAAGTGGGTTTTCTAAATGAAATTCACTTTAAATTCTGTGATTTTTAACAAGTTACGTACAATGTTTAAATGAAAAAGTTGT
This sequence comes from Capsicum rhomboideum, assembly GCA_031232105.1. Classification (NCBI taxonomy): domain Eukaryota; kingdom Viridiplantae; phylum Streptophyta; class Magnoliopsida; order Solanales; family Solanaceae; genus Capsicum; species Capsicum rhomboideum. The sequence continues at coordinate 37,729,973 of CP124715.1, read as the reverse complement.
AAATGAAATGATAAATTTTTTTAAAACCAAAAAATAAAAGAAAAAAGATAAGCCACTAAGATTGAAATGGAGGGAAGTACTATATGATTATCTTGCAAATGTTTTAATCTTTTAGCACCTTGCATTTTCTTTTGATAACTTGGTGAAGCATTTTTCAAGTTCAATTCCCACCTTCTAGTGTCTTCATGTGAAATCATTCCCGCTTCTACTATTATTCCTCCGTCTCATTTTATGTATAAAAATTTGAATGGTCACGAAATTTTAAAAAATTAAAATTAAATCTTAATATATAAACCAAATATAGAAAAAATATCAAAATTATCCATTTCAACAAATGGTGAAAAAGAGATTTGAATTTTTTTTCATTTTCCCTCTTCTTATAGAAACGAACTTTATATCAAATGAATCTCAGTAAATAATGCATTTAAGGATAAAATGAGCATGCTAAATTAAATAATTTTTCAAATAAATTAAATGTCTTTTTTTATAAACTTTTTAAAAAAAAATAAAAAAAAGTGTCAAGTAAGATAGGAAAAAAAAGAATATCATCTTTGAAGATGTCAGTATTCCTCAATGCTCTGTTGTAAGATCTAGTAGTGTTCCTTGAGGTTGGTCTCATATAGAGGAGTTTAATCTTGTACTCTTTAACAAATTTCAGATTAAGTTAGATCTACAATAATAAATTTTTGTTAATGGTAATAAAAGGATAAAAAATAATTTATTATAATCGATTAAATTGCTATATATTATGCATTGATTTCTGTATAACAAGCGAGTTATTTATTCTCAAATTTAAATATGTGATCGTTAGTGCATATCTCTGTTTATGCATTGACTTCTATATTACAAAGGAGTACTTTATCCTCAAATTTAAGTATGTGATCGTTAGTGCATATTTCACTTTATACATTGATTCCGGTATAACAAGCAAATGATTTATCCTCAAATTTAAGCATGTGACCGTTAATGCATATCTCAATTTATGCATTGACTTCTATATAACAAGCGAATTCTTTATCTCCAAATTTAAGTATGCGATCATTAGTGCATACTTCAGCTTATGCATTGATTTCTATATAACAACCAAGGTCTTTATCCTCAAATTTAAGTATGTGATCATCGGTGTAAATTGACTTTTGTATAACAAGTGAGTTCTATCTCCAAATTTAAGTATGTGACTGTTAGTGCATATTTCAGCCTATGCATTGATTTCTATAAAACAACGGAGTTCTTTATCCTCAATTTTAAATATATGATCGTTAGTGCATATCTCAATTTATGAATTAACTTCTTTATAACAAGCGAGTTCTATCTCCAAATTTAAATATGTGTATTAATCCATATTTTCATTTTGAATTAGGATTTTGGGTTCAAATTTTTGCTAAAGTCGTTTCTTCCTAAATGGACCTTATGTCATGAGTATCTGAATTAATTGACTCTGTGCATTCAGTGGATGATTAAACAATTAAAAAAATACAATGAAACTTGAGGCTAATAAAATGAAACACGCGATACTGAGAGAAGGGTTAGATTCTCCGTCACCAGAACCGGCGACTGATGCTGCCGCTGACGGCCGATGACTTATCTAGGCCGTGGAACTTGAGGACTCGACGTGCTGCTTGTAATGCGAATAATGTATTTGTTGCCGGCGCCGGAGCTGACGGAAGTGGCGGTGGTGGATCGAAGGAAATAAACAGTTTATCGCCGCCATTAAGGACCGAGAACAACAAATCTTCAAGACTTAGAAGTGATTTTGCCGGTGGAGCCACCGCCGGAAGTTCATGTAGCAGCGAGAAGAGACAGAGCGTGAAATATGTTAGGGTTTTTATCTGATTTTCTTATCAAATTTAATTTTTACTTTTCTATTGAAGGAAAATAAAAGTAATATCATAATTAATTTTACTTTTCTTAAAAATAAAATATAAAATTATTTCATATTTGGCTAACCTCTTTCTTAGATGAAAAGATTGAAACCTCTATAAATAGAAGATCCCCTTTTCATATCAAAACACAATAGCATCCACAATTTAGTCATAATAAGAGTTTGTTTAGGAGAAGATTTTTCCTCAATAATTTTATGTTAGTTTTTCATAATATGTAGGTCGCTTCACCAAACCATATCAATAATACATTTTTAGTATTATTTTATTTGTCATTGATTTATCGCCGTGATGGTTTGCAACTTTAAGCTTCCGCGTGACGCCCTCTCGATTTCGAACCCAACAAGTGGTATCAGAGCATACGGTTCAAAGGTCCAATGGTTTGGTGAAACGAGATTAAAAACAGGTTCAAAGCTGTTTCAAATCAAGCTGCAGCCAATTTGATGATAATGAAGATTTTTGTCCAACTAAATGTGGAGAAGAAGTTTCAACCATATTTTCAACATACCTGCTGCTGCATCTTTAAAAATAAAAACAAAATATTAATTTTTAACCCATTTTTAACCATGATATTTTAAACCTTATTTTTAACCATGGCAAGCAGCAGTGATGAAGATTATGTGAAGAACAAAGATCACATATGCAAGTGAAGAAGGCGGATCAAATTTTGTCAGGAAAATCAAGCCCAAAAGGAGAGATTTGTTAGGGTTTTTGCCCTGATTTTTCTTATCAAATTTAAGTTTTACTTTTCTTAAAAGGAAAATATAAAACTCTTCCATATTTGGCTAACCTCTTTATTGTAGGAAAGGTTTTGGACCTCTATAAATAGAAGACCCCTCTTCTCATACCATAACACAATAGCATCCACAATGTAGCCTCTAAAGAGTCTTGTTTAGGGGGAGATTTCTCCCAATAGATTTATGTCTTTTCAATATTAGTTTTTAATATGTAGGTCGTTTGACCAAATCATATTAATAATATATTTTTTAGTATGTTTTTCTTTGTCATCTGATTTATCGCATCTATATTTTACAACTATAAGCTTCCGCATGATCCCCTCTCGATTTCGAACCTAACAAAATATTTGGTTTCTCTTAGGCGTAGAGAAATCAAGGAAGATTTCACGGCGATGATCGGACATAGACCACCTCGTAGACCCAAGAAACGAGCTAAATTGGTTCAAAAATATTTGGATGTAAGCCACTAATTTTCTCATTCATATACTCGATCTAAACTTATTTATTATTTTAAACCGTTGGTGATGATAATTGGTATAATATGAATTTAATTTTTGATCTGTTTAATGATGAAGACGTTATTTCCCGCGTTGTGATTGACGGAAATTACAGCTGATTTATACATAGTACCTGAAGATTAGTAGATTGAAGAAAAGACCATATGAATATGATCATGGTTTAATGTTTGTTTTTGAAGATGAAAAAGTATAATTTTTTGATAAAATATGGTAAGTTTGTGACACCACTAGTTGGGAATTTGATGAAATTATTGAATTTCCTATGTAACAAAAAAAGGTGTAAGAAAGCAGAAATTTTAGCTGCAATTTTTTGTTAAAATGATTTGATTTGTTCATAATCTTCTTCTTCTATTTCTGTTTACTGGAATAGAGCTTAATATAGTGTTGAATGCTGATTTGTTTAATTGCAATCAATTATTGTTCACATTGTTAGCAAATTTTTGGATTTGTCATTGCCTTGTTGCTTTCTGTAAATTCAATTGTTTGTATTGTTCTAGGACAGTGTTCTTTGCTGTATTTTCTTTTTCATACTCTTCGTTTCAATTTAATTAGTTCAATTTGACTTGACATGAAGTTTAAAAAAGTAGATAAGACTTTTAAATATCCTGATCCTAAACTAAAAGATATGTCAAATGTACCAAATATTTTTTAATGATCTTGAATATGTGAAAAATTAAAATTAAAAAATTGTTAAAAAAAAGAAAGAAATATTCTTTTTAAAGCACACTAAATAGAAAAGTGGGTACTAAATAAGTTGACACGGAGGATAACTATATAAATTTACTGCAATTGAATCAAGATTTCAAAAATAATCTCTTAATTTCTATAATAAATAAGTTGAAACCCAGGGTAACTATATAAATTTACTGTATTTGAATCAAGGCTTCAAAATAATCTCTTTATCTTTGCAAGTAGGATATTTGCATACATTTATTTTGTTCAACTATTTATGAAATTATACTCAAATATTTTGCTTCTTTATTCGGACATGCTCTTTCTTGAAAGTGGTGTTTCTAAACGAAAATCCCTTTAAATTCTGTGATTTTAAAAAGTTACGTAGAATGTATAAATTAAAAAGTTATTATAAACGAAAAGAGATATTTTCTTAAAGAAAAAAAAAAGGTAAGCCACTTAAAGTGAAACTAAGGTAGTACTATATGATTATCTTGCATATGTTTTAATCTTTAAACACGTTGCCTTTTCTTTTGATAACTCGGTGAAGCATTTTTCAAGCTCAATTTCCACCTTCTAGTGTTTTGAAATCATTCATAATTCTCCTATTACTCCCTCCGTCTTATTCCCTCCGTCTTATTTTATATTGAAATGTTTGAATGGATATGAAATTTAAAAAAAATAAAATAAAATTTTAATATCTAGATCAAATATAAACAAAATATCAGAGTTATCCTTTTCAACAAATGGTGAAAATAGAGATTGGCGTGTCTCTTTCATTTTCCCTCTCATTGTATAACGATTGAAGCTCATATCAAATGAATCCCGATGAATAATGCATTTAAGGATAGCACTTTTAAAATAAAAAATATCACGTAAAATAGGACAAAAAAATGCCATCTTTGAAGATGTCAGTATTACTCAATGCTGTATATTCTTCCCCCAAAAAAATTATATTACTCAATGACTCAATGTAAGTAGGAATGTGTTCCTTGAGGTTGGTCTCATATAGAGGAGTTTAATCTTGTACTCTAAAACAATATACAAATTTTGGATTAAGCCAGATCTACAATAATAAATTTTATAACAAGTCTAGTATGGTATTAAAAGGATAAAAAATAATTTAATATAATCGATTAAATTACTCAATATTATGCATTGACTTCTGTACACAAGTGACTTTAATTTGACAAAATGAAATACATACTCATTTGAAACACTTGATTTTTTAAAAATAACTAGATTTTTAAATTAATAAAAAGACATAATTAATACTTAAAATTATATGTTAAATATATAATAATCTATAATGGTGTGTTTGCTAAATGAAATGGAAAAATAGCACCAAAATAATTTTAAAAAATATTTTTGACATTTATAAATAGTTATTTCATTAGAATAAGATTGATAGAAAAAGAATTATATAGCAAGGGTTAAAATAAACGCTCCAAAATGATCTTATTGTGAGGATTCTTAAGACCTCCACAAATAAACATTCGAAATTAAGCTTATTTTTCGTACAACAACATACTTAGTATATTCACACAAAGTGGGGTCTGAGGAGGGTAAGTGTACGCAATCCATACCCCTACCTCAAAATGAAGTAGAGAGGTTGTTTCGTAGTGGTGGAAATTTTTTAATCAAATATCCACAAAAACATTTCGCACTTTTACAAAATATAGGCCTATAAGTCAATGTTATCTCTGTATAATTGCTCTTTGTGCTATCACAACCCTGACTCACATTAGGTTTTATATTTGCATTGTCACTTGCCTTTTCGTAAGATATAGTTCGACGTTATCATATCGTTCTATGATTTCATCTTGTTGTTTTCTATAGAAAACGCTTGAAAAAATATTTGTCAATTGTCACTTGTAATCGTGGACAAGCATAGTCAAAGATTATATTATATTTAGCTATGAATATTTTTTTGGTGGCAAATAGTTAAATTATTCAGCTACAATTTTTAAATTGTCGCTATTTAAAATTGCATATTTTGTGACAAAACTAGGTTGTCACTAAGTTGCAGGTTAATTAGAGACAACAAAATGATCGTCACTAATTGCTTATATTATTAGTGACAAAATCTAAGGTCACAATTAAATATAAAATTTTGTGGCTAAAGCTTACAACATTTAACTACGAAATCTAATTTGTCGCTATTGCAACAATTTTATTTTGTGAAGAAATTTTTTCGTTTCTAAAATTGTATCTAATTTTAAGACAAATAATAGTTCGTCACAAATTGAATGCATTATTAGTGACAAAATAATGTGTCACTAATAACTTAAAATTTGTCATAAATGGAACCTGATAAATGGTGCCAAATTATTTTTGGTGGGAAATTTTAGTGGACAAAACTTTGCTACGAATTTGTATGTTTCGTCACTAAAAGTATGTTGCTCATGCATTTAAGCACGAAATATAATTTTTTGTCACAAAAAGTGAATAATTAGTGACGAATTTTATGTCGTACCTAATAATATCGTAGCTAAATATCATATTTGTTGTAGTGAAACGAGTTCTTTATCCTTAGATTTAAGTATGTGATTGTTAGTGCATATCTCAGTTTATGCATAAACTTCTATATAACAAGCGAGTACTTTATCCTAAAATTTAAGTATGTGATTGTTAGTGCATATTTCAGTATATATATGCATTGATTTTTGTATAATAAGCAAGTTCTTTATCCTCAAATTTAAGTATGTGACTTTTAGTGCATATTTCAATTTATGCATTGACTTCTGTATAATAAGCGAGTTCTTTATCCTCAAATTTAAGTATGTGACCGTTGGTGTATATTTCAGTTTATGCATTGAATTCTGTATAAGAAGCAAGTTCTTTATTCTCAAATTTATGTATCTGACTGTTAGTGCATATCTCAGTTTGTGCATTGACTTTTGTGTTACAAGCGAGTTATTTATCCTCAAATTTAAATATGTGACAGTTAGTGCATATCTCAGTTTGTGCATTAACTTTAGTATAACAAACGAGTACTTTATCCTCAAAATTAATTAGTATGTGACCGTTAGTGCATATTTCAGTTTATGCATTGAATTTTGTATAACAAACGAGTTCTTTATCCTAAAATTTAAGTATGTGATCGTTAGTGCATATCTCAATTTACACATAGACTTCTGTATAACAAGCGAGTAATTTATCCTCAAATTTAAGTATGTGATTGTTAGTGCATATTTCAGTATATATATGCATTGATTTTTGGATAATAAGCAAGTTCTTTATCCTCAAATTTAAGTATGTGACTTTTAGTGCATATTTCAATTTATACATTTATGTGACTTTTAGTGCATATTTCAATTTATACATTGACTTATGTATAATAAGCGAGTTCTTTATCCTCAAATTTAAGTATGTGATCGTTAGTGCATATTTCAGTTTATGCAGAATTCTGTATAACAAGAAAGTTCTTTATTCTCAAATTTATGTATGTGACTGTTAGTGCATATCTCAGTTTGTGCATTGACTTCTGTATAACTAGCGAGTTCTATATCCTCAAATTTAAATATGTGACAGTTAGTGCATATCTCAGTTTGTGCATTGACTTCTGTATAACAAGCGAGTACTTTATCCTCAATTAATTAGTATGTGACAGTTAGTGTGCATATATCAGTTTATACATTGAATTCTGTATAACAAACAAGTTCTTTATCCTCAAATTTAAGTATGTGATCGTTAGTGCATATCTCAGTTTATGCAATTGCTTTTGTATAACAAGCGAGTACTTTATCCTCAAAATTAAGTATGTGACCATTAATGCATTTTTCAATTTATATATTGGTTTTTGTATAACAACGAGTTTTTTATCTTCAAATTTAAATATGTGGCCGTTAGTGCATATCTCAATTTATGCCCCGACTTTTGTATAACAAGCAAGTTATTTATATTCAAATTAAGTATGTGACCGTTAATGCATATCTCAATTTATGCATTGACTTCTGTATAACAAGCGAGTTTTTTATCCTCAAAATTAAGTATGTGATCGTTAGTTTTTTATCTTCAAATTTAAATATATGACCGTTAGTGCATATCTCAGTTTATGCATTGGCTGTTGTATAACAAGCGAGTTATTTATCTTCAAATTTAAGTATGTGACCGTTAATGCATATCTCAGTTTATGCATTGACTTCTGTATAACAAGCGAGTTCTTTATTTTCAAATTTAAGTATGTGACCGTTAGTGCATATTTCAATCTATGCATTGATTTCTTTATATTAAGCTAGTTCTTTATCCTCAAATTAAGTATGTGACTGTTAGTGCATATCTCAGTTTATTCAGTAGTGCATATCTCAGTTTAATTTGTTTAAATAAATATGATATTCTTTATATCTAAAAATAATTTCAAATTCATTTTATTCTTAAAAATAATAATATCATAATATATTTAAAACCACAAATATTATTTTTTTTGTATTTATATATATTTTTAAATTTGGTGAGTAATAATATATTATGAGATAAAATTGAAATATATTTTTGAGGATGTGGCATGAATGGAAACCCTCAAATTCCACAGCGCGCACTTTAGCACTTACTCTCTTCTTAGCCCCGTACGTTAAAACCGCCCCCACCCCCCTCTCTCTCCTCCCCCTGCCTCATATATATATATACACACACACACTACGTAAAACAAAGCCAACACAATTACACAAATACAAAGAAAATGGCAAAAAGCTTCAAAGTTTAACGATCCTATGAAACTCTCTCTTCCCCTTCTTCTTCAATGAAGTGTTCTTCTCCAAAAACTTGAGAGCAAAGTCAAAGAAATTGGAAAAAAGGAAGGATCTTTGAGTCATTTGAGCGATTTTGGGCTTGTGGGTGTGTGTAATCTGAATAGTTTTAGACATTTTTTGGTTCAGTGTTAATGGCTATGGGACCAGAAAGATCGAAAGCTTTGCACAATTTTACGTTACCTTATGGGTTGAAGTGGGGGAACCAGAGGCATTTGAGGTGTGCTAAGGTTGAATCAAATGGAGAAGGAGAATTCTCTGCCATTCATCGGAGGTCAAATGGGTCTGAGTCGATCGGACGGAGGATAGAGACGGAAATGGTGCGCCGGAATGGATCAAACGATCGGTTTAGCCGGAAATTCAGGTCGTCGGAAAAAGAAGGAATTGGAGCAGTGAGAGAGAAACTGATGTTTGATCTCTTAACGGAAGCTGATAAGATGAAAGACAAAATCTTTAAGAAGGAAGTTTCTCCGTCACCGGCGCCGGCGACAACTTTGACCGGAGCTGTTTCTGATGCCGCCGCCGATGAATTGTCCAGGCCGTGGAACTTGAGGACTCGCCGAGCGAATTGTAAAGAGCCTAACGGAAATTTCACCGGCGCTGGTGCCAGTGGATCGAAAGAAAGATTGAAGATTGATACTAACAAAGGCAATGCTCCTTCACCGTTAAGGACGGAAAACAAATCTTCAAATCTTCTAAGTGGAGCAGCTGCCGGAGCTTCTTTAGTGGGCGAGAAGAGACAGAGAGTGAAATATTCGGTTCCCCTTTCACGTAGAGAAATCGAGGAAGATTTCATGGCGATGATCGGACATAGACCACCTCGTAGACCAAAGAAAAGAGCTAAATTGGTTCAAAAAAATTTGGATGTAAGCCACTAATTTTTCTCTCTAATAAATCTCTCTTGATTAATGATAATCAGAATTGATATAAAAGATCAAGTTGTTGTTGATGTTGTTGTTGATGATGATGATAATTTTACTGTTTCATTGATCTATTGTGCAGACGCTATTTCCAGGGCTATGGTTGACGGAAATTACAGCTGATTTATACAAAGTGCCTGATGATCAATAGATTGTTAAAGGTAAACAAACATTCATCACTGAACTTTTGTAAGCTATTAATCATGAATTGTTTCATAATGCAAATGTGGCAGCGAATTTTGATTTTGATGTTCGTTTATAATTTCTGCAGATGGGAAGCTCAAAGCGCGTTTTTCTGACAAAAAGATGATACATTTGTGACTGATTATCGACTAGTGTAGTTGGAAATTTGATGAAACAATTGAGTTTGTTCAGGTAACAGAAGAGCGCCGGGGGGGGGGGGGTTAAAAAAGGAGAAAGATTAGTTGCTCCGATGATGCTAATTTTGTTTAAATGATTGGATTTGTTGGCAATCTTTTCTGTTTATGTTCATTGGAATAAGTTTAATATATATAGTTGGTTCAAATTTTGCAAATTGTGAGCTGCAATTTTGGTGTTTTCAAGTGACTTATTTACTACTACCTTGTTCCTGTTTTGTGTAAATTCAATAGTTGTTCTCCTATTTACTCTGTTTTTATCTTAAGGTTATTTCTGAACTACTTGTTTTCATGTTTGTCTGTGTGCCTTGTTCATCTGATTTGCAACTGAAATCTGCATTTCTTATGCCTTTTTAGCTTGAGAGATCTCGGGTCAAGCCTAGAATGCTCTTCTCCTTAAATGACACTATATATGACGTGAATTCGAATTAGTCAACGAACGTGTATAAGATACATGATGATTATACCAAACAAAAATAATTTGGTGAATCATCTTGAAGCTCACACATTTTGTTTGTTTCTATGTGAGTTCATTCTTTAATCTGCTGCTACTATCTCCGGAGGTGTCAGTGTAAGTCACCCACTCACACTGACACCTTTTTCTGTAGTCATCATTGTTCTTGAAAAAGATTATACTCTCTTCAAAGATTTGGTGACTATTGGGATCTCTGTCCCTGCTGATTTTTGAGTTAGTTTCAAATTGTCATCAATCTTGGGTAATGGGAAACATGGAAGTGCTTAATAGAAATGTTGGAAAATTATGAGTGTACCTCTTTTTCTAAGTTGCTCGAACTTGGGTGTGGATGTTCGGTATAGGTGGTGTAGGTTTCAGATTTTTTATAATCTAAAATTTTAGATTCAGAGATATAGATTCATGTATGAATATAGATTCGAAGATTTAGTTAAAAATAATTTAAATATTTAAAAATAGAGCTATAAACTCTAAATTATAAGATATTATGTGAGATTTTAGGAAAAAATATTGATCAAGAGGAGAATTCCAAAAAGAAAAAAAAAAGAAAGAGTGACATAGAAATTTTATTATTCAAGAGATTTTATTTTCTTCAATTTCACCTAACTTTTATTTTGATTATAGAAATTAAAAATCATTGTATTTATCTGAAATTTCTTTATCGATTTTGATCAAAGTTTTAAGTATTCAAAATTGATTGATCAGATCAAATACGGATCCTACACATATCCACGTCGTGTCTATACAAATACGGCATCAAAAATGAAAAATCCAAACAACTTAAGGTTTTTCCGTGATAGAATCGTTGAAGCTTCTAAGGATTGTCATGTTACGAAGAAAAGGAAAACAATCTACTATGTAATGAGCGTTTTGAGAATTAATGTAATCTTTTTAAATAGAAAGTGTGTTAAATATGATTATTTTATCATGTGTTCAACTATTCTATTGAAATATACTATAATTTGGATGTGTAAATAAAATCTAGTGACGAATTTAAGAGATTATCGATGTATATTCAACCTTCAGTTTCTCTTATTTTTGCAGGTACACATTTGGATGGATGCCCTTTGTCCTGCCTACTTAAAAGTAGGCCTAGATTATATTAATTTAACAAGTATATTAATCATGGATACGTGGATAAGTTTTGAAAAGTACTCCTGTGATTTTGGGGAATATTGGGGAATATCTTTTGGTCCAAAGTTAGTGATTGCATTTCAAAACTTATCCACCTAATTATGGGAACTCGCGACCAAAATGAGCCATGATATGGTTAAAGTGACCAAAATAAGCCACTATTTTATTTTGCTACCAAAATAGGCTAGACGTCATTTTTTCCAGCGTTTTGTACCCATATTTTGACGGAACCGTTAACTCCCAAACTGTTCGAAAAGATGACGTAAAACGCCGAAAAAAGTAGCACTTTACAAAACGCTACTTTTACCGGCGTTTTATCTAAAAAATAATGTAAAAACGCCGGAAAAAGTAGCACTTTACAAAACGCTACTTTTTCCGGCATTTTGTATTTTGTAAAATGCCATAAATTATGGCATTTTGTAAAATGCCATAATTTATGGCATTTTGTAATCCACTTGCTGCTTTCCATTTATAATAAAAAAAGATAAAACATTTTAAAAAGTGGCGTTTTACAATGTTCAATGATTAAAGTGTTAGTTTTTATGGCGTTTTTGTTAATTTTTTGTTTAACTAAAATAATAAAAAAAGATAAAACGTTTTAAAAAGTGGCGTTTTACCAAGTCTCTTTGCTCTCATTAGCCGCTATTGCAAAGGCCAAGGGAAATATTGAGCCGTTTCCGTCTATTCCCACAGCAATCAACATTTTGATATCATATTTGCCGTACACATGTGTGCCATCGATAGATATAACGGGACGACACTTTTTAAAACGTTTTATCTTTTTTTATTATTTTAGTTAAACAAAAAATTAACAAAAACGCCATAAAAACTAACACTTTAATCATTGAACATTGTAAAACGCCACTTTTTAAAACGTTTTATCTTTTTTTATTATAAATGGAAAGCAGCAAGTGGATTACAAAATGCCATAAATTATGGCATTTTACAAAATGCCATAATTAATGGCATTTTACAAAATACAAAATGCCGGAAAAAGTAGCGTTTTGTAAAGTGCTACTTTTTCCGGCGTTTTTACATTATTTTTTAGATAAAACGCCGGTAAAAGTAGCGTTTTGTAAAGTGCTACTTTTTCCGGCATTTTACGTCATCTTTTCGAACAGTTTGGGAGTTAACGGTTCCGTCAAAATATGGGTACAAAACGCTGGAAAAAATGGCGTCTAGCCTATTTTGGTAACAAAATAAAATAGTGGCTTATTTTGGTCACTTTAGCCATATCATGGCTCATTTTGGTCGCGAGTTCTAATTATGGTTAATATACTTGTTAAGTTTATATAATCTAGGTCTTTAAAAATTAATAAACAAGACAAATGACATTTATTTAAATATGCACTTGAAGAAATATAGAAAAATGTAATGAAGAAGAGTTAGAAACGATCTTTTTGAACATAGAACAACAATAACAACAACAACAACATACCAGTATATTTCCACCATGTGGGGTCTGGGGGGGAGGGGGGTAAGTGTATGCAATCCATACCACTACCTCAGAAGTGCGATAGAGAGGCTGTTTTCGAAAGACCCCCTGCTCAAGAAACAACAGTGTAGAAAAGAAATAGTAAGGGACAAGATACAAAACGTAAAACCACACCCAATAATAATATAAACAGGACCCACCAAGTAATCCAACAAATAATAACACACTATGAAGTAATACAAATACTCTAGCTACAAGCACTACTAGTGCAACAAAATTCTCCTATCTACTAACACTGACGCCCCTTTCCTACTAACCTTCTACCCTAATCCACCTCCTCCACACCTTCCTATCTAGGGTCATGTCTTCGGTAAGCTGCAGCTGCTCCATATCATGTTTAATCACCTCCCTCCAATACTTCTTCGGTCTACCCCTTCCTCGCTTGAATCCATCCCTAGCAAACATCTCACACCTCTGCACTGGGGCCTCCGTGCCCCTCCTCAACACGTGCCCAAACCATCTCAACCTCACTTCCCGCATCTTGTCTTCCACCGACGCTACTCCCACTTTATCTCGTATAACCTTATTTCTAATCCTATCCTTCCTAGTACACCCACACATCCACCTTAACATCCTCATCTCCGTCACCTTCATCTTTTGGATGTGAGCTTTCTTGACTGGCCAACACTCCGCTCCATATAACATAGCCGGTCTAACCACTATTCTGTAGAACTTGCCTTTGAGTTTAGGCGGCACATACTTATCACACAAGATTCCAGACGCGAGCCTCCATTTCAACCATCCTACCCCAATTCGGTGAGTGACATCCTCGTCAATCTCTCCACTCCCTTGAATCATAGACCCAAGATACTTGAAACTATCTCTCTTCCGGATGGCCTGAGTATCAAGCTTTATAACCACCTCAGCCTCATGCGCCGCCTCGCTAAACTTACACTCCAAGTATTCCGTCTTGGACCTACTCAACCTAAATCCCTTAGACTCGAGGGTCTTTCTCCAAACCTCCAACTTATCATTAACTCCACTATGGGTCTCATCAATCAAAACTACATCATCCGCAAAAAGCATACACCAAGGCACCTCACCTTGAATTTGCAAAGTCAAAACATCCATCATCAAAGCAAATAAAAACGGGCTAAGAGTCGATCCTTGATGCAATCCCATCAAGATAGGAAAGTGCTCAGAGTCCCCTCCCACCGTCCTAACCCGAATCTTAGCTCAGTCATACATATCCTTAATCGCCCTAGCATACACCATAGGAACACCTCTAGCCTCCAAGCACCTCCATAAAACCTCCCTGGGGACTTTATCATAAGCCTTCTCCAAGTCGATGAACACCATGTGCAAGTCCTTCTTCCTCTCCCTATATTGCTCCACTAGTCCCCTTATGAGGTGGATGGCCTCAGTAGTTGAGTGATGAGAAGTTTGCTGGTTAATAGGTCTCTGGATAATGTGTGATGGAGTGTAGGTATGTATTTATAATTAAAGGTTTAATACATATAAATATATTGACAATGCAATTTTTCTAAAAGAAATATTATTAGTGTAAATAAATATTGCAGCGGCTTATTTACAATGTATTTTCTATGTTATCAAATTAGGATTATCACAAACAATTACTGCTCTCTCCGTTCCATTTTACTTGATCATGGTTGATTTGACACATTTCTTAAGAAAATTTTGATTAAGGGTATATTTACTAAATTAACATTATTAATGATGTTTTCAAACACTAAATTTGACTATTATTATTTTATGTAGTTATCTAATACTAAGGACAAAAAGGGAAAGATATAATAAAATTCTCTTGATTTTATAAATTGGACAAATAATTGGAAAAAAGTATTTCTACTATAGAGATCAAGTAAAACGAAACAGAGGAAATACTATTGTTTATTATAGGTGAGTTTAATGTGATATTGAAATAGTTTTATAGTGTCATGTCAATTAGTAGTATTGAAGCATCAGCGGACTAACGTTGTTTGATGAAGCCTGAAGGTGGCTAATTGCGTAGGCCATTCATTATTGGGAAACATTATTCAACTTTCTAAGTTGTTTACGGTGTGGAAGCCGATAATATATCTCAGATACTTTAGTGGGTCGTTTGTAGAGTGTATTAGAAAAAATAATATATGTATTAATTTTATATTTTATTAGTAGTTTATTTCATATACTCTATTTGGTATTGCGCTATGTATAACTATTACATGGAAAACCTTGACATTAGCAATGTAAGGGATTTAATGCATGAATTAGCATGGTTAAAGACACAACTGTTCCTCAAAACTTTTTTCACATTTTTCCCACCGTATTTGTGGAGGGTATGTTTTGAACCACTGATCATGATTTCTGAATATATGAATAAAAATATATTTTTGAATTTAAGAATACAAGTTGATTGTTCATATAATCGCGCTGGGCAACTTCAATTATTCATCTTTAACCTTGAATTTTTCTTTGAAAAATCCAATAAATTCACCTTAAATTTGCTCCAAATTTCTCAAATTTGAGATATGTATTCCTCGTGATATACCCAATTTTTTTAGAACAACACCCACTAAAATTAGTAACAATGTCGGAACCCTATAAATTGAACTTAAGCTTCAAAACTTTCTCCAATGGATATCATTGTCATGATCCAAATTACCGGATCGTGAGAGCACCTATTCTAATCCACCTAAATAGGAGAACTCCTTACCACCCTTTAAGAAGAAATGCAGAAGTTTTTATTAAATAACAATAACCAAACTTTATTACAACTGTTTAACAAATATTAAATGCGGAAAATACAAACTACCTAAGGACCTAGTCTAAACAAGTACAAGAGCTTCTAAATTAAGAAAGAGAAGACTGGACACAACTTGCACCATGAATGAGAGGAGTAGAAGCTGTTGGAGATCATTAGCCACATCACCGTAGAAATATCAACGGATCCTGCAACCAGACTATACCCCAGAAAAGGTATAGCAAGAGTAATATCAGTACAAACAAAACGTACTGGTAAGTATTATCGATCAACCAGAGTTAGATCACGTAAATACAATATAGAAATCATAAAAGGAAAACATGATCACTTATACAACAATTTAATTCACATCACTTTCATCCACTTGTGTTACCTAAGAGTATTTCATTCTTATTCTTGTTGTCTTAGTTGTATCTAATTCGTTACTAGTAGTCAATATATATCATTGACAGTTCCCTTATACTTTTCACACTTAATCTCACTAATCATACATCAGCCTGTGCATTAAATGTCATCCATCATAACTCTTACTAGTTTATTCCCTACAGTTATTACAAGACAAATGCAATCAATAAAGACATTAAATCAAGTCAAGACCTTGGCTATCAATCATTAACCCAGTCCACAACCATGACTCAACAACAATATCTGATGCATGCATGTCAAGCCAAGATAAAGAGTTCAAAAGCTTTGACTTGAGTCAATACTTTGGAGGCTTGGAAGGAGTTTGAAACAAAGGATTGAAGTTTAGTAACGTGCTAAAATAGAAGTACAAGACTGCACGTGGAAGACTACTTGGAGAAAGAAAAAGAGGCTATCATTTAACAATTTCCTTTCTTAAGCATGCATTGCAACAATAGACAACCACCCAGACACTTTGTCAACTCGAGCTAATCATTTCATGTAAACAATAATCATTCTTTAACACACCAAATTACAAGTAGTTATGATTCATTAGTTTCATAAATTACATCCGAAGATCAATCCACGGCTTATTCAAGTAAGCAATATCAAGCCATATCATTAAATTCAAGTATTCATCTTAGGAGTGCACATTCAACCCAAAGGAGTCTAAACTCTAGTTCAACATTCATAAATTCATTCACTAATTCAATCCTCCTCATCTCTACCAAGACCCGAGATTCCGCTATTATCTAACAACCCTTACATTCAAGTCATTACTAGGTTCAAAACCTACTCCATTAGTCAATCATTCAACTCTATTCAACTTACAGTCTAGTTTTAGTCATACATTTTTATAGCTTTTACTTCCTAACCCTTAGCCTAACTTGACCTTAGGCTCTTAAGTTAAGTCACCACCTCCTCATACCATAATCGGTCCTCATCACTAACTTTAAACAAGATTATCCCATATTCCAACCACATACAGAACTAAATTCATCCTTTTTTATGCTATTTAGGCCGAATCACTATATTATAGGCTCACACAGTCTCCTTATCATCTATATTCACATTACAATCCACCATAGAGTCATACAAACAAAAAACACCCATCAAGGATTCATATATTAACATATCATCACACAATTAGGTCTTATTACCTTAAATCCATGTTTTATCCATCCAAATTCCATGCCCGCAGGCCTAAGCATGATTTCTCCCGTCAAATCTATATTATGGATATGATTACTAACCACAGTCTACTACTCATAAACCATAACCTACCTGGGCGCCAAGTTGCTGCAACAAATAAACTATACCACAGATGAACCTCCTCCTTCTTCTACATATTTCCGAAGGCTAATCATCAAACAAACAACAATTATAAGAGTAATTAATAAACTACTCTTCAAGCAAATACCTTGGGAGTTCAAACCCACTAGTTCTGCTCGCCCGAATTCGATTTCGAAAAGTCCTACGGGTTCCTTATCGTCTTAGCTAACATAAAATCAAGTTAAACATTACCACATTTACCCATTCCATTCCCAAATTGCCCTAGACCACACCTCACTTAGATTTCGTCCAAGACCAGCCTAGCCTGAAATTTCTAACTCCCAATTCGGGAAAAATCTTAACCCGAATTTTGGCACACTAGACTTAATCGTAACGATGAAAAGGGTCGTTACAACCACTACTAATAACAATTGAAAAATCGATGGACGGGTTCGGTCCAAAAAATCTAGGGAAAATCGACCCAGTCCGTTGGTTTTTATTTTTTTAATACAAAATCGGCGGACGTCTGTTGGTTTTTTTTCAAGCGAAAACTATATATAATTTTATTTTTTATATTTTTTTAAAGAAACTCGGTGCAGTCCCTCAACTTTTGAAGTGCAAAATTGCAATTGAAGAGTATAATAAAAATGATGAAAATATTTCATTAAACAACATTTGTGGTTGAGTGGTAGAATTGTCCAAAGTCATGTATATTTTTAAAAAATCGATGGACCAAACCGACCTTGTCCGTCCATTTTTAAAACTGACGGACATGGTTGGCTATCCTTTGTTTTAACCGACTCTGTCCGTCGATTTCACAATTGCGATGAGACAAATTTTGACGATGTGGACTGCATCATTTTTTTCTCGATTTAGATCAAAAAAGACGCAGTCCGTCACTTCTGACCCTCGTAATTTGGTCATTTTTTTTTTTTAGTAGTGCACCAATCAATGAAATTTCTTATTCAATTCTCTCATCAAATAAGCCCAATCTTCATATCTTTACCTAATTGTAAAAGAATCGACGATGTGAAAAACAAGAGATCCAGTGCTGAAAAACAAAAAGAATGAAATTAGTGGAGTTGAAGAAGAAATCATAGACTGCACTATCAGGGGAGGATCTACTATTCGGGTGGGGTTTTTCAGAAACCCACACACTTTTTCGTAGACATTGTAATTATATTGAAAGTTCTATTAAATATATAAAGTTATTAAGGTAGGAACTCACAACCAAAGATGATTGTTGGCTCTGTGGTTCTAAAGGATCATGCAAAAGCACTGTGCTGCGCCTATGACACAGGCTCGAATCTTATTGACCTTTTTTTATAATTGAAAATCCACAAACTTAAAATTTTGGTTCGTCTATTCGTCTATGGATGAAAAGAAAGAGGAGGAAAAAGATTAGGGGAATGGAAAAGGGCTATAATAGAGTTTATTTTTAGAATTTGCTATAAAATCTTAAGTATAAATATGTTTGATCATATTTCAAAAGTATAACTATATATTATAAATATGGTAGCTAGTATACACTTGCTTAGTTAGGTAATTTTACCTTAATTTTATAACCCAGGGATTTGACTATCATATTCAAAGTAGATCGTTGACAATTATAAATGTTATTCTCGTCGTCTTAATTTATTTTACATACTTTCATTTTTAATTTATTTAAAAGGAATGTAATAATTCCTTAGTAAAAATATTTTACTCTTAAAAAGTTAATTTGTAGCCACACAAATATCATAGTTAAAGATGAAGAATTATTTTTTCCCGATATCAGGAGTAGAATTATAATTAAAATGTTCTTTTTCTAAAATTAACAATACGTGTTAAAATCTTGTTGATATGTGATAGATACATATTAAAAAAAATCGGTCAATACCGATGGCAACTGAATTTCATGCTTTTAAGCTTAATGCGTTCATTTTCTCTTGGATTATTAAACTGATTGAATGTAATTTCTTTCCACGCGTGCTTATTGTCAAAGTTCAAAATCATTTGATCCCTTTACTAATCATCAAACACGAAAATAATATTTATTATATACACTCGGTGAAACGTTTAATATGTAAAAAAAATTTATGTGAAGGAGAGACATGTAAAATGAATTTGACTACAAGTTCACAAGGTAATCTATATATGTATTAAGAGTCTGTTTGGATTGACTTTTGGCTTATAAGTTAGGATTTCTAACTTATAATGTTTGGCTTATTTTTATCATTTTGACTTAAAATTAAGTGCTTATAAATCATTTTTAATTCTATTCAAACACCACAAAAATACATAAAAATTATTTTAACTAAGAGATAAGACACAAGTAACCCCCAAACTATACCCGAAGTTGCTATGACACACCTAAATTTTGTGGGAATCCTATTACCCTCTAAACTCATTTTTTCTTGTATTTTTCTGCTTCTTTTTGCTGACGTGGCTGTCAAGTATCAGAATTTGTTTGTTTAGGAGGTACTTGTACCTTATCTCTTTAACTTAACAACACTTAAAATAAATCAATTCAAACAAGCTCTAAGCCTAAATTCTTTCATGATTGTTTAATGATGAGGTAATTAATTGTTTCCAAGGCCATCTCCAACCACACTCTATATTTTTATCTCCAAATATAGAGGATCTCTATATTTGAAGAACACCAACTCCAACCCACAACTCTATTTTATACTCTAAAAAAGAATATTCTTCTCTCTCTTTAATATTATACTAATATAAGTACCTGCACGATGCGCAAATACTTCTTTATGAAAGTATCATTAGACAATACTAACTTATTTATTTAAAATAATAAAATTGAAATTTGAAAAAGTTTTATCGTATCATATTATCATATTTTAAATTGATTATGAAAAATTAAAAAAAAATTATTAATAGTAATTATAATTAATCATTAATATATAATCACAGTCACAATTATATTAGATGTTTTGATATGAAAAAAATGAAATTAGTAGTTTTATCATATTCTGTAGCTGATTTCAAAAATAATAATTATAAATATTAAATAATTGTTATTTGTAGTTGGACTTCTACATTTATATATTTAACCAATTAAGATATGTGATTATATTTTTTATCTTTCATTTTAAATTTTAATTTCTTTTGTCGATCGATTCAAAATCAACAACTAACTGAACTAAAAGTACTCGATTGGGTCTAATTCTCAAACTTCTTATTCTAAATTTTTAATGTTACTACTCTCAATTAAAAAACTATGCACATACAATTTATAATATTGCTCATTTTTGTCTATCGATTCAAAATCAACAACTAACTGCACTAAAAGTACTCGATTGGGTCTAATTCCAAATTTTTAATTTTACTACTCTCCATTGAAAAACTATGCACATACAATTTATAATATTTCTCATTAAAAAAAAATTTAAGAATTTATTCCTACCCCCTACCCCCAAACCCCCAAACCCTCAAAAAGAATTTATACTTTTCTATTTTTTTTTAAAAAATAACTTTTTTCCTATCCACCCCATCTCCATCCACCACCCTGCCTACCCCACACCCCTACACTACCTTTACCCCCGCCCCCACAATCCTTTGCCCTTCCACTCCCAATCACAATAATTATCACTCTACACCTATCTATTTTTATTGTTTTGTATATATGTACAAATATTTTTAGAAAAATATATATGCAAAAAGTTTAAGAAAGAGGGGCTATATGTATAAACCAAGACTATAAATGATACTATATTCATTAAAGAAATACATTTACCTAAAAGAAAAATGATGGCGAAAGCATAAATAATTTTAACAACAATAATGTAAAAATTATTTCCTGATACTATTGTATTAATTTTAACAACAGTAATGTAAAAATAAAATTAATTTGATAATATAAGAATCAAGAAATCTAATATGAAAATCTTAAACAATGAGTTCAATCTACTTAATTTGCATGGAAATAACTTGAACAAATTTTCCCCCCTTCTTATCATTTTTAATGCACAACAATTTCACCAATATACATTAAAATTATAAGATATCATGTGACTTTTATCATAGCTAAATTATGCACAAAATTTAAAATAAATCTTGCTAAATACATTTATTTATATGTAAAAAAAATTATGCACAAAATTAGTTATCATAATCGCATTCTTTGTGTAGAATAACATAACATCGGACGAAAAAATTAAAATTTTAAGGCGAAGAAAAAAGAAGATCGTATAATGTTGATTGATTCATCACAAATTGATTGATTTTATGTTGGACATACCTATGATAAATTTCCTTTTTCACGGTACATGAATTTTTATTTTTTTTACTGATTGGTTAATACATAAAGTTGATGTTTCAAGTTCAATTGTAAAAGTGATAACAACTTTGTAGTATAACTTTTGGTGGCTGATATAACTTTTCATTACTCTCATAGCTTCTACCTTTTCTGCAACCAAAACATAAATTTATACTTTATATATTTAAATTCAACAAAAGTCCTTCTAATTTTTCTATTTTTCAGTAGAGAAATAAAAAAAATTCAAGATTATATAAAATAAATATATACAGATGAATTTTACGTATACATAAAAATAAAGATGATGATTAATGGTCCATCCAACTTTGAATTCTAAAGTAGTCATTGAAATCATACTGCTCATATAGTAAAACATAGCTTTCAAATTATTTTACAATTTTAAGAAAGAATAAAAGAAAATTATACATACCCAGTGTAATACCTCTCATTATTTTTCATAGTTCCTGCAATCAAATCATCCAAAATTTTATTAATGCACATAGAAAAGATTAATCAATATCTTTGTGAATAATACGATCATAGAAATTTTTTTGAGATAAGCAAAATCTAAATCTGAAAAGAAATTATAATTAACAACAAAAGAAGAAAAAGAAAGTTTACGTGATATATGTGTCACTAAACGAGATATATATAGAAGGTTACCAAGGTGAATTTTTATGCCAGCTAAAATTTCAATCAAATTCAAAATTGAATATATTATCTGTTTGTTAGAAAAGATAAGATTCTAAAATATTATTTGATAGTTTATAATTTCAAAATTTAAAAAATAGAGATCATTTAAGAAGTTGTATCGTTTTCAAACTTGACAACTACATAATTAGCAGTTTAGTAGGAACTCAAACTCATTTAATTGATTTAAACAAAAAATAAAAGAGGAGACATTTTTTTTTTAAAAAAAAAAATGTGTCCAAAACGTGTGCTTAATCCTTTTTATTATGTAATTTTCTTGTGAATTTATATTTAATTATTTCTTGGATTATTTGTTTTAAAAATTTGTAATAGTGTTTCAATATTTTTTTAACAATA
Organism: Capsicum rhomboideum; assembly: GCA_031232105.1. Classification (NCBI taxonomy): domain Eukaryota; kingdom Viridiplantae; phylum Streptophyta; class Magnoliopsida; order Solanales; family Solanaceae; genus Capsicum; species Capsicum rhomboideum. The sequence goes on along the minus strand of CP124715.1, from coordinate 37,707,340 downwards.
AGCTGTGGCAATTATTTATTTTGTGTAGGATTTTGTGATTTTGTAGTTTTTACAAATTTGTGATTTGAAATTCTTTAGATTTTTAAAATAAAAATTTTATTACAATGATACTTGATCCTAACATGGTTTTGTCTTTCCTATTCTAGATTAATAGATTATTATTATTATTATTATTATTATTATTATTATTATTATTATTATTATTATTATTATTATTATCTTTCATTTAATAATTAAATTAAATATACATTTGAAATGATAAGTTTATGAAATAGTAGACTTTGTTTAGTAAGTTAAATATGTGATAAATAACCTTTAGTTTTTTTTAAAAAGTGATAAATTCAAATAAATTAATAAGCATTAAATAATAAAAATAATTTAAAAATTGAATAGATGAAGAATGTACATAACAAAATATGATTTTATTTGAAATTGTTTATACAATTATCTCCTATGCTTATTTTGTGGAAATATAGTTGCTTAAAATAGGCCTTGAAATTGAAATTTAGCTTCAGGAACGTGTAATACATATTTTGTGGAAACATTAGTTGTTATTATTATTTTCTTTTTTATTACTACTACCACCACCACGTATTTACTTCTATTTTATTTTTTTTATAGATTATTATTATTATTATTATTATTATTATTATTATTATTATTATATATATATAGATTATTATTTTTATTTCATTTATATTTTCTTATTTGATAAAATAAATTCTTTTATTTTTCTATATACTAGATTAGGGTACGTGCATTGCACCTGTATCAAGCGTTAATTAAGACTAAGCGTATATAAAGAATATATTAGTTATGCGTAAGTTATTTTATTAAGTATAAAATTTTTAAAAAAATACTTATCTCCTAATTTTAAAAGGACTATGTTTTTACGAAGAGTTATTTTTGTTCTTAGTATTCTATGTATTTGTACTCTATTTAAAATTGAATTATCTTTGAAATAATTTGCGTACGTATACTACTTTCATCATCATTCTCAGAACTTCACTTCCCATCTATATTTGTTTTTATGCAATTATAGTTTGATCTATAATGTTCTATTCCCATTATTTCAATTATATGGCATTATTTTTCTTTTTACTAAATCCCAAACGAATTAGACATTTTTGTACTTAGTAATAATAAATAAAAAAGGGTCTATTTCACTCGTAATAAGATGATTTATAACAATAGAAATTATATAATATATTTTAGAAATCGTTACAATTATGTTTTAAAACTTTGTACACATTTTAAATACTTCATATAAATTGGTAAGTAGAGAGCAGAGGCGAAGCCAAGATTTAAAGTTTGGGGGTTCTGAAAACTAAATTAAAAGGGATAAAAGTTGACAAAAATAACACATATTCTTGAACATTTGATTTCGGGACTTGAGCTTGAGTATGTGGGAAAGAAACGATTTTTTGTTTAGAGAAAACGTGTTTTTTATTTATGTTTTTTTTAAAAAAATAATTAGTTTGTAAAAAAATATTTATATATTGTTGGGAAAAATGTATAGGCAAACGTGCATAATACAAGGTAGGAAAGAAACTATTTCAGTTTTGGAAAGAAATCTGCACATATATGCAGCTTTATGCTTTGCAAAAAAGGCGCAAAAATGAATGGTGAGAGTGGGTTTCGAACCCACATAACACGCAAAAGATACCTTTCACAGCAACTTCCTTACCACTGAGCTATCTGTCAGATATTTAAGGGGGTTCAGACTGTAATAATTATATGTGTTACTGAAATTTCTAAATGTAAATACAGGGTCTACGCAAAAGCTACTGGGTTCGTCCGAACCCCCGTGTCGCATACTAGCTCCGCCCCTGGTAGAGAGTGTAATTTAAGTTGAGATGATCCGAATTAATGACAACCAAAGTTTAGACACTATAAATAATATTTAGTCATTATACTTATTTTCTAATTCTAATAGCATTTTGTTTTTAATAGAGAGTTATTTTCTGGATTTTATACTTTTATTAAAATTGAGGACGTATTATACATTTATTAATAAAAGCGTATTAAAATTATTTGATCTGCATGTACGTTTAAATTTTCCTTTTGATATAGGATAAAATATTAGAACTCATTTGTTGTTAATAAGACTCAAAAAGAAACTGTTGCCTCCATTTCCCTATTTATTTATTTTTGGTAATAAATGACATTTTATATATTAAAATTGATCAATTAGGGAAGTGCTAGAAAGCTCTTAGGCTCCTCTATACTCTGGTCCGCTTAGTGAATCATAGTTCTATCAACTAAGAGGAGTTTCATAGGTTTTGATTCTTGCATATCAGTTTAGATATCATTTTCGATGTATTCATCGTCTCGCTTGCTTCTTTGAGCTTCTTCAACAACCAAATTATTTTCCAATCGGTTTAGCAGATAAGGAGATGCGTAGATATTAAGTTAAAATAATCACATTATTATTCACTTTTCAGTATTTTTAAAAATCATTTATTAAAAGTCATTAACTTATTTATTTGATCACATTAATTAATATTATTAGACAACTTTCTTGGTTCTAATATTAAATATTATTTCTATTTTGTATATAGATATTCAGCTATACTTTTAATTTCACAATATATTTCTGTTGAATTTTTACCAAGACAAATATTTGTTTTTGATTATTATATATTGAAAGAAAATCAAATATAACAAATTAACATAAAATAGAAAAATGAACCAAATAAACAAAAGAACAAGTAAATAAAACGTACAAAATTAAGATACCTTTTTTACAAAAGAGGTCATTGTGGGTCCCAGTGTCTATTTATTACTCTCTAGTTAATAATTAATAAAATAAAATGTCCAAACACCTCTCTGAAGAACTCACAGAAGGAAAGTAGTTGCATCATTTTTTTGGGTCAATCTGAAAGGTTCCTTCCGGTTCACCTCCTTGAAGAGTATTCACTTCTCCGGTATGTCCGTCGCACTGTCTATTTTATCTCCAATCTTATCTTCTTTGCATTGTAGGTAAGCTTTTTTCTTTCTTCTCTTTTCTTTTCCTTTTCTGATTTGAGCATGCATCCGAGACCCGAGCTTGATGCAGCTAAGAGTGGAAAATGAGCTTGAGTTACCAAAGATTTGGTGCTCTATTTGATTCTTACGGTATGTTGTTGTTCCTTTATGTTATTGTATTGCTGAATTCATGGCAGATATTGTGTCATTTCTGAATAAAAATGATGTATTGTGCTAGTATTTGCTGTTGTTTTCTTGTTTTTGTGTTGTTTGCTGGTGTTTTGATTATGTTTTTATTTTTTCCATGTTGATTTATTTTTGCATGTTATTGATTTTTGTATGTCTTCGTCTCTGTTTCCTGTTAATGACTTTCTTTTGGCTCACTTGCTAATGGTTAGGTTGTCTTCTGATTTTCCCCCCTCAGTAGTGGATGAGATTTTATTTATGATTTGTGTAGGTTTCAAAAAGTCTAAACACATGAACAGAGATGGGTTCTTTTTTGTTTTAGAGAAAGCCACACAAATAGTTTGCCATCATGTAATTACTTGCCTTTGATTCCTGAGGAATTTGACAATGTTTAAATTTTAAAGTATGTATCCGATGACATTTTTGAAGAGTCTGAGCAACTTATAGTACAGGTGCTTCCTTTTTTCTTTAGGAATTTTCTTTGTGAATTAACAGTATATAAGAAGAATAGAAACATAATTGTCTCTTGTATTGGATCTAAGATAAGCCACCAAAGCTATTTAATGGCTTCACAAAAGCATCAGAACTAATGAAATAGGTAATTCAATTTACTTAATATCTGTTTGGTAATAGTCATATCCATCCCTTTTTATACTATTTATGCTTTCATATTTATACCTTGTCATTGCTAACTTCTAGTCATTTCTCATCTATCCTTTTAATATGATCAAACTGCTTTTTGGTTTAAGGTCGGCAGATACTTTTGTTTATCAAAATTTGTGGATATGGAACTCAATAGACCAGCTTCGCCTACCAAACGAAGTAGGTAACTTCTAAATCTCCTAATTTCAGTTTGATGTTTAGTGACTAAAATGTATTAAGCTTTTAGTACCCTTATTTTATCCCAATTTGATATAATCCTTGCATGCATTTTTATAAATAAATTTTCTTTGGCAAAGAATTGCGGCCTTTGACAAGTGAATGGCATGCTGCAAAGCTTTTCTCAAAGCATATGAATATTGAGGAGCATTTCTGTTAGGTCAGGAAGAAACTATTTGACATTAGCTTTACTTTTTTAAATTTGTGTCCCTTATTTATTCAGTATAATAGCTATTATTTTCATTATTTGTTTCTTTTATGGGGAGCTTTCGTGCACCGGGCTGCTCTTTTTTTAGTGGTGATTCTATAGTGTCATCTCTGTTTAATAAGTATTAAGCAGTTTTGTTTGCTTTTGCATACCTGAATTTGCACTCTTGCATTTACTTTGACAACCATGTTTGTTACAACTACTAATTCGTATTTATCAGGTGGTGTCATTGTCCATCGTCATGGTCTCTTTCTTCTTCAATGGATAGTTGAAGTCAACGAGAAGCTCACATCCAAATTGGGTGCTTTTATTCAATTAGGAAAACATGGATGCCTCAAGGTTTGGTTACTAACCTTGTATGAAAACTCTAAATTAAATTAGCTGCTATGCAGATCTTTAAGAACAACTTTGGTTATTACCATTTCGATATGGATCCAATGTGCAACTCAGTACCTATATTTACATGAAACGTTCAAATGATAATTTAGGAAATTAAAATGTCTTGAAAATTCTATGCAAGATTTGGGAAAAAAGAGTGAACTTAATATGCTATCTATATTGGTACATAAGAAATGAGATTGAGGAGTTTACTATTTGATTTGCCTCAATGAGAATCAACAACTCTTGAGAATGATGATAACACCAGAAAGGCCATACTTTTTGCGTGCATAATTTTGTAGTATCTTAATGAAAAAAACTTTAGACCAGAAAGAATCCCAATGCATAGAGAATCTAACTATATTTAAATTTAATAGGTGAAAAGGGTATAGGTAGTGACAAAGTGATTAAAGTACACAGATCTCAGAAGGGATTTAATGTTGAGCTTTTCTATTTGACATATCAGAAACAACCTCTCTACCCCACAAAGGTAGTGATAAGGTTTGCTAACATGACATCCTCCCCCGACCCCACATGTTGAATTACACTTGGTATGTTATTGTTGCTGTTGTTATCATGTATAACAGGCCATGGTGATTTTATAAATATGGAAGAGAGAACAATAGCGTGCCATAAATCTTAAAGCTTAAGAGTATTCTAAGTGTCTTTTTCTCTTTTCCTTTTTGAAGTTTTGAGACTGTTCTTCTCCAAATGGCAATATGAGATGTCAAAGAGTGGTCAATTTATAAATATACATTATGATATTGCTTTATTTTACTGGCAACACATTAAATTTATGGGGTCGTTGAGCTGATGCTAAGCTCCTTATTTTTTGTTCAACTTCACTGAATAGACAATGTTATTGTCTTTCACATAGGTTGTTGCATATTAAGATTGCCACGTGAAAGTGTTTGAGCTAGTAGATCCATTTGACTTGAAGAATTTCTAGCTGCAGGTGTGTGTCTACAATCTTCTTCTTTGGCTTTCTGCCTTATGCACTATGTTCTTCCTTTTTTGTCATTTATGTTTCTTTATCTTTCTGGAACAGTACTTGTTCTGTCCAAACTCTGAAAATTATGGCTTGAGAGCTTTAATTGAGTTAGGAGTACTGTCATTTTGCTTTTATTTTTGAAAATTGTAGAAAGTCACATTTAGTATATGTCTAGAAGTTTCCTGACTGTGATTGTCTAATCCAAAATATTGAATTAAAGTTTGGTGTAAGAAGAAAATTAGAAATAATTATTTGATCAAAGCATTTTTCGTTCTTTTCTACTGTATAGTTGAGATCATTGTTGTCGACATGTTTGTTTTTTATCCAAAAAACTAACACGCTTTGTCTATATAGACAAACCTATATGTTTCAGTCCAAAATACATACATCAAGAACTAAAAGTAAATATATAAAAATAAAACAAATTAGTCCATGTAAATGTTTGTCAAAGTAAATTAATAAATGCAATTACTTGGACAGTAATTGAATCTAATGTAATTGTGTATCTTTAGAACCTGCAAACACAAATATTTGCAGTTAGTCCGATATTACATACTTGAAAGTGTAATTTATTTTTGGTATCAGGTAATCATACGTATTGTATCTCACCTAATATCTCTTTAGTAGACGATGTTTTTGCTGTACGTGCCTTTTTTATGTTTTGGTTGCTCTGTCATGATCAAAACCTTAGTCGTTGACATTGATATTCCCCTTGAGAGTGCAACACACAGTTGTCCATGTGAAAAAAATATGTTGTGGAAAGTACAGTCCAACAGTTGGTATTGTTTGTCCTTATGCTTTATTTATCGTCATTGAAAAACACAGTCGCACTAAAAATTATTTTCTAATGAATTTGAACGGATAACCTTCATTTTCGGGAGGTAATAGCTGGGTTCGTGGAATAAACACATGCTTGAAAGTATTTTGGCCCATTATTATTTCTGCATGTATGACGTTGTTGGAAAAACCTCTGCATATCATTCTCGTACCATTACACAAGCCATTGAAAGCATCCAAATTTCTCAGTAACATGATAGACACATTTTTCTTCAACACCAATCTACGTACAAGTAAAGATACTTTGATAAACAATCTTACTTAAGAAAGATTTAAAATGATGATAGAAGGTTTATAATTATAAGTTTGCAACCAAATACATAGTAATATATTTGCGGAGTAAATAATCAACTTTTTCTGAAAATATTAACTGTAAGGTATACATGTACCCATATTGAAATCTTTGTCCTTTGACGTGTTGCATGAAAAGTTCTCCTCACTCTTGTAGGTCCTATCGATTGCACTAATCAGTATTTTTTTCTATTTATCTTTTTACCTGAATTATTTCATGAGTATTTGGTTTTATGATATGCTGCTAGTATCGAGTTCTTTTTTAAGTTTGCATCATGATTTCTGTGTGAGAAAGTTCTAATTGGCTGCTTCCTTCTTCTAAAAAATTAAATTGTTTGAACTGCTCTATTTGGTAATGGTTAACTCTCTATTAACGGAAAGAGGTCATTAAGTATATCGATACTTTCAAAAATAAGACCTTTTCTCCTTTACAGTGATGGAAACTGATAGGGCCCCTCTTTACCATGTGCCAACTTTTTCTAGCAGGTCATGTCTCCCTATTAACAGGGATGCATTATGAAAAAAATTCTTTGTATTAGTATTATTGTCTTTGATCAGTTTGATTTTTTAAATCCTAAGTGACTTGCGATTGATTTTTTGTTATTCTTCTCTCCAGGTTCTTCTTGTAGAAGTTCTTGCAATCTTTTTTCTTATACCTACAAATCTGTCAAACAGAGCTTATCGATTCACCTCTGCAAAAACTGCATGTTCTTCCCTACATTCATTATATGCATTATATACGGTAAATTCTTTTTTTAATTTTTTTTTCTCCACTCTTTATTTGAGGCTAGTTCGTATAATTCACTACATTGTGGCTGAAAGTTTATGATGCAGACAATATATGTGTTAATTCAATTCAATGACTACAACACTGACTGAGTCATTTAATTTTCTGGACAAATAGACCTTTGTATATAACATCTTGTACCAGTCAATTAAATTGCATTCTTTTACTTATCAGTATATAAAAACTACACCTTTTTTCTTCTAGAGTCAAAAGCACTAAAGACGACACAAACAAAAAGTGTAATATTAAAAAATCTTATTTATCTGTTAAATTAAATGAATATTGCAGTATTGTTTGCTCTTGTTCAGGATTTAGCTTTGTTTGTGCATCCAAATCTTCTGAAGTCACTATTATAGACTTTTCTTTCATTATTTCTCTGCATTCTGATATAATTTCATCATCCAAACTCTAATCAAGTTTAGTATGTCATAATTTTCAATTCTCTTACCCATGCTTTCTAAAAAATGCTTTATGCTTTTCAGTGTGCATTGAAGTTGAGCAGTAGAAGAATTATCGTGTAATCTCTTAAAATCTTCTGACATGTCATCATAATATGTATCCCAAAGCTTTCTAACATCCGTCGAGTGTAATCCCATCAGGTGGGGTCTGGGGGGGGGGGGTAGGTGTACGCAGTCCATACCACTACCTCAGGCGAAGTAGAGAGGCTGTTTCCTATAGACCCCCGGCATCCGTCGGATTACAATGAACCAAAATTGTTGCAAATAAATTTCTCAAAGCTGATGGCATTTTAAAGACAACCGCTTCATGTAAGCATTCAGAAATGTTGTTATCTGATTCTAGTAAACCTCTTTATTTTGCAACTTCGTTGAATGTGTCACACAACCTTTCATTAACAGTCAGCAAGTATTGAAATGAAGTCTGACCTTGTACATGATTCAATAATAATAGCAGATAATATCTTTCGCCTTCTGCTGGGTTGGCTGTGATATTGAAAGAAACTAAATAAATGATATTTGAACATTTACAAATATTAAGAGTGGCTGTGTTTAATTTCTTACCAACAACAATTCGATCAATTACTGATCTTGCTTTTCTTTGCGTCCAATTCTTACCCTGAACGTTCCAAACATAGTACTCTGAAAATTTCTTATATATGTATTTATGTGCTTCGCTATCCGTTGAACATTTCTAAAAATACTCGATAAGCATAGTTTTTGAAGCGTATTTCCACGCAACAACGTTTTTTAAATTTTGGTTGCTCCAATAACACACTACAATGTGAAAAAATAGTATTAGGAAGATTAGTAGCACACTCTGTACAATATAATTTTATGTATTTGTTTTAATGATAAATTATTAGCTAAAAATAGATTATTACAAACTAAAATTATGACTATTTTTTCAGAATAATGAAACTGTAGGATTCAGATAGCTTAAGCAAGGTAGCTGAATTGATAAAAGAGCTTCAACCCCTAAATGATGAAGCTAATAGAATGGTACATGCAACAGAAAAGTGAGTGTGTTTTAATTTTACAAAAGTGGACTATTGCATGAGAGCGACAACACTGAATTTTTTTAAGGTACATCTCTTCTTCTTCTTTTTCTTCTTTTTCTTCTTCTTGTTCTTCATAACTTCACTGGTGTTAGTGATTGAAAATTTTTTATTGCATTTTTTTGGCCAGTTGCAGTACTTTTAAATGTACAAAGATAACTAACAAACACACTTAATGGAGAGTAGTTGAAATTGAGGAATACTGCATATAAATGGTTCATGCTACTTCATCAAAAGCTTAAATCAACCTAACTGTTATATATAAATAGTTTACCTGTTTGTTTATTTGGAAGATGTAGTTGAAGATTAATAATCGGAGGCTGCATTTCACTGAGATCGAATTCATAAATTCTCCATAATGCTTCTGGCGCAGTAACCCAACGTGCATCTTGAAAGCTCCTAATTTCATCAACGAATTTTTCTCCATCATTTGATTCGATATGAACAACGCACCTATCATGTCCTTTATATATATATTTGTAAATATATTTTATTGCTTTTACCCATGCACAAGACTTAACATTGATATGACAATTGTATCTACTCAGTAAATAAGGATTATATGGAACAACCCACTGATTATTCATTGTCATGCCTCGGACCTTTTCTTTCTTTCCATCATTTTTCCTTTTGTAAATTGGATAGCTATATTTTCCTTATATTGATTTATTACTAAATGGCCGAGGATAATGACTTTTGCACTGACCATCCCTCATGCATGAATTCATTGGGCGATTTTTTCCACATGGACCATGCATCATATGTTTGACAACCAAGCCATGCGAAATTGGAAATTCTTCTTTATATGAAAGTTCAGAGAATATAAACTTGTCATAATCATCCGGTGATCTAATCTTGTATCCTTGTTTCAGTATTAACAAAAGATAAATGTGTGGTAGGCCTATTTTATGAAATTCAACCACATAAACATGTGCTGCAACAGGTCCAAATATTTTTTTCTTGAAGATTTGATCTTTTAAATTTTGTAACTTTGATCTGAAAACTCTAGTCATCAAGTCAGGTCTGTCTTGAGCAAGTTTTACTCCTACCAAATTTTCTTGGATCTCTGGATAATCGAAATTACAGGTCATTGTGATAAACAGATCTGATTTTCTAAAATGTTGAACCAAAGCCATTGCATTCATATATCTACGATGTATGTCCCTTGGGCCTCCGACAAATAATGTAGGAAGTATGACTCTTTGACCAACTTTAGAGTCTCTATTTTCTCCAGCCGTGATACTATCAACTATGCCTTGCAATATTTTCCTTCTAAAATTTTATTGCTCAAACCTGAAATTTTCAAGTCTAGTAGTTTCCAGCTTGATGTACATGTCGACAATAAATTGTTGGAACAAGCATCCACATAATAGTATTATTGTGTTTTCTCCACTATGTATTTAAAGCTTATAGCAGTAGTACTTTCTACAAGAAACACAATTTTTAGTTCCACGTCGTACACCTACAAAATAGTTTTAAATATATTGATATGAGAGTTGTAATTACCCAATTCTAAAATCAGGTGTAATTTTATTTAGAAACTTTACCTTGCTCCTCGTTGTCAAACACCTCATCAGCGGACACAAATATAGGGATACTCTGGTTGAGGCCTACAACTTCGGTTCCATGCTTACCTTTATTTGTTTTTTGTTGTTTTTGTATTCCTTGACGCCAGCCTAATTCACCACTTGAAAAAAGTAAAGGATACTGGAGTGGGTCATAACAATCATAATAATGTTTAACTCTATGTATATTGCCTGAATGCTTATGAACAATTATCTTTCGATCAAATGGTACATTTCGGTTATTGTCGTCTATTCAAATTGCAGCAACTTGATCTACTGATGGTTTGTTGTAGACATATTGATCTAGTTTAGCAGTGGAAACAATTTGAATTTCTAAATCCTTAAAGCTTGAATGATCCTTTAGCTGGCTAGACAATTGTGCATAAGAATTGACTTTCATTATCTGTTTAATTATTGCGATAACTTCCTCGGATAAATTGACTTCTTTGACTTTTGAAATCCTATTGCATAACTCATTTTTTGTGTCAAAAAAGTACATCTGAAATTAACATGGATTATTATCATGGGGGATTAATGAGGGGAGATCATGATATATTTGACCTTGTGCTTAAAATGTATAAACTCCTTTTCGCAAAGATGCCAGATCATTGTTAAGTTGAACACCAAAAGACATAAATTCAAATATGTTGTTATATGCCCTAATGTGTGTGAAATTCTTCTGCTAGTTCAGATTCAGAGAAGAATAAATCGTATAATTGAGTTGGAACTTCAGTATTTGCAAGTTTTATTGACCCACTGTCGCAACAAAATGTTGGAGTTTCATGTTGAAACCTCATAGCCTGGCAATCTGTGCATTTAGGAACATTCTCCAACTTTTGAATACACGATATTGTTGGTATGTAGTCAATTTCACCTAAAGTAGTTGTGTAAAATGTTAGAAATCTTAATAAATAATAAATCTAGCACAAATAGAATGCAAGTAAATTAATTAATAAATTAGTACTGCATTACCTTCAATTTCACACCTTTGGGATAGAGCCTTCAGGAATCAATGTATTCTGCGTCTTTTTGTTGGTCTTGTTTCTTCTATATCGACATCATGTATGGACTCAATCCTCCTGTTAGCTTTAAAAAAAAACAACACTACATTCAGTTTACTTCAAAATTGGAGCGTCAGCATCTATTATACTTATTCCTCTGAAAATTAGAGTTTACATGTGATAAAAATTTGTAGTAGACTTTTCTTGATACACCTTAATAAATATCACATATTTGAATCTCTGCCATACATACAAAGATGAAAAAGAAAAAAAAATTACAGTTCTAAATCTAAACAAGTAAAACTACAAATTAACCTTATCTATTATATGAGAATATATACTCAAAATTTATTTCATAAAAGATCAGGGATTAGAATTTTAACTGTTTTTCTTAATGGGCCATGTAGACGTGCAGCTTCTTATGAATTTTTGAATTGTTACTCAGATTGTCTTATAAAAATGTAATATGCAGGCTAAATTTATTAGCAATCACCAAGCAGAAATTCAGTATGTGAAGGTGCGTCTTGAGACTCCAAGCAGGACACAAATACTGTCTACATAGTGCCTATAGACATCTGAAATGACACACAATAAACATCCAATTGTATATGCAGCAAGTCAGGTACATCCCAAAAATTGGTACCCTATCCCCCTTATATTTTGTCGTCCATGGGGCAGGCTGCCAGAAAATGTACCTTGTCATCCTAAGATAGCGGACTTTGCCAACTGTATGAAGAAAAAAGGCAGGGAAATTTCCTCCTCCTTCCAGTCATCCAACATTTAATTCTTTACAATTTAGCTAGAACTTTAAGTATAATCCAAAGCCTCCCTATTTTCTATTTTACAACCACGTACTTATAAACAAGCATCTCATGTAAAGTCTACTCAGATCAACCTAGTAAATGGCCAGGCTCAAAGACATGTAGTTATGATATTTGGCTAAAATTCTAGATCTGAAAAATAGATTTTGATATTACTATTACTACTGCAGCTGGAAAAACAAATTCTGGTGAAATATTGGAAGAAACTGTTATTTTAAGGTTCTTGTTCAGTAGTATGACGCTAACATGTATACGTGCAACTTCTTATGAATTTTTGAATCGTTACTCGGATTATCTTATAGAAATGTAATATGCAGACCAAATTTATTAGCAATCACCAAGCAGCAATTCAATATGCAAAGGTGCTTCTTGAGACTCCAAGCAGGACACAAATACTGGTCTCTTGGGTAAGCTTTCATCAGAGGTTGGATGGAATTATTATGACCCTAAGGTGAATATCTGGCTTTGTTCTTTCTACTTGACCTATCTTAATTGTTTTGAATAGTGAGAGTATCCAAGTGTATAAGGTGTCGTGCAAACATACTGTTGTGCCTCATTTGACTTTTCTGTCTGTATGTTATCTTGAATATAGATTGTGCTAAATTTGTTCAAATACTCACCATTAAGTGAAGCAGAACATTGAAAATTGAAGAAGTGATTTTTCAATTACAAATTCACAGATATTTACCTGCAATCTTTATCTAGACTTGATTTCTGATTTTATAGGTGTATGTCATAAGAGCAAATGATCTAAAGCAGGTGGATTTTGCTCTTAGCCTTCTAAATTTAGATTCACCCACGAAGCAAAGTGATGCAGGTCAGTTGATCAACTTTATATGTGAACTTTCTGTGAAATATGATATAATTTTTGGTCTTTTCTGGTGCTTCTAAAGAACTTGTTTTCAATTTGTTGCATGTCAGAGGATGCTACGTCTACTGTTTTTTATTTGTTTACTGTATCTGGTGAAAACTATGCTAAAAAAGATTTAAATTGTAAGTGGGTACCTAAATTTTCTGGTTCGTCAGAACTGTTGATTCCAACATTTAAATTTTGTTGCAATTGCAACAATATATTTGTTATGCATTCGAATGGCTTTACTAACTTTGGCTTGATCTATATAGGGAAAATAATAAAATTATCTATTAAAGTGATAAAAATAGATTAAAATATAATGTATCAATTAATTTTATAGCTACCTTGTATCATGTGCGTAACGAATAATAACCTACAATATAGAATAAGTGATTAACAACGTATTGTAAGTAAGTCAAAATAAATATTATGTAGCTAGAGACAGATCTAATAACCAATATTATTTGCTATGCCAGTAGAAGTTGCTTATTGTTCAGAGCAATGAAAACCTAAACAATCAATAAATATACTAGACTTTAACTATCCTAGCTTAATCTAAGCAATCAATAACTATCTAGACTCTAAAATTATGAGAGGTTCTAATTCCTAGAGAACAAAACATCACTAATTCTTTTCAAATTTGATTCTTTTATGAGATAATGTGTCATCAACATCTTCATTTTCTCATGTCTCCTTGATCAATTTTTCTGAGTTCACTTCTTCATCTACTATGTCAATCGTAACAATATTTTTAACTTCTTGGACTTCTTCTGCAATGAAGCGTCTTCCCGCACTATCTCCTTCACTTTTTGCATCGATTTTGATAAGAAATGTGCAGACTTTTTTCGTATTTAGCATCAAGTAACGATAGTATGAGGATTACTCTTTCCGTATCAATGAAAGAAATATATTAGTTAGTAAAGGATAATATATTGAAACAAAAATAAAACACATTATTTAAATACATGATAAATGGTAAAAGAAAGTATAATATGACCTTTTTCGATATTGATTATCTATACGTTGCAACATTGCAACCAACCAAGTATTTTACAGCCTCAAACAATGTAACAGTACAACGTTCATTGTCAGCAATCACATCAAGTTGCAGAAGAAATCAGCAAAATCAGTGGAAAAGAAACATTCATCTCATTTATTGAACTTTCAAATAGCTGAAAAGTAATTTCAGAATTTTTATGTGTGTTACCTTTCCACATAATCAACGTTTTCTGTGAGGAAGCCAGTACATTTTGCAATATTATCATTGATTTTCACTTTTTTGTAGTATTTGGTGCAAGATAAAAAGCATGGGTCATCACTACTTACTATTTTTGCGATTTTTGCATTAAATTTAAAATATTTAACCTAAAAAATATGAAAGAAAAGATTAGTAAACATACTTTGATAAAAAGTATACATTTTCTAGATGTCGTTGAAAGTAGTACCTCATTATCACAGAACAAACAATCTGCAATTTCACCAATAGTCATTCTTTGGCCCTTTTAATCTGTAAATTTGACAGTAAAGTAATATCTTTGTGGATTTTCTTTTGGGAAAGAAACCTACATGTTAGGTAGTTAGTTAGTATATTACAATAACAATAGTTTACTATCATTTGTTTGAATGAATGTGAAAATACATATTACCATTCTTGTAGAGATGTTGCTTTTTCAAATGTGGGGTTTATCCACATACCGGTGATATAGGTAGAACACAACCCAAAATTCCCTGCATAAAAAAAAAAGTTAGTGCAGAAAAAGGCATAGAGTTTAGTGCAGAAAAAAGACATAGCTGCTAAGATAGTACCTAGTGTAGTCCTTACATCACAAAATGCTATAGTAGAATTTTCGACAGATAACTTTTATAGCAGGTCATCCTCTATTTCTGATAATTCGCTCTATAATATTATAATTTTTTTCTATCACACCTGAATTTTTCAATTAAACAAATGAAGGTAAATTCTTAAATTGATATTGTAGTTGGTGTAACAGAAGAAGAAAGTGGAGGATAAAAACTGTACACAAGTTTTAAATGTAGATATTATGAGAGATCAGCTTACTCCTCATTTATAAGTACGACCTCTCTCTGTTTTGTATCATTTGTGAAGAGTTTAGAACTCACGAAAATGTCAAATATATCTACAAAAAATATTAAGCATGTATGGTTAGATAAATAAGAGTAAAATACTTAGTTTATGTGGAATGTTAGATTAGTTAATGAAATATAAAAAAATTATCCAAGATTCTTTTCTTGGTATGTAATCTTTCATCATCGAACGAAACGAAATTATTCGAAAAACAAAGTGTGGAAAAGGGGCCATGACATTCTTGAACTATAGTGGGCTTTAGGAATCTAAGTTCAATCTCTTTGTTGGCGGTTAGGAAATTAGGATTGACCCTATTAATGCGACCATTTATGATGTAGCAAATTTTGAATTGCTGTAAAGAAGCTCCAAACTTTTCGATATCTTCATTGAAAAGTGTACCATTAATTTTTATGCCCTGTATAAACAAAATATATACTTTAATGACTAAAACATATATGAAAAAATATAATGTGTGTGAGGAACAAAAATATTATATTACCTCCTCGCCAACTAATATCACCATTTTTTGAGAACCTCCTCCATTCTTTAAATGCTTTTGTTAGCCCACTTTCGATGATCAAAACTTTGATCATCCAGATACAATCGTTTCACTTCAAGGTGTTGATTCCCACAACTTCGGTGATAGAATCCATTGGAAGATTATCTTTGAGAAATCATTCATAAAAGTTAGAATGACAAGAACAAATAATTTCATAACAAAAGTAAATTTATGAGATGAGCAGAATTATACCTGAATACGTGGGTAGATGAAGAAGGTTAGCTATGACCAATAGAAATTTAAATAGACAGATGGGTAGATGAAGGAGGTTAGTTATGAATAATAGAAATTTAAACACATTCAACTAATAAGACACATTCATGTAATAACACTATCTACAAAAATTATAAATAGACTAATGAACAAGGCAAGCTAAGCTAAACAAAGCAATTTAAGCTGGCATAGCAAGTAATATTCTCTTCAAATCAACAATGAAAAAGGGAGAGATGTTATGACGACAAAAACCTGACAATAAAATTGTGGAAGTAGTTGTTGAGAGGAAAAACAATGAATACTAAAATCTAGACAACAAACTATGCAGAAAATTCTTGATAACAAACAATGTAGAAAATTCTGGACAACAAACAATGTAGAAAATTCAAAACCACAAGTGTTTATATAGAAGTAGAGAATGCACAAACCAAATAGGAGACAACAATAGTTATGGAAAAAGTCGACAAATAAATCAAGTAGGACACAATTTTTGACAGAAACACTAAAATCCAGTAGAACACAATTTTGGTAAAAAACATATATGATAATAATTGAAGAAGTGTCGCCTGAATTTACAGTTTGAATTCAAATAGGACACAGATTTGAAGTAATTTTCAACGTGAATATTTTTTTTTTGAAAAATTTAATTGGATAAAAAGGGTGAAAAGACTATTTTGTCTAAAGCGAGGCTTTTAATGAAGGACAAAAAGTTCAAATCACTTTTCTAAGGGTCTTCACACTTTTAATATATTATCGATTATAGATATAGATAATCACCCTATAAAATTAAATTCATATTCTTTTCAAAATCTTCAAGTAATACAAAATTATTTTTTTCTCAAATTTTTAAATAACATAAATTGTAAGCAAATATTATATATTATTCATATTAATGGACAATTCAAATAAAAGTGAAATCATTGATTAAATATAATTAAATAAATATTACATCATGATAAAATTTATTTTAATTTTTACATAAATATTCAACTTTCAAGATTATTACGTTGCTCCCATAAATGCTCTATTAATGCATTACAAAGTTCAAAATGAGTATTTTTGTCCTTAATTTTTTTTTATGTCTAAGTAAAAATTATTCAAATCGATAATTTTCATCTACCACCATTTCTACCGTTGGAGTTGGAGCTTCCGAAATATCTTGAATTGGTGCATTAAGATCACTCTCATACCAGATTACTTAATTATTGATGTAATTTTTTAAATTGTTTTGTTACATTAGAAAATAATTACGAATATTATAGACTTAATTAATGGTCTTATATAATTTATAATATGTTAAATTAAAAATATTATATAATATAAATAATAATTTAATAATGAAAAAGTAAAATAGAGGGGATGAATAGTGCATCTCCAAATTTGAAGAAACACTATTCATCCCTCCAAATCTATATATAATAATAAAGTAGAATAAAGACAAGGTGATGTAGCACCTCTCTATGGTCTCCATTTCCATTTTTCTTTTTTCTCCTTTTTTTGAATTTTTCTACATAATCTAATAACTAAATGGCTTAAAAAAAAACCACACAAAATAAATGTTGTCCTTAATGCAATTGAATGGAAGGTAATTACTCCACCGTTTCTTATAACCATGCACACTGAATCGATTCCTATTCCCCACTAATGCATTGCATTAAGCCCTTAACATTCTCATGTATATATAAGCTTCCGAGGATAAGCTGCAATAGAACCCACGCTGAGGAATGTAGCCACCAGTAGCAAATTATTTGATGAAATGCTATTTTTGTCTTACTCTTGTCGCCGGTACTACTGTTGGTTTAGAAATCTTCATTTCAAATCGAGTTATTAGCTTATAGTATATATACGCCCTCTGTTTTAATTTATGTGTCTTAGTTACTATTTGAAGAGCCATTGTGAGTATATTATGCAGGTAGGAATTCCATCTAAGCTCAACAAAATTATATCAAGATCAACAAAATTATAGAGCAGTTTAGATTCAATCTAAGATGTCTTTGTATTTATGCAAACTATCAAAGCCAAGAATCCATAGTGTTAATCAAGGTATGGTTAATTAAATTACGATATCTCTCAGATTTTTTAACCTTTAATTTTGGGTCACATAGAGTGGTTTACAGAAAGTTGATAGAGTTATGTCAAGATCGATTCCACCGAACACTAATTCCAGACAAGAAGCTCTGAATTTCCACAACATATCAAGATCAACAAAATCATAGCGACCATTTTGAGATAGCAGAGGACAAAATTGATAGAAAGTTAAATTCAATAACCATAACAATTCAATCGACAAGAATGTTGCGGGAAATAGAAGAAAGGACTACGCAGGAAGCAAAGGAAGACATAAGAGTACAAAGAGTTTAGCAAATTCAGAAAACTATTATGGAGATCCTTATGATCAATTATAGACTATTATAGTAGTTTTTTTTTCTCAATTAAATAGACTATTACAATATATCTCGAATTTTGGAGTTTGGTTGTTGGTTTAAATTTTTGTCTTTGTCTTTTTCTTTTTATAATTAAATCATCCTTCTTTTTTAAATTATTTATACGTATGTTATTAACTTGCATCAATAATCCATTAACTTGCAGCTAGCTGAAGTACTTGGATGAAAGGAGAACAAAGAGTTTGTTAAAAAATATTCTGAATTCGTTAGCTACAAAATTTATCCCTTGACTAAGTACACAACTGAAAATAAAATTATATATGTTGAAATCAAGAAAGAACAATATATAGGGTGGTTTGCTTCTGATGAAGTTTTACTTTTCTTGATTGAGTTTGAACTAATTTTTTGTCTTTTTCTTTGTATTTGGGAGAAAATGGAAATGATTAAAAAAAATCAAAATAATTTCCTTTCTCTTTCACTTTTTATGATTTCAACTAATCTACTAGACTTCAATATTTGTGAAGAAATAGACATTGAAACGTATTCTTTTTCCTTTAATGGGTTTCAATTATTTATTTCGGAATTTTGTTTAATTATTTTATCTTCTCCAACTCTCTTTGCATTTTGATTTAATTAAGTTTCAGTAGCTTTCCCAACTTTATAGGAATATACTGGGTATGTTTATACTGGGTATGTTATTGTTGTAAGTTTCAGTAGCTTATGTACTATGAAGGAGTTCTTTGGTGTTTAATTTCAAAAAGTATTTGTGGATTGCTTATTATATTTTACTTTTAGTGTGACTCCGTTTCACAATTTTTACTGAATTTTTATCTATCAATTTTTCCCTCAATTTAACTACTTGGTCTTTCATTTATGAATTTTATTGGATAGGAGATTGAGAGGGAGATTAAGTAAAGGATATAAAAGGAGAGAAAGAATAACAATTAAAGAAAAAAAACTGCAAAGGAGACGCATAACTCATAAGAGAAGAAATAGATTATGAAAGTAAAATTCAATAGACATACATGACAACTTCAATAGATAGACACAACAACTTGCGATGTCTCATTTTTCTTTATTATATTTATAAGCTTCGTATTTATTAGTTTATGTTTTCGTTCTCTTTAATATCTAACGAAAAACTTATAGAAAATCAAGTGTATGTATCTTTTCTAATATATATCAGTCAAAGAGTTGAAAGAATGCATGCACTAACACAAGTAGCAAACACCACATGGCACATACATAAGTAAAAGAATTCTTCAGTTCTTTTTTTAAAGTTGTAAAAAAAAATCTTTTTCAAAAAGAAATTTTAATGATGAAAGATATTGTCCATCTGATTAAGCTCTAACTCAAATAAAAATATTTATATGTTGAACTATTTTTTTAATTATATACATGAAATTTATATCTTCTATATATCTCCATTAAGTTATACAAAAAAATATTTATAAAATTTATTGATACTTTTTATAATCGCGCGAAGCGCGGACAAGTTCACTAGTCTATATATAATAATAAAGAAGAATCAAGACAAGGTGATGCGGCTCTTTTCAATGACCTCCATTCCTATTTTTCTTTTTTCTCCTTTTTTGAGCTTTTTCCTAATTTTTTTTGTTTTTTATCCTTTTTTTAATGTTGTAATAACAATAAATGTCTCTATAATTAATACTTCACATACTAATGAAGTAGTTTTTATTGTTCCAACCACTCACATTCTTTATTTATGGAGGAAAAAGAATTGGAAAAGTCTTTAGCAATTAGAAGAGTAAAACCACAAATAGCTATACCCACCGGCCACCCATGCTTTTGTTAATCCAATTTCGGCAATCCGGTCACTCCCTATATGTAACGTGCATATCCTAAACCCATTTACCAACTACAATTAAATTCATTTAATTTACATTAATCATTCTCATCACATATCAAATATATATACATATACTTCATAAACAACATTCATTTACCAACTACAATTAAATTCATTTAATTTACATTAATCATTCTCATCACATATCAATTATATATACATATACTTCATAAACAACATTCTCATATTCTCAATAAACCAATATCAAAGAAATCCTTCTTCAGAGTCATGTCATTTGCCAGCAGTTGAGCAAGTTTTATCATGTTTTTCATCTTTCTTCCTTTAATTTCTCTTTGTTTGCTTTAGTGAAAGTTAATGTTGAGTTTTTATAGTTTAACGATTGTCTGATGAATGAATGGAAGTATGAAGCAGAGAGGTTGCCGAATAGTTTAAAAGGTTTTGCAGGCCGTCATACTTCAACAAGATTAAAAATGATATTTGATAGATCCAATCTTAATTCTTTTATGTAACCTTTGATTGGATATACTCAGGTGAGATAAATTATGGATACATATTTGATATAATTCATGCATAATATTTTGAATCTATTGTGGTAATAGTAGGGGCTAGAAATACTTTACATGTTCTTTAGTTAATGAGGAATATGTAGTTATGTAACGCTTTTCTTTTATAAAAGTGGGTTGAAATTTTTTGGTGAGTTTGGTTAAATAGTGTAAATTTGATTGGAGAATAGTTTCCTAACGTTTTCGATATTGTTTAAGTCTTTTTGATCTTTTTATAAGAGATTTAGTTAAAAGTTGAAAGACCAATTTACCTATTAAATATTGAATGACCATTTTATCATTCATTCTAAAATTATTCCTATAATAATTTATGTACTAAAAAGTAAACTTACATCGCAAAACAAAAGAAATTCTCTTAGGCTTAGTCACTACTAAAAACAACCGAAAAAGCGACCACAAGTTGTGGTCGCACAAAAAGCGACCACATGTGGTCCCACAAAAAGCGACCACATGTGGTCGGTTTTTCATTAATTTTTTTTTGTAAAATTTTTTTAATCAAAAAACGACCACTTGTTTTTTATATTTTAAAATTGCGGAAAGTAAATAAATTAACCCGGGAAAATATAATTCCTTAAAACCGACCACTTGTGGTCGGTAATAACAAAAAATAAATAAAATTATTATTTAAAAATTCTTTTTAATTTTTTATACAAAATATATTTAATTTTTGTGAAAATTATTTTACAAAAACCGACCACTTGTGATCGGTTTTAGATTTTAAAAAAAAATATATAAAATATTTTATAAAAAACCGACCACTTGTGGTCGGTTTAAGATTTAAAAAATATAAAATATTTTGTAAAAAGCGACCACTTGTGGTCGGTTTTAGATTTAAAAAAAATATAAAATATTTTATAAAAAACCGACCACTTGTGGTCGGTTTAAGATTTAAAAAATATAAAATATTTTATAAAAAGCGACCACTTGTGCTCGGTTTAAGATTTAAAAAATATAAAATATTTTATAAAACGCGACCACTTGTGGTCGGTTTTAGATTGAAAAAATAAAAAAATATTTTTATACAAAACTGACCACTTGTGGTCGGTTTTGCTTTCCCAAAAAATTAACATAAATAACATAAATAAAAAACATAAATTGATAAAATATATTAAATATATTTCTTAAAATTTAGAGACCACGTGTGGTCGGTTTTTCTTTCCCAAAAAAACTAATATAAATAAAATCAATGAAAAACGTAAATTGATAAAATATATTAAATATATTTCTTAAAATTTAGAGACCACGTGTGGTCGGTTTATTTTTAAATAATAACAAAAATAAATTAATGTTAAAAAACCTACCACAAGTGGTAGGTTTCTGTAAAATGATTTAAGAAAAACCTACCACTTGTGGTTGGTTTTTATAAAAAATACTAAAAATAAATTAAGAAATATTAAATATATTAAATAAAATTAATAAATAACATAAAAAACAATTTTTATTTTTTACGTACGTTTCAATCAAATAAATATATTTTCCATCGAGTATTTATATATATATATATGTATATATATATGTATGTATGTATGTATATATGTATACGCATCTATTGCGTGTAGTTATTTACGTAGTAGTCAAAAGCTAATTGAATGTATACAAGTATATTGAATACGTTGATATCACACGATTGAGGTAATTATAATATATTGTTGGAGTTATAATAATGTAAGGTAAATAATCGATAATTCATTAGAGTATAAGGAATACGTTGTATTATGGGGTAATATAGTCGTGCATGTGATCTATATGTATATTTCGTGTAGTGATGTATGTAGTAGTCAAAAGCTAACTGAATCTTTCTAAGTATATTGAATACGTTAATATCAGACGACCAAGGTAATAATATAATGTTGAAGTTATAATAATGTAAGCTAAACTAACCGATAATTCATCAGAGTATATATGAAATATGTTGTATTACGGGGTAATATACTCGTGTATGTGATGTGTATATAGTATGTATTTAGAACCTGATAGTCGATAGAGTGTGTGTGTATATATGTATATCTCGTGTATTGATATACGCAGTAGTCAAAAGCAATTTAAGTGAATCTACCCAAGTATTTTGAATAACACGTTGATATCACAAGTTCGGTGTAATAATATATATACTGTTGAAGTTATAATAACGTAAGCTAAATTAATCGATAATTCATCAGAGTATATATGAAATTCGTTGTATTACGGGGTAATATACTCGTGTATGTAATATATACAGTACGTATTTTGAACCTGATAGTCGATAGAGTGTACGTGTGTAGATATACGTATATCTCGTGTAGTGATGTACGTAGTAGTCAAAAGCAAGCTAAGTGAATCTATCCAAGTAGTTTGAATAATACGTTGATATCATACGATCCACGTACTAATATATATACTATTGAAGTTATAAAAATGTCAGCTAATTAATCGATAATTCATCAGAGTATATATACTCGTTTATGTAATGTATACAGTACGTATGTTGAACCGAATCTATCTAAGTATTTTGAATAACACGTTGATATCATACGATCGACGTAATAATATACTTTTGAAGCTATAATAAAGTAAGCTAATTAATGGATAATTCATCAGATTATATATAAAATACGTTGTATTACGAGGTATATAATTCATATTCAAAAGCTAACTAACCAAAAATTCATCCTAATATACGAAATACATTGATATTATTATACAATTGAGGGAATATACTACTTGTGTATGACGATGAATTAATTAATTATCCGATTTATATACATCGTATTAATTTTTTTTGTATTTGTTATGAATATAATACGATTTATTCAGGAAATATTTATTTGATTTTATTAAACCAAGAAGCTCAGGGTTAAATCGATTATTCATTTGTTTTGAATTTTGATTTAATTTGGCCGGTCTATTAAATTTGGGCCATAATCAAAATCAAATTGGTCATAATTGCAATGCAATTGACCAATTGATTTTTGATTTGGTCTATAATTTAAATGACAATGGCTAAATAATCTAATTGGTCATTCTTTAAATGGCCTAATGTTACCCTCTCCCTTTTTATTTTAATAACCTAATGTTTTGGGCCCAATCCCTAAGGCCCAAAACAGCCGACCCGATCCAGCCCACCCTTATATCCCCTTTTCTCCTTCACCCTAACACACTAGACAACCCCAAAACTCCCAAAACAGCCCCCAAAACAGAAAATTGCTCCCAAAACCGAAAACAGCGCCAAAACCCGAAAACAGCCCCCAAAATAAAAAAAAAACCCCAAACCCGTAAACCCCAAATCGATTTCCTCGTGGATTTCGTACAAACACACTAGACACGTACTATGAGAGGTGCGAAATTCCTCTAGAAACTCCAATTTCCTCACAAATCCAAAAATACAAAAATTTCCAAATTCGAATTTCATTTTTTTTTGGTACGATTCCAGCTCATTCAAGGATTTCGTGGTGTCAAGGATTTCGACGAAGCTCATAGTTCCGTTTTGGTGCTCTAAGAAAGGTAAACACCCCCCTTCTTTTATTTTTAGCAACCTTTAAGATTTCGTTTTCGTAGTGTAGATTTTCTTTCGTCGTGTAGGTATAATTATTTTGTAGTTGTCGGAATCTCACATTAGGTGAGAATGCTGGGATTATTTGCTGTAGAAGGCTATGAAGGTTGTAGGATTTTTTGTTGAAAGTTATGGCTTAAGTGTAGTTACTTGAAAATGTGTATTTGTTACTTGAAAATGGTAGTGACTTGAAAATGTGTATTTGTTGCTTGAAAATGCTCAAGTGTAGTTACTTGAAAATGTGTATTTGTTACATGAAAATGGTAGTGACTTGAAAATGTGAATTAGTTACTTAAAAATGGTTAAGTGTAGAGACTTGGTTATTTGAATTAGTTACTTGAAAATTGTAGAGGCTTGAAAATGTGTATTTGTTACTTGAAAATGGTTAAGTGTAGAGACTTGGGCATTTGAATTAGTTACTTGAAAATGATAGTGGATTGAAAATGTGAATTAGTTACTTGAAAATGGTTAAGTCTAGAGACTTGGGCATGTGAACTACTAACTTGAAAATGTGTATTTGTTGCTTGAAAATGCTCAAGTGAAGTTACTTGAAAATGTGTATTTGTTACATGAAAATGGTAGTGACTTGAAAATGTGTATTTGTTACTTAAAAATGGTAGTGACTTGAAATGTGAATTAGTTACTTGAAAATGGTAGTGGCTTGAAAGTGTGAATTAGTTACTTGAAAATGGTTAAGTGTAGAGACTTGAAATGTGAATTAGTTACTTGAAAATAGTTAAGTGTAGAGACTTGGGCATTTGAATTAGTTATTTGAAAATGTGTATTTGTTACTTGAAAATGGTTAAGTGTAGAGACTTGAAATGTGTCTTAGTTAATTAAAAATGGTTAAGTGTAGTAACTTGAAATGTGTATTAGTTACTTGAAAATGGTAGTGACTTGAAATGTGAATTAGTTACTTGAAAATTGTTAAGTGTAGAGACTTGTAATGTGAACTACTTACTTGAAAATGGTTAAGTGTAGAGACTTGAAATGTGAATTAGTTATTTGAAAATGGTTAAGTGTAGAGACTTGAAATGTGTTTTAGTTAATTAAAAATGGTTAAGTGTAGTAACTTGAAATGTGTTTTAGTTAATTAAAAATGGTTAAGTGTAGTAACTTGAAATGTGTATTAGTTACTTGAAAATGGTTAAGTGTAGAGACTTGAAATGTGAATTAGTTACTTGAAAATGTGTTTTTGTCACTTGAAAATGGTTAAGTGTAGAGACTTGAAATGTGTTTTAGTTAATTAAAAATGGTTAAGTGTAGTAACTTGAAATGTGTATTAGTTACTTGAAAATGGTAGTGACTTGAAATGTGAATTAGTTACTTGAAAATTGTTAAGTGTAGAGACTTGTAATGTGAACTATTTACTTGAAAATGGTTAGGTGTAGAGATTTGAAATGTGAATTAGTTATTTGAAAATGGTTAAGTGTAGAGACTTGAAATGTGTTTTAGTTAATTAAAAATGGTTAAGTGCAGTAACTTGAAATGTGTTTTAGTTAATTAAAAATGGTTAAGTGCAGTAACTTGAAATGTGTATTAGTTACATGAAAATGGTTAAGTGTAGAGACTTGGGCATTTGAATTAGTTATTTGAAAATGGTTAAGTGTAGAGACTTGGGCATTTGAATTAGTTATTTGAAAATGTGTTTTTGTCACTTGAAAATGGTTAAGTGTAGAGACTTGAAATGTGTTTTAGTTAATTAAAAATGGTTGAGTGTAGTAACTTGAAATGTGTATTAGTTACTTGAAAATGGTAGTGACTTGAAATGTGAATTAGTTACTTGAAAATTGTTAAGTGTAGAGACTTGTAATGTGAACTACTTACTTGAAAATGGTTAAGTGTAGAGATTTGAAATCTGAATTAGTTATTTGAAAATGGTTAAGTGTTGAGACTTGAAATGTGTTTTAGTTAATTAAAAATGGTTAAGTGTAGTAACTTGAAATGTGTTTTAGTTACTTGAAAATGGTTAAATGTAGAGACTTGAAAAGTGAATTAGTTACTTGAAAATGGTAGTGACTTGAAAATGTGAATTAGTTACTTGAAAATTTTTAAGTGTAGAGACTTGAAATGTGAATTAGTTACTTGAAAATGGTTAAGTGTAGTAACTTGAAAATGTGAATTAGTTACTTGAAAATGATAGAGACTTGAAATGTGAATTAGTTATTTGAAAATGGTAGTGGGTTGAAAATGTAAATTAGTTAATTGAAAATGGTTAAGTGTAGAGACATGAAATGTGAATTAGTTATTTGAAAATGGTTAAGTGTAGTAACTTGAAAATGTGAATTAGTTACTTGAAAATGGTTAAGTGTAGTAACTTGAAATGTGTATTAGTTACTTGAAAATGGTTAAGATTAGTAACTTTAATTAAGATTGTTATTGCTTGTGTAGATGGAATTTGATTATAGCTGGATATATCAACGAAATAATGATAATAGAGTGGGTATGAGAGATGAATTTGCAGCAGGTGTCAATCGATTTATTGAACATTCCAAAACACTTGACGATTGGTCAATTTTTGGATTGATTCGTTGTCCTTGTGTAAGCTGTGATGCACCTCGGGCTGCGAGAGGCCTAAGCTCACTTGATGATTACGCTACAGATGAGGAGGATCATTTTGATGATGATGATGAAGGTGGGGATGAGGATGAGGAGAATGACTTTTAGTTTATTTTTGATTTGTAAACTTTGATGTTTATATGTTTTGATTTTGATATTTGGATGTTTTGATTTTGATATTTGAATGTTTAAAGAGATGTTTTAATGTTTCTAAATTGGTGGGTTGTATTGAGATGATTGAATGTTTTTGAATTGGTGGGCTGTGGAAATGCAGCATATATGCTATAATTTTTTTTAAAAAAATTCCAGAAAAACCTACCACAAGTGGTCGGTTTATAAATAAAAAATATTATTTAAACGTTTTTTAATTAAATCTTTTTAACAAAAACCGACCACATGTGATCGGTTTTCTAAATAAAGTTTTGTTTTGTTTTTTTTTTACAAAACCCGACCACAATATGTGGTTGGAAAAATTTTAATAAATTTTTTTAATATAAAAAGAATTTTTTTAAAAAAATTATTTAAAATATAATTAATATCAATTTATAAATAAATAAATATTTTTTGAAAAAAGCGACCACATGTGGTCGCTTTTGGAAAAGCTACCACTATTTTACCGACCACACATTGTGGTCGGTTTTTTGGTTGCAAATACAGGAAAACCGACCACTTGTGGTCGCTTTTTGTGGTCGATTTTCCTGTTTATTTTAGTAGTGAGTGATAAAGGAACTAGACGGTCCTGGGGTGTTTGGATGAGTTTTTTTTAAGTGACTTAAAAGCTAAAAGCTAAAAGTCATAAGTAGGTAGTAACCTACTTTTGACTTTTGACTTTTTATTTTTTTTATTTTTTAAGCTTAAAGTAAAGTGCTTTAAATTACTTTTTGTCTTTGTCAAACACCTCTAAAATAAAAAAGTGCTTAAAAGCTAAAATCACTTAAAAATAAGCCAATCCAAACACCTTCGGAGAAAATAAGGACAAAAGAAAAGAAATAGAGAAAAATTAGAGGAAACAATAGATTTATTTTACATTTCTCCTTTCTTTATGATAATTACGAGAACATTGTAAAATACAAAAGAGGTGTGAATTGTAGATTTCAACTATCCTAAGTGTGAAATTATCTACTTTAGCTTATAATTTCTAATCGCTAAAGAATAAAATATATCAAAACTCAAATATTAAAAACTATTATCTATAATACTTAAAACTAAAAATCTTAAATGGAGCGAGATGCAAAAGAATTGTTTGTTTAAAGGAGTTGATTGGTACGTATTGACAGAGAGAGTTGTTCGGATGGTAAGCACTCCTCACTTTCAATCCGAGGCTTGTGAGTTCGAGTCACCAAGGGAGCAAAAGGAGTGAGAGCTATTAGGGATGGGTAAAAAAAACAGAGATTGGTACGCATCAAGTTGTAGAAAAATGTTAGATCGTAAGGATATATTTTATTCTATTATACTTAAAATAGACATTATGAGCAAAATATGAAGAAACCTGACATTACACTCATATTTCTTTTATTATGTGATTGCCTTCATATCCTTGACTATATATGAATCACATTACGCACATGTAAAGACTCATTAAAGTTGGTAAAATAAGGCTTTTATTTATTTTAGAACTGGAAAAATATAAGTACAATTTTGATGGATAAAATTATTGATGATGCTTCATTAAAAAATTATAATTATGACAAAAAAGAATATAGAAATTTCTATGATGGTTCAAAAAAAATCATCAAAAATATCTGGAAAACAAAAATTCATAGTTCTCCGATGTTAATGAACAAACAATTTTGTTATGGATCAACCCAATCAATGGTTTATCATATATATTTTTTTAATTAGTATTATTTGTTATTTTTACCAAAAAGAAAAAGAATGTTTGTTACTAAATGATTGTATCTCTAAAAATATTAATATACATCTAGTCACAATATCATTTTTTTTTGTCTTCAAATTAATTTTCTTGAAATTAATTCAGAATTTTTAAATATATATTAATATATTTTTATGATGCGCGAAGCGCGAACATATTCACTAGTATAGAGTATAGAGGGTACTTTGAAGGATGGTTGGAGATGGTCATCTCCATTTTTTCCCTCAAAATATAAAGTATAGAGGGTAAAATGAAGGATGGGTGGAGATGCCTTAGAAGCAATTTCTTCAACAGACAGCTTAAGCATCCTCCCATACACCTCATGACCCAAATGAAAACGACTTCTAAAGTTTAGAATGTTTGGAGATAAAGAAAGTTAGAAAACCTAATCCCTAGCCTTTTCTTCCATAATAACTAACTACAAAATAAAATATACATTTTATTTGTTTATTTTAATTGGATATCCACCTTTTGCTTGCTCATTTTTTCTCCTTTTGACTTGAATTTGTATAGACCCATACTCCATCTTACACTCTTCTATTGTTTTCTTACTTTATTCATCGGTCAATATAAGAATATATTACTTGAGCAGGAATGAATTAGATTGAAATGGATTATCATAAACAAATTATAACTTAACTCGTATAATTCCTATTAAATTTAAATACTTTTATATATTTTATTTAAGTACATAATACATTTTTCTTTATTATTATCATAAACCAAAAAAAAAATCTATTGGTAAAGCATTTAGAGAAGATCTCTTAGCACAACTTTTAGGAATCAAATATGCAGTATCTACGGACAAAAGTATTTGATAATTGAGGAAAAATAAATATACTTCCAATATCGAATCAGGATCAACTAGAACAGATGGATTGAATTGAAAGGATCAAATTTGAGGTCCAATGAATAAAATTTTATGAGCTAATTTTATCATTTCTAGTTATGTTTTTTTAATCCTCTCGCAAAGATTGGAAAGGAAAATAAATTGAAACTTAAATTTGAGGTCCTTGATTAAGTCTAATTCTTAGCAGCTTAGTGAATGTTTTCTTATATTTTTATAAATATTGTTCTCTTTGTTCTAATTTAGGTACATGTGTTTTGAATATGATTATTAAAGTGAGAGTTAGAACGTTACTGCACAGAATTAAAAGTGGATCTAAAAGTGAAGATAAATTTAACTTTATGAAAGAACTAGAATTTCTTTGGTAGAAATGTGGATCCTCCTGAAAATTACACAAGGGTGTGAAGATTGAGGTGTGTCAAAAATACTAGAGAAAAGGAGTAAATATACTTTTTAATTTTGTGATTAGATAAATGTATCCCTCGTCAAAAGAATGATGTATATCTTTGTTATCTAACAAATAATGTATATTTACTCTTTTCGTTATTCGATCTATATTTATTTAATTAATGATTAAAAAATAATTCTAAAACTGATTTTCTTATTTTAAAAATATTACGTGACTTTAAAAATTATTTTACCCTTTTTTTTTTACCCCTCCAGTCTCAATCCGGACCCAATTCAAATGAAAAAAAAAAACTAAACCCTCTTCTACTCAGTCATAAAATGAGTTTGGCGTGGTCTGACTAAAAGAGAAATTGTTTTTCTTGTAGTTGGGTTCGGTCTAGATCGAATCCAGAGGGGTAAAGAAAATGGCTGAGGTAATTTTTTGAAGCTACGTAGCATTTTTGAAATTAAAAAAAAATAAAAGAGGATTTTTTTAATTCAATAAATAGAGGTTTATTAACCGTGAGGATATTATGCATCATTTGTTAAATGACGAAAGTATATATGCATCAATTTTTTAACGAAAAATATTTTTGCTCTAATTCACAAAGTTGAGGGGTATATTTGTTTAAACCTATAAGGCAAATATGAATGGACCTAATTAGTATAAACAAAGAAATTATGAAGGAGCACTTTAATAGTTAGCCTTTTGGGATATAATTATCGTGAGGTTGTATCAAACAATTAGGGCCTATTTGGAAAGTCACCCTGATAATTGGATTTGGTGTAATTGAGTGTAATTACACTGTTTGATCTGTTTGGTTGATCAGGTATTACTTGGTTAGCAGGTAATTGGGTGTAATTGGTAGGGGGTAATTACACTCTCCAATTCAGGGGGGGGGGGGGGGGAGCTATGAATTGCTGGTAATTACATGGTGTAATTATAAGCTGGTTGCTTTTTAATTTCTGTCATTTATTTTTTTATTTTAATTTCTTTTTGTTTTAATTTATTTTTTATTTCTATTATTTTAAATTCTTTTTTATTTTATTATTCTAATATATATTAAATATATTATTCGTATATTTTACTTTATTTGTATTTTCATTTCCTAACCTTTACCTCTTGTGATTCAATGCAATTATTCGTATTATTTTTTATTTTTTCATTTTGCATAATTGTGTTAGTATTCTAATTTTTAAATTAAAGTAGAATTCACTGTTGAATAAGGTTATAGACTTACATTTTCCTTTTCTTTGAATTATATTTATGTACGTCTGTTGAAATTTGATATAAGAGTATTATGTTAACCTTTTTGCTTTGAATTTTGAATTTATGCTATATTTTCGGTCCCAATTATTTATTTTAGTAGTATTGACTTGATATTTTACATAGTTTTAGTAGTTAGAGTTGATAGATTATCTTTTCGTTAAATGTTTTAATAATTTTATAATATTATATATATAAAATTAATCTTTTTGTCAAACATGCATTTTATGATGTTCTTAAAAATCATGTACTTTTAGTTTTTATGATTAATTTAATTAAAATATACTAATTTGAAAAATATTTATTAATTATATTTTATTATATTAGTTAATATATATCTTAAATACCTAACCTAATATCCTTTTGAAAGTCCCTCATTTATCAAATATTAGTAATTTTTAAATTTGATAATTAACTTTTATTTTAAAAAGTTTATATATCCATGTAATTACACTTGTGCAACCAAACAATGCACTTGTAATTACACTGTGGAAAATAAATAGGCCAGTGTCATTATTAGGCTATGTAATTACTACGCTGATAATTACTAACCTAGTAATTATATCAATTCCAATTACCAAGTTGCTTTCCAAATAGTGTCAGGATTAGTGGAGTTGGTTAGCTGGTCACTCATGATTAGTTAGTTAGTTTTGTTGTTGAGAGTTTATTTTAATTATTGTACCGGGCTTGGCCCATTTGAGTAGTTAATGACTTGTATATTGGGCCTATATAAGGACCCATTCTCATTCAATGGAACACATCATATTTTCCTCCCAAAATCCAGTTACTCGTTTTTCTCTCTCTCTCTCTCTCTTCTTTTTCTCCTAACCGACTTCAGCTCACATTCAATGGAATTTTTATGAATGTTAACATGGTATCAGAGCCAACAATGGTTGATTAGGTCAACTACGAGCTCACATAGCTGAACAAGGACATCAAGGTGATGCGATTCTGGAGCTTGTTCATCTTATTCGATTCTGGATTTTGTTGAAATTGTTCGATTGGATAGTGGAGTTGGTTAGTCAATTTTCTTCATCTGATCTCTTCTGATTTCACTTGAATACTTGAATTTAGCTTATTGTGCTTCCGCTCTATCGATTTGTCGACTATTTTTCTTCAGAATTGCTTCGTGTATGCCATAGTTTGGGTTGAATTTTTGGCTTGATTAGGATTAGTGGAATTTTTTTTGGCTTCAGAGTTGGTTTGCTTGGTGGTAGTGCACAGTCTCTGTATTGTTTGTTGTTTATGCTTAATTGATTGGTTTTCTTCAATATCATCCTTTGATTGGACAATGGTTACTAGCACGAGTACAGAAAATCATTCAGAAACTTCTACCTCTGGTCGTGTAGCTTTTCATCCAGACGATTACACTCACCCCTGCCATCATCTTTATGTTCATCCTTTCGATGTCCTGGGGGCATCTTTGGTAGCTGAACCATTTGATGGTTAGTTTTACAATAGCTGGAAACGAACTATTTTAGTGGCTTTGTCAGTACGCAACAAATTGGATTTCATCACTGGCATTTCTTCTGGGCCATTCCTTGAATCTGCCCTCTCGAGATAGTGGCAATAATGTAATGACCTTATGGTGTCGTGGTTAACGAATTCATTGACCAAGGATATCTCTAGGAGTGTGCAACATTTTGATTTGGCAAAGGATATTTGGTTAGAATTGGAAGAAAGGTATGGGAAGGCTGATGGTGCTAGGGTGTTCGAGTTGAAAAAGGAATTTGCTAATTTGTCTCAGGGTGCACTCGACATAGCTGCATATTTCAATAAAATCAAACAGTTTTGGAATGAAATTTCTTCTATCTCTGTTAATCATTTAGCTGTATGTACTTGTGGTGGAAACATGAAAGCTGAAGAGGAACAAAAGGTTTATTAATTTTTGATGGGGCTCAATGAGTCTTATTTGCAAGTGCGAAGCAACATATTAATGATGAAGCCTCTACCTTCTGTAAGCAGTGTCTATAACATGTTGTTTGCTGATGAGAAACAGAAATAACTTTCCTCCACATCTCACTTTGGTCCCTCTTCTGCATCTTTTACTGCTAATACTGGACCTTCATCTCGACCTAAGTTTGTACCCAAGATGAATTTTGATAATCCGAAACCTTCACCATCTGGTTTGTTTTGTAGATATTGTAAGAAGACCAACCATATTATTAAGAAGTGTCATAGGTTACGTGGCTACCCTTCTCACTTTAAATTTACTAAAACTCCTCCCATGGGGCATAAGAGAGTCGCAACAACACATGTTGAAACTCATGCTTTATCTGAATATTCCAATCATGATACAGTGCTTCTTGATGTACCTGCATATCCCACATTAGTTGACCTTCCTATTGATGTCAACAATTTGTACAATGACCAGTATTCTGTTCTCTTGTCTCAGTTGAAGCACTCCACTATATTTGATCTTACTACTGCTCCTCTCACTGCCTCAGCTCATTTTGTAGGTAAGCTCTTGAATGATAGTGTTTTTCTCAAAACCTATTTGTATACTAAGATTGATAACACTGTATGGATCATAGACTCTGGAGCTTCAGACCATATAACATTTGATCTTTCCCTTCTTTTCAACATCACTGCTTTACCAATTCCATGTCATATTTCTCTTCCCAATGGTTACAAGGTTAAAGTATCAAATATTAACTTTTTAACCTTGTTTCCTAATCTCACTTTGCACAATGTTTTATACCTTCCTAGTTTTCAATATAATCTTGTCATCTTTCAAGCTTGTTGCACCTGATGGGAACATTATTCAGTTCACCAATTCTGGTTGCACTTTACAAGGCCTTTTACTGAGGATGCCTCTGGTTCTTGGTAGACTAGAGAATGAACTATACAAGTTGTTTCATGCTCTTACAGACTCTTTCTTTGTTACTCCTCATGCTACTTCTACTGGCATTTCTACTTCATTGAGCACTGGTTGTTCTTTCGTTCCTTCACATCTTTCCTGCAATGCCAATAATACTGGTTCTACTAGTTCAAGACCTATTTTTGATGTATTTTCTGATAAGATTCCCTATAATTCTGAATGTTCAGTCACTTTCCTTGAAGTATCTTCTAATATTGTCAATAAGATGGACATTGTTTGGCATTACAGGCTTGGTCATATGCCTTTTTCAAAGATGAAATCCATTTCTGCATTAAATAATTTATCTCCTAAGCAATCCTTTACATGTCCTATTTGTCCTCTTGCCAAGCAAACTAGGTTGCCTTTTGTTGATAGTTCCATTTTCTCTACTCTTCCCTTTCAATTAATTCATGTTGATACATGGGGGCCCTACCATACACCTACTTCTGATGGTTTTAGATATTTCTTAGTAATTATTGATGATTATTCTATAGTCACTTGAACCCATCTCTTAGGAGTCAAGAGCAATGCATTTGAAATCTTTAAAGTTTTTGTTTTCATGGTTGCTACTCAGTTCAACTCTAAGGTTCAGGTTGTCAGAAGTGACAATGCCTTCGAACTTGTTTCTTCTATCTCTGGTTCCAAATTCTTTACTGATCATGGAATCACTCATCAGACTTTTTGCTCTCACACTTCTCAACAGAATGGAGTAGTGGAGAGGAATCATAGACATTTGCTTTATACAACAAGATCCTTGCTTTTTCAATCACATCTCCCTGTCAAGTTTTAGGGTGATTGCATACTCACTACCACATATCTAATAAATAGATTTTCATCTCCTTTATTACATAAGAAAAGCCCCTTTGAACTTTTATATGGTACACCTCCCACTTATTCTCTCCTCAAAGCTTTTGGATGCCTATGCTACTCTACTATTCCAAAACCTCATAGAGATAAATTTCAGCCTAGAGTTGCTTCATGTGTCATGATTGGATACCCTTTTGCTAAGAAAGGTTATAAACTTTACAACTTACTAGAGCTGCTTTGTTTCAAGAGATGTTGTCTTCCATAAATAACTCTTTCCTTTCCTTCAAGCATCTACTTCTGCTCCTCTGTGTCCTTTTCATTTCTCTTTCCATTTTGATAGTCTTCCTCCACATACTGCTTATTCTCCTTCTATTCCTACGCCTTTTTCTCGTGCTCATTCTTCCTCTCTTCTTCCTCCTGATATTTCTCATCTTGCTGCTCCCTCTACATCTTTTATTCCTACTGCTCCCATTCCTACTAGAACTTCTAGCAGAATTTCTGTCAAGCCTGCTTACCTTCAACACTATGTTTGTACTTTTGTTTGCTCCAATTCTGTTCCTGCATCTACTCTTAGTCAGCATCTTATTTTTTAGCCTTATACTTACTCTCAGGTTGCTTCTGTCCCTGAGTGGCAGGAGGCTATGAATAAAAAATTTGATGTTTTATTGCAAATCATACTTGAGATTTAGTAGAGTTGCCTGCTGGTAAAAAAGCTATTGGGTGTAAATGGGTGTATAAGGTCAAGTATAAGGCTAATAGTACTATAGAAAGGTATAAGGCTAGGCTTGTGGTTAGGGGGGACACTCAGGTTGAAGGGGTTGACTTTCATGAAACTTTTTCTCCAGTGGTTAAAATGACAACTGTTAAGTGTCTTATTACTTTAGTTGTTAACAGACAGTGGCCCTTATTTCAACTTGATGTCAACAATGCCTTCCTACATGGTGATCTAGATGAGGAAGTCTACATGAAACTTCCCATTGGTTTTTCAGTTTCTTCTCCTATACCACTGGTCTGTAAGTTGCAGAACAGTTTATATGGCCTTAGACAAGCCTTTAGGCAGAGGAATGCTAAGTTGTCTCACTCTTTGGAATCCAGAGGTTATGTTCGTTCCTTGAATGATTACTCTCTTTTCAATAAAGGTTTAGGGGATTCCATGGTTATTTGGAAGTATATGTTGATGATATAGTCTTAAATGGTACTGATCTTGTGGAAATTGATGCTCTCAAAATGTTTCTTTATGCACAGTTAAAGATTAAGGATCTAGTTGTTCTTCACTATTTTCTTGGTATAGAGGTGTTCTATACTCCTGCTGGTGGTGCCTTATTGCATCAACAGAAGTTTATTGGTGACTTTCTTAGGGAATTCCATTGTGAATATTGCACACCAGTTGCTTCTCCTCTTGAGTTACATGAAACGTTGTTGGCCAAAACTAGTACTCCTCTCCCTAAACCTGAACTCTATAGGTCTTTAGTTGGCAAGTTAAATTTTCTCACTCACACTAGACCTGACCTTTCTTTTTCTGTACAACACCTTAGTCAATTCATGTAGTTTTCTTGTGCTCCACATATGCAAGCTGCTATTCACTTGCTTAGATAACTCAAGGGTACTTCTGATCGTAGAGTCTTTATTTGTAATTCTCCTTACATATCTTTAAAGGTGTTTTGTGACAGTGATTGAGGGGCCTTCCTTGATAGTAGAAGGTCAATGTTTGGTTTTTGCATCCTCATGGGTGATAGCCTTGTCAAGTGGAAGTCTAAAAAGCAACCTGTTGTTTTCTTATCTTCCGTTGAGGCTGAGTATAGAAGCTTGAGCAAGGCTGTTGTTGAACTAACTTGGTTGTCTAGACTGTTCTCAGATCTTGGTGTCCTTATTCCATCTTATGTACCCGTTCTTTGTGATAACCAAGCTGCTATTCACATTGCTACCAATCTTGTATTACATGAATGAACCAAACACATTGAGTTGGATTGCCATTTTGTTCAAGGTAAACTGGTCAAGGGGCTGATTAACTTGCTACACACTTCCAGCTCCACTCAACCCTCTGATATGTTCACTAAGTCTCTTCCTGGTAGTGCTCATCATTCCCATTTAGTCAAGTCGGGAGTGTTATCCCCCTCCAACTTGAGGGGGGGGGGGTGATAGGATTGTTGGGTTCTAAGTGAAAATATGAATAGAAAATAGAGGGAAAACAAATGGAGGGAAAATGAGTGAATTGTGGTTTCACTTTAAAGAATGGTATTTCTCCCACATTGATGGGAGAAAGGAACTTTCTTATGCTTATATGAGAAGCATTCCTTCATGTGGATAATGAGGAAAGAACAAGACAAGCCTCGCGTCGTCATCGCGTCTCTCGCTCGGCTCAACTTTGACTTTGGATTTGGATTTGAATTTGTCAAATGATCGATCGAGAGACTATCTTTTTGGACAAAATTCATTTGAAACTTGAGAGTTAGTGATCTAAAAATTCAATATGAAAGTTCTCTATTTGCGAATGCACATAAGAAAATGCGGATGCATGTCACAACGCACCTCGAAGGGACATGACCCTTCGAGGCACTGGTTAAAGACGTAAAAGTGACTTGCGCGGGTAGGTGTCAATCTGCAGGCGCAGATGGCGGCGCAAGTCAAGGAAAGTATTCTGATTTTTGGACAAATAACAACCTGAGGCCGCATGTGGGCCACCTGCAATGCAGGTAGGGTCCGCAGGTCGGCGACGGTTCAAAATAGTGCATCTATTCAAGAACCATTACTTCCTTTTTGAAGCACCACTTTTTAGCTATAAATACCTAAATTTTTCCTCGGTATGTGAATGAAAATTTTGAACTGAAAAACATCTTCTTCTTCCTAAAAATTCAAGTGTGATTTACGAATCATTGAGTGCGTTCATAGTTCGACAGAGTTTGAGGTACCGCTATTCTGTCGAAGTGATTCATTTTATCCTGGGAGGATATATTCCATAACCTCGGGTACTTGAGGGAAATAATTTCCTTAAGGACATACCGTGAATTCGGTGGACTTGAATCTTCTAATCTTCATCTCTTTCTAAACGTTGGTTTTTCTATTTTCCAGAAAATTATTTGAACTTCATATTGTTGTTGTTCATAAGTTAGGTTGAACTTATTATTGAAGTTCAAAGTTGTGAATACAGAGTTTATACTTCATTTGATTGTTCATACTTTAGTTTGGACACGTGTTTGAAGTTTTTGTTGAAAAAATACAGATTTTACTAACCCCGAAAAACAATAATCTTAAGAAAATTATTAAGTACTTAGTTAATCTATGTCAATTCTGATTTTATGGAGACTAAAATCTTTTGATTTATACTCTCTCGGTTTAAAGAATATAAAACCTTTACCGAGAAATCTTTGCCAAGACTCCATTAGATGTGAGCTTTGCACTTCAAAAGAATCAAGGTAAAAGTGACTCACAATTGAACAATGCAAGAGTGTTGGGAAGTTTGATGTATATCATTGATTGTACGCGACCAGATATAGTATATGCTATTAGTAAATTGAGTCGGTACACGAGTAATCCCAATCAAACTCATTGGATAGTAATGAAAGGAGTTTTGGTGTATCTAAAATATACTCAAGACTATGCTTTGCATGATAACAAATATCCTGTGGTAATTGAAGGATATAGTGATGCAAATTGGATCACCGAATCGAATGAAGTGAAATCCACGAGTGGATATGTATTTACTTTAGGTGGAGGAGCAGTCTCTTGAAAATCATCCAAACAGACATCTTTTGCCCGCATGAAATCTGAATTTATCGCATTAGATAAAGCCGGTGAAGAAGCTGAATGGCTCCAAAATTTCTTATTGGTCCAAACCTTTGGCACCAGTATGCATACACTGTGATAGTCAAGCTAAAATAGGTAGGGCATGGAGCATGATGTATAACTGTAAATCTC
This sequence comes from Capsicum rhomboideum, assembly GCA_031232105.1. Classification (NCBI taxonomy): domain Eukaryota; kingdom Viridiplantae; phylum Streptophyta; class Magnoliopsida; order Solanales; family Solanaceae; genus Capsicum; species Capsicum rhomboideum. The sequence goes on along the minus strand of CP124715.1, from coordinate 37,668,383 downwards.
ATCATATAAAATGGAGACATAATATCGTTAGAGAACTACTCTCTAGTGGAATTATCACAATTGACTATGTGAAGTCAAAGGAGAATGTGTCGGATCCACTTACAAAATGATAATGATTCTAACCGAGGTGACTAAAATCAATATCGAAAATGCAAAATTAAATACGAAATTAAGATAGATGAGAAATTGGAGATGAGAAGTGAAGAAAGAAAGACTCAATTGAACAATAATTAAACCAAGGAAGCAGAGAACTCAATCAAATACACGAGAAACCAAATTGAATCCACAATATAATAACTCGATGATCAATTAAGTGAAGAAGATAACACAAGCAATTCGAGAATCCACCCTAATCACTCGATCTAAGCTAATAATTGGAATTGAACCCAATCACTACCCTAACCTAGAGTAACCAAATATCAAGTCTATTCAAGACAATTCAATCATCCAAAATCTAAGTAAAGAAAATGGCTAAGGCAACTATTATAGTCCTTGCCTTTTCACAAATAGACTATTACAAAAATAGCCCAAAAGTGACTATTTTGGTAATAACCCACAAGGGCTATTCTTGATTATCCAAATGACATCTTGATCGCCCATGACCTTTTGTATTTATTGCTCCATGGCTTTCCACCGGGCTCCAAGCTATCATCTATATGTAGAAGCACATCCTAATATGCCCCATGCTAATCATGCTCATATCACAAAAAGCCTAACTAGAGAGGGAGTTGAGAGATCATTGAAGGGAATGGGTTTACTGTCTAGGACAAGTCATCACAACGGTAACTCTACCTAGCAGACTCGAGATCCCAAGATCTAGGTTCAAAGAGATAAAACAAAGTTGTGACTGACGATTCAACATTGTCAATTAACTCAACCCATTCTTATGATGAAGAAAATGTTCAGGAAACAAGGATAAGGCTTATGGTTGGAAGCTTTTTAATGGTTTCTAAGTTTGAAAGTTGTGACTAAATAGTTTTGATCTATAGGATTAAACGTTAAGGAGTCACCTATGTAAGGGTGAAGTGGAAGCCGCTTCAAGGAGAATGACAGTAAAGGCCTATTCTTTAAGCTCTCATGAAACTAGGTTGTGTTCATGGCTGAAGCAAATGAAATCATGAGAACCATAAACAGTAAAAGCCTGGTTGTGTGACTTGTGTTATCTAGGTGTACACTAAAGTTCGACGGTTCAAAGATATCACATCTACCGATTGACTGAGTGCATCCGATGCAAGTTCACTACAGAAAGTTCAAAGGGATACCTACTTATCCAGATACAATTAGCCTTTACTTGTAGATCACACACTTGTCCGCAAATTTTTATGAAATAGTCATTCCCCATTCATGTGGGGGATTATTGGGTTCTACGTGAAAATGTGAAAGGAAAATGGAGGGAAAAGGAGTGAATTGTGGTTTCACTTTAAAGAAAAGTGTTTCTCCCACATTGGTGGGAGAAAGGAACTTTCTTATGCTTATATTGAGAAACATTCTTTCATGTGGATAGTAAGGAAAGAACAAGACAAGCCATACGCCGCCGTCGTCGTCGCTCTTTCGGCTCAGCTTCGGCTTCGAATTTGGATTTGGATTTGTCAAATGATTGAACGAGAGACTATCTTTTTGGACAAAATTCATTTGAAACTTGAGAGTTAGTGATCCAAAAATTCAATCTAAAAGTTTTCCATTTACGGACGCATATGAGGAAGTGCGGACGCATGTCACAACGCACCTCGAAGGGACGTGACCCTTCGAGGCACTGGTTGAAGACTTAAAAGGTGACCTGTGCGCACAGGTGCAGATCTGCGCGCGCAGATGGCCGAATAGGTCAAGGACAATATTCTATTTTTTGGACAAACAGCGACCTACGGCCACATATGGGCCACTTGCGGGCGCAGATGGGGTTCGCAGGTCGGCAACGGTCTGAAATAATGTGTTTATTCAAGAACCATTGCTTCCTTTCTGAAGCACTACCTTTTGGCTATAAATACCTGAATTTTTCCTCAGGTATGAGAACAAAAATTTTGAACTGAAAAACATCTTCTTCTTCCTAAAAATTCAAGTGTGATTTACGAATCATTGAGTGCATTCGTAGATCGATAGAGTTTGAGGTACCGTCATTCTGTCGAAGTGATTCAGTTTTTACTGGGAGGATATATTCCATAACCTCGAGTACTTGAGGGGAATAATTTCCTTAAGGATACACCGTGAATTCGGTGGACTTGAATCCTCTAATCTCCATCTCTTTCTAAACGTTGGTTTTGCTATTTTCCAGAAAATAGTTTGAACTCCATATTGATGTTGTTCATAAGTTGAGTTGAACTTATTATTGAAGTTCAAAGTTGTGAATACAGAGTTCGTACTTTATTTGATTGTTCATACTTTAGTTTGAACATGTGTTTGAAGTTCTTCTTGAAAAAATACAGATTTTACTAAACCCGAAAAACAACAAGGATTAGTGGAGTTGGTTAGCTGGTCACTCATGATTTGTTAGTTAGTTAGTTACTTTTGTTGTTGAGAGTTTATTTTAATTATTGTACCGGGCTTGGCCCATTTGAGTAGTTAGTGACTTGTATATTGGGCATATATAAGGACCCATTCTCATTCAATGGAACACATTAGATTTTCCTCCCAAAATTCAGTTACTCGTTTTTCTCTCTCTCTCTCTCTCCTCTTTTTCTCCTAACCGACTTCAGATCACATTCAATGGAACTTCCATGAATGTTGAAAAACAGACCCTTATTGTTTTTTCAGAAGAATTGAACTAATATTCCATTTGTATCTGAAACGAATCTCTTGCAAAATTAAGCAATAGAAAACTTTGATTAGAAGGTAACACAACCTGTACTTATTGTTCTGTTCCATGTAACATGACCAGTTAATACTATCAGACTATGGAATCGAAATTTCTCTTAATTTTATATTCTATTTTTTCTGCTCCAAATTTGGAAATATTTTGTTTTCAGGTTTCTCATTCTGTGACCACTACCAGTGTTTTAAAAGGCAGAGTCTGGACTCGTCCTAGGACTCACCCTGGGGCGGGGCACTGGCAAAATGCCTCGAGGCTCATGTGTGAGACTTAGTTCTGTGAGGCTTACGTCCTAAGCGCCCGACTGTACGCCCTGAACACGCCTAACGCCCAACCTCCGGGACTCGCCTAATAGTTCTTACACAAATTGTGTCAAATTCCTTAATCAATGCTGTTGATACTCATAATTCTCTATTAATTAAATGATGCTTAGTAGTTTTTTTCATCTGTTGAAATAAGAAAATTAAAAGTAACTAGCTTATGTACTAGTTGAGAATGTCGTGAGAGTGAATATGACTTAACATTTTTGTTTAAAATACATATCCAAATTTTACATATTCACTTGTCATTGATCGTTATGTTTTTGTCATATATTTCAAAATTATCATATTTTATTTTGTTATTTGAAAGTATTTTATTTTTATTCATGAAAGAGATTATGTTTTAATTATAATATTAATAGTTTATTGATTATTTCTTTTAGGGAAGTAAATTGCATAGTATGATAGTCATATATTTTAAGAAATTATTTGTAAAATCATTGAAAATTTTGTTGTTACTTATATTTTTAGTAATCAAATTATAAAAATAAAGATACATGAGATATACGCCCCGTAGATCCTTAGGACTTACGCTCCATGTCTCGGGACTTATGCCTCGCCCCGTGCTATGTAAAACGCCTTGCCTCACTCTCCCGCCTTTTAAAACACTGACCACTACTTATGTTGGGGCATCGATTAATTTAAATTTACGCTGCGTAAGGCCATTTAAGGAAAAAGTGTTCCCTAAAGGCTAACAATTTATTTCTTATTAGCGTTCGAATTTGAAATCTCTAGTTAATGACGGAAAAGTTCTATCTTTGCCATTACAACTTGTGTTGGTCAAGATTTGAAAATCGAAATAATTGCGGACAAGGAATTGAAATCTCTTTTAATTTTATACTAGGGTACATAGCCGCGCTTCGCGTGGTCTTAAAATTCTATGACAGAAGATATATAAGATTAACATTTTAAATTAAATATGAAAGCAACTTAAATCAGTATATATGAACGTGAATAAGATATATAAAAACAAAAATTAACATAAAAGAGAACAAATATTAATTTAAATATCTGAAGGATGTAATATCATCTAGATTTCTATTTGTCTTTTCTTTTTCGAAAGCACTCTTAGTATTTTGTCTTTTAACATGTTATTAACACTTAAATTTTTATATATCCCGTTTGTCCAAACTTCTAAAATCGGTTTATTTTGAAAACTGAAAAGTGCTTATTCCAAAAGTGTTTTTTTTAAAAGTATTTTTTTTGTGAAAAGTAGTTCGTGTTTGGCCAATAAATTTAAAAAATACTTTTAATCAGCAATTAGTGTTTGGCCAAACTTTCTAAAAGTGCTTTTAAATGTATTTTTTTCAAAAGTGTTTTTAAAAAAAATGTTTTTAAGTGTATTTTTTTTAAAAAAAGTACTTTTAGAGAGACACTATTCTTTCAGCTTATGAAAAATAGCTTCTAATACTCCCCAAAAACACTTAATTTTTTTCGAAAGCTTGGTCAAGCAGGTCACTTTTTACAAATAAATATTTTTTTAATAAAATAAGCACTTTCGGGAGAAAATAAACTCTCAAATAGGCTAATATATTATTTTCAATGCAAAATTAATTGGAGAAGAAAGTTAAGCCATGAAAAGAGAGAAAGTTATATAATGAAAAAAAAAATGTACTATAATATTTAAAGTAATCAATAATCAATATTTAAATGCCTCAATTACTATACCATGGTGATTAAAAGAATAAAACTCTTCACCTCCTTACCTTATTCATAACAAAAGTAATTATAAAGTTATTAAAGTCTCATCAAATTTTACTTTACAAATTCCAAAAGTTCAAAACAGAAAAAAAAAAAAAAAAAAAAAAAAGACTTTTACTTCTCATTGAAACATATAGTCAACAAAATATAGGCTATAACATTTTGAAAAATAGTTTACATTAAAATAATTATAATTGAATTATACATTAAGTGTATTGATTAATTGTAATAAAAATTATTTTAAATTAAATGAAAAACTGAAGAAAATTTTAAAAAGTTTTGGAAAAAAGAGAGGAAAAATTAAGGTAAATGAGAACTTTATAATTACTAATGTGACCTTAGAGAGGTACTTCCCATGTTAATTGATCATCTTACTAAAAATATGTGTCCCAAATTACTTGTCCATTTAAAATTAATTTAAAATTTTTTATTTTAATTTTATTATTAAATATAGATACAAATATTAATATGAAAATTGAAATGAACTAAAAGTCAAAAAGAAAAATCAAAAAAGGAAATGATACAATCAAATTCAAATCTTCTACATCCATTTTATTTTTTATTATGCCATTTGTTTCCATTTTTATTTATTTTTCCTTCTTCCTCACACGTTAATTAAGCACCTTTCTTGTTTACAACCATTATTCTTTCTTTCTTTCCTAAATTTCCTCTCAAATCAAAAGTCAATTCTTTCCCTTTTCTCCTCATAATATTTTTAAAATATGTCTAACTTTTTTGCTTTTTAAAAAAAATTATATTTCCTATCATTTATATAATTTAGCGTTATTCTCTACAAATTTAGGTCACTATACATAAAATAAAATAAATAAATTGTTATTTTCAAATTAAAATTTAATTTCGAAAATAATTTTCATAATACTCCATATACTTTTCATTTTGTTTTCTCCTAATTTTGTGTAAAATTCACCAATAATGAAAAATTACTCCATTCATACAAAAGTCTTGAATTGAAAAATATATCAAATTATATTGAAATTGAGTAAACAACAATATTAGAAACTTGTTGTTTCAATATTATAGCCATAAGTTTCTCCAAATAAATAGAAATTACAAATAAAAGTGATTCCTAAAAATTAGTAACAAATTGACACAGAATTAATAAAATTCCTAAGCTTATGGGAATTCTCTTAAAAGTCATTAACTGAATCTTCTTAAAGAATAGGTCCACCAAAATCTATGGTAAGACTAAAATTTATTTGTGCTTCTTCTTCTTTTTTCTTATCCGTGCTTCTACTTCTTGCTTCTTCTTATGCTTCTCTTTCCTTCTTCTGCTTCTCCCGCTCCTCCTAAGCTCCTTCCTTCTCCTCCTCCTTCTTTCACCCTCGAATATCAATAAAATTTGAAACGCTTTGTAGAAATTTCATTCTATTCTATTTCTGCAAATTCTTATTGTACAAAGCTCAGATTTATTTCATGAAAAAGTGAGTTGGTGAATGCTATGATATGCTTGTTTATATAGTTGTGTTTAAGTTGGTGTAGAAACCTTTCAAATTCTATAATTTAATTAATGGAGAATTATGTTGTAACTAAAAGAATTTATTTAGATGATAATAAAGAGTCTTTAAATGAAAAAGAAAGCCAAGGAAGGAAGGAGAGGAACATAAGAAGACGTGGGAAGGAGCTCCTAATTAAGTGGATTTAAGTTGGCAGTTTTTTTTTTCTTTCTAAGCAACGTTTGAAAAATTCCTAATTAAGTCATTTTTTCATCTTTTTAAAAGGTAAAAAAGCCCAAAAAACCAGGAAAAAAGATAATTTTATTTTCTGATCATTGAGGCATGCCACATCAGCAACTTCTTAACCCTCCTTTATATATATATATATATTGATATATTGATTCTATTTTTTCTGCTCTAGATTTGATTTTATTTTTTTATTTTTTTTGATTTCTTACTTGGTGTCTAATACTTATAGTGAAGTTCAACTAATTCAAATTCATATTGCATAAGGCCCATTTAAAGAGAAAGTGCTCCTTAACAAGTTCTTTTATACCAACGATTAGCGATCGGCTTTAAGGAAGTGAGGAAATCAATTCGGTGAGCCAATCCGTTTTAGGTACAACAACTCAATATTCAAACCTAAAATCTCTAATTAATAACAGAGAGATTCTATCTTTTTCACCATAATTTTTGTTAGTCCAAATTCAAAAATCGAAATTATAGCAGACTAAGGAATCAAAATTTCTTTTAATTTATTTTTTTTCATATATATTTGTGCTCCACCAGATTTGAAAATAACATAGAACCCGCTCTTTAACGGCTACTTCATTATATAATAAATTCCAAATTGACACCGACCACAAACCTTTCCAGCCTAGCTTTCCTCACATTTCACATTCTTAAAACAAAGAGAAAATGACAAAATTAGTCCTTTATATTTTAGGGTAGATTTAAATTAATCCCTTGAGTATATACTAAATAATTTTGATCCTTTAAATTTTATGAAAAATTAACTTACCCTTAACAAGTCAGAAAATAACAGAAATCACAACGCAAAAAGTTGCACCAGACTTTAGAAATAAATAAAAAACAACAGAAACTACAAAAATTGTACATCTAAATATAAGTTCCCGCTATTTTTTTTTCCTAATAATTTCGGTCAAATCTAACAGCAGAAATTTTTAAAAAATTGTACCTTTAAATATGAGTTCCTATTAACAGGAGTGGAGCCAACATGGGACTAGGGGTTCATTCGAAACCCCTTCACCAAAAAATTACACTAGTTATACATGATTAAAATTATATTTTATGTATATATAATATGCGTTGAATTCCTTTCGACTAGTTCGCGAGTTTACTTTTTCATATTTTGAACCTCTTGGTGAAAATTTTGGCTCTGTCACTATTTTTTAATTTCCTTTTTCATAATTCCAATTAAATCTAACATACATAATTCGATAAATATTTGACAAAAACTAAAAGCGTTAACTTCTGATAAACTTAAAAGACCAAAATTATTCAATACATACTTAAGGGACTATCCTAACTCAACCTCAAACATAAAGGACCATTTTTATCATTCTCCCCTTGAAAAAAACACCTTTTTTCACCAATATATTGCTCCACACAGTACCCAAGAAAACACTACAAATAAGTTCCAAACACAAAACATTCTTCAATCCCAAAAGTGTGAGAGTCACTTGAGAGTAAGCTTTCAGTTTCTCTCACATTTCCAATTTCAAGTTTCCAACAAAAAATAAAGTCCAAAAATGCCCAAGAAAAGTCCCCCTATTTTCCAAAAAGTTTCTACTAATCTACTAAACATGTCAATATTCTTGGCAAAAATGAGAAAACCCATCATTACAAGGCTAATTTCTCTCAAGAAATTGAAGAAAATGAAGAAATTAAGCCTAATCAAGCATTACAATTATCGGTATATTCAAGAATACGAGTTCTCTCCTTCAAACACCCCATTACTTCAGTACTACAAAAGAAAAAAGTCCTTCACAAAACAGAGGAGCTATCGAAATATTTGCTCCTCTGTTTTCTTTATTTCGAAGTGTTTGGGAATGGCGAATGGCGAAGGAGGAGAGCAAAGGAGAAGGTACCCATTGTTGGAGTCGGAGGGAATTGGTTCCGTGGAAAATGGTAGAGAACTTTCAGATTTTGGAAATGAGCATCATGATGATGATGATGATGATGATGAAGAAGAAGTTGATGAAAGAGCTGACAAGTTTATTGAGAGATTTTATGAAGAAATTAAATTGCAAAGGCAAGAATCATTTTTGAAGCAGTTTGATGCAATGGTTGATAATTGATGAAGCATTCAAGCAAAGGAGAGGTGGAGGCGGGGATAGAATTTTAAGTTTATGCTTTTTAATTTTTTTTTGTTTGTTGGGGGTTGCTGGTTGGGTTGAATTGTGATGATATTCTTTTTTTGATTTATTTTTCTCCACATTATTTTTAATGGCTGTGGAGATATTGTCGTTTATTCTTCTTCTTCTTCTTCTTCTTCTTTTTTTTTAAATTTTGTAATGTAATGTAGTGTCTGTTTAACGAGTTTGTTAGCTGGTTGTTTTAAAATTTGTCAATTGAAATAGATTACTTTCTCATTTTATACACAAATATTTTGAAGAAACCATAGAACTTAATTGCAGAATAATGTAGTTTTTTTTTTGGGCTTAAGTCGTCGACAGATCCCTAAACTTGTTCGTATATTTCACTTGAACACCTCAACTCACCCTTGTATCTATTGAACACCTATACTATTCAAAAGCTGTACCTATTAAACATTTTTTACTGACATAGCACAATAAGTGTAATATACATCTCAAAAGCGCGTGAAGCTAAGAAAATTTATTTACAAAGCCAATTGAAAAGTGACATGTCAACAAAATAAAAAAGCCAAACATGAAAATATATTTTTTTAAAACTAAAATCTCTCTCACTGTCTTCCCCAACTCCTCACCTCCTCAAAAATTAAAATTTCATGTCGTTATCTTTGCTGAAAAAGTACCAATTAAACAAAGTTCACCAGCCAAAGAAGAAATTTTTTTAAAAGTTGACTAACAATGATTTTCATTAAAGTTGTCGAAGAGTTCATTAAACATAAAGATCAAATTGGGTCAAAAAAAATTCCGGTGAAACACCATTTTTTCTGGCAAGATTAATACGATTCTAGAGTTAGTTTTTTTAAACTCTTCTACCAAATCAAACCCGAGCATAAATCAAATTCAAAATTAAGAACAAAACAAATCCAAAAAGAAGAGAAAAATGGGAGGAAATTTAAGTTTGAAAATAAAAATGGGGAAGAAGATGAATTAAAAACGGAGAAGCAAATGAAGAAGGTCAGACGGGGAGAGGGTGGGGGTCAGTTTTTTTTTTTATTATTTAAACATATAGGTACTAGTTAAAATGAGGTGAAGAAGATCAGGTGAAGAAGCCGATGGCTTAACATTTTTTTTTTTTATTTTAAAAATAATTTTGTTTTATGTGTCACGACCCGATTTTCGAGTCATGATGGCGCTTACCATAACCTAAAAATAGGCAAGCCAAACCCTAGCTTGGAGCGACAAGCGACGGGCTAACGGAAGGAATCTCAGAAGAACAGAGACGAAGTGGAAGTGACCATACTAATAAACATGCTAGAAATGTAAAAACAGAACCAACATACATACACACCGAGACTGAGGAGGAAGAAGACAATATACAAAGTCAAAAATCCATCCCAAGACCTAGTGAGGTCGGTACAAAAGCCACTACTAGAAAGAAACCAAATATATATAACAAGTATAACAGTCTCGAGAGCAAAAGACTATACAGTAGAAGATGGAGTAGGATCTGGCTCGGATGTCAGTAAGTCCACCCTGCTCTGGAATCAGTGCTGAGAAGAGAGTCACGTCAAAATCGTCGGCTAGTGCCCGGATCTGCATCGGAGAAAAAGATGCATAAGTGCAGTATGAGTATCGGGCAACGGGTACTCAGTAGGCATCATCGACCGACTGAGCTCAATGTAATATAAGCAAGCTAAAATGCGAGGGGGCATGCTAAGTTTGGGGTGTAAGTAATAAACACATAAGTAACTGCCGAGGCGTATAGATATGCTCAGGAGATAAATAAATGTGATACCGAATAATGAGTAAATAAATGCATAAGTAAACACACAAGTCAAACATAACCTATCTGGGCCCCCATAAACCCGATAGGCACACGGAAGAAAATAATAACCCAGCCTGGCCCCCATAAACTGGTGGGACACACAAGAATAATAAATGCATAGTCACATGTGTCTCGAAGCTGTACTAGTATCCAGTAATCACAATAATCAACGAGGTGCACAGGGCTTGAACCGACACCAGTGGATGAAAACAAGAGACCAGATGCCAGAATCAAACAGGACACAGTGGGTAATAACCATAGGCCATATATATAACATATTTGCCGGACTAGAATCGAAACTCAGAGAAAAACAGTATCATGATCACGGTACCCAATACCAGAACTCATAGTGTACCACAATCCGGGGCCGGACTCGAACTGGGACACCCAATAGTCAATAACCAAAATCATCATACCTGAATTAGTAGCCGAACTCGAACAGGAACTCATCATAGCCAGTGACCAGAACAGAGCCAAATATCACATCATAACCAATAAACGGGGAACATGCTAGTCCCAGGCCGAAGCTAAAGTATAGGTAAAGGAGCTAACCCATCATCTGCCACAAGGTAAGTCCCCGGGTCCTCCTAGGTCCATAGTCTACTATCATGCAATATTGTAATGACCCTCCAGGTTTTTTTCTGCATTTTCACATTATTTCGTCATTTAGAGCTTTCCCATAGCTGCTCCAAGTCATTTATGACTCGCTGGTGCTGACAGTTTGGTTACCGGGCAGTTCATTTGGTTTTTAGAGCCAATTCTCTGTTTTGAAGTCGACGCTTTTCAAATTTGGCTACCGGGCCTAAACTCTAGGTAAACAACCTCGAATGCCAATTCTGACAGTTTCATCCGCTTCAAAACGTTGATTTTAGTCTAGGAGGACCCTTGATCCGGATTTCGAGGCTTTCGAACTCGTTTTGAGCTATTGGGTGGAGAGTGATGAAAACAACCATTTGGGTGTGGGACCCACATTTCATCGAAACAATCCCGAATGGAAATTTTGATTTAGCCGTTGAGTTTGAAATGTTAAATTTGATAGGGTAGCTAGTTCATTTGCGTTCACGGGGTTCCGAACGAATCTTGAGGACCCGTTGAAAACTTGGCAAAATATTATCAAGTGCTGATGTTGCTTCAGCTGGTGCAACCGTTTAAGCGGGCCTTTGACCGCTTAAGCGGAAGCCGCTTTAGTGGATTGGGCATGACTTTAGCGGCTGGAGCCTTGGACCCTCCTGTCCGCTTAAGCGGAGGCTTGTCCGCTTTAGCGGTGACCGCTTAAGCGGCACATTCAGAGCATTTAATCCCCTTTCACCCGTTTTTCTCTCATATTTTCTAAGTGTTAGAGCATAAAAGCTTTAGAGAGATAGTGGGAGAGAAGGGGCAATTCTTGGGTGTTCAAGGGAGCTTGGAGAGTTTGTTAACATCATTTTCCTCGTCTAAATCTTTGTAAGTTTCGTCTAATTTCTTGGTAAATTCTCCGTTTAAGACCGAAACCCTAGCTAGCTTTGAGGGTTGATTTTTAATGTTATTGTGCTCAGAATTTATCTATTGTTGAGGGTAAATGATCCTTGAGCCTTGAGAGACGTTTTGATGATTTTAAACTTGTGATTCAGTAAGCGGCCCCCACATGAGATTTTCAACTCGATTTTGGACCTGACGCATTTATATGCAATATGAGTATTGTTGTTCTCATATTGATAAGTAGATTATTATTTTGATAGCGTGGCATCGTGCGGAGGCTTCTCGAAAAGAAAAGGCTTCACTTTAGCGGACTTTATCGAGCTTTCTTCGGCGTCCAGATAGGCTAGACTTACCCTAATCATTGAGCTTAATTATGGTATTAGTATGATATTATGCTAGTTTGAGGTTGGAATTTATGATTGGTTGCTTAGTTATTAAAAGTTGGGTTATTTGGCCGATTTGAGGGCCGTTTCGGAGGTAGAATCGACCCATTTACCTTTCCCTTAGGTATTGATGATTTGGGGTTGGGATATCACTCTTAGCTCCTTGTAGAATTAGGAGGCCTTCTTTCGCAACATTATCCTTAATCTTGAGCCTTAGACTACATAGTATATACCTAGTACGGGGCTAGGTTAATGATCTTGAGCTTATTTACAGACCGGTTTGAGTCCGGCACATTTTATTGATTTATGGTATTTAAAGACCGGTTTGAGTCCGGCACATTTATTGATTTATGGTATTTAAAGACCGGTTCGAGTCCTGACACATTCTATTGATTTATGGTACTTAAAGACCGGTTCGAGTCCGGTACATTCTATTAATTTATGGCACTTAAATACAGGTTCGAGTCCGGCATACTCTATATATTTATGGCACTGAATTACTAGTTCGAGTCCTGCACTTGTGGTGAGTTATGAGAAGGGAAATTCGATTCAAGTCCGGTGTCTATAGGTTATTTCATGGTATTATGGTACCAGTTCGAGTCCGGTGAGTTGTGGTTCGGAAGGCATTTATAAGTATGGTAATGGTATATTCCTTGATTGCATCCATCGGGTTTATGGGGGTCCATTTGGATTAGTCTTCTCTTGTTTGTACCCTCTAGGCTTATGGGGGCCTAGTTGGGTTGTAGTAGCTACTTTAATTTCGGCATAGCATGTTTCTTTATTTATTTACCTATCTCAGAGCATGTTCTCAGGTTTTTCCCTTTTCCTTGACTTATTTTACATCCTCGCATTTTATTATACTTTTATTATGATTTAGCTCAGTCGGCCGATGATGCCTACTGAGTACCCGTTGTTTTGGTACTCATACTACACTTTTGCATCTTTTCTGGTGCAGATCCGAGTACTACCCGCCGCCATTAATATTCTAGCTAGCTATCCACAGGTCTCGGAGATAGGGTGAGCTTTCAGAGCCGGAGCTGATCCCCTCTCCTTCCCTCATTTTTGGGCAGTCTTTCATTTCGAGACTACATCTGTATTGATACTATTAGTACTCTTATTCTTTTGCTAGTGGCTCTTGTACCGGCCTTATCAGGTCGTGGGATTCCTTTTGTTCTTCTCCCTCTTTTATTTAGTCGTATATTTTCGTACTTATAGTTATGGGCAGGATTTGTGTTCTTTTTTTATTCTTCCGCCATTGCGCCCATTACTTGTCGTTCCGGGCTAAGGGTTGGCTTACCTACTGGTGGGACATAGTAGGTGCCATCATGACTCAGAAATTGGGTCGTGACAAATATCTAAGTCAGTCCGGGTATCTAGAGTAGCTCATGGCAAGGAGGGTCCCAATTCTAAGCCAAGGCCAGCAATCCCGATCAAGTACGGTGCTATCAGGGACTAAAAGGCCAAACAAGCCAATCGGCTATAATCGGGGTGGCTCAATCCCGTCACAAGACTAATAGGTCATACTAGGGCTTAACTAAACCCAAAGATGTCAAAGTTCTGACAAGTCGACAAAAAAGGTAACGGGACCACTACCGGGTCCCAAAAACTAAGTCTAGTTATACCTGTCTAAGCCTGGGCTAAGTCTGTATAAGCCTGGACTAAAGTCCAATAATAACATTCCCCAACCAGCAATCAACAACAACAATACTATCCGACCCCAAATAGGCCATCTGTGGAGTACCACGAGGATAACGGGCTTGGAATGTGTCCGAATAGCCCATCCGGCCTAGAAGGCCTAAATCATAGCAACCCACCACAAAGTATATAATACCACATCCCACAATACCAACACAATAACATACATATATCACACATAGGCCCAATCTAAGTGTAAAGGAAACCTAACCTACCTGGACGTTGCCGCAAGTTTGCCAAGAGAACCAGCTATATAGGAGCCTTCCCCATCCGAGAGGCCTCTGACTGATGCCAAGCTACCAAAATAATAAACTACATGTCAAAACATGACTATTGATACCCATATTGCATTAGTTCAGAAAATGTCCGAACAGTCCACATAGGGCCCTCTTGCGAAATCGTCACAACATCCCAAATCGCTCAGTGACCAATAGTCACAAGAGATATCATCGAATCCGAGTTCAAATTCAGCTCCAAACAACCCAAAATATCAGCACCACCAACCAACAATATATAAAACTATACCGTAAAACCGGGAAAACTTACCGTAATAACGTTAACCACGCGATCTCCGAACTTGAATAACTTAATGTAGATAATTAATTTTCTTTTTACGATGATCAAATATAATGTCAGAATATTTTTCTCCCACCAAACTTCACCTAGAGTAACTATACGTATTCAAGTATGATAATAAGACAATTTTCATTTTGTACGCACATCCTTGCAAAAGTTTGCCTACTTGAAGTCTACAAATATACCTATCTATAACGTTGAAGCAAATTGGAGAAATAAGTTTTTCTTGCCTTGCTTTATATTTGAAATTGAGTGGAAGATCAGTACTAATTTGCCTAACCATAAGTTAATATATCTTTCATGTATAATATATGCATAGTGTACTAACCAAATGCATGTTTAAGAGGGTAAGTGGCAGCCTACTAACCTTCTTGAGAAAGGTTGTTGTCCACCCATGAACCTTTCACATCCACGTGGAGCTAGGTGGCAATACAAAGTGCTTTTATCCTATTATGTATATACTCGGGTATTGCATAGATTCGTGGTAAAATAAATACAACTTTTTGAATATATCATAATTAATAGAAAATTATTTCTAACAAAGCCTCTAACATATAATAATAATATTTTAACATATCTAGATTCACTTTCTCCACTTAAAAATTAATAGGTTATAAAACTATTATAAAGTAGTGTAGATATATCATAACTAAAGAATTTTATAAATATCAAAAAAAATTCGAAAGGTAACTAACTATATCTTTTTACCAAATTCTAATTTAAATATTTTGCAACACACTCGGTATGAATAATATTCTCAAACGAACTGCCCAAAAATCGAACTGTCAATCCCAGCAAGTCATAATTAACTTGGGACAGTTATAGAAAAGTTCTAAACTCCGAGAACGCACAAAAAAGAGGAAAATGACCTGGAGGGTCATTACATTATATTGTCGTGTAATACATTTTAAAATAATTTTTTGGACTAACACGACATGTGTCATTATTTAATTCGTCAAATTGCCATATCACCGCGAGTGTATCGCACACGTTTCATATTTTTAGCTGATTTTCAAAAAAGTATTTAGGTGGTTTAAATCCTGAGGGGTAGAGGTGTTCAATAGGTACAAGGGTGAGTTGATGTGTTCAAGTGAAATATGCGAACAAGTTTAGGGGTTTGTCGATGACTTAAGCCTTTTTTTTTAATCAAATTTATACCACTAGAATGAGTGTCTAGTGATTTTTTTTAAATTAATAATAAATTGAAAAACCTTAATGTGAATAAGTACAAGCAAGGGGGGTTAGGCCTTAGATGAATAAGTACAAGCAATGAGGTAAAAAACTATATTAATTAACAATCATGAAGAAAATAAGAACTATAAAAAACTAAGTATTCTATGAACATCACAAAGTTTATGATACACTCTATGATGATATTACAAATGAGGATACTTACAAATGAGGATACTTACAGAGTGTAAAAATATAAACACCAAGAAGAAGGTTGAGTTACTAATCTCAAACTTCCTTTTATATATGTATGAACTAAAAAAGATAGTTTGTATGTCTAAAGTAGCCTGAAGTATTTTCCTCTTGTCTTCTTCAAATCTGTCCAACATCACTTGATAGTCCATCACTTCTTCGTGGATTTATTGAATTTTGTTAAAATTGTTGACATTGTCATATGATTCTGATTTGCCACCCGCATTGGTAGGTGCCTTAGAATAAATTCCCTAGTCACCTTACCATTCCAACTATGTTCCTTTCCATGTGTCTTCTTTTTTCTTTTGTTGCTTCCACTTCTTTTTTGCCTAGGTGAGAGATCCCCATTTGTAGCTACTTTATCAAAGCATATGTCCAGCATATCATCTTCCTCATCCTCATCAGAAAAGTCGTTGCCCAAATCAGTAGCATAAAAATTAGTTTGACTAAGTCCTAGCTCTAAAGCCCATGACTCATTCTTCATTGGAGTCACACTTGTAGGCACAAATATTAGAGTTTCTGGACTTAATTTGCTATTCAAGGGAGGGGTTAAAACCTGCACTTCTTCATCAACTAAATTAGCCCACCTAGAAGCACTTATCTCCCCTTGAATATTAATTTCCTCATTTAAACACTGTCCAACCCCATCCAAATGAGACTCAGACAAATGTGCAAAATTATTTTGAATAGATAAATTTACCTTAAGATCGATAGGCAACTGCATCTTTCCAGTCGCTCCCTTTTCACTTACTTCGACTAGCCGATGACAAACTAGCCAAGTTTTTTTATGCAATCACTGTCCAGATATTTGTTGCATTATCAATTTCTTCTTGCAAACCACTGTGTCCAGAAATTTCAGCAGCTTCAACATCAATTGATTTTTGCCCTGAGTCAACTAGCGACGCCTATGAAGCATTCACAATTTTTTCCTGCAATAATTCTCCAATTTGGGGAACTAGAGCTAACTCTCGTTCCCTCGGATCTTTTACAACATCACTATTTTCAATAGTTGTTTGTTGCCCAACTTTAGCATTCGACGCAGCGCTCTTTGCAGGATTCCTTTGGCCCTCAACATCACTTGGCGTTTCTGTAGCATCAATGTTTTCATGTTGCCCTGTAGGTTCTGTTGGAACAACATTCTTAATTGGTTGTTTCTTGGCATTCAAATAGTCGCTTGCATCACATTGAAGTTTTTCGACCAAACGTTCTTCCTCTTCCAGTGCATCACCACTTTCTATTTGTTCAACCACCTTCTTTCCTAAAAGCACTTAATATTTATGTTCATCATGTCCTTGGTGCTTACAATGATTACAATAAAGTGGTAGATTTTCATAGACGACCTCCTGGAGCTCCTCAATGATCTGACCAGTTTTCCATTCACATGTTGTAACCTCACATGATCTTGATGCTTGTCTAACAAGTCCAAAATAACTTTAACCCTAGCTGTGCTAGGTCTAGATCAAACTTGAGTTGCCTTGTCTATGGCAATTGCTTTGCCAATTGCCGCTGCAATGGACATTAATGCTCTCATGGCAAATAAATCTGGTGGTAGATTTGGCAAAGAAATCCATACCGCAGCCTTAGATGTCTCTTTCTTCGAGTTATAGCCAATACTCCATGAAAACACTCTAGATTGATGTTCCTTCCCATTGAATGAAAATAATTAATGCTCCGGGATAAAGAAGTCACGAAGTCTTCATACTGATCGATCCTCAAAAGAAGTTGCCTTAGAGAAAGTAATCCAACTAAATAATTACCTTTGATGCCAAGAATTTTCGGCAATATTGTGCGCAACACCTGCAAATCCAATGCGCCTGGGGATAGTTTCACCATTATTGCTTGATGGGGTCCCTGTTCTTTTGCAAATTCTTCATGTTCCTTTATTGTAAATTGTAAAGTTGGTATTCCATGAAGTTTACTAGGTTTTAGTATCGTTTTTTGTAGGGATGCGATTGTTTTGTTTTGATTTAAGCAAGAAGCATAAGGTAGTTGTATAATATGGTTGGGTACACTCTCTGTATGATTTTGAGAGGACTCTCCCACAGCCAAAGGCTGGGGAGAGATGGTGGCAGCCATGGATGCCCTAGTTCACCATTGAAAGAGAAGATAGAGGAGAGAGCATCCTTTTTCCTAAATTGTTTCCAGTTTCGACTTTGCCAGTACAAGCCTAACCTCTCTCTAATTACAAATTGAATATGATGGATGGTAGAATTGATATGCGCATCCTTCTTCCTAAATTGTTTCCAGTTTCGACTTTGCCAGTACAAGCCTAACCTCTCTCTAATCACAAATTGAATATGATGGATGGTAGAATTGATATGCGCATCCTTCTTCCTAAATTGTTTCCAGTTTCGACTTTGCCAGGTGAAGTATACCATTGCCCCGTAAATTGATGAAATAATGTCTTGGACAAATACATATGCAAGCCCTCAAACTTGTCCAAAATTTTTATTTAGACACTTAAACTTAGTCATGTTCCAATTGAATACAATACAATACAAACTTTGTTCCAATTAGACACAACAAGCTGACTTGGCATTTCATAAATGATACGCGTGTAATTAATTATATGACGTAGAAAATAATATTCCACATATTAAAAATATTATTCCCACATATGTATGAGTGAAGTAGCATATGCGGAATAGTATTTAATCCTCCACTGACTGACTAAAGAAAATTAATTTATTGTATGACGTGGAAAATTATATTTCACATATTAAAAATATTATTCCACATATGGATGAGTGAAGTAGTGTATGTGGAATAATTTTTTTAATATGTGAAATATTATTTTTTTACATCATATAATTAATTAACTACGTGTCATTTATGAAATGTCAAGTTAGCTTGTTGTGTCTAATTGAAACAAAGTTATGTATAGCATTGTGTTAAATTGGAACATGACTAAGTTTACGTGTCTAAATGGAATTTTTGGACAAATTTGAGGGCATTCATATGTGTTTTGTCCTAATCTCTTTCTTCATCTTGCACCACTTCTTCTGTGTGATGTATTCCCGTACCTTGGCAACTTCAACCTGAAGTATCTGTGTCCCCAACCATTGATTTAACAGCCTCCTAACCTTATGGGCCAACAAAAATCCACAAAAAGGTGGTAATTCTTCTACGATACCTTGATCACACAATGCACACTCCACATTGTCGCACCCAATTTCCATCCCAGTCATCCTATCCTTTGTTAATAGTTTCCTCAAGGTGGAAAGCCAGAATAAACCTGTATTTTGATTGTAGTATTCGATTCCATAGCAACTTGCTGGGAATAAAGGCATCCTCAATCCCCACAATAACCATATAGCTTGCTGATGGAGTATTTTTCACTTGGAGTAAGCAAATATCTCCCATTCCTGTACCAATCCTGCATTCCCAATTTAATTTTGTTAAGTTGTTGCCAGTACCAACTATTATCTACCACGGGAACATGATTCCATATACTTTCCCCTTTCTTCATATAAACCCCATGGACCTACCTGATCCAAAGGCACTCTTTGTTCGTCGCTAGCAACCAAATTTATTTTCCTACAGTTGCCAGGTTCCACAGCTCGTAACTTTGAATGTTAAGTCCCCCATGTTTCGTTGGCTTACAAGTCTAGCCCACACAACTAATGGAACCTTTTTACCTTTTTCATTGTCTCCCCAAAAAGAAATTGCCTACATCTTTTATCTACTTTCTTTATTACCCTTCGAGGTAGGATAAAAACTGCACCCCAAAAATTATGTAGCGAAAATAATATCGAATGGATTACTTGAAATTTACCTGCATAGGATAGGTGTCTAGTAGCAGAAGCTCGGATCTTCTCAATGATCTTCAAACAGAGTTGTTGGTAGTCTAGTTTGCTCCATTTTTTGGAGACAATGGTACCCCCAAATATTGCAACGGAAAGACCCTCTTAATGAAACTTGTCATTGCAATAATTCTCTCTCTTACTTTCTTTGTTACTCCAGCCAGATATATATTAGACTTCTCTATGTTAGATTCTAACAAAATGGTAGCAGAAAAATGTTCTAAAGCTTTTTTCACTCTTCCAACCGATGCAACATTCCCTTTACAAAAATGATAAAATCATCCGCAAAAGTCAAGTGTGTCAATTAAGTTTGCTTATACATGAGATGGAATTAGAAGTTAGGTAGTTGAATCATTTTCCATAATACCCTAGATAGATACTCCTTCCATAATACCCTAGATAGATACTCCATCACAAGAATAAATAGCAATTGGGATATGGGGTCCCCCTATCGCAATTCCCTCTTCCTTTCAAAATAGCCATGATTAACCTCATTCACCCTAATTGAAAACCTTGTCGTTCTTACCCAAACCAAAATCATTTGTAAGAATTTCTCCAGGAAGCAATAACCAGCCAACATATCTTCAATAAAGTACCACTTTACCATGCCATACGCTTTCTTCAAGTCAATCTTCATAAGGCATCTTGCCGAAGTCTTCCTATTGTAATGGCGAATAAGTCATGGCACATAACCACGTTGTGTACGAGTGACATCCCTTTTATGAACGCAACTTGGCACTCACCAGATGCGGATATACCATAGAGAGTCTAGCACAAAGCAATTTGAAAATGCATTTATAAAGAACATTGCAACACGCTATAGGGCGAAATTGATTAATATTGGTTGAGTTATTAATTTTAGGAATAAGGGACAACCCCGTAGCATTGAGCTATTTTAATAATTTACCTGTGTTGAAGATATCCTTTACTGTGCCACATACATCTTCACCAATCACCTCCCACGCCGCTTTATAAAAGCCACTGTTGTACCCATTTAGACCCAGGCTCTTGTTAATGTTAATTTGGAACAACTTCTTTGATTTTCTTGTCTGTAACAGGTCTCAGTATAGAGCATTGCTGCTTCATTATCAATCTGTGTCCCTGTCTAAAAACCCCTCAGAAGATCTCCTTCTAGGCCCCTTGATTCCCCCAAGGTAATAATTGATAAACACCCCAGCTATTTGCTCTTGGTCATTGTGTGTCTGTCTAAGTTCTTCTGGTATTTGGCAAATTGACTGGATCAACTTTTTCTTTTTTTATCACTGAGAAAAAATAATTGGTATTGTCATCGCCAACTTAATCCATGTTAATTTACGTCTTTGTAACAAAAACTCTTCTGTTATCCTTGATGATTGCCAGTACTTCAACCGAAGCCTCTTCTTGTAAAGCAGCATCTAATGGTGCTAGTTGCAAATCCCTTTCACTATTAAGCATTGCAATTCTATCAACTTGTGCCTCACCACACCTCTGAAATTTTCATGACGTAGCTTCTTAAACTCCCTCTTAAGTAGCTTTATTTTCCTAACTATCTAAAATATTAAATGCCCCTGAATTCTATTACTCCAGCCTGCTCTCACAATAGCTATAAAATCTCTATGCTTCCCCCACATATTACAGAACTTGAAGGAGTTCTTTATCTTGATTATGCTCTGTGTCAGATTCACCAAGATAGGGCAATGTTCGCTCACTCCTTCCGGGATCACTTTAGCTATACAATCAGGCATCATATCTATCCAATCCTCATTTGTGAACACCAATCTAACTTAGAAAAAACTCTAGAATCTTGCATGTCATTCCATATATAATTACAACCAGTATTTGGCAATTCTTCCAAGCCACACGCACCCAAACAAGCTTGGAACTCCTCCTCCTCCGCTGCAGTCACACTAGTTCCCCCAAGTTTATTGTTAGTATTAAAGATAACATTAGAGTCCCCTAGCACAATCCATGGTCCTGAGATCCGTAATACCTTATCACCTAAATACTCTCATAACTCTTTCCTCTCCTCTTTCAAGTTCAAACCATAGACAAAAGTTGTTGTAAGCTGTACTTGCTTTACCCTACTTGTGACTCTACAGGTCATAGCTTGACTAATCTCACTCTCCATTATAAGTGCATATTTATTCGGTCTCTATACAACTACTAATCTACCATTGTAATGGGCACTGTGATTGCTCCTATATTCACATCCACTAAACATATTATTAACTATACTTTCAACTTTGTCCACCTTAATCCTTGTCTCCACAAAACACACCAACCCGACTTCCAATTCTTTTCAAAGGAGTTGAACCTCCTTCTACTTATTGAGGCCACATTAAGGCCTCTTTAATACCAACTGAGCAAACTAACCATCCCCCCGAGGAATTTTAGATGTACCAGTTCCCCTCCCACCATCAATATGAGCATTACTTGCTTCACCTTTATCTTGTCCCAGCTCTTTGAATGAATTATTAACATTCATTAATCTGTACTCCCCTTTTTATGTCTTGTCATATTTTTGTACTCTTCAGTTTCTACCTTGTTGATGATTTCTCCATCCATCCCTTTGCTCACGTGGTTGTATTTCCCCTTGTTCGTCGCTTTTCTCTGGATTATTTGCTATAGTCTTCTCTGGGGATGCTCCAACCAAGTCCTACCCTTCATTTGGTGTAGTTATTTGAATCTTCTTCTGTTGTGTCTCCAGTTTACTCTTTCTACAAACCTCCTTTGTACGACCAAACTTCTGGCAACATTTGCATGTAGATGGTTTCCACTCATACGTGATCTTTTGCTCCATAACATGTCCCTTCTCATTTCTGAAATGGATCACTTCCGGTAATGGCCTGTCTACTTGTACTTCCACCAAGAGCCTTGTAAAATTCAAACCAACCTTTCGTTCAGTATTCCTATCCACTATTAATAGATCGCCTACCAGACTTCCTAGCTTACTCAATTCCTTTGCGCTCCAGTATTTGAAATCTAATCCTGGCATTTTCACCCAAATAGTCATTGAGTGTAGCTCCTCTCCCATGAATTCCATAATCGGGCTCCAAGCTTTCGCAATCAAAGGTTTGTTGTCGAAGTGATAAATCCCACCTTGTATTACTTTGTTCCTCCTTTCTATTGTTTCAAATCTCACCATAACAATATCATTTTTCAGTATCGCAACCTTGTTTATCCCGTACTTACCCCACATCCTCTGAATGAATCCATTCAAGACATTGAAAGGTAGGTGCGAACCAAATACATAACACACAATTGCATGTTTCTAGTATTCAATCTCAGAGGATATGTCAGACTCGTTAATTTACCCAATTAGGTTGTCCCCAACTGAATTAGGGCTAACAAACTCCAATTTGAATATGACATTAGTGATTTTGATATGTTAAAGTAATTCCACACACTAGGCTTCATAGCCCCCTCCAATGTCGCATTACCTGTAGCTCGTTCAACCTTATCTGCCCATGACAACTTCCCCCACTCGAATTCATGGTGTTGTTCCACTATGCTATCTTCTCCTTTTCACTAGTATTTTTGCTTCTTAACTGGGCTAGTAATTCACCTAGGAGTTCCCACACAATTTCCTTCCGATTCCCTCAATTCTACGGTAGGATCCGACGGAATTTCGTACAACAACTTTGTCTTCAACGGTCCAGCAACAGTTCCTTTTCTACCTGAAACTTTGCCACCCCCATTTTCCTGGCCTATCAATCATCTTAGTATTCTTTCCCCCGCCGTTCTGCAACCAGTTTCCCGATGAATTTGTAGCCATAGTCTTCTTCCCCATGGTGAGGCGCACGTTAAGCTAATGTGCACTTAGAGAACCCAAGGCTAGCAAAACCCCTTGCCATGAGAACATAACTAGCATAACTAATATGATGTTTGATAGATTTTAATTACTCTGTATAAAATTTAGTAAATCAAATGTGATGTTTAATTACATTTTACAATTTCGCATAAATAAATTAGGGATAGGTTATGAGTCAAATTATAAATTATTTTATGCACAGTTAAGATGAAACAATTACCATATGAATTAATAATACATGAATAATTAAATTCTACATAACTAATTCACACACATTTGCATTAGGGAAAATTTCTTAATGATCACATAACTATGAAGAATCTCATTAAATAATTTTCTCAAATGAAACATACATTAAGCTAGCGTTTGGTCATAAATTTTTAAATATATTTGAAAAATTAGATTCAGGTGAAGTTTGGATTGAAGTTTCAATGTATTTGATCATAGTTTTTGGAAAATATATATTATCCTTTTTTAAAAAAAAAAATACGAAACATGATTTATACTCAGAAGTTTTAAAAACTATTAAAAGTTTGATAAAAATTTACTATTCTTATAATGAACTAGATAATACATTATTCAAAAGTCATAACACGATATCCTAATAAAACTACTAGTAATATAATGACCAGCTATTACAATTTGTCAAATTATAATTAGTTACGAAATCCATAGATGAAAAATAAAATAATAACAACAGTAGCAGATAGCTATTCTTTAATATAATATTCTCATATTCTATGAAAAATCTCTTTAATAAGAATGCATTAATGAGGGATTGGGTGGATAGAATTTTGGTTAGAATCATAATTAATGGGTTTTTTCTAATAAAATATAAAGTTTCGGGTAAGTTTAAAATTTTAAAAGAACTCAACTATTAGATTTGGCCAAAAAATTATTTTTTTTCTAGATTTTGGGATCCTGAATTTTTCGTCAAAAATTATTTGCAACATCTATGGGCTATGGCCAAACGGATTCTAAAAGTCTCTGTACTTGAGGAAAATGAGCTAATATTATTTGAAAGAACATACATCTGAAAATCATGATAACCTAAAGATTGAAGAACATAGATCTGATAATCATGATAACCTAAAGATTGAAGAAGGCCTCGTTGGATTCCAACTCCATGGCATCTGGTGAGAGCGTTAAGGTGTAGTTTTGCAGTGGAAATTATTTAATTACTTGTTATTTTAAGTTGTGTTTAGAATTTACAACAAAAAAGGAAAAGAATAACAAAAATTAAAAATGAATATACAGTTGTTTATCACATGTTTTGCACATCTTTGACATAGAACCGTTATAACTTGGGAGGTGATTATTCCATTTTAAAGTAGTTCAGGGGATAATAAGAGTAAGGACCTCGTGAAGTATAGGTGTGTAGTTGGTAACTAAATAATAGGTTTGGGAGGCTTTTAGCTATTTTCTCACCATGATAACGAAAAATAATAATTTTATGAGGTACTAAAAGATTATAAAATAACAATTAAAACTTAGTAAGAGTTGCGGGTTGGATTCTTGACCCACATTTTAGCCCAAGTTTTGGGCAGATCAATAACCCGCTCATTTATTGACTCACAGTCCGTGTTATCCACCTAAATTCAATACAATCCACCCATTTATCACCTAAGGTTCATCCAATATCAATTGATTCACGCCAACGATTTACGATTATGTTATCAAATGTTACATACTTTAGAAATTAGCTACTTCAAAATCTCCAGACAATTTTCTTTGTTTTTCTGCTACAAATTGGATCAAAACAGCAGTTAAAAATAAAGAACAGCTCTACGTACTATGAGTAAGTAATTCTAAATTAGAATTCTAAATGAAACAGCATATTTTCCAATACAATAAGTGAAAATGATCAGACAGGTAAAACAGTTCTTTCTAATTGACATCTTTTCAAACTGAAAAACTTAGTATCTGGCATCAATTGAAGCATTCATTGACATCAACTTTACTAGTTTCTCCAAGACTTCCCTTTACAATAAGTAAAATCTAAATGAAGTTAGGTAAGACTGCGCACAATAAATCCTTGTGGCTCTACCCTTTCTTGGACCCCGCGCATAGCGGGAGCTTTAGTTCACCGGGCTGCCCCTTTTATGGTTGATATGTACATCATCCAATTTTGAGATAACAAACAATATACTCTGTGACTACCTCTTGTGCTTCTTCTCGTTCCCTTAAAACTGTAATTGTTCTGGACTATCTAATATGCCTGCTAGATTGACCATTTTCTTGTTTGGCACAAATTCATTTGCAATTCATTTTTGGACAAGCTACTTGTCAGCAAATGGAAGATCTGATTATGTTTAAAAAGAATGGACTATTGCATACCCAAGTTCTTCCATGAATCTCTTTCTCAGGCCAAGAGTCAAGTTGTCCTATTACAAACAGAGGAAACATGAGCCCTTCAACAGGCAGAATCACCAATTTTGTTCTCACCTCACATTTTGCTCGCAAAAGTAATCCAAAACCAGAGTAAAAACTTGCTATGGTTACTCATAAGTAATCAAAATATAGATGTAATTACTTTATGGCATATTCCTAATCCAAAACGATCACAACATCTAATCATGAATACTGCATTCAGTCTTAGGGCAAAGGGCATAAAAATCCAGTACTCAATATTTTGCAAGAAATCTAACGAAGTACTCCCACTTTCCGTTTAATATGACACTCTTTTCTTTTTAGTCTGTTCCAAGAAAAAGAACACTTTACTGTATTTCGAAGCTCATTAACTTTAAACGTGGTATGCTCTCATAGAAATAAGAGGAGGACTAACCGCAGCTTCACCTCGTAACCACTTCTTACACTGTACTGTATCTTCAATTGTTGTATCTTTTTCCTGACCTCCCGCCATAACATGAGAGATTTGTATTTTAAAAAAAAGAGATCACGTCTAATATAACAATCAAAGAGAGCATCAAAATGATATTATCAATAAGTACTTAGAAAAGCAGAATACCGGCTTGCAGTAAACGAATTAAGACGCAAGTCGCAAAAAATGTCACAGAATACTCCATCAGTTGTCAAAGCATGTCGACTTGAGAGTTATGCACTCCTTATTGTATCTTTGCAACTCGATGAGGCCTTTTTCTGTTGATAACATCCACAACTCCAACGTAACTCAAGACCTTCATAGACAAAAACTTGGTCAGATAAAAAATAGCTCAAATACAAATAAAGAAGACATGTAATAAAAGCTTATGAGCTGCTCAATCTTTTTAACAAAGGAAAAATATCCTATCATGCAAGAGCTACTGTTGAACTAGCTTGAATCACACAATGATGATTCCTGTGACTAATCCAACACCACACATTTGAGAAATTAGCAACTTTAAAATCTCCAGATAGACTTCTTTCCCTCTCTCACTCTCAGTTTTCTCCCTCAAACTTATATGGTACTTCTGCTATTTAAAATATTTTATCAGCAAGCCTCACTTGTAGTTTACACCTTAGCTAGCTTTTACAAAAGACCATATATATATATATGAGAACTTGAATTGTTACAAATCCCAACTTTTAGCATATTTCTTGCTAATCCATAATGTAACATTAAGTATCAGCAATCTTTAGTGCAACCCCTGCATTTAGGGAAAGGAGAAGATCTCTCTATTATCTCACACAACTCCAATTCTGAGATCACAAACAACAAAAAAATAACTATGACGCTCTAAATTCAGTCCTCTGAACTACTTAATCCGCATGCTGGATTGACCATTTTCAGTACTTAACTCCTATTTCCAAGCTGCTTCCACCATATAACATTTTACAGTAGATGTCAATTGAGACAATGTTTCTTAAGTAGAACTTGGTGGTCGTAGGTAAATTATTTGAGCTCGAGTGTTGAACCTCGACCGTATGATTCAAAAATAGTGTATTCCTAATACAAAAAGGAGGATCATAACATCAGATTTAATCATTAGTTGGTGCAAAGAGCTACTAGGTAACTTTTTCGCTCAACTATCTAGCACTCAATTTCTTTGCTAGAATTTGACAGATGATGATTAAGCCGTTAACTCTGCAACAGCTAGTATTGTGTCATTTATCTGATGTAATTCACAACAAGATAACACAAAGACTTCGTTTCTTATTTTTCACATTTTACCTAAAAATTAAAACATAAAAGGAACTGAAAGAAATCATGAGGGAGAACAAACCTCAACTTCACCTCGTACTCCAGCTTCCTCCACTGTCTCACAGTGTGCTGCATCTTCAATTGTTTCATCTTTTTTTCCTGACGTCCCTGTCATAATAAGAGAGATATTTGTATTTAAAATAGAGATCATCGATCTCTGATATAATAAGAAGTTAGTTTTAAACACTTTGCCTTTTCAATGAGAAGAACTTCAAAGGCATCTTCATCTACCAATGATAACTCAGTGAAATCCTTATAACTGTTATACATCTTTCCACATGAAAATAGTACAACAAAATCAAAATCTGAAGCTTGGTACACAGAAAAGCATAATACTAGCTTGTAGTAAATGAATTAAGACGGAGGACCAAGTTATGATGCAAGTTGCATGATTCCAGGATCTGACTCGAGTATCGAAAATTTAAACTTGTTCATAGCCTTTAACTAACCATGGTTAATCATGGCTCAGCACAGGTCGATACAAGATTGTGAATCCGTTGAAAAAACTCACTGATAATATGTGAATCACCCATTGATGAGCTCCTGTCAATATGGAAAAGAAGAAAGAAAACAAAACGGAAAAAAGAAGAAAGAATTAGAAAAAAAACATTTTAGTTTTGGAAGAAGACTTTGTAGCTAATAGAAAGAAAGAATAACATAAAAAGAGAGAGAACACAATTTCACCACCAACCAGAAAAAAGAAAACAAGTCATGTAGTATATGACCTAATATTTAAGCTAACCTCCTGGGCTTATGGGATTCAAAGTTTCGGAAGGAACTGCTCACTCTACTTGTTGCTGCAGATTCTCGAAAAGAGAGTTTCCACGAATATAAGAAATGTGACAATTTGTGTCTTACTACACGAGCAACTGAGTTCATTGGTCACGGAGTCATGGTGTTCACTATTGTCATCTGACTCTCGCCTTCTATTGGCTACAAAGTGTTCTTCCAACTGGCTCCTACTTGTCCCAATGTAATGTTCTGTTGGTTCATCATTATTTTCCCTTATTTGTAACAATGCCTCAAGCTCTGGTTCATATTATACAATAAACGACATCCAAACTTCTTCAGTTTTCCAGAAAAAGATATCCCAATATGACCATAATCATTTGGTGCTTTTCCATTTGCCTTAGATGTATCCCAAAAGCTAGCAAGACGTACCAAGAATCAATGAAAAGTAGATTCTGTATCACGATTTGGAAGGGACGGTAATTTTAGTTTTAGGGTCATCCACGGCATCCCATCATCACATAAGGGAATCAAGTGAACTTTGATGTCACATAGGTTGCTAGAGTAACATACAGCAAATCCCAAGAAGTTATCAGGTACATACCAATTTTCAGGCAAATTGATTATTGATACACTTTTATCCATTCCCTGATGGTAAAACCAACTTGGGATCTTATTCCCACCATGCACAATGGTAAACACTCTTTGTGACAAGGAATCTGAAGCAGGGATGTCATTCGTCAAGGAAACGATATCCTGAGACAAGGAATGTGGAAATGAAATATACATCGAATTTAGATCCCTCATCACACTGTCTAGCATGTGAATATCCGACTTCACTTTCATGCTTCCAACGATTTCTGGAAATTTTTCTAAACTAGAGCACCCCTTCAGATCCAGATCCTCAAGGGAATCGATGCACAGAGTTGGCAACCTCTTAAGCTGTTTACAATTAGTGAATTTTAATGTATAGAACTTTGTGAGAAATCCCAGGGAATGATGAACCTCTTCAAGATTCATACAATTTGACAGATTCAAAGTCTCCAAGTTTGGCATCCCCATGAAACCTGGCAACTCTTTAAGCCTCGTGCAATTTGTTAAGTTCAAGCATCGAAGAGCAACAAGTTGGGCTATGCTTCGAGGCAAATGCTCAAAATTATTTTGTTGTCTTTCGGGTTTGGTAAAATGTGTATTCTTCCAACAATAGCTTCAATCACATGTTCAAACTAAATAAGAACAATCACATGAAGTTGTAACTTTGTATTTCACAACTTTGAACTTAAAAAATAAGTTCAACCCAATTTATGAACATTAACAAAATGAAGTTCAAACTATTTTTTTGGAAAATAGCAAAAACTAACATTTAGAAAGAGATGAAAAATGAAGATTCAAGTCCACTGAATTCACGGTGTGTCCTTAAGGAAACTATTCCCCTCAAGTACCCGAGGTTCTGAAATATATCCTCCCAGGATAAAATGAATCACTTCGACAGAATGGTGGTACCTCAAACTCTGTCGAACAACGAACGCACTCAACAATTCGTAAATCAAACTTGAGTTTTTATGAATAAGAAGATGTTTTTCATTTTTTTTCGTCACTATAACTGAGGAAAAATTCAGGTATTTATAGCCAAAAGGTGATGCTTCATAAAGGAAGCAATGGTTCTCAAACGGATGCACTATTTTGGACCGTCGGGACCACCTGCATCCGCAGGTGCCAGTTTGGCACAAAACAGAAAGTTCGTCTTGACCTGCGTCCGCAGATGCTGACCTGCGCGCGCAGGTCACGTTCCTTCTTTGAAACAGTGTCTCGAAGGGTCACGTCCCTTCGAGGTGCGTTGTGACATGCGGGCGCACTTTCCATGTGCATCCATAAATGGAGACTATTTTTGTATCAGATTTTTGGATTAAAACCTTCACTAATTCTCAAGTTTCAAATGAATTTTGTCCAAAAAGATAGTCTCTCGATCGATCATTTGACAAATCCAAATCCAAATCCAAATCCGAAGCCGAAAATGAAATCGAGCCGAGCGAGCGACGATGACGACGACGCGAGGCATGTCTTGTTCTTGCCTCACTATCCATATGAATGAGAGTGTTCCAATATAAACACTAAGAAGTTTCTTTCTCCCACCAATATGGGAGAACTTAACTTTCTTAAAGTAAAAGTTCACTCTTTCACTTTTCCTCAATTTTTCTTCCCTCCATTTTTCATTCACAATACACTTAGAACTCAATAATCCCCCACATGAATGGGGAATGGCTATTTCATTTAAAAATATTCGGACAGGTGTGTGATCTACAAGCAAAGACTAATTGCATCTGGATAAGTAGGTTTCCCTTTGGACTTTCCGTAGTGAACTTGCATCGGATGCACTAGGTCAATCGGTAGTTATGATATCTTTGAACCGTCAAACTTTAATGTACACCTAGACAACACAAGTCACACAACCAACCTTTTACTGTTTATGGTTCTCACGGTTTTGTTCGTTTCAGCCATGAACACGACCTGGTTTCATGAGAGCGTAGAGAATAGGCCTTTACTCTTATTCTCCTTGAAGCGGCTTCCACTTCACCCTCACATAGGTGATTCCTAATCGTTTAATCCTATAGATCAAACTATTTGGTCAAATCTGCCAAACTTAGAAACCATTAAAAGACTTTCATCCATAAGTCTTATCCTTGTTTCCTGAACATTGTCTTCATCATGAGAATGGGTTGAGTTTATTGACAATGTTGAACCGTCAGTCACAACTTTGTTTTATCTCTTTGAACCTAGCTCTTGGGATCTCCAGTCTGCTAGGTAGAGTTACTGCCATGACGACTTGTCCTAGGCCGTAAACCCATTCCCTTCGATGATCTCTCAACTCCCTCTCTAGATAGGCTTTTTGTAAGTGGATCCGACACATTATCCTTTGACCTTACATAGTCAATTGTGATAATTCCACTAGAGAGTAGTTCTCGAACGGAATTATGTC
The DNA here is from genome assembly GCA_031232105.1 of Capsicum rhomboideum. Classification (NCBI taxonomy): domain Eukaryota; kingdom Viridiplantae; phylum Streptophyta; class Magnoliopsida; order Solanales; family Solanaceae; genus Capsicum; species Capsicum rhomboideum. The sequence continues at coordinate 37,636,970 of CP124715.1, read as the reverse complement.
TTCGTCTTATATGACAAGATTTACCGTTATATATCATGCTCCCTACCCTACCTATCGCAACTTGGCTATCACAGTGTATGCATACTGGTGCCAAAGGTTTAGGCCAATAAGGAATATCTTCTAAGAAATTCTGGAGTCATTCAGCTTCTTCACCGGTTTTGTCTAACGCGATAAATTCAGATTCCATTGTAGAGCGGGCAATACATGTCTGTTTGGATGATTTCCAAGAGACTGATCCTCCACCTAAAGTAAACACATATCCACTCGTGGATTTTACTTCATTTGATTCGGTGATCCAATTTTCATCACTATATCCTTCAATTACCGCAGGATATTTATTATAATGCAAAGCATAGTCTTGAGTATGTTTTAGATACCCCAAAACTCTTTTCATTGCCATCCAATGAGTTTGATTGGGATTACTCGTGTACCGACTTAATTTACTAATAGTGCATGCTATGTCCGGTCGCGTATAATTCATGATGTACATCAAACTTTCCAACACTCTTGCATACTCTAAGTGTGAGTCACTTTCACCTTCATTCTTTCGAAGTGCATATCTCACATCCAATGGAGTCTTGGCAATATTGAAATCCAAATACTTAAACTTGTCAAGTACCTTTTCAATGTAATGAGACTGTGACAATGCCAACCCTTGTGGAGTTCTATGAATTTTTATCCCTAAGATCACATCCGCAACTCCAAGGTCTTTCATATCAAACTTTCTCTCAAGCATTCGTTTCATAGCATTTATGTCAGAAATGTCTCTACTAATGATCAACATGTCATCTACATACAAACAAACAATGACTTTGTGATTTAGAGTGTCTTTAATGTAAACACATTTATCACATTCATTTATCATGAATCCGTTTGCCAACATGGTTTGGTCAAACTTTGCATTACTGTTTGGGTGCTTGCTTTAGTCCATAAAGTGACTTAACAAGTTTGCACACTTTCTTTTCTTTACCAGGAACCACAAAACCCTCGGGTTGTTCCATGTAAATTTCTTCTTCAAATTCTTCATTTAGGAATGCTGTTTTCACATCCATTTGATGGATTTCAAGATCATATAACGCAGCTAATTCAACTAACATCTGAATGGATGTTATCCTTGTTACTGGCGAGTATGTGTCAAAATAATCAAGAGCTTCTTTTTGTCTAAAGCCTTTCACTACAAGTCTTGCCTTGTATTTGTCAATAGTACCATCAACTTTAATTTTCCTTTTGAATATCCATTTAGAACCTAAATGTTTATTGCCTGGAGGAAGATCAACCAACTCCTAAGTGTGGTTGTTCAAGATTGAATCAATTTCACTATTGACAGCCTCTTTCCAAAAGGATGAGTCTGTGAATCAATTTCACTATTGACAGCCTCTTTCCAAAAGGATGAGTCTGTAGACGACATCGCTTCTTTAAATGTTAGAGGTTCATTTTCAAGAAGAAATGTTACAAAATCTGATCCGAAGGAAGTTGACGTTCTTTGTCGCTTACTACGCCTTGGATTCTCTTTATTATGTACGTTCTTCCTTAGTTCATCCCTAGGTCGTTTAGACTTGGTTCATCCCTAGGTCGTTTAGACCCTTTGCTAGACAACTCATGTCTAGTCTTATACGGATAAATGTGTTCAAAGAACTCAGCATTATCTGATTCCATTACCGTATTATCATGGATATCCGAATGTTTGGATTTATGAACCAAAAATCGACATGCTTTACTGTTTGTAGCATATCCGATGAAAACACAGGTCACAGTCTTTGGTCCTATTTTCACCCTTTTGGGTATAGGAACTTGGACTTTAGCTAGATACCCCCACACTTTGAAATATTTCAAGTTGGGTTTCCTTCCTTCCCATTTCTCATATGGAATAGATTGTGTCTTTCTATGGGGTACTCTATTGAGTATTCGATTAGCTGTAAGGATAGCTTCCCCCCCCCCCCAAGTTTTGCGGTAAACCTGAACTTATAATTAAGTCATTCATTATTTCCTTCAACGTTTGGTTCTTTCTTTCCGCAATCCCATTTGATTGAGGTGAGTACGGGGCAGTAGTTTGATGGACAATTCCATTTTCCAAACATATCTCCGTAAAAGGAGATTCATATTCTCCACCCCTATCACTTCTTATTATTTTGATTCTTTTATCCAACTGATTTTCAACTTCAGTTTTATATTGCTTAAATGCATCTATTGCCTCATCCTTACTATTTAGTAAATAAACATAACAGTATCTAGTGCAGTCGTCAATAAAAGTTATGAAATACTTTTTTCCACCACTAGATGGTGTCGACTTCATATCACAAATGTCTGTGTGAATTAAGTCTAAGGGATTGGAATTCCTTTCAACAAACTTATACGGATGCTTAGAATACTTCGATTCAACACATGTTTGACACTTTGATTTACTGCATTCAAAGTTAGGCAAAACTTCTAAGTTAATCAGTTTTCGCAAGGTTTTGTAATTGACATGTCCCACACGTTCATGCCATAATTCATTTGACTCATGCAAGTAAGAAGAAGCCTCAGCTTTATTCTTCTCAACAGCCATTACATTAAGTTTGAAAAGGCCCTCATTGAGGTATCCCTTTCCTACATACATTTCATTCTTGTTTATTTCAACTTTCTCCAAAACAAACACACATTTAAACCTATTTTTAACTAGTAGTGTTATCGACATTAAGTTCTTTCGAATAGTAGGGACATGGAGAACATTGTTGAGAGTAAACACTTTGCCGGAAGTCATTTTTAGGAATATCTTCACACTTCCTTCAACCTTGGCTGTTGCATTATTTCTCATGAAGATCACTTCTTTAGGACCAGCGGTATCATAAGTAGCAAAAGCTTCTTTGTCCGCACAAACATGTCTAGTGGCTCCTGAATATAACCACCATTCATTTGGATTTCCAACTAGATTATATTTTGTGATCATTGCACACAGATTTTCAATCTTTCCAGTTGCTTCCAACATGTTTATCTTATTTCTTTTCTTGTTCTTATTCAGAACTTGTCAGCTTAGAGCTTTGTGGCCAACTTTACTACAATTGTAGCACTTACCTTTGAACTTTTTCTTGTTCAGCTCTTTCTCTTGTCTAGAAGAATTCTTCCTCTTCATATTATGTGAAACATTATCTTTAACAAGATTTACACACATCATTGCTGATTTTTCATGCAATTTAATATCCTCTTCTATCTTGTGACGAATCACAAGATCTTCTAAACCAAACACATGGTTTTCAAACATTCCTTTTTCTGGAACATGAGGATATCTACTTATGAACATTTGTATTTCAATTTTGGTCAGCCAAAAGAACATCATTTGCTGCCATTCTTTGAAGTTCACACCAGAATATTTTTCCGGTTTCTCTATCATTTCCATTGCTTCAGTAATATCTGAATGACTTAGTGACGCAACATTGATTGCCGTTAGGATAACACCAATCACAACCGAATCAATTCGTTGTTCAGTTTCATTCGTCATTTCCTTGTCAAGCTTTGACAAACATTTTAGTAGTTCAGAATACTAACTATAAAGACTTTAATCTTTAAACACTTATTTCTAGTTTAACGACGAAGTTTTTATATTCTTCAAATCATCAACCGAATGATCTTTGACTTGTGATGAAGTTTTTATATCTTCAAATCATTATCAAGTTCAGACAGAGTAGAAAACCAAATGGTTTTAATCTCCAGAAACCAAAAAAATACAGATTATCAAATACTAATAATTTCCTTAAGATTGTTGTCTTTCGGGTTTGGTAAAATGTGTATTCTTCCAACAATAACTTCAATCACATATTCAAACTAAATAAGAACAATCACATGAAGTTGTAACTTTGTATTTCACAACTTTGAACTTAAAAAATAAGTTCAACCCAACTTATGAACATCAACAAAATGAAGTTCAAACTATTTTTCTGGAAAATAGCAAAAACTAACATTTAGAAAGAGATGAAAAATGAAGATTCAAGTCCACTGAATTCACGGTGTGTCCTTAAGGAGACTATTCCCCTTAAGTACCCGAGGTTCTGAAATATATCCTCCCAGGATAAAATGAATCACTTCGACAGAATGGCGGTACCTCAAACTCTGTCGAACAACGAACGCACTCAACGATTCGTAAATCACACTTGAGTTTTTATGAATAAGAAGATTTTTTTTCATTTTTTTTTCATCACTATACCTGAGGAAAAATTCAGGTATTTATAGTCAAAAGGTGATGCTTCAAAAAGGAAGCAATGGTTCTCAAACGGATGCACTGTTTTGGACTGTCGGGACCACCTGCGCCCGCAGGTGCCAGTTTGGCACAAAACAGAAAGTTTGTCTTGACCTGTGCCGGGTCATCTGCGTTCGCAGATGCCGACCTGCGCGCGCATGTCACGTTCCTTCTTTGAAACAATTTCTCGAAGGGTCACGTTCCTTCTTTGAAACAATTTCTCGAAGGGTCACGTCCCTTTGAGGTGCATTGTGACATGCGTCCGCACTTGCCATGTGCGTCCACAAATGGAGAATATTTGTGTATCGGATTTTTGGATTAAAACCTTTACTAATTCTCAAGTTTCAAATGAATTTTGTCCAAAAAGATAGTCTCTTGATCGATCCAAATCCTAAGCCTAAGCCGAGCGAGCGACGACAACGGCGCAAGGCATGTCTTGTTCTTGCCTCACTATCCATATGAATGGGAGTGTTCCACTATAAACACTAAGAAGTTTCTTTCTCCCACCAATGTGGGAGAACTTAACTTTCTTAAAGTGAAATTTCACTCTTTCACTTTCCCTCCATTTTTCTTCCCTCTATTTTTCATTCACAATACACTTAGAACCCAATAATTTTCCCCCGAGATTCAACTCTTTCAATGAGGATAAGCATCCAATGTCTTGCGGAAGTCCTCTATCTCTTAGATTGCAGTAACTGAGATCCAAAATTTCCAATGAGAGTAACCCTTCATTCACCTGAGGGAACACAAAGAACACTCTGTCTTCTAATTTTACTTTTTCAAAAGTCAAGAATTTAAGCTTGTTCAAGCGAACAATGGAAAATGGAGTTTGTGAAATTAGAGTGCATGTGGCATCAAGCTTCACCAAGTTTTCTAAATCACCTATCTCTTCTGGCAAGCTTTCAAGCTTTGAGCAAAACCTCACATCTAGCTTGACGAAACCTTTCAACTTACAAATGTTGCTACAAGGTTTTTCATATCACTAAAATCTAGCTCTGTAGGGAAAACTTGGTGTTGAATTAATGATGATATTTCCCTTAACCCAGAGTCAAACATCTGAATCACTAACTCCAGCTTTATTTTTTCGACGATTTTTGTAAATTTCTCTAAACTACAGCAACCCACTAGATACAAAAATTTAAGAGATTCCACATTAACATATGGAAACCTCTTAAGGCGTTCACAATTATTCAGATCTAAACGAATGAGTTTTCTGCAACATCTCAGGGAATGGTGAACCTCTTCAAAATTACTACAACGGGTCAGGTTCAAATGCTCTAAATTTGGCATCCCTGAGAAATCTGGTGTATGCATCAGAATTTTAGAGCCGATGAGATTCAGGTCTTGTAGAGATGGAAAATGCTACAATATATTCAGAAGATAGAAAAGAATGAGACGAAAAATGTTGCAACATATTCAGGCTTTTTTAAACTTACGTGTTTTATTTAGTGCACACTTAAATGTTGCAATTGTCTCAAGTATCCCTTATATTTGAACATTTGTTACTCCCTCCGTCCCAATTTATGTGATGTAATTTGATTTGACACTGAATTTAAGAAAGAAAGGAAGATTTTTGAAACTTATGGTCTAAAATGAGTCTTAAATGTTTGTGTGGTTGTAAATCCTTTTATTAAGGGTAAAGTGAGTATTTTAAAGTTAAATTATTACTAAATATAAAAAGGGAAAATTATGCAGAATGTCAGGCCACTAAAATTATTTACAAATAAAATGACCCAACTTTACAAAAATTACCCAAAATGACCCATGTTATATATTTTCTGTAATATATGTTATGCCGCTTTATCAGTCCTTAACTTGAAATACGCCTTTAACATTTTAGTAACATCTGTCTAGCTTTTCACTTAGCATCTATAAATCAATTAAATTAGCAAATCTAATACGCGTGTTTTAAATCTGTAACAAAAAATACGTGAACAGCTCGTACTAATATTAAAAAATGACTTTTTATAATCTAAATAAAGCGAAATCCTTTATTGTCAATATATGCCTGATTTACTTCATCAATGAAATGTAATTTATTAATCAATTTGTTAGTTAATTCGTGAAAGAGTAGTGTATTTATTCTAGTTTACAGTTCAGGGGTTTAATTTAAAAAATTTTGTTGCCTTTTTTAAAAAACTTTTTTCCTTTTTCAATTGTTTCATTTCTTTTGTGGAAAAAATGACTATTTATGTTATTTTATTATTGTTTGTTTAAAATTTTATTTATTATATGGTAGGAACACATGAGTTAATTAAATATCGATATCGATACATTACATAATTGTGTATACAATATCGATACACTATTATACACCATTTATATAATGTCGATACATTACATACCTATTTATGCAACATTGATAAATATTTATATACTATTTATACAATATTGATACACGTTTATACACCATTTATACTATGTCTATAGATTACATAACTATCTATACATCATCGATAAATTTTTATACATATTTATACAATATCGATATATTACATATACATTACATAACTATTTGTACATCATATATACATGTTTATACATCATTTATACAATATCGATACACGTTTATACATTATTTATACTGTATCGATACATTAAATATACACTACATAACTATTTATACAATATCGATACATTATATATACACTACATAACTATTTGTATATCAAATATACATGTTTATACACCATTTATACAATATTGATACATGAAAAAATTGCATGGAGAAAGTTTTAAAAAAAAAATGGGAAAAATTGTTTTTTATATTAAAAAAAAAATGCAGCAAAAAAAAGTTTTTTAAAACTAACGCTTAAAAAATAAAAATAAAATAAAATAAAAAAGAAAGAAGCAAAAATGGTCCTAATTGCCTTGGGCCGAATTGAGCTTTGTTGAACCCATAATCCTTTTTGGCTATTTTTTCTGTAAATAAAAAGTGGGTTACTTTTTTTGTAAATATTTTATTTTTCTGTATATAATTGAAATTTTTCCATATAAAAATGTATCATTTTTTGGGGGGCTGACTAAAAAAAAGTATGTCGTGTAGATTGGGAAAGAGGGAGTAGCATTTACCTCCTGGACGTTGATGTAACAAAGAGCATGAATACACTCTTTTAGGCGTGTGAGTGTAAAGAAAAATTAGCCTCCAAGTGGGATATATTTTTACCCAATTTATATATATTTTTTTATTTAATTCTTTATATATAATGGCTATTTATTTCAATTGTGTATTTTTCCTTTTTTCGGGACCAAATCCATGGTAAAAAACCTTAGACAGAACTCTACTTTTTTTTTTAAGCCAAACAGAAAAGTTTTGTGACAAATAGCGGAGTTCCAACTGCATATTTCTTTTTGTTCTTATTTAGATATAGTGATTATTTATTTCAACTGTATATTTTATTTTTTTTGGGGTAAAATATGTATCTAAAAGAATTTGATTGCAACTCCATTAATTTCAGCCAAATAATTTTAACCAAAAAAATAGAGTTCCAATTGTGTTTTTTTTTTTTTTAATTCCTTCAAGAAAGATAGTAATTTATTTCACAAAAATGCCATGTGGTGACATGGATCTAAACCTGTTAATCGGGCCAGGTCGGGTCAACCCAGCCCGGTTCGATAATTTTTACTGGGCTGGTCCGAGTCCGTTCCGATCATGACTCTTATTGGATCGGTCCGATCCGGGCCCAACAGTAACAATTCCCCCAACGGTCCAACCCCGGCCCCTTTAATATACATGACCGGTCTTAAAGGGTCGGTCTGGGTTAGTCAACCGGTCCAGCTTAATGGGTCGATTTACAGTTTTAATAAAACTCTTTTATATGAAAATCCCAGCAAGAAACATTCTTGGTTCATAAAGATTTGTAACCAAGTATTTTTACAGAACATTCCTGTATGGTTTTTTAAATGGCGGACATTATATGGTCCAACGATAAATATTTTACCAGATTCATATAAGGATCTTTATGTTAAATGGGTTGACGTTTCTCCTAAATTAATGGAGTTACAAAAGGAAAATATTTTCTTTAAAGAAATATCAACAATGTATTTTTTCATTGAGTTTTCAATTCCATTGATAATGAAATGGTCTGTGGAAATTGATGACACAATAGAATTTTCTTGCCTAGAAAAAACTTTTTATACCAAGTTCTGGATTAAAATGGTCCAAAAAGATAATGATGGCAAGATTCATGGACAACAAACTTATGATAATATTCAGACGACTGTCCAAGAATACACAACTTTGCTGGAATCAACTGTAAGACATGATGAAAATAGTCTCTTTAAACAAATTTTCAAAAAACTTCAAATGAAGAAAGGGACCATGACTAAAGCAGAAATCCTAGCCTCATATATGGACGAAATTAAAAAGGACCTGCAGAAGAACCTGGACATTGAGTTACCAGATGATATATCAATGGCGTCTATTAGTAATACTGAAGAAGGTGATGGTGATGAATATTTGGCTGGAGAAGGACAAAGTGTTCATAGCACTAATGAGATTGATTTGGACAATCTGGACCTACTTCTCCAAAGTTTCAAAGAAAAGTCTGGAGAATCTTCCAGCTCCACAAAAGAAAACAAAGGGAAAGGAAAAGTCTAGAGGAAGGCCCTATTTATTGAAATGATTGGGGTAAAGAGACGAAAAACTTTAATAAAGTTGTAGGTCATATGGTCACATTTTCCTTGTCGGCCAAATAAATCCGACTTTTTATCTTTTTATCTTTTGTTTTTGTCGACCACATGGGGAAGACTTTTTATTTTCTTTGTCGGCCACGCTTGGGCCCAGTTATTTTGATTTTGTTTGATAGCCCCCTGAATCCATTATATAAGGATTCGATGAGTATAGGTGGAGGACAGGTTTTAGAACCCCCTCTCTCTCTCTCTTGTATAAACATATTTCCTTAATAAGAGTTAAAAAATTTCCCTTACATCTCTCTATACTGGTGACAACTTTATGCCTTCAAGGTAGATTTTTAAATTTTGTTTAGGAAAAATAATTTCTTATATTCAATTAGTCTAGATGAAAGGCGAATTCCTTAAGTGTTAGACTAGGACGGACTGGTCTGCTATGGAAAAGGCTCTTGTATTAGATGATCAGATCTGGAGCTAGGGTAATGGTTGGGTAAGGTTTTGATGCTCGGTCCTATGATATGGTTATGGTAAAATAACGGTGGTCCTGTTGCACCCGGTTAGCCGAGAGGATGGCGTTTAAGGGTAGTTTTGGGATCGGGGTTTACTGTATCATCTAGTCTGAGGGTCTATTCCTATAAAAAGGTTCCCAGTGTTATTATCCCGGTGAAAGGTCCTGTATTATTATGGTATCAGAGCCATGTTTCACAGCAGATTCAGGTAAGTCTGGTCTAACACTTCTCTGTTAGATGAATATCATCAAGAGAAGATCTACTGTGAAGAACAGTAGAAAAGAGGAATATGATATGCCTCAACACCTGGATCTCCTTAATAAATGGAGCATCCCTAAGATTCAACCTAAGGTAATATACCAGTTAGGTACTTTTGAGAAACTCGATTTAAAACAAATTGTTAAAACAACCGAAGAAACTTTGACTGTTGATAGTAACCATGCTACTTATAGGTTATTATCTGAAAATAATTTAGACCCCTATAGGGAGACGCATAAGTTTATGGATATTGGTTTAATTCAAGTGGCTTTTAAACCATTGACGTTAAGAGGTCTACTTGAAAGCTTTATAGCAGCTTTAAGGGATAGTAGAAATCATAATTGGAGAAAGTCTCTTATAGGGACAATTCAGACTAGTTTGACATATGGACCAGTCTATTTTAATGCTTATCCAAATTTACAAATTTCTTTGTCAGATGACAATTCTTTGAATGCTTTAATGTTAAATATTAAGCTTCATGGTTATGATTATGCACCAGGTACTGAAGTTGTGTATCTGTTATAGGATTTATTATAAGTCTTTATATACTTTGAATCCTATGTGCAAAATGATGGATTTTAAAAATGAAACCATTCTTATAGAAATAAATTTTGGTAAATCAAAAGTCACTACTCGTAGACCCATTAAATGGAATGAAATTGATTTTTCAAAAATGAATTATTGAGGAGGCTGCCCCTCCTAGATCTGATTCAACTAGTGAAATCACTATAGTTGAACAGACGGCAGATGGGACTGTAAAAATAAAATTGATAGATCCAATTTTTGAGAATGATAATATCAAATTTTTAAATAGGATTAATAGATCTAATTCATTAACTAGATTTGTGCCTTCTTATATATCTCTTGTTGATTATGTGGTAGACTACCCTTCAAGGGCATCAACTTCTCAAATACGAGAAGAAAATAGGGTTAATAATATTTTAATTAGAAAAAATAATATTATTGTTCCAGTCGCTAATGAGGATCCTACATCCTCAAAAATGAATTTTCCAACTGATTTAAATGACTAGTACGAAAATTAATTTTAGACTGAATTCACCGACTAGAAAAAAGATTTCTGAAGAATTTAAAAAGCCCATATGGGATCACTTCAGAAATTGATTTTTTGAAAATTTTAACAAAAAAGAAATTGATTTCTTTCAAAATGATTTTTATAAAGATCTTTCAGATTTTAATAAAATCATAGCTTTGTCCCATGATTTATGGCCAAATATGTGGACAAATATCTTTCAATGTTGAAAAAGGAGTATAGACCTACAGTACAGAAACTACCAGATCTGCACTCCCACCCCAACAATCTTTTCAAATAAATAAAAATGACAAAATTGTCTATTTATCAGCATTTTCTAAATTATTAGAAGATGAAACTTTGGATATTACTGTTAAGCATGTTAATATAATGCTTAGACAACAAAATTATGCTAATTTTCATATGAGTGTGCTAGGAGACCATATACTATCCTTGCATGATAAAGTCAGTAGGGTCAGGAAGGATATAATCGAATTTAGGCTTAAAAAGGATAGGGAAGATAGAGTTATTATGGCTGCTCCTACTATCCAACCTCATCCAGAAGTCAAGGATTTCAAATTGAAAAAATCCTCTGATTTAGAAAAGGTAATAGAAGCTAAGTTTAAGGATCTTAATCTTAAACCTTTAACTAAAGATTTTAGTTTTAAGGAAGAAGAAAGTAAGATTAACAAATTTATCGCAAATGTACGAATAAACCCACTCAGAGTATGTATTATTATCCCAGACCAACCCTCCAAGATGTTTTGGTGGAGGAAGCGGAATATACTATGAATAATAGTTATAATGGGAAGAACATTTATGAATGAAACATAGATGGTTTCACAGAGAGGCAAATCTATACTTAAGTTCATCGTATGATGATGTATAGTACAATTTGCAAACAAGCTGGCAATACTGATAAAAATATTGCACAGATGATAATCTCTGGATTTATGGGTCAGCTTAAAGGATGGTGGGATAATTATCTAACCAGAGAACAACGTGGAGTTATACTCATAAGTATGAAGAATGAGAGTGGAGTTCTCAGTGAAAACACTATTTATACTCTCATTTGTAATATTATTGAACATTTTACATGAAGGTGGTCAGACGATAGTGAAACTATTAGGACCCTTCTTCAAAATCTGAGATGCAAGACTCTTTCATCTTTTAGGTGGTACAAAGACACGTTTTTTTCAAGAGTCATTAAATTACCAGAGTGTAATAGTCCTCATTGGAAATCTAAATTTATAGATGTGCTCCTGGCATTGTTTGCTGAAAGAGTAAGGAAAGTTCTTAGGGCAAGTGCTAATAGCATCAATTATGAAAACTTTTTATATGGAAAGTTAATTAACATGTGCACCCAGGAACACTTAGCTTTATGCAATGAGATTAAGCTAAACCAACAAATTAAGAAACAGAGTCTAAATGAAAGACGACAGATTGGTGATTTTTGTGAACAATTTGGCATGAAAATGCCTAAAAGAGGTCACAAGAAATCCAAAGACCATAGGAAAGGGAAGAAATATTCCAAAAAAGAGTTCAATCCTGATAAATATTACAAACATTAGGAGAAAAAGGCTAAAAGAAAAAAAGCCTTTAATAGACGAAAAGAGATGGTTAAGTTCTCAGACAAACCAAATGCTTGCTACAGATGTGGAAGGGTAGGACATTATGCAAAAGATTACAAAATGAAGGAGAAGATAAAACTCCTAGATATAGATGATAAGATAAAAAATTCTTTATGCAAGGTTCTTTTATTCTCATCACCGTAAAATAGTCCGGAACATAGTGAAGTTGAAGAATCTTCTACAGAGGAAGAGTTGAGAGCTCTTAGAGAACTAAAAGTTCTCCAGAATGAAGATTACATTCCTTCATCTTCAGAATAAGAATGTCTTCCATGTCAGATAGGACAACCATGTGAAGACCATGAAACATATGAATTTTATGGAATATATTTCCAGTTTAAGGATCTTAATATTAAGGTTCTGAAAGATGAAAAGTTAATAAAACTTGTAAAGGTCATCAAAGATCCTGAAATTAGGTCTCAAATCATTGATAAATTAGAAGATCCAGAAGAAACTTCAACTAAGAATCAAACACGGGATCTTCAAAAAGGAGTTTATTCAATGATTGAGGTTAAACAGATGTTAAAGGAAAGACAAAAGTCAGAATATACTCCGACTTCTCTTAAAGATTTGATCAAAGAGGTTGATAATCTCAAAATAGAAGTTGAACATCTCAAACAGAATAATAAAGTCATGGATGAAAGGATTTTAAGCTTGGAAATGTCTCATATTAATGAGAATAGAAGTCAGTAAATGAACGCTGACTTGAGAGATCAGTTTGAAGATTTTATTGATAAAGCTGAAACCTCGAAACCTAAAGATTTATTTCTGGGATCCTTAAAGGATAAAGAAAAAGAAAAATTTCTTCAAACAATGGAGTTATTGGCTTCACAAAAGTTTTATACAAAAATTACTCTTTAATTGATTACAATTTTAAAAAAGAGTTTACTGCCCTAGTTGATAGTGGAGCAGATTTGAATTGTATAAAGGAAGGACTAATACCTTCCATGTATTTTCATAAAACTATCCACATTCTCTGTAATGCTAGCAGAAGTAAAATGAAAATCAATTTTAAATTACCAAGAGCCTATATATGTAATAATAAAGTTTGTATGCCTGAAACTTTTGTATTAGTCAGGGATATTTCAGATGAAATAATCCTAGGCGTACCATTTTTTATGCATATTTTTCCTATTACTAAGTAGGATACTACTGGTATTACCGAAACTTGTGATAATAAAAAGATCCGGTTAGAGTTTATAACTCAATCCTTTGATAGATATCTGAATCAGATAAAAGACAGGATTTTGTCAAAAATAAAACAAGCAAATTTCATTAAAAATAAAATAAATTGTTTATCTATTGAAACCAGTTTACAAACTCCCAAATTAAAGGAAAAAATAGAGATTTTACAAAACCAATTCACTTTACAAATATGGGGTGATCATCCAAATATTTTTTGGGAAAGAAAAAAACATGTGGTAAGTCTACCTTATGAGGAAGATTTTGTAGAGGATAATATCCCTACTAAGGCTAGACCTTGCCAGATGAATTCAAAATATTTACAATTATATAAAAATGAAATTCAATCACTTTTGGATAAAGGTTTAATAAGATCTTCTAAATCTCCTTGGTCTTGTACTGCTTTTTATGTTAATAGAATAGGAAAGAGGAATTCCTTGACTTGTTATAAATTATAAACCCCTTAATAAGTTTTTAAAATGGATTCGCTTTTCAATCCCTAATAAGAAGGATTTATTGGATAGACTCCATGATTCAATTATATTTTCTAAATTTGATCTAAAGTCTGGATATTGGCAGATTCAAATCAAGGAGCAAGATAGATATAAGATTGCTTTTAATGTGCCAGTGGGGCAATTCAAATGGAATGTTATTCCCTTTGGACTTAAAAATGGTCCATCTGAATTTTAGAAAATAATGAATGATATATTCATTTCATATAGCAATTTCATAATTATTTACATTAATGATATACTGGTGTATTCAAAAAATATTGAAACCCATTTTAAACATCTTGATTTATTCAAGAAAATTATTATTCAAAACGGTTTGGTTATATCTAAACCAAAAATACTTGTATTTCAAACAAAAGTCCGATTTTTACGACATATTATTGAAAAAGAAAAAATAATTCCAATTAATCAAAGTATTGAGTTTGCATCCAAATTTTCTGATATTATTACGGATAAAACTCAACTTCAAAAATTTTTGAAAAGTTTAAATTATATTTCTCCTTTTATCAAAGATTTGGTAAAAGATACTGCTATCTTATATGACAGGTTGAAAAAGAATCATGTAGCTTGGACAAATGGTCATATGCAAGTTGTCAAAAATATTAAAGCTAAAGTTAATAATTTGCCATGTCTTACATTAGCAAATCCAAATTGGATCAAAATAGTTCAAACGGATGCTTCTGATATTGGTTATGGAGGAATTTTAATACAATATTCTCCTGAAAATAAGAAACATGAATATCTTGTTTAATTTTACTCTAGCAAATGGACTAATAGTCAAAAGAACTATGCTACTGTAGCTAAAGAAATTCTTGTTATAGTAAAATGTGTTATTAAATTCCAGGGTGATTTATATAATCAAAAGTTCTTTATAAGAACTGATTGTCAAGCAGCAAAATTTATCTTTCCTAAAGATATTAAACATGATGTTTCAAAACAAATGTTTGCAAGATGGCACGCTTTATTATCCCCTTTTGATTTTGAAATTCAATATTTGAAAGGATCGACTAATAGTCTTCCTGATTTTCTAACAAGAGAACATTTGAGCTCATAGCTATTTCTTTTGATTATTTCAGGATGCAGTCAGGTGTCAGACCGATCTTTTCAGGCTCAAACGCCTCTAATAGAGGTAGGGGCCTAGGGCAAGGCAGAGGCAGAGAAAATATCCTTGCTCAAATAAGAAATCAGAAGCTTATAGCTTCAAAAATTACAGACACATCTAGTCCAAATAAGAACCATCATATGTATGAGGAATTTATGGAATTTATGAAAATCAGAAAAGACAAGGAGCATAATATGCCCCCCTCGGCCCTGACAGATGACAGTAATGAAAATACTGAGGTATATGAATTAAAAGAAAACAGGAAAGTTATACTTCTACTGGAAAAATCTGATCTTAAAAGGAAAGATACTCCATGGAAATTAATGTCAAGGTATTTGAACACAACATCATATGTTGATTATACTTATAAATACAGGAAGCATTATGAGAATATACTCTCAACAACAAAATCTGTTGAATTTCAGCACTTTTATTCTTCTAATAGTAGAACTGATTTTAGTTTTTTCCAAAATCATTATAAAAGAAGTTTTAAGCCCAGAAGATTAGGGTTTAAATACTTTTCAAGAAAAGGGATATATACATCCTGAAAATAAGGTTTCAGTCAAATTTAACTACTGGGACTATATTGACAGTTTTAATAAAACCCTTTTATATGAAAATCCCAGTAAGAAACATTCTTGGTTCATAAAGATTTGTAACCAAGTATTTTTACAAAACATTCCTGTATGGTTTTCTAAAGGGTGGACATTATATGGTCCAACAATAAATATTTTACCGGATTCATATAAGGATCTTTATGTTAAATGGGTTGACGTTTCTCCTAAATTAATGGAGTTACAAAAGGAAAATATTTTCTTTAAAGAAATATCAACAATGTATTTTTTCATTGAGTTTTCAATTTCATGGATAATGAAATGATCTGTGGAAATTGATGACACAACAGAATTTCCTTGCCTAGAAAGAACTTTTTATACCAAGTTCTGAACTAAAATGATCCAAAAAGACAATGATGGCAAGATTCATGGACAACAAACTTATGATAATATTCAGACGACTGTCCAAGAATACACAACTTTGCAAGAATTAACTGCAAGACATGATAAAAATAGTCCTTTAAATAAATTTCCAGAAAACTTCAAATGAAGAAGGGACCATGACTAAAGCAGAAATCCTAGCCTCATATATGGACGAAATTAAAAAGGACCTGCAGAAGAACCTGGACATTGAGTTACCAGATGATATATCAATGGCGTCTATCAGTAATACTGAAGAGGTGATGGTGACGAATATTTGGCTGGAGAAGGACAAAATGTTCATAGCACTAGTGAGATTGATTTGGACAACCTGGACCTACTTCTCCAAAGTTTCAAAGAAAAGTTTGGAGAATCAACCAGCTCCATAAAAGATAACAAAGGGAAAGGAAAAGTCTAGAGGAAGGCCCCATTTATTGAAATGATTGGGGTAAAGAGACGAAAAATTTTAATAAAGTTGTAGGCCATATGGTCACATTTTCCTTGTCGGCCAAATAAGTCCGACTTTTTATCCTTTTATCTTTTGTTTTTGTCGGCCTCATGGGGAAGACTTTTTATTTTTTTTTGTCGTCCACGCTTGGGCCCAGTTATTTTTATTTTGTTTGAGAAGCCCCCTGAATCCATTATATAAGGATTTGATGAGTATAGGTGGGGTTTTAGAACGCCCTCTCTCTCTCTCTTGTATAAACATATTTTCTTAATAAGAGTTAAAAATTTTCTTTTACATCTCTCTATACTGGTTACAACTTTATACCTTTAAAGTAGATTTTTAAATTTTGTTTAATAAAAATAATTTCTTATATTCAATTAGCCTAGATGAAAGGCCAATTCCTTAAGTGTTAGACTAGGACGGACTGGTCTGCTATGGAAAAGGCTCCTGTATTAGATGATCAGATCCACAGTTAGGGTAACGGTTGGGTAAGGTTTGGATGCTCGGTCCGATGATATGGTGTTATGGTAACATAACGGTGGTCCTGTTGCATCCGGTTAGCCTAGAGGATGACGTTTAAGGGTGGTTTTGGGATTGCGGTTTACTGTATCATCCAGTCTGAGGGTCTATTCCTGTAAAATGGTTCCCAGTGCTATTATCCCGGTGAAAGGTCCTGTATTATTATGGTAATTCATACAAGATATTCAATTTAAATTTTAAATGGAAAAAATATGTAAAGAGTGAATGAACCTAATATTTGATTGATTGCTAAATGTTTCAAAACTTACAAGTTACAAGGTTACAATTACATTTCACTAATTTCACAAAGTTAAATTGAAAAATGAAAATTCAATTGATTAATTGTGAATTTTACAAATTTTTCATCATATTTTGCAATTCATCCATGTTAACATTAACAGAAATTGGTTGTGGATTATCAAACTCAATGGCACCAAAGTCATGCATTGGACTTGATTGTGTTGAATTCTCTCTTGAACTCATTATTTCTTCAAGATTTTCTTCGTCGTCCGGCTCCACGAACATTCCTTGATTTCTCGTTCCGTTTTAATCCAGTCTCTAAGGCAAACTAAAATATTCATGACATTGCCTCCCAATAAGTGTCGGTTGTCTCCAATCTATTGTCGTCCTTGACTAAAAGCGCTCTCTAATGCTACGGTTGACATTGAAACATTCAATATATCTCTAGCTAATCTTGAAAGTACAGGATATTGTCTTTCATTGTTCTTCCACCATTCCAACATGTTGATTCTACCTCTAGGATCCTCTATAACCTGCATAAGATAATACTTAAGCTCTGCCCGACTTACGGTTCTTTGCGATGAAGGCTGCAATCGATTTCAAACAGATAGATCAGAAACACAATAGATAGGCATACTATGTGCCTGTCTTTTAGAAGATAATGGTTCCTCAGAAGGATGGGGAGCAGGGGTCGGTGTAATATGTGACGGTAAAGCATTGTCAAGTAAATCAGCATAATGATTGTATAATATGTTCATGTAACTATTCGCATCAGACATAGCCGTAAACAAAGAAGGTTCTTCATTAGCTTTTACTTCTAAAATAGAATAAATAAGAGAAGTAAATTCGGACATAGTATTATATTTCATACATGGATTTATTATAGCACCAACTAAGTAAATAAGGGGAAGCGGAAAAAAATATTTTTTAAATTTATCAATCATTGCATCAATAGCATCTTTGTAACCTGATTTAGACTTATATTCGTTAAGCAATAAAGAAATGTTGGCTAATTAAGCTAAAATATTACAAACCGTAGGATAATAAGCACTAGAAAATTCAACCGTAACTAGATAAAATTTTTATAAAAAATTAACAATATCATCAATTTTAGCCAAATCTGAATTTTGTAACATACTATCGGTAAAAACACTAGCAAATTGGTTAAAAGTCATAGTAATAGGAATTTTATAAATATTACAAGTATTTAAGAAATCATATGAAGAATTTCATCTAACATCTATTTCTTCAGGCATTAATTTCGGTCTAAGTCCATTTCCCTTACATTTTTTTAAAAATTCGGTAAGTCTAATTTTTCTATTATTTCCTTGAATAAATCCAATTGGAAGTCTAACTTTTTCAATAGCAGGCTCAAAAAGGCAAGACCATCTTTTACAATTAAACACACTGAACATGAAATATTTTGGGTAACGGTGGAGAAAGTTCAATTTTTAACAAATCAATAGCAACGTTGTTGTTAGATGCATTATCAAAATATATACATAAAGTTTTACTGTCAATACCATAATATCTTGCAACTTTTGCAATAGATTCAGAAATAAATTTCGCAGTGTGTCTACGATCTTCATCATACAAAAATATTAAAATACGTTTTTGCATAACAAAATTACTATCTACCCAATGACAAGTAATTATTAAATAATCATTTTTATTAACAGCACGACCAAGATCAGAAGTTAAAGCAACTCTACATGGAAGATTTTTTAATAATACAGATAATTAGTAAACATATTGTGCATGGAGTCAAAAAATATCGGACCGACAAGTACTTCTAGGAATACCCTCAAACATAGGATTATAAATTGCCTGAATATAATGAATAAAAGCTTCAGAAGAAACAAAAGAGAAAGGCAAACAACCCACAACTATCATTTTTGCTAATTATTCACGATCCTTCATTTTATTATAATCCTTAACTAATTTACCGATTTTTGGGTTCAATCTAGTTTGTGTTGGGCTCCCAACTGTCAAACCACCAGTTACCTGAGCTAGCTTTATTGGGTATTTTTCCCGCAAATATCTCGTCAACTGACCCGTACCTACTTTATTACCCCCGATCTTATGCTCGTATTTTAACTGACAAAGATCGCATTCAACCTGAGTAGTTCTTTCTATTCGAGTATAAAAATTTCACACAATATTAATTTTTTTACGAGATCTTACAGGGGATCGGGGATGAAGATTAACCGATTCAGATTGAACATTAACATTACCGGATTCGGGTGTAACATCAACATCATCATCATTGTCATCTACATCAACAAGGTCTACTTCATTCTCTTCTTCTATACCATAATTTTCTCGAGCCTCAAAATAATTTATATCGTGAGCACCTACACCTACTTCATTCTCAAAGGGTTCGCTAATGGGTACCGGAGGTACACGAATATATCGAGTATTTGAACTACCTCTACCGGAACCAATTTGTTTCTTACTAACACTACCACTTCCGGGATAAAAATTTCTAACACTTTTACCGACTTTTCTTAATTTATCCATATTACAAATTAAACTAACAAATATTCAAAAAATACAAAAACAAACAAATAAATATTCAACAAATAATACACTAATTAAAAATTAAAAGTAAGAGATGGAACGATAATACCAAATTGCCAAAGTATTCAAACGTTGATCAATTGAGTATTTTTTGGAAACTTCGACTTGATATTTTGAATTGCAAAATAATAAAATATAATTGAGTACTTTATGAGATAATTAGAAATTAGAATAATTGAGAGAGAGAGAGAGATTTTGAGAGAATGAGATTGTAAAATGTGGGAAAATAATTTTTGAAATTGGGTATTTATAGGAAAAAATTTTAAAGTTACTTTTTATTTTATTTTTTAAAAAAAAAAAGTGGAATTTTTGCACAATTGACCGTTGGGTCAACAACTATATAGCTGTTTGGACTGCCAGCAGTCCAATTGGCAGGTGGGCTGGTGCTGCCCTAAATTTTTGGGTAAACTACATAAATAGCCCTCATAGTGGGTGACTTTGTTTTTTTGTCCCCCATAATAAAAGTCTTACAAAACTAGCCTTCCTTCTTTTTTATGTATGGAATAAATACATATTTGCCCCTCTATATATCAAATATTTTCAAACAACTCTCCATGCTCATTTATCTTTCAACTTCAATTTTTTTTTCTCTTCTTTTTTTTAAATTTTTCTCAACCTTTACCTTTTTCCTTTTTTTCTTTTCTCCTTTCAACTTCTATTTTTTTTTTTCTCTTTTTAATTTTTCTTTTCTTCTTTATTCTCATTTTTTTTCTCAACCTTTATTTTTTTTTTTTGACTTTTTTGACTTTTTTTCTTTATATTTTTATTTTTTCTCAACCTTTCTTTTTTTTTTATTTTTCTACTCTCAAATTTTTATTTTTTTTTCAATTTCTTTGATTTTTTTTTAATTTTAACAACCTTTATTTTTCTTTATTTTTTTCATTATTTTTTTATTTTTCCGTAACCTTTATTTATTTTTCTTTTCTTCGATTCCTTCCAAACAACAAGTCACGTCCCATAGGCAAGAGTTGACACTACCACATTGTGTTTTGATTTATGAGATGTTCTATTACTCTTGCCTTAGAGGCAAGACTTAACCTAAAGACATTCAAACAACAAGTTACGTTCCATGGGTAAGAGTTGACACTACCACATTGTATTTTGACTTATGAAATACTCCATAACTCTTGCCTTAGAGGCAAGACTTAACCTAAGTAATTTCAAACAACAAGTTATGCCTCATGGGCAAGAGTTGACACTACCACATTGAGTCTAGATTTATGAGATGCTCTATAACTTTGCCTTAGAGGTAATACTTAGCCCAAGAACTTTCAAACAACAAGTTATGCCCCATGGCCAAGAGTTGACACTACCACGTTGTGTCTTGATTTATGAGATGCTCTATAACTCTTGCCTTAGAGGCAAGACTTAGCTCAAGGACTTTCAAACAGCAAGTTACACCCCATGGGCAAGAGTTGACACTACCACATTATGTTTTGACTTATGAAATTCTCTATAACTCTTGCCTTAAAGGCAAGACTTAGCCCAATGACTTTAAAACAACAAGTTATGCCCCATGAGCAAGAGTTGGCACTACCACATTGTGTCTTGATTTATGAGATTCTCTATAACTCTTGCCTTAGAGGCAAGTCTTAGACCAAGGGCTTTCAAACATCAAGTTACGCCCCATGGGCAAGAGTTGACACTAACATAATGTGTTTTTATTTATGAGATGTTCTATAACTCTTGCCTTAGAGGCAAGACTTAGCCCAAGGACTTTCAAACAACAAGTTATGCCCTATGGGCAAGAGTTGACACTACCACGTTGTGTCTTGATTTATGAAATGCTCTATAACTCTTGCCTTAGAGGCAAGACTTAGCCCAAGGACTTTCAAACAACAAGTTATGCCCCATGGGTAAGAGTTGACACTACCACGTTGTGTCTTGATTTATGAGATGCTCTATAACTCTTGCCTTAGAGGCAAAACTTAGCTCAAGGACTTTCAAACAGCAAGTTACGCCCCATGGGCAAGAGTTGACACTACCACATTATGTTTTGACTTATGAAATTCTCTATAACTCTTGCCTTAAGGCAAGACTTAGCCCAATGACTTTAAAACAACAAGTTACGCCCCACGGGCACGAGTTGATACTACCATATTATGTTTTTATTTATGAGATGTTCTATAACTCTTGCCTTAGAGGCAAGGCTTAGCCCAAGGACTTTCAAACAACAAGTTATGTCCTATGGGCAAGAGTTGAAACTACCACATTGTGTCTTGATTTATGAGAACTCTTCCCTTAGAGGCAAGACTTAGCCCAAAGAATTTCAAAAAACAAGTTATACTCCCCCATGGGCAAAAGTTAGCACTACCACATTGTGTCTTTGATTTATGAAATGCTCTATAAGTCTTGCCTCTTAAACTAGACTTAGCCCAAGAATCTCCCAAAGAAACAAATTACTCCTCATGGGCAAGAGTTAACACTATTTCATTATGACTTAATTTATGAGATACTCTATAACTCTTGCCCTAGAGACAAGACTTAGTTCAAGGATTTTACAAACAACAAGTTAATGTTCTATAACTCTTTCCTTAGAGACAAGACTTATCCCAAAGGACTTCCAAACGGTAAGTCACGCCCTTGAGTTTACTTTTATATCAAAGAAAGAATATTCTTTTTGCGGATTATCCAACTTTCTGTTCATTAGCAAAATATAATAGAAGCTGAGAAAAAAGAAAAAAGAGAAGGAAAAAAAATAAAGATTGAGAAAAAAATAAAAAAAGAGAAGAAAAAAATAAAGGTTAAGAAAATAGGAAAAAAAGAAAAATAAAAAAATAAAAGTTGAGAAAAAAAATGAGAAGAAAAAATAAAATAAAAATAAAGTTTGAGAAAAATAAAAAAAAATGTGAAAAGGAAAAAATAAAAAAATAAAGATTGAGACAATTAATTAAAAAAAGAGAAATGAAAAATAAATAATGTTTGAGAAATAAAAGGAAAAAAATAAAAAATAAAGGTTGAGACAAATGAATTAAAACAAGAAAAAAAAAGAGAAAAAAAATAAAAATCAAGTAACAGTAAAAAAGAAAAAAAAAAAGTTGAGAGACAAATGAGCATGGAAAGAGTAAAACATTTGAGGTGTAAAGGGGCAAAAATGTACTTGTTGTATGCATAAAAATGAAGGAAGGCTACTCTTTAAAGACTTTTCTTATGGGGACAAAAATACAAAGCCACCCACTACGGGGGACATTCCATGTAATTTTCTGTAAAAAAAATTTTTAAAAAAAAGTTTTTACTTACCAGGCCTGGCCCAATCGGTACACCGGTGGGCCTGGTCCGATTTTATAACTGGGCTGGTCTACCAGGCTAAGGACTTTGTCCTGTCCAGCCCCCTAAAAATCCCCCTAGCCCCCTACCTTACCGGTCCAGATCGGGTCCGGTCCGGTCTCTATTTAAGCCGGTCTAAATGGGCTGAAACCGAGCCGACCCGGCCCAATTTACAGGTTTACATGGATCTCAACTTGAGACTCATCAGCAGGATAAAGAATAACAAAGAGAGTAATGAAGACAATACAAGTTCAGAATTGCGCTGAATAAAACATACTAAACTAAGGGGGTATTCTGCCTAAATACAAAATAATGTTAAATTTATTTAGAAATAATTGATGAAAACAACAGTCAAAGAGAAAGATATTTATTTCATTAAAAGAAATGTAATATAGCATGGAAAAAAAGGAGTGTTACATTCGAAAATATTGTATAGAAGCTTATATATCATTCTAGAAAATAATTGTATATATAGAATAAACTCCTTAAGCAAGTATTCCTTCGGTGTCATTACATACAAGGTTAGGATGAGATTTATATCTTTCCATAAAAATGTTCCAATGAGTTAGCTTCGTCGTTAAAATTATAATAGGAAGATTTGGGAGAAAAAATGACATTAAGATTTCATATATAGTAATTAATATTAAATATGAGAACAACACAAAATAATATAAAATAAATTAATTTGAGTTTATGAAATCGATAACTTTTTTTATTCTAGAAATAGTTGTACAAAATGAACTCCTTTTGTTTTAATAAGCATTCCTTCCATCCCACTATGTGAAACCTAAGATGAGACTCATATCTTACTAGGAAATGTTTGTGAGTTTTTAAAATTAAGCTTCTGAGTTAAACTATTGATAGGATGATTTAATTTGAAAAAAGACATAAACATCTTATAATAATCTGAAATCTAAAATAACATATAACATGTTGATTGAGCTTTTGGAATTAATATCCTCTTCGATCCAATTTATGTAATTGTATTTGACCGACCAAAAATTTGTACTGTCAATTATTTTAGGACAACCATAAAAAAAATAAAAATATGCAGCATAAAATGAAACACATGAAATAACTTTTTTCATTTAAGGCATACATCATACTTTCTATTACAAGCTAAAATTGACAAATACGCCAATAGATAGTTAAGATTGATACTACTCTCTCTGTTCTTAATTAGTTGTTATTCTTACTAAAAATATATATTCCTTAATATTTGCCATTTCACAAAAGCAAAATATAATTACTTATTTTTTTTATTTTTATCCTTAGTCATAAATATGAAAAGATATTAATATAATATAAAAAATAAAAAGAAGTACAATATTAAATAGAGAGGAGTAATAAATAAGTAAATTTAATTAATTTAATATGTAATTAATATTTTTTTTAAAAGAAAGTACAAATAAAAATGATAACAAGTATTTAGATACGGAGGAAGTAATTGCTTCTTGGTTAGATATCTTAACCATAAAGATACCTCTCGCTGTCATATTGTGCATCGTGCACATCACTACTACAAAAAGGGCTTTTAGCACCAAATATTCAGGGATCAAGATCCTCTTCATTTTTCTTTTTCTTTTCTTTTTTTCCATTTCCCGCAAGTTCTAATTTAGATTGGAGACACATGTCATAGTTTAAATTTAATAATTGAAATTTAATTAAAATAATATAAATTCAGATAGTTTTGAGCTTAATTACAGAAAATTCTGACATTTTACAACAATACTGAAATCTCAATTTTGAATCTGTCGAGATACATAATTAACTCCCGATACATTCAACAAAGATATAATTTTTTCCTTTATAAAGATACATAATTAGCTCCCGATACATTTTTTTGATTTTGAATTTGTCGAGATACATAATACATCCAACGAAGATACATTTTTTCCTTTGTAAAGATACCTAATTAGCTCTCGATATATTTTTTTCGATTTTGGATCTGTCATGATACATAATTAAATCCACCGATACATCCAGCGAAGATACATAATTAGTTGAAATTTTTGTAATTACTTTGTAAGGATGGAAATTTGTGTAAATATGGTAAGTTAAGGTGTGTGTTTATGATAGTTTTTTCTTAGAATAATTAATTAATTAATTCCATATATTTGCTCCTAAAATATTTTTACAATCCAATAATTCTAGATCTAAATTATATCTTTCTTAAATACATTAAAAGAATTTCTTACTTTCCAGGAATAAATTTTTATGCATAAAATATTTTTACTTCATTCTTTTTTTAATTTTATTTTATAATATAGGTTAAAGTTTTTCTTTTATACTTCTTTCTCCATTTTTTTTTACTTCGTTTCTTTCTTAAATATATTAATTTCTATACAATAATAGATCCACCTTAAAGGGAGTAATGGAGAATTTGAAGTTAGGAGCGCTTAAATTTATTTTGCCCCTAAAATTAAAAATGTATCATGCCACACTTTTTTATTTTTATTTGAAAAATATATTTTGTAAATTTCTTTATCAGTGGTTGAAGTTTACTTCCCATTTTCTATCTTTGAATGATAATGTGAGCATATTGAGGAATGACAAAGAGTAGAAAAAATTAAAAAAATCGATGCATGAGAATAATTTACTCGAGACAAGAAAGAATAGTTTTACATCTAAACAAAAAAAAAAATTAATATCTAATTTAAAAAATATATAAAGCTTTTACTATATTGAGGAAAGATTTACGGCTAAGATATAATATAAATCTTGAATTGTGGATTGTAAAAATATTTTAGGAGTAAATATAAGGAAGTAATTAATTATTCTAACTATAGTTAGTGTTGTTTCAATTAATTGAATCTCAATCATTAATTTTTAACTATGATATGTATCCCCAGTTCAAGCAATTACTTGGAGAAAATGGAGAGAAAGGAAATGGAGAGGAGCCGAATTCAATATTCACCGACAATAAATGAATTGTCACTAACTGATTCTTTAATTTACACTCAAATATAATATTAGCGCCACATGAACACTGGCCACTAAAAAATATCCAATTATTGACAATATTTATTGCTGCTAAAGGTATTTTTTATTGCTGCTAAAGACACTTTTTGTTGTAGTGATATCCGCGCCCGGCAATCTTCAAGCATGAATTTCAAGTCGCTATTTATAATATATAGAAGAGTGATGTTTGAGGATCTTAGGGTCAATATTTTAAAATGACAACTAAGCTTTTCAAAGTCTCACTTATTATTATTTGGGGAATTCTCCAGAATTATTTATATTTATTTAAAATTTACGTAAAAGAATTACTGTGAATCATAATAATTAATTTTAAGATATTTAAAAGACACAATAAAAAAAAATCGATTGATTCTCGAAATTCTATCGGTGCCGCATAAATTGAGACAATTATTTTAAAGTGATATAATACACGTGCGAGGACAGTCCTCTGAATAGAGTCCATTGCATCCCACAATAATCGAAGTTAAAATATTTAAAAGACATAAAATATTCAGTTGGCTCTCAAAATTCTATCATAATTATATAAATTGGGACATAAGAAGTAACATATATTATTTGAAAATTACGTAAAAAGTACTATAAATCACAATAATTAACAATATAAAAGATTTAATATGTGAGAACATAAAGTAGCTTGGGGTCGAAAAGCTAATTGACTGATTCGTCCTTCTATTTTTATTTAATTTCACATATGTATTATTGCATATAATTATCTGTATATATCATATTTATCTCTTTATTGTTGGAAATTGAGTCTAAAAATTACAAAAAAAAAAAATATATATAAATCACAAATTAACTTAAAATATTTTTAAACAAGTAACATATATTGGGCTTAGGGTCAAACTTCAAAAATGACAATTAAGCTCCTCAAAGTCTCACTTATTACTTGATGAGTTTCAAAAATAACAACTAAGCTCCTCAAAGTCCCTCTTATTACTATTTGAGGACGTTTCAGAATTACTTATATTTATTTAAAATTTACGTAAAAAAATGCTACAAATTACAATAATTAATTTTAAAATATTTAAAGGGCATAATAGAAAAATGATTGATTCTCGAAATTCTATCGGTGTCGCATAAATTGGGACAATTATTTAAAAATGGGAATGAGAGGAGCTTAGGTTCAACTTTCAAAAATCACAAATAAGCTCCTCAAAGACCCATTTATTATTGTTTGAAGAGCTTAGGGTCAATCTGCGAAATGACCATTTTGCCCATCTACTTCCTAAGAATTACTTATATTTATTTAAAATTTACGTCAAAAAAACTATGAATCACAATAATAAATTTTAAAAATATTAAAAATGCATGATAAAAAAATTGACTAATTCCCGAAATTCTATCGGTGCTGCATAAATTCGGACAATTATTTAAAAGTGGTATAAAAAGTGCTATAAATTACAATAATTTACAATTTAAAAGACATAAAATGTAACACCTCAGGTGCTACGAGTACATGAACATATACAATAGTCGGGGTACAAGGCTAAATGAAGGAAAGGTGAAGAAACCTTTGTTGAAAATGAGCATGCGAAGAAGGAAGGACCTGAGACTTAGAGGTGAGTCACGGCAGGACTCACGTGGCATGAGTCCCACCCACGTGACGTGGGTAGCTGCCGTGACCAACTTCAGAGACTTGGAAAAAGTCTCTGATTTCCACGGCAGGAGTCACGTGCCGTGACTCCTACTCACATGTCGTGACTCCCACTCACGTGGCGTGAGTGGTGCCGTGGAACAACTTCAGAGACATGGAAATTGTCGTCTGATTTCCACGACACAGCCTACGTGGCGTGACTAGTGTCTACGACACCAGTCACGATACCGTGAAATTTTGCCGGCTTTATTGACCTATTTTTGACTAGATGAAATGTTTAAGTGTGGGACCCCTTAAATGTGTTGGGCTGGATATATGCTGCATTTGAGGCCCAAATATCATGTAACAAAACATAGGCCTCAATAAAGAAGGGAGTGACCCATTCCACATGGATCAAACATGTGGCCAAGGATTAACTTGACTTGAGGGGCTATAGAAAGGCCAAAAATCAGATTTTTAATTCATTCCTCACTCCCATGCCTTTCTAGATATTTCTCCAAGTTCTTCTTATCTCATAAAATCCTAAGGCAACAACACCTAGTGGGAGCATTTCTTTGCAAATATTGGTAAGTGTTTACTCTTATGAATCTTATGGATTAATATATTATGTACATGGAAGGTGGTGTAGGTCATGATGGTTATGTTCAAAAGTGTTGAGAAGTCCACTTTGTTTGTGGTAAGGTGAAATCAAGTTATATGGTAGTAGGAGGGAAGGTGGGATGATATATCCTATGTTGAGAGGGTTGGATGATTTCATTACCATATTGTGAATTTGTAATAAGTTGTGGTTAATAATGTAAGTTCCCTTATGTATGTATATTGTAGAGTAGCATTTTACGGAAAGGTAGAATTGTTGTAGTCACATATTGAAAGGCTAAGGTATGTAAGGTTTCTCTTTCCCATGACCTTTGGTCACACCTATTGTTCATCGTTTGATCATAGTTAATCCCATTCCGAAATGTATTTCATATTGTTGTGTGTATGCCTCTTATTCATTGCCCATGGTTTCCTAGTGTCAATAATGTTGCAACCACCAATGTATCACTCTCTTAATGAACGAATTGAAGTAATGCATATGTGCTTATTGAGTACGGGTGGTAGATCGAGGGGGCGTAAATCCCAGCATAGAGACGATCCCAATTGATTATTGGACACAGGGGGTAGCCCAAAGGGGTGAAAACCTAGCTAGGGCCGAACCTGCTTTATTGATTTATGTGTGGTAGCTCAAAGGGGCATAAACTTAGCTAGAGACGATCCCAATGTTATGACCCACTGATCAGTTGGGGTCCAGGTACGATATGAGTTATTGATGATGCTAATGAACGTAAAAGTAAAGTAATGAATGTAATGTACTTGGTTCCACACATATAGAGTGGTGGCACATTCCTATTGTTTATTCACTTGTATCTGATTCTATTTGAGTTTTTATATGTCATACAGTTGCTTATCGCCTTACATACTCAGTACATTCTTTCGTACTGACCCCCTTGTGGGACCTACCTTACTTGCTGCAGGAACAGGAGGTAGTAGACCCTCACAGTAGGATTCAGACTCTCTACGTACAGTTGGTGAGCTCCAGGCTAATTCGGGGCTTTCCGGGTCATATGTACATGTTGATTTTGGTGTTATGTACATGTTTGTGTAAAGCGGGAACTTATCCCGAATATAGACTTGGTCTGATTTCTGCTAGAGGCTTTGTAGACGTTGTACAGTAAATGAAGGGATGTCTTCTCATTTTGACTTTGCGGCCCTACCGGCCAAGTTTATTATATATATAAATGTCTTTCCACGCTTTCAGTTTTACGATGTCGTGTCCGTATGCATACATATTGTGTTCCATGCGAATGATAGGTTGGTTCTCTCGGGCCTCAACGGCTTCGGGTGCCATGTCCGCTCCGTTGGGATTCGGGACGTGACATAAAATGTTCGATTGACTCTCGAAATTCTATCATAATTACATAAATTGGGACATAAGAAGTAACATATATTATTTGAAAATTACGTAAAAAGTACTATAAATCACAATAATTAACAACATAAAATATTTAATACATGAGAACATAAAGTAGCTTTGGGTCGAAAAAACAAATTTACTGATTCGCCCTTCTATTTTTATTTTGTGGCTATATATAAAGTAGTAAATATTAGTGATCCAATTCATATAATTTGACCAAAGAAATCGATAATTTTTCTCTTCATTATTAATTACGCCTACTTTTTGAGATTTGTGTCTTATAATAAATCATAATACTAATTAACAACTTAAAATGTTTAAAATCGTACAAAAAATTGATTAACCGTTCAAATTTCATTTGTGTTGCTTAAATTGGGACCAAGAAAACAACATATGTTGGGTCCGTGCTGGCCCAGGCTCCCCATGTCTAGTGAGAAGATAAATGAACCAATGACACATGTAATTTTAAAGGAAACAAAATGTTACGTTGAGTAAAGAACTGTAATAATTTTTTTAAAACTACACCCCTAATGCTCTTATTTCTTCTTCTCCCAAATCACATACCAGCCCTCTCACCAAGAAGAAATTACCTTCCTATTTTTCAACAGTTGTTGCTGGTTACTAAATCACACCAAGGGCCAAGGCGAAGCAATTTTATTTCAGTTGTTGCCTGGTGACCAGGTCAGGTTGGGTATTCAAAAGACACACTTATGAGTTACGTCAATAAAAGGTCCATAGATAGAATAGTTAAGATGTCTATCTCGCAGTTGTGTTCAATTTTTAGCATTTGTCTATATATATATATGACCAAAAGAAAAATAAAATTGAATTCAACAATTGTGTACCTTTATCCCAGTCTATAAATGACACAGCAAACTACACGCGAGATAAGATGAACAAGCCTTTTGGGTTCAAAATTTTCTGGCAATGATTCCCAAGGATACTTATTACAGGCAAACCAACGCAAGCTGTTGGGCAGGTGCTCAATGGAGTCATCATGTGTGTGAAAACGCTGGATGGATAGCATTCTAAGTCTTTTCATATTTTTCATGGCCTTTTTGCGAAAGCATAGATTTTGAATTTCATGCATCCAGATGACTTCTATTGCTTTTGCTCCCTGATAAAGGATCATTAGTCCACAAATATAACTTCAAAAGTTTGTATGTATAAAATCTGCATGTTGGTATGCCTATTTCTCACCCCTTTTGCTGTTGGTTTATGATTTTTGTTTATGATTTTTACGATTCTTAGGGATTTTATGATTCTTATGATTTTTGATTTCTGATTTTATGATTGTTTATGATTTTTGATTTATGATTTTTGTGTGTTATTGTTATCGGTTCTGAGCCGGGGGTCTATCGGAAACAGCCTCTCTACTTCATCTGAGGTAGTGGTATGCGTACACTTTACCCCCAAGACTCCACCTGGTGGGAATACACTGGGTATGATGATGATGAAGTTCTTGAAGAGCTAGCACCATTAAAAAAATTTAACGTACAATATTAGTTAGGTCTTATCCTAACTAATATTGATTAGGTATTATCCTAACTAATATACCTAACATCTCTCTTGTGCTTTGCTGATGTGGGACTCTTATCCTAAGCTAGGGTGTCACAGGATGTGGGTCGCAGGTCAATAATTTGGGGCAGCACTCAATTTCTAACGTGGTCGGAAAGGAAAGGAAGGTGTCATGGCTGGAACTTTAGATGATGTTCAAAATGGCGTTCATGCTCTTGATCGAGCCATGATTGTGTTGTGGAGAACGATAAATCTGGGCAGCAACAAAGTGAAACTGCAGCTATGAAAAATAGTGTCGTCGTTGGTCCTGGACAAGCTGATAAATGTGTGAAAAATGCAGATAAGCATGTTGTTTCTGGAAGCAATTTTCTTATGAACAAGGGAACGACATTGCAGAAAATTCTAGTGATGAATGGACTGTGGTCTCACACAAGTAAACGGGTGGTTCTAAGTCTCATATCAATATCATTAAAAATTACTCTCTCCGTCCCCATTTATGTGATATAGTTTGACTTGACACGAAGTTTAAGAAAGAAAGGAAGACTTTTAAAACTTGTGGTCTAAAATAAGTGATAGATGTTTGTATGGTTGTAAATCATTTCATTAAGGGTAAAGTGATTCTTTTGAAGTTAAATTGTTACTAAATATGGAAATGTGTCATTCTATTTTAGACTGACTAAAAAGGAAAGTATGTCATATAAATTGGGACAGAGGGAGTATACAAAAAGTACTATAAATTGTATTTTTTTTCATATCAATATGATTAAAAACTTCTTTTTAAAATATTGATCAAAGTTTATATCGTTTGACTCTTAAGAAGAAAACTATGACAACTAAAAAGCAACGGAGGAAGTAAACAAATTATGCAACATTAACTTATGTGGTTATTTGAGGAATTAGGCCGTGTTAGGCATTTAATATTACTTTGCTTCTTCTACAAAAAAAAATTAAATGACTCACGTGCGAGAATGTGAAGAAAGAGAAACAAATGACTGGAATTGAGCCTATATGTCTTTGGAATATGAAAACCTGAAATTGAATATTATTGCATTGTTTAGCCTACTTACCATGTTATTGGCTATCACTTCTTCGAAATCTTCCGCGTCCCATAATCTGCTATGTTTATCTCGATTTTTTTGCGTTCACTATATATTTAATCATATCTTGTATTAAGTCATGTATTTGAATTGTGTCATATTTAAAAATGAATACAAGAGATTTATCAATTAGGACACGCAATTCAATATTTGCTCCAGAATAACAACTTTCAAGAATTGGCATGATATAAGCTTTTTCATTCCCTCGAAAAAAAGCATGCTATATCTAGAAATATATCTTGTTGTATGGTCTCTAGTCCGTCATAGCTAATTCTAAGCTTTTAAACGATTTCTGAATTAAAACTATTTTTCATTTCCTCTACAGCACTTCTCCACTCAGTTATGTCCCTCTTACATAAGAAAGAACCCCACACTTTCAAGGAAAAAGGAAGGCCTTTAGCATGACGTACAACCCCCATTGAGAGCTTCTCAAAACATTCATCTCGAACTTTTTCTTTGACGAAAGCATATTGATTGAATAATTTAATAGCTTGATCGTTAGCTAGTGTAGTCACTTTATATACTACATCATTCTTCTCAAACAAATGCCTATCTCTAGTTGTTGCAATAATTCTGCTGCCATCGCCATACCAATTAAGATTCCCTGCTAGGTAATCCAAATGGTCTCTGTGATCTCTGTCATCAAGCAAAACTAAAACCTTCTTAAAATGAAGTCTACGAGCCATCATGTGCTTTCCCTGCTCTTTATTATTCACGTAATTATCTTTTTTCCTTAACAGTTCTAAGAGAAGGATATTTTGCAAAGAATGCATCCTTTAATATCCGCAATGAAACTAGCAGCTTCAAATTGAGACGAGAGTGTGTCAAACATTGCCCTTGCTATTGTTGTTTTACCAATTCCTCCCATGCCCCAAATCCCCACAATTCGAACATCATTGATTTTAAGCTTTAGTTTGGATTTTACTTCCTCTAAATGAGTAGCTATTCCGACAACATCTTGCAAATAAGTTACGTCAATCTTGTATAATTTGGACGAAATTTGGTTAACAATTTGTTGAATATTCTCTAATTCAACCCTACATAAATAAGACGATTAATTATGGATAAGCATAAGAAAATTAAGTAGGGAAAATTATACAAAATAGCCATTGAGATAAATTTTTACATAAAAAATAGTCCACTTATCTTTTTATTACAAAAAATAGGCTTTTAGCCCACATTGTAGCTGAAAATGGCCATTGGGCCATAGTTAGTGCACCTTTTGGAGCCCATTTTGCCTGTAGTTCATTTTGTTCAATAACTAAAGCCCACTGATTTGACTTTCTTTTTTTCCTCTTCTAATATTAAGTACTAATAAAATCTCTTTTTTTTCTTTCTAATTTTTTTTGATGTGCTTTTTAAAAAAAAAAAAAAAAAAACTTTTTTCGTTGTTTAAATTTTTTTTATTTCTCTTTTTTTTTAATTGTTTTTTCTTTTCTAATTGTTTCACTTCTTTTGCGGAAAAAATGAATAGTTATATTATTTTATTATTTTTTATTTATACTTTTATTTATTAAGGTGGGAACGCATGATAGTCAAATAAATATCGATATCGATACATTACATGATTGTTTATATAATATCGATACACGATTATACACCATTCATGCAATGTCAATATATTACATACCTATTTATACAATATCGATACACGTCTATATACTATTTATACAATATTAATACACGCTTGTACACCATTTATACAATGTTGATACATTAAATAACTATTTATACAATATCGATATATGTTTATACACATTTATACAATATTGATATATTACATATACACTACATAACTATTTGTACATCATATATACATGTTTATACACCATTAATACAATATCGATACACTTTTATATATTATTCATACAATATTGATACATTAAATATATACTACATAACTATTTATACAATATCATTACATTACATATACACTACATAACTATTTGTACATCATATATACATGTTTATACACCATTTATACAATATTGATACATGAAAAAAATTAGTACGAAAAAAGTTTTTTTTTAATAAAGAAAAACGCAGCCAAAAAAAAAAAACAAAGAAAATAGTTTTTTTTTTTTTTAAAAAAAACTGCTGAAAAATGAAAAGAAAATGGTCTAATGGCTATTTTTGTTGTAAATAAAAACTTGGCTATTTTTATTGTAAATTATTTACTTTTTTGTACATATTTGAAATTATTCCAATTAAGTATCATAAGTATTTAATACTAGTAGTGAGCATAAATATTACAAAAAGACTAAGAGCCCATTTGGCTTAATCAAATGTAAGCAGATTGTAAGCACCAAGTGATTACACACTTTTAAGCATTACATGTTTAGATTGAAGTGCTAAAACTTAAAAATAAAGATAAATTTATAAATGAAGTGTTGATAACCATTTTTTCTTTAAATGACTAATTAAATTGTTAAATCTATTAACACTATAAAGGAGACGGTTACAACAAACTTTCAAATAGTTTAAATTCATAAAAAAGAAATGAATACTTGATATAAAAATTGGTTGTAAAAACATATAAAATCAATTGCCATTCATTTTTAAAGAAATTATAAAATAAAGTATTTCAAACGTTGTCTGAGTACATATAATAACACAAATTCTTGCATATATTTTGTTATACTCACATGTCACGGATATCATATCTTCTTAGATTTGCGGCAACAGTTAGGGCAGTCCTCCATCCTTGCACCTTCTGCATTCCCTCAGCATCATCCTTATAGTTTGATTCGTGTTTGGCAAATGCTTCTGCAAAGCTCTCTCTTTGGTATCGAACATGTGATGGATCCACATCATAGAAGATTGGTATGACTGTTTGTCCATTTTCGGTCTCCTTGCATTCCATGATCTTCACTAGTTCATTCAAGCACCACCTCGATGTAGCATAATTCTTTGAGAAAACAACAAGTGAAACTTGAAACTCTTCAATAGCTTTCAAGAGTTCTTCTGGAATAGAATCTCCATGCTCTAGCCTTTTGTCATCTTGAAAGGTGAATATTCACCCGTTTCTTAAACCTTCGTATAAGTGACTGGTAAATTTTTTTCGAGTATCAACACTTCTGAAACTTAAAAAGACATCGTACTTTCATCGAGAATAGTATTGTAAATCACTCACAGAAGAAGATGATGCCATGGATTTAGTAAATTTGTTTGAAATTTTAGAAGAAAGATAAGAACTGAGTGGATAGATAAAATTGATGATATTTGGGACAAAGTCACATACAGGACATCAAATATGAAAAGTTTCTCTACTCCAATTGAATTGAATTATTGCTATGGGATCCACAATAATGTGAACACAATGGACAACTCAAAATACAAGTGGATGACGCAGCAAAGACAGATACTCCCTTGTTCATTTTTTACTCGTCATATTCTTACTCGGCGCACTCATTAAGAAATTAATGATTGACATGATTATTTTACCACATTACTTATATTAATTGATGTTCAGTATTAGGTCTTGAAAAAAAAAATTAGAAAATAAGTAATTAATGTTAAATCTAAAATATGAAAAAAAAAATTATCTTTTTTTAATGTCAAAAGTAACAAATAAAAATAAAAATTACTTTTTAGAAATACAAGTGACAGGTAAATGCAAACAGGGAAGTAATTCCATTCAATGAAGAAACAGAAAGATAATGTAAATTTCTGTGAATTATAATTAATGTTGTATTCCACTTGTCAATAGAATTATTGGGAAAAACGCAAAACGTGAATCACATAGCCCTGTCCATAAGCAGACGACTTGACTTCAAAAACTAATAGACAATTTATTCCTAAAATGGAAAAAGGGTGTATGCTATCTTTAATGTATTTTTAGAGCCTGGTGTAAACTTTTTGAGGTATAACTTTTGTTATTTTTTTTGTATCTTTTTTAGTTTCTAGTATAGTTTCTTTTGTTAGCATATTTTAAGATTTAATGAGATTTGTTGGGTTTTTAAGAGGTGTGAATGGAAAATGAATAGATGTTTTCTTTGAAAAGACACCAAGAGAAATGATGCAATTTGAATAGGCACCTTTTCACTTTGAATGGTTGTGACTTTTCCAATGGGTTGCTACTTTTTCCATAGGTTGTGACTTTTCCTATAATTTATGACTTTTCCGATAAGGCACAATAAGCACCTCTTCATACTACCTTTTCCTTGGCTATAGATTCAGACGACTAGCCTCAGTTTTCTGGATAAAATTTCTGAACATCTTCTACATATTTTCTAACAAACAAATATAGAGTCATGTGTGGTTTGTTGCCGTTCTTTGCGTTCGATGAAGTCGTTGGCGTTTGAGGTACCTCTACTCCATCGATAGGTATATCCGTTTTATGCTGAGAGGAAGTAATCCAAAACCTCGGTTACAGTGAGAGGATTAAATTCCTTAAGTACACACAAGAAAATTGTGGACTCAGATATTTTAATTAAGTTTTTTGCTTTTTTGTTTTCCAATTTTATTTTTTTGGTTTACTATTTTGAACACAGGATACTAACAATCTTAAGGAATTTATAATTAATTATGTGCTCATTTCGAGAATGAGGTAAATTAATATGTCGTGTCACTGGAATTTTTCTTCGTAACAATTCCGCCACTGTTTGACACCATTCATGTTATCTACATGGAATGATAATTAGTAAGACAATGGTGATTCTTACAAGTGTCTAGAATTCCCTACACTTGGCTATTCTTGTCTGTTATCTATGCTTGAGTTTATCATGTTCAATTAGTTGTTTGATGGTTGATTAAGGAAAGACAATGTCCTCTGACGTTCTACAAGTGCATGTGAAAGTATTTTGGAATAAGAAGACAAGAATTAAGAAGGAGAAGGAAAAACTAGAGATCCAGAGAATGGATTACGTGTCAAATGAGGAGTAATTCCTCATGATATCATATGATGAGACGTGGCTCTTGCAACGAAAATGGTTCTCTTCCAACTTCATGGCTGACATCAAGGTGAATTACTTTAATTTAAGTGGAATTTTTATTCTTCTGTTAATATTCCTCCAAACGTTTCACTATTATGAAGAATTGTCTTCAAATAACGCAACCTTTCGATCTTAATTAGTTAATTGTGGCAATTGTTGGAAGTAAAACTATCGGGTGTGAGCAGGCACCATTTAACTACTCGAGTCGGTTTGTTTTTTGAGAAACAAAACTTACCGCTTCGTGAACGTTCTCCAAATTACAGTGACAAGATTGTCATTGAGATGACCAACTGATAACGTTAAGACAACTCAATTTAGAGAATGAATTTTATTACGTGTTGTCTTGGGGATTTGCAAAATCTAATGCAGTAGGCAATAGCCAAGCATTCTATGGTGGAAATTTGTGTTCCTCAAATATTGGGTCTATCTGCAGTGAGAACAGAGGAGCAATTATACGACTTCTAGCCTCAACAGAGATGAAACTTTGGTGTGATTTTCTTGGCGATATCAACGACTTCGTCAATTCTACATGAGAAATGGACGTTTAACAATTGCCTAGAAATAATGTGTCAAATGATGTTGCACTTTGAAAAGTGAAAATTTTGCTTTTAAGGAAAAATACCGTGAGAACCATGAACCAGATTTTTGAAATGTTACTTTATTATTGAGATTAAAGTCTACATGACTTTCTACTCTTTTTGTACTCAGTTTGAAGATATAAAAACTTCACCGAGTAAATCTATTTGTTTTTATATTCGGTTTGAAGATATAAAAAACTTCACCGTTTATAAATTTGATTGAGGAAACAAAAGACACCGTCTTTTTACGGGAGAATATAATGCAGAGGGAATTCTGAAATTTCTCGAAAAGTACTGATTAAGATGAAAACACTGTGTTTGGGGGTTGTTAAGAAAAGGATTAAGCAAATACAGTTGATCTTTTGGATCAAATAAGTTTGTGTTGATCACCCTTTAGGATCATTCTTGATCATATTGTCGAGAATGTGTCAAGGATGGTGCACACTTGACGTTTCCAATAAAAAGGGGCGGTTAATAAAATCGGGTTTACTTTCTTTACTTTATTATTTTTCTATGTTCTATTTTTTTTTGTTGAGACAGATTGGGGGTAAACAATAGTGCTACTCGTAATTCAGAAAAGTCATCTGCAACTAGTGGCACTTCAACTCATGAAGCGAGGCTGAGGAAGAAAAGTCTATTCCTTCGTTGTTTCGCACCACCCCAAACAGAAACCAACATCTCATAGTCTCTGTGAAGATTTGTTACAGAGCCGTTGGAGTTTGGTCTAACCAAATTTATTTTTCCAACAAAAGGGGACAAAGGGAACGGTTTGTGTGAAAGTGGCTTCTATTAGTGATTGATCCTAATACGAAGCAGAGGCATTTAAGGATAGCAATATCACTGTCTCAGTACTCGATTGAGTTTGCGCATTTCTACGTTAATTTTTGTATGAAGCAACAAATGATGGGAAAGAGTATAAGGAAGTTGTGCAGAAGTGTGAAAGAGCATTGGCAATTGAAAAACCTTATTGATCCTGCGAAATAGTGGAACAGAAGGGGGTCAAAGAACTGAGTCAGTGCCGGCTCAAGGGGGAAGCGACTAAAGCCATGGCTTTAGGCCCCCCCCCAAAAATAAAGGCCCCATATTTTCATGATTAGTATCTAAAATTATATACTCCCTTAGTTTCATTTTAGTTGGTCCTCTTATTAAAAATATCTGTTTCAATTTAGTTGTACCATTTATGAAATCAATAGAATTTTATTATGCTATTTCAATACTATCCCTTTCATGAAATAACTAAATAAAGTGTATATACTCAAATTTATATTTTCAAAGCATAATTAATAAGGCTAATTTGGTAAACTAAACTTCTATAAATACTTCTTCCGTCTCAATTTGTGTCATTTTTCGCTTTTTAGCGGTTAATTTGACTAATTTTTGAAGTTAAGTAAGATTGGATTAATACAATATTTTAAAACCTAGATGTTCAAAAACTATATTATAAATACTAATGTGTAGTCAAATGAATAGTCAATATACGTACAAGATGGCCTGTACACCATCATTACAAAACAAAAAGGAAGGAAATCAAATAAACATAAAGGGCCTCTTCTTAAAGTTGGCTTTAGGCCACAAATCCCGTTGAGCCGCCCTGCAAAGAAGACATGTAGTGTCTTTTCTCTAAGATTTCATGTATTCTTAAGATAAATTAGAGGAGAAATGGCGTGAAGCCAATGATGTCTTCACTAATATTGTTTCATATATTCTAAATTGAAATGGGTAACTATTGGAAAAAAGAAAAAGAAAAAAAAGAGTGAGCAAATGGTGATTTTATACAAAACATGTGTAAAAGGATATTTCCACATGAATACATGAATGGTATGCTGGTAACCCTCAACTTGCGAAGATGGGGATCACCAATGCCAAACGAATTTCTTAACCCACTGCCATAGAGTGTCACATTCTCATAGAGTAAGGAATTCTTTATGAAGGAAAGAATAATGAAGTTGATCCAAATAGCAATTCAATGCCACCAGTCAATGGTTTTCGTGGTTTCCATTGACTTAACCTTTCCTCAGGTGGTCATTTTGTGTTCCCGTTTCAATGGTGTAATATATGTCCACGGTAATTGTATTAATACCTCCACAATAGAGTTTTTGATTTATAATAAAATCAATATTAGACTTAGTGTCTAATTTAATTTGAAAGAACAAGATATGAAATCTAATGACATTTTTGATTATGTTAAATCCACAAAATCCTTGGAAGATAGTTGATATGGTGGTTGTCGAGTTATTTACTAGAAAAAAAGCGACGGACAGCGTCGATATTTTTTTAAAAAAAAAATTGAAATTAAAAAAGCGACGGACACCGTCGCATTTCTGGAATATTTTTTAAAAAAATTTCAGAAAAGTGACGAACAAAAGCGACACTGTCCGTCGCTTTTCTGCATATTTTTTGGATGTAGAAAATTGCATTTTCTGTATCCCTCTTGTCAAATGAAAATGCAATTCAGCCCCAAGCAACATACATTACGCATATAAGACATAATGCTAGTCAACAACACTTAAACAATTAATCCAAAAACATTCAAAACACTAAACAATCAATCCAACAACATCTAAAACACTTAAACAATCATAAAGGTTTTCACATTTTCACTACACTTAACCATTTTCAAGTAACTAATTCACATTTCAAGTTACTACTATTTACAAGTAACTAATACACATTTCAAGTTACTACACATAACCATTTTTAAGTAACTAATTCACTACCATTTTCAAGTAACTAATCCACATTTCAAGTCTCTACCATTAACCATTTTCAAGTAACTAATTCACATTTCAAGTCTCTACCATTAACCATTTTAAGTAACTAATTCACATTTTAAAGTCACTACCATTTTCAAGTAACTAATTCACATTTCAAGTCTCTACCATTAACCATTTTCAAGTAACTAATTCACATTTCAAGTCTCTACCATTTTCAAGTAACTAATTCACATTTCAATTCTCTACACTTAACCATTTTCAAGTAACTAATTCACATTTTCACTACACTTAACCATTTTCAAGTAACTAATTCACATTTCAAGTCTCTACCATTAACCATTTTCTAGTAACTATTTTACATTTCAAGTCTCTACCATTAACCATGTAACTAATTCACATTTCAATTCTCTACACTTAACCATTTTCAAGTAACTAATTTACGTTTTCAAGTTACTACACTTAACCATTAACCATGTAACTAATTCACATTTTCACTACGCTTAACCATTTTCAAGTAACTAATTCACATTTCAAGTCTCTACCATTAACCATTTTCAAGTAACTAATTCACATTTCAAGTTACTACCATTTACAAGTAACTAATACACATTTCAAGTTACTACACATAACCATTTTTAAGTAACTAATTCACTACCATTTTCAAGTAACTAATCCACATTTCAAGTCTCTACCATTAACCATTTTCAAGTAACTAATTCACATTTCAAGTCTCTACACTCAACCATTTTCAAGTAACTAATTCACATTTCAAGTTTCTACCATTAACCATTTTTAAGTAACTAATTCACATTTTCAAGTCACTACCATTTTCAAGTAACTAATTCACATTTCAAATTAGTAAGCAATTCAACTTATAGAAAACAAGTAAAGTCACACAAGGAAATATAACATTCAGGAGATGACTTTCGAACCAACTCGAAAAAGAATCATAATAAAACATGTTTTCTAATAAGCACAAACTAAATCACTTAAAGCATGAGGAATGAAATGTGATTTGTTCTTTTAAATGACACTTAATGCACGTACTCCCGCAAACATATCATGTATGGTGACTAAAATATATACATTTACCCAAGGACGTGAAGTAAGTAAAAGCAGCAAAAGCAATGACAAGTATAACATTTATGAACAAAGCAAAAGTAGCGTCTTCTTAACAGAGAGTTATATAAACTATATTAATTTTTTTTACCATTAAATAGATGAACCCTTGCACACAAGAAAACACGAGAGTATTATAGCAAACCGAGAAATTAAAAAAAAAAGAAGTTTCTACTCCCTACGGCACATTGTTTTTAAGTTAACCAATAGAGCTTTCCAAGGCTTGACATTCACTGGAAACAAGACTTAAAAAATCTGATTTTTATCAAAATAATAATAATAATAATAAAAAGTTAACTTAAGCTAATCCAAAATAGAGATTAAGAAAAAGATCATAATGATTTCAAACTTCAGCACCCCGATCATAATGATTTCAAACTTCAGCAACCCATAACATTCTACAAAAGATATCTTTAGCTTCTACTTGAATAAAGTGTAATCTAAATAGTAGTAGAAGAAAAAATGAGCCAAAAAATTTAATATTCTCATGTCATTGTCAGTGATACACTTAACATTTTTTATATAGAAGAGCTTCAGAAAGAAAGAAGTAGTATATAAAGAAAATAACAATGATAGCAGAACTAAAATAACTATCTACATTTATGCATCGACAACACATGCAAAACTAAATGAAGGAGAGAATGCAAATAACTAATCTATCAACTAGAAGTTAAAGCTCAACCGTAATGAAAGCCGAGAATATGGAAATAGAGTAGAATTTACCTTTTGTGGAGCAGCGGACTGAGGATTGAGAGTCGAGCGATTTGCCTTTCACCCGGAACTCAAAAGAAAATGCAAAACGTTAAGAGTTTTTCTCTACCACTTGAGAGTTTGAGAATATTTAGAAGTAAAATTAGGATTTTTCAATGGGAAAAGCACGTCCTCGAACAAAGAGAGGGGGTTCTATTTAAAATCCGTTTGAAATTCAAAATCGGATTTGAAATTGTGGAATTTTTGGAATCCGAGAACATGACAAAGATCATTAAGTCCTCTCATGCTTGGAATTGGAGAAAATTTCAAAAAAGGAAAGGTAGAAAGGGACTTGAGAGAAGAGATTACCGTTCAATGGGGAAGAAGACAAACTCCATTAAAAAATTTGCCAAAAAATGGGCAAGCATGATCTGGAGATGATGAAAGTCGCTCTGTTTCTTAGTCAAAGATGGCGTGCGACGCTAGGGTTTACATAGAGGAGATGGGGGGCGGTGCTGAGGATGAGGGATGTAGGGTTTTGTATTTGTCTTGCTGAGAGTATGGGGGGTAAAAGAACATGGCTAGGTGGGCCGGGTTTGTAATAATTGGGCTGCAATTTTGGTCCGAAAAATGGAGAATTATTGGGCCTGTGACAAAGCTGATTTTTTGGAGAAAAAAGTGATCAAGATTGTATTTAAATTGTAGCCCTTTCTCATCACAATTGCGATCAAATCAAATAAGTCAAAATAGGTTTGCAAACGATTAAGCCGATGTCAAGTAAAGATCTAGATGAATTAATTATTCAATCAATTAAT
Organism: Capsicum rhomboideum; assembly: GCA_031232105.1. Classification (NCBI taxonomy): domain Eukaryota; kingdom Viridiplantae; phylum Streptophyta; class Magnoliopsida; order Solanales; family Solanaceae; genus Capsicum; species Capsicum rhomboideum. The sequence goes on along the minus strand of CP124715.1, from coordinate 37,593,881 downwards.
TAAGCTTCTTGACCTAACAAAGTAAGATAATTATTTGCAAAATGGATTAATTGTGGTACTAACTTCAACTTGATGAAATAAAATACCTACTTAATTTAACACTATTCTTTTGATATAATATGATTTCCAAATCGATAAAACCTCTTTAAGAAAATAATACGTAAGCACATATAAATATATATATATATATATATATATTAAGATATGTTGTCAAATTAGTACCAAAATATTTTTAAAGCATTATCATTTTAATTATACGAAATAGTTATTTCATTCTGTTTAAGACCAAGAAGCTTGATCAATTAATTCAAACTATGGAGGGTCAAAATTGGGTGTCAACACGAGCTTCGTCGAAATCCTTGACACCACGAAATCCTTGAATGAGCTGGAACCGTACCAAAAAAATTGAAATTCGAATTTGAGAATTTTTGTATTTGTGAGGAAATTGGAGTTTCTAGAGGAATTTCGCACCTCTCATAGTACGTGTCTTGTGTATTTGTACGAAATCCACGAGGAAATCGATTTGGGATTTTCCGATTTGTGGGTTTTCCGATTTTGGTGTGGTTTTCGGGTTTTGGGGGTGTTTTTCGATTTTGGGTGTGTTTTTTGAGTTTATGGGGTGTGTTAGGGTGAAGAAGAAAAGGGGATATAAGGGTGGGCTGGACCGGGTCGGCAGCTTTGGGCCCCTTAAGGGATTGGGCCCAAAACATTAGGTTATTAAAATAAAAAGAGAGAGGGTAAACATTAGGCCATTTAAAGAATGACCAATTAGATTATTTAGCCATTGTCATTTAAATTATAGACCAAATCAAAAATCAATTGGTCAATTGCATTGCAATTATGATCAATTTGATTTTGATTACGGCGCAAATTTAATAGATCGGCCAAATTAAATCATAATTCAAAACAAATGAATAATCGATTTAACCCTGAGCTTCTTGGTTTAATAAAATCAAATAAATATTTCCTGAATAAATCGTCTTATATTCATAACAAATAAAAAAAAAATTAATACGATGTATATAAATCGGATAATTAATTAATTCATCGTCATACACAAGTAGTATATTTCCTCAATTGTATAATAATATCAATGTATTTCATATATTAGGATGAATTTTTGGTTAGTTAACTTTTGAATATGAATTATATACCCCGTAATACAGTGTATTTTATATATAATCTGATGCATTATCCATTAATTAGCTTATTTTATTATAGCTTCAAAAGAATATTATTACGTCGATCGTATGATATCAACGTGTTATTCAAAATACTTAGATAGATTCAGTTAGCTTGCTTTTGACTACTACGTATATATATCACTACACGAGATATACGTATATATATACATATCGAGTGACTAGATGAGGTTCAACATACGTACTGTATACATTACATAAATGAGTATATATACTCTGATGAATTATCGATTAATTTAGCTTACGTTATTATAACTTCAACAGTATATATATTATTACACCGAACTTGTGATATCAACGTGTTATTCAAAATACTTGGATAGATTCACTTACATTGCTTTTGACTACTGCGTATATCAATACACGAGATATACATATATACACACACACTCTATCAACTATCAGGTTCTAAATGCATACTATATATACATCACATACACGAGTATATGACCCCGTAATACAACATATCTCATATATACTCTGATGAATTATCGATTAGTTTAGCTTACGTTATTATAAGTTCAACATTATATTATTACCTTGGTCGTATGATATCAACGTATTCAATATAATTAGAAAGATTCAGTTAGCTTTTGACTACTACATACATCACTACACGAAATATACATATAGATCACATGCACGAGTATATTACCCCATAATACAACGTATTTCTTATACTCTAATGAATTATCGATTATTTACCTTACATTATTATAACTCCAACAATATATTATAATTACCTCAATCGTGTGATATCAACGTATTCAATATACTTGTATACATTCAATTAGCTTTTGACTACTACATAAATAACTACACGCAATAGATGCGTATACATATACTCGATGGAAAATATATTTATTTGATTGAAACGTACGTAAAAAATAAAGATTGTTTTTTATGTTATTTATTAATTTTATTTAATATATTTAATATTTCTTAATTTATTTTTAGTATTTTTTATAAAAACCAACCACAAGTGGTAGGTTTTTCTTAAATCATTTTACAAAAACCGACCACTTGTGGTAGGTTTTTTAACATTAATTAATTTTTATTATTATTTAAAAATAAACCGACCACACGTGGTCTCTAAATTTTAAGAAATATATATAATATATTTTATCAATTTATGTTTTTCATTTATTTTATTTATATTAGTTTTTTGGGGAACCAAAAGCGACCACAAGTGGTCGATTTTTGTAAAATAATTTTCACAAAAATTAAATATATTTTGTATAAAAAATTAAAAAGAATTTTTAAATAATAATTTTATTTATTTTTTGTTATTACCGACCACAAGTGGTCGGTTTTAAGGAATTATATTTTTTTGGGTTAATTTATTTACTTTCCCACAATTTTAAAATATAAAAACCGACCACTTGTGGTCGGTTTTTGATTAAAAAATTTTTAAAAATAAATTTAATGAAAAACCGACCACATGTGGTCGCTTTTTCGGTTTTTTTTTGTAGTGTATTTACCTTACATTTATAACTCCAACAGTATATTATTACCTCGATCATATAATATCAACGTATTCAATATACTTGTATACATTCAATTAGCTTTTGACTATTACGTAAATAACTACACGAGATATACACGTATAAAAATATATACTCGATGGACAATATATTTATTTTATTGAAACGTAAGTATATACTCGTTTTCCTGTTCGTCGCTTTTAGTAAAAAATAAAGAAAAATTAAAAATAAATTAAAAAAGCGACGGACAGTGTCGTTTTCATAAACTTTTTTTTTTTTTAAAGAAACCGACTCTGTCCGTCGCTTTTATTAAATAAATAAAGAAAAATTAAAAATAAATTAAAAAAGCGATGGACAGTGTCGTTTTCATAAACTTATTTATAATTTTTTTTAACGAAACCGACTCTGTCCGTCGCTTTTAGTAAAAAATAAAGAAAAATTAAAAATAAATTTAAAAAGCGACGGACAGTGTCATTTTCATAAACTTATTTTTTATTTTTATTAACGAAACCGACTCTGTCCGTCGCTTTTAGTAAAAAATAAAGAAAAATTTAAAATAAATTAAAAAAGCGACAGACAGTGTCGTTTTCAGAAACTTATTTTTTATTTTTTTTAACGAAACCGACTCTGTCCGTCGCTTTTAGTAAAAATAAAGAAAAATTAAAAATAAATTTAAAAAGCGACGGACAGCATCTTCGTTTTTTCTAAAAATTAATTTTCTTTTTTTAAAAAATAATAGCGACGCTGTCCGTCGATGTTTGTAAAAATAAATAAAAATTTAGTTTAAATTAAAAAAGCGACGGACATCGTCGATTTTCTAAATTTATTTTTTTTTAACAAAAAATTAATAGCGACGCTATCCGTCGCTTTTATTTAAAAAAAACTATAAATTATTTATTAATTGTTTGGGACAATAATCCGCGAAAACAAGCGACGGACATTGAGACGCTGTCCGTTGATTTTAATAAAAAATAAATAAAAATTTAAAATAAATTAAAAAAACGACGGACAACGTCGCTTTTTCCGTCGCTTTTCTGGAGCGACGCAGTCCGTCGCTTTTTTGTCCGTCGTTTTTTTGCCTTTTTTTAGTAGTGATCTATGATAAAAATGTTTGAATTGCTCAAGAAAAATTGAAGAAGAAGAGAAGATCCAGAAGCTAAAAGAGTCTTATACATATGATACTTGCTACTTTAATTTACATCTGTATCTATGATATAATGTTTGAATTTCTCAAGAATACTCGAAGAAGAAGAGGAATTTCATAAGCAAAGAAGAGTTTGATACATTTTGAGATTTTTTTTTTCTAATACAGTCTATATCTATGACACTGGTTACTTAATTTACATTTGTATCTATGATACAATGTTGGAAATTCTCAAGAACAATATAAAAGAAGAAGAATTGTAGAAGCAAAGAAGAGTGATACATTCTAAGGTTTTCTGATGCAGTCTGTATCTATTATACACGTTGCGTTACATATGTATCTGTGATACATAGATTGAATTGCCCCAAAACAATTGAAGAAGAGAAGATTCAGAAGCTGACTCTTTGTTTTAGAAAAAAGATATTCATAATAAATCCCAAGCTTATCGAGTTCACTATGAATGAGGACACTGATATTATATTCTTAGAATCTGAGTTCTAGATATTCATGAGTTTTCCTTCTAATGGTATTAATCACTCTTTATCTTTCCTTGTTGGGCTCAGATTTCTCCTTGACAAATTTTTTATCAAAGTAGCTGCCTTGAATTGAACAGAGGAGGCTAAAGCACAAAAGCAATATGGTAGGGAGAGAGGCGGGGGGGGGGGGGGGGGAGAGAGAACTGGATAAAAAAATTAAGAGAGAGGAGAGTGGCGAGAGAGAGAATCTGCTAAGAGAAAGAGGAAACCTCATTGGGTATGTAATTTTTTAAACTATAGCTAGGTTGAGTAGATATATTAGCTATGTTTGCCTAGTTATGTAGATTTTTCCAAAATACTAGGTCATTTTAATATCTGTGTTTTAATATAATTGAATATGAAATTCAAAAAAATGAGAGAAGACTCTTGCCACATCATTTAAGTACCTTTGAAGTACCAACTATACCCTCTAACCAACAAGTAATGGAAAAGAATACTCAACAATAATATATTCAATGCAATTTTACCAGTGCAGTTTGAGGAGGATAGGATATACATACACCTTATTCTTATCTTTGTAGGGTAGAAAATTATTTCTGATAGACCTTCGAGTCATAAAAGTGCAATCTTAATAGATTATAAAAAAAATAATAATAACAACAAAATAAATAAAGTAATTAAAATAACAAATAGCTCCTCTGTTAGTTTTACTTGTCACTTTTTGACATGACACACCTATTAAAAAAAATAATTATTGATATGATTATTTTACCATACTATCTCTATTAATTGATATTTAGAGCAATATGTCTTGAAAATAGTTTGAATAATAAACAATTAATACTAAGAATAAAATAAGAAAAATTCTTTTATCTTTTTTTGATACGTAAAAAGTGACAAGTAAATATAAAAATTTAATTAGGAAAATAATAATAAGTAAAAACAAATGAAGGGAATAATACTTAATAAAAATAAGAATAAGATACTACGGAAATGTCAGATAAAGTACTGAGGAGAATAACTGGGGAAGAATCAAAAAGGCAAACAAAAAACGTGGAAGACTTTGACAGGTTGTAACTGTATCTTTTCTTCTAGATTCATTTGACTTTTCCACCCAATAAAAGAACATAAGTTGCTCGTTTCTAAATCCAGTGGGTCCATACTTCTTTAAGATGACGATGAGGGTAATTGGAAATTTAGAATCCAAGTGGGGGTTACCAATTTTCAAAAGAATGCATTATACAAGTAATCAAATTTATATATTCCCTTATTAAATTACTCCCTTATTAAATTACTACATAAAATACTCCCTTATTAAATTACTACATAAAATACAAGTAATCAAATTTATATATTTAAAATATAATTAATAAGATTAATTTAGTAAAATAAAACTCTAATAAAGGTATTGTTTTAACGAATGTCAAGTCAACATGAGCAAACAAAATGAAATGATGAGTGTACGAAATATAAATTGAAATGGATTGAGTAACATAATCTTAATGTAGAATCAGATTATTATTAGGGACAACAGACCTACATGATCTTCCCATTACCTTCATAGTTAACACTACCATGTTTATACTACATTTTGTATGTCTCTATGTAAACTTAATCAGAGACGTAAAATCCAATATTGTACCACTTAGAATACACTAGAAAACATGTGAAGAAAATAAGAAAATTTCTCCTCTCCCTGTTGTTCTTACTTTTATCTTTTGATATATTTCACAAACTAGGTTGATTTTACAACAAATCTAAGATTATTTTGGTGTTTTAAGGGAAAGTGCATGCACAAGACTAATAGCCTGTTTGGCCAAGCTTATTTTCCCCCAAAAGTGCTTATTTTTTCTCAAAAGTGCTTATTTTAAAAAATTGAGGTGTTTGGCCAAGCTTATGAAAGAAAATAAGTGCTTCTGGAGAGTAAAAAAAACAGTTTTTCATAAGCTAAAAAGAATAGCTTCTCTCCAAAAGCACTTTTGAAAAAAACACTTATGAGAAAAATATACTTAAAAACACTTTTAAAAGCTTGGCCAAACACTAATTACTGCTCAAAAGTATTTTTTTAATTGTATTGGTCAAACACAAACTGCTTCTCACCAAAAGTACTTTTTTGAAAAGCACTTCTAAAAATAAACTGATTTTAGAAGCTTGGCCAAACAGGCTATAAGTAAAATATAAACAAGACAGAATTTCTATAACGGAACTGACTATTGAAACAGACTCGCATACATGTGAGAACTGGAAAGTTTACAAGAATTGACGAATGGTCACTACATCCAATTTCACAAGACTCAATTTTATTTTATTTTTTTGTAAGAATTGAGATTCCCACCAGTGAAACGTTACAACTTCACAGTGTCAACCAAAAAAGAACTAAGTCCATTGACTGAAATTACAACATTTCTGAATTCTATATTCTTATATGGATTGACAGCTGAAGATCAGCCCAGTTTATGGTACACAGCACAAGAATCATGCATACAAACACAGAAATAAAACCTATATATTCCAAACCTCACTTGCCTAAAGAGAAAAAGCACAAACTAACAAATAGAACAAAGAATATATGAAGACTTCTTCCGGCAGCATGATACCTGCCGCTTGGAGTTGACAGCAATACTAGAACTACAGAATCGGTACGAAGTATGGAACAGAGAACCATCCAGTTTCAGTTCTTTTTATCTGATCCTTTGAGGTTAAGGTTGAACCATCTTTTCTTCGATGACTTGTCCTTGGAGTCTGAGCTGCCGTCTTCCCCTGGACTATCGGTTTTATAATCTTCACCAAGGACTTTACTGCTACTTCCATTACTGAAATGCCCGCTTCCACTGCCACTTAGATTAGAAATTGACCTTGCAACTGTGAATGAAGAGTGGATGCTGTCTCTTTGTTTCAGCATCTCATCGACCTTTACAAATGGTAATACTTAATCAGTTAGGGAACTATCAGTCAGATAATAGGAGCAAAGTGAATTAGCATCTAAACAATCAAGATATGCATTAATGATGACCAACTCTGGGAAGATCTATTGCTCTAATTAACACTTCCCGTGTCACTAATTTCATGAGAAATAAACTTGAAGAATTTCAAGGGGAATCAGGACCTAGATGAAAATCAAGATTTGGACATACCATCTCAATACGAGGACATTTACGTAAAATGACAGCAAAATCATTAGATTTGCAGCAGAGAAACTTACAGATTGCTTCTCTTGGCTGTATCTGTTGGTCACTTCCTGGAAGTGTGCCAATGCCTGTGAACATCACATGAAAAGTAGTACAATAAGGATATCTAAAACAATCAATCTTCCATGATAAATATTGTCTAGAAGCAGATTAACAACCTTTCTATATTCTATTTCGAACTGCCGAAGCTCATTTCTCTTCCTCAAAATCTGAGCCTCAATATCCTTGAGCTTAACAGTGGTATCCTCATATGACTTGGCACAAAGAGCCTCAATTATATAAGTAGCAGGCTTAAAGAAATTATCTCCTGCAAAAATCAGATCAAAATTCAGCCTTAAGGATTTAGCATTGGACAATCAATTGAGAATTAGATGATGTTTTGCAGGAACAAAGACAAGTATTCAGCAAAATGAGTAGCTCCAACCATAAACAGCGAATATGTGAGTGCCAGCTTTTAGTTCTGAGACCTCACAAGGTTGAAGGCCCTCCAGCTTCTTAAAGAAAGCAGCTTCAGGGTCCTTAGCCATTGCTAACTACAATTTTTCAAATTATTTATTAGTTCTGAGTTCTGACAACACTGCATTAATGGATTGGACCGATCGGTTGATATCCACATACCGCATTTACAGTTGAATCCATTCTGTACACCTGAAAGTGCAAGAAATACATTCCTGCTGACGTTACCTTACCCGTTTTCTCACTATCTTCCTGTATACAGAGACAATTCATCAGGTTCATTAAGAAAATTTTGATCAGTCAATTGCCTGGTCAGAACAAACAAGACATGCACAACATGTCCATATAAAATACAGTACACTTGCTCAAAAATCACAGCATCAGAACTGACAGTCAAAAAGAACTACTCGAAAGCTAACTGTGACAAAAAGAAGCCTGGTTTGCGGGCAATCAAATTTAATGTAATTACTGAACATGTTGAGCTTATATATCTGAAGATGAAGAATAAGAAGTCCAGTATCTGCTCTATACAAGTGAGTTCACTTGTATATAGAAGCCTCACAGCTGATGCAGATTTCAGACCATGAAGAGCTTCAAAATCAGCAAACTTTAAGAATGAGCTCTAGTTTTCCAAAGCAGCTGATTCATACTGTCAATTCAATACTCTAGTGAACTGAGATCTTACAAACATACAGCTTCTACTACACTGGCATATAAGTCACGACTTGTGAGCCATATGGCTAAAAGATTACATAACCAAGTAAGCTTTGTTCTGGAAATTATCAAGTAAAATTCAACCTGATAAGCACTTGCAGGAAAATATAGATACATAGATGGCATCACGGACACAGTGCGAAAATAGCAACTATTTCCCTTTATACTACAGGAAAGATCATAAGCTTTTAAAAGTAGAATTGGAAACTTCTGACAAATTTCATAAGGATCATTTTTTGTCGGCATTATGAAAACTGAAAAGAAATGAGAGGTGCATCACAAGATGTTATTTAAGACATCACATTTGATCAGTAAATGTAGGGAAGTTTTTTAAACATTAAAAGTTAAGTTGATCAGGAATTCATATAACGTATGTAAATCCCATAGAATGCATGTATAAAGAAACCGTCACTAGAGTGAGAGCAGTACTAGGAGATAAAAAGGAGTTTATCATAACAGTGAATTCCAGAATAAGCATGGACCCTACATTTAATTAACCTACAGAAATACAAGATAAACTCAGATGGTGCATGATATTTGGCTAATTGACAAAAACGAGCAAAGGTGCCCACCAAAAGCTTGAACTATAGAGAAGCACTCTAGGTAAGGGTTTTAGGATAACTAGAAGTACAACTGAATAAATGAACTGCAAGTTTAGTCGGGATAAGAAGAGAGATGTTGAGGTGAGATTTAACAAGATAATGGTTACTAAATGCAAACAATTCAGATTTTTAGGTTCGTTGTTCCATGAGAATAGAATGATGGATGAAAAGGTTACATAAGATCAAAATCGGATGATTGATGCTGAGAAGTGCCATCGGTTACACGCGATAGAAGGAGGCCTACCAAAAGGAAATATAAGTTCTATAGAACAATTATAAGATTAGCAAATGTTATATGAGAGTGAATGTTGCATTGTTGAGATGAGAGTGAATGTTGCATTGTTGAGATCGAAAACATCGACAAGATAAGGGCACAGAGATGCGAATGCTAAGATGGATGTGTGTTCATCATTCAAGATTATACAAGATTAATGATGATCACATTCGTAAGAATGAGCAAGTAGTACACATTGAGGATAAGTCTTTGAGATGGCTTGGTCATTTCCTACATCAATTTCTAGATGCACTGGTCTGTAGGTGTAAAACCATGGTGGTGGAGGTGTTAAAAGAGACTACGTAAACCTAAAATCACATGAAAAGTATTATCTTGAAAAGACCTACAATTTGAGACACAGTGAAAGATAAGGCAAAATGGAAGGGAAAGATCTAAACAGGCAATAGCAATTAGTTAGGACTAAGGAATATGTCTTACTCAAGTTAACACTTTTACTTTAGATCTCATGCATTTTAGGAAGTTTTTTTGGGCCCTATCTAGGATTTTTGTGCCAATCGAAAATATAGCAAAATTTGAGTATTTTTAATTTTTATTTGTGTATATTGGTAATTGGTCTGAGATGAATTTCAATTGAAAAATATGGTTAGTGAGAATTCATATAGAAGATCCAACTTGTTTGGTTGACATTTAGGAGCTGTTTGTTTTTATTAAGATTAAAATGTCCGGATCTGGATAATGATCTGAATATTAAGATGTTGTCTCCATATTGAACACTGAATGATTAAGACTTTGTTTTTCAGCATATGAATATATATACTTTATTTAAATTAAGTAATCTTTAATTCTCAAAAATGCTAATTTGTAGTATAGTCTTATATAACCTAAATCTAACCTAAAATGTTAAGAACACAAATCTCTGCAAAATCTCTCATCTTCATGTTATCACCTAACGCCACCACTCCTCTTCCACCACTAATCCTAAATTCTCTGCATCACTTTCCTCAAACCCCGCCCCACCAAACAATCCAAGTTCGTCATTCCTTTTACGTGAAAAACCCTCTTGTTCCACCCCCTCCCAGCACCCCTACTACCTACTAACCAACCTCACAATTACTAGGACTCCTTTATGACAGAAAATGCATAATCCTGCTTCTTCACCATCACAAAGTAGAGCTCCAGCCCATTTCAGAAACACCCAGATGTTTTCCTCCATACTTTCCAGTACCCCAAATGACCCAACTGCTTTGTCCCTCTTTGATTGGTTCGATATTTTTGAATTCAACCTCAACAAACAACTGAACATCTCCATTGGTGACCCACTTCACCAGGAATAGCCACCAGAGTAAGAATTGGCATCGCCGGTTCCTCAGGAGATTTCGGCAAATGCAAGACACATGACGTTCTTTTTGTTTCGTCTGAGACGTGAAGTTCTTTCGCATAAAGAAATACGGGCATGACTTTTGCTAAGAAAAAGAGAAATTTAAGATCTTCATAGTGTTAAGACTTGATTACAGATTTGATTCATTCAGACCCATTTAAATCCATTAAGAGATTTTAAAACACAAAACAAAAATGCACTTAATGGGCAGAGATCTGAACCATTCAGTTTCAGACCCCTATAATTGCAAGCAAATAGGACCTTAGTAGTTGTTGTTGTTGTTAAAAGTTATGTTGGTCAAAACAAAAAAAATTGCAATTCAAGACTAAGCTTCAACTTCTCAACGTAAGTTTTACCCTGAGTTTAAAACAAAAAAATCTCAAGACTAAGCTTTCAATCCCAGGAAAATCCCATTCAAGCCATAGAGATACATCAAAACAAGTGCTTAGCGAAAGAGGAACTAAAGTTGCAATTCAAGAACGTTACTTCATTACAATTTAAGGAGTGTTATTTTCTGATTCGTTTTTTATCTTTTGAGAAAACAATAGGTGGTTCTTCCATCAATGCATAGATTACTAACCAAGCAACAATCCTAGAGAAAGTTATGTCTGCACACTCAAAATGTCTCCCAAAATTAAGTATGGGACGAAGAGTGTACATTTTTTTTTACTAATTAAAATCATCTGTCCTTGTGTGATAATTTCCTGTTTAATGGGTTGATCCCGTCCACCTGCCTAAACTGGACTCACTTTGGTTTTGTTTCCAAAATAAATGCTTTTATTAGAAGCTTGATGATCAGTAACTACCCTGCCACTTCAAATCACTTAGAACTCGAGATCAATTAAAAATATCTTGAATTCTAAATGGAAACAAAAATTGTAAAATGCAGTACCTGCAAAGCCAGGCCATAACCCCCATTTGCATCTTGTTCAAAATAGAGTAGCTGAAATTATATAAAATTTAGTTTTAACATTGCAAGTCATGGAAAGTAAGAAAACACAAAAAAAATGAGATATACAGGCACTGCTTACAAAGTATAAAAATAGGACGCATAACTACCATTAAAATTCTATAGATCTGGAGTGTACCTTAAACTTGCTTTGAGCCGCTGAAGTAACTCTAACTACAAGCCCTGCCTCTGCTTGTTCATTGCTAATCGTTACACCAAAAAAATGGGCAGTTTGCTTTTCAACCTGCAGCAAAACCAAGCTAAAAACCTTGATACAGCTGATATATTTTATCCTGCTAATTGAAAGAGGAAATCAAATGCTACCTTTCCACTAAGTGATGTCCCAATTGGAAGAGGCCGGATTGTGACAGTTCCATTCAGAGCTTCTTCAAGAACATTAGCAGAGACAGTCGTTTTGATGGGAACGCCCAACTTGCTATCAGAGAGGAGGAAATTCAAACACAATAATCTACTAGAAATACAAAGTTGTGTATGATGATTACCTGAACAATGCTGCAAACATTGTATTGACAGTTCCAAGATTAGACAAATCAATTTCCATATCTGTTCCTTCAGCATCAAGAGCCTTACAATTTTCAAGATCAAATGTCAGATATAGGCGAATAGTACATGCTTGTGAGCAGTTATCTAGGAACTATAATCAGTTAATGGTTGCCACAAGCATTAGTCAATTGGGAGTCTGCCTAATACATAAATTATGTCCATCATACCTGATTAAAGAATAACTACCACAGTTTGGATAAAATTGCAAAAAGCATAAAAAAGAAACTATACATGTACCAGTAGAGAGATTGTGTATATGTGTCTCAGTGTGTGAGGCAACCACCTTTCAAAATCCATCCATACATAGAAAAGTCATTGCAAAAAGAAGCCAACACAAAAACCAGCTACTGTAATATTTCACAATAGCAGTGGAAGATAACCAATGTCATCAAATTTATTAGCTATTAGCTTGAGTCTCTCTTTGACCTTCTAAAATTCTTCCACTGAGTTTCCCTATATCCACCCCACCCACCCACCCCATCCCAACAGAACAAAAGAGGATTTGTTCAGCTCCAAATAGTTGAGCCCAAACATTTCCTCCACTTCTTTTGTAAGAAAAAATACATGATACAATAACTATACCTCAATCAGTGTTTTGGACAGCGAAAGGCGACAAGGCTCTGCCTTGCCACAAGGCGAGGCACTTGCCTTTTTGAAGTGCGGCGCCAATTAATACCAAAAAATTAAAATATTTAATTGCATATATAAATAATCAAAATCTCAATAGCAATAACATATTAGCAAATATTTCAACTCAAAAACTAAAAATAGATTGTAGATACTAAAAGTCTAGAACTTGAATGACTCGACAATCCATAAAACAAGCAATACTAAATTAGTATATACTATATAATATAACTAAACAAAAGAAAGTAGAAGAAGAAAGTGCAAAACAAAAAAAATAAAAGAAACAGTGTCTGTCACTGTCTCTGTCGGCTGTCCAGTTGATGAAGACAAAAACAACAGAGGACGAAGAAGGGGAAAAAAACAGAGGAAGAAAGAAAAAAAAACAGAAGAAGAAGAAGAAGAAAGTAGAAGTCTAGAAGAAGAAAAGAAGAAATAAATACCTTGTCACCGGAGAAATCTGGTAGACTTCACTGGTGAAATAGCGATTGCTTCTGTGCAGTCACAGTGCAATATGGAAGTAAACCCTAAAATTACCTTTTATCTTTTAAAGCCCTAATTATTTTTAGTCTTTTCTCGCCTCGTCGCCACAGTCGCTTCATCGACATTCACGCCATGGCGACGCCTTTCGAAGATGGCATCACCACGAAGGCAGATGGCGACTTAGTCTCGCCTCGCCTCTCGCCATTGGCGATGTGGCGAGCGCCATTCACAACATTGACCTCAATCTCAAAGTTGTCCAGGTTAACTATATGAATCCTTTATAACCATTCTATTACATTTAGCCCTATTTCATTCCAATACTCAGATATTTGTGTTCTCATAAAACTAAGAGCTTTCGAAATCTCAAACTTATCTCTATACTGGCATACAAATCTCTAACCAAACTAAAACTTCTGACAAACGCCAGACATAATGTAAGTGACTAACAATGACTATGCCTTAATTCAATTAGAGGATTTTTTTAAAAAAAAATAAGGTAGAAAATTAATTAGTCTTATTTTTGCTTCAATTGTATTTTGTTCTTAGCTTTTTCTCATGGATCCCGAGAGCTTATAGGTCACTTAAGACTCCTAATCAATACATGATACAACTCAAAGACTCCTAATGTAACCCCACAATATACAACAACATTTAAATCCCACTAGGGCAATGCTATATAAATCATGTTCAAACATATCTCTAATTGTAAGGTACAAGTTTAAACAAAAAGGCTTAGAATAAGTAGTCCAAATTTCAAAAGTTGTTGCAATATATTCATGCAACACACGTACGTAGGGACTAGTCTATAGATTACAGGGAAGCAACTTAATAAAATTTTGACTTCTCATTAAATGATTTTGATACAATGGACATTTAGTGTTTATTTTATTTGATTTCTTGAATGACCCCACAAAATTTGCTTTCAAATTTCGAACAACAGATGCCCATTTTCATTTTTGTTTTGAGACAGTTAAAAAATCCATAAACACGGTAGCTCAAAACATAATTAAAAGACATTTATTTAAAGTCATTAATCTAGTAATAAACCACTTTGCATGGAAATTATGTAATTGACAGTGGATGTGAACAAAGTACCTCAAAACCTGCCATATCATACTGCCTCCTTTTTTCTGGATCAGATAGAACACCATAGGAATATGCAACCTCCTTGAAGAGTTCTGATGCCTCAGGATTATTAGCATTCTTGTCAGGATGATACCTGCAAAGAATTCAGGTTGTGTATGGCTACTGTATAAGAGTTTTTTTTTTCTTTCTAAAGCATCTAATGTATAAGAGACTATTAAATCAAGAAACTTCCCCCTTTATCAAAACTCTTTTTTTGGGGGGAATATAATCAAACAAAAGCTTAGCTAATGCATAGAGGCAGGAAAGAAATCAACAAACTTCCGCACCCAAGGATATGGCCTAGTGGTCAATGAAGTGGGTTGAGCACCATGAGGTCTTAGGTTAAAATCCCAACAGGGACAAAAACACTAGATGATTTCTTTCCATCTTTTCTAGCCTTGGTGGACAGAGTTACCTGGTATTTGTTGTTGGTGGGAGGTGGCACGTATCCCGTGGAATTATTCCAGGTGCGCAAGAGCTACCCGGACACCATGATTATCAAAAAAGACAAAATCAACAAACTTCCCCACACCTTCACCCTTAAAAGCCATTGGTTCCCACTATAATCCGACCTAGCTTCCCATCACAATTAACATTGGTTCCCACTATAATCCAACCTAGCTTCCCATCACAATTAAACTTTCCACGTAAGAAATTCTAGGTTCCAATAAAATAACTTCCACAAACTATTATACAAGCATAGCCATCATATATGTATTACTCAATTCTCACACCATGTCAACCTTCAAACTACTAACTTCAATTCTTGGATAGCTAATAAAGAATTTCATGCTAAAGCTAACTTTATCCGCAAAACGCTTGATAAGTCAAATATAAATCCTAACTAAATACATAGCAAAGAAATACGCTACATTTCAATTTAGGTACACCGCATGTAAGCACATACATATAAAATTATCAAAACAACAACTCAATTAACCAATCAACTACACTTCATAACCACATGTAAGTACAACAACATATACAATATAATCCCTCACACTACAGAGTTTGCCCCTACCTCAGAGGTAGAGAACCAGAAACTACAGGAGCATTACTACAACTACTAGTATGGGCGGATAACAAGACAACGCATTGTTACCCACTAACCGTCTACCCTAATATGTGTCCTCCACAACCTCCTAACTGAGGTCATGTACTCAATAAGCTGAAACTGTGTCATGTCCTGTCTAATCATCTCTCCCCACTACTTCTTCGGTCTATCTCTACCCCTTCTGAAACCATCCATAGCCAGTACATTGTCACAGTATAACTTCAATCAATCAACTAAGCCTCCGTGCAAAACTAATCAAGGTCACCTATATGAATCCGCTAGATACTCGTTCCAATCTATGCAAGTCCATTTCGCAGCTCTATTTGAATTTATTACAATCAAGAGCAAATATTTAATGACACTATCAACATTTTACCCACGTTGGATCCCACTTATTTAGCAAAAAATCCATAAAGGTGTACTCTTCTACTTAAAAATTCATTTATATTAAAGGACACTGCAAAGTCTTGCCATATTTCTTAAAACTTTGCGTCCAGTCAAACTACATCACATAAATTTTGACGTACATAGTATAAAACGAAATTCTTTCGAGTAAGTGTAGGGATGACTTACTTGAGAGCAAGTTTTCTGTAAGCACTTTTAATCTCCTGATCAGATGAATCCTTCGTCACATACAAAACCTCATACGGGTCTCGCCTTACAGCTGGAGCCGATGACCCCTCCATTTTTGAACCCGCCATAACTCCCTTCTAAACACTATTTCGAACCTTCTTTATTACTCTAAAGGGAAAACGCGAAAAATATATCTATTGCATCATACAAATAGCTTTCTTCTCTGCAAATATACACGCAAGACGAAACTTATACACACTAAACAATTAAAAAAAAATCTTTATTTTTTTGAAAAGTCACAAAAATTGAGGGGAATTATGAAGATTTTTCACGGAATTCAAAGAATTGGGTCGTCTTTTCATCTTCTTGGGATTAATGCTGAGTGACAAAAATTGGAAAAATTAGTGGGAAATTAGCAAAAGTTTGGAAAGCTGGATCTAATAGAAGGATTTTTAAATTGATAAATGGTGTTGGAAAAGGAGAAAAGTAGGGATTTTGGGGGAATTTACAGGATGTTATGGGGGAAAAGGAAGTGTGTGAGAGAGAAAGTGAAGGAGAGCGCTAAAGCTTTTTTCTTCTTTTTTTTTGGGGGGGTTTATTCATTAATCAAGAATATGAGAAAATTGAAGGAAACTGTACTTAACTCTCCATTTAACTATTGGTGACACTTGATCAAAGTTTAAGTCAAGGCATTTAAAAATTAGATTAAGTTAATTATGGATCAAATTAATATTTTTAAAACCTATTAAACTTTTTTAAAATACAAAAAAAACCACAACTTGTTTAATTTTCAATAAAAACAAAACCCTAATCAGCTCAAATCAGTTTTCAAAAAAACGATTCTCTCAAACGTTTCCTCTCTCTCTCAACAGTTCTCCCCAACAGATTTCTTTGTTTGCACAACATATCGGCGTCGCCGTCATCTTCGACTACTTTCAACCTCCGGAGACCTCACATTCGACTTCTTCATCATTCCTTCTTCCCTTGTAACCGTCAATTTCTCTCTCTTCGCAGGTAAAGACTTCTCTTTTTTTTGGTTATCAAAAAATTAGGTTTTTTTAGTTAATGAAGAAAAAGAAGAACTTGAGTTGTATGTTAATGAAGAAAAAGAAGAACTTGAGTTGTATTCTCTTCTAGTATTGGTTAACAATTTTAGGATTTGATGCTTAAAAAAAAAAATAGGAACTCGTGAAAATCCTAATTTGTGGTATTTATTCTCTTAATATGGTGGTTGATGTAAATGTGGTATCTTTTTCAGTAAAATATAATTTTATTGTTGTTGTTCTTGAATATTGTTGTAAAAATAGTGAAAGTTAAATTTTAAATTTTTACGGAGACATTTATTGTGACAAAATCCAACAACAAAAAGTTATATTTTATGAAAATTTGAACACTTGCTTGTGATTATATTTTGTGTTCTTAAATGGGTTCAAAAAGTTAGGATTTTCAACTGAATATTATTTGTTCCTAAACAAATGTTGGTTTTGTTGGTGTTGTTGTATTGGTAAATGTTGGTTTAGTTGGTGTTGTTGTATTGTAAATGTCTATGTTGTTCTTGAACATTGTGTTCAAGTGGTGATAGTTGTGGCTTGTTGTTTGTGTTGTTGTATTGAATCACTTGGTGTTTGTTGGTGTTGGTGTTGGTGTTGGTTGTTGGTGTTGTTGGTGTTCTTGGTATTTTTGGTGTTGTTGGTGTTGGTGTATTGATAAAAACATTGGTGTTGTTCTTGAAAATTGTTGTTCAAGTGATATGGCTTGTTGTTGGTGTTCTTGTTGATATATGTATATATGTGGTAAAAATATTGTTAATCCCAACAGATGTGTAATATGTTGCAACAGAATAAGAATCTGTTGAAACACATATTAACATCTGTTGGGAACAACTATATCATTTATTGGTTTACTGTTATGATGTTTCAATAAATGACCCATCTGTTGCAATGGATGGATCATCTGTTGAAAGAAATCAAAACAGTTTTGCTACTGATTTTATTTCTTCTAACAGATGAGTCATCTATTGCAATAGATCACTCATCTGTTGCAACAGATGGGTCATCTGTTGGAAATATTATTGTTCTGTGTTGTATTTGTTAAATTCACTACTATCTTTTGTTTTAATAATGCATAAATCAATTGTAATCTTTTTTGTTTTCCTCTTGTTTCTAGATAAAATGGCTCTCAAAAGAAAAGAAAGTGAATCAACTTCTGATAAACCAAGTAAAATAGCTAAATTACAAACAACATTAGAAGAACTTGTTGAACAAGCCCTTTCACAAACAGATGAAATGTTACCATCTGTAGATGTACAGAAATAGAATGAAGTTGTGGAAAGAGATAATGAAGAAGATATTGAAGGGTCTAGAGAAAATATACAAAAGAAAGAAGAGGGAGATGAAAAGAAAAATGAGGAAGGAAATGAAATAAAGAGTAAGGATGAAGATGAAGAAGAAAGTGATAAAGGAGATGAAGAGGAAGGTGAGGATGAAGATAAAAAAAAGTGAGAAAGTAGATGAGGAAGAAGATGGAAAGAAAAGTGAAGAAGGAGATGATGCTGAAAGTGGGGAAGATGCTGAAGAGGAAAATGAAAGAGATGATGAAGAGGAAAGACCTGATGATAATGTTAATGATGATGTTATCGATGACCGATCGTGAATGTAGATCGAAAGCCCAACACGATGTTGTCAAAACTTTTAGTATTGACAAGTTTTAGGTGGAGATGCCTATAGATAATCCTATAGATTTGACTGGTGATTTTGTTGTTAAATCAGTTATGGGTAAAAAATTTGATGATTTTAGGAAGACATTGAGGGATGAAAAACTGAAGGATTTCTTTAAGTCCAATTGTTTTGGAAACTTTCTTGATCTGTCGGAGGATAACAATGTACGCTTTCAAATGACCATGGTCTATGGTCTTCTCAAGCGTAGGATCAAGTATGAGGGTGATGATGATAAAACTAAGAAGGGTGGGGACAAAAAGATGGATGAGATTTGGATAAACTATTGTGGCATTCAGTTTGTTTTGGCACGAAAGAATTTGCCATAGTGACTGGACTGAGATGCCATCCTCCTTTTGAACCTCTTTCCACAATTACACCCTCAAAAAAGCCAAAGGCAAGCAAGACATCTAAATCAGTCAAGGCAGGAAAGAAAGGCAAGACACACACCAAGACAGCTATCAAAACCAATAAAGGCAAAGACAAAATAAATAATGAGAATGAGTTGTTGGCCATTGTTGGACATAGCTACAAAGCCAAGCAGTTGCTACATGATCTCAAGAACAAAAAGGTTTTGAAGAAGCATAAGGAGCCATTGTGTTTAGTTTGGTTTGTACATGCCATTTTATGGGCCAGAGACACCAACAAAGTCATAAACCCTGAATTGTTAGTGCTTGCTCAGGATTGGGAGGCATTCAACAATTATCCATGGGGTTATGAAAGCTTTATGTTCACTGTCAAATATTTGTTAACAAAGTTATCAACGAAGACAGTCAACTTATATGGCTTTCCTTGGGCTTTCATGGTAAACTTCACCCCTAGTCCTTTAGTGTTTCATTTATTTTTGGTATTGAATAATTATTCTGATTTTTTATTTGCATCATATTTGCATGTTTAGGCTTGGGCATTTGAAGTCATTCCTCACCTCCGACAGCAAGTCAAGGACTACCCGGAAGAGGTTTCTCATCCAAGGATCCATATGTGGTCGTCTACCAAGAACAACTCAAGAGTGAATCCCCTTGATCTCTTTAACCCTCCTGATGATGCAGTAAGTCTTCTTTTAAATAGAATAATTTTACTTAAGTTAACACATTGCAACAAATGTCTTACTGGTTACACCAGGTATCTCATCTATTGCAACAAGTTACTTATATGTTGCAACAGATAAGTCATCTGTTACTACTTATCGCTGAACCTGTTAACAGATTACCCATCTGTTGCAACTTATTTCTGAACTTGTTAATAGATTACCCAATCTACTGCAAACTAATGCAATAGATGGGTAATATGTTGCAACAGATAAAACATCTATTGGAATAGATCATTCATCTGTTACAATAGATTACCCATCTGTTGCAACTTATAGGTTGATTTTAATATATCTACTTTTGTTTATAGGTTGTGCATCCCTGACTTGTCCCTATAGAGCAAGAGTTGCAAATGCCATTCTTTCTTACTCTAGGGATTGTGGACACTAAATCAGACCCTAAGGTGGACATGATAAAACAAAATTGGCTAGAGCAACAGTTATCAAAAGGGACACCTAGGGATGGTCAACTTGTTCTTGCTGATCCAGTTGTTGAGTTTTTTGGTGATGCTGGTGATGTTGCAACAGATGTGGGTAAATTCCAAGAATGCAAGGACAAATATGATCACTTAATTAAGTCTCTAGATATTCTGACTATTATTGTTAAGGAATTGACATCTAAGAGGGATGTCATTGTATCAAGGAAGATTTCAGAGCCATTTACTCCATTGGAGGTTAAGAGGAGAAAAAAAAAAGCAATTTCCAAGCTACTATCAGATATCAAACAAAAAAAATGACAAATCCTCTTCCTTGCAGTGTTGAGCAATTTGCAAGGGCAATAAGAGAGCAGTATGAGCTGAAGAAGGTCAATATTTATAAGATGGTGAGTGCAAAAAAAAAAGGTTGAGCTGAACAAAGTGTTGAAATCAAAAAAGGCCCCCGATGTCTACTCCGTGCATAAACTAGGTGCAAAAGATTTCAAGAACAGGACTAGTATGGATGTTTGGTGGGTAGACTGGGTAAGTTTTCTAATCTTCAATTTATATTAATTTTTAGGGCTTTTAAACTTGTAAATATTTATATAGATGACCCATCTATTGTAACAGATTACCCATCTGTTGTATAAGTTGTAGTAGATGGGTAATCTGTTAACAGATTCAGAGATAAGTTACAACAGATGTCTTATTTGTTATAACTGATTACGTATCTGTTGCAATAGATAAGTCATCTATTGCGTAAGTTACAGTAGATGGGTAATCTGTTAACAGATTCAGAGATCTGTTAAAATAGATGACTTATCTGTTGCAACAGATGGGTAATCTGTTCAAACAGATAAGTCATCTCTTACAACAGATTACCCATCTGTTGTATCTTTGCAATTGTTATTATAAGTTACTAACTTATATAAATTGTATTTTTATTTCAGTATGTTGATGAAATTCTTTAACTCATGCGGGAGAGGCATCAGAAAATCATTGAGTTCTATAATCTCGGGGATAGAACCATGGATCTCAACTTTTATGGTAGCTTCAAAAGCAGGTACAAGCAAATCAACGATGAAGCGACAACTCCTAGTGGCAAAAAAATTGAGGAGTTACTTGCTGAGTTTGAATGAGATAAGGACATGACTGATTATTGTAGAGGGAAGAGACCATATTCGGATGTCATGGATTGGATAGGGGTTAGAGGATTCTTGCAGTCATGAACTTGGAAAAAAATATATTTTGTGACTCTTGAGATCATCATAAATGAGGGAGTCATGAATGTTTATGACTGCAAAGTACCAGTTTTTGAAGATTGTGAATTTTTGTATTTCATAGATCCTGTGTTGGAGTTGTTCCCAAGATTGTTGAAGCAAAGTGGCATAATGAATTATTTGCCAGAAAAGTTGCTCAACGAACGATGGGCTTTTGAAGGTCAAAAACAGAACCTTCCCAAAAATGAGACTAGTGTTGCGTGCGGGTCATACTCGCTTGTATTTTTTGAGCATTTGATAACCGACACTTGTATGACAACTCCCAAAACTTTATTGAATGACAATTCAGTTTCAAGAATGCAAGAGATTTGGGTTGCTGGGGTAGCATGTAAGAGTTTGGAGCCCTCATATGGATTGTAATTTGTGTTGACTTATCTATGCAATTGATAATTTCTAGACAACATAATAATTTTTTATTTTTAGTATCTTTAGTGAATTATTTTATGATCTTGGTGATGATGTTATTTTATGTTTAATAGATGTCCAGTTTTTTTTGTCATGAACTATAGTTTAAATCTTAGATTTGGAAAATATTGGATTATTACTAAAAATGTTCAACACTAAGTTCAACAAATGTTGCAACAAATGTGGACATCTATTGCAGCAGATATTTATCTGTTGGAACTAATCAAACAAATATACTCATCTGTTGTAACAGATAGATATGTTTGTTTATTTCCAACATACTCTACAAATGTTGCAACAGATTATAACCTATTGCAACAGATGAATAATCTGCTGGAAATAATCTGACAAATATAGACATCTATTGCAACAGATAGGGACATCTGTTGCAGTAGATGCTTAATATGTTTGATTAGTTCCAACATACTCTACATATGTTGCAACAAATGACTAACCTGTTGCAGCAGATGTATAATCTATTGGAAATAATCAAACAGATATAGACATCTGTTGCAACAGGCTATAATCTGTTGCAATAGACTATACAAAGTTGAACATGTAATTACTATGTAATTCATTAAGATTGTAATTGAACTTATTAATTGAAAGCTAATTATAATAAAATAACTTTGTTTGTTACTAATCATGGTTTAATGAAGCAATTCACATTAAATTAGTCAATTGATCACTCTATTTAGGACGAATACACTTAGTTGAACATGTAATTACTATGTAATTCATTAAGATTGTAATTGAACCTATTAATTGAAAGCTAATCATAGTAAAACAACTTTGTTTATTACTAATCATGGTTTAATGAAGCAATTCACATCAAATTAGTCAATTGATCACTCTATTTAGGACGAATACACTTAGTTGAATATGCAATTCATTAAGATTGTAATTGAATTTATTAATTGAAAGCTAATTATAGTAAAATAACTTTATTTATTACTAATCATGATTTAATGAAGCAATTCACATCCAATTAGTCAATTGATCACTCTATTAGGACGAATACACTTAGTTGAACATGTAATTACAGTGTAATTCATTAAAATTATAATTGAACTTATTAATTGAAAGCTAATTATAGTTAAATAACTTTGTTTGTTACTAATCATGGTTTAATGAAGCAATTCACATCAAACATATGTAGAGTATGTTGGAAATATTCAAACATATCATTCATCTATTGCAACAGATGTGTATATCTGTTTGATTATTCCCAATAGATTATTCATCTGCTGCAACAAATAAACATATTGTAGAGTCTATTGGAAATAATCAAACATATTAGACATCTGCTGCAACAGATATCTGTATCTGTTGCAACATATGTGTATATTTGTTTGATTATTTTCAATAGATTATTCATCTGCTGCAACAAATTACTCATCTGTTGCAACATATGTAGAGTCTGTTGGAAATAATCAAACATATTAGTCATCTGTTACAACAGATTTCTGTATCTATTGCAGTGCCGGCTCAACAGTGTAAAAGAAAGGGCAACCGCCTAAGGCCTACAAATTTGAGGGGCCTCAGTTTTTGGCAAAAATAAATTAGAAATAATTTATTAGAAAATATTAAATATCATTTGTACAAGAAATAAACTTTTTATCTAAAAGTAAATAATTATTATTAGAAGTTTGATATATCTAGAGTATTATATCTCAATAAAAATTAAATGCATTGATTATATTATTAGTTGAAAAAAAAATTATTCGAAGAAATCGATTATATAAAAATTATTAACAACTTTGCATCTCAAGAAATTTAAAAAATGGATTTTATAAAAAAAATATTGATTTTCTTAAAAATTGAAGGCCTCCGTTTTGATTTTGACCTTAGGCCATTAATGTGCTTGAGCCGCCTCTGATCTATTGCAACATATGTTTATATCTATTCGATTATTTCCAACAGATTATTCATCTGCTGCAACAGATTACTTATCTGTTGCAACATATGTAGAGTTTGTTGGAAATAGTCAAACATATTAGACATCTGCTGCAACATATGTCTATATCTGTTTGATCATTTCCAACAGATGAATAATATGTTGCAATAAATATCTATTGTAATATAATTAATTATTCTAATTGATTTTATATCTGTTGCAACAAATATAATATATGTTGCAGCTGAAGTTGTTCCCACACATACAACAGTTGCTAGACCATAAACAAAAATATATTTTATATAATAAATATCATACATCAACAACTAAATTTATCAAGATCATAATAAAACCAACAACACTACTAATTACTATTACAATAGTTATGGCGCCTTTTGATTCGGGCATGTAGTTCTTTTGTGGCCAACCGTCTTACATATGGAGCACTTATTTTTTCTCGTTGGAAATGATTCCCCGACTCCACGCCTCCTCTTCATTCACCTTCTTCCCGATTTGCTTGGGTCAACATATGAAGGAGGTATTTCTCTCTCTAAAATCTCCAAAGGAACAATCCAGAAATTTTGGATTAATTTCCTCACAATATGCAATTATGTATTTTTCCACCAAATAATATAGAGATGAGTACTCATAAATCTAGTTTCCAAATTGTGCTCGAAGCGTTGCCATAGCATGTGGATAAGGTATTTTGTCCAAGTCAAAAACTCTCTCTATATAAGTTCTCCTTTGAAGATCGACCGTGGCGACATCACCATGACCGATGATAGTAAACTTGTAATTGGATATTTGATGAGCCAATAACTTGTTCCCTAAATTGATGTACTTTGATATATTTTTTTTCCATTGTAGGAATAAGTCTGTTTGGTGAGTTGACCAACTCCATACGCCTCTCGTGAAATAATTTTGCAAACCTTATGTTTATTTCGTCAAATAGAGCAACAACGAAAAATTCTCTTTCAACCTCAAACATTACATTCACCGACTCAACAATATTTGACTTCATAATATTATACCTATACAAACAAAAATCACTTGGTAAGACATAAAATTACAATAAACTCAAATAAGACACTCAATTTATAATATTGTACCTATTTCCCGAGCAGAATGCCCTGCTCCATCTGTGGAATCTGACACATTCGATATGTTTGGCTGTCTTGGGTACCATATCCCTTATTTGATTGAAATAGTCATTGAACTCACCTCTACCTTACGCTTTCACCTCTTTATAAAAATAAGATACGACCTTTGAATTGTGAAAGTTGTTTCAAAGATTTTCCCCAAGGTGCCTCATGAAACAACCATAGTGAGCTTAAGGGTAGACGCTTGAAACAATCTTTCAGATACTTGGATGCCTATAAGAAATTATGCACAACTCATCGGTATCATCTACATAGCTTTTCATTTGTTCAAAAAAATATTGGTATGAGGCATCACATTCCTTGTCTACAACACAAAAAACCACTGGAAATATATGATTCTCCATATCATGTGTCACTGCCGATAGCAAAACTCCTCCATACTTGCTTTTCAAGAATGTCCCATCGCTGGCTATGGCTTTTCTCATTTGTTGAAAACCATGGATCCAAGCCGCATAGGCTACAAAAAAGTCCTTGAACTTTTCATTTTCATCAACCTACAATGTCGTCTTACTTCCTGGATTTATGGACTCAAGCATATATAGGTACACATCAAGCACTGCATACCCGTGCTCATGTGTTCCCCTAACCAAAGACTTTGCAATCTCCATGCCCTTATAAATCTTCTAATAATTCACCTTACAACTCAATTCTGTACGGATTTGATTGGCCATATCTCTTGTAGACGGGCCTTTATGATTAGGGAAACTATTTTTGAAGTATTTACCGATGACTTTTGCCATGGCGTGAGGATTATGGCTCGTAATATGCTCCGAACCACATGTGTGATGATTTTCATAAGTTCTAATACAGTGTCAGAACTTATGAATTTCACAGCCCTCAACCACCACTTGCACTCCGGATGTACACATTTAAAACAATACACATTACGTAAATTAATCACCTTCTTGAGTCTAAAATCTTTTTTCAAGCAAGCAATATGCAATAAAGTGTCTAGTTCTTTCTTGTTCTTGAATGTCATTCCTTTGTAAAAACCTGTTTCAACATCTTGAAGATTGCTCAACTGTTTTGATTGAGAACTGCCCACTGTATTGCTCTCAACAACATGTGTAAGTGTTTGGTCCTCCTCCACTTCATCTCCACTCTCATCATCTGGAGTATTTATGTCCACCCCATCCAATTCATCATTTAACATATCTTGTTTGTCTTGTCCTATATTCTGGTTCTATATCGATTTTTCAACTACGTACACCCTTAAAATGGGTCTAGCTGCATCACTCAGATAAGCACACAAACGAACATGATCGCTTAACTTAAAAGGTAGGACCCTCTGATTTTCAAAAGAGTTGTTCATGTAACTGATGAAAAGATCTTTTGGTTGGCAATTTATTCCACAATAGTTGATGAATAAGTTCAAAAAATCATCATACAAAACATCTCTTTGTACTGTCATCGCTATCGTCTCTAACATGTCACCACCCTTCCAATGCTAAATAAATCGATTGTTCTTCTTGATCCATTCACCATGATAATCAACCCTTATTGTCATTGATTCCTCCATTAATGGTACCTAAAGAAATTTGTTAAAAAAATTAATAATGATAGTACAGTAAAGTTGAGTGGCTATATACACAATAAAATTATATGCACTATCATTGTCTAAACAAGTAAGTCATCTGTTGCAACGGATAGGTCATCTGTTGCAACAGATAACTCATCTACTACAACAAATCACTTATTTATTGGATACATGTTCATAACTAGTAGCTCAATCCAACAGGTAAGTCATCTGCTGCAACAGATGAGTCATCTATTGCAACAAATAATTTATCTATTGCAGCAGATGACTTATCTGTTGGATTCAACTTCTGGTTCTGAACCAGCTTTGTCAGCTGTTGTAATATGAATCCAACAGGTAGGTCATCTACTACAGCAGATGACTCATCTGTTGTAGTAAATGACTTATCTGTTGGATTGAGCTACTGGTTCTAAACATGTATCCAACAACTAAATCATCTGTTGCAACAGATGAGTCATTTATTGCAACAAATGACCTACCTGTTGCAACAAATGACTTATCTGTTGGATTTAACTTCTGGTTTTGTCCCAGTTTTGATAGAATCTATCCAACAATTAAGTCATCTGTTGTAACAAATAACTAATCTGTTGGATTCACTTAATACATATGTTACAACAGATAGGAAATTTGTTACAACAAATGACTTACCTGTTGAAACTACTTTAACAGTAGTGAAAACTATCCAATAGCTATTGTAAGTGAATACAACAGTTGTTGGATACGTGTAATGACCCCCATATTGAAATTTAGAAATTTTTGTGTTTTGACTATTTTACCCTTCCCCGTGGTTGCTTTATCTCAATTACTAGTTATATGGATAGTTGGCACATTTCTCGATGCATCAGAATTGTTTTAAATGAATTTGTGGTTTCAAACACCCTTAAAAGGGGTTAGTTTGACTTCGATTAATATTTTGTGATCTTAGACTCGGATGATGATTTTGACAGTTCCATTAGTTATGGAATGTCGAATTTTAGTTAGTAGCGGGGTTGGTTCCGGTTCGTAGCCTTTAGTTTGCATTTCGACCCTTCGTTTGAAAATCTAGTGAAATATGCCTTAAGGGGGTCCCGAGGGTTAATTTGTTGAAAATGATCTTTTTTCAAAAATTCGACATTATCATTGAGTCTGAAACATCGAAATTATCTTGGTAGCATATATGGTTTGTTTCTGTGAAGTCCAGAACAAATCTCGAGGGTCCGTTCGAAGCATTGTTGGCTTGCACAAAAATCAACACTTGTTGATATCTGGTGCAACCGCTTAAGCAGCCAAGGACCGCTTAAGCGATAACCACTTTAGCGACCCAAGACCGCTTAAGTTGTAGATGATTTAGCAGTCAGGCATCACTTAAGCGGTCTGGTACTGCTTTAGCGGTAGCCGCTTAAGCTGCCACCGCTTTATATAAACCCTTTTTTTGCATTTTTTCACCATTTTTGGACTTTGAGCGATGGGTTTTGGTGACTTTTAGCATTTTCATCACCATTTGAGCTTGGGTAAGCTTCAAAACTTTAGTTCCTTTACTTTACATTGAATCATAACATCAAAACAATCTTTAATCTTCGGTTTAACGTGGGATTTTGAGGATTTTTCTGAAAAAGCTTTAAAATGGGTTTTCTTCAATTTGGACCTCGTTTTTAACTCATTTTTACGTGGGTTTTCAACTGTAGATTCCTTTAACCTTGGAGAATGTATTTTTAAAATAAAATTCCAGTTTTACCCTTTCTGCTTTCGAACTTGTTTTGAACTCGTCTTAAATAGGGGTGATATGAGTATCATTAGCTTTCTTTTGACTTCTAGATGTCGTATTTGATTAGATTGGACGTGTTTGGTGTATATTCGAGGAAGTCAAGTTTTCGATTGAGGCTTTGGACAGTATTTGGACTTGCGGATCTTCATTTAACGCAAGTTGAGATGTACCTTGACTTTTTCCAAAATGTTTATGTGTTGTATGCTTGTTTGTTGTATATCGTGATTTATTTAGGATTAGGGGTCCCGCTTAGATGAAATGGAGAACATTTTTGCTGGTACCGGAGTCTTTGATGGATTGTAGTTAGATTATTGTCTTGATTAGTTAGTATTACTACTTGTATATATCCTTAGAGTAGAATGTAGATAGGTAATATAGTGATCTTGAATAATTGCTATTGGATGCCTATTTTAGAGTTGAACCTTGTTTAGTGAACATTATTGTAATGATTGGGGCTTAGCGACCTTTAGAGAATAATTATGTTATTATTGTTAGGGATGGAATAATTGAGTTTTAGGGAATACTTAGAGTATAAATGGATGGTAATAGTGGATGAGACTTATCATGTGGAACAAGCTAGGTTTGGGTAGTTTCGCGATATATTGTTATTGGGATTGTTGTTAATTTTGTGTTGCCCGTGTGGGGACTTATGTGAATATTAATATTGACTTGAGAAATTATTTATTATCGTGTGACCGAGTGGAGGCTTATGTGCATATTATTACTGATTTTTGAGAGTATACACTGTGGTGATGCCTGAGTGGGGGCTTGAGTTAATATTACTGGCTATGATTGTGCATTTAATTGCCATATTTATTATTATGTCACTGAGTAAGGGTTTGACTTGTTATCATAGCCATGATTGTGTATTAAGTTGCCATAATTATTGTTGTGCATTAAATTGCCTTTATCATATTAATGATACTTGAATGAGGGACTTTAAAAGATATTATTAATGTCATGCATGACTATTTATACCAGTGGTGCCCTACGTTGGCTTACATCATGGAAAATTGTCATATGGAGTTGATTCTGAGCTCACATATACTTGTATTGAATTGATTCGTATCTTCATACTGATTTGGTTGTGAGCATTATGTCCTCATATCATTCATACATGTTCATGAGATTGATACCACTGAGATTTTTCCATTTGAAAGAAAATAATATTTTTATAAAACCCTTGGCCGAGATCATTTGCCAGCAAGGTTGATTGAGATATTTTATGAGATATTGTGGTAACCTTGATTCGTGAACATTAGCCGAAGAGGTAGATTGAGATTATAGAAAGTATATGGGTTACGAGCCCCCCATGGATCCTATCTTGGGAGCACTGAGGCTCGGTAGGTGTATACAGAAAGTTATGCGATAACTTTCCAACATTCATCATTATCCCATCATCATCACTACATTGCATTGCATCATTTAAATTGCATTAGCATTTCTTTGTGTGGTTTGGAATCATGTTTGTATTTACTCTTGTACTGTATTATCGTGATAGAACCTTGTTTGTGATATTGTGTTTGAGCATTCATTTCACTTCATTACATTATATTATATCATGTTATATTGATTGGGAGGTTGAGATATTATGATACGTGGGGTATGATTGTGGCTTGATCAAAGAGATAGTTGTGTAGCACCTTTTGGTAGCATGAGATACACTCTTATATATGTACTCTCTCCCTATTTTTATCCCATATTAATGGTTGATTATAATTGATTAAGCCTGATATATCATATTGGTGATTCTTCTTCATAAATGACTTCCTTTATTATTTGATCATGAAATAAATAGTGTTGACTCACTTAGATTAATGTGCCTACCTTGTAGTTGGTAAATCTATTGACCGTTATGTTGGGTTACCCTAATAGGATGAAGTGTTGTAAAGGCGAGTGATAGATTGTTTAGGAAACATTGGATAGTTAGGGTGGTGGTTCTCACCATCACTTTGGATTAGGGTCGATTGTTGATGATGATTGTTGAGTACACGTGGTTTCGTACTCACCCTTGCTTTTTTTCCCCTTTTCTTGTTTTCTGCACCTCATGCAGGTATTGGTTCGAGTAGTAGATCATAGATCATCTTTCTTTCAGTATTGACATTTCAGTGTTTTTGGATGCGAGCGCATCAGCGCATAATGTGCCAATGCGATGCGATGCGAGGCAGTGACGCTTCGAGTTATTGATGCGAGGCCATCTGACTGAATCAGGCGCATAACCCTCTGTTGCGTGATGAGAGCCGATGCGCTCGCATCATGTTGTTTTTATTTTTAGGGCAATTTTTTTTTTTAAAAAAAGAGTCGAGTTAATTTTTAAAGTTAAAAAGAGACGCGACATCGCTAGTACGATTTTTTAGGGTTAGCGACATCACTGAAGCAGCTGTTGCGACTTCTCTTCTTCTTCACTGAAGCTGCGACATCACTACTACTCCTGCTCTGTTTTGCTGCTGCTCTGTTAAGGTAATTTTTCTCTGTTAAGGTATTTTTTCTTCTTTGTTCTACTTTCTTCTTCTTACTCTGTTTTGCTGCTTTGTTTATGTTCTTCTTCTTCTTTTTTTTTTTTTTTCACTTCTGCTCTTCTTTCTTCTTCTTTACTGTTTTGCTTTGTTTTTGTTTTTACTGATGCTCTGTTTTCTTCCTTCTTCTTCCTTTTTCTTTTTCTCTATTTTCTGCTGCTGTTTTTTTCTGTTTTCTGTTGCTGTTTCTTTCTCTTTTCTTTTTGTTGCGACTTTTGTTTGATTTGTTTCTTATGTTTCTTTACAACAATTCTAAATGTCTGATCCGGCTTGGAAATATGGTAAAAGGGCAAGTGAGACCAATAGGAATAAAGTTACATGTGTTTTTGTGGCTTGACGTTTAATGGCGGAACTTTTCCCCATAAACAACATCTTTATTGTTGATTATATAGTTGTTGTGGTCTTTTATTTATGATTTACTGTTTGGATGCTCTATTAGGTCTTTTTTGTTTTAAAATTGCGCTTCACTTCAATGATGCGGTCGCATTGCTTCACGCATCGCTTAATGCGTGATGCGAACCCTTGTCACATTTTTCCGCATCACGCATCCCTAAACACCGGGGGAGATCAAGGTAGCAGCTGATGGGCTTCGAACTTACTTAGATCTCTCTACTTTATCTAATGCTTTCTTCGCAATTAAGATATTTTTGGGCTTTTGTTATTATTCTGTACTAGAGGCTTGTGTTGATGACAACCAGACTTGGGATGTATCTTTGAGACTTGTGTCTCATATATATATATATATATATATATATATACAATTGGGATTCTTCTATTTCTTTTGTTTTCGCTTTTGATTCCCTTTAATTCTTGTTCTTTGGGTTAGGTTAGGATTACTTGTCCGGAGGGTGTGACAAGTGTCATCACGTGCCTATTTTTGGGTCGTGAAAAATGGTATCAGAGCCCAGGTTCATTGGTCTCATTAGTACAAGCCAAGTTGAGTAGAGTCTTGCGAATCGATGACGAGACATCCGTTTATTTATCTTTGAGAGTCTACATGACTTTAGGAGAATCCATTTCTTCATTCTTTGTCGTGCGTTCATAGCAATGTATAGCTCAAAAATCTCTTATTCAGTCTCTCACAAATGGTGAGCACGTATTCTTCCTTAACTAGAGATTCAGAGCTCGTGCCCTCAGTGCGCGGTAGGAGCAAGGTTTGAGGCTGAGGTCAGATTGGGATGTACAGACCAATAAGAGATTAGGTTAGAGTTGCCTCTTCAGGTGAGTTGCCTCTTCACGTCCTAGGTTTGCTAGTGGTGGTAGGTCTAGTGAGTTAGAGTGGTTGAGGGTCGTACAGACACCACCTGTGACCATACCTATACTTGAGGATTACATGGTTCGAGTGTTGGGTTTCCTTCAGAGGGTGGCTCCTATTTTGGTTTTGCATGCTACTTCGAGGCTTCAGACTCTAAATACATCTGGGACTCTTACTGTTTATCCTAGTGTTGATGAGATATTGCCAGCGATTGCTCCATATCCAGTGACCTTACCCTTTATGGCCATGGAAGGACAAATTAGATATGTAGAGTTCATGAGGACAGATCTTCCTCGATTCGATGGAGATTCTAGGTTTGATGCTTATGTGTTCTTGCTTGGTTGCTGTAAGAGGTTGTATAGGTTGGTCTTTGTGGATTCTAATAGAGTAGACTTTACTTTCTTTCAGTTCTTTGGGCCAGCTAGACAGTGGTGGATGACCTTTGTAGAAAGTAGACCAGTTGGATCACCTCCTCTTTCGTGGGATCAGTTTGCTCGAGTGTTTTTAGAGGAGTTTGTATGGAGATATAAGAGACTTGTAGGACAGAGGGCCCAGAGATTTGATGATCATAACGATATGCATGATGGAGGTTAGGATCTTCAGGGTTATGCTTGGAGAGGGTGAGATCAGAGTGGTCATTTAGGTTCTTCAGGCCTAGTTCGGCCGGCCCTGACTTCTTGGGGTTGCTTCTTATGCAGGGATCTTAGGCACTATAGGAGGGATTGCCCATGGGTTAGACAGAGAAATGCTTCACCAGTTGCTCCAAGAGATGACGAATCCGTATTATATTCCACAAGATGGACTCCAGGCAGGAATTTCTGGTACAGTAGCCATAGGTATGGTTTTTGGTGCACCTTTAGTATGCCTTAAGTGGTATTTGACTATGGTATTTCATTCTCCATGTGTTTATTTATTCAACATTGAGTCTTGATATGATTCGGGAGTTTTTGCTGGAGCTGTTGATATTTGCTACCCATAGATGTTTCCTTAGTGGTGGATCGGGTGTGCCGATCCTACGTTGGGAATCGTTTAGAGTATATAGATGGATTTGATTTGATATCTTTGAGTGTTGTGGATTTTGGTATATTTGGGTTTGATGTTCTTGATGGTTGTGTTGTGGAATAGTAGTGGATCGATTCTAGGTTTTGGTATACTTTTAGATTTTAGAATGGATTGGCCTTATGGTTTTGTCATTTTAAATTATAGTATGCCTAGTTGTACTCATCGGTAGTAGACCTTGTGATAGCCTAGACTTGTGGTGTGATTGATTTGAAAGGATTACGAGTAAAGGATCCTAGTTGGATAAGAGAAGATTTCAGGCAGCCGAGCCTTGTGATTTTTTACTTTCTTAGTATTTAGCCTTTGCTTGCGTGAATAAACTATTTGGTATTGAGACATTTCTCGGTCAGATTTGAAGGGTTTTAGCTCATAAGGATTTTTGCTTTTGATTTGGAAAGATTTTTGAAAGGAAAGGGGTGGTACCTAGTTTGTAGCATTTGTTACTCTTGTAGCTAAGTGACTTGGTGGAATATTCTTGCTCATAAGCTTTCATTAGAGTATGTGTTATTCTCTGTGGACTTTGTGTTAAGGGGTGTTGAATGAGAATTGAGCTGGCTTTTGTTAAAGAATACTGAATGGGAAGAGAGTTAAGAAAAAAGATAAGGATTCTTGTACATAAGAAAAATTTGTTATGTTCAGAGTTTAGATATGGGCAGGAGATAGAATATTGAAGTCACGAAAGTGTGGTTTGTCGATAGCTTATGCAGAGTCTAGCGGTGATTCCTCTCGAGTTTTGATTGTGATTTGGGCATCCGTCAGTGAGATATAGTGGTTGTTACACTTCTTCTATGGGTTGACTTTTCCCTGTTGCGCCAGATTGCTTATGTGTACGGGATTGGAAAAGACTCCTTGTTTTACCAGATTATTGAGGACTTCGGGTTGTTTGACGACTTTAGGATATTGAAGTTGCATAGGTTATTGTGATGGACTGCATGAGAATTTGATGCCTTTTCTGTGTTCATGTCTGTGGCATATAGAGTTTTATGATGATTCTCGGTTGCCTCAAGGGTTAAGCAGTAGGATTTTGTCTATGAAATAGTGATCTGGTATGCTAATTGTGACTTTTGAGGTTTTGTGTAGTTTTGATACCGGTTTCTGGCCTAGTATCTTTAGTTTGAGGCTATAGTGTTGTTCATTTTGATAGTGATGGCATCGTCCTTAGTTAGGGATTCAGTGTTTTGGTGGGTAGTTATATGACTTATGGGTTCCTTAGCTTTTGGTGGGTCCGAGAATGATTTTTGTTCTTATGGTTGTAGCCAGTGTCTTGGTCAGTTTTAGTTTAGCCAGGTGTATTTAGAAATTATATTGCGTTTGACTCCGATCTTGGGTATAGGGGAAGTTCGGAAATAGAAATTCGGCTTCATTGAGAATTTGGCCTTAGATGCTAGTGTTGTGACCTGGTGAGTCCTTATGTGATATGTTTCTGGTTCTATGGTGAAACCGGTAGTTCTATGGTTATGACTCCTTATTGGAGTGCTTGCTTGATGTCTCTCGAGGGTATTTTCTATCCTATACCTATTTTTGGCATTTACTTGCTTGTACGTTCGAGGACGAATGTGAATTTTAGTGGTGGATACTGTAATGACTCCCGTATAGAAATTTAGAAAATTCTATGTTTTAACTATTTTTCCCTTTTCCATGGTTGCTTTATCTCAATTATGAGTTATGGGATAGCTGGCACATTTTTCGATGCATCCGAAAGTGTTTTAAATGAATTTGTGGTTTCAAACACTCTTAAAAGGGGTTATTTTGATTTCGGTCAACATTTTGTGATTCGAGCCTTGGATGATGATTCTGACAGTTCCATTAGTTCTGCAATATCCATTAGTTGTGTATCACCTTTTGGTAGCATGAGATACACTCTTATATATGTACCATCTCCCTGTTTTTATCCCATATTAATGGTTGATTATAATTGATTAAACCTGATATATCGTATTAGTGAGTTTTCTTCATAAATGACTTTCCTTATTTGTTGATCATGAAATGAATAGTGTTGGCTCACCTAGATTAATACGTCTACCCTGTAGTTGGTAAATCTATTGACCGGTGTGTTGGGTTACCCTAATAGGATGAAGTGCTGTAAATACAGGTGATAGATTATTTGGGAAACCTTGGGTAGTTGGTGTGGTGGTTCTCGCTATCACTTTGGATTAGGATCGGTTATCGATGATGTTTGCTGAGTACACGTGGTTTCGTACTCACCCTTGCTTTTCTTTCCCTTTGCTTGTTTTCGATACCTCGTGCAGGTATTGGTTCGAGCAGTAGATCGTAGATCGTATTTCTTCCAGTATTGGCATTGCGGAGATCGAGATAGTGGCTAAGGGCTTCAGGACTTACTTAGATCTCTCTACTTTATCATATGCTTTCTTCGCAATTAAGATATTTTTAGGCTTTTGTTATTATTCTGTACTAGAGGCTTGTGTTGATGACAGCCAGATCTGGGATATATCTTTGAGACTTGTGTCTCGTATATATATATATATATACACAATTGGGATTCTTCTGTTTCTTCTATTTCCGCTTTTGATTCCCTTTAATTCTTGTTCTTTGGGTTGGGTTAGACTTACTTGTTCGGAGGGTGTGACAAGTGCCATCACGTGCCTATTTTTGAGTCGTGACAATACGCTACTGAAAATTATTGAAAAAACAACAGATATACCCAGATGAGAAATTGAACTAAAAATCATTATTTTACTTACCAAAATAACCTATAAAGTGATGTCTAGTGATATACGAATAAAATTTGATCCAAAATTTCAAGCAAGAAGAAGAGGCAACAACAACAACAATAATGGAGAAGGAGAAGAAGAAGCACTAGCAACAGCAACAACAACAACAATGGCGAGAAGAAGAGGAAGAACAACAACAAGAACAAGAAGAAGAAAATAAGAAGCAGCAGCAACGACAATGGAGAAACAAACGCGCGCGAGAGAGAGAAGAGAGAAGCAACATCCAATTTTTTTCCCTCCTTTTTTAGTTATAATTAGGGTTCTATAAATTGGGTCAAAGTGTAAAATAAAAAACTTGAGTGCAACTCCCATACATGAGTCAAAACTTCTTAATCCTTAATTTAATTTTTGTCACCCCTACTCAATAATTAAGACTTGAGTCACCTGAACTTAATTTTAAACTTTTTGGCCATCCTTAATTCATTGTCCCAAGAGTTATTACATAAGAGGATAAGAGGGGTGCTCACGGATCGGTTTGGGTTGGTTATTGGTCAAAAACAAAATCAAATCAAATTTAATTGGTTTTTATAAATTATTAAACCCAAATAAAATAAATATTTACGGTTTTGTTGTTATTGATTTCGATTCAGTTTGATTTGGTTATTAACCATACACGAAAATAAAAAAAATGAATAATAAGACTATGCAATCAACAATACATTACCTAATTCAATTTTTTCGCCTGAATTGGGACAAAATATCAAAAAAAATATGCGCTTCTAAAACGCATCTACTGAAAGAGCAACTAATATTCAGAATATTATCAAATTGTGTACAACAACACATTATATAACAACTTTTGGGCTTGGACTCGATCTGACCCTTCTCATTTCACTTTGTACTTTTTTAATTTTTTAAATAAACTTTGATGGATATATTACATATATATGATTAGATACTTAAAATTATTCATAAAAATATGTATTATGTATATATTATTATAAAAACTATGTATACTCTGTTTGGTTCGGTTATTTTCTCGATCTTTTCGAATAAAACAAAAACTAAATCAAATATTATCGATTTTTAAAAATTCAAAACCAAATAAAAGTCAGTTTATTTAATCGGTTTGGATTGATTTTTACCCAAATTGTGAACACCCTAGCCTAGGCAACATAGTGCCTATTCTGTCCTTTTCAAAAATAGAAATAACAAAAGCGAGGGATTGGGGTACAATATTAATCTTCCAAAAATATCTAGTTCGCATCCTTTCTTTGCTAACCGATCCGCTACTCCACTAGCTTCTCTGTAAATATGTTTTGTTGGTGTAATATACCACAATTACAATAAATTACAGTTGAAAATAAAATGAACAAAAATTGAGTAAATAAAACTCAGGCTGAGGCACGGATATCTCGCTCTCTTTAAGGAGATTCAAGCTCACTGCGGCACAATCTACACCGATCCAGCAGTATCAACTCTTGACTTGTCCCCTCCAGGATACAACAACCCTTCACGATGTACAACTCAAGCAACTTTGAATTAGCTGAAGAGTTCAAAGCTCTACCAATAAGAACACCTTCCTTTAACATATAATTTCTCTCTTTTGCATAGTGAATATAGTTGAAGACTTTGAATTTTTTTTTGTCTCAACTCTATCTTTCACTAATATAATTGCTCTTTTTTATGCACTCTATATTTTCTTCTCCATTTAAAAAATATGCAAGATCACCTCTGTTTACAACAGCCCATCACGATGTACAACTCAAGCAGCTCTGAATTAGTTGAAGAGTTCAAAGCTCCACCAATAAGAACACCTTCCTTTAACATATAATTACTCTCTTTTGCATAGTGAATATAGTTGAAGACTTGGAGTATTTATTTTTATCTCAACTCTCTCTTTCACTAATATAATTACTCTTTTTTATGCACTCTATATTTTCTTCTCTATTTAAAAAATATGTAAGACCACCTCTATTTATTCTTGTAATAAAAAAAAAGTAGTGGGAAAATAAAGAAATAGAGGTTATAAGAGTTACAAGAATAATGAGGTAAAATAATGGTAGAAGTTACAAGAAACTAATGAACACATTCTACCACCACTAACTAGTGAGTTCAAAAGCATAAATGAATGGGAAATGTAATGGCAGCCACCACACGTTTCTCTGTCTTAATGGCCACCAAGTCAAATAGTGTAATTAGACACATAATGCACGAACAAACTTGAAACTGCAGCAATATGTTAGGCATTGTAGTTTGATGCACTCTAATTAGGGGTGTCAAAGTGAGCCCAAATTAAGTGAATTCACCCAATCCAACCCAATATTTATGGGTTGGACTCAAGATAATTTATAATTGGGTTCAATCTCAACCCATTAAACCTAAACCCATTTTTAAAAGATCTTCAATTGAGCCCAATTCAATCTTTACTTTAACCCATTTAATAAGGAACATGATTTCCTTAATGAAAGAGGAGAAAACAAGTGACAACTAAATTATTTTATAAAACTTTTTTTAAATTTTTTTTCTTACCCCCCATCCCACCCCACCCTCCTACCCCCACCGCACCTGCCCCCCTCCCCTCAAGATTTTTTTTTTTAATTTTTTAATTTTTTTAAAAATATTTTTTCTCACCCCAAACACACACACCCCTCCTACCCTCCCCTCTCCCCCCTACAAAAAAAAATTAATTAATTTTTTTTAAATTTCATGGATAATATTTTTCCTCCATACCGAACACACCCATAGTATATTTTATTTCATTGGTATAATATTTTGTGACTTTCATTTTCATATTAAGAACTTGCTTTTTTATTTTTTTGAGTTGAAATTCAAATTATAGTTACAAGAGGTAAATATCAATAGGTTAATATTCTTAAAATTAAGTGGGTCAAAGCTAATCAAGACCCAACCCAATTTTTAGCCCAACCCATTTGAACCCAAAGTAAATTTGGGTTGGGTTCAATTTCTAATTCAACTCATTTTAATATCTTCAATTTTAGCCCAATCAACCTATTTGACACCCCTAACTCTAATATAATATAATTAATATTAAAATGCACTTCATGTTTAATTGATGCCCCTCCTGCTTCATGCAATAGGTACCTACAATCATCAATTAAATTTTGATAGGAACAATCTTTGTTAGAGAGCATGCCAATGAGTTCATAACAATCAGTCTCAATTACTATGGGGATGATGTTGTTCTGCAGAGCAATCTTTACGTCGTGTAGCCAGGGGCAAAGCCAACCTTTGGTTAGGGGGTTTCGAACCCCCTTATCGAAAAATATACTATTTATATATGATCAAAATTATTTTTATGTATATATAGTAGGTGTTGAACCCCTTTCGGCTAGTTTTTCTTCAAATACTAAACCCCCTTAGTTGAAATCCTGGCTCCGCCTCTGCGTGTAGCAACACCAAGGCTTCCGTGTAAATATTAGTGGCAGTGTACTCCCATGTTGAACCCCATGGCCCACTTCTTGTTGCTATCTCTAAAAACTCCTCCGATTCCCCCTTGTTGGGATTATTTTTGCATGCTCCGTCTATATTGAGCTTGAAAAAAATTCATGTATGGGGGGTCCCATTTTATGTAGATGGTGCTCCTTATCCTTTTGGCAAGGGTTTTGCTAGTGATAAATTATAGACTTGACTAATTAGCGGTGGTTTATTATTTTTTTGGAATATGATACCATTTTGGTTATTCTAGACTTGCCATAGAAGGAAGGGGACAACGTCATGCCAAGTTAGAAAGTAATTCAGTTTTTTTTTTTTTGACTTAAGTTGTTCGCTCAACCATCTAGTCATAGTATCAGAGTTGTTCATATATTGGGGATAGTTGTGGTGTTATTTTATTTGTTCCCATAAGATTTTCAAGTGCGTGCATCTAAAAAAACAAGTGTTCTATATCTACTCCTCCTTTACCACCAACATTACAAGTGTCATTTGGGCAAATTTTCCTCCTATGTAGCATATGTTTTGTGGGAATCCTGTTAAGGCAGACTAACCATATGAAGTATTTTATTTTGTTCATAGTGTTGAGCTTCCATAGCCAGGTAAGTTCCTTCTCCTTGAATTTGCAATTATATATTTTCTTTCGAAACTAGTTCATAAGCAGCCCTTGTCGAGAAGACGTTATCTCCTATGGTATTTCATTTGTAGCTACCTTCTCCTATGTTGATTTGTTTAATGTAGGTGCTTTGAATCTGATTTTTATGTCCGTTGGGAGCTCGAAGGAGAAGCTTTTTGTATTATTGAAACCTTTATTTAGGATGTCAGCCATAGTTATTTCATCTTCGTGTTTCATAAGAGGTCCATAAATCATGTTTCTTCGGGGGTTTCCTTGATTTATCCAGTTATCATGCCAAGTATTTATTTTTTTACCATTCCCAATTTCCCACTTTATACCCTCGTTATAGGGTTTCAAACCACTAACGATGTTTTTCCATATATGAGAATTGAGATCCTCTAAAATGGCTTGTGGCCGATCTTTTATTCTTCTCTTTATTTCCATTTTTTGTTTGGTAATAGTTGCGACCAGAATGAGTTTTGGTCTTTATATCTCCAAGATAAAGCCATGTTAAATGAAGCATTTTACCAAGGCCTATTTACATAAATAGTATAAATATATAGCCTTATTTATCAATTTTAGTACATTTTTATTCTTACAGTTGATAACCTAACTTTTTTAAACCAAAAATAGCTAAATACGTATATAATACATTTTTAACACAGTTTTAATATAGTAACACATAAATAATTTGAATAGTATTTAAATGTTTGAAATTCAATATAATACGTTTTAAACATCATTAAGAAGAGAATAAGATAAACAACAATTAACAAGAGAATAAAATAAACAACAATTGTAATACATTTTAAATTCAATATATTATACGTATTATAGACGTATTTCAATGCACGTGATGAATTATATAACTAAAACTATTTTAATACAAATGTATTATACTCCTAAGTATTATATGTGAATTTCAAACATTTCATTACAATTTAAATTATTTTACGTTGTTAGAAATATATTACATTTTCTATGTAACAATAACTATCAAATTCATAACAATGTATAATATTGAATTCGAATTATATTACAAGGATGGTTTATATGTAATACAATTTTAATACATATTTCTGGTTGTATTGAACTCCGTTGTGGGTGCTTTTTGATTCGACGAAATTGGATTCGTCGGAGTTTGTTTTGTGCCCTCAAAACAAAAACAGAGAACTACTATAACTCAATATAGAGCAATGAAAAGAAGAGAAACGAGAGATAAAATAACAAGTTCCAAAAATTGCTCCATTTCAAGAATTCGACAACCAGATAGAGGCGGAGAAATCACGATAATTGCAGCAACAAAATTATTGAAACAGAGTTGTTTTGCTCGTCGTTATTGCTGTTAATGACCATTTTCGGTCAGATTTGAGTTGTGGTTGGTTGGTTTCGTTTTCTGCTGGAGCAGTGATGGTGAACAGAGGTAGGTAGCGTTGGGATTTCTGGTGATGTGTTGATAGTGGAGGTGGGGT
The DNA here is from genome assembly GCA_031232105.1 of Capsicum rhomboideum. NCBI lineage: Eukaryota > Viridiplantae > Streptophyta > Magnoliopsida > Solanales > Solanaceae > Capsicum > Capsicum rhomboideum. The sequence goes on along the minus strand of CP124715.1, from coordinate 37,552,347 downwards.
TTTATTGGTTATCTGGTTGCTTGGATAGAGTTTGGCTTCACCGAAAATGGTGTTTCGCCGAAAAAATAAGTAGGAGAGGTGGTGGCGTTGGGTGTTTTATTTCACGTTCTGTCGGAGGTTATGGTGGTTCGCCGGTGGGTTGAATAGTTGTTTGGTGGCTGGTTTTATCAGGGTCGGCGGGTTATTCGGCGAAGTGGACGAAAAGGAGAAAGGAGAGGTATTTTGATTGGAGCTGGTTGGAGAAGAATCAATGGGGGTGATTTTAGTTATTAAATGTAAATATATGCTATAGACATTAATAAAATAAAAGTTCTCCCAAAAACTGTACTCTCACTAGTCCAAAATAAGTGTATTTTTTTCTCAATGCACACCTATAAAGGAAAAGAAACTAGGACATAAATTGTATTTTACTTTCTATTTTTACCATTTTAGATATTATCAAACTACTATTGAAATTTCAGCCACATTAAAATAAAATCAATTAAGTCTCTTGGAACTCATAACCTAGAAAGTGTAAATGAAGAGTAAAATTGGAGGAAATTTTCAACATGTCTCTTGAATAATGAACAATTCACTTATTTTGGACATTGAAAAATAGCTCAAAAATTCACTTATTTTGAACTAGAGGGAGTAATAATTTATTTAAAAGAGTTCATTTATGTAATTATCCCTTTTTCCAATGGGCCTTGTACAATCCAATGCCTCCTTTACTTTTGAAAAAAGAAAAAATTACATAGCATAGATAAAAATGATCCTTAATTATCTATTATGGTTTATGTTTAAAATAATTACTTGACATAGTCAAAAGTTAGTTAAAAACTATTATTTAAGTGGGCCCTTATATACAAATATAATATATATCTTGCAATTAATCTATCTCATCTAATTAACTTAAATTTTGGCTAACTTAATTGAGCACTTAATTTTATTTTTGATTTAATTTTGAAAATTGGCCATTTTATTTGATTTTTCTCTCTCTTCTTAAATTTTTCATTTATTTAATTTTTGTCTCTCTTCTTAAATTTTCCACCATCTTCTTCAAATTTTTTTCTTGAAAAGTAGAAACTATTGGTAGGTTTTGTTATATCGACTCTTAAATAGTATATTTTTGTAATTTTTTCAAAGATTTATTACATCAAAAAAAGTTTCTTCGATTTTTTTTTTTTCAATTCATGCCAAAAAAAGGTTTCAATAAGTATACAATATATATATATATATATATATATATATATATATATATATATATATATATATATGTATGTATGTATGTATGTATGTATGTATTTATATATTTTCTTTTTCTGTTAGTTGCATACAACTATGTATACCGTGTCAATTTTTTAATGTATATATATGTATACAAATAACCGTCATATACAATTAGACAGTTGTCATGTGTTGGCATATACATATATATATATGTATATGTACACATATAAATTATACTTATAAGTTGTATAATCAGTTTTTAATTTGTATAAAATATGTTGGTTCATATTTTATACATTACATATAGGTGTACAACTATCACGTATTTGTATATAACTAAATTGTATATTTTTGAAGTTGGTTTGTATAAACTATGTTTGTTCTTCTATTAGACATTAGGTATATTTTAGTTTGTATAATTTATTATTAGTATTTTGTATAAACTAAAGAAAAGGGAAAAAAGTTTCAAGGATTCTCACTCCGAAGGGGTGGGGGGTGGGTGAGTGGGGGGTAACGACGTTGTGAATGACTCGAAGGTATTTTGTATATACCCAATTGTATATTTGTATGAATGTATATACAATAGATATACGTATGTCTATATATCTTTTTTTTTGGTAGTTACACCAAGTCAATTTTTTAATGTATATATGTATACAAATAACCGACATATACAATTAGACAATTATCATGTGTTGGTATATGCATATATATATATACATATATAAAATATACATATAAGTTGTATAATCAGTTTTTGATTTGTATAAAATACGTTGGTTCATATTTTATACATTACATATAGGTATACAACTATCATATGTCTGTATGTAACTCAATGGTATTTTGTATAATAAAGTGAATTTGTTTGTATATTTCTATCAATGCGTTTGTATTTTTATATTTATTTTGTTATGTTTCTTTCACATACATCTCGAATTTGTATACATTTTTACATTTAAATTTGTATATTTATACATATAATCTGAATTTATATCCATTTTATACTTTTGAATTTGTAGCAATTCGTATTTATCTGAAAAATATGAGTTGTAAGCATTTGTATTTGTACTTGAATGTTAAATTCAGAGCTAACTTTCATTTGTATCAATTCTACATTTGTATTTCTATTCATAGCTAATTTTTGTGGATAAATACATTGAATAAATAAATATATTGAAATTATATTTTAAATTTTGAAGCCATACAAAGAAATCAGAGGAATTTTAGTTTGAATTTTATTTTTGTATTTCAAAAATTAAAAGGTAAGCTATAACAGTCCATATCTAAAAGAAAGATACAAATGATTTGAAAAAGATATGTTGGAGAGAATAAAGGAAGTGAATCACTCCCCTTTCCTTTTTTATCTCTAAACATAAATGAAATAGTAATAAAATTTATTAGTTAATATTTGTATACAAGAGTCCTAAATGCATTTAATCACTAACTAAAATCTATAAAATGTAATTACTAAAACTTAAACTAAGAAGTTAGTTAAGAAGGGTATACGTTGGCTATATGTGAAGTTTTGCCTTGAAAAAACTACATGGCTTAGCAAACATAAGCTCCTAATTATCCTATTTAGCTTAAATTTCAATTAATTACAATCCATAGCCTCTCTTGCCAATTATATACAATTCATAGCCTCTCTTGCCAATTATATACAATTCATAGCCTCTCTCCTTTATTTTTCCTCTTTCTCTTTCTTTTTTTTTTTTTTTTTTTCATTTTTTCATTTATTTTTCCTTTTCCTTTTTTTTCTTTTCCATTTTTTTTCTTTTTCGTTTCTTTTTTTCTTTTCATTTTTTTCTCGTTTTCTTATATTTTCTTTTTTTTCTTTTTTCCTTTTTTCTTTGCAGTCTTTTTTTTTTTCTTTTTTTTTCTTTTTTCGTTCTTGTTTCATTTTTTTTTTGTCATTTTTTCTTCTTTTTGTCATTTTTTAAATTATTTTTTGTATTTTCTTTTTTTTCTCTCTCGTTTTGTTGTTGTTGTATTTTATATTTATTTGCATCTTACTATATATTTTAAATAAATTTATTATTTGTATTTGAATAGTTTAGTCGTGAATATGTACAATTTATCATTTGTATACAAACAAGCATATGAATTAATTGTATTTGCTTGAGTCTAAAATATACAAATATGCAATGTATCATTAGTATTTGTATTTTAAATTTATCATTTGTATGCATATGATTCAAGTTGTATAAACATGTATCATTTGATACAAATGTAATATTTGTATTAGTATAATTTAGCAATTGTATTTGTATAATTTATCTTTCGTATTTGTATTGTTCAATATGTATCAATAAAATACAATTCGTATCAATGAATATAAATACAAGTGATCATAGAAAGAAAAATAACAATTCTTTTTCAATTGTTTAAAAATACAAATGATGTTGTCAGCTACAAATTCAAATACAAACAAATGAAACAAATGAAATTACAAATACAACTACAATATGCGGTTAACTTATAAATACAAATACAAAATAGTTCTTTAAAAATACAAGTGCATCGACGAAAATAGAATACAAATACAAACAAAATAAACCCACGAAATACAAATACAATATGCAGTCAATTATAAAATACAAATATAAAACAGTTCTTTAAAATACAAGTGCGAATTGTATAAAATATAAATGATGGTGCAAACTATAGAATACAAATACAAGTGCGAACTATAAAATACAAATACAAGTGAGAACTATAAAATACAAATACATGTGCAATTGTATGAATGAATATAAAAATATAAATGATGGTGCGAATACAAATACAATAAGCGATTGTGGTATTTTCGTTATCATCCATGACTTGTGCTCGATGTAGCAATATTTTTCAAAAATACAAAAAATATAAAATAAAACAAAAAAAATGAGAAAGAAAAAAATATAAAAAGAAAACCAAAAAAAAAAAAAGAAGAAAGAGAAATAGAAGCTAAAGATAGAAGAGAGAAAAACAGAAAAGCGAAAAGAAAGAAAAACGAAAATAGGAAAAAAAAGAAGAAAAAATCGAAAAAGAAAAAAATACAAAAAAAACCAAAAAACAAAAAAAACAAAAAACAAAAAACAAAAAAAAGGGACACTGAAAAGGAAAAAAACGAAAAAGAAAAAAAAGAAGAAAGAGAAGTAGAGGCTAGAGATAGAAGAGAAAAAAAGAAAGAAAAGAAACGAGAAAGAAAAAAAATGAGAAAAGGAAAAAAAAAAAGGAAGAGAAATAGAAGCTAGAGATAAAAGAGAGAGACAAAAAAAGAAACAAAAAAAAAGAAGAAAAGGTGACAATTTGCTAAAACATAGACTATTTTCTGTAAGTCCCTTTATTCTTTGGCTTTGTAACTAGCTTCCAATTCACAAGTGACACTTTTTTTTCCCACTTCTGTACCACCCCATAGAAAATTTCTTTGAATAGAGTCAATCTTTGTTAAGGTAGGTAATAAAGTTGCATGATATGGTTTGAAATAGTTGCTAGGGTAGACTTTATTAATGTGGTTCTACCCGCAATTATGAGAAAATTAGTTTTTCAGCCCTCTAGTCTAGTATTCATTCTATCAATGATGAATTGTAAGTTATTCTTTGATAGTTTTGAATTGATCATAAGAAATCCTAAATATTTCCCAAAGTCATTAGAGTGCCGGCCTCATGCCCAAGCAGTTACTAGTTTGTTCTCTAATTTTCGTAAGAGTATTATTTGAGAAGGTTATTTTGGACTTGTTAAAATTTATTAATTGTCACGAGATTGCGCAAAATTTGTTCAGCGCATCTATTATAGATTTACAACTTTTGATGTGAACATTTGATAGTAGAATAAGGTCATTGGCAAAGAAAAGATGAGATATTAGGGGTCCTTTGACTGAAAGTTTTATGGGATCCCATCTACAGCAGCCTACTTCATGATGTATGTGTCTGGATAGCATTTCCATGCATATAATTAAGATGTATGGGGAAAGGGGGTCGCCCTACCTAATCCCTCTGGATGGTTTGAAGAAGTCTGTTTGGGAGCCATTTATGAGGATGGAAATTTTTGAAGTGGATATACACTACATGATGATGTCAATTAGTTCCGAGGGGAATTTTAGTGATCTTAAAGAGAATCGAACAAAATACTAATCTATTTTATCAAACGTCTTCTCCAAATCGATCTTTAGAATAATTTTTGCCTTCTTCCCCTTTAAGGTCTTGAAGTGATTTAATGTCTCATGGACAATTATAGCATTGTCTGAGGAAGAATAAAGCCCTTCTTCCTTTTATAAAACTGGCTTGGGTTGGGTGAATAAGTTTTGGAAGAAGCGGTATAGTCCTTTTGACAATGATTTTTGAAACGACTTTGTATGTCGTATTGCATAGACCAATGGGCCTATATTATTTTACAGTTTCTACGTTTTGGCATTTAGGTATGAGGCATATGTATGTTCTATTTATATCCTCAGACATTTTCCATGTATTAAAAGTTTCTTTGCAAAAATTGATCAAACAGTTTTTTGTGTCATTCCAGTATTTTTGGTAGAAGAACGGATGCAGTACATCCAGTCCCGGTGCTTTAAAGGGCTTAAAGGAGTCCAAAGCATTTTTAATTTCTCCTTCTGTAGCTTTCAAACTCAAGCTATTATACTCCTCCACCCCAATGGTAGCTGTTATTTTCTAGATTTTTTTTCCTGAAGAACTTGACAAACTAATAGCACACAAATTTTGTTCTAAGTCCACAGTTTGACTGTGTGTCCTTAAAGAATCTAATCCCTTCACTATTTCCTGAGGTATGGATTAATTCTTCCTAGGATAAAATAGAACTCTATTCTACAATATCGACAATGAAAAATTATAGAACTTCGTGGAACTCAACAACGGAGTATAATCACACACTGAATGGTTTTTGTGTTGTAGACTAAGAGAATTTTTAATTGGCTAGAACTTCGTTTCACTCCTCTCAAAATTACTGAATACCTGATGAAGGAAAACACATGTATTTATAGCCAAATACGCACTGTTTCGAAAGGATGTACTGCTTCGAAAAGTTGCACTGTTTTGAAGTACTATTTCTGAAACATAGCGTTGGTTCTGGAAATGATGCATCGTTTCTGGAATGGTTGCATTGTTCTGGAACGACGCACTGCTTCTCGAACAGTCACAAACGTTACAAAATATTTCGTTGGAACATTGCATTTGGAGGAAAATTTCGGATGAATTTTTCTGGATTAAAAAAAATTTGTCCAAAAAGATAATCTCTCGGTCGATTGCCAAATCCAAATCCAAATCCAAATCCGAAGCCGAAGCCGAGCCGAGCCGAGCGAGCGACGACGAAGACGGCGCGAGACTTGGTTTCTTCTTAGCTAACTATCCATACAAATGAGTACTTCTTAATATAAAGGACAAAATGTTTCTTTCTCCCACCAATGAGGGAGAAACTATTTTTTCTTCTATAAAGTGACTATTCACCTCCCTTTGTTCCCACTTTGTTCCACCATTTTTCATTCATATTTCACCAAAACCCAACAATCCCCCACATGAATGGGGAATGGCTATTTCATTTTAGAAAAAATATGTGTGATCTACAAATAAGGATCAGTTGTATCTGGATAAGTAGGTTTCCCTTTGAACTTTCCATAGTGAACATACATCGGGTATCCTCGGTCAATCGATAGATTTGATATCTTTAAACCGTCGAGCTCTTATGTATACCTAGACAACGTATGTCACACAACTAACCCTTAACCGTTCTTGGTTCTCATTGTTTTGTTATTTCAACCATGAACACGTCCTGGTTTCATGAGTGCGTAGAGAATTGGCCTTACTTTATATTCTCCTTGAAGCGGCTTACACTTCACACTCACATAGGTGATTCCTAAACCTTAAGTCCAATAGACAAAACTATTTGGTCATACCAGCCAAACTTAGGTAATCATTAAAAGCTTCACATCTTAAGCTCTATCCTTGTTTTCTGAACATTGTCTACATCATGAGAATAGGTTGAGTTAGTTGACAATGTTGAACCGTCAGTCACAACTTTTTTTGATCTCTTTGAACCTAGCTCTTGGGATCTCCAGTCTGCTAGGTAGAGTTACCGCCGTGATGACTTGTCCTAGGCCTTAAACCCATTTCCTTCGATGATTTATCAACCGCCTCTCTAGTTAGGCCTTTTGTTAGCGGATCCGACACATTATCTTTTGACTTGACATAGTCAATTGTGATAATTCCACTAGAGAGTAATTGTCTAATGGTGTTGTGTGTTCATCGCATGTGACGAGACTTTCCATTATACATAGCATTTCTAGCTCGTCCTATTGCCGATTGACTGTCACAATGTATACATATAAGAACAACTGGATTTGGCCATAAAGGAATATCTTCTAGAAAATTTCGTAGCCATTCTGCTTCTTCACCGGCCTTATCCAGAGCTATAAACTCGGATTCCATTGTAGAGCGAGCTATACATGTCTGTTTGGAAGATTTCCAAGACACTGCTCCTCCACCAATAATGAACACATATCCACTTGTCAATTTTATTTCAGATGATCCGGTGATCCAATTTGCATCACTATATCCTTCAACCACCGCAGGATATTTATTGTAGTGCAATGCATATTCTTGAGTGTATTTTAAATAACCCAACACTCGCTTCATTGCCATCCAATGAGTTTGATCGGGATTACTCGTGTACCGACTCAGTTTACAAATGGCGTAAGCTATATCAGGTCTGGTACAATTCATTATGTACATCAAACTTCCTAACACTCGAGCATAGTCCACTTGAGACTTGCTTTGACCTTTGTTCTTTGTAAGAGCAAGATTTACATCAATTGGAGTCTTTGCGACTTTGAAGTCCAGATACTTGAATTTCTCCAATACCATGTTGATGTAGTGAGTCTGAGAAAAAGCTAGACCTTGAGGAGTTCTGTGAATTTTAATTCCTAAAATCAGATCTGCAACTCCTAAGTCTTTCATATCAAATTTGCTAGCAAACATACACTTAGTAGCATTTATGTCGGAAATGTCTTTACTCATTATCAACATATCATCAATATACAAGCAAACAATGACAACGTGATTTGGAGTGTTCTTTATGTAAACACATTTATCACACTCATTGATCTTAAATCCATTTGCCAACATTGTTTGGTCAAATTTCGCATGCCATTGTTTGGGCGCTTGTTTTTGTCCATAAAGTGACTTAACAAGTCGACATACCTTCTTTTCTTTTCCTGGAACTACAAACCCTTCGGGTTGATCCATGTAGATCTCTTCCTCCAATTCTCCATTTAAGAAGGCTGTCTTCACATCCATTTGATGAATTTGAAGACCGTACACGGCAGCTAACGCTATCAATACTCGAATTGACGTAATTCTTGTTACCGGCGAGTACGTGTCAAAATAATCAAGACCTTCTCGTTGTCTGAACCCCTTGACAACTAGTCTTGCTTTATATTTATCAATAGTGCCATCATCTTTCATTTTTCTTTTGAAGATCCATTTAGAACCCAATGGTTTGTTTCCTGGAGGAAGATCAACTAATTCCCACGTATGATTATTCTATATGGATTCTATTTCACTATTGATTGCCTCTTTCCAATATTGTTCTTCCGAAGAAGACATAGCTTCCTTAAAGGTTTGACGCTCATTCTCTACTAAGAATGTCAAGAAATCGGGACCAAAAGAAGTAGATGCCTTTTGACGTTTGCTTCGTCTTACACTTTCCTCATTAGGCATACTCTCCTTTGCTTCTTCCAGAGGTCGTTTAGATTTTTCACTAGACGACTCACATTCAGTCTTATACGGGTAAATATTTTCAAAAAATTCAGCATTGTCTGATTCGATTACCGTATTTACATGAATGTCAGGATTATCTGATTTGTGAACCAGAAATCGATACGCCTTGCTATTGATTGCATATCCAATGAATACACAGTCAATTGTTTTCGGTCCTATTTTAACCCTTTTGGGTTTAGGAACTTGGACTTTTGCCAAACACTCCCACACTTTGAAATATGTCAAGGTGGGTTTCCTTTCTTTCCACTTCTCATATGGAATGGACTTTGTTATGCTATGGGGTATTCGATTGAGTATTTGATTAGCCGTTAAAATAGCTTCCCCCCACAAGTTCTGCGGTAAACCAGAACTTATCAACAAGGCATTCATCATCTCCTTTAATGTTCTATTGCATTCATCATCTCCTTTAATGTTCTATTCTTTCTTTTCGCAATTCCATTGGATTGTGGAGTGTATGGGGAAGTTCTTTGATGAATAATGCCATATTCCAAACATATTTCTTCAAAAGGAGATTCGTATTCGCCGCCCCTATCACTTCTGATCGTTTTGATTTTCTTTTCAAGTTGTGTTTCCACTTTATTCTTGTATTGCTTGAATGCATTAATTACCTCATCTTTGCTGTTAAGCAGATAAACATAACAATATCGAGTGCTATCATCAATGAAAGTTATGAAGTATCTTTTACCACCACGTGAGGGTGTTGACTTCATGTCACAAATATCTGTGTGGATTAAGTCTAAAGGATTAGAATTCCTTTCAATTGACTTATACGGATGCTTAGCATACTTAGATTCCACACATACTTGACACTTCATATTATTACTTTCAAACTTAGGCAATATTTCCAAATTAATCATTTTTCGTAAAGTTTTATAATTAACATGTCCTAAACGCGCATAACATAAATTATTGGATCCAAGCAAGTAAGAAGAAAAAGTACTTTTATTGATATCAATAGCCATTACATTTAGCTTGAAAAGGCCCTCGGTGAGGTAACCCTTTCCTACAAACATATCATTTTTACTAAGTACAATCTTATCAGACACAAATACACACTTAAAACCATTCTTGACCAGAAGTGAAGTCGAGGCCAAATTCTTGCGCATTTTAGGAACATGAAGAACGTTGTTAAGCGTCACTATCTTGCCCGAAGTCAATTTCAAGCCAATCTTTCCAGTTCCTTCTATCTTTGCGGTTGCAGAGTTTGCCATACAAATAGTCTCGCCTTGTCCAGACACAGTATAGGAAGAGAACAACTCCCTATTTGAACAAACATGTCGGGTAGCACCCGAATCTATCCACAATTCTTTGGGATTTCCAATCAAGTTGCACTCGGAAAACATTGCACACAAATTGTCCATGTCCTCATTCAGGTTTGCTTGGTCCTTTTTCTTCTTATCCTTCTTAGGATCACGACACTCCGAAGCTATGTGACCATACTTGCCACAATTGTAGCAATTTCCTTTGAACCTTTTCTTGCTTGGTTCATTCTTTTCTTCATTGGACCTTTTCTTTTTCTTGTTCTTTGGAGGAGTTTCAACATGATTCGCTCCCGGAATTGAAGACTTTGAAGTGGATTTCTTTTCAGCAGCTTTGTTTTCTTCTTCAATCCGCAAACGAACAATCAAGTCCTCCAACTTCATTTTCTTTCGCTTATGTTTCAAGTAGTTCTTAAAATCTCTCCACAAAGGAGGCAATTTTTCGATAAAGGCTGCCACTTGAAATGCTTTATTTACAGCCATTCCTTCAGCAAGTAAATCATGGATTATCACTTGCAATTCTTGGACTTGAGACATGACAGTTGAACTGTCAACCATTTTATATTCCAGAAATTTGGCAACCACAAATTTCTTTAGTCCAGCATCTTCTGTCTTGTATTTCTTGTCTAAAGCGTCCCATAATTCTTTAGAAGTTTTGCATACACTATAAACATTATACAAGCTATCTTCCAACCCATTCAGAATGTAATTTTTGCACAGAAAATCAGAATGATTCCATGCCTCCGTTACCATGAAACGATCTTTTTTCGGAGTGTCATCCGGAAAGGTTGGAACATTTTCAGAAATAAATTTCTGCAAACTGAGAGTGGTTAGATAGAACAGCATCTTCTGTTGCCACCTCTTAAAGTCAGCACCGAAAAACTTTTCGGGTTTTTCAGTCGCTGTCAGTGCAAGAACATTACGGTTTGACGAAACTGCATTCGTTTGCACAGAAGTAGAGTTCATAACAGTATCAACATGTTCTGCCATTTCGTAATAGATTCTTTAAGCTTGTTATTTTCTGGATTTTTTTTCCTGAACCTGACAAACTAATAGCACACAAATTTTGTTCTAAGTCCACAGTTTGACTGTGTGTCCTTAAAGAATCTAATCCCCTCACTATTGCCCGAGGTATGGATTAATTCTTCCCAGGATAAAATAGAACTCTATTCTACAATATCGGCAATGAAAAATTGTAGAACTTCGTCGAACTCAACAACGGAGTATAATCACACACTGAATGGTTTTTATGTTGTAGAAGAAGAGAATTTTTAATTGGCTAGAGCTTCGTTTCACTCCTCTCAAAATTGCTGAATACCTGATGAAGGAAAACACAGGTATTTATAGCCAAATACGCACTGCTTCGAAAGGATGTACTGCTTCGAAAAGTTGCACTGTTTCGAAGTACTGTTTCTGAAACATAGCATTGGTTCTGGAAATGATGCATCGTTTCTGGAATGGTTGCATTGTTCTGGAACGATGCACTGCTTCTCGAACAGTCACAAACGTTGCAAAACATTTCATTGGAACATTGCATTTGGAGGAAAATTTCGGATGAATTTTTCTGGATTAAAAAAAATTTGTCCAAAAAGATAATCTCTCGATCATTTGCCCGAAGCCGAGCCGAGCGAGCGACAACGACGATGGTGCGAGACTTGGTTTCTTCTTAGCTCACTATCCATACAAATGAGTACTTCTTAATATAAAGAACAAAAGGTTTCTTTCTCCCACCAATGAGGGAGAAACTATTTTTCCTTTTATAAAGTGACTATTCACCTTCCTTTGTTCCCACTATGTTCCACCATTTTTCATTCATATTTCATCAAAACCCAACAGTAGCACCATAAGACATATAGATTTGATTTATACAAGACATTTTTTGACTAGTGGAGTAAATTTTTTTGTAGAAAGTATTGATCATTTCCTTTATGTCTTTTTGTTCATAATACTAATTTCCCACCTCATCTTTTAGACTAAGGATTCTATTTTTTTCTTCTTCTTTGCATAGTAGTGATGTGGAAGAATTTAGTGTTGGCTTCTCCCTCTTGGAGCCATTGGACTCTAGATTTTAGTCGCCAAAATTCTTCTTCTAATTTTAACACCTCGTTCAGTTACGCTGTAAGTTTGGATTCAAGATTAATAAGAAAAGCACTAGTCATGTATTTTGGTGATTTCTGAATTCCTTCTAATCTAGCAAGAATGGAATTTTTCTTATGAAAAATATTATCAAATGTATTATTATTCCATTCCTTCACATTTTTAGTGAAATTTTCAATTGCATTAACAATATTAGGCTGGTCTTTCCAAGAATCGTGGACAATATTTATAAAAGTTGGATGTGAGGTTCACATTGATTCTATTCTAAATATGCTATTATCTTTAGGGATGCTTTTATACAAATCAAGCTTTAATTGGACAGTGGTCTGAATGGGTTCTTACTAAGTACCACTTGCGTCTTGGTAGAGGTCAATCCATTTCATATTAGCTAAGAATCTATCGAGTCTTTCCATGATTAGAGTTTTACATTTTTTTTCCTTTTATTTGCCCATGTATACCTTTGGCCCTTGAATCCTAAGTCTAGTAGATCGCACTGGTGTAAGCATTCTGTAAAGAGGTTTATTCTAGTACTACTAACAGGCAATCCACCAAACTTTTCACCAGTTTTTGTTACTTCGTTAAAATCCCCCGCTACTAACCATGGCCAACCATGGCCCTTTAAAATTATTAGCAACTATTTTAAGATTGTTCCATAGTAAGTCTTTCATTAAGTAGATTGCTAGCATATATAATTGTAAGAAGCCAAGGTGTAGTTTTATTGTGTACCTTTATCATTGCGTGGATCTCTTAGTCCGTAGAACCAATTTGATCCACAGTGATCTCATCGTCATTCCACATGATTACTATTCCACCTGAATTTTCCTGAACCGGGGCTTGAATCAAGCTACTGAATACAAAGTCCTTCATGATGCCATGATGATCATACTATTTTGTCTCTAGTAGAGCAACCAAGCTGGGCTTATTATAGTCAAGCATAGATCTGAAAGCCCTTCTAAAATTATCATTACCTGTTCCTCTACAATTCCATACAACGACTGTAATGTTAAGAGTTCCTGATTTGTGAGTTCCCTCCCCTTGGGGAACTCTGTTGGCTTGAAGTACCTTCGTGGTTCCCCAGAGAGTTGGCAAAGAGTGTCGGAACCATTACTATTGCATACTTGTAGATTCCTGGAAGTGGAATGAAGGTCCTTATATTGATAGAGCCCTTCCTCAATTCCATCGAGCAGCACAAGATGTACCTTTTTTCTTTTCTTTCCTTGAAGACCATTGTTTTTTATGTTCTTAACATTCCGTACTAAACCCCATTTTCTGTTCTGAACCCTAACTCTTCGTCCTCCTCTTCCATCATTGGTTGGTTCGAGTTTGGTGGTGCCACTGGATTTTGAACAACTTGAGGTGCTGGTACTTATGCTGGTAACCCTTCAGCTACATTCATCTGATTCTGCATAGGGGCAGGCACATGTGCATGGGCCTGCACATTGTTGTTGGCATAGTAGTTCCCCGGTGTTGGCATCATAACAATGTTTTGTGGATTCATCTGGTAGTTCACTTCTGTGTGGGGTTCTGCTGGTATAACTGAGTTGGGACTTGTGGTAGTTGTTGGCTCGGGAAGAGGGGGGTATTCATGTTGAGCAAGTTGACTGGATTTAGAGGGTTCCATATGGGATTGGGGAACAGGGGTTACATTGATGCTTGTTGTGGAGAGTTCGTTGGCCAAGGGTGATTTGCAATGTTGTCCATCCCTATTCTCAATCCTTCCGTTACTATTTGTGCAAGCAAATGAGGGTCTTCTATCTGAAGCACGATGTCTTGTCCATTGATTCAAAGACCTATGCTCAATATGTGTCCCATTAGTCCATGTTCCAGCCAGGACTGAGGAACATGATTCATCGGAAGCGCAGCTGTGGAGAAGGTCAGAGGTTGGGTGGGGGTACTTCCGGAGCAGGGGACCTGTTGTTGTTGTTTGCACGAGTTGGCTCCCTCACCCACAAGTTTCTCCTTGTGCGTTGGAACTACCTGTGGTGATTCACTGGTAGTCTTGGCATTTTTTCCTTTCTTTTGGAGTTCTTTTTAAGTTTTTTGAGTTGTGAGGATTATTTGTCTTAGGTTCCTCAGTACTTAAAAGGTTTTTCTTGGTGAAGTTCTTTACCTGGTATGGAAATTGGTCTAATGGATTTTCCCCTACTTCTTGCATTGTTTGATCGAATTCATTGATGTGACCTTGATTTGCTATCCGTAGGTTGTCACTTTGATGATTGAATTTATTTCCTAAAAGGATATTGTCTTCTCTACTGGAAGGATTTCCGTCAAAATTTAATGTTGCTGGTACTTCTTCTTTGGTGGTGATAGTATAGTGTCCATGGCCTCAAATCAGAAGTGATGTATTTTTGGCAATGATTGGGCTTCTCCTTTAATTGCCTTGGGTCGTTTGTAATAACTATTGGAGCATTTTATATAACTATACAATCTTAAAAAACATATTGCAGAATTTTAGTATTATTCTCAAAATTACAGTAATAGTCAGACAATAATTATAGATTTAGCCAAATTCAATCTTAAATAAATTCTCATTTATTCTAAATCAATTCATTAAAAAAAGAGAAATTTTTTTCATTAATGAGGGAAATTAATGTAGTTGGACAATTGTTTTTTTTACTTTTTTCCCTTTTTATTACCTCTGCTTTTTTTTTTTTTCGTTTCTATATTGACAAAATAATTGTGTTATTTTTTTTTGCAATTCAAGTTTGAATAATTATTTTATTTTAAAATATATGTGATAATTGTATATTACCAGTATATCCTTAATATTGTATGAATGTAAATTTTATGTTTAAAATAGTACTGCAAATTTGATTATTAAAATTATAATATATAAAACTAATATATATATATTTTATTTATTTATTTGTATATTATATTATACAATTTATATTTTGATAAAATGTATATATACCATGTATGATCAGTGAGAAAAAATTGATTGAATAAGATGAAAAATATAAATATAGTATTAAAAATTAAATTTAAGATACTAAAAGTATATTTTTATATTATATCAAATGTATTGTATAAAAAATTATATCTGGTATGCTTATATAAGTTATTTCTATTATGTAAAATATTTAATATTAAAAAAATATATTTGACATATGATAAAAATATATTTTTATTATGTCAGATATATAGAATAAAAAACAAAAAAATAAGAATGAATAAAAAAATAAAAAGTAAAAATGTGAGAATAAGGAAATTGGTATCATTTATAGGATAGAGAAGTTACAATAGAAAGAAAGACATAAATGTGGATTCTTAATTTGTGGGACCTCATTTAATATATTTACTTGAATAATAAATGTGTAGAATTTTGTAGATATGCTAAAAATAATATAAATTATGCTAATTATGAAAAGATGTAAAAGTTATGTCACTTATGCAATTAACTATAGTAAATATGTAGTACAATGTAAAAATCTCTAACTATTGGATAGCTAATGTGGTTGTGTTATGTGCTATTTATTATCCTAGTGATTGGGCTTTTAATGTTACTAGTCCAGTGCAGTGCGTTGTACGTGTGTTCAATGTCAAAGAAGAAAGTTGCATGTGTTTGTTGTCTAATATTTAAATATTTAGTTTACAAAATTATGTGATATCATTTGCACGAGAATGTAATTTATATGAGGTAATTGATATTTTAATTTATTTAAAGAAGATGATAAGATTTTTTATTTCAAGATAAAAAACAAAAAAGAGAATTGGATGATCAATAAGAAAGAAAAGACTTAAATGAAAAATAATTCTTCAAACCAAATAAAAAATTTAAAACAAAAATAAAAGTTATCAAAAGCTATAAAATAACATAAATAAAGCTCGAAGAACTCACATATTAAGGAGCAAAAGAATGCAACCTTACCCTTCTCCGTTGAGTTTCAGGTTTCCGATAACTGAAGTAGGCTCTCACTATTGTTCATCATTCACCAATCTAAAGTCCAATAAACAATCTCTTTGATCTCGATCATAAAGTTTATTCAGCTATAGATTCTTGTAGATCACACAGACGTTTCGAGCATGCAAAACTACATTAAAAAATGTACTTAGAACAAATTTTTAATAATAAATCTAATATTAGATTGTTCATCTTAATCTTCTCCCAAGCCACCACAATCATACAAAAGATAATATTAATTTTTTTGTTAAAAAAATAACATCAAACAACAATTTTGAGCATAAGGGATTAGTATCTAATTAGAACTCTCTTTGTATTTCTTCTACCAAAAAAATCATGTTAGAAAAAAAAAAAAGGAAGGAGCAATTCAGAAGGAAAGAGCAATTCAGGAAAAAAAAAAAAAGGAGTACGATTGACTTTGCTTAAAAAATAAAATTATTACTGTGCCCGGGCTTGATATCTCTTTGGGCTTCTGGGGCTTTTAGGTTTTGATTTTTATCCAGTGTGTTCTCTCAGGAAATTACATGGGATGACCTCCATAATGAGTGACTTTACTTTTTGGTCCCCCATAAGAAAAGTCTTTAAACACTAACCTTCCTTCCTTTTTTATGTAGAGAACAAACACATTTTTGCCCCTCTACACTTCAAATGTTTTTTTTACTTTTCATGCTCATTTGTTTCTCAACTTCTATTTTTTTTTCTTTTTTTTTTCTCTTTTTATTTTTTCTTTTCTTTTTTTCTTATTTTAATTCATTTGTCTCAATCTTTTTTTTTCTTTTCTTTTTTCTTTTATTCTTTTATTTCTTCTCTTTTTTCGTTTTTTCTCAAACATTAGGTATTTTTCATTTCTCTCTTTTTTTTTTTTTTAATTCATTTGTCTCAACCTTTATTTTTTGTTTTATCTTTTCTCATTTTTTCTTTTAAATTTTTCCTCAAGCTTTATTTTTATTTTTTTCTTCTCATTTTGTTTTTTCTCAATCTTTTTATTTTTTTATTTTTTATTCTTCTCTTTTTTCTTTTTTCTCAATCTTTATTTTTTTTTCTTCTTTTTTTCTTTTTTCTGAACGTCTATTATATTTTGCTAATAAACAGAAAGTTGGATAATCCGCAAAGAAGATCTTCTTTCTCTGATGTCGAAGTAAATTTAAGGGCGTGACTTATTGTTTGGAAGTCCTTGGGGATAAGTCTTGCCTCTAAGGCAAAAGTTATAGAACATCTTATAAATCAAGACACAATGTGGTAGTGTCAAGTCTTGCTAGTGGGGCATAACTTGTTGTTTAAAAATCCTTGAGTTACGTCTTGCCTCTAAGGCAAGAGTTATAGAGTATCTCATAAATTAAGACATAATTGGGGAGTAACTTATTTTTTGGGAGGTTCTTGGGCTAAGTCTTGCCTTAGAGGCAAGACTAATAGAGCATCTCATTCAATCAAGACACCATGTGGTAGTGTCAACTCTTGCCCATAGGGTGTAACTTCTTGTTGGAAAGTCATTGGGCTAAGTCTTGTTTCTAAGGTAAGAGTTATAGAACATCTCATAAATCAAGACACAATGTGGTAGTGTCAACTTTTGCCCGTGGGGCGTAACTTGTTGTTTGAAAGTCCTTGGGCTAAGTCTTGCCTCTAAGGCAAGAGTTATAGAACATCTCATTAATCAAGACACAATGGAATAGTGTCAACTCTTGTCCATGAGGCGTAACTTGTTGTTTGAAAGTCCTTGGGTTAAGTCTTGCCTCTGAGGCAAGAGTTATAGAGCATCTGATAAATCAATACATAATGTAATAGTGTCAACTCTTGCCAATAAGGCGTAACTTGTTGTTTGAAAGTCCTTGGGCTAAGTCTTGCCTCTAAGGCAAGAATTATAAAGCATCTCATAAATCAAAACATAATGTGGTAGTGTCGACTGTTGCCCATGGGGCATAACTTGTTGTTCGAAAGTCCTTGGGCTAAGTCTTGCCTCTAAGACAAAAGTTATAGAACATCTCATAACTAAAAACACAATGTGGTAGTGTCAACTCTTGCCCATGGGACGTAACTTGTTGTTTGAAAGTTCTTGGGCTAAGTCTTGCCTCTTAGGCAAGAGTTATAGAACATTTCATAACTAAAAACACAATGTGGTAGTGTCAATTCTTGCCCATGAGACGTAACTTGTTGTTTGAAAGTTCTTGGGCTAAGTCTTGCCTCTTAGGCAAGAGTTATAGAACATTTCATAACTAAAAACACAATGTGGTAGTGTCAATTCTTGCCCATGAGACGTAACTTGTTGTTTGAAAGTCCTTGGGCTAAGTCTTGCCTCTAAGACAAAATTTATAGAATATCTCATAAATCAAAACATAATGTGGTAGCGTCAACTCTTGTCCATGGGGTGTAACTTGTTGTTTGGAAGGAATCAAAGAAAGGAGAAAGAAAAGAAAAATAATAAAAGTTGAGAAAAAAGAAAAAAATGAAGAAAAAAATTTTAAAAAAAAAACAGAGAAAAGGAAAAAATTAGAAGTTGAGAGGAGAAAAAGAAAAAAAAAGGTTGAGAAAAAAAGAAAAAAAAATAAAGGCTGAGAAAATAAAATAAAAAAGAGAAAATAAAAAAAAAGAGAAAAAAGTTGAGAAGAGAAAAGGAAAAAAAGTAAAGGTTAAGAAAAACATTAAAAGAAAAAAAAAAAGAAAAAGAAAAATCAGAGTAAAATAAAAAAAGAGAAAAAAAATAGAAGTTGAAAGATAAATAAACATAGAGAGTTGTTTTAAAAATATTTGAGGTATAGAGGGACAAATAAGTATTTATACTATATAAAAAAATGAAGAAAGACTAGTTTTGTAGAACTTTTCTTATAGGGGATAAAAAACAAAACCAACCACTATGGCGATCATTTCTGTAGTTTACCCGTGTTCTCTGACTCTAGGTTTTATCTTGTGGTTCATGGATAGTTGACTGATTTGAGTGGGAAAGTAAATCTTTTTCCCAATTTTTGCTAGTTGTGAATGCCGAATTTGCATTTAATGGGCTTCAGTAGTTAAGTTGGGTACAGTGCTAGTATTGTGATTATCCTTTGAGTAATATTGGTCATTGTTTAACGTAGAGGTCCTTTGTTTGGACTCCGATTTATAGTGAACTTTACTTGGTAAAAACTTTATCTTCCTTGCCGTGATTTTCATCGGTTCTGGTGTTCCACCGCCCTTTTCTGATCTGTCTAGTTTTGATTGATGCCCCTCTAATGGGTTATTTCATTTTTTTCTTCTTTGGTGTGAAACAATGGTCCATTGATCAACTTTTCTTACAATTTCCTCAATGTTTTGGTGTTTTTCCCCTGTACTAATATGATTGTTCTCTTTTGGTTCCATAGGAGTCAATATTTGTTTAGGACACCTTCTATCGTTGTTCCCTAATCTTCCACAAAGAGTACATAGCATATTGAATCCTTCATAGGTAACTTTCTGAATATGTCTTCCTATTAATATAAAGGTTGTAAGTGATTTTTCAATAAATCTAGCGTATTTGCCCCTTATGGCTGAAGATGTACAGGCATCAATACAAATTAGTTGACCCAATTTTTCTCCAATTTTATGTAGGATTTCATAGTCGTAGAACTCTATGGGGAGCTCGGGTAGCCTGGCCCAGATGACAGAATAAGTTAATATTGCTTTAGAGGCTACAAATTTTTGTTCTCACTTCCTTGCTGTTAAGAATTGGCTTCCTATGAACCATGGTCCTCTATGTAGAGCTTTGTTATAGTTATTCTCTTTTCTGAATTTTACAAGGTAGTAATATGATCCTATGTCTATTAGGGATAGTTTTTTGTGGATTTTCAGATTGCTATTCATTTTTGTTGTAAAAATTGGTATCCCACTCTTCTTCTTAAAACTTTTACTATGAGAGCATTTGCCCAGTTCTTGTAAATTCATCCTTCTGTAGAGCTTAAAGGGATGAGGTTGTCGGATTCTAGCAGATTTGCAGTTTCGTCTGATGGATCTGCTTCTTCTATGTTACCCTGTACTATGACATGATTTCCCATCAGATTTTGTTTAGAGGTTTCCACTAATTTATCTAGGGAAGTGCTTTTGGTAGTACTTGCGGCTTGTGGGTGTTTTTCTTTTATGGTGTTTGAGAGGTCTCATCCCTTCAACACTGCTTATTATCTCATCGTCTTCCAATTTTTCGGCATTTGTCATTTCAATATAGTTATTTGTGTTTTTTTTGACTGAGTTGTTGTTCTTCTTCTTCTTGGTTATTTTTCCCTTTTTCTCATTGCCTTGGTTTGGAACTATTTGGTTCATTTGCTAATCTATGATTTCAGTAAGTTGGTGGATGTGGGAACAGAGTTTGAAATTTACTTTTTTTTTTTGCTAGAGAAAAGACGGTGGGACTTGGTGTTGGAGAAGAAGATCGAGTCATGGAAGTATTTCTCCTTAGAGAGTAGGGGGACTCTCTCTCTAACCCATCTCTTTTCTACAATCATATATTTTAATAGCGCTAAGGCTTAAAAGAAGGGAATTTTGATTTGCTTATGAATTCGAAAAATTATTAGGAATTGAGTTTTATACAAATTTGACAGGGTCAATTTTGTACAAATATGAAATAACTACTTTTAGCATATTGATTATTCCAAACCCTAATATGAGGAAATGCTCTCTAATCGTCACTTACAATCCACAAATAAAAGGAGGTTAAAGTATAAAATTTGCTCATGAGCTATTTAAAATGGAACAAATTTATACTGTGTTAATAATTAATATCAAATATATTCTCGACATTATTAGTTGAAGTTAAATTTATCTCTGAATTATGTGAAAAGGAATAAATTTGTCTTTATTTTAAAACAGTTTTAATGAAAAGTAAATTTGAACATTTCGCGTAGTTCAGGATAAATTTAACCCTTTTGCATTAGTTCAGGGAAAAATTTGATTCTTTCACATAGTTCAAGAGCAAAATTGACCCTTCCTCCTAATTTTGATTTTTAATTCTTTTTTTTCATTCCTTGAGCCGAGGGTCTATTGAAAACAATTTCTCTATCTTCTAAGGTAGGGGTATGATTTGTGTCTCTACCCTCTCAAGTCTTCATACTTCACTTGTGGGATTGCACAGAGTATATTATTATTATTGTTATTTTTATTGTTCCTCCTTTCTCGGTTTTCATCATTACCTCTATCACGAACGAATCTTTCTTCCTCTTTTGACTCCTATGCAGGCTATATACCTGTTAAGAACGACAAGGACATATTTGATTTCAATTATTAACAGAGGATAGATTTATTTTATTTCACATATATTTTAGGAGCAAATCTGATCTTCTATCTTAAAAAAAATAACATTTTCAAATCTTTAACATCTTTTATAAAAAATTTAAATAAAATATATTTATAAAAAATTACAAAATCAATCGACCTATGATATATAGCAGATCCAATTCATCGATTATGGGGAAGGTCTTGGTCTAGAATCTAGATCACTCGAATCTCATATTGTAAGTGTTGTTGTAAATTAAGCTCAGAACAATATAACTATGGAAACAAGAAGAATAATATGAGACAAGATATATTATACAAGAGATGTAGAAAAGGGAGAGAACTTTTCTTCTTTCAAATGTATTCAAGTATATCTTACAATGGTAAATAACATCACAATTTATAGGATGAGAAATCACTCCAAAGGGCACCAATATTAAGTGCCCAAATTAATAGATAAATTCTTATCCAAAATATTCCATGTAACCTAGGAAATGTGTATGGACATCCGTTCATTAAATACTTATTTCATAACATTCTCACTTGGATGTCCGTAGATAATGTTCCTCATTAAAACCTTACTAAGAATAACCCAGTGAAAAAAGCCTAGTAAAGAAAAAAGAGTAGACACATATTGTAATACGCCTTTAGTGTTGCCTCATTAAAAACCTTATCAGTAAAACCCAATTGGGACAAAATCTTGGTTAAGAAAAAAAGAGTACAACGCTCATTTTACTCCCCCTGATGTAAACATTATTTAATTTCTAGGGAACGACGTATTCTAATCTTGTATACCTGCTTCTCAAATGTTGAGGTTGGTAATGCTTTAGTGAATAGATTCGCTAAATTATTAGCAGAGCAAATTTGTTGAATATCTATTTCATTTTCTACTCAAGATCATGAGTGAAAAATAATTTTGGTGAAATATGTTTTGTTCTATTTCCTTTAATGCATCCTTCCTTCAGCTGAGCTATACCTGCAGTATTTTTTTCGTACATTCTACTTGGAATATCTCTTTTCAGAGAAAACCCACACATTTTCTGAATATGTTGAGTAATTAAATTGATCTTAACTAAACACACTCTCGACTTGCTTCATGGATGACTATTATTTCTATATGATTTGAAGAAGTGGTAACTGTTGATTATTTCATTGAACGTCAATATATAATTGTGCCACATATGTAAATAAATAACCTATCTTAGATCAAACTTTATGTAAATTGGATAAATATCATTCATCTGCATAACCAATCATTTCTGACTTGGATTCATTAGAATAAAATAATCTCATGTCAATGGTTCCCCGAAGATATCAGAATACATGTTTAACACCATTCCAGTATCTTCTCGTTGGAGAGGAGCTAAATCTTGCTAATAAATTTAATGGAAAATAAATATCTAGTCGGGTACTATTAGCAAGGTACATTAGTGCCCCGGTTGCACTTAGATATGAAGTTTCATCACCAAATAGAGATATAATTTTATACACATCTTTGAGAATTGATTTCATTTTCCTGAGATCGTGGAGAAGACATGTACAATCCAATGAATTTCAATTCCTTATCTCTCGACTTGGAAGGGCACCAACGATAATGCTATCATACAGGATAGTTGAGATAAAAGCCATTTTTAATTAAAATTTTAGGTCCAGAGACCACTTTTATTAATATTAAAGAACAAAAATGAAAAGGCCAAAGGCCCAATATGAAAGACTAGGCCCAAAGAATGACCCATTCCAGAGAAAGAAACTACAGTAATTTCCTAATCTATACAAAAAACTGTCATTTGTTGAAGAGTCTTAAGTCTTTCTCTCGAATATTTTTCGTTGTGGTAAGATGCTTCCCAATTGTTGTTGGAGGAATTCCTAGCTGGTTTGGCTTTTGTTGTGAAGCTTGAGCCATGGATTTGTTGGTGGAAGCTCTTTCTATCATCTTCATTGCACCTGGCAAGCTATCGTCTTCGTCTTTTCTCCTACTCTGCAAGTGGATGACTGATGTGAATCAAGAAAATAAAATAAGATAGGAATTAAAGATAGAAATTAAAGAAAGATAGACACAATTAGGTTCAAACAATTAAAAGATGTAATGGTGAAACTAATCAAACACTACTTAATTGGGAATTAAAAGCACCTAATCTATTAGAATCCTCAACAAGATAGTAACCTTACTTGCAAATCCTCAGACAAGATATTGAAAATCAACAAAGGATTTTCAAGCTCTCAAAGGAGGCACATTTCTTCAATATCCAAAAACTAGTTGTAAAACCCTAAAATCTTACTATTTATACTAAGAATTAATAAAGGTAAAGAAAGACCTAACTGCCCCTCATTTTAATTACAAGCTAATTATAATGGTAGAGTACTTTAAAATGGTAGTACACTTAATATATTAAATATCTTCAAGTCTTCCATGTTGAAACGTTTCAAAGATTCCCTCTTCATCCATAAAGCTTGCAATACTTAAAGGTCTTTAACTTGACTCTTTGTGAAAGGCCTCATTGAAGTAGTGGCACTTTGATCTACATTAATGACTGATTCCTTAAGTGTTTTCTTAGGTGATTGGGGTTTATCCCCAAGGGACCAAAGAAAAGTGCTTGTAGATCTCAGATCTTGAGACCCGGGTATGCACAAAATATATCTCATATACATCATTCTTCCCCTCAAGTCTACTTTTTCATGCTTCTTACATAGTATTTTCTTTTGCAATTGAAGATAAGTTAGTGGCAAGCTCTCTTTACAGTATTGGACTGAATTCTGCTGGCTTTGCAAAACCCAACTACCCCTCCTTTTTGGTAAAGCTTTTTGGTAGCTAGCGCATGTATTCCTAGCTTGTAACACAACTTTAATGTCTCCTTCTAGGCATACAATATTTACTCTGTGGCTGTGTTGTAGCTGTTTATGGCTTATATAGGTTCTGTATATATTAGTGCTTGCCATGCAGTTGATGTTCCTGTTTGACTTGTTTGATTGTTTCTTATTTAATACTATCTTTAATGACTCTGTGGTATTATTTTCCCAGTTCTTATCCTTAAATTTGGGATTTGATGTTTGTCTATGTTCACATTCTTCCTTATGTTGCTTGGTAGCTCATGAAAGATGTGGTACTCCTTTGTGTGATGTGTATCTATTACTTCATTGGACAATGAGTCTGCAATAGTATTTCCTTCCCTGAATGTATGCGTAACTTATGAATTTAATTATTTATCCTCTTTATAATGACCTCAACCCTTTCAACTATTTTCCATGATGCCTTCCACTGCCTTTGTATTATTTTTTTAAAACTCAGTGATCCTATCTCCAGAATGACTTCCCTTATCCCCTTTTCATGGAAAAACTCAAGTTCATCATGGATTGCCAGGGATTCAACCTCTGTTTTTATTTCCAGACCTATTCTTTTTGCCATAGCATACACCAGATCCCCTTTATCATCTCTAGTACAAAATTCATATGAGCTCATTCCTGGGTTTCCTCTACATGCCTTATCTGTGTTACACTTAAACTTATGACCATCTGGTGGCTTCCAAGTAACACTAGGATAGTGTAACTTTGGCTTATACTCCTTAATCCTGGTTATTACTTCTGGCCAGCACCTTACCTCCAATTTTATCCATGAATATGTACACTTGACAAGTTTCTTTACCATGTCCTGAATCTGCATCACCATTGTAGTGTAAGTAGTATTTCCTCCATGCTTAATGTTATTATTTCTCTTCCATATTGTCCACATGATAATTGCTGGCATTGATCTATAAATCACTTGTAGTTTTGGGGGTGCTTCATGTTTCCACCAAGTGAAAATGAGCTGCTGCAGATGTATTCCCTCCATGTTTATACCTGTAAAAATAGCAAACTGTCTCCATAGCCTGGTGGCTATTAGAAAGAGCTGTGACATAGTTTCCTGCTCTTGTGATTTATAACACCAATATTTTGATACCAATTGGATTTTCATTCTTTTCATATTATCATCAGTTGCTATTCTCCTTCTCCATAACCTCTATAAGAAAAAATTCACCTTAAAAGATAGCCCTTTAGCATAGATAAGGTCAAAGTCTTTCCTGTCCTTCTCCTTTTTCCTTATTACCTTTTGTACAGAATTGATTGTTAAACTTCCTTGAGTGTTTCCCATCCACTATGGTACATCATTTGTATGATCATTATTTGGGGGCTTTATGCACTCCATTATATAATCAATCATCTCTTATGAAATTTTTGTCAGTATTTTTTGTTCATCCTATTTTCCTTCTCTAATAAAAGCCCTGACCTATATTTCTTCATCCTTTACATTTTCTCCTCCACAAAATACAAAGCACCTTGCTTTGTCTAATTATCAAACCAGAAACTTGAGTTTCATGCTTTAGTCTATTTGGTATGTTATGTTCTACTTCCTCCCTAACTGTTGTCATCTTCCTCCATACATGTGATGCTTTAAAACCTTGGGCTATAATTGGGTGGAATTTCTTACAATACTTATTCCATATATAAGTGCTCCATATGAGAGATGCGAAAGTCCTGAAATTTCACCAAAGCTTAGCAAATAGAGTCTTTGACATATCATGTAAAGACCTGAATTCCAGCCCCCATTTTGTTTTGGATAACACAGACTCTCCCAATATACCCAATGTTTATTCTTAGCTCCAGTAGCATTACCCTAAACGAATTTCGCAAAAATCTTATAGAACTGATTTATAACACTTAGTGGATTCATTGTTGATAGTAGGTGCAAAGGCATTGACTGTAGGACATGTATTATCAAAATGTACCTTCCACCGAATGATAACAATCTGTTCTGCTAGGAATTCATTCTTTTCACCACTTTCTTAATCAAATTCTCAAAGTGTCCTTTATTCTTTCTCCCATAAAATATAGGGCATCTCGGATAAGTAAATGGGAAAGATCCCTGTCTGACCACTGTAATTCTTTTAATCTGATTGCACACACATGTAGACACCTTTTCATGTAAATACACTAGACTCTTGTCAATATTGATCATCTAATTTGACACCACTTCATAATTTCTCAATACCTTTATCATTTTTCTTATTGAAACAAGCCGCCCTGAACATAATAAAATGGTATCATCAACATATGAAAAATGATTTATTTTAGGACTCCATTTAGGCATCCCATATCCCTTAAACTCTGGATCCAAAAATAGTCTATTCAGGCTCCTGGCTAAGACCTCGGCTGTAATAATAAACAAAGTGGGTAAGAGGGAATCTCCTTACTTCAATCCTCTGGAAGATTGAAAAAAACCAAATGATTGCCCATTCATCAAGACTGAATACCAGTTGTTGCTGATCAACCTCACTACTATATCTATTATCTTTTCTGAAAAACTAAATCTTCTGAGGACACTAATGTGATACTTTCAATAAACTCTATCACAAGAATTTGCCATATCTAGCTTAACCACCACATTATGTTTATTCCTTTTATTAATATCCCTAATTATCTCTTGTGCCAATAACACATTTCTTGTTATGCTCCTTCCTTTAACAAAATCAGTTTGATTAGTAGAGATAATTCCAAGTAGCACTTTTACCATTCTCTCATGCATCATTCTTGAGATAACTTTGTTGGAAAATATGCTAAGACTTAATGGCCTCAAATTCCTAAAGTTTCCTACCACCTTCGTCTTAGGAATCAATACAAGGTTAGTATGTGTAATGTATCTAGGTAGTTCCTTCCCACAGAAAAAAATCTTTTACCATTGGTTATATCCTACTCAATGATATTCTAGCTACACTAAAAGAATTATCCTGAGAACCCATATATACCATTGGCACTGTCCCCATTCAGAGAAAAAACCCACCTACTTTACCTCCTCCTTTGTAGGTGCTCTTTCCATGTCATCATTCTGCTCCTGTATGATTAATCTTGGGATGATCTGAAATATAGTGTAATCTATAGCTTTCTATGTCTCCTTAAATTTCTCATTGAATACATATTGGGTTCCAACTTTTTTTTATTGTGCTTATTAAGCTCATGTTTTGATGATTGACAAACTTCATCACTGGAACCTGGTCCATGCATGTATGATTGTTATTCATGTTTCGATGATTGTTTAACCTAGTAGAAGGACCAGTTACATGAACTGGTGTCCTAGTATGCAGTTTTGTAGTTGTACGTATTTATCTTATGTGCCAGCTGTCTAGTACTTTTCTGGACAATGTGAGCACATTAGTGAGATAAATTTTCAGTGGTCCTTTCCAGCATCCACCAATGAGAAAGCTTCTCTCCTAATCTTCATCATATATATACATCATTCCTTGAGGAGAAAAGCTCAAGCTTTTGTACAAATCTGAAAAGAATTTTTCTCAAGCAAAGGCCTCAGCAGATATTGTAAGATTCAACAATTTAGAAACTCTTTGCTCATAATAATTTATGTTTTTGTTTCTAGGTTGATTGAGTTCTTGTTCTTGGTCTTATAATTATAAACTCACATCTCATTTTAAAGATTCCAGTGACTATTTTTGTCTAGCCTTTTGATCACATTTGAGTTGTTTTCTTAGCTAGAGGTAGGTAATGGAGTGTTCACAGTAGAGGTATTGTGAGGGTGTGCTACAATAGTGTTATTGCAAGATTGTAGGAATTAAGAGGTTAATTCCTAGGTTGTAATCATTGATGGTTGCTAGGAGTTTTAGTGAAGGTTGTTGGTGAATACTAGGGTGGATCGTGGTTTTGCTCCCTTGAGAAAGGAGGTTTTCACGTAAACATCCTTTATCATTTACTTTACTATTGCTTTCACTGTGTTCTTGATTGTTCATCGATTTCCTCTTATAGGGACCTGGTACCGAATTAAGTCTTAGGTACAGTGGTGAACTCTTATGAACCATCAATTGGTATTAGAGAAGTTCTTCCTATAAAGTTAATACCTAGGAAGGATCCTATTCAAGATGGCAGCTCCACTTAGCTTTGAGAAAGGACAGTCAACTACTCGATCCCCAAGGTTCAATGGGCAATTCTATAGTTGGTGGCAGACTAGAATGCAAGATTTTATCATGGCGGAGGATAGTGAGTTGTGGGATGTTATCTGTGATAGTCCCTATGTCCCAATGGAAGCAGCTAAAGAAGGATATGTCTCTCAATCTATTCCTAAAAGTAGAAAGGATTATACTAAAGTTGATCGAAAGAGAATTGAGAAGAATTACAAAATGAAGAAGATTCTTGTCTGTTGGATAGGACCTGATGAGTACAATTAGGTTTCTATTTGTGAATCTGTTAAGGAAATATGGAAAGCATTGCAGGATTCTCATGAGGAACAAGTCAAGTGAACCAATCAAAGATTGATATGTTTACCACTCAGTACGAGCTGTTTAAGATGGGCAAAAGAGAATTCATTCAAGACATGCATATTCGATTCAAATCTATTAAGAATGAACTCAAGTGTCTTGGGGAAAACATTAAGATGTACAAATTGGTGAGGAAGGTCTTGAGTATACTACTTTCTTCATGAGAAAGCAAAGTAAATGCAATCTCAGAGGCAAAAGATCTTTAAACAATGGCGAAGGATGAACTCATTGGAAATTTAAAGATGTATGAGCTCAAACGACACCAAGATTCTGAGATAAATGAACCCAAGAAGGAGAAGAGCTTGGTTCTGAAGGTTGGCAAAAATGACTCAAGTGAGGACGAACATGATATGGGTTATCTCACTTAGAGATTTCAAAAGATGGTGAGAGGTGGAGCTCTTCAGAACAAAGAAAGCTCGAGCAGGAGATTCAAGGGAAATGACCAATTTCATAAATATGGAAAACTTGGTCATCACATTAAAAAGTGTCCACTTCTTAAGCAAGACTCTAATGAGTTTACCAAGCCTGCTTTAAAAAAGGTCCAGAGAAGGGACCAGGTCTCTGATAGAGTTAGACGAAGAGAAATAATGGACAAGATAGTCAAACAATCTCTAGCAGCCTGGGGAGACTCCTCAAATGAATTCGATAAAGAAGTGGAAGGTAATGATACATCCTTAGTTGCAACTGAAGATGAGTTAGCAAGATCAGATTTCTGTTTGGCTTTCACGGCCAAATCTGATGATGAAATAGATGATGAAGTAACCTTTTTTGATGTTAAAAAAAATCTTAAGGAACTACACTAAAAAGGACTTAAGATCTTTAGCTAATGTCTTAATTGATGCTTTCCACAGCCATGCTAGTGAAAAAAAGTCTTTAGCCAGTGAACTGAACAATTTTGAAATAGAGAATATTTCTTTATCCTCAAGGAACTCTGAACTTGAGGTAGAAATTGCCAAGATTAAGGATGAAAATAAAATATTGAGTGACAAACTCAAGAGGATATCAGGCAAAGTGGTGGCAACTGAGACTTTGCAAATCTTGAAGAAAAGCTGAAAATGTCAGTCTAAACCTTGATGCCTCTCTTGAACGGAATAAGGAGATCGAAAAGGACTTGAAGAATACTAAGAATGAGCTAGAAAAATCTCTTCGCTGGACCACTTCATCAGATATTCTTACTAAGTTGAGCAGCATAAAGTCCAACTTTAGAGAAGGAATTGGTTTCGAGAAGGATTATACTTACTCCAGTACTCAAAATAAGTATGTATCTGATTCTGATAAAAGGTTATACACTCATTATGGAAAGAATGGTCACAATAATGAAAGCTGTTAGGTCCTTCTCAAAGCACAAAGAGAAAATTTAAAGTTTTCTCAAGTCATCAGAAGCTCCAAGGGACCTGGTCTCCAGAAGAAAAATTATTTCTGCCTGCACGGATAAGCAGAAATCTTATCCATCCTTTTACTCACTCAAAGGGACCCAAATTCATGTGGGTTCCTAAGATTTATAAATGATTATGTAGATGGGAGTGAGAGAGAGCAGTCAACAAGATTAAAAGTTTAGCTTATAAATAGTGACTGCTCAAGATACATGAATGGTAGAACAAATGATCTCCTCTAACTCAGAGGTTTGAAAGATGTTGGTATGTCCTTTGAAGGTCTTCGATCAAGAAACAGTGTTGACTGCCAAATGGAAGACCAGGTTGTTGATATCCTGGTCAAGTTCCAGAAGAGAATTTTTTTAAAGATCATGTGATATATATTTACACTAATCTCTCTCCATTACAATAGCTATGAAAAGAAGACAGGTATATGAAGTAAGGTCTTTTACAGTGTTTGATTCAATTCATGTACCAATGTAGGTACACATATGAGGGGAACACAATTTTGATCAAAACAAGGAGAATGTTTTTTCATTGATATGATGGAAAATCAAACAATGAGGGACCTGGTCTCCCACATCGGTTAGTATTCTTGTCTTACCTTTAGAAAATGAAATTGTACACGTGTGCCAGGTCATATCAGTGTTCCCGCCTCATACCAAGAGGTGCTATCTTTTATTACTTTCACTTGAAACGACATCTCCCTTTCCTAAAAAGACACGTCACTTAAGCCCTCTTTAAAATACATCCTACCCATTCATTTAGCATCTACTCTCTTCTTACTCTTCCAAATTTCTAACAGCCCTTCTTTCAATACAAAAAAAAATCCACTTTCATTATCCATTCTTTGCTTTAGGTTTTCGAATCGCTCCTTCAATTATCATATCCCAGAAATGTCTTTTGATCAAGATATCTCCACTATGTCATCTGTACTCTCATCTGTCCTCGTGTCCTCGGTCATCTTTCCAAGTGAAACCCTAACTCCAAAAATGTCCTTACCTACTAAAAATCCAAATTCGTCTTCGTTAGAATTCAAATATACTGAACTCTCCTTTCCTAAAGAAGGAGCTATTACAATTTCCTCTCATGAAGATAGAGCAATTCCTTCTGACTCCTTAAAAGAAGGGTGTGAAGTAATTTCTTGAAATGAGGTAGAAGCCTCAATTGATGAGCAGGGAACTAAAGCTACAAGTGAGAAATTATACTCTAAAATGTCTACGAGTGAAGATGTTCTAGAAAATATTGATTCCATTCATGCTACCACTGAAGTGTTAGAACCTGGTAAGTCTTCTAGTCCATCTGATATTTGTACTATTGAAGTTGAAATTAGTCTAGATAAAGGTTGATCTGAAGAAGGAGTGGCAGTTGGGTCCGACACTAGTGAGATTCCTTTCCAGGATACTCAATTAGTGGAAGAGTTTGCTACTGTCATGGTCCTAACCAATGAGAAGAAGAACTTTCTCAACCTTGAGTCTACTCCATCCGAGACCAGAGAAAATGTGTCTTTTCCTACTCCTCTTAATGTATTTGATAAAGAAGAGAATGAGGAAGAAATGTATGTTGCTGCTGTGTTTAAGAGAAAACCTTCTTCATCCTCTATTCCTAGTGATATAGATCCTAAAAAGGGACCTGTTTTTACCACCAGGTCCACTGTTCATAAATTTATGGAGGATGCTATGCTGCAAAATTTGAAATCTACCATCAAAAGGAGGAAGTTGAAAAAGTGTTGTTGAAAAGGAAATCTCTACAGCCAAAGTAGTAGAATTGGAAAAGAGGGTGACTTACAGACTGAATAAAAGTTGGTAACTCCAGGAAAAGAGGAGTAAAAGTGTTCTAAAGAAATGATCCAACAGAGGGAAACTATCTGAAAGGCCTTCTAAAAAAACTCTCTCTAAGAGAACTTCAAAAAGAAAAAGGACTGAAACACCTGAGGAAGACACTACATTAAAATAAAAAAGGAAGAGGGGGTGTTTAATATCCTCCCGAGGATCCCCAGTTTGAAGAGAAAAATGAGACACTTCAAAATCAAAAGGCTCTAAATGGGCGTATTTTTGATCCTACAATCTTTGATGAGTTTGGAATAAAGTCTCTGATTGCTATGGTTGAGGTACAAGAGTGGAAACACCTATTTGAGGGACCAAGTGTGCTGCATGAAAAAGAAGCTCAAGACTTCTATGCTGATCTCTTCATCTCTATAAAGGAGGATAGTCTTGCTGCTACACTAAATAAGGTGAATTTTTTTCTCACTGAATCAATTTTAGGAGAGATACTAAAAGTGCCAACGGTTGGGATTGATACAGTTGAGAAAAAATCTGCATCAGTGGAGTTCCTTAACAAAACTGCTAGATCAAAGAGGATTCTTGGTGGTGCGAGCATGTAGAAAAAGGAAATTAAGCCAGAATACCATCTACTGTTTGAGTTGATAAACAAAGTGCTACTCCCCAGACTGAAGGCAGAACTATTGCCTCAATTGCAGATTTGTTCCTTATGGAGGATCTTAACTCATGTGCCCCAATCAATCTACCAAAAATAATAATTGAGTGCATTGTTAAGATATGTGCTATGGAGGAACAGAATCATGGGTTAGGGTATGGATTTTTGCTCTCAAAGGTGTTTGACTTTTTTGAAGTAAAACCTAACTCAAGGACTTACTCTACCAGGAAATAAACCTTCACTCGTACCACTCTAGAGGAATGTGAATGTGTTGAGAAGAAAAGAGGTGTGAGTTCAACCTATACTGTGTCATGTTTGATCACGGCTCAGGAGAAAATCACCCTGGAGTTAGAGAAAATGACTGTCTTAGTGGTTGAAAAAAACTCTGAAATTACAGTTCTTAAGGCTCAACTTCTTCAGGCTACCAAGAAACCTTGTACAGCTTCAGGTTCTTCAGCAGCTCTTCAGGCCCAAAATGTTCAACTTGTTACTGAAATTGCTGAACTAAAGAAGAAGGTTGCAGATCTGACTCAAAAAATTATTGATGACCATTATGTTCCTCTGAGATGTATTAATCAACTCATGTCCAAATAGTCCTCCTTCTCCTCTTAAAGTTCCTTATGTACTTTTCTTGTTTCAACCTAGTTTTGATTCTGGCACTATGTATTTTTTTGAATTTTCTTTTTGTAAGATTTGGATATTAACTGTGGTTTTTGTATGGTTTAGTCAAATTCTCCTTGTTTGCCTCTAATTCTGTGGTTTTCTTATGTATGCTAGCTTATGCTTCTTGGGGTATCACTGCTTAGACCTTACTTTATTTTACTGTTTAACCTTTTTAATGATGCCAAAAGGGGGAAAATTATTTAAGAAAATGAGGAACTGGTGAACAAGGGAACTGGAAATTGAAAATAGTTGCAGGGTGAAAAGGGAAATTGGTGTTATTTGAGAAAAAAGGCACGGTGAGGGGGAACTGGTGCTAACTTGCATGATGTCGGGGGGAACTCTTCAAATGATGGCTTGATTCGTGATACTGGTGCCAGGGGGAAGAAATGTGTGGATGGCTACTCTAAGAAGTCTGGGTTTGTCATTATCAAAAAGGAGAAAAATATTGGGTTCTAGCCTTGTTCTCATTGTGCTTATTATGCTCATATTTTGATGATTGAAAAACTTAATCATTGGAACCTGGTCCATGCATGTATGATTGTTATTCATATTCTGATGATTGTCTAACCTAGTTAAAGGACCAGTTATGTGAATTGGTGTCCAGTGTTCAGTTTTGCGGTTGCACGCATTTGTCTTATGTGCCAGCTATCTAGTACTTTTCTGGACAATGTTAGTACATTAGTAGGATGAATTTTCAATGGTTCTTTCCAGCATCCACCAATGAGAGACCTTCTCTTCCAATGCTCATCATATATATACATCATCCTTGAGGAGAGAAGCTCAAGCTTTTGCACAAATCTAAAAAGAATTTTTCTCAAGGAAAGTCCTCATCAGATATTGCAAGATTCAACAATTTAGAAACTCCTTGCTCATAGTGATTCATGTTTTTTATTTCTATGTTGATTGAGGTCTTGTTATTGGTCTTACAATTGTAATCTCACATCTCATTTTAGAGATTCCAGTGAGTATTTTTGTCTAGCCTTTTGATCACATTTAAGTTGTTTTCTTCGCTAGAGATAGCTAATAGAGTGTTCACAGTAGAGGCATTGTGAGGGTGTGCTGCAATAGTGTCATTTGAAGATTGTAGGAATTAAGAGGTTAATTCCTAAGATATAATCATCGAAGGTTTCTCGGAGTTTTAGTGAAGGTTATTGGTGAAATTCTACTGGGGTAGGTCATGGTTTTACTCCCTTGAGTCAGGAGGTTTCCACGTAAACATCCATTGTCATTTACTTTACTGTTGCTTTCACTGTGTTCTTGACTGTTCATCAATTTTCCCTATAAATCAATTTCCTCTTATAGGGACTTGATACCGAATCAGGTCTTAGGTACAGTGGTGGACTCTTACGAATCATCAATACTACTACTGCCTCCTCTCTAATGTTTTGAGTTGAGGTTATTATATCCCCCTTCCTGGTTTGTATCTCTAAAACAATTATCTTTCTTTTTCTCCCTTTAACATAGGAGTGGAAGAATTATATATTCCTATCCCCATCCTTAAACCACTTCATCCTAGATTTTTACTTTTAATATTCCTCCTCTATCTTCAAGTATCTTTTAAAGTCTACATTGGCCTTGCTGAGTATAGTTATGTTAGCCTCTGTAGGGGCAATATCCAGCTATATTTCTTTAGCCTTGATTGTATTCTCCAGTGTAGCTATTTATTGAAAAATGTTCCCAAAAGTGACTCGACTCAATTGTGCTAAAACTGTCTTAACTTTTTTTCAGCTTTGTTTGAACTATTGTAAAATAAGATCCTGTCACATTCACATTCCAATTCTCCCCCACTAGTTTAAGGAAATCTTGGTGCTTAGTTCAGAAATTCAATAGTTTGAAAGGTTTGATTGCTTGCTCTTGATTAGAATTACAAATTACATATAATGGGGCATGATCAGATCCCCATCTTATTAGATAATGCACCTCACTATTTGGTAACAGCTTCATGAAATCATTGTTCCCAAAACTCTATCAAGTCTCTTGAAAATACTTTCTTCCTCTATTCTCCTATTCCACCATGTGTAACAACTCCTTGTGAATTTCAGTTCATTTAAGGTACATGAACTGATACACTGTTTAAACTTCCCTGTTTCACTCTGTGTAACTGGAAAACCCTCTATCTATTCAGATTCATCATGATAGTATTGAAATCTCTACCTAATAGCTAAGGATTTTGCGTGTTGCTTGCTATAACTTCGAAATCTTCCCATAACTTCAATCTGTCTAAAGGACTACACCTGGCATATATAATAGTAACTAAAAATCTTTCATTGGTTATTTTCAAGTTAAACTTGATGGTGATTTATTTTATTGTATTTGTTGATCCTTCTCCCTCCCAAAGATCTTCCCAGAAAATCCAAATCTTAGCTGAATAGTTTACCTTTGCATTCTGCATTCCCAATCTTCTTCTATAACTCTCCAGCGCTATAGGACTTTGAAAAGTCTCTAGTAATGCAATGTATGAGTAATGATGTCTCCTATGTAGGTCTACTAATCTCTTAAAAGAATTTTGAGTTTAATAGACCTGATATTCCCAAATAGAATCTTGTCAATCATTGCTCATATATGGTGTTGGAACCCTTTTTACTCCTTGTATTTATGTGTGAAGGCTGAGATGTGGACTTTGTGCCTTTCTTGTTTTTCCCTTTAAGTTGACCAATTTGCCTTGGAGACAAATCTCTTTTTTTGCTGATGTTGTCTATATTTGCCTCCATGTTCTCATCTTCCTCTGTGTTCTATTTATCTTGTTTCTCTTGTTGTGAAAGATTTTGGATATTTGGAGCTCTCTTTGGAGTTTCACCTTACAATACTTCAATTGATTTATCTTCACCCCCAATTTCCTGTCCTAGTAGTGGCTCTATCTCTTCTCCCTTTGAACTTGTTTGGTCCTTATTATCATTCTGTGATTTTTCTACATTGCTTGACACCTCTTATGTCTTCTTCTGTACTGCTTCTACTGGCTTGCTTGCACTCTGCATGTTTACCTCTTTATCAATGGTGCCTTTGTCTATTTTTTATGGTGCTGATTCTTTTGCCATGGAAAAGGAGCTTCCTGGTGACTTGTCTCAACCTTGTGCTTCTTGTAATTGTTCATGTGCTTTCTCATTAGTCTTCTCCATCCTTGTTTCTTGTGGCTTATAGCTAGAGTCTTCTAATGACTTGTCCCCTTTTATCTGTATTGGAAGATTCTACATAAATTCATTCTCTTTCTCTCTCTCATCCACTGTGTTTTGTACCTTTGTTCCTGCTATATCCCCTTGACCACCATCTTCCTCCTTGTTACTTTCAAATTCCCCAAACTTGTTTGTGGTAGTTACCTCTTGGTCCTTAATATGTCTAGATCTAGGATTCCAGACTTGTTCAACCCTTCCCCTTTGATACTGTCTACCTCTTCTGTAGCCATTCTTTCTCTTTTGATCCTTAAAT
This sequence comes from Capsicum rhomboideum, assembly GCA_031232105.1. Classification (NCBI taxonomy): domain Eukaryota; kingdom Viridiplantae; phylum Streptophyta; class Magnoliopsida; order Solanales; family Solanaceae; genus Capsicum; species Capsicum rhomboideum. Next base: position 37,515,711 of record CP124715.1, on the reverse strand, counting down.
TCATTAGAATTACTTTGTTTGCCCTTTCCTTTGTGATCTTGTGTCCCCCCTTCTCTTTGCTTTGCTTTATTATTGTCTACCTTTTCTGTGTTTTTTGTATTCTTCTCTTCAACATTCTTCCCTTCTTTGTTCTTGTCTTCTCCTCCTTAGGATATAACCCCGGGTGAATTATAAAGTATTCTATTTCATTATGTCCTTGTAATTTGCAAGTCTTACAATATTTGGGGACATAGTCATATTTAATGGTAACCCACTTCTCCTTGATTTCCCCGAATTTCTTCCTCATTCAACCATTGATCCTTTTAGGGAATTCTCCCAATAAATCTACCTCCACTTTAATCCTTGCACAACTTGGCCTAGTTTTATTCAGTGTGGCCATATCCACTTGTAGGTGTTTTCCAACTGTTGCCGCCGCTGAGAAAATTGTATTCTTACCAAAAATTTTTTGTGGCAGTGATGTGAAAGATATCTAGGCTATAACTATTGAGGTTTCCTCCTCCGGATCACATAGAGGATCCCATTTGAGAGTACACATAGGATAGGATCAATGTTTATGCATAATATAAAATTGTGGTTTTGATAATAACGTAACATAATCTTCCAAGGCTGTGGCATGAATCAGAACGTATCTATTACTAAGCAATCCAATGTTTACCTCACCTTTGAGCTTACATTGCTTAAGTATTAATCTCTTTAAATCTTGGATCTCAGGCCACCCATAGGAAAATTTTCCTATTACTGCATATTGGAGATCTTCATTAATGATCATTTGAGCTACTTACTCCTCTTTTCATACAATTCGAGGTTCCCCATGAAGGTATGCAATTTATTTCAAAGGAATGGGTTTATGCTATGGAGTGACTGATTTTATAGTATTGTTGTACGTTGTGGTTGATGGTTGTCCAAAGTTGTTTATGATGGTTATAGTTGGTCCAACCTCCGGTGGTGGAGGCTGGCCAATGGCCAGCGTGGCCATGTTTTTTGATGAGTCTAGGCAAATTTAGGGTTTTTTGGTTGAGAGACAATCCGGAGCATATCGATAGTTGAGATAAAAACTATTCAACAACAAAGAAATAAATTTCGTATGTACAAAGAAAAGAAGTTTCGTAAGTAAAGAGAAAGATCTTCCTCTTGCTTATTTGCTTGTACTTGATCATTGGCGCATAATCAATATTTAAATATTTATAATGATTTAAGTAGACTTTGAGTTTGGACCACCCTTGTTTTTTTAAAAAAAATTAAAAGTTAGGCTAATAAGCCCATTTATTAAAATAAAATGATCCAAAATTTTTACAACCGGGCCCAATAGTGACACGGTCCATAAATTCAACAAAAAAAGATCAGACAAAAAGGACTAAAGCTCCACTCCTAGATTAGAAAATTTGTTGGTGCTCTAGACCCTTCTTCTCCATAATCTCCACCTCTCTCATGATGAATCCACTCCTCAAATCGACCTCCATGATCGTCTACGTCCATGTCGCTGATTCACTTGAAAAAGCTAAGTAATTTCCTTCTTTAGACAAGAAAATATTCGATTCTGAAAGTGCTGAGCTTGAATTCATTTTGCTACTGACTGAACTGGACTATCACCAAGGCTACTCTTGTTATTTTTAGTAATCTTTTTTATTTTAAGATTATTTTATATGGCCCACGGGCTGGCCCAACCCACATTGCTCAAGCCCTATGGGCCAGGTAAAGGGCCCTGTTCTTAATGGGCTGCAAAAATCTTAGCCCAACTCTGTCAAATTACAGGCCGGGTTGGACTAGCCTATATTGATGACTAGGGGTGTTCACAATTTGGGTAAGAATCGATCCAAATCAAAAAATCGAACCAAGCTGATTAAATAAACAGACTTTTATTTGGTTTGATTTTGCATTTTTAAAATGGAAAAGGGACATATATACCCCTGAACTATCATAAATGGTATATATATATACCCTTCGTTATACTTTGGGTACGTATATGCCCCTGCCGTTAATCATTTAGGTTGTATATAGCCTTTACACTAATGAAGGGACACGTGGTATAATCCTTTGAATTTACCCATTTTTTATTTATTTTATGGAAAAGGGACATATATACCCCTAAACTATCATAAATGGTACGTATATATCCTTCGTTATACTTTGGGTACGTATGTGCCCCTGCCGTTAATCATTTGAGTTTGTATATACCCTTTACACTAACGGAGGGACATGTGGCACAATCCTATGCGTTTACCCAATTTTTATTTATTTTATCCAAAATTAAATTAATCAACCCAACTATCTATCCCCATACCCAATTTAGACCCGAAATTAAAACCCTAAACTAATTACCCAAAATTAAATTAACCCAACCCAACTAAAATATATAACCCAACCCAGAATTAAAGATGCTTCCAGAGACAAATATCGACCAAACCAAAGACCCGACACTTCATTCACTTCCCTCAAACACTTCATCCAAACCCAAAATTCGATTTGAGTTTCTCTTCTGTGTAATAGAGAATCTACTTCGTGTCACACCCCAAATCCCATCGGGGCGGATTGGCACCCGTAGCCGATAAGGCCCGAGAGAACCAAGCTTTGCTTATATTCATTCATATGCATGCCATAGGAAACGCCACTATCACGTAATAACATAAAAGGCTAATAACAGAAATCATGGAACATGTGATATATACACATATGTGAAACTTGGCCGTTGAGGCCATCAAGTCAAAAACGACATGTATCTCTTACATTCATTCACCCACATACGTCTACAAAAGCCTCTAACAGATGGATTTACAAGACCAACTGAAAGTCGGGACAAGTTCCCGCTTTATACAACATGTACAATACCAAAATACATGTACAACTGTGACTCAGAGAAGCCCCGAACTAACTGGAGCTCACCAATGATCTGCAATAATTGGCAACCTACTGTGGAGGCCTACTAGCACCTGTGCCTGCAACAAGGTAAGTCCCACAAGGGACGTCAGTACGAAGAATGTACTGAGTATGTAAGGCTCAAATGAAACTGTATGAATCATAAATACGTCAATGAACTCAATTACAAATGAATAACCAATATGGATAAGTCATCATTCTATGTTTTGGGAACCATGTATATTGCTTTCATTACTTTCTTTGCTTCTATGATTATTCATCTTTGCTTGTGACCTGTGATACCCGAGCCCCGACTGAACAGTGGGTTTTAACATAACATAAAGTTATGTTGGGATCACCTCGAGCTATGTTGGGATCACCTCGAGCTAGGCTTATGCCTCTAGAGCTACCACCCATAAATCAATACATCGGGCTCGGCTCGAGCTAGGTTATTACCTCTAGAGCTGCCACCCAAAACCAATCTATCAGGTTCGGCTCGAGCTAGGTTATTACCTCTAGAGCTACCACCTATCAGGATCGGTCCGAGCTAGGCTTATGCCTCTAGGACTACCCCCTGATCCAATAATCTCGGGATCGGCTTGAGCTAGGATTTTGCCCCCAAAGCTACCACCCATACTCAATCATTAACCATATGTGCATTACTTTATTCATTACTTTTGAGGTTGATACATTGATAGTCATAACCTTATTTGAAGCTTTGGATCGATAATCAATGAGTCAGAGACATGTGAATAAACATTATTGAAAACATAACATTATTGGAGACATGGGATCTTTGGAACATTAGTCGATGAATACGAGACATGTGAATCACATTTGTTCAATGAATAGGAAACATGTGATAACAACAATTGGTAACCGGGACTAGGATACCTTGGAATATTTCGGATTGGAGCAACTAATATGTCAATGTATCTACTATGCTGTAGAAGGATACGGATAAAATAACCTTACATACCTTCACTTCCAAGTATGAATACACAAGCCTATATATGAACAAAATAGCCTAGCTCCTTCCTTACATTTCACTCTACAATACAAGGACATAACGGAGCTTACGTTAACCACTAGTTATCGTACAAGTGTAAAAGATGACAACGAACTATGTGACCGCCGTATAACGTCATTTCACCCTTTATAATACAATCCACTGCATTATTATACCAACAACACCATAATATTCGACACATTGACCAAGATATCATACATCAATAGCATTTCACACCACGCTTACCCTTTATGCTTTCTCGTTATCATTCCGTCACAATTACCCTATTAACTTGCTTCATAACAACTTATGAACAAAAATACATACTTAATATATTCCAACATACCTCCATACTACCCCTTTAAAGTCATTAAAACGACATCACAAGTTGATAATTACGTCCAAAAAGGGTATAGGGGCCTTCGGGGGTCAAATAGAGAGGAGGACATACAAAACCGAATCCGGGGCTGACCTGCGAAGCCACCTGCGCCCGAAGGTGTCTGAGGTGCGCCCTCAGGTGGCCTTTGGCAGATGCCAGAGGCACTTGCGTTGGCATCTGCGCCCGCAGGTGCCCTCGTCTGCGGGGGCGGATGCCCAATTCGGCCAAAATGGGTCCTTTTTGGGTATTTTTGTGTAATAAATGGTCCATGATCATAACTAAACTTATTTTGACATATTTTGATCATCTTGGATGCCAAAAATCAGCCATGGTCTCACAACACACATAAACAACACCCAAAACTACACTTCTCGTTCAATACGTCACCAAATCCATAACAAATTTCACAATAACAATTCCAAACAATATACACAAGGATAAAACAAGTTAAGACTATAATCACATCTCACATGTCACTATTGGATCCATCAAGCTCACTTCCTTCAAGACCACAAGTCTATTTTCAAGTTTACAAGGCAAAACCTTTCTCCGATTGCAAAAATAGACAGTTTTGCACATAATACACTGTCCAACACTTTGCCAACATAACCAACATGATATACACCATATATCATGCATAAAATATATTAAACCATATTAATAAACACTTACCAAATCTTTTACAAAGGTGATCTTGTCCACAAAGATGACTTAGGGTTCTTGAGAACCAAAAAGAAAATGTTGTGAGTATTCTAGAAAAGGCATGGGTGTTGTATTGAAATAAAATCTGATTTTTCTTAATATATATAGGTCCCTCAAGTCACTCTTATCCACATCTTGGCATTAAATGCATTAGTTGCTTGGTTAAATGGAAGAATGGGTCATTTTTTGCCCCATTGGGCCATGTCTTTCTTATGATTTTTGGGCCTCATTTGGCCCAATGGCACAAGACTCATGTAAGACCCAACAAATTAATGTATAATTCATCAAATTTCTCATGTTTAACTAATTCCATAAATGTACACGTAGTCATATAGGTTCGGAAACATACGGGGTGTTACACTTCGTATGTACGCTGAGGAGAAACTCGAATCGAATTTTGGGTTTCGATGAAGCATTTGAGAGAAGTGAATGAAGTGTCGCATCTTTGGTTTGGTCGATATTTGTCTCTAGAAGCATATTTAATTTCGGGTCGGGTTAGATATTTTAGTTGGGTTGGGTTAGTTTAATTTTGGATAATTGGTTTAGGGTTTTAATTTCGGGTCTAAATTGGGTATGGGAATGGATAGTTGGGTGGATTAATTTAATTGGATAAACACATAGGATTATGCCATGTGTCCCTCCATTAGTGTAAAAGGGTATATACAACTCAAATAATTAACAGCAGGGGCATATACATACCCAAAGTATAACGAAGGGTGTATACGTATCATTTATGATAGTTCGGGGATATATATGTCCCTTTTCCATAACATAAATAAAAAATGGATAAATACATAGGATTATGCCACGTGTCCCTCCATTAGTGTAAAGGGTATATACAACCCAAATGATTAACGGTAAGGGCATATACGTACCCAAAGTATAATGAAGGGTATATACGTACCATTTATGATAGTTCGGGGGTATATATGTCCCTTTTCCATTTTTAAAAACCGATAATATTTAGTTTGGTTTGGTTTTGGTTTTGTTCAAAAAGAATAGAAGAAATAACCGAATCGAACCGACAAATTATATACATATTTTTTATAATTATATATAGAAATAAGTACTGAAAACACCTCTAAACTTGGCGCAAATTATTACTTTAGTCTCCGAACTATTGACAACCTTAAAAACACCCATCTACTTGACTAAGTGAATTTAAAAATACCCCTCTTATGTCACTTATATGTGGAATTTCTGCTGATGTGGCATACACATTTATTCTTTTGAAAAAATTTAAATTTTTTTCTTACCCCACCTCATCCCCTACCCAGTATCCTCCCACACCCCACCACCCTATCTTTTTAAAAAAAGTTTTAAAATTTTTTCTTAATCCCTCCCCACCCCCACCCCTACCCCTAATTTTTAAAAAATATTTTTAAATCCGCACCCAGCCCACTCCCACCCCCTAAAAAAAATAATTTTTAACTTTTAAAATTAAAATAATTTTAAGAAAAAAATTTAAAAGTTTTCTTACCCCTACCCTGACCTCCACACCCCTAAACCCCCCCCTCCCCCCCAAAATAATGGAAAAATTTCAATTATATACAGAAAAATAAAGTATTTACCAAAAAAGTAACCCACTTTTCATTTACAGAAAAATAGCCAAAAATTAGGCTACAATAAATACACCAAACGTCTTTTTCGTGTTCAAAATGACAACAATGTAATGGAGAATATTTCTCTCCGATACAAACTCTCTCAAAATCGCTAGTTCTAGGGTTAATTCTCAGAGCAAAACTTAATTTTTTCAGTTGTTTCTTCAATTTCGGAGGTAAATCTTCATCAATTTTCAATAGATTGTTCTTCAATTTTGCAGAATCTATCAATTTCAGAGGTGAATCTGCATCAATTTCTAATGGATTGTTCATCAATTTTGCAGAATACATCAATTTTGGAGGTGTTTCTTCATCAAGTTCGAATTGAATTCATCAATTTCTGTCAATTTCTACGGTAATCAATTCAATTATATTAGATTCATCATTCTCATGGATACTTATACCTTTCTAATTAAACACAAAGGAAACTGGGATACTGACAATAGGTATGTCAATTATAACGTTGATGTTGCTGCAATTAATTTGGATTATGATTTCAAAGAGTTATCTGATATTGTTTCTAGACAAATTAGTGTTGATACTGGTCTAAACTTCATAGAAATGAAATATGTTCTAAACGAAAACTGTCTGGCTATTTTGATACACAATAACATGAGTGTTCGTGTTTTTATTGAGTTGAAAAAGAAAAATTCTGAAATCACGGTTTATCCACTATCTTTCACTGTAAAAGAGAAAATTGTTGACAATATACATGAGCTATACAATCCAGATGATAGAAGGTGGAACCATAGAGAATGGGGAAGTAATGGAAGAGAATGTAGGTGATATCATTGATAATTGTTTTCACCTAGAAGTTGAGGTAGATTAGAATTATAAGGACAAGATGGCCATTGTGAAAGTGATGAAGAACTATTCGATTCGCAACCACTTTCGAACTAGGGTCGAAAGATCAAGTGCAGACAGGTATAACTTTGTATAATAATGTAAATTGACTGTATAATTTTGTTTAGTGAGTGTATATGCTTGTTTGTGTTGTATTACCAGGTATTACCTTTGTTGTATCGATGAAAATTGCAAGTGGTTTTTTCGCTCTGCAAGCCTACACCACTCGAATGTGTTCAAAGTTTGAAAGTTCAATAAAGTTCATACTTGCAACATGCTGGAATTGTATATAGCACAGAGTCAAGTTAATTCAACCGTTATCGCAAGTTTGGTGATGGAAAAATTTAGTGACCCAAAGACTGTCTATACACCTCATGACATAATAAGAGATATTCTGAAAGAATACTCCATTGAGCTCACATATATGCAGGCATGGAGGGCAAGAGAAAAGGCAATTGAATTGATAAGAGGTCATCTTTCAGATTCATACTGTAAAGTACCAATGTACTTGTATATGTTATCGCATACAAATCCAGGATCGATAACAAGATTGCACAAGTCAGAGGATGACCGGTTCCTTTACTGTTATGTCTCACTTCGTGCGTCTATCAAGGGATGGGAGTTCTGCATACCTATAATGGTTGTAGATGGGAGCTTTCTGAAAGCAGCATATAAAGGGACAATTCTTATTGCTTCAACACAGGATGCAAATGGTAATTGGACTTTGAATACGGATTTTAAGCTTGATGTATAATAATGCATATGGATTGTTATTTGTCTATGTTTCATAATGTGCATATTTCTTCATTTCTTGGCTTGCAGGTCATATTTTGCCTCTTGCCTATGCACTAGTTGACTCGAAAAATGATGCATCTTGGCAGTGGTTCTTTGAGCAAATTAAGGACACTTTTGGGGTTCGAGAAGAAATGTACATAATATCGGATAGGCATAGGAGCATAGCGAAGGCGGCTGCTACTATTTATCCAACAGTTCCACATTGTATATGCATCTACCACTTGTGGAACAACATCAAAACCAATTTCTGAAAAAACCAAGCCAAGATCAAAAAATTATTTTTTGCCATGGCCAAAGCTTATATAACAAGACTATTTGATCATCTGATGGCAGAGGTGAACAAAATTGACTCTAGAGTGTCAACATACTTGATGGAAATTGGATATGACAGGTGGTCTAGAGTGCACGCAAGAGCCAATAGGGGTTTTCTATGACTTTGAACATAGCAGAGTCTGTTAATGATGCAAATAAGGTTGGAAGAGATATGCCAGTACTGCATTTGTTAGAATTTATGACGATGATGATTCAAAAGTGGAATTGCTCAAATAAGAGCATTGCAACAAACATAACCACATACCTTTCTTCCAGATACCATGAAATCCTAATAGAGAATATGAAAGAATCGGAACAGATGAAGGTAAAACACAGTTTCTTAACTCATTTGTATATGTACTATATGATGAATATATAACTAATGTAATCACTATTATTATCCATGTTTAACTACTGTATCTTTTCACTGTCTTTTTGAAAATTCTAGGTGATACCTTCAAGTGAGTACTTGTTCACTGTGGTCGACAAACTTCGGCGTTACATTGTGTTTCTGAAAGCAAGAACATGTAGTTGCAAGAGATTCCAACAGAATCAATTTCCATGCAAGCATGCTTCTGCAGTTTTGAACAAAAAGTATATGACTGTACATGAGTATTGCTCCTTGTACCTACACAAAGGACCAAATGCTTAAAACGTATGAAGATTATATCGAACCTCTTCCAGATGAGAGAAAATGGGACATTCCTCAAGAGGTCTTAGAAGAGGTTGTACGACCACCAATAGGGAAAAGAAGTGCAGGAAGGCCAAAAAAGAAAAGGGTGAAATCATGTGGAGAAGGTAAGAAAAAGAGGTTAAGGACTTCATGCGGGTCATGCGGGGTAAAGGGACACAATAGGAGGTCGTGCAAGAACATCCCACCTTGAAGTTGTAAACTCAATATTAGTTTGATAATTGTTGAATAAGTGATGATACTTGTTTCTATGTTGCTGAATTTGGTTTGGAAAATAGTTGATACTTCATGTATCTCTGCTTTTGAGGTTGTAAAGTTGTTGATACTTCATGTGTGTTTTTGATTTGGATCATGAATAAACTGCTTACTATAGTATAACTGTATTACAATTGATGGTTGTAAATTGCTACTGTTGTGATGACATATAAAGTGATGTGTGGCTCTTATATAAAGTGAATGATGTTGTAATGAATAGAGAGTGTATATCCAGTGAGTATGAAATATATACTTCATGTATCATGAATGTATATCCTTGTATATTTAAAGTACATGACCGTCACTTAATATTAATGACATATATACTTAATGTATCATAACATATATAAAGCACATGACTGTCACTTAATATGTAATGACATAAAAGAAACCAAAACCAACATGAACAACAATCACAATTGTTTGATTCGAATTAAGATCCGAAAATCTGTTCAACATAGACATACTAAACTGTGAGCATACTACAAGTAACTAGAGAATGTTTAACTGTATAACAAAATAGCTACATCCGTGACTTTAAAATCGACAAAAATCCAAAACAGAAATCCAAAATTAAAATGACATAACTACTTTTTCTTTCTCTTTTTGGCCTTCCCACCATCATTTTGTGCTCCTTTACCCTTTGGATGCTTTTCTGCTCCTCCTATACCTTTTGAATCAATTTATACTACTTTACGTTTGAATTGACTTCTGCTTTTTGACTTTTTTTTCCATAAAATCTGCCAGTTTGCTCCGACTCACTGATTGCACCACCTGCATCTTCTTTTTCTTTTGCATAGTCCCATAACACAATATTATATCTTGCACGAACCGCCTAAATATTAATTTCGTTGGAATAGGTTTTCCCATCATCAGATACTCAGCAAAGGCTGCCACATATGCACCACAATCCCTACAAGTATCAAACAACAAAAATGCATCAAACCTAAAAGTAAGAAAACACAACTAAAAGAAGGTGTGTAAATTGAAAGATAGCTTACGCAGTGTACTATTGTGGTAACTCATTAACAAACTTGACCATCAAAGGTGTAAACAAATTTTGTGCAAAATATGCATCACTGATCCAGTCAATGCCAACTTTGTTCTTGTAAAATTTTGTCTTCTCTAGGTAAAGTGGTATCAATTCGGCATAGGATGCCAAAGTATCCAGAACAAATTTATCATTGACAGCTCCATGCTTAGAATCATACACATAAATGCACATGTCCTTCAATGATACAACAGCCAAAACCCAATGCCAATGAAGCGCTACATGTATTGGCATTAACACGTGATCGACAGTATGCCAAGGGAAATTGCAATCCATAAGGTAGCAAAGAATCTACTCAGCTATAATGTGATTATCCTCAAGCACACTTTTATCTTTATTATGTGCAAGAAACTTCTTATGCAAATCTGTCACAGCTTTGTGGAAAGGAAAGTCTGTCGTGATGAACTTCACAGTGACATTAGGATCATACTTTCTCTTCTTCCTCAAGTAGTAAAAGATCACATCAAGATGCTGAAAAATAACAAAATGCAAAGCACATAATCACATACTTATATACTGCCTATATACTAAAAGTACTCTACAAAATACATTACTTATACACTGCCTTTACAGTCATATACAATGGAATACCTAAACAGACACAACCTAAAAACAGTGGCTATACATGAAGATGAATTTTCTATACACTGGTTAGCCATGAAGATACATTTACCACACACTTACTATACATCAAGATTCCCTCAAAAAGAAACTACATATCCATTGCTATACATGAATAATACACCACTGTAAGTAAATTCATAATCACCCAAGAACATAAACACAAAAGCCTAGAAACAGAACATTTGAATTTTTTTTTTAAAAAAAGAAAGAATGAAACATACAGTGCTGGACAATCCATCTCCAAGGGTATACAACTTTGAGAACCAAGACTTCCTGTCCAACATGTAAATTCCAAGATCAAGTTGAATAGTCCTGTAAAATCATTAAGAAAGGAATCACATCACTAAATGCATTTACTAAATACAATGAAACAACTTTAGAAAAGGACAACTTACTTATTCCGACGTTTAAGCCATGCTGAAAAGGCCTGCAACACTTTTGATTGAACAGGCATATCAATAGTACTCTTAAAGGTATGTTTTCTTTCAAAAATAACACTTTGGATCCCTGCCGGCAAACTACTCGCGTCTGAATCAAAATCAGTTACAAATGGAGACTTGCAAAGAGTCCCTACAAGCTTCATACCAGATTTTTCACGTGTTAGGGCCTCAATCACTCTTTTGGAATCCTTTGTACTTGTTAAGACAGTTTTTTCAGGCAATGAATTTGAACCCTCAGCTAGTCCATCTTTCACAGCACCACAATATTCATGAACCACAGAAGGAGAGGGAGACATGACAGTATGCGCTTTCTCATCGCGCGAATGCTCGTCCGTTTTATTTTTTTCAATTTTGTTGTCCTTCATGAGTTTGAAAAGTGACTCAAATGAAGAAACAACAAAATCATTGAGCCGTGTAACTCGATCATTAAGCTAGAAGGATAAAGTAAAAGGATTAAAGGTAGAATATCTACATGCATACATTAAGCAAAAAGGAAATTGAAAGTTGTATACTGTTCCAACTTCACTCTGTAGGGCTGAAAGCTCGAAGCTCAAATAATCCAAATTAACAGGGGGGGGGTCCTTTTTGGTGACTGTATCTACTTGGACCCTGACAGTTTGAGGAGGTGGATTCACAGAGGAGTTCTTTTTGGTAACTGTAAGACCTTGCACCCTGACAGTTTGAGGAGGTAGATTAACATGAGGATCCTTTTTTGTGACTGTATGTTGCACCCTGACAGTTTAAGGAGGTGGGGTACTAAAATCATTAGTATGTCTAGTATGTCCACGAGATGATGATTCGTGCATATCTCCGGCAGCATCATAGAACCCCTGAAGATACGACTCTAATTTCTCTTCAAGAGTAGGACAAATATTTCTCACCTTCCACTAAAAAATGGAAAATATTTAAAAAGTTACTAAAAGTACAGGGAAAAAAGAAGAAAGAATATATCAATAACAAGTATAGATAATACAGTACCTTATCATGCTCTCCATCTTAACATTGTCCACTGTCAGATCGTTAAGAGTAGGCCTATCGTTCACTTTCCAATTGAGAATATGTGGTTGATTGTTACCAACATGAGAAGTAATATTCCAGGGCAAATCAGTGCAACACTTGTAGAACCAACACTGGAATGCAAGTGGTAGACCCCCAAACCTATACATGTTTTTTATGTCCCGGACTTTATCATGCAACGAGTGTACTGTGGCCTCAAAGACTGCTAAACCCCAAGGAAAGGTATTGTACGCTCCACTGTCAACTAGATCAAAATAACTCTTGTGAATAGGGTGATCATTTTCATTTGAGAACAAAAACAAGTGGATAAAGTACATCACACCTAATTTCACAGCATCACTATCCAATTTCCAACTCTTCTCCACAAAGCATTGTAGCACCGCAGACCGATGTACTTTTTCAACACCACCAAAATATGTCTCCAACAAATAATTCTTCTCTGGATTATCATACACAGTCGCGGTCGAATCATCAACAAAGCACTTCAAACCCGTCATGATTGCAAATTCTTTAAGACCAAAAGTCAATACCACACCATTAATCTTGACACAAAGCTTGTTGGGCTCGTTCGGAACAACCTCCTTATGCAGCAAGGCATAGATAAACTGATTTTGAATGAAGAAAGGATGCAGCTCAACAAAATGGCCAAAACAGGTAGCTTTAAACATTTCTAATTGGTGCTTCTCCAATTGATTCAACATAGTAACAACATCGGTACTAGTGTGTACACTGATCTTAAGATGAAATAGTTTATTTGGAAGAACATAGAACTCGCCTACACTCTACAAATAGTTACAAATTGTTAAACCAACATACAATACATATACATACCAAATAAATGTGACACTTTAACTAAAATCAAAAACTACCTTTACCACATCTTTAGATTTTCTTGTTTTCTTTTTCTTCTTTGGAGTAGCTTCTAAACCTTTATTTTTTTCAACACTTTTTCTCTTTTGTTCTTCTCCGGCACAGGTTCTTTTGTAGTAGGACTTTTTGATTGGGAGCGTGTTACTCGAGTGAAATTCGATTCGACCTTCGGACCAGCACTACTAATCGGGACTACTTCAATCGGTTTGGAAGTCTGTTTCTTAAATGAAACAGAGAGTTTAGAAACCCTTTTCGTTGGCAAAAGAGGTGTGGCACTCGCAACAAATATAACGTATTTTTGATGCGTATCAATCATTGAACTTGGACTTGTACTTTCAATCGGAATGGGATCAATAACTCTAGAAGTTATATTTTCCATAGGATCAGGCGTTACACTCGCAACCGATATAACGTCAGCAGGTACATCATCAACAACAACCCGTAGAGTCACCATATCTACCTTTATACCCTTTCCGAAAACTTTGCCAAATGCAGGATGAACGATTTTCATACGCATAAACTTCAAAAACACACAAAAAGAGGAGCAATTATATACACAAACAACACAGTCTAACCAACTGAAAGTACATAATCTAAATAATCAAAATACACAAAAATAGATACATGTAAGTAAATAATCTAACCTGCAATGTATTCTAAGTGAAAGAACAAAAAATCCACAAAAATAACCCTAAGATTCAACTCAGAAGGAACAAAATTCACCTAAAAACGAACTATCAAAATGAGAGCAAAATGCACCTAAAATCGAAGCAAAATATAGATTAATAACATCAAATAATCAACAAAGAAGGAGGAATCTAACTACGGAGAAGCTCACATTGGAGAAAAATGGTAGTTAACAACACATAAAAAGCAACCAAATCAAAAAAAAATACACATAAATTAAAGCACAAATCGAATCAAACTACACATAAAAATAACAAATAATCAACAAAGTAGAAGGAAGGTACCTATGTTGAAGCTCAAATCGAAGAAATCTACAGAGAATTTGAAGAAAAAAAAATGAGAAAAACTGAAAGGGGAAAACTAAGAGAGAAGTGAGTAGCGTGTAAGAAAGTAAAGGATAATAAATATGTTTAATTACCGAAAATATACAAAATGGGTTGTTTCGGGTAATATTTGTAAAGTTGGGCCATTTTAGTGGTAAATAATTGTAGTGGGCTGATATTCTGCATAATTTTTCCAAAAACATTTTCCTACCCTACTACTCCAACCCCCTCAATTTTTTCTTTTTTCTTTTTAATTTTGTGCTATATATATATAAATGCTTTTAGAAAAATCTTTTCTACTTCCATATCGAACACAAGAAAATAAGTAAGATTTTCTTGCAAGTAGAAAAGATTTTTCTAAAAGCATATATATATATATCTAACACAAAATTAAAAAAATAATTTTTTTTGAGGGTGTGGGGTAGGAATAAAATTAATCTTGGAGATAGAAGGGGCTGGGTGGCTAGGGGTAGGGGTGGGGATGAGGTAAGATAAAAATTTTAATTTTGTATTTAAAATAATTTTAATTTTTTTTTTTAAAAAAAATTAGGGGTGGTGGTGGTTGGGGTTGGGGTACTGGCTAGGGGATGAGATGGAGTAATAATTTTTTTTTAAAAGAAAAACATTCTTCTTCTCTTCTTTAATTGCTAAATTCTTAGCTTTAATTTTTAAATATTTTTTCTTTTTTGTGGACTATATATATCTATGTATATGCCACATCAGCAGAAAATTCCACATATACGCATGTGTGACATAAGCGGGGTGTTTTTAAATTCACTTAGTCAAGTAGAGGGGTGTTTTTAAGGCTGTCAATAGTTCGAGGACTAAAGTAATAATTCGCGTCAAGTTTAGGGGTGTTTTCAATACTTATCTCTTATATATACATAATATATTACTCCCTCTGTCCCATTTTATGTATCGCCTTTTGACCGGGCACGGAGTTTAAGAAATAAATAATGACTTTGTAAAGTTTACAAAATTGCCCCTCTTAAAGTCACTTTAATGTCTACCTTTTAGTTGTCTTTTCTTATTAAGTGAGACCCAGTAAAGATAAAATGAGGATGATGCCATTAAATAGTTGCCAAATAAGGAAATATGACATTCTTTTTGGGACGGACCAAAAAGGAAATGGCGACAAATAAAATGGGACGGAGGGAGTATTTTTATGAACAATTTGAAGTATCTAATCTTATATATGTAATATGTTCATCAAAATTTAGTTAAGAAATTTGAAAAGTACAAAACAAAAAGAGAATTGAGAAGGGTCAGATCAGTTCCAAGCCCAAAAGTTGTTATATAACGTGTTGTTGCACACAATTTGATAATATATTCCGAATATTGGTTGCTCTTTCTGTAGATGTGTCTTAGAAGTTCATATTGTTTTGATATTTTGTCCAATTTTAGACGGAAAAAAACAGAATTAAGTAATGCAATTCCTTTTTTGATCGCGTAGTTTTATTCTTCGTTTCATTTTTTTTCGTGTATGGTTAATAACTGAACCAAATCGAACCGAAACCGATAACAACCAAATCGTAAATATATATTTTATTTGGTTTGGTTTGAGTTTAATAATTTATAAACCGATGAAATTTGGTTTGATTTTGGTTTTGACCAATAACCGACCCAGGCCGAACCGTGAATACCCCTAACGGCTCTATTGACTGAGTTGGGCTAGCCTCAAGGGCGAAACCCATTTTGATGATTCTAAATATAACTAATTTACCAAAAGTAGGTTATGTAATATCTTGATTAATTGAAAATCATGCATACATAGTTTCCGCCAAGATTTGACAAGTCTAGATCAAAATCAAACTTAAAACCGCGTCCATTCCTAAACCATATAGGTACTAGTAGGCATGTCTCTGTTTGCCCTTGAGGGAGAATATAAGAAAGGTTTGGGAGGCATTTGCAAAGATCCGAGTTCGCCTTGTAACATCTCTACGACCATATTGATAGAAGGTCTGCTAGCCGGATCCGTTTGGATGCACCATAAGCTCACCAGTATCATCTTTTCTGCAAGTTTTTTATCCTCTTCCTCCACAATGCCAGTTAATCCAAGCTCTTGCTTTTGTTCAATTTGTGTGTAAATCCAGTATGGAAAGTATATTTCACTGGTATGGTCAACAGCAACGTCAATATTTTTCCTTCCTCCAACCATCTCGAGGACCATCATACCATAACTGTACACATCCGACTTGTGAGAAACTCCTCCAATGTTTTTACACACAATTTCTGGTGCAATGTACCCAATAGTCCCTCTTGCACCCAATAAAGATACAATGCTTTCCTTTTTGTTACAAAGTTTCGCAAGGCCAAAATCGGATATTTTTGGACAAAAGTCTTCATCGAGAAGAATGTTGTGAGGCTTTATATCGAAATGCAGGATTCTAGTATTGCAACCTCGATGCAAATACTCCAATCCTCTAGCAATGCCAAGTGAAATATTGTACAATGTTTGCCATCCTAGTTGACGATTTGTCCCCGATTTTGCATCATATATGAACTTCTCAAGGGACCCATTGGGCAAAAAATCATAGATGACAGCTCTGTTTTTACCCTCATAACAAAATCCCACAAGTGATACAATATTAATGTGAGAAGTCCTGCTGATACTCGCCACCTCATTGATAAACTCTTCTCCCCCACCCTTCGATTCCTTCAAGACCTTGACCGCCACAAAACTCCCGTTATGCAACTTTCCCTTGTACACACAACCATAGCCTCCTTGACCAAGTTTTTTTTTGAAATACTCCGTCATCTTTTTCACTTCACAAAAACTGTACTTCTTTGGAAGGAGTGATCCATGGTTCTTCAAGAAGGCTTTTACATTTCGGTAATCTTCTCTTTTTGTCAGCTTCCAGTAAATCATGGAAACAGAGAATTTTGTTCTTAAGTAGATGAGTAGGACAACTAGCATTGCAATTCCTCCAATAGAACAACCAGCTGCTGCTGTCAAGACACAAATTGGAAACCCTTTCTTTGGTAAATTAAAAAAACACTTAACATATAAAGGATACTGTATCAATCAGTTACCTTTCCGTGAAGAAGGTATTCTTCATGTTTAATGCAACAGTAACACATTATATCCCAAAAAAAAAAACTAATTATGTTTTGCTAATAATAAAACTGCCATTTCCTTCCTTGAAATGCTAGATAACTGTTTGAGCCAACCGGAAGGATATATCAAGTCAGTATTTGCATGTAAAACTAATGAAAACACGTAGTAAATAAATCAGATTCTTATAACAAATGGCTATGCCAAAAGTGGAAGTAATTTGATGAATTCTCTCATTAGTTAGGCATAGTAAAATAAAAGAGCATATGTAATTGAAGAAGATAAATGGAAGTATAGGAGAAGATGTAGTGATATGGAAATTTGATCTATAGATAGTTACCTGCAACTAGAATTTGTTTCGACCTTCTTCTTGCTGCAGCCAAAGAAAATCACCAAAGGTTAGATAGATGTTCCGCGAAGAGACGAAGAGAAAGTGAGCGTCGAATTATGCGCAATATTAAATTCATAACAAGAAGAAAAGAGGAATACTGAAACATTTTGCAGGACAGACATCGGTTAGACTTTCAGCAGACGTATTTTGAAGGATTTACATTTAGACTGACAGTGTAAAGAACCTATTGTAATGGATTGCGTATCTTATTTTCCAGATTACTTGTTTCACTTATTATAAAATAGCTGTAGTAACAGTTTAGGTGTAAAAATTCTCTGTCAGTGTATATATAGTAAAACTCTTTTAGAAATCCATTTGTGTATATATTTTACCTCTGGGATTGGAGGAACAATGAAATTTGTTGTTACTATCCGTAAGACATCGGCCTCCTTGAGAATAACATTTATTACAATCATCAGACAGGCTCCACCGAAGTTTAAAATTCGCAGTTAAGAAATCAAACAAGCCACTTTTTTGGGTATTTGACAGTGAACTCCTTTGAATTGGCAATAGAATCTGTGAACAATTATCAGGAGAATCTTCCTCTGATGCATCAGAGTGGCCTTCCTGTCTCCTACTCGGATACTTGTAGTATATGCTGAACCCTCTACATTTAGTGTATTTCTCATAGTCCCGAAAATAATGATCATTTGTGCTACTATTGTTATCTACACTGTTGCTGCATCTGAACAAGGTAAGATTGCGGTTGGTCCTAAACGAGATAGAAGGAGAGCTTGGAAATGATAGACTTCTATCAAAAGAACGGCAACTGTTGTTTGCCAACAAGTCGTTAAACCTAAGGTCTAAAACACGAAAACTATTATCAAACGATCGTTGTTCCAGAGCAGTGTAAACATTTTCTCCCAAATGAATTTTTGGATTTGGTTTAACAACACAATCTATGGTATGCAAACCACAAGCAGGTTGTGAGGATATTGAGAAAGGGAAACTCAATTTTCCAAGATTCCCACATTGGAACTCTTTGGGGCAGCTATCTTGGGTTTGATTCTGAGCTTGAGATGAATGAAACATCAACAACTCATAGAAAATCAAGAAAACTAACAGATAGTCTAAAGCCATCATTTTCATCTCTCTTGTTAAAAAAAATACTAATTTTTTTTTATCAATAAAAGGGCAGGAGTGAATTTAAGTACAGTTTCTCTTGGTGTTCTTTCCAAATATTTGTATCCCTTTAACACGTTAGTTGACTTAGATTTTCTACGTTGACTAGTCGGGCAAAGACATCAAAGTCTTGAAACTTGCAAAAGGAAGGACTACACTACACCTACTATTGTGTCCAATGAACTAGCCATAGAAGACTTGTCAAACTGAGTTATATTTTCTTCAATTTCATCAATATAAACAGGTCCACAAAAAAAAGACACTTCGAGAAAGAGACTGTTAGGTTAACTTAAAAGTAACTACAAGTTATATAAAAAGGGGCATTCAGTGCATAAAGCATTCCACATTCACGCAGAGTCCACAAAAAGAGTCCACAAGAAGGGCAACCACTACCCAAAAGTGTGATGTCTATAGTCTATCCTAATGCAAACATTAGTTGATGTTTCCAAAGATTCCTATAATTAGTAGAAAATCATTGAAAGGACACACAATACTAAAGCCAGAAAAGAATCTTCCGAAAAATAGAATCCTTTTCAATTCAACGAGTGCACAACTCCATGAATAAGCCTCACATTAACCCGTCAATTATGCGTCGTAATTGTTAGAAAATAGACGAAGAGAATAATAAGAAAAGGCTTGAGGCGTGATATCACTGTCTCAAAAGAGTGATTGTCTGTCTATGGGATTAGAAGACAACGCTCTTTTGGGATACAACAAGCCTATGAATTAAAAGTGATATGGAGTAATTGCTGTCTCTATTTATAGAGAACACAAGCAGTTGACATAGACACTTGTTCGTTCCTTTGCAAAACAAACACACCTCTTAGTTATTTCAATGATAGTACCCAAACTATTTCACCCATAGTACCCATTTCAGTGGCAGTACCCATTCTTGTATTTCAGCGGTACTACCTATTTCAATAGGTGCCCAACTTCTAATATCACACATAATAGAAAGTATCTCAAAGATTTGAACTTCCTAGCTAGTATGTAAATATTTTAAAGCTTAGACGAAGTAATCGGTATTGCTAAGAATTGAACCATAACTCCCTTGTGCCTAAACCAAAAACATCACACACATAATATTATCCAATCACTTTAAGACACTGATTCCCTCAAGTATTTGAAGGTCATGTGCTAATTCCAGTTCATGAATACTTACAAGAGCAAATCTTAAGAACTCTTGTTGAAGCGGCACCACTTGCACCACTTTTGTATTCATATAGGTAAAAATGTTTTATGTCCCTGTTACTCAAGACATCTGATATTTTCATTAAGAGCTCTTGTTCATCCTCTCCCTGTAATAGTAAGCACTATCATCCTAGGACAAGGCTTAAATATTTGATACTTTTTCGGTGTTTTATCCATTGAACCTTTATTGTTAGTTTTGCTAACTCAAGGTTGGATTTCCTCTACTAATGTACTTGAAGTTAAGGTTCTTAACCCCATCCCACTAGATGTTTTTATAGTAACACTTCTGAAAAGTGCTTTTGTAAGAGGATCCGCTAAATTCTTACAAGACTTAACAAATATAATTTGTCATGACACCACTTATAAACCATTCTTTCAAATATGCATGCTGCAGACTAATATGTCTAGACTTTTCAATGTAGATCTTATTATGGAAAAACACCCAACACTGCCTTATTATCACAATATATGAGAATGGCTGGCATGATCAGTTGTGGCCACAACTTTATATCTAACATATTTTTCAGTCATTCTACTTCTTTTCCAGCATCTGCTAATGCTAAAAATTCAGATTTCATTGTAGAATGTGTAATACAAGTCGGCTTCTTTGATGCCCAACTTATAGCATTTCCACCCAACGTAACAATCCATCCTAGTGTGGATTTTTATCATCATTGTTACCCAACTAGAATTAAAGAATCCTTCTAATGTACTAGGTAAACCACTATAACATAATCCAACATTCTTTATTTTCTTTAATTATTCATGATTACATGCTAAGTATCAAATCCTTGACATAGATTTCATAAAACCAAAATTTAAATGTTCTTATGTAACAACCTTCATGGTGATTTTTTAATTTCTATACATTTTGACTACTATACCACTCTCCCTAGTTGATTTATGATATTTGTAGTCTGTGGGTGTGGTTGGAATGATTTCTGAGGTAGTTGGATGAGAATTATGCAGGTTTTTCATTTGGAAGGTTTAGAAGTTAGTATGATTGACAAAGTCAATATTTGGTATTATCGAGGTCGAAATAGAATTTCGATAGTTCTATTAGCTCTAGAATGTAATTTTTGGGTTAGTAGGACCTTTAGATAGGATATCAAGGTACTTGGATGGATTTTGGATAGTCGATTGAAAAGTGGGAAATTTAAGGTCAGGTTTGATTTCGGTCAATATTTGGTCAAGATGACCTTTGTTCGGTGTTTAATGGTTCTTTGAATCTGGAATGTCATTTCAGGTCTATTAGCATATTTTATTTATGTTTATGGGGTTTTAGATGAATTCCAAGGATCGATTCCGGGTTTGAGAATACTTTGGCTTTGTTATAGTTGTTGGTGCTTGTGCAGTCGTACCTGCTATGCTTTGGCCTCACCTGCGTATCCGCCTATGACCATGGTGTCGCTCTGGTGAAACCGCTCCTGCAGTCAAGAGGTCACTCCTGTAGAGCAGGGCTTGGTATGGGTTGCCCACTCCTGCGGAGGCATTTCCACAGCTGCGAGGTCGCTCTTACGTCTTCACAACTTTGATGGCTGTTCTACTTTAGTGAAGTCAACTAACTTAAAGTGATTTTCATCGTTGCGGAAGATTGACAACTCCTGCGACATCGCACATGCAATCATATTTCCACTCCTGCAGAGATCGTTGTAGGCTAACAATAGGTCTTTCTATTAGCTTGTTTTATTGTTTCAAATCTTGTTTTTTGAAGTTTGAAAACTCATTTTTGGGAGATTCAAAAGGTGATTTTCAAGGATTCTTCTTTGGGTATGATTCTTACACTATATTTACACATTTCCCAATTTTTTACTTGTGATTTCATCTTCAAATGTTACTTTTAAATTGGAAAAATTTGGGGGCTAAAGTTAAGAAATTTATTTTAATAATTTGAAGGTCAATTTTAGCTTCTTGTTTGATGAAATTTCATATTTGAGTTCCTTAAGTTATGGATAACGTGGATTTCACATTAAATAATAATTTTGTCCTTGTGGGCTTAAGGTTGATTTCTTGGATCCAAAATTAAAGTATAACAATATGGATGTGTGGTTTTACAAAAAGGTAAAGCTTCAGTTTGACTTTTCAAACTCCTTTAAGGCAAGTTGAGACTTTCTTGGATTCTTTTTCAAAATACTTATCTGCTAATTGATTCTAAAGGAAGTAATGGGGATATAGATGTTCTGTATAGACGAGATGCTAAGCATCTATGCGGGTAATGGTGTATCATGAAAAGGTTAAAAACAATTAGTTGACTATTTGGATTGAGTTTTCTAGAATATTAAAGTATGTGTTATGTTTGGGTGATAACTGAGTTCGAGGTGTCTTACTTCAAATACTATGCATGTGGGGAGAATGGGAATTGTGATCTAGCACTAGTATGGATAATTGTGAAGTGAAACTCTATGTTTGGTTATTTATGATGTTCTGCCTCATGTCGATACATTTGATTACATTTCATATAATTTCACATGCATATTATCATGATGACATTGGTTCTTCTCTGTGGCTTACATGTGAATCCAGAGGTTGTGATTCATTTGAGGTATCAGGACTTTTGGAATACTCTCCGTGGCCTATGGGTGAATCCAGATTGAGCAATTATACAATTATTTCTTCATGGCCTTTGAGTGAATCCAGAGGGTATATATGGACTTCGTGGGTCTCCCTTGGATCTCAACTAGCTATACAGAACAACAGGTAGTATACAAATTTTCTGGCCATGTATATCCATATGCATCCTATGAATTCATCTCATCATCTTCATTTGCTTGACTTGTGTTGATACTTGATATGAAAGGTGATTAAGTGGTCTGCTACTTTATTCTGACTTTAGGGTTATGATAACTATTTCTGCTGAGTTACACCATTGTTGTTGTTGTTTCTATTAATTGTTAGACTAGGTGTAGCCTTCTTGAATTTGACAAGTACATGTGGATAGTGTTATATAGTAGTAAATTGGATTGTTCTCGTTATCACTTTGAATTAGGGTCAGTCGATGATGTTGTTGAGTATATGTGGATTAGTACTCACGCTTGTTTATTTTCTGCACCTTATGTGCAAGTACCGAGCCGGCTGTCCGCTGGCGTTGATCCAGTTCTTGTGCTCGAGGTTTCTTACTCAGAGATTAAGAAGTAGTTGCTGATTTATTGCATGGTTTACCGGATCTCTTCTATTATCTTTATATTATTTCCTTATAATTGAGATATTTGAGACTCTTAGTTGTATTCGATATTCGTTGTGAATAGTACTAGTGACTTTCATATTTTGGGGTAGACTGATTTTACTTTTGTATTTCCATTCCTGAGATGTAATTATGGGTAAATGATTTATCTTCTCTTTCCGCTTATCATTTCATTTCTTGACTTATTGATTTGGCTTATCTATCACGGGAGTGGGATAGGTGCCATCACGATATTTAAATTTTGAGTCGTGATACCTAATCTAACATGCCATAACATAGAATTTAACCTAGAAATATAAGCAGAACTCTAAATGTTATTAATACTCATCTTGAACAAACCATTCCAGTAGTATCCTTTTCCGACAAATATAGAATTCTTAGAAATAATAACACTATCAGCTTCTATGACAATCTTAAAGCTATTCTTGGATAATATATTTGCAGAAACTAAATTCTATTGGTGTAATATACCACAAATTACAACAATTACAGTTGAAAAATAAAATAAACAAAAATAAAGAAAAGTATATTCGGCTGAGGCGCGAGTATCTCACTCTCTTGAAGGAGAGTCAAGCCCACTGCGGCATAATCTACATCGATCTAACAATATCACTCTTGATTTGTCGCCTCCAGGATACAACAACCTATCACAATATACAACTCAAAACAACTCTGGATTTGTTGAAGAGTTCAAAGCTCCACCAAAGGAACACCTTCCTTTAACATATAATTACTTTTTTACTCTCTTTTGTATAGTGAATATAGTTGAAGACTTAGAATATTTTCTTTGTCTCAACTCTCTCTTTCGCTACTACACCCTACAACATTTTCCAACACTTATCATATTTCATCTTTTTCTTATTTTCACCACAAAGGAAGACCATCACTATTTATAGGTGAGGAATTCTTTCTTATACTGAATAGGAAGAATATGAGGTAGTAAAGTAAGTAGATAAATGGCCTAGAAGTTACATGAGTTACATGAAACTAATGAAATGAGAGTTACAAGAACTAATGTCCATTTGAGTTATAAGAAACTAATGAATACATACAACTAATGAATACATACTTGCCAATTTAAGCTCACTAACACAAAAAGATAATGCACATTAACAATATATTCTTTTTAATATTAAACTTTACACCAACATCCCCCTACTCATTTTAATATTCAAATAAGAGAGTTCACCAATTTAGTTGAAGGGAGACTATTATGCATAATGAAGGTGTGCTCTACATTGAACTTTCACTTAGTAAAACAGTGACCTTTAGTCCAGAGTCAGTAGTGGTCTCAGATTTGAACTATGACTGCTTAAGGGAAATAACGTATCACTGCTTACACACAATAGTCAAGGTGTTGACATAAACTTTAATAGCTAGCACATTACGACCTTATGCTATCCCAATTTTCATGAGTGTTTTTGAGAATAAGCCAATTCTCATAGGAAGCGGCCTACTTCCACACTCCCATAGGTGAAATCTGTCAAGGTACTCCTGTAATTCCGACACCTCACTCATAGTAGATACAGGCTTTCATTAAGAGTTCTTACACTCAACCTCCATAAATAGTTACATGATAAATGTAATTACATCATAGGGAGAGAATAAAATAAATATAATAGTGCATTCCTAACGAACCATCATATGATTTGGTTTTTTCATTGAACCTGGTTATAGAATCTCTAGTCCCCAGGTTGGGTTTCCTCATATATGAAACTTGAATTTTTTTGAGCTTCAATTCCTTCCCCTCCATGTGTTTAAGATCCTTTATCTTGTCAAGGTCTTAGTCTATTAATCTGCAAGATTATCACAACATTAACGTAATTAATTAATGATATACCACTGATCAATATGATCTCACAATATTATGTTTTGGTCTGAATTTTACCATTATAATAATGGTTTACACTCTACCAATAAATTTTGATGCTATCATAATGAATCAAAAAAGAGAAATTAATTTCTCAAAATAAAGCAATTGATATAATAATTCTCTAGTCAATTCACTTTTTCACTAGTTGAAGCTAGCATATTTAGTTCAACCTTAATAGTAGAGTTAACAAATATAATTTGCTTTTCTCATTTTCAACAAATAGCACCAAATTATTTTCTCTTTTATAAAACAAGCCATACACTTTCGCACCAAGTTAATATACGTGGCTTGTATGTACTGCTAAGTATTTTTATTACACAACAATATTAGGCTAAGTGCAATTAGTCACATATCTCTTTCTTTAGGCTCACAAACTCCTTTTTTTATTTGTCACGCCATTTTCACATATTTGAATCAAAAGGATTTACAAGGCTCATATAATCAATAAATTGCATTTCACAATTTATTTTTTCACCATAATGTGACATGTCAAGAAAAATTGCATCACATATTTTATGATATTTTTTTATTCCAAAAATAAAATTTATCTCACTAAACATTTCATTTCAAAATGGCTACACAACATGTTTTATCATTTTTTTGATGACATGTTAGAGCCAAAAATCATCAAATCATATTCAAACAATAATATGTGAATTATTCTAAAACTAATATATGTACTTGTAATACCTTTTTTGTTTCAAAGCGTTCTCAAAAAATGCAAAAATTACATTTTTTCATGATGAATATTGTAACACCCCGTACCTTCCTAACCCAATGTGATGACGATGAACAATGTATACTTGAGTGTCGAGAGCCACACGAATGTATTTTGTAATGTTATTGACAAGAAAATTGAAATTTGGCCTCGTACATGTGATTAGCCCTTCGTAGGAGGTGTTTTGTGATTTTCATGGAGCATTTGTGGGGTCCAAAATGAGGCTAAGAGAACCTTTAAACAAAGGATATTAAGGTTAAGAAGTAAGTTAAAGAATAGGATTTGAAGTATCTAACCAAACCCGCGAAGAAAAGTCGAAAAATGAAATTTTCGAAAAATTTAAGGGAAGGGCGCGTTGGGTAGCGTGCCACGCCGCTCTGGGCTGAAATTTTCAGTCCAGAGGCAGTAAAGGGGCGCGCCAGGCAGCGTGCCACGCCGCCCCTGCGCACCTTTCAAAAGTTGAAAATTTTGTTTAAGTCCCAAGGGTTCCCGGGGACGTATTGAGCCGATTTTTGCCACGACTCTTCTACAACCATGAGTATATACATGAAATAAATGACATATTATATTGGTATGATAAATTTACTCGAGAACGAAATTGGGGTCAAAATGACGATTTTACCCTTTTGGGCAAAATAGGCCATACGTGGCTAGAATCACTTGTTTTTGGGATTGAGGCTACGGATATGAATGACATGAGTAGGAATATTGTCGTAACACCTATGAGATGATGAAACCATGAGAAATTACTGATTTTATCGGGTTAAGTGAATTGGGCCCAAAAATAAAAAGAATGCATGGCCCAATGGGTCACAAGACCCATTCTTCCATTTGACTAAGTCATACACATCAATCATTGAATCAAAGTGGCTAAGAATGGACTTGAGAGCCTATATAAAGGGCAAAAATGCTGATTTTATTCATTTGGAAAACACATGCCTTTGTAGATATTTTTCAACCCTTTTTTTTTTTCTCTCAAACCCTAAGAGGTCAAAGCTAACATTTGGAGCAAGATCAACATCTTCCAAGTCTAGGTAAGTGATTATTGTCATGGATTAATATATTATATGCATGGGAGAGTATGTGAATCTTGTTGGTTATGCTTGAAAGAGTTGAACATAGTACTTTGGGTTTTTGTACAAGATGTGCTATCCATGAGATTTGAACTTGAATTATGGCTTGTGCCTTTGATGAAAGATCATGGTATGGATAAAATATGAACGTCTATGGTGTTATTTTTGTTGTTAACCTTTTTCTTGTCTATAAGTGTAAATTGAGGGATTTTGGCCGATATGTGCTATGAAGTGTATTAAGGTGAATTGATGGATTATTTGTGATGTGGTGTGGATAAGAAAGTGTAAAGGAGGAGTGTTGTGGTGAAATGCAATGATTATTATGTATTGGTCAATGTTGAGAATATTGGAGGATTTTTGGAATAATGATGCTATCAATGGTTTTGTCAAGGGGAAATGACATGTTTCAAAGCAAACATGTACCCCATTGATGTTATATGCATTTGTGAAGTAGTTGTGGTTAATGTGAATTCCATTATGTATTTGTGTTGTAGAGTGACACATAAAGAAGGAGTGGGACTATTGTATGCACATCTAGGACTGTATATCCGTATTGAGAGTACAAGGTATGTAAGGTTACTCTGTCCGTATCTTTTTGCGACAAATAGTATCCACATTGCTATTTCACTAGTCCTATCCCAAAATGTGCTAAGGTATCCTATATCCGTTTATCAAGAGTCATTGTCATATCTTTCCTACTCATGGATCATTTGTGAGTCTTATGTCTCATTATCATGGTTAATGTTCCAAAAGTTCAAACAAGGTTATGGTCCAATGTTCCAATAATGGTTATGCTCATGTATCTTGTTATGAATGATTGTCCAATGATTCCAATGGTGTCATGTTTCCAATAATGTTTATTCACATGTCTTCTATTTTGATTATGGTTCCAAGTTTCCAAACATGCTATGTCACATGAATATGTCAATCTCTCACAAGTGAATGTACCAATCTCATATGACTCTCACTCATTGGCTAATGATCCAAAGTTTCAAGTGATGTTATGACTACCAAAATACCAATCTCAAAGTAAAGAACAAAGTAATGCAAATGTGGTCAATGATCAAGTATGGGTGGCAAGTCTAGGGGCATAAACCTAGCTCGACTCGATCTCGATGTATGATTTATGGGTGGCAGGTCTAGGGGCATAAGCCTAGCTCGACCCGATCCGTGGGTGGCAGGTCTAGGGGCACAAGCCTAGCTCGACCCAATCCTAATATGACGATAAGTCATGTAAAGACCCACTGATCAGTAGGGGCCCGGGTACATTGTGACATATGTAATGACATTGAAGTAAAGAAGCATGAAAGCGATGAAATCGATGAAAGTAATACACATGGTTTCCAAAGTGCAAAATGGTTACTTATTCATCGGATTATGCATATGCATTTGAGTTCCATTAAGTTCATTGAACTATTCTTGTGTTGTATAGTTTCATTTGAGCCTTACATACTCAGTACATTCTTCGTACTGACCCCTTTTGGGGAACTTACCTTATATGTTGCAGGTGCAGGCACTAGTAGACCTCCACCGTAGGATGACAGTAACTGCAGATCATTGGTGAGCTCCAGTTAGTTCGGGGCTTCTCCGAGTCATAGTTGTTCGAATGTTTTGATATTATACATAGTGTATAAAGCGGGGACTTGTCCCAATTTTCAGTTAGTTTTGGTCAATGCATCTGTTAGAGGCTTTTGTAGACGTATGTGGGTATACAAATGTAAGATGGTATATGACATTTTGACTTGATGGCCTCAACGGCCGAGTTTCTCATATGTATATACCCCACATGTTCTATGATTTCTGATTTTAGTATTTCCTGTTCCTATGGGATAGTAGTGTTTCCTAAGACATATATATGAAGGAATAAAAGCAAAGCTTGGTTCTCTCGGGCCTTATCGGCTTCGGGTGCCAATCACGCCTCGTTGGGATTCGGGGTGTGACAAAAGTGGTATCAGAGCGGGTCGTTCTAAGGGTGTCTACAAAGCCGTGTCTGAGTAGAGTCTTGCTTATGGATGTGTTGCACGCCACATTGATAAGCAGGAGGCTACGGGACATTTAGGAGTTGTTTCTTTTCTTCACTTCTAGATCGTGCAGTAGAGCCAAAGTTGTAGGTGGACACATATGTACGTATTGACATTGGTTTTCTTTGTATAGTCAACTGCTGAGTCTCAGACAAGATAAAGACAAAGGTGAGCAGGTTGATATGCCTGCTGAAGTAGAAATGAGTAAATCACCACTTGACCAAGTGAGTCAAGGTAGAGCTGATATGGAAATTGTTATACGAGTCTCTCGTAGCCAAAATATAGAGGAGTACCTGCAGAACCATCTATAAATGTCACTGAACAGGATTCACGAAATGTAGTGCATATGTTGCCTCAGAGAGTTGTTGTACAATGTCACGGGCGACATGGCCTGATGACGAGTAATGATGGCGCGGCTAGGGTAGCTAGTCGTCAAACACAGGATTTTCAGAAATCATACCCTCCTATGTTCACTGGGTCGGATTTGAATGAAGACCCATAGGACTTTATGAACTAAGTTAAAAAGGGTTCTAGATGTTATGCATATGACTGATCTACTAATGTATTTTCAGATAGTTGGGAGGAATGTAAAATGGCATTCTGTGACTGTACCTCCCAAATGAGGTCAGAAAAGCTTATGTGGACCAATTGTTAAAAAAAAAAAAAAAAAAAAAAATAATAAAATTTTTTTTTTTTTTGCCAAAGGACTATAAGTGTCAGGAAGTGCAGTTTTTAGTGTCCTAATTTGACTAGATATGCTCCAAACGTGATAACTGTGATGACCGATAGAGTGCATCAGTATAGAGACAGATGGATTGTACAATGGATATAGGCATTTTGCACACAATAATGAAAGACCAGAGGCAACAGAAAAGGACACAACTATTTGACAAAGGGTCGTTAAAGATGGCTAAATCTATGGGGACAGTTCATGGCGTCCCAAGGAGAATTGAGGTCTTGGATGATTAGCAGACCGCCTAAATGATTATTTGTTTAATCTATAGTAAATGTTCTACCTCAATCCCAAGGGTTTAGAGACAGTCGGTTTGGCAAAGGGATCGAGCATAAGAACGAAGAAGGTAGAGACCAAATGTCGGTTGGGGCCAAATGTTGTTATTGGTGTGATATGTCGGGTCATAAAATTAGGCTTCTCCTGGTGAAGCTACATGTACCGTACACGTATTGATTGACCCATAGAGCATATGCTATTTTGTTAATTGCTGAAAAGTTAAAAGAACACCAAAATGACCAGTTATGTCACAGGAAGCCTACACATCAGTTGGTGAACCTATTGTAAGTAAAAGAGTATATCATAAGTGCATAGTCATTAATTGTGGTCATGAGATACTGGTTGATCTTATTGAGTTATAAAGGGTTTATGCCATAGTAGATGGCCGAACTAAGAAGTTATATTGTCATTATCCCCAAAGGAATATTTTGAATGGCCAGGAAAATGTATTCCCCATCTCACGGCAAAGAAAAGGATACTCTAAGGGATACATATGTCACTTAGTAAGAGTGAACGATATTAATGCGAAGCCCCCACCTCTTTAATTAGTCCAGGTGGTAAATGAATTTCCAAATGTATGAGTTGGTATGAATGTGACGTCAGGTATTTTCATCATATAGCATGGCCTCTTCATATAGCATGGCCTGGTCGAGTTACGAGAATGACAGGAGAAAGAAAAAGACATGTTGAATAAGGGATTCATAAAGCCTAGTACTACCCCTTGGGGTGCATCAGTGTCACTCAAAAAAAATAAAAATAAAAATAACATGGCCTTTTGAGAATGTGTGTTTACTATTGGCAACTGGATAAGAATAGTTTCCCCCCAGAGTTGATGATTTGTTTGATCAGTTACGGGATAAATGATAATGAATGATGATGAAATAAAAAAGGAAAATATATATGAACGATGATGATATACCCAAGGCAGCATTACAAACATGGTATGATTATAAGTCTTAGTATGTCAATTGGGCTAGAGAATGCACCTGTAGTTTTATAGATTAATGAACAGGGCGTTCAGGACACTTGTAAATGTGTGTTTGACCATATTCGGTGATGGTATTCAAAAAAAAAAATCACAAGAGGACTATGCATTGTATAGGATGAAGAGATGAAAGTTGTCACACAAAAGATAGAAATGGTGAACAATTGGCTAAGGCCTACGATGCTTACAGAGATCCATCGATTTCCTGGGTTGATTGATCATTATATGAGAATTGTGGAAGGATCTCCTTCTATCCCTACACCCTTAACAAAGCCTATACACAAGGCAATCAAGTTCCAGTAGAATGATGCCTTGGAGAAAAGTTTTCAAGAGTTGAAAGATAAAGTAACTTCCACATCCGTTGTAAGTGCCTTCTGAAGGCATAAGAATGTTATGCAATGTATGGTAATGCTTCCGGGGTTGGAATCGGATGGATATTTATGTAGCATGATAAGGTAATAGCATATGCGCCACGACAGTTGCGGCCACATGAGAATACAAATGATTACTAAACACATGACCCTGAAGTAGCAGCAGTGATATTTGATTTAACGTCATGGTGTCACTATTTGTAAGGGATTCATGTTGATATATATATTCTGGATGTGAGACAATGTAATATATTGTTAAGACGAAAGACTTAATCTGAGGTAAAGAAGGTGGCTTGAAATCTTAAAAGGTGAGGACATTGGTATCCTATATCATTTGGGAAAAGCAAATGGGGTAGTTGATACATTAAGTTGCAAGGCAGTAGGAAGTATGAATGGCCAGCTCACAGAAAAAAAGAAAGGTATAGTCAAGAAATCTATATCAATGAGGCAATATGGGGTTTTGTTTCTTGAAACTCCAGAGGAAAGAATTATAGTGTCAAATGTGGTAGGATTTTCATTGATATTGGAGATAAAGGGAAAAGCAATATGTAAATTCTAGTTTTAGTTCAATTGAAAAAAATATGTACAGCAAAGTCGACAAAGGTACTTGAGCTATCACAAGGGGGAAGTAATTTAGCACCAATGTAGATTGTTTGTACCGGGTATAGCTGACTTAAGACATGGAAATTCGACAGAAGAACATCGTTCACGGTAGTTTGTTTGTTCGAAAACAATCAAAATACACCATGGTGTAGCAGAGATGTATTGGTAAGAATATATGAGAAGCACATTGTAGAACTTGTAGTTCAATGTCCAAGCGGTCACTGATGAACAGTATGGCATCAGAAGTCTGTATGTTTTATGCAATATATTACCCTCCCAGTTTGGAAGTGGAACATGAATAACATGGAATTAATTAAAGGGTTGTCTCGTACATTGCGAAGGTTGATTCCATATAAGTAATCATGAACTGGCTTACCGAGTCAACATATTTCCTACCAGTTAGGACCACCGATACAGATGAACGGTACGCAAAATTGTATGTTACAGAGATAGTATGATTACATGAGACTCCACTCACATTATATCACACAGGGGGG
This sequence comes from Capsicum rhomboideum, assembly GCA_031232105.1. Classification (NCBI taxonomy): domain Eukaryota; kingdom Viridiplantae; phylum Streptophyta; class Magnoliopsida; order Solanales; family Solanaceae; genus Capsicum; species Capsicum rhomboideum. Next base: position 37,483,169 of record CP124715.1, on the reverse strand, counting down.
CTCACTTTATGGCACAGTGTGGATAAGTCTTTCCAGTAAAGCATGAGTACACATATAAATGTAAGTATGGTTGGTCATCCTTAAATGGATGGACGAACAGAATGTATTATAAGAACATATGAAGATATGTCATGAGTTTGTAGAAGAAGTAGAAGAAGCTCGCGTTGCAAACTCAGTTTCAGCCCCACCTTGATCAGCTTGTTCAGGTGGTGGTCTACTTGTTCCCTCTCCAGCAATTTTGTCTATTCTCTTACTTTTACCTCAACCTTTTCTTGTCAGCGGCATTTTTCTATAATATACAAGAACAACAATGGTTATAGTCAGAATCAAGTACACCTATAACTTCGGCTCTACTGCACGATCTAGAAATGAAGGAATGAAACAACATCCTCAATGTCCCGTAGCCTCCTACTTATGAATGTGGTGCACAACACATTGATAAGTAAGACTCTACTCAGACACGGCTTTGTCGACACCCTTAGAACGAACTGCTCTGATACTACTTTTGTCACGCCCCGAATCCCATCGAGACATGATTGGCACCCGTAGCCGATAAGGCCCGAGAGAACCAACCTTTGCCTATGTTCAATCATATGCATATCATAATCATAACCACCAATGCGTAAGAACATGAAAGACGAATAAAGGAAAACATGGGACATATTTATACATACATATGAAACTTGGCCGTTGAGGCCATCCAGTCAAAACAACATATATCATCTTACATCCATACACCCACAAACGTCTACAAAAGCCTCTATCATAGACATTGACCAAAACCAACTGAAAGTCGGGACAAGCCCCCGCTTTATACAATTGGTACAACACCAAAATCGATGTACAACTTGGACACGGAAAGCCCCGAGCCAACTGGAGCTCACCAAAGATCCGCAGAAGTCCTGTATCCTACTGGGGAGGTCTACTAGTACCTGTGCCTACAGCAAGTAAGGTAAATTCCCTAAGAGGGGTCAGTACGAATAAAGTACTGAGTATGTAAGGCCAGAAGAAACAGTATATTACACCGATACTTCCATGGAATCAACTGTAAGTGAGTAACCAATGTGGATAAGTCATCATTTTGTATATATAGACGTATGTACATTTCGTTCATTGCGTTGGTTGCATTTACATCCATTAACCATCATCTATTCGTATCAAACCCGGGCCCCTGACTGATCAGTGGGTAAATAACGTACTATTGGGATCGTTCCAGCCAGGCTTATGCCCCTTAGATTGCGATCCATCATAGCATAATTTTAGGATCGTTCCAGCCAGGCTTACGCCCCTTAGATTGCGATCCATTCCAATAAAACAGGTTCGTTCCGACCAGGGTGTTCACCCCTCTGGATTGCCCCCTGTGCTCAACAACGACCAATTAAGCATTATTTAATTCTTTTACTTTTGTTTGAGAGTGATACGTTGGAGATGGTACATTATTGGAATTTTGGAATATTAGCAAATGAATATGAATCACAACAATCACCATTTACCAATGAATAAGGAACATGTAAGTAACACTAGGCAACAACCGGAAATAGAATACCTTAGAGCATTTCGGAATTGAATAAGAATAATGACTATGTGATACTAGGTGCTGCAGAAGGATAGGGAAAGAGTAACCTTACATACCTCTTATTCTCAATATGACGATACAATTCTATACGGGAATCCAATAGTTCAGTTCCTTCCTTACGTCTTACTCTACAACACAAATACATACCGGACTTACATTATCAAATGGTCTCTTTACAAGTGTACAAATTGACAATAAGCTATATGACCGCCGTATAATGTCATTTAGTCCCTTACAATACCATTTACGGCATGGTCATACCAACAATCCCACAACATGCCCAACATTGACCAATATATCACAAACCCATAGCATGTCACACCAAGTTTATACTTTCCACTCTTCATCACCATAACATCACAATTATTCAATTAAATCACTTCAATCCACCTCACACCAACAAATCGACCAAAATCCCATAATCTACATTTATAGAAAAATAACAAGTTTAGTACCATAATCATACCATACATGTTGTTATTTCATCCATACCATGCACTTTCATCAAGACAACAAGTTATTTTTCAAGTTTAAATCTCATGGATTTCACATCTTTTAGAAAAACACAAGGTGCCATATCCAACACTTCCACGCATAACCAACATGATTTACATGCTTTCCCATGCATATAATATATTATTCCATAAGAATACTTACTTACCTAAGCTTGAAAATTGATGATTTTGCTCCAAGAAGTTGGCTTAGGGTTCTTGAGTGTTGAGAGAAATTTTGGGAAATTTCTAGAGATATGTTGGGAGTTCCTTTGAATAAAATCAGATTTTTCCATGTATATATAGTCCCTCATGTCTCCTTGGCATTAAATGCCATGTTACTTGGTCAAAGGATGAAAAATGGGTCATTTTTGGCCTACTTGGGCCATATCTTTTATCTCATTTTGGGCTTGTATCGAGCCCAATGCAACTAACACAATAATATCTTACGTTTAAATCATTTCATTCACGCTACGATGATATTCCCACTCATGTGATTCATATTCGTAGCCTCAATCCCAAAACCAAGTGATTCTAGCCACGTATGGCCCATTTGGACCAAAAGGGTAAAATCATCATTTTGACGCCAAATTCGTTCTCGAGTAATTTTATCATACCAATATAATATGTCATTCATTTCATGTATATACTCTTGGTTGTAGAAGAAACGTGGCAAAAATCGGCTCAATACGACCCCGGATACCCTTGGGACTTAGAAATTTCCAACTTCCGAAAAAGTGGGATTTCCAGCGTGGCACGCCCCTTGGCGCGCTAGCTCTCTGCCTATGGACTAAAAATTTTAGTCCAGAGCGGCGTGGCACGCTGCCCATCGCCCCCCTACCTCAATTTTTGACAAAATTCATTTTTCGACTTTCCTTCGCGGGTTTGGTTAGACATTTCAAATCCTATCCTTTAACTTACTTCTTAACCTTAATATCCTTCGTTTAGAGGTCCTCCTAGCCTCATTTTGAACCCCACAATTGCACCATGAAAATCACAAAACAACTCTTACGAAGGTTTTAGCACATATACGAGGCCAAATTCAATTTTGCTCATCCTTAACATTATCAAAGACATACTCATAGGTCTCTATACCTAAGTAAACATTATTCAATGTCGTCAAGTAGGGTTAGGAAGGTACGGGGTGTTACATTCTTCTCCCCTTAGGAACATTCGTCCTCGAATGGTAACAATGTCGTTTCAATCAACAAATACATCGTTATGTTAACATACATATACACAAACACTTAAGGCTCATGAATACTTACTTGTTATTGTTCCACTTCCGTAATTTGAACTTCTTCATCCATTTGAAATAGATAGGGGTACTTGGATTTCATCATCTCTTCCGTTTCCCATGTGATCTCCTCTACTTGTTGATTCCTCCATAGGACTTTCACGGAAGTTATGTCTTTATTCCTCAATCGCTTTACTTGTCGATCTAGGATAGCAATGGGAACCTCTTCATAGGTAAGATCCTCGGTAACTTGTACATCTTCAACGGGAACAATACGAGATGGATCCCCTATGCATTTCCGAAGCATCGAAACATGGAATACCGGATGGACTGAAGAAAGTTCTTGAGGTAGTGCTAATTCATAAGCAACTTGCCCAAATCTTCTAATAACTTCATATGGGCCTATGTAACGTGGACTCAATTTCCCTTTCTTTCCGAACTGCATTACCCCTTTCATCGGTGACACCTTTAAAAACACCCAATCACCTATGGCGAATTCAAGCCCTCTTCTTCTAACATCGGCATAGGACTTGTGACGACTTTGAGCCGTTTGTAACCACTGTTGGATTACTTTAACTTTCTCCATGGCTTGGTGAACAATATCTGGCCCAAGTAAAGAAGTTTCACCTGCTTCAAACCATCCAATTGGTGATCTACACTTCCTCCCGTACAAAGCTTCATAAGGTGCCATTTTAATACTTGAATGATATCTATTGTTATACGCAAATTCAATAAGAGGCAAATGGTCATCCCAACTGCCTTGAAAATCTAACGTACAAGCTCGTAGCATATCTTCAAGTGTCTGAATTGTACGTTTTGCTTGCCCATCAGTCTGAGGCAACCCATATAGAATCAAACTTCCGCAATGTACGAGGTAAACCCGTAATGAAATCCATGTTAATCATATCCCATTTCCAGATTGGAAGATTGATACATTGCATGTAACCTCCTGGTTTCTGATGCTCTACCTTCACCTGTTGATAATTCGGGCATTGAGCAACAAACTCTGCAATGTTCTTTTTCATATTTCCCCACCAATACACTTCTTTCAGTTCATGGTACATTTTAGTCGCACCCGGATGAATAGAATATCGCGAATGATGTGCCTCTGTCATAATTCGTGTTCTCAGCTCATCTACATCCGGTACACATAATCTCCCTTGACATTGAAGTACCCCTTCATGTGTAAGATCAAATGCCTTTGTCAAATCCTGCTGTACATTTTCCTTTAGCTGCAATAACATAGAATCCACAAACTGCTTCTCTTTTACTTCAGTTATTAAGGAGGATTCTGCTGCATTCTGCACAATAACTCTATCATCTGAGGATTCAATAAGGCGAACTCCCAAGCTGGCTAATTGATTCAAATCTTTGATTATCTCACGCTTTTCATTCAACTGACCACTAGTGCTTTCTACTGCCTTACGGCTCAATGCCTCCGCTACTACATTTGCTTTGCCTGGGTGATAAAGAATATCAATGTCATAATCTTTTTAAAGCTCCAACCACCTTCGTTGCCTCAAATTGAGTTCCTTCTGCTTAAAAAGATATTGCAAGCTTTTGTGATCCGTATAGATGTCAACATGAACCCCATATAAATAATGACGCCATATCTTTAAAGCAAAAACTACCGCTGCCAATTCAAGATCATGTGTAGGATAGTTTTTCTCATGTGGCCGCAACTGTCGTGAGGCATATGATATCACCCTACCATGCTGCATCAATACACATCCGAGACCAATCCCGGAAGCATCACAATACACTGCATATCCCTCTGTGCCTTCAGGAAGTACTAACACTGGTGTGGAAGTCAACTTATCTTTCAATTTTTGAAACCCTCTTTCACATGCATCATTCCATTGAAACTTAATTGCCTTGTGAGTTAACTTTGTTAATGGTGTTGCAATAGAAGCAAACCCTTCTACAAATCTCCGGTAATAACCTGCCAAACCCAGAAAACTGCGAATCTCTGTGGGTGTCGTAGGTCTTGGCCAATTTTTCACTGCTTCAATATTTTGGGTATCAACCTGTATGCCTTCATATGATACAATGTGACCCAAGAACGCGACTGATTTCAACCAAAACTCACATTTGGAGAACTTTGCATACAACTTCCGTTCACGAAGAATCTGTAACACTTGTCGTAAGTGATTAGCATGGTCCTCCGGTGATCTTGAATAAACTAGGATGTCATCGATGAATACCGTGACGAACACGTCCAAAAATGGCTTAAACACCCTATTCATCAAATCCATGAACACAGCTGAAGCATTTGTTAGCCCAAATGACATAACTAAAAATTCATAATGGCCATACCGTGTTCGGAAAGCTGTCTTGGGTACATCTTCTTCTCTAACCCTGACTTGATGGTAACCCGACCTCAAGTCAATCTTTGAAAAACACCTGGCACCCTGTAACTGATCAAACAAATCATCAATGCGAGGGAGGGGATATTTGTTTTTGATCGTTACCTTATTCAATTGCCGATAGTCAATGCACATTCTTAAGGTTCCATCTTTCTTTCGCACAAATAAGACCGGTGCACCCCACGGGGACATACTAGGCCTAATGAAGCCTTTGTCCAACAAATCTTTCAATTGCGCCTTCAATTCACGTAATTCTGCTGGAGCCATTCTATATGGAGGAATGGAAATAGGCTGAGTGCCTGGAATCACATCAATGCCGAATTCTACTTTCCGTTCTGGGGGTAAACCTGGAAGATCCTCTGGGAATACATCTAGAAATTCATTGACTACTGGGACCGACTGTGGAGTCAGTGAGTCCACATCATTATCTTTCACTCGTACCAAATGGCATACGTATCCCTTGGCAATCATTTTTCTAGCTTTTAAATAGGAAATAAATCTCCCTCGTGGTGCCCCTACATTGCCCTGCCATTCTAGAACATTTTCCTGCGGAAAACAAAATTGTACCTTCTTGGCCCGGCAATCCACTGTAGCATAACAGGAAGCCAACCAATCCATTCCCATAATCACATCAAAATCCACCATGTCTAATTCAATGAGATCGGCCAATGTATAATGACCACACGCGGTTACCACACAGTTGCGATATACTCTCTTGGCCATAATATATTCACCAATCGGTGTAGACACTTCAATTGATTTAATTAATAATTCTGGTGCCTTTACAAATTTCGCAGCAACCAATGGAGTAACATAGGAAAATGTAGAACCTGGGTCAATCAGTGCATATACATTATGTGAAAATATAGATAGTGTACCTGTGACGACATCTGGAGAAGCCTCCGAATTCTGCCGGTCTACTAAAGCATAAGTGCGGCTCTGGACCCCACTAGTACTGGCTGCTCCTCTGGCACCTCTACCACGACCGGCGGGCTGCACACCCCTGCCTAGGAAGGGTACCGATGATGATGATGCAATAGTTGACCCCGTAGGTCGTGCTACACCAGCTGTGCCCCTTTGTGGGCAGTCCCTCACTATGTGGCCTGATAAACCGCACCAGAAGCAAACATTCATCCCAATACGGCATGCACCTAAATGATATTTCCCGCAATGCTGACATGGCTGACGAGAAGATCCCGCTGTCTGTGATCCACGAATCCCACTACTCTGCCCCACATTACTTCCTCTAAATCCTCGAAACTGAGCTTGAGTGCCTGCCGCAGAATAATAAAATGATGGTCTCAGTGGTCTAGGAAACATTCGAGGTCGCGATTCTCCTTGGGACACCATAGACTGTCCCATAGGTCTAGCTCTTTTGGACTGTCCTCGCTCAGCTTCATGTGCCCTCCTTCTCTGTCTTTGGTCCTCCATTTTCTGGGCGAAGGCCTGAATTCTCGCTATATCCATATCTTTATTTAGGGCAGCGATAGTAGAATCTCTTACCAAATACGGTTCCAACCTGTCCACATATCTATGGACTCTATCTGTCATCGTAGCCACAACATTGGGAGCATAACGGGCCAATGAATTAAATTGCAGACTGTATTCCCTGACACTTAAATTTCCTTGACGCAGATTTAAGAATTGATCCGCCCGAGCCTCACGGATCTCATAAGGAAGGTAATGATCAAGGAAGGTTATTTTAAATTCCTCCCAATTCAGTGGCATTGCTCCAATACCCCGAGACTTTTTCAAATCTTCATACCATAATATCGCTTCACCTTTCAGCCTATACGCAGCAAGTTCGACTGTTTCGACCCCAGTTATATGCATGACATCCAAGGCCCTTTGAATCTGATCTATAAAGTCTTGTGGATCTTCATTCGGATCTGATCTAGTAAATATGGGAGGATCTAGTTTCAAGAAATCCTGGGTCCGTCGGCTAGCTGCTCTTGACGCACTATCGTCACCTGTCATCGGACCACCTTGTCCCTGAACCTGTGCAGCAACTATTCTGGTCAACATCTGTACTGCATCCTTTAAGTCCTGGTCAGTAGTGTTTCCTGGTGGTTCTACAGGTACTTCTCTTCTTCTCAGCTCTTCGGGAGCTGAAGAAGTAGAAGAAGCTCGCGTTGCAAACTCAGTTTCAGCCCCACCTTGATCAGCTTGTTCAGGTGGTGGTCTACTTGTTCCCTCTCCAGCAATTTTGTCTATTCTCTTACTTTTACCTCGACCTTTTCTTGTCAGCGGCATTTTTCTATAATATACAAGAACATCAATGGTTATAGTCAGAATCAAGTACACCTATAACTTCGGCTCTACTGCACGATCTAGAAATGAAGGAATGAAACAATATCCTAAATGTCCCGTAGCCTCCTACTTATGAATGTGGTGCACAACACATTGATAAGTAAGACTCTACTCAGACACGGCTTTGTCGACACCCTTAGAACGAACTGCTCTGATACCACTTTTGTCACGCCCCGAATCCCATCGAGACATGATTGGTACCCGTAGTCGATAAGGCCCGAGAGAACCAACCTTTGCCTATGTTCAATCATATGCATATCATAATCATAACCACCAATGCGTAAGAACATGAAAGACGAATAAAGGAAAACATGGGACATATTTATACATACATATGAAACTTGGTCGTTGAGGCCATCCAGTCAAAACAACATATATCATCTTACATCCATACACCCACAAACGTCTACAAAAGCCTCTATCATAGACATTGACCAAAACCAACTGAAATTCGGGACAAGCCCCCGCTTTATACAATTGGTACAACACCAAAATCGATGTATAACTTGGACACGGAAAGCCCCGAGCCAACTGGAGCTCACCAAAGATCCGCAGAAGTCCTGTATCCTACTGGGGAGGTCTACTAGTACCTGTGCCTACAGCAAGTAAGGTAAATTCCCCAAGAGGGGTCAGTACGAATAAAGTACTGAGTATGTAAGGCCAGAAGAAACAGTATATTACACCGATACTTCCATGGAATCAACTGTAAGTGAGTAACCAATGTGGATAAGTCATCATTTTGTATATATAGACGTATGTACATTTCGTTCATTGCGTTGGTTGCATTTACATCCATTAACCATCATCTATTCGTATCAAACCCGGGCCCCTGACTGATCAGTGGGTAAATAACGTACTATTGGGATCGTTCCAGCCAGGCTTATGCCCCTTAGATTGCGATCCATCATAGCATAATATTAGGATCGTTCCAGCCAGGCTTACGCCCCTTAGATTGCGATCCATTCCAATAAAACAGGTTCGTTCCGACCAGGGTGTTCACCCCTCTGGATTGCCCCCTGTGCTTAACAACGACCAATTAAGCATTATTTAATTCTTTTACTTTTGTTTGAGAGTGATACGTTGGAGATGGTACATTATTGGAATTTTGGAATATTAGCAAATGAATATGAATCACAACAATCACCATTGACCAATGAATAAGGAACATGTAAGTAACACTAGGCAACAACCGGAAATAGAATACCTTAGAGCATTTCGGAATTGAATAAGTATAATGACTATGTGATACTAGGTGCTGTAGAAGGATAGGGAAAGAGTAACCTTACATACCTCTTATTCTCAATATGACGATACAATTCTATACGGGAATCCAATAGTTCAGCTCCTTCCTTACGTCTTACTCTACAACACAAATACATACCGGACTTACATTATCAAATGGTCTCTTTACAAGTGTACAAATTGACAATAAGCTATATGACCGCCGTATAATGTCATTTAGTCCCTTACAATACCATTTACGGCATGGTCATACCAACAATCCCACAACATGCCCAACATTGACCAATATATCACAAACCCATAGCATGTCACACCAAGTTTATACTTTCCACTCTTCATCACCATAATATCACAATTATTCAATTAAATCACTTCAATCCACCTCACACCAACAAATCGACCAAAATCCCATAATCTACATTTATAGAAAAATAACAAGTTTAGGACCCTAATCATACCATACATGTTGTTATTTCATCCATACCATGCACTTTCATCAAGACAACAAGTTATTTTTCAAGTTTAAATCTCATGGATTTCACATCTTTTAGAAAAACACAAGGTGCCATATCCAACACTTCCACGCATAACCAACATGATTTACATGCTTTCCCATGCATATAATATATTATTCCATAAGAATACTTACTTACCTAAGCTTGAAAATTGATGATTTTGCTCCAAGAAGTTGACTTAGGGTTCTTGAGTGTTGAGAGAAATTTTGGGAAATTTCTAGAGATATGTTGGGAGTTCCTTTGAATAAAATCAGATTTTTCCATGTATATATAGTCCCTCAAGTCTCCTTGGCATTAAATGCCATGTTACTTGGTCAAAGGATGAAAAATGGGTCATTTTTGGCCTACTTGGGCCATATCTTTTATCTCATTTTGGGCTTGTATCGAGCCCAATGCAACTAACACAATAATATCTTACATTTAAATCATTTCATTCACGCTACGATGATATTCCCACTCATGTGATTCATATTCGTAGCCTCAATCCCGAAACCAAGTGATTCTAGCCACGTATGGCCCATTTGGACCAAAAGGGTAAAATCGTTATTTTGACGCCAAATTCGTTCTCGAGTAATTTTATCATACCAATATAATATGTCATTCATTTCATGTATATACTCTTGGTTGTAGAAGAAACGTGGCAAAAATCGGCTCAATACGACCCCGGATACCCTTGGGACTTAGAAATTTCCAACTTCCGAAAAAGTGGGATTTCCAGCGTGGAACGCCCCTTGGCGCGCTAGCTCTCTGCCTATGGACTAAAAATTTTAGTCCAGAGCGGCGTGGCACGCTTCCCATCGCTCCCCTGCCTCAATTTTTGACAAAATTCATTTTTCGACTTTCCTTCGCGGGTTTGGTTAGACATTTCAAATCCTATCCTTTAACTTACTTCTTAACCTTAATATCCTTCGTTTAGAGGTCCTCCTAGACTCATTTTGAACCCCACAATTGCGCCATGAAAATCACAAAACAACTCTTACGAAGGTTTTAGCACATATACGAGGCCAAATTCAATTTTGCTCATCCTTAACATTATCAAAGACATACTCATAGGTCTCTATACCTAAGTAAACATTATTCAATGTCGTCAAGTAGGGTTAGGAAGGTACGGGGTGTTACAAAGATTTAGAATATTTTCTTTGTCTCAACTCTCTCTTTCACTACTACACACTACAATTTTTTCCAACACTTATCATATTTCATCTTTTTCTTATTTTCACCACAAAGAAAGCTGACCACCACTATTTGTAGGTGAGGAATTCTTCCTTGTATTGAATAGGAAGAATATGGGGTAGTAAAGTGAGTAGATAAATGGCCTAGAGGTTACATGAGTTACATGAAACTAATGACTATGAGAGTTACAAGAACTAATAGCCATATGAGTTACAAGAAACTAATGACCACATTCTTGCCAATTTATGCCCACCAACACAAAAAGATAATGCACATTAATAATATTTTTTTTTAATATTAAAATATACACTAATACTCTCAAATTTCAGGAACATAATAAACATTCAACAAAGTCGATTTTTGTCCATTTATGAAATTTAATTCCACGTTGTCTTTGCCTTCAATATTGGCTTCAACATCGTTGCCCATAAAAATACCTTCATGTATCTTGCATTCTTCATGGGAAAGGAGTCAATATTATGGAAAAGGAGTCAGTACTATGACAAAAGACATACGCTCCATGAAAAAAAAGTCAGTACTATGGTACATGTTTCATACTATGTAGATATTGATAGTGCTGATTTTAATGAATGACTAATTTGCAGGATCTTAGGAAAAGAATATTCAAAGGATTCTTGGCCAAAGAACAAAAAGGAAGAAGTATCAAATGGCTGCTCTCAAAAGGAAGAATATTATTTTACTCCTCAAGATTTAATGCTGCATCTCTCACCAAGGGAAAAGAAATAAGCGAAGGATTCTTGGTTAAAGATCAAAAAGGACGAAGTATCAACATAAGATTTCAAAAAGGAAGAAGATCAGTATTGACCTCAAGTATTTAATGCTGCATCTCTCACCTAAGGAAGGAAATTATTCTCCTTGTACCAAGGAGATTCTGCCGCGCCTCCCTCTCTAGGATTTAGTTAGTTTAGGTTTTGTTTTTTGTAGTCTTTACTTATTCTTGGAAATATGATCTCTTATTCCATTTCAAGAAGAAAATCTTTTGGGTTGCCTTCTACATTTATCTTCCAATGGCTAGTAGTAGTCCAATCGCCACTATTTAAACAATGGAAGACAATTGAAGAAAAATACACTGTCTCAACCTTCTCTAGCTCTCTTCTCTACTTTACTTAAGCATTGTATTCTCTTGTGGTTTACTGTGTACTCAAAAAGAGAGAAAAGAGACACATAGCTGGTGAGTCTTTTGTATCAAAGAGAGAAAACAAAAAGAGTGTGAGTTAATGCCAAAAAGTTTAACTCAAATCTTGTAACCTTTAATTTTGAAAAGAGCTAGTAGAATCTTGTGCAACCCAAGGGGACTGGAGTAAGACCTATTAGGGGTCCCAACCAGTATAAAATATCTGGTGTTATTCCTTTTTCAGTACTCTATTTACTGCACTTCACATTACTACTTCAGAAGTCGACTGACTGTCAAAGCTAGTCGACTATATAATCGAAAAAGTGCAATTCACCCCTCTTACTACTTTCATACATATGATGACCCATAAAGGCGATACAAGTTTAGTATTTACTTGCGATGGTGTAAAGTCCAGAAAATTTTAAGTAATTTTTTATATGTACCCTCATGACTTTAATCTGTTTCTTGAGATTCAATTTGGCGTTTTCTATTTAAGTATGTTGCCAAGAGATCATGCTTGATTCAATCTGACGGGACATCTCTAGAAAAGTATATCACGTTGAGATTAAGTGAATCATGAGATGAGGAAGATCATTAAGTACTATCACATTAATTGTGTTCATTGACCGTTCCTTTATGCTTGTCTTTGGACAAAAATATTATAATGAACTCAAAATTAAGATAAAGAGATTATGGGAGATATGAATGTGATAAATGATCTAGGTATCTATAATCTACACTAAGTTTTATTGATCGAGATGCTATGTATTCCTAACATATGTATAGTAGAATATATAACAACGAAGCCCTCAAAGTATGCACTGGCCATACGGTTTAGTTATCAAGTATGAAAGCTACAGAATAGAAATGAGAGTTGGCCCACTATGTGTGCGTAGCAATGAAGAAAATTGGATCGGGTCAACCACATGGGTCAACCCGGCCAAATCCATTTAAATCTTATATAATTATTTTTATATTTAAATTAGTAACTGTCACGATCCGATTTCCCGAGTCATGATGGCGCCTACTGTAACCCACTGATAGGTAAGCCAAGCCTAACCCAGAGCGACAAGTGATGGGCTAATAGGCAGAATCTCAGAAGAAGGGAGATAAAGCAGAAGCAACAACAATAGTAAATACGACTAGAATATAAAAGACAGAATAAAATACATACACACCGAGACCAAGAAGGAAGAGGACAGTATACGAAATCAAGAAAAACCCCTCCCAAGACCTGGTGAGGTCGGTACAAGAGCCACTACTAGACATAACCAGAACAGAGCCAAATGTCACATCATAACCAATAAACGAGGTACATGTTATTCCTAGGCCGAAACCGAAGTATAGATAAAGGAGCTAACCCATCATCTTCTATAAGGTAAGTCCCCAGGTCCTCCTAGGTCCATAGTCTACTATCATACAATATTTAAGTCAGTCCGAGTATCTAGAGTAGCTCCTGGCAAGGCGGGTCCCAATTCTAAGCCAGGGCCAACAATCCCGATCAAGTGCGGTGCTATCAAGGACTAAAAGGCTAAACAAGCCAACTGGGTATAATCGGGGTGACTCGATCCCATCGCAAGCCTAACAGGTCATAAAGATGTCAAGGTTCTGACAGGTCGATAAAAAGGGTAAAGGGGCCCACTACCGGGTCCCGAAAACCAAGTCGAGTTGTACCTGTCTAAGTCTGGGCTAAGTCCGTCTAAGCCTAGACTAAGGTCCAACAATAACATTCCCCAACCAGCAACAACAACAACAATACTATCTGATCCCAAATAGGTCATCTGTGGTGTACCACGAGGATAACAGGCCTGGAATGTGTCCGAATAGCCTTATCCGGCCTAGAAGCCTAAATCACAGCAACTCACCACCAAGTCGATAATACCACCCCACAACACCATCACAATAGCATACATATATCACACATAAGCCCAATCTAAGTGTAAAGGAAACCTAGCCTACCTAGACGCCGCCGCAACCCTGCCAAGAGAACCAGCTATACAGAAGTCTTCCCCTTCGGAGAGGCCTCTGACTGCTGCCAAGCTATCAAAATAATAAACTACATGTCAAAACATGACTATTGATACTTGTATTTCATTAGTTTGAAAAATGTCTGAACAGTCCACGTGGGGTCTGCTTGCAAAGTTGCAAAATCAAAACCGTCACAGCGTCCCAAACTACCTCGTAACCAATAGTCACAACTAGCACCACTTCATTTGATCTTAAAATATAGCTCAAATACCAACAACAATCCCAACAATACCACCGTAAATGAAAACTACCGTAAAAATAAGAAAACGTACTGTAGAAACAACGAGAACGCATCTGCGGATCCAAATCTAGCAACCCTCAACCTCAAATCTCACTAGAAATGCTCAATATTGAGCTTAAAATGATCACAAAAAGGTGTAAGTATAGAGAAGAAGAAATGTGGCAGCCTATATACTATTAAATGAAACTTTACTTTGTTTTTAAAAAAATGTAATGTAATTGTTTTTAAGGTTATATGTGTGCTGGTGTAGGTGAATGACACCTTTTAGTGCCCCCTTGCTGACTACGTTCCTCCACCTCCGCGTGAAAGTGGAGGTGGCAATACCTCGACCCCCTCCTTAATTATTTATCCACTATGTGTATTTTCAGGTATTGTATAGGTCCGTTGTAAAATAAATATCATATTTTGAATATACCATAATTAATAGAAAATTATTTCGGATAAAACCTCTATAAAATAATAATATTATTTTAACATATTTAGATTTACTATCTCCGTTTAAAAAGACTAATAAATTATAGAACTTTTATAAAGTAGTATATATATATCATAACTAGAGAATTTTATAAATCCAAACATTTTCGAAAGGTAACGAACTATATCGTTTTACCAAGTTCTAATTTAATTTAAACGTTTTACAACGTGCTCGATATAAATAATATTCTCAGACGAACTGTCCGAAAACCGAACTGTCAGTCCCAACAAATCATAAATAACTTGGGACAATTATAAAAAAGCTCTAAATGCCGAAAACACATGAAAATGATGAAAATGACCGAAAAGATCATTACAATAACTAATAAAAGAAAAAAGGTCATGTCTATTGGAAAACTATATTTAGAGTTGTGTCTTTTCATAAAAAGATAAAAGCAGTCCTAACTTTAGGAACTTCTCAATAGAAAACAAATACTCCCTCCGTCCCATTTTATGTGTTGCCTTTTGACCGGGCACGGAGTTTAAGAAATAAATGATGACTTTGTAAAGTTTACAAAATTGTCCCTATTAAAGTCACTTTAATGTTTTTCTTTTAATTATCTTTTATTATTTAGTGGGACTCAGTGAGGATAAAATGGGGATGATGTCATTAAATTATTGCCAAATAAGAAAAGATGACATTCTTTTTGGAACGGACCAAAAAGGAAATAGCGACACATAAAATGGGACGGAGGGAGTAGTACATTCTCTGTGAAAGCAAAAAGGCAGAAACACTTCATCATCCTTCTTCTCTAAAAAGCTCCTGCAACAAAGTGTTCTTGGTTGAAGAATCTTCTACAAACATCGGAAACAACACTTTGTAATAAGGTTCGATTTGTAGACTGTGATTTTTTGTTGTAGTCGTATATATATACATGTGATTATACTGTTTGACTAGTGAACTAATTCAATAATCCAACAAATTGTATGTTTGAGTTTATTCTTCAGTCTGAGTCAAAGCTATTAAATTCGAGTGAATCATAACTTTCCCATGAACGCCATTGTTATAAAAAAAACGGATAAGAATAAAAATGCTCCTAATACATTGAAAATAACTTAAATTTTCCCTCATATCTATTGGACCCCAATAACTTACCCATGGTCTTTATAAAGTTATTGTTGGGTCAAAAATGTCACTCCTTCTCCCTATTAAACCTCAGTTGTGCTTTTCGATTAAGAATACCCCCTTTTTTATTTTTGGGTTATTTCTACGTGGATATTAGTCGCAACACATCCAAATGTATTTGTTCTACATTGATTTTGCACTAAAAGTCGCAGTGTCAGACGAATAAGACATAGCTGTCTTTTGAATTCATTCAGTCTTAGAACGGGAGGCATAGAAAAAACTAGGTACGAACAAATTATAAGCTTGTGGAAGTTTGCTCGTTTCTTGAGGCTGAGAAAGTTTTATTAAATTGATTTATATCAATACTTGTTAGAATTTCAACTCCAGCTTGTTTGAGACTGAGCCAGACCACTTTAATTTGCACGAAATTACGTGGAATGTCCCATAGTGGGTGATTTCGTATTTTTGTATCTCATATGAAAAATTTTAAATAGCAGTCTTCCTTCATTTTTATGTATACAATAAGTACATTTTTGACCATCTACACCTCAAATATTTTTACTCTTTCTATGCTCATTTGTCTCTCAATTTTTTTTTCTTTTTTTATTCTCTTTTTTACTTTCATTTGATTTTTATTTTTTCTTTTCTTTTTTTTCTTATTTTAATTCATTTGTCTCAATTTTTATTTTTTTTTTCTTCTTTTTTTTTTCTTTTATTTCTCAAACATTATTTATTTTTCATTTCTCTTTTTTTAATTCATTGTCTCAACCTTTATTTTATTTTTTTGTTTTTTTCTTTTCTCATTTTTTTTTATTTTTCTCAAACTTCATTTTTATTTTATTTTTTCTTCTCATTTTTTTCTCAACTTTTATTTTTTTATTTTTTTTATTTTTCTCTTGTTTCTATTTTCTTAACCTTTATTTTTTTCTTCTCTTTTTTTTTTCTTTTTTCCTTCTCTTTTTTATTTTTTCTCAGCTTCTATTATATTTTGCTAATGAACAGAAAGTTGGATAATCCGCAAAAAAGAACTTCTTTCTTTGACATCAAAGTAAACTTAAGGGCATGACTTGTCGTTTGAAAGTCCTTTGGGATAAGTCTTGCCTCTAAGAAAAGACTTATAAAACATTAACTTATTGTTTGTAAATCCTTGAACTAAGTCTTGCCTCTAGGGCAAGAGTTAGAGTATCTCATAAATTAAGACATAATGAAATAGTGTTAACTCTTGGCCATGGGGAGTAATTTATTTTTTTGAGAGATTCTTGGGCTAAGTCTAGTTTTAGAGGCAAGACTTATAAAACATTTTATAAATCAAAGACACAATGTGGTAGTGCTAACTTTTGCCCATGGGGGCGTATAAGTTGTCTTTTGAAAGTCTTGCCTCTAAGGAAAGAGTAATAGAATATCTCATAAATCAAGACACAATGTAGTAGTTTCAACTCTTGCTCATGGGACGTAACTTGTTGTTTGAAAGTCCTTAGGCTAAGTCTTGCCTCTAAAGCTAGAGTTATAAAACATCTCATAAATAAAGACACAATGTGATAGTGTCAACTCTTACCCATGGGGCATAACTTGGGTTAAGTCTTTCCTCTAAGACAAGAGTTATAGAGCATCTCATAAATCAAAACAAAATGTCGTAGTGTCAACTCTTGCCCATGGAGCGTAATTTGTTGTTTGAAAGTCTTTGGGCTAAGTCTTGCCTCTAAGACAAGAGTTATAGAACATCTCAAAAATCAAGACACAATGTGGTAGTGTCAACTCTTGTCCATGGGACTTAACTTATTGTTTGAAAGTCCTTGGGCTAAGTCTTGCCTCTGAGGCAAACTTATAGAGCATCTCATAAATCAAGACTCAATGTGGAAGTGTCAACTCTTGCCCATGGGGAATAATTTGTTGTTTGAAAGTCCTTGGGCTAAGTTTTGCCTGTAAGGCAAGAGTTATAGAACATCTCATAAATAAAAACACAATATGGTAGCATCAACTCTTGTCCATAGGACGTAACTTGTTGTTTGAAAGCCCTTGGTCTAAGTCTTGCTTCTAAGGCAAGAGTTATAGAGAATCTCATAAATCAAGACACAATGTGGTAGTGCCAACTCTTGCTCATGGGGCATAACTTATTGTTTGAATGTCATTGGATTAAGTCTTGCCTCTAAGGCAAGAGTTATAGAGCATTTTATAAATCAAGACACAATGTGGTAGTGTCAACTCTTGCCCATAGGGCGTAACTTGTTGTTTGAAAGTCCTTGGGCTAAGTCTTGCCTCTAAGGCAAAGTTATCGAGCATCTCATAAATCAAAACTCAATGTGGAAGTGTCAACTCTTGCCCATGGGGCATAACTTGTTGTTTGAAAGTCCTTGGGCTAAGTCTTGCCTCTAAGGCAAAGTTATCGAGCATCTCATAAATCAAAACTCAATGTGGTAGTGTCAACTTTTGCCCATAAGGCATAACTTATTGTTTGAAAGTCCTTAGGCTAAGTCTTGCCTCTAAGACAAGAGTTATAGAATATCTCATAAATAAAAACACAATATGATAGTGTCAACTCTTACCCATAGGGCGTAACTTGTTGTTTGAAAGCCCTTGGTCTAAGTATTGCCTCTAAGGAAAGCATTATAGAGCATCTCATAAACCAAGACACAATGTGTTAGTGCCAACTCTTGCTCATGGAGCATAACTTGTTGTTTGAAAGTCATTGGGCTAAGTCTTGGCTCTAAAGCAAGAGTTACAAAGCATTTCATAAGTCAAAACATAATGTGATAGTGACAACTCTTGCCCATGGGACGTAACTTGTTGTTTGAATGTCCTTGGGCCAAGTCTTGCCTCTAAGGCAAGAGTTATAGAGCATTTCATAAATCAAGACGCAACGTGGTTGTGTCAACTCTTGTCCATGGGTCATAACTTGTTGTTTGAAAGTATTTGGGCTAAGTTGTAACACCCCGTACCTTCCTAACCCTATGTGACGACGTTGAACAATGGTTACTTAGGTGTCGAGATGCCATGAGTATGTATTTTGTAATGTTAGTGATGAGAAAATTGAACTTTGGCCTCGTACATGTGATTAGCCCTTCGTAGGAGGTGTTTTGTGATTTTCGTGGAGCATTTGTGGGGTTCAAAATGAGGCTAAGAGGACCTCCAAACAAAGGATATTAAAGGTAAGAAGTAAGTTAAAGAATAGGACTTGAAGTATCTAACCAAACCAGCGAAGATAAGTCGAAAAACGGAATTTTTTGAAAAACTAAGGATGGGGCGTGCCACGCCGCTCTGGGCTAAAATTTTTAGTCCAGAGGCAGAAAGTTGGCACGCCCAAGGGCATGCCAGGCTGGTTTTGGCCATTTTTCAAAGTTGGAAATTTTCTTAAGTCCCAAGGGTGCCCGGAAACGTATCGAGCCGATTTTTGCCACGTTTCTTCTACAACCATGAGAATATACATGAAATGAGTAAAGTATTATATTGGTATGCTGAAATTACTCGAGAACGAATTTGGCATCAAAATGACGATTTTACCCTTTTGGTCAAAATAGGGCATACGTGGCTAGAATCGCTTGCTTTTGGGATTGAGGCTACAAATATAAATCACGTGAGTGGAAATATCATTGTAAAGTGTATATGATGGATTACACATTGATTTTGGTGAGTTAAGATGATATGGGCTATTGGGCCTAATTTAAGACCAAATTAAACAAGACATGAAAGGCCCAATGGGTCAAAATGACCCATTCTTGCCTTGACTTGTCAATGTTGGAATTAATGGATAAGGATGAATTTAATAGGCTATAAAAGGTGGCCAAAAATCAGATTTTTAATCTCAAAGGGGCACATGCCA
Organism: Capsicum rhomboideum; assembly: GCA_031232105.1. NCBI lineage: Eukaryota > Viridiplantae > Streptophyta > Magnoliopsida > Solanales > Solanaceae > Capsicum > Capsicum rhomboideum. Next base: position 37,463,498 of record CP124715.1, on the reverse strand, counting down.
TTCTAGACATTTTTACAACATTTCCACAAGACCTTTCTCAAGTTCTTCAAACCCTAAGGCATTTTGGATAAGATCATCATTTTCCAAGCTTCGTTAAGTGATTATTCTTGTAATTTAACATATTATAAGCATGATAAATTATGTATATCATGTTGGTTATGCTTGGAAGTGTTGGACATGACACTTTTGGTTTTTGTTAAAAAGATGTGTTAGCCATGGGATTGTAACTTGAATTATGACTTGTGGTCTTGATGAAAAAGCATGGTATGGATGAAATAACAACAGGTATGGTGTTATTATGGTCCTAAACTTGTTATTTTTCTATAAGTGTAAATTATGGTATTTTGGCCGATTTGTTATTGTGAGGTGTATTGAAGTAAAGTGATGGCATAATTGTGATGTTGTGATGATGGAGAGTGGAAAGTATGAATTTGTTGTGACATGCTATTGGTTATCATGTATTGTTCAATGTATGGAATATTGTGGGATTATTAGTACAATAATTTCATAAATGGTATTGTCAAGGGGGAAATGACATATTAAAGCCAAACATGTAACTTATTGTCGTTATATGCCATTGTAAGATAGTTGGTGGTTAATGTTGGTTCCGTTATGTACTTGTGTTGTAGAGTGAAACATAAGGAAGGAGCGGGACTATTGTATGCACGTCTAAGATTGTATATTCGTATTGAGAATACAAGGTATGTAAGGTTCCTTTTTCCGTATCCTTCTGCAACATGTTGTTCACCTTGACATTGGACTTGTTTCAATTCCGAGAGGCTTGAAGTATATCAATTCAGGTTGACGTATATTGTTATTCATATGTGTCCTATTCTTAGATGAATGATGATTCACTTATCTCTTATTCATTGATTGAAGTTCCGAATATGTCATAACGTTGTAATTTCTAAAAGAACTGTCTCAAGAGGGTAATAATATAAGGGAATCTATGTATGCTTGAATAAGCATTTTCCAACTCTGTTATGTTCCAAAATCGTAAAGTATGAGGATTATCTTAGTACCAATCTCATAAGATTAATAAAAGAGGTGATGTGCAAGGTAGTATAATTAGTCCCATAAGTGAAGATGTCAATCTCATGAGGTAGAGGAGTGAAATGAAATGTGTATATAAGTGTGTGCTTTAGTGTCATGATCTCTAATGTGTCACTCTCATAACTATGTAAAGGGTATAGGATTGTAAAGAGTAAGGCGCATGGTTACTATATGTTTCATTAAGTATGAATCACATTCTAGAGGGTATAAGTTCACTATGGAAAATCCCAATATTATACTATGTTATTTATTATATCCCACCGAAGGTAGAGGCCCGGTATCATATGCTTACTTATGCAAGATCTCATAAGAATAGTGAAGGAGGTGAAGTGCGAGCTAATATATCTATCCCTCATAAGTTAAGGTGTTAATCTCATGAAGTATAAGAGTGAGGTAAGGCATTTTTGTGTGTTCAAATAGTGTCATGATCTTCAATATATCAATCTCTCCTAAGTGAATGAATCAATCTTCCCCAAGTAAGAAAAGTAGAAAAGTGTGAAAAATAAATATAAACTACCCCACCATGAGAGTGGATGTATGTTGCCCCACCATGAGACTGGATGTATGTCACCCCACCATGAGAGTGGATGTATGTTTCCCCACCATGAGAGTGGATGTATGTCACCTCACCATGAGAGTGGATGTATGTTGCTCCACCAATAGAGTGGATGTAGGTTAACCCGCCAATAGAATAGATGTATGTTAAATTGTTACCCCATCCCTAGAGTGGATGTATGTGGAGGAAGGTTATTCTTTTACAATCTACTAATCAAGTAGACCAATAATAGTGGTAATGAACTTAGAAGCAAGAAAGAATCTCTTGTATCTAGAAGAATCTATTGGAGGCAAGTTTTTTGAGTGAAGGTAATTTCCCTTGAAGGATAGTAATTATAAAAGATACTATCCAAAATAATGGTTTATCCACATTGACTATTCTCTCATATTTTATTTGATTGATATTCTCATGTATGATGTTATTTCTTATGAGCCTTACATACTTAGTACATTCTTCGTACTGACCCCCTCGGGGGAACTTACCTTACATGTGGCAGATGCAGGCATTAGTAGACTTCCTCAGTAGCCTGTGGATCATTTGCAGAGTTTTGGTGAGCTCCACTTGGTTCGGAGCTTTCTGGGTCATAGTTGTATATTTGTTTGGATGTTGTAATATTGTATAAAGCGGGGGCTTGTCCCGATTATTAGTTGGTCTGGTAAATGCATCTGTTAGAGGCTTTTATAGACATGTGTGGGTTATGAATGTAAAAGATAAATATCCGTTTTGACTTAATGGCCCCAACGACCAAGTTTCCTAAATATGTATATAACATATGTTTCCACGAATATGTCTTCCGCATAGTTGCATGAGGTATAACAAGATTCATACGAGGTTACGTATACGAATGTTCATGAGCAAAGATTGGTTCTCTCGGGCCATATCGGCTTCGGGTGCCAGTCCGACCCGAATGGGATTTCGGATCGTGACAAAAGTGGTATCAGAGTAGGTCGTTCTAAGGGTTTCTACAAAACCGTGTCTGAGTAGAGTCTTGCTTATGGATGTGTTGCACGCCACATTTATAAGTAGGAGGCTACAGGACATTTAGGATGTTGTTTCTTTTCTTCATTCAAGATCGTGCAATAGAGCCAGTGTTGTAAGTTGAATTATATATGACCATGGTGATTATTTTTCTTTGGTATAGTTAAAATGCCAATCACGAGAAGAGATAGAGGTAAAGGGAAGCAGGTAGATATGCCCGCTGAAGAAGGAATGAGTAGATTACCACCTGACCAAGTTAGTCAAGGTAGAGCTGACGCTGAAATTGCATCGCGGTCTTCTTCTACCTTTCCAGCTGCGGAAGAGCCAAGAGGTAGAGAAGTACCCGCAGCACCGCCAATGAATGCCACAGATCAGGACCTAAAAAATGCAGTACATATGTTAACTCAGTTAGTAACTGCACAAGCACAAGGACGAACTGGTCCAATAGTAAATGAAGATGACGCGGCTAGAGCAGCTAGTCGGCGTACACAGGAATTTCTAAAATTAGACCCTCCCATATTCACAGGGTCCGATCCGAAAGCAGATCCACAGGACTTCGTGGATCAAATTCAGAGAGCCTTGAAAGTTATGCACGTAACAGGTGTAGAAACGGTTGAGCTAGCAGCTTATAGACTAAAGGGCGAGGCTATTTTGTGGTATGAGGACTGGAAAAGATCAAGAGGTATTGATACACTACCAGCTGGTTGGGAAGAATTTAGAATGGCATTTCTTGATCATTACCTCCCGTATGAGATTCGGGAGGCACGTGCAAACCAATTTCTGAATTTGCGTCAGGGAAATATGAGTGTCAGAGAATACAGTTTACAGTTTAATTCCTTGACTAGATATGCTCCAAATGTAGTAACCACCATGGAAGATAGAGTCTATCGATATGTGGACAGATTGGAGCCTTATTTGGTACGAGACTGCACTATTGCTACCTTAAATTGAGATATGGACATAGCTAGAATACAGGCCTTTGCGCAGAAAATGGAGGATCAAAGGCAAAGAAAGAGGACACAGAAAGCTGAGGAAGGGCCATCAAAAAGGGCGAGACCTATGGAGCAGTCTATGGTGTCCCCAGAAGAATCTGGATCTCGAATGTTACCGCCTAGACCCTCATCCTCTTATTTCACAGCAGGTGCTCATTCTCAATTCTGAGGGTCTAGAGGTGGTCGATCTGAACAGAGTAGTGGGATTCATGGATCACAAGCAACGAGATTGTCTCGTCAGTTGTACCCGCGTTGTGGGAGATTTCATGCAGGCGAATGCCGGTTTGATACGAGTTTTTTCTTTGTATGTAGTAGGCCAGGACACATGATGAGAGAATGCCCACAGAGGCCTACGGGTAGTATGACACGACCCACAGGATCAACCGATGTGGCATTGACAGCTGGTGTACAGTCTGCTGGTCGCGGTAGAGGTGCCAGAAGAGCAGTCGGTTCCAGTGGAACTCAGAATCGCACCTGTGCTTTAGTGGACTATCCGGATGCGGAGGCATCTCCTGATGGAGATACATGTATATTATCCATATTTGCAAATAATACATATACCCTATCGTATATCACTTCATTGATTACTATAAAAGCTAATGAGGTACCGGGGTCATTAGTTAAGTCGATTGAACTATCTCCACCTGTTGGTAAATTTATGACACATACCGAAATGGTATAGTAGATGTTTGTAAGTATAGGTGAGTACGTACTCTTCAAAGTGTCACCAATGAAAGAAGTATGGGTATTTGGAAAGAAAAGATGTGAAATTTGCCGGAGGTGCATAAGAGTTTCATTTCATATTGTTCCCATTGAAATACCTATTGTTATTCTAGACCGACAAGTGGAAAGGCTAATAAGTAAAGACGTAAATTTTGTAAGAGTTCTTTGGAGAAATCAACAAGTCGAAGAGATCGCATGAGAAGTTGAGAAAATAAAAATGATGAAATCGACGTACCCATATTGTTTCAAATGGAAAAAAAGGAAAAAAAAGGTTCAAAATGTGGAAGTGGACCAATACTGAGTAAGTATCTATGAGCTTAAAGTGTATATGTATGTATAGGCTAATATAGAGATGCATTTGTTGTAATTGAAGCGACATCATTAACATTCGAGGACGAATGTTTCTAAGGGGGGGGGGAGAATGTAACACCCCGTACCTTCCTAACCCTATGTGACGACGTTGAACAATGGTTACTTAGGTGTCGAGATGCCATGAGTATGTATTTTGTAATGTTAGTGATGAGAAAATTGAACTTTGGCCTCATATATGTGATTAGCCCTTCGTAGGAGGTATTTTGTGATTTTCGTGGAGCATTTGTGGGGTTCAAAATGAGTCTAATAGGACCTCCAAACAAAGGATATTAAGGGTAAGAAGTAAGTTAAAGAATAGGACTTGAAATATCTAACCAAACCCGCGAAGAAAGGTCAAAAAATGGAATTTTTTGAAAAACTAAGGCTGGGGCGCGCCAGAGGGCATGCCACGCCAATCTGGGCTAAAATTTTTAGTCCAGAGGCAGCAAGCTGGCGCGCCCAAGGGCGTGCCAAGCTGGTTTTGGCCATTTTTCAAAGTTGGAAATTTTCTTAAGTCCCAAGGGTGCCCGGAAACGTATCGAGCCGATTTTTGCCACGTTTCTTCTAAAACCATGAGAATATGCATGAAATGAGTAAAGTATTATATTGGTATGCTGAAATTACTCGAGAACGAATTTGGCTTCAAAATGACGATTTTACCCTTTTGGTCAAAATAGGCCATACGTGGCTAGAATCGCTTGATTTTGGGATTGAGGCTACAAATATAAATCTCGTGAGTGGGAATATCATTGTAATGCGTATATGATGGATTACACATTGATGTTGGTGAGTTAAGATGATATGGGCTATTGGGCCTAATTTGAGACCAAATTAAACAAGACATGAAAGGCCCAATGGGTCAAAATGACCCATTCTTGCCTTGACTTGTCAATGTTGGAATTAATGGCTAAGGATGAATTTAATAGACTATAAAAGGTGTCCAAAAATCAGATTTTTAATCTCAAAGGGGCACATGCCATTCTAGACATTTCTACAACATTTCCACAAGACCTTTCTAAAGTTCTTCAAACCCTAAGGAATTTTGGATAAGATCATAATCTTCCAAGCTTGGGTAAGTGATTATTATTGTATTTTAACATATTATAAGCATGATAAATTATGTATATCATGTTGGTTATGCTTGGAAGTGTTGGACATGACACTTTTGGTTTTTGTTAAAAAGATGTGTTAGCCATGGGATTGTAACTTGAATTATGACTTTGTGGTCTTGATGAAAAAGCATGGTATGGATGAAATAACAACAGGTATGGTGTTTTATGTTCCTAAACTTGTTATTTTTCTATAAGTGTAAATTATGGTATTTTGGCCGATTTGTTTTTGTGAGGTGTATTGAAGTAAAGTGATGGCATAATTGTGATGTTGTGATGATGGAGAGTGGAAAGTATGAATTTGTTGTGACATGCTATTGGTTATCATGTATTGTTCAATGTATGGAATATTGTGGGATTATTGGTACAATAATTTCATAAATGGTATTGTCAAGGGGGAAATGACATATTAAAGCCAAACATGTAACTTATTGTCGTTATATGCCATTGTAAGATAGTTGGTGGTTAATGTTGGTTCCGTTATGTACTTGTGTTGTAGAGTGAAACATAAGGAAGGATCGGGACTATTGTATGCACGTCTAAGATTGTATATTCGTATTGAGAATACAAGGTATGTAAGGTTCCTTTTTCCGTATCCTTCTGTAACATGTTGTTCACCTTGACATTGGACTTGTTTCAATGCCGAGAGGCTTGAAGTATATCAATTCAGGTTGACGTATATTGTTATTCATATGTGTCCTATTCTTAGATGAATGATGATTCACTTATCTCTTATTCATTGATTGAAGTTCCGAATATGTCATAACGTTGTAATTTCTAAAAGAACTGTCTCAAGAGGGTAATAATATAAGGGAATCTATGTGTGCTTGAATAAGCATTTTCCAACTCTATTATGTTCCAAAATCCTAAAGTATGAGGATTATCTTAGTACCAATCTCATAAGATTAATAAAAGAGGTGATGTGCAAGGTAGTATAATTAGTCCTCATAAGTGAAGATGTCAATCTCATGAGGTAGAGGAGTGAAGTGAAATGTGTATATAAGTGTGTGCTTTAGTCTCATGATCTCTAATGTGTCACTCTCATAACTATGTAAAGGGTATAGGATTGTAAAAAGTAAGGCGCATGGTTACTATATGTTTCATTAAGTATGAATCACATTCTAGAGGGTATAAGTTCAATATGGAAAATCCTAATATTATACTATGTTATTTATTATATCCCACCGAAGGTAGAGGCCCGGTATCATATGGTTACTTATACAAGATCTCATAAGAATAGTGAAGGCGATGAAGTGCGAGCTAATATATCTATCCCTCATAAGTTAAGGTGTTAATCTCATGAAGTATAAGAGTGAGGTAAGGCATTTTTGTGTGTTCAAATAGTGTCTTGATCTTCAATATATCAACCTCTCCGAAGTGAATGAATCAATCTTCCCCAAGTAAGAAAAGTAGAAAAGTGTGAAAAATAAATATAAACTGCCCCACCATGAGAGTGGATGTATGTTGCCCCACCATGAGAGTGGATGTATGTCACCCCACCATGAGAGTGGATGTATGTTTCTCCACCAATAGAGTGGATGTAGGTTAACCCGCCAATAGAATAGATGTATGTTAAATTGTTACCCCATCCCTAGAGTGGATGTATGTGGAGGAAGGTTATTCTTTTACAATCTACTAATCAAGTAGACCAATAATAGTGGTAATGAACTTAGAAGCAAGAAAGAATCTCTTGTATATAGAAGAATCTATTGGAGGCAAGTTTCTTGAGTGAAGGTAATTTTCCTTGAAGGAAAGTAATTATAAAAGATATTATCCAAAATGATGGTTTATCCACATTGACTATTCTCTCATATTTTATTTGATTGATATTCTCATGTATGATGCTATTTCTTATGAGCCTTACATACTCAGTACATTCTTTATATTGACCCCCTCGGGGGAACTTACCTTACATGTTGCAGGTGCAGGCATTAGTGGACTTCCTTAGTAGCCTGTGGATCATTTACAGAGTTTTGGTGCGCTCCACTTGGTTCGGAGCTTTCTGGGTCATAGTTGTATATTTGTTTTGGATGTTGTAATATTGTATAAAGTGGGGACTTGTCCCGATTGTTAGTTGGTCTTGTAAATGCATCTGTTAGAGGATTTTATAGACATGTGTGGGTTATGAATGTAAAAGATAAATGTTCGTTTTGACTTAATGGCCCCAACGGCCAAGTTTCCTAAATATGTATATAGCATATGTTTCCACGAATATGTCTTACGCATATTTGCATCAGGTATAACAAGATTCATATGAGGTTATGCATACGAATGTTCATGAGCAAAGATTGGTTCTCTCGGGCCATATCGGCTTCGGGTGCCGGTCCGGCCCGAATGAGATTTCGGGTCGTGACATAAGTCTTGCCTATAAGGCAAAGCTATAGAGCATCTCATAAATCAAGACTCAATGTAGTAGTGTCAACTCTTGCCCATGGGGCATAACTTGTTGTTTGAAAGTCCTTGGGCTAAGTCTTGCCTCTAAGGCAAGAGTTATAGAACATCTCATAAATAAAAACACAATATGGTAGTGTCAACTCTTGCCCATGGGGCATAACTTGTGTTTGAAAGCCCTTGGTCTAAGTTTTGCCTCTAGGGTAAGAGTTATAGAGCATCTCATAAATCAAGACACAATGTGGTAGTGCCAACTCTTGCCCATGGGGCATAATTTGTTGTTTGAAAGTCATTGGGCTAAATCTTGCCTCTAAGGCAAGAGTTATAGAGCATTTCATAAGTCAAAACATAATGTGATAGTGCCAACTCTTGCTCATGGGACGTAGCTTGTTGTTTGAATGTCCTTAGGTTAAGTCTTGCCTTTAAGACAAGAGTAATAGAACATCTCATAAATCAAAACACAATGTTGTAATGTCAACTCTTGCCTATGGGGGGTGACTTGTTGTATGGAACGAATCGAAGAAAAGAAAAGGAAAAAAAATAAAGGTTACAGATAAATAAAAAAATAAAGAAAATATAAAAAATAAAAGAAAAATAAAGGTTGATAAAATTAAAAAAAATCAAAGAAAATGAAAAAGAGAAAAAGAAAAAAAAATAGAAGTTGAGAGAAGAAAAAGATAAAAATAAGAAAGGTTAAGAAAAAATAAAAAATTAAAGAAAAAAAAGACAAAATAAAAAATAAAAGAAAAATAAAGGTTGAGAAAAAAGGAGAAAAGAAAAAATAAAAACCAAAGAAAAATTAAAAAGAGAAAAAAAAATGGAAGTTGAAAGGAGAAAAGGTAAAAAGGAAAAAAGTAAAGGTTGAGAATTTTTTTTTAAAATATAGAAAATAAAAATAAAAAATCAAAGTAAAATAAAACAAATAAAAAAAAATTGAAAGTTGAAAGATAAATGAGCATAGAGAGTTGTTTGAAAATATTTGATATATAGAGGAGCAAATATGTATTTATTCCATACATAAAAAAGAAGAAAGACTAGTTTTATAGGACTTTTGTTATGTAGGACAAAAAAGCAAAGTTACTCACTATGAGGGCTATTTATGTAGTTTACCCCTTTATTTGTCATGTTTATTTTGCACACCTCTTGAGTTGTTTTTATTTGTTGGTTGCTGACCTTGATGGTTTATAACCTGGTGAAGTCGACTCTGTGCCACTATTATTGATGCAGCTGGTTTCTATTTGTTTTGGGTTAACCCAAATGAGTCAGTTTAACTTATTTATGGTTGGGTCCACGTGAACCGAAAAAATTAGTGCCATTTAATTAAAATCCCACATGTGTCATCTCTTAATTCAGGGAATATTTTTAACATAAAAATTAATGTTATGCGCAATTGGATCCAATAAGATGGAAGGAGGGGCATTTCAACCTGAAATTAACGTGAAGGACAATTAAGATCTAATAGGTGGAAAGAGGGAACGTTTAAGTCATTTTTGATATGTTAGGGTATTGTTGATCCTTTTCCATAAAAGAAAAAAATGGCTTGAGTTCTTTTGAGTAGTCTTCTATGAACAGTAAAATGGTTACAGTGGTTGTTATGTATGGCAAATGAGGCGGGGCGGTTGCGGGGCAAACCTGCATGACCCCACAAAGATTTTAACCCACTCTGCATAGTAAAAATTTCTGTTTCAACACGCCCCCGCCCCTGTCCTCACCCTACATAAACCCACCCCACGTTTTTTTAAAACGAACTTTGATACTAAAAATGATATTCGTGAAATTCTTTTTCATTTTCCCATTAAGTGGTATTAATTTAATATTAATTTGATATGAAGTTTTTTCTCTTCTTGGGGTAAAGTTTGTTAATTTACTCATTCCAGTTATTCAGTTTATATGTACAAATCGAGACTTGATAGATTGCTTATATAATGAAAGATCTTTCTGCATCTAGATCACAATATGACTATAACTAAATATTTTAACTAGAAATAAACGAAATATGACATACTAAAAAGCTTTTTATCTTAAGATGTTGACTTGGTTAAGATTATTTTGTGATATTATGCAGTGTTTACAACGGATCAAACTAATTCAACATACGCGAAACATATCGACAGCTAACTGACACTAACTTTCACTTAGGCACCTCAAGTAGGGCTTCACTATGCCATTTTGACACTTTCTGTACAACTGGCAGCTCGCATGTTTTTTTATTACTCTAAGGTGCATAGAAGGCCTTTTTCCATATAATGTGGCATCTAGCTTGGCCTTAATAGTAATACATTCTTTTTCATTTCTAACACTTCAATTTTGCCCTAATTTTATCAAGATCGGATTTTTTTTTAATGATATTCACCCACTCCCACTAAAAATATTTTCTCCCTCCACCTTCCACCACCCTCCACCACTACAAATTTTCGAAAAATCCTATAAAATGTTGTTGGGTTACACCACCACCACTCAAAGAACAAGTGCATCATCTCAGTTTTCTTTCAAAGGTGCAATAAAAAATCAACAAAATGAGAGGATAAATCTTTAAAATGAGAAAAGAGGAAGATGGGTTCGTCCATAATTCAAAATTAGATCAATCAAATTTTTATTTTTCTGCCTCATCGCTTTCTTTCCACTTCATACTTATATCCATAATTATTTCTATATATCCACTAGAGGTGAAATGAACAATTGTTCAAAATTGCAGATATTATTAATTTTTAAATTTAAAAATTAGCCTCCTTTGCAACTAGAGTGGAGAATGAAGATGAATGTACAAAGTGATTTGCAGAAAAGATGATACTGGTGAGCCTGTTGTGCATCCAAATGGATCCGGCCAGCAGGCCTTCAATCAATATGGTCGTAGAGATATTACAAGTTGAACTCAGATCTTTGCAAATGCCTCCCAAGCCTTTCTTGTATTCTTCTTCAGTATCAGACTGAGACATGCCTACTACTACCTATATGATTTAGTAATGGACAGTTTAAGTTTGATGTTGATCTAGACTTATCAAATCTTATTAGAAACCAGGCATGTATTATTGGATTACTTGATAGGCATCAAGTGCTGAAATACACTAGATGTTGAAGCTGGTTTTATATATAAACAATTACGTGTTTGGATAGAAATGCTGAAAATAATAATAAGCAGTAATGTATTTGATAGAAGAGTGTTGATAAGTAATTTAGTAATTTTTTGTTAGAATGACCAAAATGTCTTTAAAGATTTTTGTTAGAATGACCAAAATGTCTTTAAAGCTCTTTACAGAGCCGTCCATATGGTAAAGCTGCTCAAGCTTAGGCTTTAGGCCCCCAATTTTTGAGGGCCCCATTTTATATCACTAGTTAATATTCTCTTCGTTCGTTTTTACTTATTACAATTTGACTTCTACATTCATTAAGAAAAATAATTATTGACATGATTATTTTACCATAGTACTCCTATTAAATGATGTTTACTATTGTGTCTTGAGAAAAAGCAATTAATGTTAAGGGTAAAACATGAATTTTTTTTTGTCTTTTCTTGATTTGTCAAAAATGACAAGTAAAAATGAAAATAAAGTAGGAAAATGGAAACCTTTTGTATTTTGATTTGACAAAAAATTAGTCTTGAAAGAAGTATTGGACCCCCATTTTATTCCAAATAGAACTACTTAATACGTAGAAATGAAAAAAAAAAAAAAAAAAAAAAAAGAAGCTACTACTCCTATTTACATGCAAAGGAAAAATTCTATTGAATTTTAATTTTACAAAAATATAAGTATTGGGAAAAGACAATTAGTAATGTATATACAAGTAAAAAATATGGAATAACAAAGGGTAATTATTATTCTTCCTTTGACCTTTTCAATAGAAATGGGACTTTTCATTTTCTTTCTTGATTTATGCAATCAACATACATAATTCATTAAGCTCTATTTTTTTTTTTTCAATTCTTATAAATTCAAAGCTTCAAATGTTCAAGAGATCTTTCTTTACAATATTATTATTTTTGATTTGATTTTTTTGGATATCAAAATTGCTGATAGATTATGAAGATTGGAGTTATTATTTTCAGATTAAGTTATCAAATCAGGTTATATTATTTTAGTTTTTTAGTATTATATTTTCAGTTAAATAATTGTGTAGGTATATATTGTTAGGCATATTCTGTTATTTCTTCAATAGTATGTTATTTTTCTTATTTTTTTATTGCTTAGGCATAAATTACTTTTGTACTATTTATTGAAATTTAAATATGTTAACTAGAAAAAAAATATTAGAAAAAATTGATTATAAGATGATTATTCATAACTTTGCATCTCAAAAAGTTTAAAAAAAAATTATTTTAAATGAAAGCTATATATTATATCTTCTTTTTTTTTTTTGAATTTTTTTTAATAAAAGGCCTCTCATCGATGTTTCGCTTTAGGCCTCCAATAGTATTGAGCCGCCCCTGGCTCTTTACTACAAAATATAAGTTAAAGAGTATTTTTCATAAAAAATAGATGAATGACAGAAATAAAAAATAGAGATAATTAAAAGTTATGTTTTAGAAAGAGTACTTCGGAGATTATAAAGAATATTAGAGTTAACCTATAAAAGACTTGACCAAACCAAAATTGTTCATTAAGCCGTAAAACCTTAAGTTGGGGGTGACTAAACTTATGTCTTATGACTGATTTTAGCTTATAAGCACTTCTATTGTTCACCAAAAGAGTAGATAAGCTAAACGGTGCTTATAAACTAGTTTGATCAGCTTATAAAGTTAGTCTGGATTGGCTTAAACTGAAGCATAAAGATAAGTAAGGAACATATTTGGAAGGGTTTTAGAACCTGAATCTCTAACTTTGATCCAAAATTTGTTGACCAAGGTGTAATCATATAAATTTTAATATGTTAGTCCAAATAAATATTATGAATTAATATAGTTCAATTGATTATTTAAATTCAATAAATACGGATTTAATTAAAGTCTAATTTTTATTGGGCTAGTCCCATTGATTTGGGCTACAAATGATGAGCTCACTTTGCTAAGCCCAAGATGTCATCTTATTATAGAAGCCCAATTTGGTGCCACATGTCGAATGACGTGGCACTCCAAGTCAAGCGAAGAAGCCAATAGGATAATGCCATGTATCAAAATGATGCAGCATGTCTAATGAAATCAAAGGCCAAAAAAGCTATGTCACGTGTATAAGTGACATGTTCTGACCAATAAAATGTCGTCATGTTACTTAAATCTGATTGGCCAAAAGAAGTCTATTCTTAGCACAACTCCTCCATCCTACAACTATAAATGGAGGTCTCCATAATTCAGAATAGGGTTAGAACTCTAACAAGAAGTCAGAGAGAGCTCGTGGATCAAACGCCGCAGATTTCTCTACAAGTTACAAGTTCAAGCATTCAAGTTCAAATATAACTCAAAATCAATACGAAGATTCAAAATCAGCCCAAAAGCCCTTGGATTCAAATATAAGTCAAGATCAAGACCACTACATTCAAGATCAAGCTTAAAAACCCTTGGATTCAAGTACAAATCAAGATTAAGACCACCTAATTCAAGAACAAGCTCAAAAGCCCTTGGATTCAAATACAAGTCATGATCAAGTTCATCCATATTGAAGATCAAGCTCGAAAGCCCTCGAATTTATATTTGAAAAAAAGAATCAGAGGATTCATAGAGATTGCAACACTCACTATTTGAAATAAAAAAATACGATTGTTGCGATATTTTCCTGTCCCAATTATTATTTTCTCGACACGAATTTTATTGTCTACACAAGAAAAACAGTATTAACATCACTGATGGACTATATCAGAAGCATAAAGATAAGCCAATGGACTAGCAGTTTCAATAGCAAGTCTCATTCGGACAGGCCAGGATGTGACTGCTGCATTTTCATGAAGGTGATCAACTACTGTTCCTTTCAGAATGTACTCGTAAACAATGAGTAGTTCATCGTGCATCTTGAAGTGCACCCATAAAAGTAATTACACTGTTGGATTCATTATAATCTCAATCGCAAACATGTTTTGCGCACCAAAGTTTAGTTATTAAAGGTGAATCTAGCCTTCTAAAAAGAGAAAGCATAACCAGGGGCGGCTCTAAGCTTTTTTTGTGTAAAAAAATCATATATATGCAAAGTTATTAGTTCCTCTGTCCCAATTAATATGGTACTGGTTAACTAGGCACATTTTTTTAAAAATTGAATCTTGTGGTTAAAACAAGTCTTTGACAGTTGTATGGGTATAAATCATCTTATTAAGGGTAGACGAAAACTTTATGTTAAATTATATATGCCAAATATTACTACACCAAAAAAGATATTTAGCGGCAATTATTAGTGACCATTGTAAATACTCCTAAAACCTATAATGACATTGGATTCAATGACAATTAACCAATGTCGGTAAAAGTTTTAACACTCTTTGTTAAAATATATATTTATTGTTGCTAAATTTTTTTTATTGTTATAATGTATAGAGATGTCATTTTTTTAACAAACTAAAAAGAAAGCGTGCAATACTAAATACTTTTATAATTACTACTTATAAGTACTCAGCAGAAAAATTTGGGGCCTCCAAAAACATGAGGCCTAAGCCCCTTCAGCCGGCACTGAGCATAACCACTATTCAATTTTTCAATATTCATAGTGTAAGTCATTCTAGTTCACATCTTCTGTCATATCAATCATATCGTCTGGTTTCCCATCTGTTAATTTGAATTTTGGTGCAAATACTAGAGGAAACAAGCCTCAAATGAGGGCCAAAGTTGGAGAATTTCCGCCTCCTTCCACATACGTATAAAGACCCGAATTATTGATACTGCAGCCTAAAAATTTTCTCTTCATTTTGATCCCATTTTAGCAGATCCTCACAAGGAAATAAAATAGAAATGGATTACCTAATATATCAGGAAACTGAACAACAATGATCTTAAAGATCATCAACTAGGAATGTGAGTTCTTATATCATCAGGCATCTCTATTTTTATCACATCTCTGGATGACCGTGTAAATGGCAAGAATAAGGCCAACAAGTCCAACTAAAACTAGATGACACAAATTGATGGCACCAGAAAAGGGAGAATTTCATGAGAGCAGTCCTTTTCTTCGGGAGTCGAAAAACTAGAAGCAATTATTCGAAGTAGAAATAGACAAAGCTCACAGTATTGTATGATGACAAGAACATCTACAATATATTACAAGTATAGCGAAGAATGGTTAAGTATAGAAACACTATTGATCCTCTTGGCGTGGAGTGGAAACAAAAAGGCAAAATTCTCCATAACTGAAGTTTGTCTAATTATAAATACAAACCTTTATTTGTATATGAGCCTCAAAATTCGCTTTTTATACAAATACAAACGTATATGAGCCCCGAAATTAAAGATTTATATATAAGCCCCGAAATATACAAATATACAAATAGCAAAAAAAAATTGAATATTTAACTAATCTAAACTTTGGTTGTACCTGATAATTATTTTAAATATTAGCTATGTCTGATATTTATGACTTATTTTTTCTAAACCGCTTAATTTTTCCAAAGAAGAAGTCAGTTTGAGACTAATTTTGCAGCCGGTGATGATGACTCTCCAATAATCGAGAAATAAATAGGACTAATTGGTTGCTGTGGCATAACTGGTTCGTCCAAACAAGAGCAACTCTAAACAAAGGAATACTATTACCCTGACCTTTATAGTTACTCCTACTTCTCAATTTTCCTAATACTTTAATGATCTAAAATCCCATATGTGTCCCACAAGTATATATAGTGTGTATTTTCAAGACCAAAATAATGGATCTTCAATAGATTTTGTACCCGTAATTTGGTAGGTACATTTTTTAAGAAATCAAGTCATAATTGAGTGATTTTATTATCATAAAAATTAATTTTGCTAGATGAGTTCACCAAGATGAGTGATCATTCAAAGAATTAACTCTATAAAGTTCTTCTCATAAGTTTGGTAGATGTTGTGATCATGTACATGGAACACCAAGGACTTACAATGTCTATATTCAATGAATCTAAAATCGGAAAATTAAAATCTTAATTTGTCTTCGAGTTAGAATATACGTTATCAAATCATTTCATTGCAAGCAAATACATGGAAATTGACTTGGAAGAACTTGAAGCATTGGACCCATGGACCATTCTCTTTGAAAATAGGAGTCACCTAACACTACTAAATTGAGTTGTTTTTTATTGACTGTTTGGTTTGTTCTATTAAAATAATATGCATTACATAATTTCTAAGAAGAAGTTTTTTTATAAGAATATCCACCACCTTATTTAGTAGAAAAGGGATGTGAGGGACCTCACAGGTATTTTGTCATTCTTAGTATTTTATTCCGAAATAACTAATCCCGGTACTATTGTTCTACCCTATGACGGGGATAACTTATCACAGTACTCCCTCCGTTCCCAAATAAGGGCATGTTTTTATCTGTTAATTTTCTTCCTAAATAAGTGCATGTTTAAGCCTTTAAAAATATTTTGATCATAATCTTCCTAATATGTCTTTATACCATTAATGTCCAACTCTTCATTTTAAATGTAATTTATGTCAACTTGAAAAGAGGTACAAACTTTATTTAGGGGTAAGTTGGTAAAATTATATTTTATTTTCTAGGAATTAGTAGTTTATTAAGGGGTGTGTCAAACCCAAAACATGCACTTATTTAGGAACAGATGGAGTAATAGGTACTCCCTTGGTCCATCTTGTAATACCCCGTACATTTTTGACGACTTTGAGTTATGGTTACCTTAGTATTGAAGATAAAACGTATGTATCTTGGATAGTATTGGATGTATCCTAGTATTTGCAAAGAGGGGAAAAAAAACTTCAGAGGGGCAGAAAATCTCGCGCCACCCCTTGCTTTAGGTGGTGTGGCGCGAGCCTCCAGGTTCAGAGGGGCAGCAATTTTCGCGCCACTGCCCTGTTTTGCAGCAGTGGCGCAAGGCACAATAACTTGGCCTTTTCCGAGCTCGTTTTGCGATGCAATGCAACGTCGATTCTTCCATGGTTTATTTTGGTTCCTTGGAGTTCTTTTAGCGTTGTTAAGGTTTCAAATACCTCGATACACTTCCACATGATCAAACCATGAAACACAATAAATTACCAAAAATGTTCAATTAAGCCATGGACGGCTAGAATGTCTAGTTTTGCGATTGAGGCTACGAACATGAATCTCGTAAGTGAATATTGTTGTGACGTTATGGAATTTTTTAAACATGAGATATATGATGGATTATACATTGATTTTAGTGGGCTAAGCTAATATGTGTTATTGGGCCCAAAGTGAGGCCCAAAATAAGGCCAAAATGGAAAGGCCCAAAGGAAAATGACCCATTCTTCCAATATTGACCAAGTAAACAAGACATTAAATGCCAAGGAATGGCTAAGGATGAATTGAGGCTTATATAAAGGGAAAAATCAGATTTTTATTCTTTACAACTCTCATAACTTTTGGATATTTTCACAAACATTTTCTCTCATTTCCAAATCCTAAGGCCAATATCCCTTTTGACACTTTGGACAAGACCATCACTTTGCAAGATTGGGTAAGTATTTATTATTGTGATTTAGCATATTATATGTATGAAGTATTGTGTAGATCATGATGGTGGTGTTGGAAAGGTTGAATAAGACACTTTTGCCCTTTGGTAAAAGATGTGCCATTTTGTGAATTAAACTTGAAAGGTGACTTGTGGTTTTGATGAAGGAGCATGGTATGGATAAAATATGAACATGTATTGTGTGATTTTGTTATTTTCTAAAAGTATAAATTGTGGGATTTTGGCCGATATGTGCTATGAGGTGTATTAAGGTGATTTGATGGATTATTTGTGATATAGCGTGAATGAGAAAGTGTAAAGAAGAAGCTTTGTTGCGAAATGCTATTGGTTATGATGTTTGGTCAATGTATGGCATGTTGTGATATTTTTGGTATGGTCATGCCGAAATTTCATTGTAAAGGGGAAACACGACGTTATAGGCAATTATGTAACTTTTGTCGTCTTTTGCACTTGTAAGGTGATTAGATGTTGACGTAAATTTCGTTATGTACTTGTATTGTAGAGTAAGGGACTGGATCATTATATTCGTTAGGATTGTGGATTCTTATTGAGGAAATTAAGGTATGTAAGGTTACTCTATCTGTATCCTTCTGGAACATATAGTATTCACCTTGTCATGGTATTTACTCCTTTCCGAATTGTCCTTAGGTATTTCATTTTGAGTTATCATTTATTGTTAATCACATATATCTCATTCTTGGTCTATTATCATTCATGTGTCACATAATCATAAACATGGTTCCAAGTTCCAATAATGTTATATTCAAAAGTTCCCAAAATGAAGTAACTATTGATTGAGCTATTTCAAAGATTAAAGAAGTGATGTTGTAAAGAAGAGAGATGTTTCATGGGTGGTATCCCAGGGGTTAAATAACCTAGCATGGTCCGATCCCAATATTTACGGATGGTATCCCAGGGGTGAGAATAACACCTAGCATGGGTCGATTCCGCTACGGGTGGTATCCCAGGGGCAAAGGAAAAGCCTAGCATGGGTCGATCCCAATTACTAGTGATTACCCACTGATCAGCTTGGGGCCCGGGCATTATATGATTGGATGAATGAGTGATGGATAAAGGAATGGGTGAATGATCGAATGAGTATAAAAGTAAAGAAAAGAAAGTAATTCATAATGTGCATATCTCTTTATATACAGATTGATGACTTAGCCTTATTGAGTACGCATTTATATTTGATTTCATTGAAGTCTTTATGTATCATTTAGTTTCATGCAGCCTTACATACTCAGTACATTCTTTGTACTGACCCCTCTTGGGGAATTTACCTTACTTGCTGCAGGCACAAGCACTAGTAGGCCTCCCCAATGAGCTGTAGAACTTCTATTGACCGTTGGTGAGCTCCAGTCAGTTCGGGGCTTCCCATGTCTCAGTTGTACATGTATTTTGGTATTGTGAATGTGATGTAAAGCGGGGCTTGTCCCGAATGTAGGTTGGTCATGTATGTACTTCTATTAGAGGCTTTTGTAGACGTACGTGGGTATGTGAAGTAATGTGAAGAGAAAAGATGTGTGTCGTTTGACTTGATGGCTATGTCGGCCAAGTTTCTTATATGTCAATATATATATCTTACGTGTTCCATGATTTTCGATGTTAGCCTATTATGTTCTTATGAGATGGTGGTGTTTCTTATGGCATACATATGAATGAATGTAAGTAGAGCTTGGTTCTCTTGGGCTTTGTCGGCTACGAGTGCCAATCCGTCCCGATAGGGTTCGGGGCGTGACAAAAGTGGTATCAGAGCAGGTCGTTCTAAGGGTGTCTACAAAGCCGTGCTGAGTAGAGTCTTACTTATCGATGTGTTGTGCACCACATTTATAAGTAGGAAGCTATGGGACATTTAGGATGTTGTTTCTTTTTCTTCATTTCTAGATCGTGCATTAGAGCCGAAGCTATAAGTGAAATTGTTCCTGACCACAAGTATTGTTGTTCTTGTGTATTATAGAAAAATGTCGATGGCAAGAAGAGTACGAGGTAAAAGTAAGAGGATAGACAGAATTGCGGGAGAAGGAACTAGTAGAGCTCCACCTGAACCAGTTAATCAAGGCGGCGCTGAACCAGAGATGGCATCACAAACTTCTTCTAGTCTTCCATTTTCAGAAGAGTCAAGAGGAAGAGAAGTGCCTACAGAACCACCAGTAACTAGTACTGATCAGGACTTAAAGGATGCAGTGCGAATGTTGACTCGAATTGTTGCTGCACAAGTTCAGGGATAAGGTGGTCCAGTTATAAATGATGATAGCGCAGCTAGGGCAGCCAGTCGACAAACGCAGGATTTCTTGAAACTAGATCCTCCTACATTCACGGGATCGGATCCAAATGAAGACCCGCAAGATTTTATAGATCAAATCCAAAGGACTCTGGAGGTGATGCATGTAGCGGGTGTAGAAATGGTGGAGCTTGTGGCTTATAGATTAAAGGGCGAAGCTATATTGTGGTATGAGGACTGGAAGAAGGCCCTTGGTATTGATGCAAACCCACCTAGTTGGGAAGAATTTAAAACGGCCTTCCTTGACCACTACCTCCCATATGAGATTCGAGAGGCTCGTGCGGATCAATTCTTGAATCTTCGTCAAGGGAATCTGAGTTTGCGGGAATACAGTTTGCAGTTTAATTCCTTGGATCGATATGCTCCGAACGTAGTGTCCACAATGACAGACAGGGTACATCGATATGTGGACAGGTTGGAGCCGTATTTAGTGAGGGACTGTACCATTGCCTCCTTGAACAAAGAGATGGATATAGCTCGCATTCAGGCTTTCGCTCAGAAAATGGAGGATCAAAGACAGAGAAGAAGGGTACATGAATCTGATAGAGGACAGTCCAAAAGAGCTAGACCCATGGGACAGTTTGTGGAGTCCCAAAAGGAATTCAGGCCTCGGAGTTTTAGTAGACTGCCTAGACCTTCATTCTCATATTCCACAGCAGGCGCACAATCTCAATTCCGAGGGTTCAGAGGTAGTAATATTGGGCATAGTAGTGGGATTCGAGGTTCGCAGACCGCTGGATTTTCTCGCCCGCCATGTCAACAATGTGGACGTTTTCATGTAGGTGAATGCCGAATTGGGTCAAATGCTTGTTTCTGGTGTGGTATGATGGGACATATGATGAGAGAATGCCTACGAAGAGGCTTGGGTAATGTGGCACGACCGGCAGGATCGGCTGTTGCTTCATCATCATCGGTTCCTTATTTAGGCTGAGGTATGCAGTCTGTCGGTCATGGTAGAGGTGCCAGAGGAGCATCCAGTACTAGTGGGGTCCAGAATCGCACTTATGCTTTGGTGGACCGACAGAATTCAGAGGCTTCTCCTGATGTCGTCACAGGTACATTATCTATATTTTCATATAATGTATATGCATTGATTGACCCGGGTTCTACATTTTCCTATGTTACTCCATTGGTTGCTGCAAAATTTGCAAAGGCACCAGAATTATTAATTAAATCAATTGAAGTGTCTACACCGGTTGGTGAATATATTGTTGCAGAAAGAGTATATCGTAATTGTGTGGTAACGGTGTGTGGCCATGATACGTTGGCCGATCTCATTGAATTAGATATGGTGAATTTTGATGTGATCATGGGAATGGATTGGTTGGCCTCTTGTTATGCTACAGTAGATTGCCGGGCCAAGAAGGTGCAATTTTGTTTTCCGCAAGACAATGTTCTGGAATGGCAGGGTAATGTAGGGGCACCACGAGGAAGATTTATTTCCTATTTGAAAGCCAGAAAAATGATTGCCAAGGGTTATATATGCCATTTAGTACGGGTGAAAGATACTGAAGTGGAACCACTAACTCCGCAGTCTGTTCCAGTGGTCAATGAATTTCTAGATGTGTTCCCAGAGGATCTTCCAGGCTTACCCCCAGAACGGAAAGTAGAATTTGGCATTGATGTGATTCCAGGCACTCAACCTATTTCTATTCCTCCATATAGAATGGCTCCAGCAGAATTGCGTGAATTGAAGGAACAATTGAAAGATTTGCTGGAAAAAAGCTTCATTAGGCCGAGTATGTCCCCATGGGGTGCACCGATATTATTTGTGCGAAAGAAAGATGGCAGTTTGCGGATGTGCATTGACTATCAACAATTGAATAAGGTAACGATCAAGAACAAATATCCCCTCCCTCGAATTGATGATTTGTTTGATCAGTTACAGGGTGCCAAGTGTTTTTCCAAGATTGACTTGAGGTAGGGTTACCATCAAGTCAGAGTTAGGGAAGAAGATGTGCCCAAAACAGCTTTTCGAACATGGTATGGCCATTATGAATTTTTAGTTATGTCTTTTGGACTAACAAATGCTCCAGCTGTGTTCATGGATTTGATGAATAGAGTGTTTAAGCCATTTCTGGATGTATTCATCACGGTATTTATAGATGACATCCTAGTTTATTCAAGATCACCGTAGGACCACGCTAATCATTTACGGCAAGTGTTGCAAATCCTCCGTGAGCGTAAGTTGTATGCAAAATTCTCCAAATATGAGTTTTGGTTAAAATCAGTTGCATTCTTGGGTCACATTGTGTCAGATGAAGGGATCCAGGTCGATACACAGAAGATAGAAGCAGTGAAAAGTTGGCCAAGACCTACGACACCCAAGGAGATTTGCAGTTTTCTGGGTTTGGCAGGTTATTACCGACGATTTGTAGGAGGATTTGCTTCTATTGTGGCACCATTAACAAAGTTAACTCACAAGGCAATTAAGTTTCAATGGGATGATGCATGTGAAAGAGGGTTTCAAAAATTGAAAGATAAGTTGACTTCCATACCAGTGTTAGTACTTCCTGAAGGCACAGAGGGCTATGCAGTGTATTGTGATGCTTCTGGGATTGGTCTTGGATGTGTGTTGATGCAGCATGGTAAGGTGATAGCATATGCCTCACGACAGTGGCGGCCACATGAGAAAAATTAGCCCACTCATGACGTTGAATTGGCAGCGGTAGTATTTGCTTTAAAGATATGGCGTCATTATCTGTATGGAGTTCATGTTGATATTTATACAGATCACAAAAGTTTACAATATATCTTTAAGCAAAAGGAACTCAATTTGAGGCAACGAATATGGTTAGAGCTCTTGAAAGACTACGATGTTGATATTCTATACCATCCAGGGAAGGCAAATGTAGCAGCAGATGCATTGAGCCGTAAGGCAACGGGAGGTACTAGTGATCAAGTGACGAAAAATAAGGAGATAATCAAAGACTTATCTCAGTTAGCCAGCTTGGGAGTTCTCCTTATTGAATCCTCAGATGATGGAGTTATTGTGCAGAATGCAACAGAATCCTCCTTAATAGCTGAAGTGAAAGAGAAGCAGTTTGCGGATTCTATTTTATTACAGTTAAAGGAAAATGTACAACAGAATTTGACCAAGGCATTTGATCTTACACAAGAAGGGGTACTTCAATGTCAAGGGAGATTATGTGTACCAGACATAGATGAGCTAAGGACACGAATTATGACTGAGGCGCATCATTCGCGCTATTCTATTCATCCGGGTGCTACTAAAATGTACCATGAATTGAAAGAAGTGCATTGGTGGGGAAATATGAAAAAGAACATTGCAGAATTTGTCGCGCAATGCCCGAATTGTCAACAAGTGAAAGTGGAACATCAGAAATTGGGAGGTTACATGCAATGTATCAATCTTCCAGTTTGGAAATGGGATATGATTAATATGGATTTCATTACAGGTTTGCCTCGTACATTGCGGAAGTTTGATTCTATATGGGTTATAGTGGACAGGCTTACCAAATCAGCGCATTTCCTACCAGTCAGAACCACCTATACAGCTGAGGACTATGCAAGATTGTATGTTAAAGAGATAGTGAGGTTACATGGGATTCCGATCTCCATTATATCAGATAGAGGAGCACAATTCACTGCACATTTTTGGAGATCTTTTCAGCAGAGTTTGGGCACACAGGTGAATTTGAGTACGGCTTTCCACCCGCAGACTGATGGATAAGCAGAACGTACTATTCAGACACTTGAAGATATGCTACAAGCTTGCACGTTAGATTTTCAAGGCAGTTGGGATGACCATTTGCCTCTTATTGAATTTGCTTACAACAATAGCTATCATTCAAGTATTAAAATGGCACCTTATGAAGCTTTGTATGGGAGAAAATGTTGATCATCAATTGGATGGTTTGAAGTAGGTGAAACTGCTTTACTTAGGCCAGATATTGTTCACCAAGCCATGGAGAAAGTTAAAGTAATCCAACAGCGGATACAAACGGCTCAAAGTCGACGTAAGTCATATGCCGATATGAGAAGAAGAGGGCTTGAATTTGCCATAGGTGATTGGGTATTTTTAAAGGTGTCACCGATGAAAGGGGTAATACGATTCAAAATTAAAGGAAAATTGAGTCCACGTTACATAGGCCCATATGAAATCATTAGAAGATTTGGGCATTGCGTATGAGTTGGCCCTACCCCAGGAACTTTCCTCAGTCCATCCGGTATTTCATGTTTCGATGCTTCGAAAATGCATAGGAGATCCTTCTCGTATTGTTCCCGTAGAGGATGTTCAAGTTACAAAGGATCTTACTTATGAAGAGGTACCCATTGCTATCCTAGATCGACATGTAAAGAGATTGAGGAATAAAGACATAGCTTTCGTGAAAGTCCTTTGGAGAAACCAACAAATCGAGGAGAACACATGGGAAGCGGAAGAAATGATGAAATCCAAGTATCCCCATTTATTTCAAATGGACCAAGAAGTTCACAGTGTGGAGGTGCAGCCATAAAAAGTAAGTATTTACAAGTATTGTGTGTATGTGTATATATGTGTTAAGATAGGAATACATTTGTTGAACATGAACCGATTTCACTAACATTCGAGGACGAATGTTTTAAAGGGGGGAAGAATGTAATACCCCGTACATTTTTGACGTTATTTGATGACTTTGAGTTATGGTTACCTTAGTATTGAAGATAAAACGTATGTATCTTGGATAGTATTGGATGTATCCTAGTATTTGCAAAGAGGGAGAAAAAAACTTCAGAGGGGCAGAAAATCTCGCGCTACCCCTTGCTTTAGGTGGTGTGGTGTGAGCCTCCAGATTCAGAGGGGCAGCAATTTTCGCGCCACTGCCTTGTTTTGCAGAAGTGGCACAAGGTACAATAACTTGGCCTTTTTCGATCGTTTTGCGATGCAATGCAACGTCGATTATTCCATGGTTTATTTTGGTTCCTTGGAGTTCTTTTAGAGTTGTTAAGGTTTCAAATACCTCGATACACTTCCACATGATCAAACCATGAAATACAATAAATTACCAAAAATGTTCAATTAAGCCATGGATGGCTAGAATGTCTAGTTTTGCGATTGAGGCTACGAACATGAATCTCGTAAGTGAATATTGTTGTGACGTTATGGAATTTTTTAAACATGAGATATATGATGAATTATACATTGATTTTAGTGGGCTAATCTAATATGTGTTATTGGGCCCAAAGTGAGGCCCAAAATAAGGCCAAAATGGAAAGGCCCAAAAAAAATGACCCATTTGTCCAATATTGACCAAGTAAACAAGACATTAAATGCCAAGGAATGGCTAAGGATGAATTGAGGCTTATATAAAGGGAAAAATCAGATTTTTATTCTTTACAACTCTCATAACTTTTGGATATTTTCACAAACATTTTCTCTCATTTCCAAACCCTAAGGCCAATATCCCTTTTGACACTTTGGACAAGACCATCACTTTGAAAGATTGGGTAAGTATTTATTATTGTGATTTAGCATATTATATGTATGAAGTATTGTGTAGATCATGATGGTGGTGTTGGAAAGGTTGAATAGGACACTTTTGCCCTTTGGTAAAAGATGTGCCATTTTGTGAATTAAACTTGAAAGGTGACTTGTGGTTTTGATGAAGGAGCATGGTATGGATAAAATATGAACATATATGGTGTGATTTTGTTATTTTCTAAAAGTGTAAATTGTGGGATTTTGGCCGATATGTGCTATGAGGTGTATTAAGGTGATTTGATGGATTATTTGTGATGTAGCGTAAATGAGAAAGTGTAAAGAAGAAGCTTTGTTGCGAAATGCTATTGGTTATGATGTTTGGTCAATGTATGGCATGTTGTGATATTTTTGGTATGGTCATGCCGAAATTTCATTGTAAAGGGGAAACACGACGTTATAGGCAATTATATAACTTTTGTCGTCTTTTGCACTTGTAAGGTGATTAGATGTTGACGTAAATTTCGTTATGTACTTGTATTGTAGAGTAAGGGACTGGATCATTATATTCGTTAGGATTGTGGATTCTTATTGAGGAAATTAAGGTATGTAAGGTTACTCTTTCCGTATCCTTCTGGAACATATAGTATTCACCTTGTCATGGTATTTACTCCTTTTCGAATTGTCCTTAGGTATTTCATTTTGAGTTATCATTTATTGTTAATCACATATATCTCATTCTTGGTCTATTATCATTCATGTGTCACATAATCATAAACATGGTTCCAAGTTTCAATAATGTTATATTTAAAAGTTCCCAAAATGAAGTAACTATTGATTGAGCTATTTCAAAGATTAAAGAAGTGATGTTGTAAAGAAGAGAGATGTTTCATAGGTGGTATCCCAGGGGTTAAATAACCTAGCATGGGTCGATCCCAATATTTACGGATGGTATCCCAGGGGTGAGAAGAACACCTAGCATGGGTCGATTCCGCTACGGGTGGTATCCCAGGGGCAAAGGAAAAGCCTAGCATGGGTCGATCCCAATTACTAGTGATTACCCACTGATCAGCTTGGGGCCCGGGCATTATATGATTGGATGAATGAGTGATGGATAAAGGAATGAGTGAATGATCGAATGAGTATAAAAGTAAAGAAAAGAAAGTAATTCATAATGTGCATATCTCTTTATATACAGATTGATGACTTAGCCTTATTGAGTACGCATTTATATTTGATTTCATTGAAGTCTTTATGTATCATTTAGTTTCATGCAGCCTTACATACTCAGTACATTCTTCGTACGGACCCCTCTTGGGGAATTTACCTTACTTGCTGCAGGCACAGGCACTAGTAGGCCTCCCTAGTGAGCTGCAGAACTTCTATTGACCTTTGGTGAGCTCCAGTTAGTTCGGGGCTTCCCGTGTCTCAGTTGTACATGTATTTTGGTATTGTGAATGTGATGTAAAGCGGGGCTTGTCCCGAATGTAGGTTGGTCATGTATTGTCACACCCCGAGTCCCAACGAGGCGTGATTGGCACCCGAAGCCGATATGGCCTGAGAGAACCAATCTTTGCTCATGTACTCTTATGTGTATGTTCGCGTATGCATATCATTTTATTTCATGTAATTAAATATCAATGTCGGAAGTCGTGTCAATATGTGCAATATATGAAACTTAGCCGTTAGGGCCATTACGTCAAAATGAATGTACATCTTTTACTTTCATCTCCCCACATATGTCTACAAAGCCTCTAATAGATACATGACCATGTATACAATATTTATAAAATGCCAAAACCAAATGAACACATGTGACTTGGGAAGCCCCGAAGCAACTGGAGCTCACCAGAGACCTGTATAAAATCCGCAGCCTACTGTGGAGATCTACTGACACCTGTGCCTGCAGCATGTAAGGTAAATCCCCCAAGAGGGGTCAGTACGAAGAAAGTACTGAGTATGTAAGGCCATGTGAAACTCTAATAATATATAAGTACTTCCAAGAAATTAAGCATATGAGCATAATCAATCAGTCGCGTCACTGTCACTTTCTTATAACCGTCTTTATGTTTATTTACATCTATGCACGTGAGGAATATAGTCTCATCTCTTTACCACTATTTTCATTACTGTTCACTCAATTAGTTAGTACCGAGCCTCCACCTTTGGTGGGCTATAAGATATAAGTATAATACCGGACATCCACATTTAGTGGGCTATCATATATAATTTATAATACCGGACATCCACATTTAGTGGGCTATCATATATAATTATAATACCGGACATCCACATTTAGTGGGCTATCATATATAATTTATAATACCGGACATCCACATTTAGTGGGCTATCATATATAATTATAATACCGGACATCCACATTTAGTGGGCTATCATATATAATTTATAATACCGGACATCCACATTTAGTGGGCTATCATATATAATTATAATACCGGACATCCACATTTAGTGGGCTATCATATATAATTATAATACCGGACATCCACATTTAGTGGGCTATCATATATAATTATAATACCGGACATCCACATTTAGTGGGCTATCATATATAATTATAATACCGGACATCCACATTTAGTGGGCTATCATATATAATTATAATACCGGACATCCACATTTAGTGGGCTATCATATATAATTTATAATACCGGACATCCACATTTAGTGGGCTATCATATATAATTATAATACTGGACATCCACATTTAGTGGGCTATCATATATAATTATAATACCATACATCCACATTTAGTGGGATAATATAAATAAATGCATAATATACCGGGCCTCCACTTTAGATTGTGATCCATACCCCATGTAACATATAGTAACCATACGTACATCACCTCTTTACAATATTATACCCTCTACTTAGTTATGAACATGACACGCTAAAGATCATGGCATTAAAGCACACACTTATATACACATCTCACTTCACTCCTTTACTTCATGAGCTTGACATCCTTACTTATGAGGACTAATTATACTAACTTGCACATCAACTCTCTTATTACTCTCATGAGATTGATACTTCAACTTGTGAGAGATTAATACATCCACCTATGAAAGATTGATACTTTAAGGATCATGCTAATATTGGAAACACGCCTCTATACTTTACTTCACTTCCTTACTCTCAAGAGAGTGATACGCTCACTTGTGAGGAATAGATATATTAATTCGCACTTTACCTTATGAGATTGGTACAAAGATATTCATAATCATATTGAACTTTGGAACATGACATGATTGGAGAATGCTTTTCAAGAATAACTAGCTTCTCTTTACATCTTACCCTCCTTGAGATAACTATTCTAGAATCACAATGTTATGACTCCGTTGGAACATACTATTATGAGGACTTTGGACCCATGTTCATAATTAGGTAACTCATGAACAACAACATTATGAGAGCTTTAGGAATTTCAGTCCATGAATAAGAGACATATGAATGCCAATCGGTCAATGAAAAAGAAACGTGTGGATAACAACATATACCAAATCCGAATGAGATACCTTAGCATATTTCGGGATAGGACAAGTGAAATGTCATGATGAATATTATGTGCTGCAGAAAAATACGGATAGAGTAACCTTACATACCTTATCTTCCCAATGTAAGTACACAATCTAATACGTGAGCGCAACAATTCCGCTCCTTCTTTACGTTTCACTCTACATCACAAGTACATAATGGAACCAACATTAACCACCAACTACCTTACAAAGGCATATGACAACAATGAGTTACATGTTTATCTTTAAAATGGAATTTCCTTCTCTACAATACCATTTACGGCATCAACATACCAACAATGTCCCATTCATGCCATACATTGACCACAAGCTACATTTCAACTGTATAAGACAACCACAAGTTACATGAGCTCCTCATTCACCCTTCACAATACCATTCATGGCCCTTTTCATGCCAACAATACCATAACATTTTATACATTGACCACAACATTGCATACCAATAGCATTTCACCACAAAGCTTCTCCTTTACACTTTCTTATTCCCACCATATCACAAATAATCCATCAAGTCACCTTAATACACTTCATGGCACATATCGGCCAAAATCCCATAATTTACACATGTAGAAAAATAGAAAGTTATGGACATAACAACCCCATACATGTTGAGATATCATCCACATCATTCACTTTCATCAAAACATCAAGTTCTTTTTTTCAAGTTTAATTCACAAGGATTACACATCTCTTTGCAAAAACCACAAGTGCCATATCCAACACTTTCAAGCATAACCAACATGATCTACATAGTCTCTCATGCATATAAGATATTAAATCATAAGGATATACACTTACCAAGACTTTCCAAATGATGATCTTGTCCAAAGAGTTGGCTTAGGGTTCTTGAGAAATGAGAGAAAACTTGAGAAAATTCTAGAAATGTGTAGTGTCTCCCTTTGAATTAAAAATCAGATTTTTGGCCCCTTTTTATAGACCTTTGAAGTCATGCTTAGCCACTTAAATCAATTATTGACTTGTCAAAGCAAGAATGGGTCATTTGACCCATTTTTGGCCCATGACTTTTGCCTTATTTTTGGGCCTCTTTTGAGCCCAATTCACTTGATCCAACAAAATCCATAATTTCTCATGTTTAATTCATTTCATATGCGTTACAACAATATTCCCACTCAAGGAATTTATATTTGTAGCCTCAATCCCAAAAACAAGCGATTCTAGCCACGTATGACCCATTTTGACCAAAAGGGTAAAATCGTCATTTTGACGCCAAATTCGTTCTCGAGTAATTTTATCATACCAATATAATATTTCACTCATTTCATGTATATTCTCATGGTTGTAGAAGAATCGTGGCAAAAATCGGCTCAATACGTCCCCGGGAACCCTTGGGACTTAAACAAAACTTTCAACTTTTGGAAGGTGCGCACTAGCAGCCCGGCACGCCCTTGGGCGCCCTACCTTACTGCCTGTGCCCAAAAAAATTTTGGGCAAAAGCGGCGTGGCACGCTCTCTAATGCGCCCCTGCCTTAAATTTTTTCAAAAATTTGTTTTTCGACTTTTCTTCGCGGGTTTGGGTAGATACTTCAAGTCCTATTCTTTAACTTACTTCTTAACCTTAATATCCTTTGTTTAAAGGTCCTCTTAACCTCATTTTAAATCCCACAAATGCTCCATGAAAATCGCAAAACACCTCCTACGCAAGGTTAATCACATGTACAAGGCCAAATTTTAAATTTGCCATCACTAACATTACAAATGACTTGCCCATGGCATCTCGACACCTAAGTATCCATTGTTCAACGTCTTCACATCGGGTTGGGAAGGTACGGGGTGTTACATGTATGTACTTCTATTAGAGGCTTTTGTAGACGTACGTGGGTATGTGAAGTAATGTGAAGAGAAGAGATGTGTGTCGTTTGACTTGATGGCTATGTCGGCCAAGTTTCTTATATGTCAATATATATATCTTACATGTTCCATGATTTTCGATGTTAGCCTATTATGTTCTTATGTGATGGTGGTGTTTCTTATGGCATGCATATGAATGAATGTAAGCAGAGCTTGGTTCTCTCGGGCCTTGTCGGCTACGAGTGCCAATCCGTCCCGATAGGGTTCGGGGCGTGACATATCTTTACTTGTCCACTTTTCTATTTTGGGATGTCCAATAATACTTGTCTAGTTTATAAAATCAATGGATAATTTACCTATTTCTACCCATTTTACCCTTAGCATTAAATACGATTCATTATCTAATACATTTCCCAAAGCATTAAATTTATTATATTCAAAGAGTAATATGGTAAAATTATTCCTATCATTTACTGTTTTTTAATCCTTGTGCCAATAGAAAAGTGGAAAAGTAAAGATGGGCGGGGGGAGTACTAATTTTGGTATAACTTATACCAAGAGTAGTAGTCAAACAAGGGATAAGACAGTACTAAATTTTTATTCGAGGACTACTTATGCTTATCCAGCATTAGCAACGACCCTCAAGTGTTTTTGAGCAGTAGTAAAAAATATTTTCAGAAGCTAAAAAATAGATTTTCTCCGAAAGTACTTCGAGAATATTGGAGCACAAATTAAGTGCTTCTCTAATATTGACAAGAATATTTTTTAAATTAATTAATCAAATGCAAACTTCTTGAAGATTCCAAGTCAACAAGCGTCTTAAAAGGGTTAGACGTAAAATATATGGTGTAGAAAAAGAGCAAGAAGAGATAATATACTGTTTGCTGTCTGCTTCTTTCTTTACATTAGCTTGAATATCTTATAGGAATTTCAAATTAATATTTTTATAGTAAGAGAGTTGAGAATGGTAGCTTTAAATTATTTGTCAGTTGTCTTTATTTTCTATCTGTTGCTGATCTTCCATTCAGCTCAAGCTCAGAATCAAAACCAAAATAGTAGCTGCCCCAATGAATTCAAATGTGGGAGCCTTAGAAATGTGAATTTTCCTTTTTCTATATCCTCACAACCTGCTTGTGGATTGTATACTATAGATTGCCATGTTTCTCCAAATCCAAGAATTCGATTGGGAGGAAATGATTACAGTGTTATGGAAAAATTGCAATATGATAGGTTTCGAGTTTTAGACAGTAGGCTTCAGGCCTTATTGGCAAAAAACAATTGTCAATCTTTCGATAGAAGTATATCGTTTCCACGTTCTCCTTCTATCGTGTTTACAATCATTGAACCTAATGTTGCCTTGTTCAAATGCAACAACAGTCTAGACATCAATAGAAGAACGAACGATGACTATTTTAGCGACTATCAGAACTATACTGAATGTAGTGGCTTCAGCATATATTACAAGATCCCGAGGAGAGAACAGGAAGGGTCCTCCGATGCACCAGAGGGAGATATTCCTGATAACTGTTCACTGATTCAATTGCCAATTACATGGAGGTCACGACGCTCAAACGCTCAAAATAGTAGCTTGTTTGATCTCTTAACTGCAAATTTTACAAATCAGTGGACACTGTCTGATGATTGTACAAAATGTTACTATCAAGGAGGTCGATGTTTAACTGATGACAGCAACAAGTTTCTTTGTTCCACTTCCACCTATCCCAAAGGTAAATTTTACTTCCAAATAGAAGTTCATATACATGATTATTCTTCCCTACACTGCAATGAAGTTTAAATGTTCTTGTATAAAACAAGCATACTGGACTCCAGTATGCTTGTTTTATGCTGTTATCCAGTGGCTGCATCCTTGCAATTTGCGTATTGGTTTAATAATTATTATGGGTTAAAAAGAGATTGAAGCCCATACTTACCCAACTTAAATACAAGTGATCCAACTCATTATAATATGAATAATAGGGGCTGATTTTATAAGTATGGATTGAAATTGCCACCCCTAGTTTAATTGGTTTTGTTCTCTGTATAAAAGAATAAAGAACTTCTGAAGACATGAAAAAGGAAAGAACAATAGAAACTGTTGAACCACAAATATATGTCAAATACTCTGCTTGTTTCGGGGTGTTACCACATATATGGTGTTTAACTACTATACATGATAGTAATAAAAGAAATTTTATGCAATTAGGTCAGCAAAAAGATAACTATAGGTAACTGACTATGATAAGTGAGATTAAAGACCTCAAAAACAAAGCACATAACATGCTACAAACGGGGTAAAATATACTGATAATGTAAATTTTACTCATTCGGTGTATAAGTTAAATCGTTTAAATATATGGATGCCAGAGTTACCAATGTATCTCTTTCTTTCTCTAGTTTGCTTCATTTTTATTCATTACTAGTTTCACTACCAATGTCTCTGTCCTGCAGGATGATCAGTTGTCCTTTTTATCTAGTGTTATGGATTTAATAGGGCATAAGATAGCACAATGTTTACACTCACTTTTTATTCCTCTCTTCCTTGTGCAGCATATATATTTATATATCTAACATTTTCATGATTTTCTTTGGCTGCAGCAAAAAGAAAGTCGAAACGAATTGTAGTTGAAGGTAACTGTCTATAAATTTCCATTTCATTTTACTAGATGTGATTGTTGTTTATCTTCTTCAAGAATATCATGCACTTCTTTATTTTACTATACCTAACCTTTGAGAGATCAAATTCCTTCCACTATTTGCATAAAATTTGCTAGTCAAACAACACCATACTCAGTGTAATCCCATGAGTGGAGTCTAGGGAAGGTAGTGTATGCTTGATCCTTTGATTTAGCTCAGTTTCACAGCTATCTATCAGTTCAAGGAAGGAAATGACAGTTCTTTTTTATTCTCAGCAAAATATTATTTGTTATTTTCATTCTTAGAACATAATGTGTTACTGTTGCATTAACATGTACACACATAGATAAAGAGAACCTTCTGTTGGGTTCTAAGTGTATTGTGAATGGAAAATGGACGGAAAGTGAAAGAGTTATATTTCACTTTAAGAAACTTAAGTTCTCCTACATTGGTGGGAGAAAGAAACTTCTTAGTGTTTATATTGGAACACTCCCATTCATATGGATAGTGAGGCAAGAACAAGACATGTCTCACACCGTCGTCGTCGTCTCTCGCTCGGCTCGGCTTCGGATTTGGATTTGGAAAAACCGATCAAGAGATTATCTTTTTGGACAAAATTCATTTGAAACTTGATAGTTTTTAATCCAAAAAATCCGATACGAAAATATTCTCCATTTGCGGACGCACAAGGCATGTGCGGACGAATGTCACAACGCACCTCGAAGGGACACTACCCTTCGAGGCAGACGACCTGCTCGGGCAGGTCGTCACCTGCGAACGCAGGTGGCCAATGCAGATGCCTCTGCTGTGTGCCACTTGTGACCTGCGGACGCAGGTGTTCCCGTTGGTCTGAAACAGTGCAATTTTTCTGGAACAATTGCTTCTCTTCTGAAGCAACACCTTTTGGCTATAAATACCTGAATTTTTCCTCAGGTATAATGACGAAATTAGTGAAAGAAAAACATCTTCTTCTTCTTGAAAAACTCAAGTGTGATCATCAAATCTTTGAGTGAGTTCGTTGTTCGACAGAGTTTGAGGTACCGTCATTCTGTCGAAGTGAATCATTTTATCCTGGGAGGAAAGATTTCATAACCTCGGGTACTTGAGGGGAATAAATTCCTTAAGGACACACCGTGAACTCGGTGGACTTGATTATAAATTTCTATTTCATCTCCTTTCTTAAGGTTTTGCTATTTTCCAGAAAATAGTAGAAACTTCATTTTGATAGTTCATAGTTATTGAACTTGTGTTTGAAGTTGTTGAACTTTTTTGTTGTTCTTGAACTTAAAGTTAAGGTTCATAAGTTGGGTTGAACTTATTTTGAAGTTCAAAGTTGTGAAATACAAAGTTACAACTTCATGTGATTGTTCTTATTTAGTTTGAACATGTGATTGAAGTTATTATTGGAAAATACAGATTATACTAAACCCGAAAAACTACAATCTTAAGGAATTTATAAGTACTTGTTAATCTGTATAGTGTCTGATTTTGTGGAGACTAATCTTTTGATTTCTACTCCCTCGGTTTAAAGAATATAAAAACTTTGCTGAGAAATTGGATTGTGAATTCGGTTCGAAGAATATAAAAACTTCACCGATTCGTTGAACTCTTTGTATTGGTTTCTGGAGATTAAAATCGTTTGGTTTTTCTACTTTGTCTGAACTTGATAGTGATTTGAAGATATAAAAACTTCATCACAAGTCAAAGTTCATTCGGTTGATGATTTGAAGATATAAAAACTTCGTCGTTAAACTAGAAACAAGTATTTGAAGACTAAAGTCTTTATAGTTAGTATTCTGAAATACTAAAGTGTTTGTCAAAGCTTGACAAGGAAATGACGAATGAAACTGAAAAACGAATTGATTCGGTTGTTATTGGTGCTGTCCCAACGGCAACCAATGTTGCGTCATTAAGTCGTTCAGATATTACTGATGCAATGAAAACGATAGAGAAACCGAAAAAATATTCTGGTGTGAACTTCAAAGAATGGGAGCAAATGATGTTCTTTTGGCTGACCAAACTTGAAACGCAAATGTTCACAAGTGGATATCCTCATGTTCTTGAAAAAGGAATGTTTGAAACCAAGTGTTTAGTTTAGAAGATCTTGTGATTCGTCTCAAGATAGAAGAGGATATTAAGTTGCGTGAGAAATCAGTAATGATATGTGTAAATCTTGTTAAAGATAATGTTGCACATAATATGAAGAGAAAGAATTCTTCTAGACCAGAGAAAGAGCTGAACAAGAAAAAGTTCAAAGGCAAGTGCTACAATTGTAGTAAAGTTGGCTACAAAGCTCTTAGTTGTCAAGTTCTGAAAAGGAACAAGAAAAGAAATAAGATAAACATGTTGGAAGCAACTGGAAAGATTGAAAATCTATGTGCAATGATCACAAAATATAATCTAGTTGGAAATTCAAATGAATGGTGGTTAGATTCAGAAGCCACTAGACATGTTTGTGCGGACAAAGAAGCTTTTGCTACTTATGATACCGCTGGTCCCAAAGAAGTGATCTTCATGGGAAATAATGCAACAACCAAGGTTGAAGAAAGTGGAAAGATATTCCTAAAAATGACTTCCGGCAAGGTGTTGACTCTCAACAATGTTCTCCATGTTCCTACTATTAGGAAAAACTTATTGTCAATAACACTACTCGTTAAAAATGGATTTAAATGTGTGTTTGTTTCGGAGAAAGTTGAAATAAACAAGAATGAAATGGATGTAGGAAAGGGATACCTCAATGAGGGCCTTTTCAAACTTAATGTAATGGCTGTTGAGAAGAATAAAGCTGAGGCTTTTTCTTACTTGTTTGAGTCAAATGAATTATGACATGAACGTTTGGGACATGTCAATTAAAAAACCTTGCGAAAACTAATTAACTTGGAAGTTTTGCCTAACTTTGAGTGCAGTAAATCAAAGTGTCAAACATGTGTTGAATCGAAGTATGCTAGGCATCCGTATAAGTCTGTTGAAAGGAATTCCAATCCCTTAGACTTAATTCACACAGAAATTTGTGATATGAAGTCGACACCATCTCGTGGTGGGAAAAAGTATTTCATAGCTTTTATTGACGACTGCACTAGACACTATTATGTCTATTTGCCGAATAGTAAGGATGAGGCAATAGATGCATTTAGGTAATATAAAACTAAAATTGAAAATCAGTTGGATAAAAAGATCAAAACGATATGAAGTAATAGGGGTGGAGAATATGAATCTCCTTTTGTGGACATATATTTGGAAAATGGAATTGTCCATCAAACTACGACCCCGTACTCACCTCAATCAAATGGGATTGCGGAAAGAAAGAACCGAACGTTAAAGGAAATGATGAATGCCTTACTTATAAGTTCAAGTTTACCACAAAACTTGTGGGGGGAAGCTATCCTTACAGCTAATCGAATACTCAATAGAGTGCCCCATAGAAAGACACAATCTATTTCATATGAGAAATGGAAAGGAAGGAAACCCAACTTGAAATATTTCAAAGTGTGGGGGTGTCTACCGAAAGTCCAATTTCCTATACCCAAAAGGGTGAAAATAGGACCAAAGACTGTGGATTGTGTTTTCATCG
This sequence comes from Capsicum rhomboideum, assembly GCA_031232105.1. NCBI lineage: Eukaryota > Viridiplantae > Streptophyta > Magnoliopsida > Solanales > Solanaceae > Capsicum > Capsicum rhomboideum. Next base: position 37,426,513 of record CP124715.1, on the reverse strand, counting down.
GATATGCTACAAATATTAAAGCATGTCGATTTTTGGTTCATAAATTCGAACATCTGGATATCCATGATAATACGGTAATGGAATTAGATAGTGCTGAGTTCTTTGAACACACTTATCCGTATAAGACTAGACATGAGTTGTCTAGTGAAGGGTCTAAATGACCTAGGGATGAACCAAGGAAGAATGTACTTAATGAAGAGAATCCAAGGCGTAGTAAGCGACAAAGAACGTCGACTTCCTTCAGATCATATTTTGTAACATTTCTTCTTGAAAATGAACCTCTAACTTTTAAAGAAACGATGTCGTCTTCGGACTCATCCTTTTGGAAAGAGGCATTCAATAGTGAGATTGATTCAATCTTGAGCAACCATACTTGGGATTTGGTTGATCTTCCTCCAGTAAATAAACCTTTAGGTTCTAAATGGATCTTCAAAAGAAAAATGAAAGCTGATGGTACTATTAACAAATACAAGGCAAGACTTGTAGTGAAAGGCTTTAGACAAAAAGAAGGCCTTGATTATTTTGACATATACTCGCCAGTAACAAGGATAATGTCTATTCGGATGTTGGTTGCATTAGCTGCGGTATATGATCTTGAAATCCATCAAATGGATGTGAAAACTGCATTTTTAAATGGAGAATTGGAGGAAGAAATTTACATGAAATAACCCGAGAGTTTTGTGGTTCCTGGTAAAGAAAAGAAAGTGTGCAAACTTGTTAAGTCACTTTATGGACTAAAACAAGCACCCAAACAGTGGCATGCAAAGTTTTACCAAACCATGTTGGCAAACAGATTCATGATAAATGAATGTGATAAATGTGTTTACATTAAAGACACTCCAAATCACAAGGTCATTGTTTGTTTCTATGTGGATGACATGTTGATCATTAGTAGAGACATTTCTGACATAAATGCTACGAAACGAATGCTTGACAGCAAGTTTGATATGAAAGACCTTAGAGTTGCGGATGTGATCTTAGGGATAAGAATTCATAGAACTCCACAAGGGTTGGCATTGTCACAGTCTCATTACATTGAAAAGATACTTGACAAGTTCAAGTATTTGGATTTCAATATTGTCAAGACTTCATTGGATGTGAGCTATGCACTTCGAAAGAATGAAGGTGAAAGTGACTCACAATTGGAGTATGCTAGAGTGTTGGGAAGTTTGATGTACATCATGAATTGTATGCGACCAGATATAGCATGCGCTATTAGTAAATTGAGTCCATACACGAGTAATCTCAATCAAACTCATTGGATGGCAATGAAAAGAGTTTTGGGGTATCTAAAACATACTCAAGACTTTGCTTTGCATTATAACAAATATCCAGCGGTAATTGAAAGATATAGTGATGCAAATTGGATCACCGGATCGAATGAAGTAAAATCCACAAGTGGATATGTGTTTACTTTAGGTGGAGGAGCAGTCTCTTAAAAATCATCGAAATAGACATGTATTGCCCGCTCTACAATGGAATCTGAATTTATCACGTTAGATAAAGCCGGTGAATAAGCTGAATGGCTCCGAAATTTCTTGGAAGATATTTCTTATTGGCCCAAACCTTTGGCAACAGTATGCATACACTACGATAGCCAAGCTGCGATAGGTAGGGCAGGGAGCATGATGTACAATGATAAATCTCGTCATATAAGATGGAGATATAATACTGTTAGAGAAATACTCTCTAGTGGAATTATCACGATTGACTATGTAAGGTCAAAGGATAATGTGTCGGATCCACTTACAAAAGGCCTATCTAGAGAGGGAGTTGAGAAATCATCAAAGGAAATGGGTTTACGGCCTAGGACAAGTCGTCACAGCAGTAACTCTACCTAGCAGACTGGAAATCCCAAGAGCTAGGTTCAAGGAGATCAAACAAAGTTGTGATTGACGGTTCAACATTGTCAATAAACTCAACCCATTCTCATGCTGAAGATAATGTTTAGGAAACAAGGTAAGACTTATGGATGTAAGTCTTTTAATGGTTTCTAAGTTTGGCAGATTTGATCAAATAGGTTGATCTATAGGATTGAACGTTTAGGAATCACCTATGTGAGGGTGAAGTGGAAGCCGCTTCAAGAAGAATGATAGTAAAGGCCTATTCTCTACGCTCTCATGAAACCAGGTCGTGTTCATGGCTGAAACGAACAAAATCGTGAGAACTATAAACAGCAAAAGGCTGGTTGTGTGACTTGTGTTGTCTAGGTGTACACTAAAGTTTGACGGTTCAAAGATATCACATCTACCGATTGACTGAGTGCATCCGATGCAAGTTTACTACGGAAAGTTCAAAGGAAAACCTACTTATATAGATGCAATTAGTCTTTTCTTGTTGATCACACACTTGTACTGTCACGCCCCGAGTTCCAACGAGGCGGACTGGCACCCGAAGCCGATATGGCCCGAGGGAACCAATCTTTACTCATGTCCAATCATATGCATGGCGAAAGAAACATTGTCACCACATAGGAACATAAAATGCTAACAGCGAAAATCGTGGAACATATGAGATGTACATATAAGAAACTTGGCCGTTAGGGCTATCAAGTCAAGATGAACATACGTCTCTTACATTCATATACCCACATATGTCTACAAAATCCTCTAACAGAAGTACACACATAACCATCCTAAATTCGGTACAAGTCCTCGCTTTACATAACATTAATAATACCAAAACCAATATACAACTGTGACTCGAAAAGCCCCGAACCAACTGGAGCTCACCAAAGATTAGTAGATGACCCGCAGCTTACTGTGGAGGTCTACTAGTACCTGTGCCTGCAGCAAGTAAGGTAAATCCCCCAAGAGGGGTCAGTACGAAGAATGTACTGAGTATGTAAGGCCATAATAAACAGTGTGATACATAAAGACTTCGATGGAAGCAAGCATAAGTGAATAACCAATATGACTAAGTCATCATTCTATATGTATGGAAATATGTACATTACGTGGATTACTTTCTTTACGTTTATGCTCATTCGTTCGTTCATCACTCACTTCCTCATTCACTACACATCCCATCCTTTTATTCTCACAATGGCCAGGCCCCAAGCTGATCAGTGGGTATTCAACAGTTTTCGGGATCGACCTATGCTAGGCTTTTCTTTTGCCCCTGGGATACCACCCGTAGTAGCAGGATTGACCCATGCTAGGTGTTCTTTGCACCCATGGGATACCACCCGAAGATATTGGGATCGACCCATGCTAGGTATTTAACCCCTGGTATACCACCCAAGAATGAATACTTTATTATCTCACTTCTTCAATCTTAGAAATATCTCAATCGATGATTACGCCATTATGGGAACTTTTGAATATAACATTATTGAAACTTGGAACCATGGTCATAGTTATGTGACATATAAAAGACAATAGATTAGGAATAAGGTATACATGATTAACAATAGGTGATAACTTGAAATGAGATACCTTAGAGCGTTTTGAAAATGAGTAAGTACCATAACAAGGTGAATACTATATGCTGCAGAAGGATACGGAAAGAGTAACCTTACATACCTTATCTCCTCAGTATGAATATACACTCCTATATATGAACACAATAGTCCAGCTCCGTCCTTATGTCTTACTCTCCAGCACAAACACATACCGGAGCTTACATTATCAACTAGTTACCATACAAGTGTACAAGACGACAATGAGCTCTATGACTGCCGTATAATGTCATTTCACCCTTTACAATACCACTTACGGCATTGTCGTATCAACAATACCACAACATGCCCAACATTGACCAAAATATCACAATCCAATAGCATTTCATACCAAGTTTATTCTTTACATTTCTTCATTAACACGACATCACAATTACTCTATCAAATCACCTCAATACACCTCACAACATCATATCAGCCAAAATCCCCTAATTTACACTTATAGAGAAATAACAAGTGTAGGATCATAATCACACCATATATGTTGATATCTCATCCATACCATGCAATTTCGTCAAAACATCAAGTCACCTTTCAAGTTTAATTCATAAAGATGGCACATCTTTTACAAAAAAACAAAAGTGCCCTATTCAACTTTGCAAACATAACCATAATGATCTACACAATCTATCATACATATAAGATAGTAAATCACAATAATAAACACTTACTCAAACTTGTAAAGTGATGATCTTGTCCAAAGAAGTGCCTTAGGGTTTGAAGTTGAGAGAAAAGGCTTGTGGAAATTTCTAGATTTGGTATGAGAGTTTTGTGTGATAAAAATCTGATTTTTGACCCTTTATATAATCTATCAAGTCATACTTAGCCATTCTTTAGCATTAAATGTTATGTTTGGCTTGGTCAATGGAAGAATTGGTCATTTGACCCATTTGGCCTATGTCTTTTGCCTCATTTTAGGCCTTCATTGAGCCCAATTTACTTAATTCAATAAAATCAATAATTTCTCATGTGTAAATCATTTCATAAGTGTTAAGACAATATTCCCACTCATGCAATTTATATTCATAGCCTCAACCCAAAAACAAGTGATTCTAGCCACGCATGGCTTATTTTGACCGAAAGGGTAAAAACGTCATTTGGATGCCAAATTCGTCCACGAATAATCTTATAAAAATGGAATGCCAATATAATACTTCAATTATCCCATGTATAGTCTCGTGGTTGGAGAAGAAATGTGGCAAAAGGCGGCCCGGTACGCCCTCGGGCACCCTTGGGACTTAGAAAAATTTCCAACATTTGAGAGGTGTGCACAAGCAGCCTGGCACGCCCCTGGGCGCGCTACCTTGCTTACTGTGCCCAAAAATTTTGGGCAAAAAATGGACTGGCACGCCCTCTGGCGCGCCTGGCCTATTTTTTTTTGAAAATTTTCGTTCTTCGACTTTTCTTTGCGGATTTGGTTAGATACTTCAAGTTCTATTCTTTAACTTACTTCTTACCTTTAATATCCTTTGTTTGGAGGTCCTCCAAGCCTCATTTTTAACCCCACAAATGCTCTACGAAGTCACAAAACACCTCCTACGAAGGTCTAATCACATGTACAAGGCCCAATATCAATTATCTCATCAATAACATTACAAAATACATACTTATGACTCTCGACACCTAAGTAAACATTGTTCAACATCGTCAAGTAGGGTTGGAAAGGTACGGGGTGTTACATATCCGGATATTTTTAAATGAAATAGCCATTCTCCATTCATGTGGGGGATTGTTGGGTTCTAAGTGTATTGTGAATGAAAAATGGAGGAAAAGTGAAAGAGTTATATTTCACTTTAAGAAAGTTAAGTTCTCCCACATTGGTGGGAGAAAGAAACTTCTTAGTGTTTATAGTGGAACACTCCCATTCATATGGATAGTGAGGCAAGAACAATACATGCCTCGCGTCGTCGTCGTCGACGCTCGCTCGGCTCGGCTTCGGCTTCGGATTTGGAAAAATGATCGAGAGAGAGATTATCTTTTTGGACAAAATTCATTTGAAACTTGAGATTTTTTAATCCAAAAAAATATTATACGAAAATATTCTCCATTTGCAGAGGCACATGGCATGTACGGATGCATGTCACAACGCACCTCAAAGGGACGCGATCCTTCGAGGCATACGACACACTGTTTCACGAGAAAAAGATGACTTGCGCAGGCAGGTCGTCACCTGCGGACGCAGGTGGCCAACACAGATGCCTCTGCTGTGTCGGCCTGAAACAGTGCAATTTTTCTGGAACCATTGCTTCTCTTCTAAAGTAACACCTTTTGGCTATAAATACCTGAATTTTTCCTCAGGTATAATGCCGAAATTAGTGAAAGAAAAACATCTTCTTCTTCTTGAAAAACTCAAGTGTGATCATCAAATCGTTGAGTGAGTTCGTTGTTCGACAGAGTTTGAGGTACCGTCATTCTGTCGAAGTGAATCATTTTATCCTGGAAGGAAAGATTCCATAACCTCGGGTACTTAAGGGGAATAAATTCCTTAAGGACACACCGTGAATCCGGTGGACTTGATTCTAAATTTCTATTTCATCTCCTTTCTTAAGGTTTTGCTATTTTCCAGAAAATAGTAGAAACTTCATTTTGATAGTTCATAGTTGTTGAACCTGTTTTTGAAGTTGTTGAACTTTTTTGTTGTTCTTGAACTTAAAGTTAAGGTTCATAAGTTGGGTTGAACTTATTTTGAAGTTCAAAGTTGTGAAATACAAAGTTACAACTTCATGTGATTGTTCTTATTTAGTTTGAACATGTGATTGAAGTTATAATTGGAAAATACAGATTATACTAAACCCGGAAAACTACACCTTCTTCACATGAACGTTGTTAAGCTGAACTGGTGCAACTTCAAAAATTGACAACAATCTTCCAATTTGTGTCTTGACAGCAGCAGTTACTTCTTCTATTGGAGGAATTGCAATGCTAGCTGTCTTAATCCTCTACTTAAGAACAAAATGCTCCTTTAATTCCATGATTTTCTGGAAGACGAAAGGAGAGGATTACAGAAATGTAAAAGCTTTCTTGAAGAACCATGGATCACTCGCTCTTAGGAAGTACAGTCATTCTGAAGTGAAAAAGATGACGGAGTATTTCAAAAATAAACTTGGTCAAGGAGGCTATGGTTGTGTGTACAAGGGAAAGTTGCATAACGGGAGTTTTGTGGCGGTCAAGGTCTTGAAGGAGTCGAAGGGTGGGGGAGAAGAGTTTATCAATGAGGTGGCGAGTATCAGCAGGACTTCTCATGTTAATATTGTATCACTAGTGGGATTTTGTTTTGAGGGTCAAACCAGAGCTCTCATCTATGATTTCATGCCAAATGGATCCCTTGAGAAGTTCATTTACGATGCAAAATCCGGAACAAATCGTCAACTAGGATGGCAAACATTGTACAACATTTCTCTTGGCATTGCTAGAAGACTGGAGTATCTGCATCGCGGCTGCAATACCAGAATCCTGCATTTTGATATAAAGCCTCACAACATTCTTCTAGATGAAGACTTTTGTCCAAAAATATCCGATTTTGGACTTGCAAAATTATGTAACAAGAAGGAAAGCATCGTATCTTTATTGGGCGCAAGAGGGACTATTGGCTACATTGCACCGGAAATTGTGTATAAGACTATTGGAGGAGTTTCTCACAAGTCAGATGTGTACAGCTATGGTATGATGGTCCTCGAGATGGTTGGAGGAAGGAAAAATGTTGACGTTGTTGTTGACCATACCAGTGAGATATACTTTCCACACTGGATGTACAAACAAATTGAACAGAGGCAAGAGCTTGGATTAACTGGTATTGTGGAGGAAGAGGATAAAAAACTTGCAGAAAAGATGATACTGGTGAGCCTGTGGTGCATCCAAATGGATCCGGCCAGCAGGCCTTCAATCAATATGGTCGTAGAGATGTTACAAGGTGAACTCGGATCTTTGCAAATGCCTCCCAAGCCTTTCTTGTATTCTTCTTCAGTAGCAGACGGAGACATGCCTACTACTACCTATACGATTTAGTGCTGAAATACACTAGATGTTGAAAATGATTTTATATATAAACAGTCACGTGTTTGGATAGAAATGCTGAAAATAATAATCAGCAGTAATGTATTTGATAGAATGGTCATTTGAAAAATAATATACTTAGTATTATATACTCCTTTGTCCTGGTTGAAATACTAAATATACAAAAACTAAGAATGATGAAATAGACAATGCACTATACTATATAGTACAAGCTTTAGGATATATTTTTCATTGAGTGTGTAATTATGGTATTTTACTGTGCTATTATTTGGAATATTATAATATTATAATATTATAAAGGGAATATGATTTACACACTCAATGAAAAATATGACAGAATTTAGAAAAAATTTGGAACACGACATAGCAGAAACTAGTACAAATAGACCAAAACAAACTGAAAATATAGAAAGATATAATATATACTATCTTCACTTTCCATGTCATAGTCTATATATGGTAATTCTGTATATGTATCATCTTTTATTTGTATTTCTATTTGGGATATATTTAACTGGATAATATCTTTGGATATTAAATCATATATACCATTCTTTACTTATTTGTTCTATATCACTTATATTTAACTGGATAAAAATATAATTGAAGTAATCAGTACTAACAAAGGACAAAGAGAAAGTATTTTACAATTGTTAGATATATAACTTATTATATTAGACCTATTTTTACTTGTTCTAGCCATTTTAGTCCTAAAATAATATTTATATTCATTTGAGAGATAACTAGAAGTTAATGTTTTAGGAAGAGTACTTCAGAGATTATGAGAGATATTACAGATAACTTGTAAAAGACTTGATCAAACCAAACTTTTATTATTTACTACAAGCGTAGATAAGTCAAACAGTGCTTATAAACTAGTTTGATGAGCCTATAAGCTTAGTCTGGATTGTCTTAAACAGAAGCATAAAGATAGTAAGGAACATCATTTGGAAGGGTCTTGAGAGCCTGAGTTCCAAACTTTTGACACAATTTGTGACCAAGGAAATAGTCTTAAAATTGCTGCTGGACTATATGAGAAGCATGAAGATAAGAAAATGGACTAGTAGTTAATAGCAAGTCTCATAATTTGGACTGGCCAGGAAGTGACTTTGCTGCATCTTCTTGAAGGTGATCAACTACTGTTCCTTTGGGAATGTACTCGTAAACAACGAGGAGTTCGCCGTGCATCTTTAAGTGCATCCATGAACGTAATTGTACTTTTGGATTCATTATATTCTCAAGGCATGTTTGCAAACTCTTTAATTTGTACACCAAAGTTTACTACACTATGACATGGTTGCACAGACAAGTGAGCAACAATGATCTTAAATATCATCAACTAGGAATGTGAGTTTTTATATCATCAGCCATCTCTATGACATGGTTGCTAATGAAGTTGGCATTAACATCTAAGGAATTTCAACCGCTAACACTACCTGTGGTAGAGCAACTATACCACTTATCATTCACAGAATTTGGTGAAACTGGTAATTTAGATTTCATCAATTGTGCATCATCATTTTCTGATTCAGGGTCTGGAGAGGCTTCTACGTAGCTAAGCTCATTATCAACGACGTTAATCTCCTCTTTCTTCTGGTTTTCGAACTCGCCCCTCTGAATTGCCTTTAGAACTTCCAACACTTCATCCATCGTTGGCCTCATCTCCTTCTTAAGTTGGAGACATTGAAAAGCTAGCTCTGCAACTGAAGTAGTCATTCTCCTAACTTCAGCATTGGACTTGTAACCAAGAGATGGATCGATCAACTCCTCAAATGCACATTTCAAAATCTTGCTTATTGCAAAGTTAGCCAAACTAATTTCATCCCTATGCCTTCTTATATCCACAGCAAGCAGTGATGATATGAGCTCAATAAGGACAACTCCAAAGCTATATACGTCACTTTTACTAGTTAGCTGATAGCAAGCATGATAATCTGGATCAACATATCCAGGCGTCCCCTGAGGAGCAGTTGAGATATGAGTTACATCATTTGGAAAGAGTCTTGAAAGCCCAAAATCTGCAACTTTGACGCAGAAATTGTTGTCAAGAAGAATGTTACAAGTTTTGACATCACGGTGTATTATGTCAGAAGCATGGAGATAAGCTAAAGCACTGGCTGTTTCTATGGCAATCTTCATGCGGATAGGCCATATAAGGGTTCCGTCCTTTGCTTTCTCTCCATGGAGGTGATCGGCAACTGTTCCATTTGGGATGTATTCATAAACCAGGAGGAGTTCACGACTATGCCTTGATGTGCAACCATAAAGCATAACAAGATTCTGGTGCCTTAAGCGTGTAAGAATTTCAATTTCATTCTTAAATTGCACCATCCTCTTGGAACTTTGCTCATAGAGGCGTTTTACTGCAACTTCTCTCCCATCACGAAGTTTACCTAATAATTAAAATACATCGTTAGCTGCTGAAATATGTTACGAAACACAATAATGCAAAACTCGGCCTGATGCTTTTCCAAATTTGGTTCAGAATGCCATGACTTGATTTTATGTGGCTTATTACCATAGTATACAGTTCCAAAACCTCCGTCTCCAAGCTCTTGGGAAGAATCAAAATTATTGGTGGCTTCTTCAAGAGTAGAGTATGAGAAGACAGGGACCCCAAAGTACTTGCTATCCCCTTCACGATCTTTTCTTGAGGGATCAGAATATGTATTTCTTGTGACAGAGTGAGAACGACTGCCCTTTCCTTTCTTGAAACACCATATAACAATACCAAGGCAAATTGAAAGGGCACTCAAGCCAATTACTGCAGGTAAGACTGAAGCAAACACAGAGAAACTAATCATAATTTTTTTAAAAAATGGCTACAGAAAAGTGGATAGAATTCGACAACAATTGGCATTGGTTAGGCATCTCAAATAAGGAACATACTTGAATGAAATGGGAGTACATTGAGAACATGCGGTAATATGAATAGGATTTGATGTTATAGATCGTTACCTATAGTTACTAGAATTCTTCTTGACTTCCTTCTCGCTGCAACCAAAGCAAATCACTAAAAGGTTAGAGAAATGTTCCACGAGGAGGAGGAACTGAGAGTTAAATATGACTGGCTTATGCTGCTAAATTAGCTTCAGAACAAGATCAAGAGAGGACCTCTAAAACAATCTGCAGGATCTTTATAAAAATCATTCGTCCACGGTAACACATGGAAACAAGCGAATATCTGAAAATATTTGTGGTTCATTATTTTCTAATAGCATAATACATCTATAGACACCTTAACTTGGCCTCAACTGACAACTATACACTCCAACTTTGAGTATGCACATCTAGACAACTCAACTCATCTCCATAGTATCAATTGAATACTCCAACTTAAAAAATGATCATCTATATACCTCCAAAATTTGTGTCATGTCAACATTTGGTGTCCACGAGACACGGTGAGAACGAGTTGAGGTGTCTAGATATGCATTCTTAAAGTTGGAGTGTTCAGTTGTCAGTTGAGGCCAAGTTAACGTGTCGATGTATGTATTATGCCTTTTCTAAATTTCTTTCCTCTGTCATGAATTCACAAGTATTACCGTTGAAATAACAGATACTAAAACTGACAGTGTAAATTGCAAGAATAAGGCCAACAACTCCAACTAAACCTGGATGACACAATGGAGAACAATCCATATTTTTGGGAGTCGAAAAACTAGAAGCAATTATGCAAAGTAGATTTATACAAAGCTCACAGTATTGAATGACCAGCCCATTGGACCTATAAAAAGAACATCTACAATATAAACTTCACAGTGGAAGTGAATATTACCTGTGGAACAATGAAATATGTTGTTGCTGTCAGTTAAACATCGACCTCCTTGAAAGTGACACTGATTACAATCTTCAGACAGGCTCCACTGAATTTTAAAATTCGCAGTTAAGAAATCAAACAAGCTACTATTTTGAGTGTTTGATCGCCGTGATCTCCATGTAATTGGCAATCGAATCAGTGAACAGTTATCAGGAATATCCTCCTCAGGTGCATCCAAGGAACCTTCCTGTTCTCTTTCTGGGATCTTGTAATATATACTGATGCCACTACATCTAGTATAGTTCAGATAGTCGTGAAAATAATCATCGTTCGTTCTTCTATCGATGTCTAGACTGTTGTTGCATTTGAATAAGGTAACATTACGTTCAATGATTCTTAACGCGATAGAAGGAGAATGTGGAAACGATATACCTCTATCGAAAGATTGACAACTGATTTTCGCCAATAAGTCCTGAAGCCTACTGTCTGAAACTCGAAACCTATCATATGGCAATTTTTCCATAACACTATAAACATTTCCTCCCAATCGAATTGTTGGATTCGGAGTAACATCACAATCTAGAGTGTACAATCCACAAGCAGGTTGTGAGGACATAGAAAAAGGAAAACTCACATTTCCAAGGCTCCCACATTTGAATTCATTGAGACAACTACTATTTTGGGATTGATTTTGAGCTTGAGTTGAATAAAAGTTCATGAGAAACTGACAGAAAATCAAGAAAACTGACAAAGAATTTAATGCCACCATACTCAAAATTCTAGTACTAATAATAAATTGTCATAAGATGTAATGTAAAATGGACAGAAACAGAAAGTAAACTAAATTTTTTTTTTTTTTTATTCTTGTCGTTATTTTTTGTGCACCACATATTTGTATGTATCTCTATCCGTTTAACACGTTAGTTGACTTGGAATTTTACATATGACTACTTTAAGAAAGAATCAAAAAGGAGGGCTGAAAAAATGAAAAGACATCACCGACTTTTGTGTCCGTCCATTTGACTAGCCATTTTAAGACTTTTCAAATTAAGTCAGTACTTCCTCCGCTCAACATAGTTGCCATATATAGATTTTACACAATTTTAAAAAAAATATTAATTAAAAATATAATTTGAATAATATATTCTTATTAATTTTTGAATCTTCATCAATTTACATATTTCTTAATTTTAGAATAATTATTATCAAGGATAAAGTTAGAAAAAATGGTTAATTATCTCTTAGTCTTTTAAACATGTCAACTATTTCGAGATCAACTCATTTTAGCAAACATGTCAACTATTTTAAAACGGGGAGTCTATACTTCCTTTTCAATTTTTCTGTCTAATTTAACTTTGCAATGAAATTTAAGAAAATAAAAAAGACTTTTAAATTTTTATGGTCTTAAACATGTCACTTAAAAAACTAGAATTAAAAAGTTGTCAGAAAAGAAAATGAATCAATTCTTTTTTAAAATAGACTAAAAGAAAATAACACAAACAAATTGAAACGAAAAAGTGATAATTTCTTTAATTCTATCAATATAAACAGGCGTTATCGGATTGACATTATTCCAAATTTCCAAAGTCTATTGCCATCTCTTTCTAAGTATTGGTTGAGAAAAAGGAGAATCTCTATTTAGTTCCTCCTCTCTTAAAGTCTCCATAGAGATAAAGACATTACAAGGGAAAGTTTAGACAAAAAATTATATAATCAAAGCTATAATGGAGGGCTGACATTTTTACCTTTTCTAGTCATTCATGAAGACTTGAATTCTAATTCTGACTCGTTTTTCAATCAATTGAACAGAGGAAATGGGGAAGAGGCACACATAATTTTATTCTCTTTTTTTAAAAGAAAAAAGATACTGAAAAAGTTGTTTGTAGAGCCAAACTTAATTTTTATTATTCCTCTATTTTATTTCCCTCATAAGTTCTTTTTTATGTAAAAGTACTTTTAAATTTGTGTTTTTTAAAAATTGTTACGAGGACATTTCAACCATTTTAACAGATACTTCAGTTGTTTATTATTAATTTCACATTTTTAATCCAAACGCAATTAATTATTTATTATAGGCGGAATCACCGACGACCCCCTAAAGTTGACACCTACTTTTACTTAGACATCTCAACTTGGACTTATTCATTTTAAACACCTATAGTACGGTTTCGTTGTGTCATTTTGACACTTTTTTTACATCAACAAAAATATACAATGTGTGTGTGCGCTACACTCGCTAATGACGTGTAAAACGCAGAATTAAATAAGAATATTTGTCATTTCTCCCCAAAATAATTATTAAACAATTAATTTTGACTAGAATCAAAAAGTTGTCAACGAATGGATGACACTTGACATTTTTGCCGAAATAATTATGACAATATTTTAAAACTAAGCTAAAAGAGAACAATATAAGCAATAAAGTAGACAAGAAATGAGAGATGAAGAGAGGAAAGATTTCTTATTCTTTCAAATATCAAAGGGTATAAGTGTATACAATATGAACCCTTGTGTCTCTATTTATTGTGTTACATAAAGGCATAGATAAGGTTGTCATAAACATGACATTAACCATGAACATAATGGAGGAGGTTATGGAGGTGTAAGGTTACAAGAATAATGGTCATGAATGGTGGAGGTTATCTTTATAATGAAGGGACGTAATGGAAATAAGTAGTGGGAGTAAATTTCTAGAGTAGTGGACATCCACACTTATTACTTTTACAACACTCCACCTTGGATGTCCATTGATAATGTGCCTCATTAAAACCTTACTAGAAAAAAAATTTGTGAAAAAAATCCCTAGTGAAGGAAAAAGAGTACACATATCTTATAATACGCATTGTTTGTTGTCTCGTTAAAAACCTTACCAGAAAAATCCATTGGGACAAAACCTAGGCCAAGGGAAAAAGAGTGCAGTGCATATTTTACTCCCCCTGATGCAAACATCATTTCACTTCTCAAAGATGACGCATCCCAATCTTATATGTCAGCTTTCAAATGTTGATATTGACAGTGTCTTTGTGATCAAATCACATTTATGAACATACTGCATTCTTGAACTCATCTTGATATCTTTTTCTTGTTTCTTGGGTATGTCAAGCCTTTGAACTCAGCCACATACATTCTTGACAATCGCTTTATTCGTGACCTCATTGTCGCAAGCCACTTGCACATTGAACTTGTTCATAGCAACAACCAAGTAGCGGATACTTTCATTTGAATGATATTAAAATTGATTGTAGATCAAATAACCTTTCTCCATTTGCATAACCAACAATCCTTTGATAATATTTATTAGAAATAATACATCCATATCAATAATATTTGATTTCACTCAAATTCACAGAAAAGTGAAATTATGTCTTTCCTGCACATTAACAAAATTTATTATCTCATGTATAGAAATAGCAGGATACATAAGTGCACCACATCAATTACACTAATACATGGTGCTTTCTAACCATTTTCATGAGATCGAAATTGACCTTTCTTTACATTAAATGATCTCGCAATCATTGGGGTATTCAATGGATCGAATCTCTTTAAGTCCTTTTAAATCCTTCAAGGATTTTCATCTAGCATTTACTGTCTAGCTAGACATGGAAGTCATTCATTATACGCATTCAAGTCTTTCATACATGCCAGATTTAAAGAAACCTTACTGCATCCACCACAGGAGAACACATTCCCAAACAATAATGTTAGTGAATAACCTCTATGCCTCAAGGCACAAGTCGTACTCTATATCTTACGATTTTACTTTTCGCACAATCACCTATTTGTACCCCACTGACATTATTCCTTAGTCAATGGACTAATTTCAAAATATCACTTTTCAAGTGAAATAAAATATACTTGAAATTACGTATTTTATTTGGCCAATCATTTATCTGTCCACACTGTTTGCCAGATTTGAATTAAAGATCCTCATTTTCATTTAAAATGATGAGTGCTACATTATATCAAAAATACAGTTGACGGTCATAAAGCTTGATACTCAGGCCATCCGGAAGAGAGATAGTTTCAAGTATCTTGGATCTATGATTCAGGGCAGTGGAGAGATTGACGAGGATGTCACTCACCAGATTAGGGTAGCATGGATGAAATGGAGGATCGCGTCTGGGATCTTGTGTGATAAGAAGGTGACGCCTAAACTCATAGGCAAGTTCTACAGAGTAGTGGTTAGACCGGCTATGTTATATGGAGCGGAGTGCTGGCCAGTCAAGAAAGCTCACATCCAAAAGATGAAGGTGGCGGAGATGAGAATGTTAAGGTGGATGTGTGGGCGTACTAGGAAGGATAGTATTAGGAATGAGGTTATACGAGATGAAGTGGGAGTAGCATTGGTAGAAGACAAGATGCGGGAAGTGAGGTTGAGATGGTTTGGGCATGTGTTGAGGAGGGGCACGGAGGCCCCAGTACAGAGGTGTGAGATGTTGGCTAGGGATGGATTCAGACGAGGAAGGGGTAGACCGAAGAAGTATTGGAGGGAGGTGATTAGACATGATATGGAGCAGTTGCAGCTTACCGAAGACATGACCCTAGATAGGAAGGTGTGGAGGAGGCGAATTAGGGTAGAAGGTTAGTAGAAAAGGGGCGTCAGTGTTAGTAGATAGGAGAATTTTGTTGCATTTTTGTATTACTCCATAGTGTGTTATTATTTATTGGATTACTTGGTGGGTCCTATTTATATTATTACTGAGTGTGGTTTTACATTTAGTATCTTGTCCCTTACTATTTCTTTTCTACTCTGTTGTTTCTTGAGCCGGGGGTCTTTCGGAAACAGCCTCTCTATCTCACTACTGAGGTAGTGGTATGGACTGCGTACACCTACCCCCCCCCCCAGACCCTACGTGGTGGAAATATACTGGGTATGATATTGTTGTTGTTGTTGTTGTATTGTTGACGGTCACTTTGATATCGGTTCCAATATGACATAACTTATCGAGATCTCTTCATTTCATCATTTTCAGGTACCTGAACCTTTGCTAAGATTTTATGAAATATTATGTCATGTATGGTGCTTTTTTAAAAGCACTTGCCTCATTATCATAACCATCTTGATCATTTGCTCCTCTCCTTCTACAAGGAGTTTACATTTGGAACCAGTCATAGACTCTGTCCTTCAAGGACTTCTAATTGGAACATTTACAGTTGGAATATCATATAGGGTCAGCAAATATATTAGGTAATTTATTTGCAACATTTTGCAAACGAATTATCTCTTGAACTTTAAGTTTATTTTTTTTTTATAAGTATCACATAATTCATCCAACACATTCACAACTGATAATCATCTCCCCCCTATTGTTAGGAAATCTAATGTTTACCCAAATCTTATTTGGGAATCTATCTTTGTGCGTGGTGGAGCGATTAATCACATACCGCACATTTAAATTTTCTGATGGAAATTATTTGATTCCTGAACCAATTATAATAGGGGAACCTTGTTGGCTTGATGCATACAAGTGCTGCTACATTTAAATAATACATCTCATACCAAATTTCTTTTGGGAGATATGTTCTCATAACCAACAGTTGAGCAATAATTGAAGGCATACAATCTCTGCTGAACCAACCAGCATTATCAACTTTTATAGTTTTATAGTTAGGACTTTGGAACCACGCTCTTAATTTAACAATTTTAAGCAAACAACCTTGCAAAAATCAAATTGCAATTTGATAACAAAGCACATGTAACCAACCATAGATGCATCTATTAACTCATATAATAGTAAACGGTCCACATGGCAGGTGAACGGGTCTATATTCACCTTGTTATACCTTCCAAAATTTCAGGAGATACAATCTCATCCTTAGATGGTAGAACATTTTATCAAGAGAACAAGCAACACAAGAGAATTCTTGAAGAACATTTATTTCTTCAATAGAACCACATGAATTCTCAATTATTTCCACATCACATTTGAAGCGAGATGACCAACTGTTCATGCCAACTAAAATACTTTCTGTAAACTTCTAGTTTGCTCTCGTATGTGATATCATCACCATGCCCATATTTGAATCAACAAACAGGAGGAAAAGATGGGTAACCTTTCACATAAATATTTAAACCCGTTTAGATTGTAGTTATATGATGATATTAAATCTTCTCATAATTCATAGTCTCAATATAACTTTTTATCTTAACAATTTCTTCAAAAATTAAAAAGTTTATTTTGGAGACTTACTACAATCTCAATATCATGAACAATTTTATTCCTCCGTGTAGTAACACATTAGTTTTTTCAAAGCTATTAAATACTTGTGCACTACCTCATATTCCAAAACACCACACCTGTGGTGAACATCTCCTTTTAAGGAGAAAGTTATATGTACCCAACCAATAACAAATTTGTGTAGCCACACAATAACATTCATTTTTTATTATGGTCACAACCTTTATATGAAAGAATCATTTCTTTCTTTTGCACATCGATAGTTCATAATAAAACATATCATACCATGTTTGACAAGACTTATTTCTTGCTTTTACCGTTTGATAATCAAAGAGTCAAACCTCCCGTAGAGGTGAGTTATGGTATTTATCCAACCTATGATCACATTCTTATTCACAATATTTATCACATATTGACACATTCATTTTCAAGAATGGTCTAGCATTTACAATGGTTATCACAAGTCACATTCTCTTTAAGAAATGGACTATAATCATATGTGCTTCATAATTTATTTTATAAGCTCATTGTCATGCCTAGATATCTGTCATAGTTATATGACCCATCTCAACATCACTTTGAAAGATCAAGTGTACCATCACTTTATATTTCTTTATTTTGATGAAGGATCTATAAAACTTATCAAATTAGGTCGCACAATAATCGTGTTCCCAGTGATCTTTTTATACCAAATTGCTAGCAAACAATTACCTTCACTTTTGAAGGACCATTTTGAGAACCCACAATGTTCTTCCTTTTATTATTACCACTATGATGATATATTATTACTTTATACTTCCCTGCCCATATTCATATGTCCAACAACTTGTCTTCTTTTAGACATATTATATACTGCTACCATAGTCACATAAAAGAATAGAGCAAATCATTTGGGCGAAATCCATGACTTTTCATCAAAGTCTATTATTTTGCCTCGGTTATCATTTCATCAATATATATTGCGTTGGAACTTGAACACAACGTTTTACCCATAAACAAAACGTTTTAACCCATAATTCAATGAGTTGAACCCAACATTTTATCATCATGGTACATCAGGACTTAAATTCGATGTCTTACCCTCTTAATGCGATGGGACTTGAATCCACTGTCTTATCCTCAACCAATGATATAATAGGCCAAATTATAATGGTAATCACCCTTGAGCCATTAAAATATTTCACCAAAAGAAAAATTAATTGTAACATGAAAACCAACCATTGCACATCAAAGTTTTGAAACTTATTAGACCTGCATCATAGTTATATTGAAACTCTACACTCAAAGATAAAATGGCTAATATGCCAGAAAAGATTAAAATATAACTTGAATTTGAAGATTAGATAAAATCAACACTAACAGTAATGAAAAGATAAACATCTTAGACATAATACTCAATGAGATTCAAACAGGACAGAGTTTTAAGAACTCCTTTTATCAAACTATATTTTAGTACCAAATATAACACGAGAAGGTAATATTGTGCCATAAAACCAACTTATAAGTTACCTTTAACGTCATCAATTAGATTAACTGATAATATTGTGCATGAACTCAATTTAGTGCACAATAATATATTAATATCAAGTTACAGTTAGAAATCAAGAAATTAAGAAACTGCTCACTGCTCACTTCTGCCACCCCTTTCGAGTTTCCATGCGAACCCATAGTATTCCACACACAAAAATTATTTACCTGATATGTTGATGAAAACATAAAATCAAAACCAATTAAGTAATCAACTTACATGTTAGGACATATATGTATCCTATTAACACCTGTACTTGATAATTTTACAACATGATGGAAACTTAAGAATATTACCGACTTCGTTGATGGATAGTAGAGATTAGCCCGTGCTGATAACGAATTTTAAAATAAGCTAAAAGAGAACAATATAAGCAATAAAGTAGACAAGAAATGAGAGATGAAGAAAGGAGAGATTTCTTATTCTTCCAAATATCAAAGTGTATAAGTGTATACAATATGAATCCTTATGCCTCTATTCAAGGTCGGCTTCAAGGTGAAACGACCGAAGCAAAGGCTTTAGGCCTCCAATTTTCGGAGGCCTCATTTTTTAAAAACAACTATAGATTTGTAGTTTTGTAGATTTTTTCTTTAGAAAATACCGAGTAGTTTTTAATATTTTTTCCGTCTCATTTGATGTCTCTTTAGCTCAATGAAAATATTGCTTTAAAAATTCAAGATTTAAGTGGATAATTGTTTTTAACTTTACCTTTAACATTAAAGAAAATTTCTTTTAATACTCTCAATTCTAAAAAGGACATCTAATAAATAAGGTAACCTAGGAAACTACATCTTGTATTTATTATTTTGCTTAATGGACGTGAAAAAAATTAAAGCAACGGATACAGTTGGACCAAAAGAGTCGAGAGGTAAGATATATTTCAATCAGATAAAAAGACTTTAATATTTTCTAAATGCATATATTGCTTAAAGAGTTCCTATAATAATTGGTTTAGCTAAAAGAAGTTTTTTAAAATTTTAATTTATAAAATCTTACTTAAGATTTGAAAACGTTTCAAGAGAAATCGAATGAATTAGGTATACTATCAATTGAAAAGGAATTTTTGGGATAAATCGATTACAAAATAATGTCATTCATAACTTTGCACCTCATAAAACTATAAAAGTAGACTTGTGAAAAAATTTAAAACCACATTTTGAAATTTCGCTTTAGGTCACGAATTATATTGAGCCGCCCCTGCCTCTATTTATAGTGTTTCATAGAAGCATACATAAGGTTGTCATAAACATGACATTAATCATGAACATAATGGAGGAGGTTATGGAGGTGTAAGGTTACAAGAATAATGGTCATGAATGATAGAGTTTATCTTCATAATGAAGGGAAGTAATGGAAATAAATAGTGGGAGTAAATTTCTAAAGTAGTGGACATCCATACTTATTAATTTTACAACAGACAAGGGAATTTAAACACTCTTAAAAAATCTATTTTGCAACTCCCCCCACCCCCGCGAGTGCCTCCCAATTGTCTTATCCCGCCAACCTACCGCACCCCACCCCTAAAAAATATCTTCTGCAACACCCCCTAGTCGTCTTCTCCAAACATCACCTCACCCCCCCCCCCTTCCCCCCTCCCTTAAATCGTCTTCTCCGTCATATCCAAATTCTCTATCTATTATAGGAACCTTTTAGGATTGTGTCTACTAAATATTCTTCCCTATAAATCTGAAGGATTTGAGTGAGAGATAGTTCATGTTTCATATTCAAAGTGGAGCATAAAAGAAACTTGATTGCAAAAAGGAATCTGGAGATTAAATTAAAGGATTTGAAATCACGACTTTGAACCACAAAATTTGAACGACCCTGATTTAACGACAAAATTTAACATCAATTTGACCATCAAATCAAATCCACATAGAGATGCGTATCCAGCTCTAAAATCTCTCTCAACACTTTTCACCATTGAAAGAGCTTAAGATTGGGGAAAATGGTGGCTGAAAAATTGGAAAGAAGAAGAAAGAATGAAATAAAAATTATCTAAATAAGCATCTCACGCGCGGGTAATGAGTATATCACACTCACTATGTCATGTCAGCAAAAAGTATCAAAATGACATAGTGCGACCCAACTTGATGTATTTAAAATGAACAATACATAGATTAAGTGTCTAAGTGAAATTTGGTGCCAACTTTAGGGGGTTGTCGATGTGTTTCGTCTTTATTATAGGATAAATTATGTGACATAAGAAACTTTCCTATGTGATTACCATTTGCAACTAAGAATTGAAATAATTACAATTCACAGCTAATGTTTAAATTAAATAGCAAATGCATATGTATTCAATGTCTTATGTATTTTTATATGTATTTGGTATGTCTTATGTCATATGTATTGAATATTCAAATGTACATGTATTCAGTTATATTATTGAACTATTTTCGTAGTTCTGTTCAACAGTCACATATATATGTATTTAATATCATGTGTATTTGTATATGTATTTACAAGACGTGTTTAAATTTGTATTTGGATGTTAAATTTGGGAGATAAATACATTTCATCACTAAAATAGCTACTAAAATGTAGCTACAAATTTTAATTAATCAAAGTCTAGCTAAGAGGCTGAATTTCGCCTAAATGTTAGTTGTGTCTGAAATTTTTTCATTATTATATTAGTTTCAACACTTTCTTGTTCTCAAATTATTTATCTCAATTACAGAGATGACACATAATTGAGTAAATACTCAATAAAGAGAGATTATATCTTAAAACATAAATCATGATAAAAATAGTTAAGAACCCTACCTAATGAATAATATTTTTATAAAAGACAAGTAAAGCAAAAACATGACAAAATAATTTGAGATGAAGAGAGCATCAGCTAAGTCAAATGGATTTTTAGGTCATTTATTTTTTGGAACGAGGGGAATATAAATATGAAATAAAACTTCCAGTTCACTGGCAAGACTTACAATCTCGTAATATCAGTAGAAGATGTAGAAAATAGCAAAAGAAATATTAAAATTGGAGAAACCTTCTGCTAGATCAAGATCATTAACTAAGATTGAAGGATCTAACTAAAAAAGAGGAAGCTATGAAAGGAGAAGAAAGATTTTGGATAGGAGAACTTTATAATGAAAGAAGAAAAAATTGACTTAAATTGGCTTGAATTGACTTGGTTACAAATTATTAAGGCTGATCCTAATTATACTTACACAGGAATGATTCTAAATACTACTCTAGATACATTTACAAGAAAAATTAGTTACTCTTATCTTCTATAGACACTCTAGAATATTTAGATTATTTCTTAAATGAACAAATATCAAAGATATTACAATATTACTTTCTAGAAATTTTCTAAACATCCATGATATTTACCCTTCCAAAAATTAACTTAGTTTCTTTGCACCTCCTCTTAAAATAATTTTTTGAAAGCTATCCTAAACTTGTCGCGGAAGAACTCAAAAGAAGCTTCATGTTCTGTCTTGGTGAAGTTCTCAAAAAAATTATTTTTCTGTTTCCTTTTTATTCTTCAAATGATGAAGTTTTTTTAGTCATGCAAAAACAAACAAATATGAATATGCACAAATAAATTTTCATCTTTGTAGCAGGGTGGCTTGATAGTATTTATTTTTTGCCTTTGTGTGTCATGTGAATTATCTTTGTATTGAATTTCATGTTGCTAAATTTCTGGACTCCCCTTTCTCTTATCTCAATTGTATTATCTAGAGAAATACATGTGATGTGCAAGTGTGAAACTCTAGGATTCAATATTTTAGAACCTTCTCCTTCTAATACAATTCCATAACATAAGAAAATTTCATTAGTATCAACCTCATAATCTGAGTCGGTGATGATCTGACCATTATTTTCCTGTGAAACCCCAGAACCAACATTGGATTTAACACTAGATTCCCTTTCCATGCATCTTCTCAATAAAAATTTTGGAAACTTTAGAGATTCCAAACAATATATTATCTGTCTCTCCATGTAACAAAAACTTTCAAGATTAGCTTCTATATCTATTTGATCTTTAGCTTCTCCATTTGCTTTTATTATTTGCTTTCAGCAAGCGATTTGATATGATAGATGATTGACCAGAGACATCAGCTTTCATTACATCTCTCTCATGCTTTCTCGGTAATGGTAATTATTGGCATATATAGTTTCATACAGTACCGACTATAGAATCCGCTTCTTTAATATCCTCGATAGCAGTTACCACGTTTCCAGTTTAGACTCTTTCAAAATCTTCTTATTTTTTATTGATGAAAAAAATGTCTTCCTTTTTCACATGATAGATTGTATTATCTACTACTATAATGATATCATAGCTATTATATTAGCGAAAAGTGAAAAATTTGAATTGATCTCCAGTGAGATAGTGTCCACGTCCTGAATCCACCATCCCGTCCTTTTCAAACTTGATAGAAGTTGTAGATCTACTGGTCAAGTCTCAGCTATGAAGTATCATCCCCAATCTTCTTTCTCTTCAACATCTTTCTTAGTTTGAGCCATGTTATTCTCTTTGGATCAATAACATAACATCTTTTTATGTGTACTATTTTGACACACCAATAACATTTATTAAGAGTCTTCTTTCCATGATTGTTGGAAAACTCTTCTTTCTTTCCTGATGAGCTTGAACCACCTAAGGATCTAAAGTGCATCCTATTTCATGCTTTCCTTTAAAGTTCCTTTTGTCTGCTATAAGAGCATTTCTTTCTTCTTCTTTGACAGATACACCAACTTTGGCTAGTAACTCCTGTGACAATAACAAAATTCTTAAATTCCTTCAAGGATAGTTGTTGAACCCATGTTTGAATTAATGTAACAAAGAAAATATATTTTGACTTCAAACCACGAATAATAATTCTTCGTATTCGTGCTTTATAGATAGTCTCATCCGAATTCAATAGAGAGATTTCAGTACATCTGTTTTTAATCTTCAAGAATCACTCGGCCATAGAAATATTACATTGAGTTTTATTACCCAATTCACTCTCTAAAATCTGCAGCCGAGCTTTATCTTTCTTGTTGAACAACTAATCAAGGGTCTCTATATTTCCTGAGCCGATTCACACCTTATAATATAATCAAGTAAACTGGGGGAGATGAACCTCTTCAGGATGAACTTCACCTTGTCATGAATCTACTTTCACTTATTACGCCCATTGCTATTTTTTGGTGTATCGACAGAAGAATTATTGTTACTCCCATAGACAACTTCTCACAAATCTTTACCAGCAAGGTAGGACTCCAACTAGGTCTTCTATACCTTGTAGTTGGATTGATTCAATAATTTCATCCCTAATCAATTAGCGGACCACACACATCCATTTCAAAAAAGTTTAACTTTAATTTTTTTTTTTTATAGAATCTCCTACATGGTAAGTGAAGAATCTAATCAAACACATAGTTTGTAGAATCATTGAATTCATTTTACTAGTTTAATAGCATAATCACATGTATAAAATATGAACTACATCGAAAGATCACAGTCTATGAATTGTACCTTGTTACAGAAGGTTGATTCAACTGTTTCCTAGAAGATACTCTTCTTCAGGAATTCTTCAAAGATATCTTTTGTGAGATAAATTTTTTCTTTGTTCTTGTATGATGGAAGGAAGTAATGTTTTGTTTTTCTTGAAAGAGAGAAGTGTTGGTTGTTTCTGATAAAAGAAACTATTTATAATTCTAAAGGGACACAACTCTTCAAATAGTTGTGTCTCTTCCCTTTTATTTAATAATATAAATATATAAATAATTATATATTATTTCTCTCTTAATATGAATTCAGGTTGACCCATATGGCTGACCCAATCTTATTTCGTTTATCTCCCACTCACACATGGTGGGTCAACTCTCATTCCTATTCTGTAACATTCATACTTAACGACTAGAATCTGTGAGCAGTGCATACTTTGAGAGCTTCACTACTATATATCTGTTAGGAATATACAATATCTCGATCAATGAAACATAGAGTAGATTATAGTATGCAGTACCCTAGTTCATTTATCACATTCATATTTCTCTTCATTTTTTTTCTTAATTTTGAGTTCATCATTATGTACTTGTCTCACATACAAACATAAATGACGTCAATGAACACAATTAATGTGATAATATCCAATGATGTTCCTCATCTCATGAATCTCTTAATCACAATGTGATATGCTTTTCTATAGATGTCCCCCCCAAACCGAATCAAACATGATCTATTGGCAACATACTAAGATAGCAAACATCAAATTGAATCTCAAGAAACTGATTAAATTCATGAGGGTACAATGTGGAAAACTACTTATAATTTTTAGGGCTTCACACGATAGCAAGTAGAGACTAAATTTGTATTGCCCTTATGGGACACTATATGCATACATGGTATGAAACATGTATCACAGTACTGAATTCTTTCCCATGGAGAGTATGTCTTTTATAAATTAAATACTATACAGATGATAGTTCAGACAACTCATGTCTAACTTTGAGTTCACAAATCTACTCAGTCATTTTATTTCTCAGAACTCACATCTGGCATTAGAAACAAACTAACTCAATTTAATCATATATGATTAAACACAATCTAACTAATGATATTCTAATTATAAACTTTCAGCTCTCTTTTATCATCACTTCTGACAATAACAAGTTTATAAGTGTCTCATCTCTACTTGTCACTTAGACAATAGAGATGATTGCCTGTGTGAATAGGCCAATCTTTTTGTCTATTTGACATACTATTTTATCCTTAGAAATTATGTACACCACATAAAAAAAAACAATATATGTAAATGAACCAACAAGATGGAAAACTAGGCATAAATGAATATTAACTTCAAAAATGTGAATATACATGAACATAATTGGGAAAAATAAAATATAAATACATCAGCATTTACGTAAACTCAATGACTTTATATGTATTTCATAAGCATCACCTGCTATGAGTTTTGTTAAGGGATTTGCTATCATTTGATGTGTAGATATGTATTTCACGTTCACTTCTTTTTATACAACCATGTCTCTTATAAAATTATACTTTATGTCAGTATGTTTTATTTTCTCATGATACTTTGGATCCTTTGTGTAGGCTATTGCAATCTGACTATCACAATTGATTGTGAAAGGTTCAATAATATTGTTATACACACCCAAGTGGACCAAAAATATTTAAGCCAAACAGCTTCTTGCATAGTAGATGAAAGTGCTACAAATTCAGCTTCCATCGTAGATAAAGATATACATGATTGCTTCTTGCTACTCCATGATATGGTGCCTTTATTAGTCAAAAATACATATTTATAGGTACATTTTGTCTAATTTAAAGCTCCTCCCCAATCAGCATCAATGTACCTGTTGGATTCCAGCCTTGTTCTTATTATGTCTATTGTGATTTTGATGATTGACAAACTTCATCACTAGAACCTAGCCCATGCATTTCTAATTATCACTCGTGTTCAACTACTTTCCTAACCTAGTGGAAGGATCAATTACGTGAACTGGTGTCCTAGTGTGCAGTTTTACAGTTGCATGCATTTGTTTTATGTGTCATCTGTCTAGTACTTTTCTGGATAATGCCAGCATATTAGTGGGATGAATTTTCAGTATTCCTTTCCACCAATCCACCAATGAGGAAGCTTCTCTCCCAAAGATCATCATATATACACATCATCCACCAAGAGAGAAGTTTAAGCTTTTGCACAAATCTAAAAGAAATTTTCTCAAGCAAAGGCCTCACCCTATATTATAAGACTTAACAATTTAGAAATTCTTTTGCTCATAATGATATATGTTCTCTTGTTTCTAGGTTGT
Source organism: Capsicum rhomboideum (assembly GCA_031232105.1). NCBI lineage: Eukaryota > Viridiplantae > Streptophyta > Magnoliopsida > Solanales > Solanaceae > Capsicum > Capsicum rhomboideum. Next base: position 37,399,787 of record CP124715.1, on the reverse strand, counting down.
GTGAGGTTTTGTTTTAATCTTATAATTGTAAACTCATGTATCATTCTAAAGATCTTAGTGAGTAGTTTGTTTAGCCTTATTTGTTCAGATTTGAGTTGTTTTGTGGCTAAAGGTAGCTAATGGAGAGCTCACAATAGAGGTATTATGAGGGTGTGTTGCAATAGAGTTATTGCAAGGTTGTAGGAATTAGGAGCTTAATTCCTAGGTTGGAATTATTGAAGGTTGCTCAAAGTTTTAGTGAAGGTTGTTGGTGAAATCCTATTAGATAGGTCATAGTTTTACTCCTTTGAATAAGGAAGTTTCCATATAAACATCTCTTGTCATTTACTTTACTGTTGCTTTCAGTGTGCTCTTGATTATTCTTTCATATCCTCATGAGAGGGACCTGATACCAAATTAGGTCTCAGCTATAGGTCTCAGTTATAGTGGTGGACTCTTACAAACCATTAATTGATATCAGAGTGATTCTTTCTATAAGGTTAACACCTAGGAAGGATTATGTTGAAGATGGAAGCTCCACCCAGTTTCGAGTAAGGATAGTCAACTACTCGACCCCCAATGTTTAATGGGAAATTCTATAGTTGGTGGAAGACTAGAATGCATGATTTCATCATGATAGAAGATAGCGAGTTGTGGGATATTATCTGTGATGGTCCCTATGTCCCAGTGGAAGCAGATAAAGAAGGAGATACCTCTCAACCTATCCCTAAAAGTAGAAAGAATTATACTAAAGTGGATCGAAAGAGGATTGAGAAGAATTACAAAGCAAAAAAAATCCGTGTCATGGGATAAGACCTGATGAGTACAATCGGGTCTCCGCTTGTGAATCTACTAAAGAGATATGGGAAGCTTTGAAAAATGCTCATGAGGGTACAAGTCAAGTTAAGCAATCAAAGATTGATATGCTCACTACTCAGTACGAGCTGTTCAAGATGAGTGAAGGTGAATCCATTCAGGACATGTTGCACACTCGATTCACATCCATTGTGAATGAACTCAATTGTTTAGAATAAATTATTCAAATGTACAAGTTGGTCAGGAAAATCCTGAGTATCTTACCCTCTTCATGGGAAAGTAAAGTAAATGTTATTTCAGAGGCTATAGATTTGTACAAAATGACCATGGATGAACTTATTGGGAATCTGAAAACCTATGAGCTTAAAAGGAAACAAGATTCTGAGAGAAATAATTCTAAGAAACAAAGGTGTATGGTTCTAAAGACTAGCAAGGAAGATTCAAGTGAAGAAGAATAAAACATGGCTTATCTTACTTAAAGATTTTATAAAATAGTGAGAAATGGAGGTTTTCAAAATAGAGGAAACTCAAGCAGGGGATTCAGAGGAAATGATGGCTATTTTAATTGTGGGAAACCAAGTCACTATATCAAGGATTGTCCTCTTCTAAAGGGGTATTACAAGAAATACGTCCAAACAATCCAGAAAGAACTCAAAGAAGGGACCAGGTTCCTGACAGGTTCAGAAAAAGATAAGTTATAGGTAAAATGGTCAAACAAGCCTTGGCAGTGTAGGGCGATATTTCAAGCGAATTTGATCCTGATAATGAAGAGGAGGATACTTCCGTGGTTGTTGTTGAAGATGAACCTATAAGGTTTGATTCCTTGTTTGCTCTTATGGCCAATTTCGATAAAGAAGAAGAGGATGAAGTAAGTTTTCTTGATGTTCAGCAAAATTTGAAAATTATTCTCATAGAGAACTGAGATCCTTGACCAAAATGTTAATAAATGCATACTATGATGTGGTAATAGAAAAGGAGTCCCTGCTTGATACCCTAACAGATTCTGAGATTGAAGAAAACTCTTTATTTTCAAGGATGCATGATCTAGAAGAATCCTTAAGAGAAGCCAAGTATGAAAATAACAAATTAAAAGCTAAAGTGTCAAGCCTTTCAAACGATTATGTGCAAGGAAAGGAGGAAGCTAGCAAGGTTCAGGCTGGTCTTAAGACTAAGCCCAATAAAGTCACTCTTGATCGTGAAGCCTCACTAGATAGTAACAAGATCCTTGAAAAGGAGATGATTGAAACAAAGGAGGAGCTTGAAAGATCTTTTCAATGGACTGCTTTATTAGAAATTCTTGCTAAGATGAATAATTTAAAATCAAACTCTGGTGAGGGTCTTGGTTCTCAAAGGAACAATAATCCTTATAGCAAGTACGTATCTATTCCTGACAATTGAATATGAGCTTATTATGGTCAAAATGGACATTACAAGCCTCAGTGTCAGTCCCTTGTGAATGATAGAAGAAGAAATCAAAAGTATGTTGAATCCATCTGAAAATCAAAGGGACCAGGTTCCTCAAAGAAAAAGTTCACATTGCCAGCCTGAACTAGAAGAACTCTCGTTTATCTCTTTTTAAATACCAAGGTACCCAAGATCATTTGGGTTCCCAAAATCAAAAAATTATTTGATAGAGAGGTCAGGGTGAGAGAAAGCAGCCAAATAGGACAAAGAAAGTGATTTGTTAGTGGTTGCCTTCAGCATGAGATTAGCTATTTTGTAAATCTTCTCCCTCTCACGATAGTCATGAAGAAAATGTGTCTTCAGAAATAGAAAGGGGTGATATATCATTGAAGAAGGAATGTCGAACAGGAGATCAAGTATCATTAGATTCTATTTATGGAATTGGATGGTATGATGGACCTAGTGTGTTTATGAATTGTTAAATGGAAAAGCAGCATATGCTTGTGACTTCTGAAGACTACACAAGGTCCCTAATGGCTCTTGTTTTGGTTATGAGAAGAAATCAACAACTGAGGTTGAGTGTAAGGTTGATATCCTTCAGAGATAGCTCAGTTGACTGAATAAAATTTGATTTGAATTGGGTGTACATAAATTCTTGTCAAATAGAAGGATCTTTGAGCCCCTAACTCATCTCAAGATGTTTTGGCTGAAACAGGGTGATAAGTTTTTTTTTAAAAAAAAAAAGGATGAAGGGAGGTCTAATTCAATTTAATATTCTAATAGGAATACATTCATGGAGGATTCACACTTGAGTAAGGATGGAACACAAATTATTTGGATCATTTAAATGTAGAGACCTGATCTTCTGCTCAGGTTAGTGTTCTTGCTTCTACATGTTCACTATTAACTATGCACTTATGTCAAAACATTCCTTAAAAAATTACCCTATCATTTTTAGTCCATTATATGACCATCCTTCATTTTGCTTCAAACAGTAGAGGACAGGTGGCAAACCTTTTTCTGACAGATAAATCCTTATCGTCCATCCATATTTTTGTTCCTTCCTGTACATATACTCTCTCCTCAATCCTTTTTTGTACCCTCCTTCTAAAACAAACCTAATGACTCAAACTCTCTCCTAAAACCACTCTCTTGAGTTATCTAATAAAAGGATCATATCTTCTTTTTCTCTCTATGGAAAGAAATTTCACCCTCTTAGTCCTACCAAATTCAACTACGAATTTCCATCATAATACTTCTATAGTTGAAACCAATTCCATATTGTCTCACTCTTTTAAATGCTTAGCTAGATCTGAAACATCCTCCTCTCCATCAGTGTATACTCATAACTCCAACTTTGCTCTAGTGTCTAAATTGAAACTTGACTCATTGAGTAGAGGTATCAAAGTGGTAAAGGTTGAAAATGACTCTGAAATATCTTGTCATCATAAAGTGAAGAGGATAGTTTCTTCAAAAGTCAGTACATCAGGGACATCTCTGAAATCTCTACAAAATCTGATAAGGGTAACACTACCTTCTCTGAAGGAAGTGATTTCAGGGAATTCATTAAGGGACCAGGTGTCACTGTTGTACAAAAAGGGACAGTTTCTACCCAAGAAACAAAGGGGAAGGTACATGCACGAGCTCACAAGTACTACGTTATCCCAGATAATGACGCATTACTGCTAACAGAATTCTTTAAGGTTGTTTCTGACAAAAGAAAGAATGGACCTTCTGTGCTGCCTGTTCACTCTATGCTAGTACCTAGGAGGTGTGCATGAAATATAAACAAGGAACTTCAAGTCGACAATGGAGGATTGGAGTAGGTTTTAATAAAAGAGAAGATCAGTCCCCTGAAAAGTAAGTTATTCCAATTTTTAAAAATAATTAAAGAAGAGGTTGTGTCAAAAGGAAATGTGAAATCATCCAAGAGTTAGATTCTGAGAAAAGAGATTATGACATTCATAATTAAACAGTGCTCTTTAAAAGAGTATTTGATCCTACTATTGCAACCGAGTTTGGGATGAGTTCCCTCATTGCTCTTGTAGGTGCTCAAACATGGATGCATTTGTTTGACTCCATAGGTATTGCTTATGTCAGTGAGGTTAGATACTTTTATAATTATCTGATATTCACAAAAAAGGATTTGTCACTTAATGCCACTGTAAATGGAATCAAGTTCATCCTGACAACCTCAATACTTAGAGAGATTCTTGGTGTGCCTACTTTTGGGTTAGATATTGTGAAGGAAAAAAATGCTTCAGAGTCTTTACTTGATAATATTACAAAATCAAAGTGACTGTTGGGGAGCTTTAGATTGCTCAAAAAGGCAACGAAGCCTGAGTTTCAACTTTTTTTTAACTAGTTAGCAAGGTGCTACTTCCACGAGCTGAATGTCGATCATGTGGTTTTATACCAACTATTTATCTAATGGAAGCTCTCAACTTATGCTTTCCAATCACTCTTCTTAAAATCATAATTGAGCATATCATTAAGATCTGTAAGCTGAAGAAAATCAATTATGGTCTGGGATATGGATTTTTCCTCACAAAAGTTTTTGTTCACTTTAGGCTAAAACAAAGATCTGGTTCCCGTGTTGTTGGAGGAAAAAGGAAAAATTCACACTTACTACTCTTGCAGAGTATGAATGTGCTGCGAATAAAAGAGGAGTTGGTCCCAATTCAGCTGTGTCAAATCTCATTGCTGCTCAAGAGGTGAGTAATCTGAAGATAAAAGAATTGTCAGCCATGGTTGAAGAAAAGGAAGATGAAATTGAAGCTCTGAAAGCTCAACCGACTGAAGTCATAATTGGTTCTACACCAGGTGTCTCAAATCAAATTAGGATGGGATCACTTATCTAAAAGAGAATAATGTACATTTCAAGAATGAGAATGTTGAGTTGAAAATCAAGAATGAGGTATTGATTAATTATAATTGTGTTGCCATGAAACGCTTTGATCACTTCTTTTATAGTTGTCTTTCTACTTCTCATTCTAGTTGAGGTATTGATTAATTATAATTGTGTTGCCATGAAACGCTTTGATCACTTCTTTTATAGTTGTCTCTCTACTTCTCATTCTAGTTGATTCCCTCTATCTGTCCCTTCACTCCATATTCTTACCTTCCTCTTGTTTTGACACTAGTGCATGTTTAATTTCTTTTTGTAGAACTTGAACACTAACTTGTCTAATGATTCTAAATGTTTGCTTATGAATGTGTTCCTATCCTTATCCTTGTTGTGATTTCTTATGATGCATAGTGCATAATCATCTTGGTGATCCCTTTTTAATGATGTCAAAAAGGGGAAGATTAGTTAAAAAAAATAAAAAAATAAAAGGGGAAACTGGTGTTGGATGTTGTGGCTTGCATAGTGAAAGGAGGAATTGATGTGTGATGAATCAAGTATGGAATGCTGCTCTAAGAGCCTGGGTTTGTGATCGTCAAAAGGGAGAAAATGTTGGGTTCCAGACTTATTCTTATTATGTTTATTTTGTTTATGTTTTGATTATTGATAAACTTCATCACTAGTACCTGGCCCATGCATGTCTCATTATTACTCATGTTCAACTATTTGCCTAACCTAGTGGAAGGACCAGTTACTTGAACTGGTGTCCCAGTATATAGTTTTGTAGTTGCACATATTTATCTTATCTGTCAGTTGTCTAGTACTTTTTTAGATAATGTCAGCACATTAGTGAGATGAATTTTCAGTGGTCTTTCCAGCAATCCACCAATGAGGAAGCTTCTCTCCCAAAGTTCATCATATATACACATCATCCACCAAGAGAGAAGCTTAAGCTTTGCACAAATCTAAAAGAAATTTTCGCAAGCAAAGGCCTTACCCGGTATTACAAGAATCAATAATTTAGAAACTTGTTTGCTCATAGTGATATTTCTAGGTTGTTTAAGGTTTATTTTTGGTTTTACAATTGTAAACTCACGTCTCGTTCTAGAGATCTCAGTGAGTAGTTTGTTTAGCCTTGTTTATTCAGATTTGATTTGTTTTATGGCTAGAGTTAGCTAATGGAGAGCTCATAGTAAAGGTATTGTAAGGATGTGTTGTAATAGAGTTATTGCAAGGTTATAGAAATTAGGAGGTTAATTCCTAGGTTATAATCATTGAAGGTTGCTCGAAGTTTTAGTAAAGGTTGTTGGTGAAATCCTACTGGGGTAGGTCATAGTTTTATTCCCTTGAGCAAGGAGGTTTTCAGGTAAATATTCCTTGTCATTTACTTTACTGTTGCTTTCATTGTGTTCTTAATTATTCTTTCATATCCTCATTGTAATGGCCCTCTTATTAATATTTAGAATTTTTTTGGGTTTTGACCATTTTTCCCCTCCCGGTGGTTGCCTTATCTTGTTTATGAGTTGTGGGGATGGTTGACGTGATCCCCGATGTATTCAGGAGTGTTTTATTTGAGTTTGTAGTTTTGAGTATCCTTAAAATGATAGATTTGACTTTGGTCAATATTTTGTGATTCGAGTCTCGAATGGAGTTTTTGACTGTTCCATTAGATCCGGAGCTTCGATTTTAGGTTGGTAGCATAGTTGATTTGGGTTCGGAACCTTTAATTGTATTTCAATCCTCTATTTGAAAAATAATGTGTTTTGGCCTAAAGGGATTCCTGGGGTTAATTTATTGTAAATGACCTTTTTTCGTAAATCCGATAATTTCATTGGATCCGAAACGTATTTTATGATTAATTTGTGCTATTGATTCATGCTCATAGGGTTCCGGATGAGTTTTGAGGGTCAAAAACAAGGTTTTAAAAATGTTGATGGTTGGTCAATAGTTGACCATGGTCAACACGCGGTCAACGGTCAACAAGTCAAGCCTTCTTAGCTGAAAATTGCCCAATTACAGAATTTACCCCATTTTTACTCATTTTCACCGTTTTTATCATATTGGGAGCTCGAGAGAGAGAGAGAGATATTTTGAGGGATATTTCTTGCGTTTGTTTGTGTGTGTAAGTTCCTAACTAAATTCTAAATCATTTCCGACCAACTTTATCATCTAAATTCTTCTAAATCAAAGATTTCCAAAAAGGGGTTTTGGAGTTTTTCCCCAAATTAAAATTTTGGTATTTCTTTGATTTGAGCTTCGATTCTTACTCGTTTTTGCTTGGGTTTTTACCTATAGAGTTCTTTTCACTTGAGGATTATGATTTTCAAACAAAAATTTCATATTTACCCTTTTCAATTCGATGGATTTTGGGGGGTTTGCCGGTAAAGCTTGAAAATCGTTTTTCTTAGATTTGAACCTCGTTTTAACTTGTTTTTGCATGGGTTTTCAGGTGTAGGTTCCTTTAACCATGGGGAATGTGTTTTTAAAATAAAATTCCAATTTTACCCCTTCGTTTTCAAAATCCATTTTTGAGGTTCGTTTTTGATCTATTTCAAATATGGTCAATATGGGTATCATTAGCTTCCTTTTGACTTGATTGGAAGCATTTGGTGTTGATTTGAGAGATTTGGGCTTTCGGTTGAGGTTTTGGATGACGTTTAAGCTTGCAGGTCTTCATTTAAGGCAAGTTGAGCTACACCTTGACTTTTTCCAAAGTGTTTATGTGTTTATATGCTTGGTTTTTTGTATTTGGTGATTCATTAGGATTGGGGGTCCCACTTAGGTGAAATGGCGACCATCTCCGCGGCTGTCAGAGTCTTTCGTTGGATTGTAATTAGATTATTTGCCTTCCTTAGTTAGTATTATTGTTGTAATTATCCTTAGAAGTAGAATATAGGTAGATAACTTAGCGATGTTGTAATACTAGTATTGAATGCCTATTTTAGAGCTTAGATCATGTTTAGTGAACATTGACGTGATGTTTGAGGCTTTAGTGACTCCTAAGGGATAATTGTGTTATTATAGTGATTTGATGGAATAATTGGGGTTAAGAAGATACTTATAGTATGAATGGACTTGTAATAGTTAATGAAGCTAATGTATGAGATAAGCTAGGCTTGGGTAGTCTCGTGTTATATTGTTATTGGTATTGTTGATATTTATCATTGTGTTCTCGAGTGGGGGCTTATGTGCATATTACTACTGTTTGAGTGTAGACACGGTGGTAATGCCCGAGTGGGGGCTTGAATTGTATTGATTGGCCATGATTGTGCATTTAATTGACATATTATTTACTATGTAGTCGAGTAAGGGCTTGACTTGATGTTGTTGGTCATGTTTATGCAATAATGACTTATACATTATTATATTGCCCGAGTGGGGGCTTGACTTGTTAATATAGGCCTTAGCTGAGCATTTTATTGTATATTCATCTTAGTGGGGCTCGAGAGTGGGATTGAAAATGATAATAATGATGATTACACAACCATTTATTATGTTGGAACCAAGTGGAGACTAATTTCATGAATTATTGATACATTGAGTTGATTTTGAGCTCACACCTATGCATGTATTGAATGGATATTGATCTTCATACTAATTGATTGTGAGCATTACATCCTCATATCACACATACATATTCATGAGACATTGGTACCATTGAGATATTCTGATTTTGTAAGAAAATGAGACACTTTATAAAATGCCTATACCGAGGGATATGCCGGTAAGGTTGATACGAGTCATTTTATGAGATATTGTGGAACCTTGATCCGTGAACATTAGCCGTAGAGGTGGATTGAGATTATGGAAAGTATATAGGTTGCGAACCCCTCATGGGTCCTACCTGGTAGCTGCGAGCTCGGTGGGTGTATACAAAAAGTTATGCGATAACTTTCAAAGATTCATCATCATCACTTCATTGCATTATCATTTGCATTGCATTATCATCCTTGGTATGTTTTCATATTGTGTTAGTGTCTACTCTTGTACCGTATTTCTGTGTTAGGACCTTGCTTTTGATATTGTGTTTGAGCATTCATTTTACTTTATTTCATTATCCTATTTCATCATATATTGGTCGAAAGGGAGAGGTGTGATAAAACTTGGGTATGATGGTGACTTGATCAAAAGATAGATGGATATCACCCTTTTTGGTAGCATGAGATACATCCTGATATATATATATATACACACTCTCCCTGTTGTTATCCCATAGTATTGGTTAGTGATGATTGACCCACCTGGATTAGTGTGCCTACCCTGCATTTGGTTTACCTGTTGACCATTGTCTTGGGTTACCCTGGTAAGATAAAGTACTGTGATTTTGGTGGGTTATAGAATAATTGGGGAAACCTTGGGTAGTTGGGGTGGTGGTTCTCGCCATCACTTTGGATTAGGGTCGGTTATCGACGATGCTTGCTGAGTACATGTGGTTTCGTACTCACTCTTGCCTCCCTTTTCTTTTTCTTGTTTTTCTGCACCCCGTACAGGTATTGGGCCGAGTAGCAGTTTGTAGATCATCTTCTTCCAGTATTAGTGTTGCAGAGATTGAGGTACTAGCTGAGGGATTTCAGGACTTCTCAAATCTCTCTATTTATATCTTATGCTTTATTCACATCTAAGATATTCTAGAAGATTATTATTCCTATTCTATATTAGAGGCTTGTACTAGTGACAACCAGACCTGTATGTATCTTAAATATTTGGTTCTTCTTTATATATATTTTGGGGATTATTCTTTTTCTTCCGCTTCTAATTTACTTGATTTTGAGTTTAGGTTGGGATAGGCTTACTTGTTTGGAGGGTGTGACAAGTGTCATCACGTGCCTATTTTGGGTCGTGACACTCATAGAGGGACCTGGTACCTAATTAGGTCTCAGTTACAGTGGTGGACTCTTACGAACCATCGGTAGCCTTTGAATTGCAGATCATTTCCTTGATAACATAAGGAATAGTCGACTGTGCCTTTGAGATACCTCAATATCCTTTTAACTGCTTTTCAGTGTTGCGCTTCTGGGTCGGATTGATATATTTTAACTAACCCAATAACATAATAGATATTGGATCTAGTACATATCATAGTATATATAATACTTCCGACTGCATTGGCATAAGGAATCTTTCTCATTTGTTCCTTCTCGTGTGGAGTCTGAGGGCATATTCTTTGATTTAAAGTTTCACTTTTAGAAACTGGAGTGTTTATGGGTTTGCAATCTTACATATTAAAGCATTCAAGAACTTTTTTACTACGATTCTTGTGAAAGAAATAACAATTTTTTCGAAGGATCTCTTGAAATCTCAACTCCAAGAATGTATGATGCTCCACCCATATCTTTCATCTCAAAAGTAGATGATAACCACTCTTTTATTTCTTTTACATGCTCAATGTCACTTGCATCATAAGTATGTCGTCTATATACAATGATAAGATCACAAACTTATCTTTGGATCTTTTGATGTATACACAATGATCTTCATAAATCATAACGAAATCACACGATATTATCGCATTATGAAAACGTAAGTACAATTGTCTAGAAGATTGTTTAAGGCCATAAATCTACCTTCCAAGTCGACATACTTTATTTTCTTTGCCTTTTTTCATGAAACCTACAGGTTGTTCCATATAGATTTCTTCTTCTAGTTCTCCATTGAGAAATGCAGTTTTTACATCCATTTGATACAATTCAAGATCCAACATAGCCACTATAGACAAAAATAATCTTATTGAAGTAAAGCGTACAACAGGTGAAAAAGTTTCTTCATAATCAATTCCTTCCTGTTGTGTGTACCCCTTAGCTACTAGGAGAGCTTTAAATCTTTCGATACTACCATCTACCTATGCTTTATTTTGAGAATCCACTTATTTTCAATAGTTTTTTCGCCTATAGTTAGATCAACCAATTTCCACACTTGGTTAGATTTTGTTGAATTCATTTCCTCCTATATTGCTTTTAACCATTTTTCTTTAGCGGAACATGTAAGAGTCTCATTTATGTTTCTTAACTCTTCATCATTTGGAGTAACTATAAATGCTTCTTCTTCGATCTCAAATCGACGACGGGGAATTTGTGGATGACTTGTTCATCGAGGTTGAGATTGACAAATTGATTGATCAATTAATAATTTACTCCCACTATGACCAGCAATATCACTAGAATTTGTGGAAATAGGAATTGATCCATTATCATTAACATGACTCTCACTCAAATCTATTTGAATGTCAGTAGCGGAAGCGATCTGATCTATAGTTTCATAAAGAGATAAGTCTTGACCTATCTCGCCCTGCTTAGGAAAATCATTCTCTATGAATGTAACATCACATGACTCAACTTTAGTTACAATGTCATTATCTTGTTCACCTATGAACACGTAACCTTTAGACTGTTCAAAGTATCTTATAAAGATAAACTTCCTTCCCCTTGGACCTAATTTTTCATATAGGGAAGACAGGTTATGAATAAAAGTAGTAAAACCCCAAGGCTTTAAAATGGTCAAATCAAAATCTCGTTTAGATCATAACTCATACAGCGTAGTTGTAACTTATTTAGAAGGGACACGATTAAGTACAAACACAACAGTGAGCAACGCATCACCCCAACAGGTGATAAGCAATTTTGCTTGCGCCATCATTGACCTAACCATCTATAACAAGGTTCTATTTCGTCGTTATGCAACACTATTTTGTTATGGAATGTAAGGAGTAGTTAATTGTCTTTGAATTTCCTTTTCATCACACAATCGTTTGAACTCATCAGACAAATACTCTCTTCCTCAATCGATTCTTAGAGCTTTAATTTTTCTATCCAATTTATTCTCAACTAAGTTTATAAACTTAATGAAATAACTCAAAGCTTCAGATTTGTGAGAAATCAAATATACATAACAGAATCAAGTAAAATCATCAATAAAAGCGATTAAGTAAATAGCACCATGTCTTTCCCTTACATTCATTGGACCACATATGTCAGAATGAATTAATTGTAATTGAATGTCAGCCCTTGTGCCTCTTTCAAATGGTTTTCTTGCAGCTTTTTCAGCTAGGCAAGATTGACAAGTAGACAATTCTACTTTGACTATTGTGCCAAGCAGACCTTCTTTAGCTAAGCGATTCATTCTTTGTTGACCAGTATGGCCAAGCCTAGCATGCCATGTATTTACATCATTCTCAAAATTAGAAGTTGGCGTAAATAAGAAAAAACTAATATTATTATTATTGGGACTTTGAATAACATCCAATACAAAAAATCGATCATAAAAATAACTGGCACCATATTTTTTCTTGGCCAAATACAAATTCATATCATGTTCATGAAAGAAAAAAATAAATCCTAACTTAATCAACATTATTGTAACACCCCGCACGTTTTCGAGTCTAGTTGGCTACCGTAACATTCATGGAAGTATGGGAACATGAGAGATGTGATGAATTATGCATTAATATTGTGGGCATTAATAAGTCTTACACCATTGGTCCTTAAATAAAGCCCAAAATCATAAGGAAGACATGGCCCAATATGGGAATTTGACCCATTCTTCCAATATTTCTCCATTTGACCAATCAAACCTTGCATTTAATGCTAAGAAAGGGATAAGAGTGACTTGAGGGACTATATAAAGAGATAACATCAGATTTTATTTCATTTAAGCTCTCATTCCACTTTCTAGACTTTACCAAAATTTTATTTTTGTCTCTCAAGAACCCTAAGTCATTCCTTTGGCCAAGATCATCTTTGTACAAGGCTTGGTAAGAGTTTATTATGATGGTTTAATATATTTTAGGCATGATATATGGTGTATATTATGTTGGTGGAGTATTGAGAACTTCACAATGTGTGAAATGTTACATGTTTGCTAAATCGGAGGATGGTTTTGTCTTGTAAACTTGAATAGGTACTTGTGGTCTTGAAGGAAGTGAACTTGATGGATTCCATATTGTTATGTGATATGTTATTATATTCTTACCTTGTTTTGTCCTTGTGTATAATGTTTGGAATTGTTATTGTGAAATCGGTTATGGATTTGGTGGCGTATTGACCGTAAAGTGTAGTTTTGGGTGTTGTTATGTATATTGTGAGACCATGGCTGATTGTTGGTATTCAAGATGATCAAAGATATGTCAAAATAAGTTTGGTTATGATCATGGACCATTCATGATATTAAAAGACCCAAAATAGACCATTTCGGACCAAAACGGGCATCCGCCCCCGCAGACGAGGGCATCTGCGGGCGCAGATGCCCCTGGAATCTGCCAAGGTCCATCTGTGCGTGCACTCAGGTGGATGCACAGGTCATCCCAGGTTTCCGTTTTGTTTGTTTTCGTCTCTCTTTGATCCCCGAAGGCCCCCGATACCCTTTTTGGACGTAATTATCAACTTGTGATGCCGTTTTAATGACTTTAAAGTATCGTATGGGGACATGTTGGACTATGTTAAGTATGGATTTTTGTTCATATGTTTTTATGAGGCAAGTTGATAGGCGTAATTGTGATGGAATGATAACAAGGAAGCATAAAGGGTAAGTGTGGCGTGAAATGCTATTGATATATGATATCTTGGTCAAGGTGTGGAATGTTATGGTGTGGTTGACATGAGAATGCAGTGCATTGTATTGTAAGGGGATGACTTGACGTTATACGGCAGTTATATAGCTCATTGCCATTTTGTACGCTTGTATAGTAACTAGTTGCTAATGTAAGCTCCGATATGTACTTGTATTGTAGAGTAAGACGTAAGGAAAAAGCTGGGCTATTGTATTCACGTATAGGATTGAGTGTTCATATAGAAAGGCCAAGGTATGTAAGGTTTCTCTTTCTGTATCCTTCTGCAGCTCATAGTAATCACATTAGTGTTGTACTAGTTCATTCTGATATGTCCAAAGGTATCTCATTCAAGTTGTTATCTATTGTTAAGTCACATGCTCCTCATTCTTTAGTCGTTGTTGCTCATATGTTACATAATTATGGATATGATTCCAAAATCCCAATAATGTTATGCTCCACGTTCTAATAATGTTTTAACCACCAAGTATCAATCTCATGAAGTGAAAGAATGAAGTAATGCATATATGTGTGCTTCCAATAATGTCATGCCCATCAATGTATCAATATTTCATAAGTGAATGTATTAATCTCTCATGAGTGAGTGTATCCATGGGGTAAAATAAACACCTTCATGATGACGATCCTAACATTATGAGTGTATCCATGGGGTGAAATAAACACCTTCATGACGATATCCATGGGGTGAAAGAAACACTTGCATGATGACTATCCCAACATTATGGGTGTATCCATGGGGTGACATGAACACCTGCATGACGATATTATTAATTTCCCTCTGATCAGTTGGGCTCAGGCAGTATATAATTAATGACTGGCAAGTAAGTAAGAAGAGGTACAAAAGTGAAGAGAGTATCAAAAGTAATGCACGCAGTTCCAAATATATAGATTGATGGTTATCCATATTGGGCATGTCCCTTGTAGCTATTTTCCATGAAAAGTTCTTATATACTGATTCAGTTTCATAAGTCTTACATACTCAGTACATTCTTCGTACTGACCCCTCTTGGGGGATTTACTTTACTTGCTGCAGGCACAGGTTCTAGTAGACCTCCCCAGTAAGCTGCAGTACATATACTGATCTTTGGTGAGCTCCAGTTGGTCCGGGGCTTTCCGTGTCTAAGTCGTACATTGATTTTGGTATTGTATATGTTATGTAAAGCGGGGCTTGTCCCGAACTTAGGTTGGTAATGTATGTATTCCTGTTAGAGGCTTTTGTAGACGCATGTTGGTATGAAAATGAATGTGGAAGAAAGAGGTGTATGTCTGTTTGACTTGATGGCCCCAAAGGCCAAGTTTCATATATATGTATATATCGTCATGTTCCATGATTTTCGATATGAGCCTTTTATGTTCTTACGTGATAGAGATGTTCTTATGGCATGCATATGAATGAATGTAAGCAAAGTTTGGGTCTCTCGGGCCTTATCGGCTACGGGTGCCAATCACGCCTTGTTGGAACTCGGGGTGTGACAATTATGACAGAGACTAGATTTCAACATATTGTTGGGGTAAACAGTACATCATGTAGATATAGAGTTCGGCCACCACGTATTTCATGTTTGCAGGTACCAATCTCTTTTAACTCCTCTCTGGAGTTATTTCTTAGATACACCTATTTGGATCCTTGTAGTATTCGTCAAAAATCTATGAAAGCATCACTTTTCGTTGTTATGTGCTCCGTGGCTGCCGAGTCTACAATCCACATAGAAAGTGATTCAGTTAAAAAATCCAAACAAGAAACATTTACATCAATCTGTAGATTATTAATAAGGTCGTGTACCTTTTTAGGCTCAGGACAATCACAAGTAAAGTGTCCCTTGTTCTCACAGTTGTAGCACTTGAGCTTAGCCATATTTGTCTTTTTCTTTTTCTTTGGAGCAGAAATATTTTCCTCTCCTTGTTGATTAATCTTAGGCTTCTTTGGAGCGGAAATATCATTATCCATACTGCTCAGCAACGTAATGCTAGCAAAAGAATTTTTCTTTTTCCAAACCTGATATGCCTCAAGATCTTTCACATGTTGGGGGTATCACCATTTTCAGGAAATGTCAAAGACACATTAAGAGCTTCAAGAGCCTCTTGCTCTTCCAGGACATATTGAATTTTCATGCTCCATATTCTATAGTTATCACCGTTAAGCTTATCACCTTTATTAAGCTCGGCGACAATATTCTTTGCAGCAGTTGACATACTTATTTAAACAAGTATAAGGTAACATGAGACAACTATGTACATTATTTTAGCCTAAATTCATATACATAGTAATTCTTAAAATAATCAACTATGTCAATATTCATTTCACTTCAGGTTCAGATTCAAAAGTTCACTAAGTTCCCAATCATCATCCGAATTCCAATACATCATAAATGTAACACAATCAATCATCTAAGAAGCACTTATCTTAAATCACATAAATTCAAAATTAAAATAGGTAAAAATTCTATAGAATATAGAAACACTCAATAATAATAACAACAACATAAATAATTAAATTTACATTCATACTAGTTATGTCACGTATAACAATTATTATACGAAATAAATACACATGAGTATATAAATATTGTAATGCAACCAAAAAAAATTCAGCAGGGTTTCGAGTAACTAATTCTCAAAATAATACTTCACAAAGCATATTGTGTCCAATATATCAGTTTCACAGAACCATAAGGCCGGAACTTTTTGCCTTTTCATGTTCACCGCACCAAAGAAGTGATAAGCTTCTATATCATGTAAATAGATAAGAAGAAATTCTTTACTATCTTCCTTAGAAAGACCACAAATTTTGACATAAAAAACACTATGATGTCATAAAACTTTGTTGCTTCTTCATGATATTGCCACATGAATACTTCTTACAGATTATGTTTCTTAAAAAGTAAGACAAAATCAAAATTCAAAAAATTGTGGCCTACATATATTTTCACACTTCAACATTTAATAGGAGTTGAAAAAAAAACATTTAATAGGAAACCTCACAGAGAAACACGTTTCTCTGCATCAGGCGGATCTGAAGCGGATAGTCAAACATGCAGGAAATAATTTTACAACCAGAATTTTCCCACACAAAGACTGAAAACTTTCTCCTTCCGGCATTTAAACGATCTCTTTTTCAAAACATCTATAACCCAAAAGAAAACAACCCAGAGATTTGATAAAGCAAGTAAACATGGAATTTTCGACATTGTTTTTTATTGAGAAAATCTAGACGAGGAAACAAATAAACGCAGACTCTGATGTCAATGAAGAATCTAATTGAATAAATGGTTTACAGGATTATTGAATTTATTTCACTAGTCTAATAGTGTAATCACATGTATAAAACACGAACTACATCAAAAGATCACATTCTATGAATCGTACCTTATTACAGAAGATTGTTTCAATTGTTTCCTAGAAGATACTCTTCTCTAGGAATTCTTCGAAGAGAGTTTTTGATAGGTGGAATTTTTGTTTCTTCTTGTCTGATGGTAGGAAGTAACGTTTTGTTTTTCTTGAAAAAGAGAAGTGTGGGTTGTTTCTGTTAAAAGAAACTATTTATAATTCTAAAGGAACACAACTCTTCAAATAGTTGTGTCTCTTTCCTTTTATTTAATAATATAAATATATGAACAATTATCTATTATTTCTCTTTTAATATGGATTTAGGTTGACCCACATAGGTGACTGTAATGACCCTCCAGGTCATTCCCAGTGTTTATGCGTGTTTATGATGTTTAGAGCTTTTCTATAACTGCCCCAAGCTATTTATGACTTGCTGGAACTGACAGTTCGGTTTTCGAATAGTTTGTTTGAGAATTTTATTAATAACGAGCGTGTTGTGACTTCAGGGAATTCATTTGTTGAGATAGCTGAGCATGTGTATGCGATCGAGGAGATGGATCGGGAGGCCCAAGGGGGCAGCGATAAGAGACCCGAATTCCAGGGTAATTACAGTGGTAGTCACAGGAGCTCGCAGTTCAGAGGCCTCGGGTTTTAGGGTAGGTACCCTCAGTAGCAGCAACAGTCTTTTCAGCGACAAGTTCAGCCTAGTAGGCTTGTACATTCAGCCTTGCAGATTTCTGATAGGGGTCAGCCCGCCTATAGTGGTTTAGGTAGTCAGCCTCAGGGACGTGGTCAGTCCAGTTCATCAACTAGAGGTGGTCATACCAGATCAGCCGGATCTTCTAGGTCGAGCAGGGAGCTTGGAGCATGTTATGCTTATGGGGTTGTCGGTCATTTCGTACGTGAGTGTCCTCAGTGCAGGGTGATTGAGCCTTCAATTCAGATGGCACAGCCCACCAGATCTATACCGCCAGTAGGCAGAGGTGGTGCACAGGGTCATCGGGGTAGTCCCCAGGGTTCTCAAGGTGGAGCGCAAGGAGGTTGGACTGGTGGTCAGGCCGGTGCTCAGACTAGTGGTAGCCAGCATCAGTTGTATACTGTGCCGACTAGGCCAGAGGCTGAGGCTTCAGATGCGGTGATTACAGGTACAATTTTCATATGGCATTAGCCAGCTTCTATATTATTTGATCCCGGATCCATATTTTTGTATGTATCTACTTATTATGTACCACGGTTGGGTTTATGTGCTAAGTTATTATATGTACCCTTACATGTATCTACCCCCGTTGGTGATTCCTTAGTAGTGGATCGGGTATATAAATCTTGTCTGGTGACTGTTCGGGTGTTTGAGACTCAGGTTGATTTTATTATATTGGTAATGGTAGACTTTGATGTGATTCTGGGCATGGACTGGTTGTCTTTTCATCATGCAGTCTTGGATTACTTTGCCAAGACCGTTACCTTAGCCATGCCTGATATACCCCCGGTGGTGTGGCAGGGTTCTGTTAGCCGCACGCCGAGGGAAATTATTTCTTATGTTCAGGCTTAGAGATTGATGTTGAGGGGATGTGATTCATTCCATGTGTATGTTCAGGATGCTAGAGTTGAGAGTCCGTCACTTGACTCTGTCCCCGTTGCCCGTGAGTTTCCTGATGTTTTCCCGACTGACCTACTTAGACTTCCTTCTGAGCGTGATATAAAGTTTATTATTGACCTCGAGATGAGCACCTAACCTATTTCCATGGCTCCATATCGTATGGCTCCTGCTGAGTTGAGAAAGTTGAGTAGCCAGCTCAAAGACCTTCTGGAAAAGGGTTTTATCAATCCGACTGTGTCGTCGTGGGGTGCTCCAGTTCTGTTTGTAAAGAAGAAGGACTGATCTATGCGTATGTGTATCGATTACAGGAAGCTAAATATGGTGACGAAAAAGAATAACTATCATATGCCTTGTATCGATGATTTGTTTGATCAATTTCAGGGTTCAGTGGTATTCTCGAAGATAGACTTGAGATCTCGATATCATCAGTTGAGAGTTAGGGCTGAGGACATCCCAAAGACAGCCTTCAGGACTCGGTACGACCATTATGAGTTCTTGGTGATGTCTTTTGGATTGACTAATGCCCCAGCAGCCTTCATAGACTTGATAAATCATGTATCCAGACCATACTTGGTCTCTTTTGTGATTGTGTTCATCGACGACATCTTGGTTTATTTGAGGAGTAGGGAAGACCACGAGCAGTTTTTGAGGATTGTGCTCCACACTTTGAGAGATCATCGGCTTTATGCCAAGTTCTCAAAGTGTGAGTTCTGGCTTGAGTCTGTAGCTTTCTTGGGGTATGTTATATCCAAACATGGTATCATGGGAGACCCAGCAAAGATTGAGGCTATTTGAGGTTGGGCTAGGCGCACGTCGCCTACTGAAGTTTGCAGTTTTATTGGGTTGGCAGGGTACTACGGGCGGTTTGTTGAGGGCTTCTCGTCTATTGCATCTCCTATGACCAGACTGACCAGTAAGAAGGTTCTGTTTCACTGGTCTGAGGATTGTGAGATGAGCTTTATCATGTATTGTGATGCGGCTGGTATCAGTTTGGGATGTGTTCTGATGCAGCGGGCTCATGTCATTGCTTACGTATCGAGGCAGCTGAAGGTTCACGAGTGTAACTACCCCACTCATGATTTAGAGTTAGCAGCGGTTGTGTTTGCACTGCAAATTTGGAGGCATTATCTCTACGGTGTTCATTGTGAGATCTTTACAGACCACCACAGTATTCAGCATATTATGACTCAGAGGGATATTAATTCGAGGCAGTGCAGGTGGATTGAGTTGTTGAAGGACTATGATATCTCTATTCTCTATCATCCGGGCAAGGCGAATGTGGTAGTGGACGCCTTGAGTCGGAAGGCAGTAAGTATAGGTAGCTTAGCCTTTATTCCGGTCTGTCAGCAGTTGTTGGCTTTGGACATTCAGTCCCTAGCTAATTCGATGGTGCGTTTGGATATTTTTGACCCCGAGAGGGTTATCGCTTGCGTTGGTGTGAGATCCACTTTGCTGGAGCAGATTCAAAGTCGTCAGTTTGAGGATAGCGGTCTCCGTAGCATTCGAGATCAAGTATTGAGGGATGAGTCTGAGAGAGTTACCTTAGGTTCTGATGGTGTTCTGAGGTTGGACGGCCGTATTTGTGTTCCAAGAGTTGGAGATATGATTTAGTTGATTTTGCACGAGGCGCACAGTTTCAGATATTCTATTTACCTTGGGGCAGCTAAGATGTACCGAGATCTAAGGCAGTACTATTAGTAGAGCAGTATGCCGAGAGATATCTCAGAGTTAGTGGCTCGATGCCTTTGTTGTCAGCAGGTAAAGGCTGAGCACCAGAGACTCGGTGGTTTACTTCAGCAGTTACCCATTTTCGAGTGGAAGCGAGAGTGGGTAACGATGGATTTCATTGGTAGGTTACCTCGCACTACCCGCAGTTTTGATAGTATATGGGTTGTTATCAATCGATTGACTAAGTTGGCTCATTTTATCCCTGTTCGAGTTTTCTACAGTTTTGAAAGGTTAGCTAGTGTATATATTCAGGAGGTGGTTCGCCTACATGGGGTACCAGTGTCTATTGTCTCAGACCGAGGGTCTCAATTTACCTTCAGTTTCTAGCAGACTTTCCAGGAGGAGTTAGGTACTCAGGTGGACCTCAACACTGCATTTCATCCTCAAACCAACGAATAGTCAGAGCGGACTATTCAGGTATCGGAAGCTATGTTCCGCACTTGTGTGTTAGACTTTGGGGGTCAGTGAGATCAGTTCTTGCCTTTAGCAGAATTCACATATAATAATAGCTTCCATTTCAGCATTCAGATGGCTCCGTTTGAGACTTTGCATGGTAGATGGTGTCGGTCTCCAGTTGGTTAGTTTAAGACTTCAGAGGTCAGTCCTAGTGGCACAGATTTGCTCCGAGAGTCTTTGAACCAAATTCAAGTGCTTCAGGATAGGCTGCGGAAGTTCAGAGTAGACAGAGAAGTTATGCTGACCGTAGACGTCATCCGTTGAGATTCAGAGTTGGTGATAGGGTCTTCTTACAAGTATCGCCCATGAAGGGCATGATACGATTTGGTAGGAGGGGCAAGGTTAGCCCCAGATATATTGGACCCTTTGAGATTCTGCGGACAGTTGGAGAGGTAGCTTATGTGCTAGCTTTACCTCCGGCATTTTTAACTATTCACCTAGTGTTTCATGTTTCTATGCTGCAACAATACATTCTGGATGAGTCGTATGTACTACAGTGGGACTCGGTTCAGTTAAACCAGAAGTTAGTATTTGTAGAGGAGACTGTGTTTATTTTGGCCAAAAATGTCAGACGATTGCGCTCCTGGGACATTCCGATGGTTAAGGTACAATGGCGTCACCGTCCGGTTGAGGAGGCCACTTAGGAGCTTAAACGTGATATGTGAACCTAGTATCCCTACTTATTCACGTTTTCAGGTATGCGCTTATTCTTGACTTTCGTAGACGAAAGTCTCTTTTAGTAGTGGATACTGTAATGACCCTCCAGGTCATTCACAGAGTTTACGCGTGTTTACGATGTTTAGAGCTTTTCTATAACTGTCCTAAGTTATTTATGACTTGCTGGGACTGACAGTTCGATTTTCGAGCAATCGTTTGAGAACTTTATTAACACCGAGCGTGCTGTGAAATATTTTAAATTAGGATTTGGTAGAAATATATTTTTATTACCTTTCTAAATTATTTTAGATGTGTATGAAAAACTTTTAGTTACGATACATTTATATTATTTTGTAACCTATTAATATTTTAAGCAGAGATAGTGAATCTAGATATGTTAAAATATTATTATTCTATGATAGAGGCATTGTTAGAAATATTTTTTTTTTTAATTATGATATATTTAAAAAGTTGTATTTATTTTACCACGAACCTACACAATATCCGAGTTCATACTTACATGGACCTATCCAAATAAGGGAGCTAGGTGAGGGGTGGTATTGACACCACAACCCCACGTGTATATAGGGTGCTTAGGCAGCAAGAGGTGGGATTAGGGGTGGCTACTCCAAAGTAATCCCACGTATATGTATAGCAAGCTAGTTAATAGAGGATGTTAGTGGTAATATATTGGCATAAAGATTCCCCACTATCATATACTATATATATGTATATGTAATATACTCCAGCAACCTTGTTTATTTTTTTTTATCATTAATAGTTAGTGATCTTGCTATTTCAATTTGGAATATGCTCATATTCGTAGAGAGTGATACTGGGGAAAAATCTTTTTGAAGTTGTATCCGTTCATCGAAAGAAATTAATTATCTACATTAAGTTATTCAAGCTTGGGTTCTAGCAAGGGAAGGTTGGGATTGAGTGGGGGTGAGTCCGTAGACGTGTAATCGTCATTATTACGGTAAGTTTCATCGTTTTTATGGTATATTTTTATGGATTATTGGAGAGGTTGTTGTTGGTGTTGTTTAGAGTTATTTTGGGTTCGGATTTGGTATATCTCTTGTGACTATTAGTCACTGATCTATTTGGGACGCTGTGACGATTTTGGTTTCGCGATACCGCAAGTGGGCCCCACGTGGACTGTTCAAACATTTTCTGAACTAATGCAATATGGGTATCAATAGTCATGTTCTGACATGTAGTTTATTATTTTGGTAGCTTGGCAGCAGTCAGAGGGCTCTTGGAAGGGGAAGACTCCTGTATGGCTGGTTCTCTTGGCAGGTTTGCGGCGGCGGCGGCCAGGTAGGCTAGGTTTCCTTTACACTTAGATTGAGCGTATGTGTGATATATGTATACTATTATTCTTGTGTTGTGGGCTGGTATTATAGACTTAGTGGTGGGTTGCTGTGATTTAGGCCTTCTTGGATGGATAGGGCTATTTGGACACATTCCAGACCCGTTATCCTCGTGGTACACCACAGATGACCTATTTGGGGTTGGATAGTATTGTTGTAGATTGCTGGTTGGGAAATGTTATTATTGTAACTTAGTTCAGGCTTAGACAAACTTAGCCCAGACTTAGACAGGTATAACTAGACTTGGTATCCGGGACCCGATAGTAGGCCCTATTATCCTTTTAGTCGACTTGTCAGAAATTTGACATCTTTGGATTAAGTTAAGACCTGGTATGACCTGTTAGGATTATGAAGGGATTGAGTCACCACGATTATACTCGGTTGGCTTGTTTAGCCTTATTAGTCCCTGATAGCACCGTATTTGACCGGGGTCAGCTAGTTTGACTTAGAATGCGGATCCGCCTTGCCATGACTTATAATGTATACGCTGACTTATATATACATATTGTTTATAGTAGATAGTTGACCTGGAAGGACACCAAAATTGACTCGTAGCACGTTGTGGGTTAACTCCGGTACTTATATGCTGGTATTGACCCGGGACTAGGGCGTTCCCTGTTTATCTAATATAATATGATATTTGGTTCTATTCTGGTAACTGGTTATGCTGAGTTTTGGTTCGAGTCCGTCTACTGATTCAAGTATGATGATTTTTGTTATTGACTATTGGGTGTCCTAGTTCAAGTCCGGCCCCGGATTGTGGTACACTATGAGTTCTGGTACTGGGTACCGTGATTATGATACTGTTGTTTTCTGAGTTTAGGTTCGAGTCCGACATATATGATATATGTGGCCTATTGTTATTACCCACTGCGTCCGGTTCGATTTCGGCATCTGGCCTCTTGTTATTATCCATTAGTGCCGGTTCAAGCCCGGTGCGCCCCGTTGGTTATTGTGATTACTGGATACTGGTACAGCTTCGAGACACTGATGACTATGCATTTACTATTCTTGTGTGTCCCGCCGGTTTATGGGTGTCAGGCTGGGTTATTATTTTCTTCTGTGTGCCTATCGGGTTTATGAGGGCCCAGATAGGTTATGTTTGACTTGTGTGTTTAATTACGTATTTATTTACTCGTTAATCGGTATTACATTTATTTATCTCATGAGCACATCTATACGCCTCGACAATTACTTATGTGTTTATTACTTACACCCCGGACTTAGCATGCCCCCTCACATTTTAGCCTACTTATATTACATTGAGCTCAGTCTGCCGATGATGCCTACTGAGTACCCGTTGCTAAGTACTCATACTGCACTTTTGCATCTTTTTCTCTGATGCAGATCCGGGCACTAACCAACAGTTTGACGTGACTCTCTGTCATGCCTCAAATCCTATTGGGGCGGACAGGCACCCGTAGTCGTAAGGCCCGAGAGAACCAACCTATGATCAAGTACATTCATATGCATGCCATTAGGTGAACAAAAATTCTGCCACGTGCAGATATAATATATCGACGACGAAAGTCAAGTAAAGACATACAAAATAGATACGAGACTTGGCCGTTGGGGCCACAACGTCTAAAAGAAAAGACACTTCTACGTTTGACTTTACAAGGTCTACAAAGCCTCTAAAAGATATATAACCATGACTAAGGTCGGGACAAGTCCCCGCCTTATACAACTACTACACAGTACCAAAAATATAAACAAATGACTCGAAAAGCCCCGAATCAACCTGGAGCTCACCAATAGCCTGCAAATGACCCGAATCCTACTGTGAAGGTCTACTAGCTCCTGTGCCTGCAGCAGGTAAGGTAGGTCCCCCAAGGGGCGTCAGTACGAAAGAATGTACTGAGTATGTAAGGCTATAAGTAACTGTATGAAATATAGGAACTCAAATGGAATCAAATAGAAGTGAATAGATAATACCGATATACCACTGTACTGTATATGTGGAACCATGTACATTACATTCATTTCTTTCCTTTCACCTTTACATCAATATACATCATACAATGTCCGGGACCAACTGATCGGTGGTAAATAACATTGGGATCGGCTCGAGCTAGGCTTATGCCCCCAGAGCTACCACCCATAAATCAATAAATCAGGTTCGGCTTGATCTAGGTTTTCACCCCCAGAGCTACCCCTTGCATCTAATAATCAATTGGGATCGGCTCGAGCTAGGTTTTCACCCCCAGAGCTACCACCAGTACTCAACCAAATATGCATTACTTCATTTCTTTAATTTTTGTGAGCTTGTTACATCGGTGGTCATAACATTATTGGAGCTTTGGAACAATAGTCAACAAATAAGAGAC
Organism: Capsicum rhomboideum; assembly: GCA_031232105.1. Taxonomy (NCBI): domain Eukaryota; kingdom Viridiplantae; phylum Streptophyta; class Magnoliopsida; order Solanales; family Solanaceae; genus Capsicum; species Capsicum rhomboideum. The sequence continues at coordinate 37,374,718 of CP124715.1, read as the reverse complement.
ACGTAAATAACAATTACTAACAAACTTGAAATGATATACTTTAAAACATTTCGGAGTGAAAACAAGTTCGGTAACGATGTGAACAATAGGTGCGGCCAAAGGATACGAAAAATAGTAACCTTACATACCTTATCTTTCCAACAAGTGACTACAACAATTCAGCTCTTCCTTAAAATGTTACTCTACAACACAAGTACATAACAAAGATAACATTAAAAGCTAATTACATTACAAGTTGCAAGACGGTAATTAGTTACTTAAAGTAAAAACTACCCAACATCCCAAACACATGGTATATCATTCCACCTTCCTTTATACTGCCATATAACTTCATTCCATCCTCCTACAATACAATTTACTGCCCCAGAACACCAACAATACCAAAACAGACCACACATCAACATAGACGTCACAAACCGATAAGATTTTCCACCAAGTGAATACTTCACATTTTTACCTCAATGCAACTCCACATATTTATTCCATCAACTCACATAAATATCTTCCACAACAATATACCAAAAACAGTCCACACAGTTTCAGAATTCACTTTAACATAACAAGAAAGTATTCTCCTTTCACTACGCCAATAGTTCCATGCACAATTACGTATAAACATTTTCACAAGTCATACACAAGGAGTAACGAATTAGGGACAGCACCACACTTAAACATACTGAAATTTAGTACATCTAATTTAATTCCTTCAAGACCTTATGATGCATGTACGCCAAGCCAAGATAAAAAGTTCAAAAACTTTGAATTGAGTCAATACTTTGGAGGCTTGAAAGGAGTTTGGAATAGGGGATTGAAGCTTAGGAATGTGCTCAAATGGAAGTACAAGGCTCTAAGAGTAAGACTACTCGAAGAAAGGAAAAAAAGGTTGTGTACGCAAAGTGGCTATTATTTAAATGCAAGCCTCTTGACTAAGAAGATCCTTAATTCATATTTTGATATGATATTTTGATGTGTGAAAACTCTTGTGAGACTTTAGGCTAAGGCCTTGGTTGCTAAACAATGTTGATGGGATTGCTTGCTTGAGGATATCATTCCTCTTGAGGGTGTCTCGATAGTTTAGTTGCTTATTTGGATATTTGAAGGAGGTCTTTTCTTTTTATAGAATTGGTTGCCTTTGATTCCACTTTTTTGTCTACCTTTCTATCCCTTTTATCTTTGTTTATCTTGTTTCTTTGTTTTCTTGTTTCTTATCATTTTTCGCATATTCTTTCTTGCATCATTTGGTATCAGAGCTTGGATTGAGTTTGTTTCTACAAACTTAAGTCTTGGGTTTTGGTATTTTTCAAAAAAAAAAAAAAAATCATCCAAAAAATAATAATAATATTGTTTTTGATACTAGATCTTGATTCCCTAGTGTCTTGTGAGTCTAGATCTCAAATTTCGTTCAATTCGGAGTTGTAGAATTGAAGATACCATTAAAGGGTTTTGAGCTTTTGAAACTTTGTGGATTTTGAAAAGTGGGTTTATTTTTGGCTTGATTTTGAAAGCTAAAAATTAGTGGGGTTTGTTCGTGGCATTGAAAGGAACACGTGGGCGAAAATTTCATTGAATTTGGAGCAAAAACGAAGAAGTTATGATCATTTGAAGATTGGAGTTTTTTTCTTGTGTTATTGAGCATCTTCATATTGTTCTTGAAGAAGAAGGTAGAAAAAGTACACTTTGATCCAAAAATTTTAAGGTCAAAGTTGGTCAAAGTGTTTGTAGGTCAAAAAAAAAAAAATGCCACGTCAGCAGCGCAGGTGGAACAGTTTCAGAGAGCTGAAAATGCAGGTTTTTGACACTTAGTTTTTTTTTTGGGGTCCTAAAGTTTTTTAGACCTAAAAATTTTTCTAAGTGTCCGAATTTCGTGATTCTTTTTTTTGTTCTCTTTCTCTTTCGATCCCTCAACTATTTAACAAGTAATTAACATCTTTAATCACTTGTTAACTAGTTTTAAGCATCAAATCCTCTTCTTTGATCCTTCATACTAAGTAACAACAAGTAATTCCTTCTCTACTTTTGTTACTTTGTTTTTGAGTCCGATTTTTTTTCGTGCTACTTTCTTTTAGCTTTTTTTCTTTATTTTCTCTTGAAAACTTCTTGGTTCTCGTCCTTAGCTTTTGTACTTTCTTTCTCGAGTCAACAAGAATCCATTCTTGACCTCAAGTAGAGATTGGACCCTTGCAACTCATTGAACTAAACAAGATGCAATCATTGGTCGAAGCAATTTGTGAGGCAAATAAAGGTGTGATTCTTGAGTAATTGTGAGTCTATTTTAACTAACCTAACATGTTTGTTTGCTTTGGTTGAGTGTCTTAAATAGGTAACAATGGAAGGTCATGAAAAGAAAAACCAAGTTCCCATCGGGAAACCCACTTTGGGTGAATTGTTAAACTTGTTCACCACCCTCTCTACCAGAATGAAAGGACGGTTGGATCGGTTGAGTACTCGAATTAATCAATTGCAACTTATCTTTCCACCAACTTTCCCTAATCCTCATCAAGGACTTGAAAAGTGTACTAATGCATTGGGGGGATTCTCATCCCAATGTAAAGAAGATCATTCTTGTGAGCTTCAAGGTAAAATAGCTAAACTTAACACTTTCGAATTTTCAAATGAACAAAGTGTGAGTGATAGCTTGTCTTTATGTGAACTTAATAATTCTTTTCCACATAGTGATAATGTTTATGTTGAGAGTGTTCATACACTAGTTGATCCTATTGATGACCGAATTGATTCTTCTTGTGAGATCGATTTGTGTCCACCTAGTGTTGACACTTGTGACTTGAATGATAGTACATTGTCATGTGATTGTTTGCCATATTTTGATAATGTGCTTGTTGAGAATGTGGATACACTAGTTGATCCTATTGATGACCGAATTGATTCTTCTAGTAAGATCAATTTGTGTCCACCTAGTATTGATACATGTGTTCTGAATGATAGTTCATTATCAAGTGATATTGGTATTGATCAACTAGCTTTTCTGTGTAGTACACTACTTGAGGGATCTTGTGATGTTCTTATTGAGGGTCAAGTTAGTAGTAATATTGATGAAGTTGATCAATTGAGTAGGAGTGACTCTTTGAGCATATCTTTTATTGAAGCTCTTATTGTTTGTTTTGCTCATCGAGATCATGTGCTTGAAAGTGCTTCGAACAATGATAATTGTCTTTTTGAGAGTGAAATTGCATGTTTTAATTCTTCTTCTTGGGTTGATCATTCTCTCTTTAAGTATAATATCTTGTTTGAAAATGATGAGATCACTCCTAGTAAAGTGCCTAGTGGTGTGAATGATGATTGTAATGTAGCTCTACTTGAGGGCTATACTTTGTATGATAACCCACTATGAAATATTGAGAAGAAAGGTGGTGTGTGTTTGCCAATTGCTACTTCTTCTTTGAGTGATCCAATTCTTGATACTATGTTTGATATTCGTGAGTATTTTAGTGATCTTAAATGTAAGGACACCATAGATGAAGTTATTTTGTGTGATACCTTTCTTTACTACCTATTTGCATATGATGATTCTCATGCTTATAGGGAGGGAACATTGTATGTTGGCAGGAGTTTATTTGGGGCAAATGGAAGTTTTCTTGATCAAAATGCATGTATTTTCTTTCCTTTTGACCTCGATGACACTTTAAAAGTATGTGATTTGGTCACGGTGCTATCTTTGAGGTGGACTAAGTTGGAAATAGAGGATCAAGTTAGTTACATGTCTAATAGAATCAATGTGACATTGCTTGCATGCTATTTTTAAACCATTGGTTCTTTTGTGATATCCTTATTTCTCAATTTTTTGAATAGCCAAGTATTTCATGCTACATTTGAAAGATTGTTCTTGATGAGAATAGTTGATGCTTTGGTTATATAATAAGTTTGTGTATCCTTAGCGTGTTGGTAGAATTGTTTCCACTAACACTAACCCTCATGCCATGAGGTCGTTGTTGTTGTTTGTTTTCCCTATGGTTTTACTAGGTTTGGATTCGAGGACGAATCCTTTTCAAGAAAGGGAGAATGATGCATGTACGCTAAGCCAAGCTAAAAAGTTCAAAAACTTTGAATTGAGTCAATACTTTGGAGGCTTGAAAGGAGTTTGGAACAGGGGATTGAAGCTTAGGAACATGCTCAAATGGAAGTACAAGGCTCCAAGAGGAAAACTACTCGAAGAAAGGGAAAAAAGGCTATGTACGCAAAGTGGCTATTATTTAAATGCAAGCCTCTTGACTAAGAAGACCCTTAATTCATTAAGGGTATTTTTGTAATTAGTAGTCTAGTCTATAAATAGTGGAGCATAGCTCATTTTAGGATAGATTATCTTGATGAATATCGAATATTAAATACTCTTTTGAGAGTTTGAGAGCTTGTTGAGGCTTTTGATTATTTCAAGTTTAGAAAGGAGGGTTGCTTGGGAATCTAATCCCTTTAGGTCTTTCTCATAGGTTTAGGTGCTTATTTGGATATTTGAAGGAGGTCTTTTCTTTTTATAGAATTGGTTGCCTTTGATTCCACTTTTGTGTCTACCTTTCTATCCCTTTTATCTTTGTTTATCTTGTTTCTTTGTTTTCTTGCTTCTTATCATTTTCCGCGTATTCTTTCTTGCATCACCTTAAGTCCCCTTTCAAGTTTAAACCACATAGAAGACAAATCCTTTACCGATTTAGCAAAAGTGGATTGCTCAAAACTTTTTAAACATAACCAACATGATTTACACAACCTTTTATACATATAATATATTAATCTATAAGGGTAAACACTTACCAAGGCTTGTAAGTGGAAGATTTGTCCAAAAATCCTTAAAGAAAATTAGGGTGGCTAGGGTTTTTGAGAGAGGAGAAATGTTGATTGAAAATCTTATTTTTGGCAAGTGTATTGTGTGGAAAATAAGCTGAATTTCAGCCTTATAAAGGCCCTCCAACCAGCCTCTCCTTTGGTCATCCTTAGCCAATTATTTGGTCAAAAAGTCCAAGTAAACTTGGTCCATTTATAAATGGATCATTTCCTTTTTGGGCCCATGTCTTTTTACTTAATTTTAGGCCTCAATTAGGTCCATAAACATAATATTAATTCAGTCCAATATATTTAGTGGGTAATACACCAACTATCTCAAGTGTAAATAATTCTATAAATGTTAAGATAGTCAAATAAGTTCGAAAATGTACAGGGTATTACACTCTCTTCTTAGCACTGATCACGGAGCAGGGTGGGCTTAGTGACGTCCGAGGCAGATCCTACTCCATCTTCTACTGTATAGTCTTTTGCTTTCGAGACTGTTGTACTTGTTATATATATTTGATTTTTGTCTTGTATTTTGGGCATGTCTGGTAGTAACTCTTGTACCAACCTCACCAGGTCTTGGGAGGGGTTCTTGACTTTGGATACTGTCCTCTTCCTTCTCAGTCTTGGTAAGTAAATATATTTTGATTTTGTTTTTATATTTCTAGCCTGTTTATTAGTATGGTTACTTCCACCTCATCTCTGTTCTTTTGAGATTTCGCCCGTTAGCCCGTCGCTTATAGCTCCAGGCTACGGTTTGGCTTGTCTATTGGTGGGTTACGGTAGGCGCCATCATGACTCAAATATTGGATCGTGACAGTGACCCGATCCAATTTCATTCTAAGTTAAAATTCTCATTATTCCTCTTTCTTATTATCCTATTAAATAGAAAATTTTAAAAATAAAAAAAATTCTACTAAAGTGATTGTATCTTAACCTATCCGAGACAAAAAAGATGATTAGGACAAGTAGGATTCCGCTCTTACTGTAATTTTATTGTTCCCAACTTATTTTGGATGGAAGCGTAATGATAATTGTCATTGTAAAGTAAATTTTTGTTGGCCTAGAAGCAGCCAATTAGGTGAATTCGCAAGTGGCCTGTTTTGTGCCACCATCAAAATTGTGTTTGTGTTGTCAATTTATGCAACATCAAGGTTGGAAAAGCAGTGCAAAGATGAGTAGATAACTCACAAAGCCCGAAAGAGAGAGCAATGTGGAACACAGTTAAATTACCAACAGACTAGTAGTCACTTTCAAGATTTAATAGGCGTTTTGCCATAAATATTATTCACAACATTTCGGAATACGTTTTTACTTTATTTCGAAATACTTGTTTGGCCATGAAAATCAAAAACGTAATTCAGAATACGTTTACATAATTTTTCAGAATATGTTTTCATAATTTTTGTTTTTTCGAAAAACATCTCTTGAGGTGTTTTCACTTTTTTTGCACTCAAATTTTCCCATCACTTTATAAAAAAGCACATCCAAAGTCTAAAATATTTTTGAAAATACTATGACCAAATACAACTCCAACTCTATTTTTAACTTTAAAAATATCAAATAAAATAAATATATTTTTGATTTTCATGGCCAAACGAGTTAATCTAATTTGAAGTGTGAGCAATGTGATACACACATTATTGAAATCTAATGCACATAATTTTGGACAGAACAAAAATATATTTAGTCATAGAGTCTCTATCCACTGAGCTTGTGAAAAGCATAGCCAACTCTGTGAATTTGTTGGGATCGAAATCATTAGGGCCTCATACGAAAGCTAATAATTGCAAATTATAAAGATGATAAATCAGCTGACAAAGAAAATTATACTAATAAAACATATCATTGATATAGTGTGGTCAATCGACCTACATATAAGAGACTAATATAATATATATATATATATATATATATATATTAAAACTATAGAGAGAATAATCTCTCCATAAAAAAAATTCTTTGATGACTGCATTGTGGATGATATGGTGTTATGGCTTGAGGAAACGGATCTTCAATTTATAGAGGCCCACACTTTTTTTCCAAGAAAGAAATAAATTAAATATGGCAGAAATCTTTTTCCAACAAGTAAACGTTTTCTACCAAAAAAGATGATTCTAATTATGATAGAAAATCAAGTAAAGTAGAAAATTCAGGCTACATTCTATCAGAAGGGATATTAATGTTATTGAAAAAAAATTCCAACTATCATGTATTATGTGAGGAGAAGGGGGAACAATTGATGATTTATTACTAGATTAGGTAGTGGTGCTAATCGGGTGGTTTGGTTTTGAATGTTATTGATTCGGTTTATCTAGGGGCGTGCATCGGTCGGTTCGGTTCGGTTTGTTGGTTTTTGGTTTTAAATATGCTAAACCAATAACCAAACCAATAAGATATTTTTATCGGTTTTCGATTTATCGGTTTTTGATCCTTAACGGTTCGATTTTCGGTTTAACAGATAAGAAAATGCTCATAAAACAAGTATCAATTTGGTACAATGATTTTCAATGTTGTGTAACAGTAGCAACTAACATGACATCAATAAGAATGCTCACAAAATAAAAAACAGTAGCAGCTAACATGACATATGTTTTGCAGTGCTAAATTTCACAAAATAAGAAGTCCACCATCCTATCCACTAGGGGTGTCAAAATGAACCCAAATTGAGTCGAACAGCCCAACCTGCCCAAAATTTATTGGGTTGAGTTCAAAATAATTTACTATTGAGTAAATTTCAACCCATTAAGTCTCAATCCATTTTTAAATGAGAGTTTTACATAACTATACAATCTCAAAAAAATACATTGCACAATTTTAGCATTATTCTCAAAATTACAGTAATAGCCAAAAATAATTATAGATTTAGCCAAATCTAAATTTAAACAAATTCTTATTTATTCTAAATCAATTCATTTTAAAAAATGAAAAATGGTTTTCATTAATTACGAAAATTAATGTAGCTGGTCAACTGTTACTTACTTCATTTTCTTTTTTATTACCTTCCCTTTTTTAAAAAAAAATTGTTTCTGTATTAACAAAATAATTATGTTATTCTTTTTGCAATTCAAGTTTGAATAACTGTTTCATTTTTAAATATATGTGATAATTGTTTATTATCAGTATATCTTAACTATTCTACGAATGTAAACTTTATATTTGAAATAGTACTGCAAATATATATATATATATATATATATATATATATATATATTATTTCATTTATTAATTTATAGAATACAATTTATATATGATATATTTTATTTATTTATTTATTTATATATTATATTTATACAATTTATATTTTTATAAAGTGTGTATATTTACCGTGTATGATAATTGAAAAAAAATGATTGAATAAGATGAAAAAATTCATATAAATATAATATTAAAAATTAAATTTGAGATACTACAAGCATATATTTATATTATATCAAATGTATAGTATTAAAAATTATATCTAGCATGCTTATATAAGTTATTTATATTATATAAAACAGTTAATAATAAAAAATGCATTTGACATATTATAAAAATATTTTTATTATCTCAAATATATAGAATTAAAAAAAAAAAGAATGAACAAAAAATATAAAAATAAATATGTGAGAATAAGGAAATTAGTATCATTTATTGGAGAGAGAAATCAGAATAAAAAGAAAGCAAAAAATGTGGATTCTTAATTTGTGGGACCTCATTTAATATATTTATTTAATTAAATAAATGTGCAGATTTTTGTAGATGTGCTAAAAATGATATAAATTATGCTACTTATGAAAAAATATAAAAGTTATGTCAGTTATGTAATTAACTATAGTAACTATGTAGTATAACGTAAAAATCTCTTCTTCTTTTTTAAAATTGGGTTCAATTGAGTCCAATTCAATCTCCAATTCAACCCGTTTAATAGAAAAATGATTTCCTTAATGAAAGTAGGAAAAACAAGTGAAAATATGTCCTACCACTTTCAAAATAACCCACTTCACCTCACCCCATCTTACCCCCATCTCACCCGCACTCCACCACACCCCCAGCTTACCCTATCCTTACCCCGCCTCCCTTAATTAAATTATTTTTATTTTTTAAAAAGCTCTTTTCAAATTTTTTTATGTCAGAATTTACGACAAAAGAAAAACGTTCTTGATTTGTTGTTCAATTAGCTTAACTGTAGCTTTTAAGGGTAAAAAGAAGAAGAAAATTTCAACACAGTAGCACTGTAGCTTTTATTTGTTTTTCATATTATATGTGCATATTATAGGTAAATACATATCTATTTGATACAAGTATATTTATTGATTTATTTAATTTCATGTCTCGGTTTTTTTTTTAAGGTTAACATTTGAATTTTCCTTTCATTTTTTTCTCTAAAAGACGCACAGGTGGGGCAAATATGTTAGTAGAGAAGTTGGACAGAGAATAATAAAAAGTTTGCATAAATTAAAGTTTTTAAAACTGTTGCTATATCTACAATCTATATTTACATCTACAATATATTAAACGTGTGAAGGCCTTTAGAAAAGTGATTTGAATTTTTTGCCCTTCATAAAAAGTCTCTGCAATAGACAAAATCGTTTTTTCACTATTTTTCTCAAACTATTATTTAATTTCATTAGGATAATTAATTTAATTTTCCTTCCATATTTTAAGTGCAGAATCCTTTTAAACGTAGGATTTATTAGGAGTAGAAGTAGTTTAGGTATAAAATTCGTGTAATATTTTTGTAAATCAATATTTCTTCCTTATCTATACTATATTAAAAGTGTGAAGGTCCTTATAAATGTTGTTTGAACTTTTTACCCTTCATTAAAAGACTCTTATTTAGATAAGATTGTCTTTTCACTATTTTCTTAATTTATTATTTAATTATTTTCATAATATTGACTCCTAAAATATCTGGGATCAGGACTCTCATAAATTAAGAATCCTAAAATATATGGTAAAAAGTAACTAAAAATGGTGTAAAAAAATAAGAACGAATTTTAACCTAATATTATGTTTCTTGAAAAAACAAAAACTACCATAAAAATTGCTATTATGTTGTACCGTAAACTACCTTATAACTTGGTAAACTAATACTTTTTTTTTTTTTGAAAAATATGGCTATGGCTACTTTTGAAAAAATAAAAGTTGCCTACTATATTTAAAAAACTGTCATACAATTGTAATGAAACTATGAACTTAAAGTTAAATTAAATAAATTGATAGATATGATTGAGATAGTATAACGGGATGTTAGAGGAGATACAATAATATGATATATTGATGAAATAGGTTGGCAACTTTTAAAATTTGTCGATAAATTTATTTAAACACTGAAATTATGATTTGTTTCAATTGAACACCTGAACATATAATAAAGTGTTCATATTGGCACTTCTGATAAATTTTATGTGGTTTAACTTAGATATTTAAGAGTCAGGTGAGAATAAACAGAACAATAATTTTTCAAAATTTAAAGTGTCTAACAGGAATATTTTAGGTAATTTCTTTCCATAGCATATTATTTTACCTTATAATAGTAAAAATATTAATTTGCTGTCCTCTAACACTTTCTAATGACATATATGTCATATTGGGAAAGTTTTTTAAGTTTTTTTTTTTTTTTATTCTATAGCGTTGGTAATTTTTCTTAATTTAGTTTAAAGTGGGTTTAATGTTTTTATATGGTTTTATATGAATATATTAATTTTCTATTTAATTGTTTTTCATATTTAATAAAATCATCATTTTATTTATTAATCAAAACATATTTTTTTATAATATCGAAGTGATTTTATAAAACTAAATTCATTGAAGTGAGGTACACGCGCAAGGCGCGTACCCTAAACTAGTTAAAATAAAAATGTGTGGTACGTATTTGTTTCAAAGAAGGCAGGGACGTGGGCATTAGTTAGAAGGCTTTTTCTTTTTGTTTTTTTGGGTCTTTTACTTACGTATTTTATTTTTTTCCTTCTGTATTTTAATATGGATGTGCTCCTTTAATTCAAAAACACTTTATCCTTCAATTAGTATGACTTCAATAAATATTTTTTTTTTTAAAATTACGTGACTTTTACACTTTTTCTTTTAAAAAAAATAGGTTAGTTGTTCAGGATTTTTTTGTTAGGTATGTGACTTTTTCTTATTTGAGTTATGTAACCAATTTGTTTTCCTTGCCTTTTAGTTTTAATACTCTTATATATATATATATATATTGAGAGAGAAAACTAGAAAGTTCTCAGATTTTTGTTGTGATTCTTCTTTGTTTGCAGAAAAGGTGCGAATAGGTTTTCTTGATAAAATTAGAGTTTTTAGGTTTGATGTGGATAATATTGATTGACCTAAGGTTTATATTGAATATTACTTTGCTTGTAATTGATTAAAGCTGACTGTTCAAGATTATACAGTTCGACTCCCTCATTCCAATTTCCGCTCAGATTCTCATACAAACACAATCTCCGTCGAGGATGGCAATTCTGATGGCTGAGGATAGCGACTTCGAAGATGACCAGCTTCATGTTGTGTAGGGATTCATGCCTTCTTGACAAGGAAAATTGAATCATAAAGGTTTCGACTTCTGTTTGTCTGCCCTACTCACAGTTATTCTGTGTTTGTTGAATGTTTTTGTCTCAATTTTTGGGCTTATGGTGAATTATAGGAAGAGTTACAGAGGACGAAAGATATACTAAACAATACTGGAGGATGAAGCAAAAGGAGTCCTTTTTTTTTTTTGTCTAATGCCTCCCTCTCCTCCTGTATTTCCAATTCTGCATGGCTTACTTTTAAACTAACGTACGACAAGGAAAAAGGCAGAAAAAAAGAGTGGTTGAGATGATGAATGATGTAGAAAGAAAGTTGCTAGGTATTTTCTTCAAGTGTTAATTACCACTTGAAGCCTGGCATTGTCCATTCTCTCTCATGTTAAGTTTCAAATACATTTGATAACTCCTGAAGTTGTTTAGTTGCCTGTCACAACAATGAGAATGACATTTCGGAGAGGCTTAAGCACATTATTCATACAAATGCCGGTCTTCACGAAGAGATGTCTGATCCCAATCCTTACAATAAGAGTCTGTTATTTTTCGGTTGACTTCCTGCTCTTTTTGAAAGTCAATGGTTCAGTGTTCTCAACTCTCACCTTTTTGTAACTTTTTTTTTTGGTTGGAAATTAGATGGAACTTTTAACATGTTTCTCCTGGACTTTATATTCAATAAGTGCTGCAGTGTTGTTATGTTATAGCTGAATTGTGTACTTCATGAGAAGTATTAAGTATATTTTGATATCTAGTATATTCCACTCTTTGCCAAAAAATTTTACATCACATAGGAGACATTTTAGGAGTTTTTTTTTTCTTAAAAGTGAAGTTGAGAAGCCTAATATTATTATGACTCCCTTTCCATAATTTTGGGTGGCTATGTGTGGTTGCTTTTCTTGCAACAAGAATAGTCTGGAGTGTTAACAGGGATCTCAATAGTCACACTTCTTATTGATGTTTTGGAGTTATACAAAATCTCATTAGATATAAGAGCATCCGAAGGATGTTTATTAAGATCATGGGCTATTTACCCGCTGCATGAAGGTTTCAGTTAAATTCTTAGGTCTTTAATGTGGTATGTGATAATGTTTTGAGTTATGTAAGGCTTGTGGCAATAACAATTGTTTGTTTGATGGGAGGGATAAGGAAGAATAGTTCAGAATAAAACAAATAATTCAGGTTCGTACTTTAGTTTTGTGCCCGTCAAAAATACCACAATAGGGTTATGACCATAATAACCACCGAAACTCTAATTCAATATCCACAAAGAAAAAAATTTAGCACATGATATAAGAAAACACAGAATGGTGGGGGGTTAAAACAGGGTAAAGTTTTTATTTAAACAAAAAAAAAATGAAAGGGAAAAAGATAAACTTGTGTGATTCGGCCCTTCTTCGGACCATTGCATTCGAGAGAAGCCTCCCTCTCCTCTTTATTGTCTAGGTTAGTAACCTCATGATCGAGATAAGCCTACTGATATTTGTAAGAGGTGATTTTGAATTTTATTACTCCCTCTATTCCTTTTTAAGTGCATGCTTCGTTTTTCGAGAGTCAATTTGACTAATTTTCAAAGCTAAATAAGATGAGATTAATTCAAATTTTAAAAATTAAAATTTAGATATTCAAAAACTATATGAAAAGTACTATAAATTTTAATTTTTCTTTTTCAATTTGATTAAGAAATACATCTTAAAATGTTGGTCAAAATTTATATCGTTTGACTCTAAAAAAGAAAACCATGCAAATAAAAAAAACGGAGGGTGTAACCAATTTTTCTATAGCAAAACTCTTAACATTTAAAACTCTAAATCAATTATAATTTAATCAACTTATAGTAATGCTTTATTTATTAAATCCAAGTTTTGAGTCTTATAAAATCAAAAGGTTTTAAAGGCAAAAGATTTTATGGCTGTCATTATTAGACCACCTCATCTGTAGAGAAGGACTCTACAAGAGTTGGAGGTCCCCGAGTTAGAGAGAATACGGTATTAGCTTCAATCCTTTCACAACGACTCTCGTTTTAACCGGACGAGGTTTCATGTACTTACTAGATGGGGAAACAATCATGCTCATTAAAGATAGATTAAGGATTTAAGCTTTAATTTATGGGTTCAACCTATAAAGTTCTTAGAATAAACTAGATGGAAACTACATGTAAACCTCTTCTTGCAAATCACCCTGCAAGAGGACATTATTCACATCAAATTGGGGTAAAAGTTAGTTCCTCTTAGTTATTATAGATAAAAGATATTTGATTGTGGTCATTTTCACATAGAAGTTGAAAGACTAACCTTTTCATTCTCATATTTCTAAAAATCAAAGTGCCAAATTTTCTAATTCAATTATTTGACAATTTTTTGAAGATTATGATAAAAGTATATTTCAAAAATTATTTAATGAAGTATAGTTTTTTAAGCTTACATGTTTAAACTATGAGCATTTTGTTTCAGAATGAAATCAATGGAACTATAAAAATTTGCATAAAATATTATAAATTTTTAGAATGCATTTTTAGGGTCATTCATTTTTGGTCCATCTACTTATAATTGTGTAAGTTGGGTATGGAATTTTTTTTTGATAGGGAGCGCTACCTCCAAATGAGCTCTACTCGGCGAGAATCTGAATTAGTCGGGCTCTAATGTAGGTTTCGACACCGATTAGAAAAATAAAAATTGTGTAGGCTTACAGCAACGTTCAAGATTTCCAAATATTTATAGTATTCAAATTAATAATATTGACATAACACACACGTGTAACACACGTACACTAAACTAGTATATATAGATATGTAAACAACAAATTATGCGGGGCAGGGCGGGACTGATTTATACAGGGCGGGGTGAGGCGGGTTGAAAGCATCAAACTATGATATGAGGGGCGGGTGGAAGTCTTTGTGGGTTTGCCCCACACCCGTCCCATTGCCATCCCTACCTCCCGCTTCCCCCGCACCCCTACCTCTCCCCCCAAAAAATAAAAAAAAATTCAAAAAATATTTTTTAAATTTTTTTTTTTTTTTTTAAAAGCATTCTTACCCCAGGCTCCATTTCCCCCTACCCCCTACCACCACCACCACCCACACACCACCTCCCCCCATAAGGCATACCTCCTCCCCAAATAAATTATTTAAAAATAAATAAAAATTCTTACCTCGACCCCTACCCCCCCACCCCCTATACCCCACACTCCTCCCCCCAAAAAAATTCTTACCCCTTTCCCACAAATAAAAAAAAAAAAATTAAAAAAAATCTTACTCCAAACCCACCCTCCCCCAACCCCAACCCCAACCAAATTTATTTTCTTAAATTGATATTCAAATTGTGGTTACAAGGGGTAAATATCAATATGTTAATATTCTTTAGACTAAGCGGGTCAAATTGGGCGGGTCAAGACCCAACTCGATTTTTAGCCCATTTCAACCCAAAGTAAATTTGGGCAGGTCATGACCCAACCCAATATCTAATTCAAACCATTTAATATCTCCAATTTTAACCCAACCCGCCCATTTGACACCCCTACTATCCACAAACTACGCAACAATTAACCTTAATGATAAATGTCAAAAATGCCTTAAACATCCTCTTCATATTATAAAATGAAGCATTACATATGCCTTGAAATGCCAAATTCCATAATGAAGAGCTATTATCCCTCGTAAGTCACAAACCCACGCCGTCGGTTGACCAGAGAGGAAATTGAAAAAGTTTAACTTTATCGGATTATAGGTTTTCAGATTTTGGATAGATTTGTAGAAATTAAAGAAAAATTAAGAGAAATATAATATATATATATATATATATATATATATATATATATATATATATATATATAGGGTAAATTAGGGGTAAAATACTAATTTAGTATATTCTTATTGGGTTATCGGTTTACCCAATAACCCAATAAGAAAAAATCAAAATCGAACCAATAACCCAATATTTTTTTTATAAAATCATTAAAAAATCGTTAACCCAATAACAATAAATCAATGGCATTTTTATCGGTTCGATTTATTGGTCGATTCGATTTTTGCACACCCCTAGATTTATCGCTTTATCAATTATCGATTATTAGTTTGTACTATGCAAGATTGCTACAGAACCGTTAAGGTATCAATTATCAACTACTGATTATCGATTTATCAGTTATTGATCATTAAAGGTTCAATTATTGATTTAGTCATTATGACTGGGATATCAAATGACATAACGTTTTAATTCATTTTTATCAAATATGCTATCAGAGAATATACCGTTGCCCCCTTGCAATTTGGTGTTGGCGTAACTTATAAAGTAACTTTTGATTTCTCTATCATTTCTTCTCCAAATATTTACAGCAAGACTCAAGCAAATGCACACTGTGCATTTTTATACTCTTAATAGTGGTTCATGCTGTCAACTTATGCCATGCAGTCTATTCAGGGGCGGCTCAATATTTTTGGTGGCCTAAAGCCGCACTTCCAGGAGAGGCCCTTAATATTTTTTTTGAAATTTATTTTTTTAACTTCTTAAAATGTAAAGTTATGAATAATTGTTTTATAATTGATTTCATTTAATAATTCTTTTTTAATTGATAATATACCTAATTCCCTCAATCTTTCTGGTGACATTATTGATCTTAAGTAAGATGTTCTAGTTAACATAATCGAATTGAATAACTGGATTCATATTAAAAATTAATGCTTACTTTGTCACATCTCTTCACAAATTTTAAGTCTACTACGTTTTGATCAAATCAAAATTTAAAAATTATTTTTACTTTTATAGTATTACTTTTTAATTTTTACAAAAGCTCCATAATTATATTTATATAAAATGAGGCTTTACCCCAAAGCCGACTCTAAGTCTACTCAAAGGCTAAAAGTACATAAACAGAGAAGGGACAAGCTAAATATAAGCTATTATGTCCCCTCATTTTTTTACCCCCTTTCTATTTGCACGTTTTTTTTTACGAAACACGATTTTTCTCTCAGGATTTAGATGTTTTTAAATGTATATAATTCAAAGAAATGACGTGCCTAAACGAGTCTAGCATAATCAATGTCACTTCTCATTTTCAAAATTTAGACTAAAAATTTAATATGAAAAAAATTAAATGAAAATCACTATGAAAAAGCTAAACTTATATCAATATTTTTATTTAAAATTAGTACTAGTAGTTTTCAATCGAACTTACTTTATAAATATCAGAATATTAACTTAAATAATTAATCTAAATCAAATAAATTAGTATAGCAATAAGCCCTACTGTTAAAGATAAAACAATTCTTTCAAGAATATTGTCTTCGTTTTCCATCTATAATGGAGTGGGAAGAGAATATCTTCAAAATATTACATCGGAAAGTGGTGAAAGAAAGTACAACTTCCAGAAAGTATACATGAAGTTTTTTATTTTTTTTATTTTGGGTAAAAATACATGAGGTTATTAATTACCTATAAATAATAAGAATGATCTTGAAATTTGATCTCCGCTTGCTTCACGGACAAATCTAATGGCGATGTCAGAATATTCACTAAGGATTGTCAAAATATAAAGAAGTAAATTCATTAAGAAATCAAGAAGTGTCAATATGTATCATATATACATAAAAAATATATATATTCTTACCTAACTACAGAGTGTAATTTTTCGACGCTCTTTAGTTACATATGGCTCCGGCACTCGACAAACCTACAAAATTAAAAGTCAAAAGTTTTGCCATTAGGCAAAACTTATTAAACTTGAAGTTTTTCCAAAGCAAGTGAAGTTAAAAGTTTATGACCACACAATTTCGAACCGAGGGTTGAAGTCAGGATTTAAAAATTTACATAACTAATTTAATTTATTCCCTTTAGTCCATATTAAGTCAATTTTTAGACGTTTTTCATATTTCAAAATAAGTGAATTTTCAAAGTTCAAGAGAATTATTAATTTTTTTTTTCATATTTATCCTTCATTTTAATGAGGTTCTTAACTACTTTACATTTTCTAGGAGAATAATTTGAGAATAATCAAAAGGTTAATAATGAAAAGTAGCCTTTAATTTATGTCATTAAATATTGTTTCTTAAATGGTACTATCATTACTCAACAATTCACTATGGACTAGAGGAATTACTCCCTCCGTTCATTTTACTTGTCACTAATTTCTAAAATGAATTTTCATTTTTACTTGTCACATTTGACATATCAAGAGAAGAAAATTTTTTTCTTCTTGTTTTACCCTTATCATTAATTGTTTATTCTCCAAACTATTTTCAAGACATATTAATACTAAACATCAATTAATACGGATAGTATGGTAAATAATCATGCAAATAATTGTTTTTCTTAATGAAAGTGTCAAGTCAAAATGTGACAAGTAAAAGTGGATGGAGAAAGTACTCCCTCCGTCTCATTTTATGTGATCTACTTTGACCGGGCACGGAATTTAATAAACAAGGAAAGACTTGATGATGTTTACTAAATTGTCCTTTATTAAAAATGTACTACTATTATTTTTAATTAAATGAGACCAATAAGGATAAAAGAGTAATTATATTTTTAAAAAATTATCAAATAAGAAAATATGATATATTTTTTTCAAATGAACCAAAAAATAAAATAAATCACATAAAATAAGACGAAAAAAATAGTAAATAAGAAAATTAAACCAAACCGACTTATATCCACCATAGGTTCGGACTAGAGTTTCAAGAGACTTTTTAACTCGATAAATATGGTGTTCACGTCACATCATAGTATATGCCTTACACCTTAGATTGTCCACTTTGTATATCCCAAAACACAGACTTTTCAAATTTTTGCCGTTTTGTCTCTGTTTTCTTAAGCACTGATCCATGATAATGAGACCATTTGTCCCGTGTCTTAATTGCCTTCCTAGATACTTCAATACTTATACAATTTTTTTAAGTCAAATGATGTTGAATTTTAAACGATATTTTTAAGATATATTTTTTTTGTTCGCCCAGGTCCGCCGGCGCAATAAGACCATGAGAGAGCTAATCTGCTTGAAATGAAAAAAATATATAATTTATAATACTTTTTATATAGTATTTGAATATCTAAATTTTAATTTTAAAAATTAATCAAATTCAGCCGCTAAATAATGGAAAAGAGGATTGGCTAGTACTGCCAATAATCTTTTTTTTGGGTACTATGTTCCCAAAACTAGCTGGTACTTTGCAAAATTTAAATTACTATCCTTAGTTTTTGCTTTCAGTATATAAGTTGGATATTAATAGGCAAAACTCTCTCCAAATGCCCTTTTGATCCGTACTGCCAATAATCGTCAAAGTATGAATATGCATATTCGGTACATATAAATGCACACCATAAATATAATCTATCTTAATAGTGAAATAGTCTAATTTCAACTTTTTGTGCTAATTCAATACAGTAGAATCAAGAAGAGATAAGTAAGTATTTTTATACTTACTATATTATAAATGTAATTATCTTAAATTCTTAATAGTGAAATGGTCCATTTTCAACTTTTTATGTTGATTCAATGTAATAGAATCAAGAAGAGACAAATATTTTTTATACTATTATACTATAAATATATTTATCTTAATAGTGAAATGGTCTAATTTCAACATTTTGTGCTAATCTGCATATGTTGAATAGAACCAAGAAGAAATAAGTATTTTTTATACTGATCATATAAAATATGGGAGGAAAATCCTGCAGCTGAATTTTGTACATGGCACAAGAAATAAGTTAAGTAGATGTTTGAATATATTTATTTAATAAATAAATTGATTGATATAATCTTAACATGGGGATGTAAATCCTGCTGATAGATTTTGTATCTGACACATAAGTTAAGGCATGCATGAATCTAAACGAACCTGTTTAACTAATAAGTTAAATTGTTAATAATTTACTTGATTGGTTCTTACTTGATGTGGTAAATAAGTGTTTAATGTTGAATTCAAATTTTATTAAGGAGTGTGATTACGAATTTAATAGAATAATTAGTAATTCATTATAATAAGAATAATTTAGGAAGAAAGAAATTATTTACATATAATAAAAATTTTATTTATTAATTTTATGATCCTTATTTTGAATCAATCGCCTAAGAATTAAAATTGATCCAAAGAACAAATAATTTATTGAGTACTTAAACTTCCAAGCAGAGAGAAAATAAACCTTTTTGGTCCTACACATGTTAATATTTCAAAGTTGACTTTTGTAACAGAGATTATTAAAGATTGTCACATGACAACAAACTTTTCTAATACTTCATTTACGAATTTCAAAGACTATAATAGAAGAAACAAACATTAATTGACTGTGTCAATAATGTTGTCAAAGTGAATCCTCTGCTCAAAATGATTCACTTCATACCTACAGGGACAAATATACCCAAACTATAATAAATGATACGTATATATCCTTTGTCATATTTTGGGTATATATGTGTCCCTATCATTAATGACATAGTACGTATATGCCCCTCACACTAACGGTAGGGGCATATGTGTACTCAAAGTATAATGGAGGGGGTATTTATGTATCATTTATCATAGTTCGGGGGGTATATTTGTCCCTTTTCCATTTTAATTTTTTTAGCCCAAATAATTAACCCAAACTCACTACACGATTCGGTCCCAATTAAAATCCAAGAGACGCCTATCTAACAAATGCGTTTTTCCCACCCCTATGACGATATACACACACAATACAGTAACACCCACTACTACTAATTTCAAAAAAAAGTCAGTAACCCATAACACCCAGAAACAACACCAAATAAATTGAACCCCTCATGTTTCAATTTCCAGTAAAATTCCGTCGGAAAAAACTACCCACCACTGATCAACACCGCATAGCCACCGTCTCCATAGAATCGGAAACACCCCACCAACGAACCATCGCCGCACTCCTAACTCCGGTCAACTTCGGCCTAATCTCCACTCCCTCCAACCAGTAAACACAAACTAGCAGCAACGACCAATCACTGCAATTTGATTGGGGTTCACTTTTAAAAGAAAATCAGAGGGAGTATCGGGTTTGGAACAAAAAATAGAGGTCGGGTTGAGTTGGTTTGAAATCGGGTTTAATGGGTTTATTAGGTCGGGTAGTGGGTTTGGGTTAATTATTTGAGATAAAAAAATTAAAACGAAAAAGGAACAAATATACCCGCGAACTATGATAAAATGGTACGTATATACCCTCCGTCATACTTTGGGTACACATTTGCCCCTACCGTTAATAGGGGCATATGTGTACCCAAAGTATGAAGGAGGGTATATACGTAATATTTATCATAGTTCGGAGGTATATTTGTCCCTTTTCCGTACCTACAATAATACACAACATGAGTTATGTAGCTTGTCTGGAATAAATTTTTTTAAATCAGCTTATTTTATGAACAAATAAAGTTTTGTTTAGTTAATCAATTTAAAAAGTATATAAGTATAGCAATTTATGTTTGGCTAAACTTTTCAATGTCAAACTAACAATAAGAAAAACTTTTAGCTACCATGGATTCTCCTTTTACTATATGTAAGCATTTAAATTTATAAAATAATTTAGATTATATTTTAAATTTAAGATATATCGATCCAAATAAATATGATATGTTAATATAATTAATTTGATTATATAGTTTAATTATGTACATAGATTTTCCTAATAATGAGAAATTAGCACGATATGACATTTGTGTGTAATAATTGGCATAAAAAGTCCATAATTTAATTAGCATATGGTATTCGGTAGCCCAAATTTAATATTTATCTAAAAATTTGGCATTTAATGACCACAATTATTTTTCTTAAATTATTTTGGTATCTTTTCTCTCGTAAAAACTTGGGTAAATTACACAAACCCTCAAACATAAGGGTCATTAATAAATAAAATCTCATAACTTTTAAACAATTACATAAAATCTCAGATCTTAAGAATTACTCTTGATACATATCAAGCCCTTTTCATTGCCGCAAATCGCTCCACCATTGTCGCCCCAAATCTCGCACGCAATATTTCAAAATTTTCCATCCTAAAATTATAGGTAACCTCTTCCCACAGATGTGTTTCCATCACTTTCACACCGAATTCACGCCAAACACCCCCCCTCCCCCAACAATTTGATTCCACTAGCAATCAAAAATACTCCCTCCATTAACAACAACAATGCCATTAACAGAGGATCACCATTAGAACACCTATTAAAAGATCCTTCTCCACTTCATCTTCTCTGCATCCCCACCTCTTCCACTAAAATAATCCCAAAACAGATCCATCGTAACACCACACCAAAACACATATAAATTTCAATTTTTTCATCTTTTTTCTTCTCCCAAAATGTGAATTGATGTAAAAATAGAAAGAAAAATAAAATGGGTATGCGAGGAAATTGACAAAGTGAGTTTGAGATAGTGAGAAACGGGGAGTTTACAGAGGAGGAGGTGGGTGATTGATCATATAATGGAGAAAATAAAATGGGTGTATTAATGGTGTTGCCGGCCGAAGTTGATGGTTGTTTTCCAAATTTTTTTAATGGAAGATGAGTATGATGGCTAATTTTGTATGTTTGGAGGTGGTGCGGCGGTGGAAGTGAAGCAACGGCGGGATAGAGGTGATATTTTCGACGACTCGAGTTCGTCAGAGATGGAGTTCAAGACGAAAAACGGTAAAGAGTGGAGGAGTTGTTGGTGTATTTGGCTGCTTTTCAATGGAGGTTGTATAATGAATTATTATTGTGTTAGAAACAAATATCAAGTATACATATGTCAGACATGTATAAAACATATGTATCAAATATAGGTATAAGTTTTATTTTGATAATAATATGTATCAAAAAATAATTTTCAACACCTTTCTGGTACATTTTCAAATGTATCAGAAAAATGTGAAATATAAGAATGTATCAACAACATAAATATTTCAACTACATATATGTCTCAGACATATCTATGAAACATATGCAGAAATGTATAAAATTTAAACATAATTTTGTTTCATGAAACATGTTGAACATCATGCATGTGTCCATGAAATATGTTGAACATCTCTTTAAATATAAAGTTTTATAAATGAAGAAAAATTATTACTTGATACATATTACTTGATACACATTTCAGATACATATTATTGACACATATAACTGATATAATACTGTTAAGGTCAAATTAATTGTTGAAATTCAGTGGCAAAATATTACTGAGAAATTATATGAAGTCGGAATATTCATAACATAGAAATTCTTAAAACTTTTAACATAGTGCTACATATGTATCACTATATGAAAAAGAACGAGACGAATTGATTAACCATAACCAAATACTACAAAACCATATAAAAGACCTTCATCTTGAATTAAGCCAAAAACAAAAACCAAGTACAGTCACTGAAAGATTCCAGTTCTCAGACCCCTCCATAGAGTTCTCCATCTCAACCTAAAATGGATAAGATGGGTGTTCATTCCCCAATGAATGCAGACAGACCTACTACATCAGGTAAAGGTGTAGCTAGTCCAGGTCAAACGTGTCACGACCCGAAATCCCATTCGGGCCGGACTGGCACCCGAAGCCGATATGGCTCGAGAGAACCAATCTTTGCTTATGAACCTCCGTATGCATATCCTCGTATGAATCTTATGATATCTTATGCAACTATGCGGAAAGCCTGAACATGGAAACATACGCTATATAATTATATGTAGGAAACTTGGCCGTTGGAGCCATCAAGTCAAAACGGACATTTGTCGTTTACATCCACAACCCACATATGTCTACAAAGCCTCTAACCGATCCATAAATACAACAACCTATGGTCGGGACAAGTCCCTGCTTTATATAATAATTACAAAACCAAAACAATATACACATGTGACTCGGAAAGCCCCGAACCAACTGGGAGCTCACCAATGATCCGCGGATAACCCGTAGCCTATTGTGGAGGTCTACTAACACCTGTGCCTACAGCAGATAAAGTAAGTTCCCCAAAAGGGGTCAGTACGAAGAATGTACTGAGTATGCAAGGCTATAAGAAGCTTCATGAAACTTAAAAACCTCAATGAACTCGATTTCAAGAGAATAGTCAATGTGGATCAATCATCATTTAGTATGTGTGGAAATAGGTACTTTATGTTCATTACTCCATTTGCCTTTATGCCCGTTACCGTTAACAGTTAGAACCATCAATAATGTATAACCGTTAATATGCAATGCATCCGTCAATATGCAACCGTTAATATGCAATGCATCCGTCAATATGCAACCGTCAATATGCAATGCAACCGTCAATATGCAACCGTCTCAAGTTCGGCATCAAGCTAGGCTTTTACCCCACTGAGCTTCCCCCCTGCTACCACCCGGAAATCAAGAAAGCAGGTTCGGCATCAAGTTTGGCTTTTACCTCACTGAGCTTCCCCCTTGATCCAGTGAATATAATAAAGTTTGGCGTCAAGCTTGGCTTTTGCCCCACTGAGCTTTCCCCCTGCTACCACCCGAAAAACAAGGAAGCAGGTTCGGCATCAAGTTTGGCTTTTTCCCCCAAAGCTATCACCCGCACTCAAAGAGTCATAAGTAACCATAAAGTAATATTATAAAATAATGTTAAAGTAACCATACGGAAAATTATAAAGTAACCATGAGGGAAAATATAAAGTAACCATGAGGGAATATAAATAAAGTAATCATACGGGAGTTACTTCTTCCATTACTTCATTGGATTACTTCTCTCTTTTACTTTGATGAGATTGACACATTGGGGGAGCATAACCTTTTTGGAGACACATAAGTGCATTACTTCAATCTTCTATGTTCATGAGATTGATACTTATGAAGTTGTAACATTTTTGGAAGCCTTGGAACATAATATTATTGGAACTTGGGATCATGTCCATAATTATGTGATACATGAGAATAATAACATATGACAACTTGAAATGAGATACCTTTTAACATTTTGGAATGGAACAAGGACAATGACAACATGAACAATATGTGCTGCAGAAAAATACGGACAGAGTAACCTTACATACCTTATCGTCTCAATATGAACACTCAATTCTATACGTGAATACAATCGTCCCGCTCCTTCCTTATGTTTCACTCTACAACACACAAATATACAAGGGAATTTACATTAACCACCAACTACCTTACAAATGCATACAACGACAATGAATTACATGTTTGGCTTTAACATGTCATTTTCCTCTTGATTGTACCATATGTGAAACTATCACACCAACAATACCATTTACAAAACTACCATACCAATAATCCCACAATAGTCTCAACATTGACCAATATCACAAACCACTAGCATGTCACCCCAAATTCGTACTTTTCACTTCTACATCACCACAACATCACAATGATTCCATCAATTCACTTCAATACACCTCACAACAACAAATCGGCCAAAATCCCCTAATTTACACTTATGGAAAAATAACAAGTTTAGGACCATAATTACACCATACATGTTGATATTTTATCCATAGCATGCTCTTTTATCAAAACCACAAGTCATATTCCAAGTTTAAATTCCATAAATGACACATCTTTTACAAAAACACAAAGTGCCATATACAACACTTCCAAGCATAACCAACATGATATACATACTCTCCCATGCATATAATATGTTAATCCATAAGAATAAACACTTACCTAAGCTTGGAAGATGATGATCTTGATCCAAAGATGACTTAGGGTTTGAGAGCCCAAAAGAGATGTTCTTGATAATTCTAGAAAAAAGAATAGAAAGCATGTGTGTTATTTGTATTAAAAATCTGATTTTGTGCCCCTTTTATAGGCCTTTGAAGTCCCTTTCTCAATTATTTCTTGGTCAAAGAAGAATGGGTCATTTGACCCATTCTTGGCCCATGCTTTTCTTCTTCATTTTTGGGCTTTATTGAGCCCAAATTACTTAATCCAATAAAATTAATAATTTCTCATGTTTAATTCATTTCACATGCATTACGACGATATTCCCACTTACGAGATTCATGTTTGTAGCCTCGATCCCAAAAACAAACAATTCTAGCCATGCATGGCCTATTTTGACCAAAAGGGTAAAATCGTCATTTTGACGCCAAATTCGTTCTCGAGTAATTTTATCATACCAATATAATATTTGACTCATTTCATATATATGATCATGATTGTAGAAGAAACGTAGCAAAAATCGGCTCAATACGTCCCCAGATACCCTTGGGACTTAAGAAAAATTTCAACTTTTGAAAGGTGCGCACAAGCAGCCCGGCACGCCCTTGGGCGCGCCCCAACACTGCCTGGGGACTGAAAATTTCAGCCAGAAGCGGCCCGGCACGGTCCCAAACGCGCCCCACACTTAAACTTTCCGAAAATTTCATTTTTCGACTTTTCTTCGCGGGTTTGAGTAGACACTTCAAGTCCTATTCTTTAACTTACTTCTTAGCCTTAATATGCTTTGTTTAGAGGTCCTCTTAGCCTCATTTTGAACCCCACAACTGCGCCACAAAAATCACAAAACACCTCTTACGAAGGGCTAACCACATGTACAAGTCCAAAATGTCAATTTTTCCTCTTCATTAACATTACCAAATGCATACTTATAGCTATCGACACCTAGGTAATCATTGTTCCACGTCGTCAAATAGGGTTGGGAAGGTACGGGGTGTTACAAAACGGCAACCGGTAAAGACATATCAAGTCCGTTAATGACTAGCACTTTGCCAAAAAGTGTAAGGAGACTTCCCGTTAGTTTTAATTTAGAAGGAGCCTTAAGCTCAAAGACAACAAAAATTAAAAGACAGAGCAGACAGAAGATAAATGCTAAAAAATAGAAAGCATTGTTGGAGACACGCTGATGAGACTGTTAATAGAATCTACATCTAATACGGCTAAGGAAGAGACTAAAGACATGATAAAACCAGAACCAGAAAAAGAAGATTCAGAAGTACCAAATTCAGACTCAGACTATGACCCAACTATGGATCAATTTGCCCAAGACCCGAATGTCGATGATGATTCAGGCATGAGTTTTGACTCGGATGCCCAGATTAATCTAGACACTATTTGTTAAAAAAATGCAAGCAATAACGTAAGACAATTTGGATGGATGGTAGTGACAACAGTAGAGCATGACTTCAGCAGCAGACAAAAAATAATGAGGCAGACTCAAAATTCAAAAAGAAGAAAAGAAGCATACATATGGAACCGGACTTAAAATTCAGAAAGAAGAAAAGAAGCGTACATACTTTTCAAAAAGAAAAAAGTGAAAGCGACATAAAGGAGAAATAGTTCATAGGAAGGAAAAATTCTCAACATTTGCACAGTGACGATGGGGCCCATGACAACTACTCAACTTCAATAATGTAGATTCCTTCAGCAAATTTAAGAAATTTTAAAGTCCGTAGACCTCTATAAATATGTAACATTTCATTAAGTAGAGATCATCGAGCAATCTTCGTAAGAGAGCAATTAACTTTAGTATTTAAAAAATTGTGAGTAAGTGAGTTCAAAAAAAAAAAGAAAAAAAAAGAGAGAGTTTGTAAAAATATAGTGTGTTTGTAAAGAGTGTGAATTTTATTTTCAAGCTTATTTCGGAGCAGCTCGGGGACTCCCTAAAGGGAAAACTCTATCCGTTGTACACCATGTAAGTAGGTTATGTTGCTTACTAGACCTAGGTAATTTTCTCCCCATGTTTGTATAGCATGTTTATGTTTATATATTAAAGCATCATGTTTATTTTTATATATTAAAGCATGTTCATATGTTTATAAAAGCATGTTCATAGTTATAAATGTTATCTTTATTTAATAATTAAGCTCCGTAACTATTTTTAGTCGTCCATATCTATTCTTAGTATGTGGTTAGTCTTTTAAACTGCTAAGAATTCCGATGGATCAACCTGTAAATTCCTAGGATGTTAAAAAGTCTGTCAGGGGCTGAGAGCCGAAGGACGTATGTTTGTCCAAGGTGAGGTTGAAGAAGTAGTTCTTAGGTATAAAAGATTAAGAGAAAGAAACGAACAGGGTAAGACTACCGATGGGTTAAATAGGATAAGGGCTTAGGTATTTGAAAAAAAAAAAAACTACTTTAATTTTGGAAGAAAATATTTAGAAACTAGTAATTAATCAACCTATATTATAGAAGTAGAATCCGGAAGAGAAAGTACCGAGTAGGACTTTACAACATATTGAATCACCCCTCTTAAACCATAAGCCATTTTATCCATTGAAAAAAATAATCTTTTGAAAAAATAATACAGGATCAACCTGTAAATTCCTAGGATGTTAAAAAGTCCGCTAGGGCCTGAGAGCCGAAGGACGAATGTTTGTCCAGGGTAAGGTTGAAGAAGCAGTTCTTAGGTATAAACGGTTAAGAGAAAGAAACGAACAGGGTAAGACCACCGATGGGCTAAATAGGATAAGGGCTTAGGTATTAAAAAAAAACAAAAAAAAAACAACTACTTTAATTTTGGGAGAAAATACTTAGAGACTAATAATTAATCAACCTATATTACAGAAGTAGAATCCGAAAGAGGAAGTACCGAGTAGGACTTTACAACATATTGAATCACCCCTCTTAAACCATAAGCCAGTTTATCCATTCAAAAAATAATCTTTTGAAAAAATAATACACCCCCCTCTATTTTTGGTATCAGAGTGATAAGTTTCTAGGACTTAAACTTAAGTATATGAGAAGACCTTATAAGAATACTTTGGACTATAAAAATTGTCAAAAAAATATAAAAATCCTATACTCTGAATTAGAAAGGTTATATTATACCCTTAATAAAGAAAATAGTAGAATTCCTTACTGCATATTGAAAATCCGTAAAACTGAGAAAAAACTAAGAAATCATATTATATCTAGAATTATAACTAGTATTCATTATAGATAAAAGAAAGAACTATTTTTGAGAATTAGTAAACTTTAACTTTAATAATATATGAAACAACATCTTTATTCAAAATACATTTCATATCATTACAACGAAATATATAGTTTTAAAAAAGACTTAAAAATAGCAAAATCCTTAAGACCTAAAAATAAAGAACAATCGATAAGAATACAGAAAGAAATAGTTATTCTAGAAAACTATATACAATACTTAAAAATAAGACTTAATGACTTGCCTTTAGGCTAATTTATATGAGACAAAACAAGTTAGTAAGAAACGTTAGAAACACAAATAACATTATTAGATTACGTTTTAAAGCTATAAAAGAAATAAAAATATTTTAGAACACTCTACAATCAAGATTAGACGAATTAAAACACATAGACTTTCTCTTACGAAACCTTACCAGAACAAGCGGAACTTAAGAATTATATAATAATAGAATTATATAGACTAGATACTAATATACAAGAACATAGGGATAGGATAAATTATTTAACAGAAAAACTTAAAGATATACCGCTAGGTTAAAATTATATGCAACAACGTAACCTAAAAGGAAAATTAAAAGATATAGAAAAATTTATAAGGAACTTAATACGAAACAAGAATTTATTCAACAAGGACTGAATTATATACATTTTTTAGAACAAAAATTAGTAGAAGTTATAGTAAGATTTAAAATATATTTAGAACTAGAAATTGATACTCATTTAATTAATCAGATAACTGCTTATTATAAGTATATAGAACAAGAAATTAAACAAGTTAAAAAAGAAATCCAAGCCCAAGAATATTTAATAAAAGTAATTTTAATTTCCCTTAATAAATACTTATAGTATGTGAAAAAAACCCGACTCATATTGTAACTACCTAAGATTCCATTATAATCTAATCAACAGCTCTTACTCAGAAATTAAAAGACTTAAAAGGAAAAGAAGAATTCTAGAATTCGAATTAATACAATTTGATAAACTCACAAATACAAAATATAGAAAACTCTCACTAGAAAAATATCGTCAAAGATTAAGGACTTGTTTGCCATAAAAAAAATTCACTTTTTTCCGTAAATTTATTTCACTTTAGTGAAAAAAGTGAAATTTTGTGGTGTTTGGCCATAAAATTTGTTTCACTAAAGTGAAATTTGTTTCCGGAAAAGTGAAAACAAGTTTTACTTGTTCTCACTTTTTTCACTCCTACTTCTCTCACAAAACGTCAAAAAGAACTCTAATTTTTTTCATGGCCAAACATAACTCCAACTCTAACTTCCACTCCAACTCCAAAAAATTTAATTTTCATGGTCAAACGCCTACTAAGTCAAAGAATCAGGATTCTAAATAGACAACTACTTATCTCTAACGAAATACAACACATAATAAGTGATAGATAGTATATGCAAAATCAAATAAAATATTACCCTTTAGGCTAAATACTTAATGAAAACACACCTGTTAGCAAGACAAAATGCAAGCTAATAATTGGATATACAATATAAAAATACTAAGACTAATACAAGCAAAAAATAAATATATAGAATTAAAGAAAAATAATACAAAAGACACTTGGAAATTATGAGGATTAGAACTTGATATTGAAAATTATGAAAATTGGTTAAAGTGGCATAAAAATAGACCAATCTGGATAGCGCTAGGATAGATAAAATAACTAACCTTAAAAAATTAGAATACTTAGATTTACAATTAATACCAAAAAAGAAATATAAACGTTTAAAAGACAATGCGTTAATCAAGTGTAATTTTAGTAACGGAGACCATAGTTTACATAGTGAAGACTCTCAGTTAAATAGTATAGTAGATTTATTATTAAACTTAGGAGATAGTATTTATAAAGACAACACAATAATAATAGAAATAATTAGGGAATTACAAGTTAAGCAGATAAGAATTTTTAATCACATAGAAGAAAATTTAGACTTCTTAAAAAGTCAACAATCAGAAATAGAAAAAAGACAAATCTATATTAGAGAAGCTCCAGAAAATATTAAGCTAATCCATAAAGAACTATAAGAATTAAAAACTAGTATAGAACAAATTAAGACTCTAATCCTTTCATGAACAGTCAGCTTTATAAAGAAGTAATTAAGCAAGGAGAAGTAATTAGTCCTAACCCAGAAGGATTAAGTGATCACATTCCCCAAAGCAAAACAGATCAAATAATAATAAAACAGAATAATACTATTATACTTTTACTATTAAAATTAAACGAGAATTTTAAAAAATTAATAAAATAAAAAGGTCCGCAATATAATAAAGACGAATTAAACTAGTGCATAGAACAACTTATAAAAATAAAATATCTTCCAGTCCCTGAAGACACCTTTAATGATTTAATAGAACAACTTAAGAAAATAGAAGTAACCCCAAATAAAGATAAGACACCAGTAATTAGAACACAAAAACCATGAACCTTTTCTTAGGTAGGAGAACAGACCAAGACAGACCAAGACATAGTTACACCCAAAATAGACTAGGAAATAACTTATTAAATACAATAATAAATACCTCAAGACAAAATCCTATTCAACAATTAGATGAAGTAATTGATATCAATAAAGACATTCAAATTTTTCAACAAATAAATTAAAATTATTAAATCCAAGAGTATTATATAGTGCAGGAATTTTCTCACAAAAGACTCAGTTATATAGACATTATAGAGAAGAACAATTATGCGTTACCGGAGAAAATAAAAGAAACATTACTTTAATAAGTTCAGAATCTTTAATTGAAATTAAAAGAACAAATATGAATTTAACGCATATGGGTTTAATAATTATAGGATTAAAGGATTATCTAGAAAGAATCTAGGAACTAAAGTATTAATAACAATTTATGATGATAGATGGTCAGATCCTAAAAGATCCCTTATTGGTTTAACAGAAGTAGACATGAATAATAACGGAGGAATATTCTATTGTAGTCCAGACTTTATGATTAATTCATCAGAATTTGAAAAATATATAAAGATAGGAATCCAGACTAAAGGATATGAAGACATGAATGGTGGTAACAATCTTTTACTATGTGTTGAATTTATAGGAAAACTACCAAATAATAGCAGTACTAAATTTAAACTAAAAGTAGAAGACGTTGTAGGTTTAATGGGAAATAAAGGAATAAAATTAATGCAACCTTTAAAAATAGACCCAAAAATATATGCAGGTTTAGAATGGAATTTAGAAAACTCTAAAAAAACAAGAAACAGTAAAACCAACAGATCATTTAATGTATACAAATAAAAAGGGACAAAGTTCAGTAAGATTTATAGACTATGAGACTACAAATCAAAATGAATTAGAAGAAGAAATACAAGAAGAATCTGAAAGAACAGAGTTTATGAATATAAATGAAGAACTAAAATTAGAAGAATTTGAGGTAGATAAAGTAATACAAAAAGCTAGAGAAATATATAGAATTAATAATAAAAAGCGTTTTAAATGTACAGGATGTAAATTAGGAAATTTAGACATTTTTGATGTAGATGACCACTTTAGACAATGCGAATTAAGAAATGATAATATAGGATATAAAGATAATAAATCGACGAAATTAGCAATATTTCCGAAGAGGAAACCACTAACAGTATTAAAGAATTTATGGAATCAGCTTCAACAAGCTCAAGCCCTTTTCAAAGAACTTCTAAAATACACACAGTAGAAAACAATACAGGAAATATACCTAGACATAGAGTATATAGAATTAATCCAGAAACAGAAATGGATAGTGTTAGACCTATAGGAAAAGAATGCCAATAGAAGAACCAGTTACCCTTCAAGAAGGAGGAAGTAAAGGAAAAATATTAAATATATCAGCACATGATCCTCAAATATGGAATACTGTTATAGACCTATGGAAAGGTATAGTAGTAGCAGACTATATCAAAACATATAACGATACAGACGCAGAAACAATGTATAGGTATATGGAGACATTTTTAGGAGAATTAGCTAAAGGAGTATGGGAAGCATATAAATCAGAATTCCTACAGGAATTTAAAATGTTAGTAGATATGGGACCAAACCCGTATAACTTTACAAATAAAATACATAGCTTAATAACTGGAGAAGACCCAAATAGTGGATTACTAGTATTACAAAGAAAATCTTTAATTAAGTTAGAACAACTAAGCTTAAAAAGTTGGTATCATGTAAAACCTTTTCTATTAGATTATTCTTACTATAGTAGCATAAGTGGTAATGCTTTTGATCAGACTCTAGGAAAGAAATTATTTAATAAATTAACAGGAGCACTAGGAAGAGAAATAGAAGAAATTTGGGGAAAGAGAGACGGCGTAATAAAAAACCCCGATGCAAAATGGTCAATAGGACATAAAGTACAACATATAATGGACATACTACAAGAAAAATGTACTAATATACAGATACAACAACAATTAAAGAAAGGAGAAACTAATTTCTGTAAAACTATATATACTACCCAAAGTTATGATGATAATTATCAAAAGAAAAGTAAATACAAGAAATATAAGAAATCATACAAAAGAAATGATTATAGAAGAAAAAGTTATTATTTAAGAAAATCATCAGCTAAAAAGCCATACTTAAATAAAGACAAACATGTTAGAAAATATAAAAATGATAAAAGTTATAGAAACACTTTAGAATGCTTCACGTGTGGAAGTGCAGACCATTTAGCTAATACTTGCCCTAAAAGAAATAATACTAGAACAAGAAATTCCCAATTAATCGAAGATTTTAAAGAAACGTTAATAAATGTAGACGAATATATGTCAGATAACGAAAGTATATATTCTATTGTTAGTATTAATAATGATCAAGTACAAAACTCTTCAGACTCCGAAGAAGATATAGGATTCGAAAATTTAAATGAACTTATAACGAATCTCTCATTGGTAAATATTAAAGAAGGCTGTATACATGAATTTGAAAGACATAAAGGATTAGATAATATACAACGTTATATATGCAATTGGTACCCCAGTAAGACAAGAAGAGTAAAATATCAATTTTGTTACATCGAAGGATGTATACCCTGTATAGAAAAATGTATAGGAAGACATGTAATACAATTAGAAGACAAACCACAAGTTAGTAATGAACATACAAGAATAATAAATAAAGACAACATGGATTTAGAAAATAGAGTAAAGCGGCTTGAATATACAGTAAAAAAATTAGAAGAAAGACTAATGGTTTTCGAAAAAAGAAAAAAAATAATAATAGAAGACCCCTTAAAAGAACCAGAAGACACAAAATTATTAAGTGAAAATTTTGACGGATTAGTATGTAATGAAGATAAAAAGTTAAGTGCTATCAAAGTAATGACTAAAATAGTAATACAAGATTATGAAATAGAAACTTTAGGAATAGTAGATTCAGGATGTACACAGTGTATAATAAATCAAAATATTTTACCAAAACACCTTATAAATAGTTTCAAAGAACCACAAATATCCATGCAAATGGATGGAACCCATAATACATATAAACATTATGTAAAGAATGCGATAATTAGTTTTAATAATACATGTTCTAACTATAAAACAGTGTATAAACTAGGATATATGTTGACTCGAGATTTAAATATAAAAGCAGATTTTATAATAGGATTAGACTTCATGGTAAAAAATAATGGAGGATGTTTTATAACTAGAGATGGAGTAATCTTTACAAAAAATATTACCATAACGCCATCATTTTTTGGAAGAAATGTACAAAGAAATACAAAAATAATAAAAGACTCTAGAAATAAACAAATAGCCCTAGACGCCATCTGCGATAAAGTTACAGATTGTACCTGCAAAATTATAAAAAAAAATTACTTTCAGAAGTAATAAATGAAGAATGGATAGACATAGATGAAGAAATAGAAAAGAATTACAATTTACTTGATGTAGATATAAAAGGTTATAACCTTAGAAAAGGTTTCCAGTAGATAGGAGCAATAAAGAACCAAGAAGATCTACAAAAGATTATACAAAAATTAGACAAACTAGAAATAATAGGAGAAAAACCTCTAGAACATTGGGGATCAAATCAATTAGAATGTAAATTAGACATTATAAACCCCGAATATCTTATTAAGACAGCAACACTAGAAGCAACAAATGCAGACTTAAAAGATTTTGAAATCCAAATTAAAAAACTATTAAATTTAGGAGTAATTAGACGATCTACATCCAGACATAGATCTGCAACTTTTATGGTAAGAAATCATAGTGAAATAGTTAGAGGAAAAGCTAGAATGGTAATAAATTATAAAAGACTAAATGATAATACAGTAATGGATGCATATAAGTTATCAGACAAAACATAATTAATAAATAGAATACAAGGAAGAAAAATATTTAGTAAATTTGATTGTAAGTCAGGATATTGACAAGTAAAAATGCATAAAGACAGTATTGAATGGATAACTTTTACATGTCCAGAAGGAAATTTTGAATGACCTTTTGGATTAAAGAAAACACCTCCTATTTTTCAAAGAAAAATGGATAATGCATTTGGTAAATATATGAATTTTGTTTTAGTCTATATAGACGACATTTTAGTATTTAGTAATAACATGGAAGAACATTTAGAACACTTACAAACTATTTTTCAACTTTTTCTAGACAATGGTTTAGTAATTAGTAAGAAGAAAATGGAATTATGTAAACAATATATTAATTTCTTAGGAATAACTATAGGGGAGGGTAAAATAAAATTACAACCCCACATAGCCAAAAAAGCCTTAAAAATGCCAGATAAATTAGATAAGACAAAAGATGTACAAAATTTTTAGGAATTTTAAATTATGCCAGACCATTTATAAAAGACTTAGGAAAAGTGGCCGGACCATTATATGATAAGACTAGTTCAAAGGGACCAAAATCTTTCAACACCGAAGACATTAAACTAGTACAAAAGCTAAAAGAAATGGTTAGACAAATCTCAGACTTAGCTTTACCACTAGAGACAGATTATTTAATCATAGAGACAGATGGTAGCTCAGAAGGATGGGGAGCCATATTAAAAGCAAGGAAAAATAAATATAGTACTAAAAAAGATGAGAGAATTTGTGCATATCAAAGTGGAATATATAGAGAGAAAGGAAATATGAGTAGTATAGACATGGAAATATTAGCAGTAATATACGGTTTAAATAGTTTTAAGATATATATCTTAAATAAACTAGAGATTTTAGTAAGAACAGACTGTGAAGCTATAGTTAAATTTCATGAAAGAATAAGTGAAAAGAATAGTAGTAAAAGAAGATGGTTAAATTTCAGTGATGCTACTTCCATCTATACCATTAAACTAGAACATATCAAAGGTAAAGAGAATGGTCTTGCAGATAAACTTAGTAGATTAATTTCGCGAACTACTAACTAAATTCCTTTGCAGCATGAGTACAGACAAGGGGAAAGCTAAGGCTTCCACCTCAGATTCAAGTGCAGACAATTATCTTCAGTTCTTATTAAGAAATACTCATTTCAGACCTCAGACGATGTTGAACATATCTCAGACATCGACAGATCAGACTATTGAAAGAATTTATTTTGGGAGACAAAATTTAGTTTCTTATCCAGAATCAAACTTCAGTTTCAAGACAAAACCTGAAGCAAGAGTTGATAAAAATCAGAAATGTTTATTAGACAATTTATGGATCGCGTATAACAAGACTCCAAGGGATGTCAGTTATTTCTTAGTCGTTATGAACGCCCTAAGCCAGTATTTTATAGACAAAAATTTGATTAACAAGTTTAAATTTTATATGGTAATACAGGGATGAATGCCAGGAGTTTTTCAGACTTGGATACAGATAATAGACTCTATTAAAGAATTCAGAAACCCTCTATACAAAGGATTTAATAATTTTACAGAAGTCTTGGACTATGCTCGAGGTAAATTAGGACCTAATTTTTATATAACCCTCGAATTACGAAATTCAATAAATTTTCCCCAGTATAACATTCAAAAAGACACCAATAAAATTATATTCTTTGACTATTGCAGTGCCATGACAGAAGGATTTAAAAGACTAAACCAAAAGAATGAATTATTAGAAAAAGAACGAGACGAATTGATTAATCATAACCAAATACTACAAAACCATATAAAAGACCTTCATCTTGAATTAAGCCAAAAACAAAACCAAGTACAGTCACTTAAAGATTCCAGTTCTCAGACCCTTCCACAGAGTTCTCCATCTCAACCTAAAATGGACAAGATGGGTGTGCATTCCCCAATGAATGCATATAGACCTTCTATATTAGGTAAAAGTGTAGCTAATCTGGGTCAAACGACAACCGGTAAAGACATATCAAGTCCGTTAATGGCTGACACTTTGCCAAAAAGTGTAAGGAGACTTCCGGCTAGTTTTAATTTAGAAGGAGCCTTAAGCTCAAAGACAACAAAAATTAAAATACAGAGCAGACAGAAGATAAATACTAAAAAAATAGAAAGCATTGTTGGAGACACGCTGATGAGACTATTAATAGAATCTACATCTAATACGACTAAGGAAGAGATTAAATACATGATAAAACCAGAACTAGAAAAATAAGATTCAGAAGTACCAAATTCAGACTCATACTATGACCCAACTATGGATCAATTTGCCGAAGACCCGAATACCGATGATGATTCAGGCATGAGTTTTGACTCGGATGCCCTGCATAATATAGACACTATTTGTTAAAAAACGCAAGCAATAGCATAGGAAAATTTGGATGGATGGTAGTGACAGAAGTAGACCATGACTTCAACAGCAGACAAAAAATAATGGGGCAGACTCAAAATTCAAAAAGAAGAAAAGAAGCGTACATACAGAACAGGACTCAAAATTCAAAAAGAAGAAAAGAAGTGTACATACTTTTCAAAAAGAAAAATGTGCAAGCGACATAAAGGAGAAATAGTTCAGAGGAAGGAAAAATTCCTAACATTTGCACAGTGATGATGGGGCCCATGACAGCTACTCAACTTCAATAATGTAGATTCCTTCAGCAAATTTAAGAAATTTTAAAGTCCGTAGACCTCTATAAATATGTAAAATTTCATTTAGTAGAGATCATCAAGCAATCTTAGTAAGAGAGCAATTAACTTTAGTATTTAAAAAATTGTGAGTAAGTGAGCTTAAAAAAAAAAAAAGAAAAAAAAAGAGAGTTTGTAAAAATATAGAGTGTTTGTAAAGAGTGTGAATTTTATTTTCAAGCTTATTTTGGAGCAGCTCGGGGACTCCCGAAAGGGAAAACTCTATCCGCTAAACACCATGTAAGTAGGTTATGTTGCTTACTAGACCTAGGTAGTTTTCTCCCCATGTTTGTATAGCATGTTTATGTTTATTTATTAAAGCATGTTCATATGTTTATAAAAGCATGTTCATAGTTATAAATGTTATCTTTATTTAATAATTAAGCTCCGCAACTATTTTTAGTTGTCCATGTTTATCCTTAGTATGTGGTTAGTCTTTTAAACTGCTTAAGAATTCCGATGGATCAACCTGTAAATTCCTAGGATGTTAAAAAGTCCACCAGGGCCTGAGAGCCGAAGGACGAATGTTTGTCCAGGGTGAGGTTGAAGAAGCAGTTCTTAGGTATAAAAGGTTAAGAGAAAGAAACGAACAGGGTAAGACCACCGATGGGCTAAATAGGATAAGGGCTTAGGTATTAAAACAAAACAAAAACTACTTTAATTTTGGGAGAAAATACTTAGAAACTAGTAATTAATCAACCTATATTACAGAAATAGAATTCGAAAGAGGAAGTACTGAGTAGGACTTTACAACATATTGAATCACCCCTCTTAAACCATAAGCCAGTTTATCCGTTGAATAGAAAAATCCATTGGAAGACATGTAATACAATTAGAAGACAAACCACAAGTTAGTAATGAACATACAAGAATAATAAATAAAGACATCATGGATTTAGAAATTAGAGTAAATCGGCTTGAATATACAGTAAAAAAGTTAGAAGAAAGACTAATGGTTTTCGAAAAAAGAAAAGGAATAATAATAGAAGACCCCTTAAAAGAACCAGAAGACACAGAATTATTAAACGAAAATTTTGACGGATTAGTATGTAATGAAGATAAAAAGTTAAGTGCTATCAAAGTAATGACTAAAATAGTAATACAAGATTATGAAATAGAAACTTTAGGAATAGTAGATTCAGGATGTACACAGTGTATAATAAATCAAAATATTTTACCAAAATACCTTATAAATAGTTTCAAAGAACCACAAATATCCATGCAAATGGATGGAACCCATAATACATATAAACAATATGTAAAGAATGCGATAATTAGTTTTAATAATACATGTTCTAACTATAAAAAAGTGTATAAACTAGGATATATGTTGACTCGAGATTTAAATAAAAAAGCAGATTTTGTAATAGGATTAGACTTCATGGTAAAAAATAATGGAGGATATTTTATAACTAGAGATGGAGTAATGTTTACAAAAAAAATTACCATAACGCCATCATTTTTTGGATGAAATGTACAAAGAAATACAAAAATAATAAAAGACTCTAGAAATAAACAAATAGCCCCAGACACCATCTGCGATAAAGGCACAGATTGTACCTGCAAAATAAAAGAAAATTTACTTTCAGAAGTAATAAATGAAGAATGGATAGAAATAGATGAAGAAATAGAAAAGAATTACAATTTAATTGATGTAGATATAAAAGGTTATAACCTTAGAAAGGGTTTCCAGCAGATAGGAGCAATAAAGAACCAAGAAGATCTACAAAAGATTATACAAAAATTAGACAAACTAGAAATAATAGGAGAAAAACCTCTAGAACATTGGGGATCAAATCAATTAGAATGTAAATTAGACATTATAAACCCCGAATATCTTATTAAGACAACAACACTAGAAGCAACAAATGAAGACTTAAAAGATTTTGAAGTCCAAATTAAAGAACTATTAAATTTAGGAGTAATCAGACGATATACGTCCAGACATAGATCCACAACTTTTATGGTAAGAAATCATAGTGAAATAGTTAGGGGAAAAGCTAGAATGGTAATAAATAATAAAGGACTTAATGACAATATGGTAATGGATGCATATAAGTTATCAGACAAGACAAGATTAATAAATAGAATACAAGGAAGAAAAATATTTAGTAAATTTGATTGTGAGTCAGGATATTGGCAAGTAAAAATGCACAAAGACAGTATTTAATGGACATCTTTTACATGTCTAGAAGGACATTTTGAATGGCTAGTAATGTCATTTGGATTAAAGACTGCCCCTCCAATTTTTCAAAGAAAAATGGACAATATATTTGGTAAATATAAGAATTTTGTTTTAGTCTATATAGACAACATTTTAGTATTTAGTAATAACATGGAAGAACATTTAGAACACTTACAGACTGTTTTTCAACTTTTTCTAGACAATGGTTTAATAATTAGTAAGAAGAAAATGGAATTATGTAAACAATATATTAATTTCTTAGGAATAACTATAGGGGAGGGTAAAATAAAATTACAACCCCACATAGCCAAAAAAGCCTTAGAAATGCCAGATAAATTAGATAAGACAAAAGACCTACAAAATCTTTTAGGAATTTTAAATTATGCCAGACCATTTATAAAAGACTTAGGAAAAGTGGTCGGACCATTATATGGTAAGACTGGTTCAAAAGGACAAAAATCTTTGAACACCAAATACATTAAACTAGTACAAAAGCTAAAAGAAATGGTTAGACAAATATCAGACTTAGCTTTACCACTAGAGACAGATTATTTAATCATAGTGGAACATATAGTGAGAAAGGAAATATGAGTAGTATAGACATGGAAATATTAGCAGTAATATGCGGTTTAAATAGTTTTAAGATATATATCTTAAATAAACCAGAGATTTTAGTAAGATCAGACTGTGAAGCTATAGTTAAATTCCATGAAAGAATAAGTGAAAAGAATAGTAGTAAAAGAAGATAGTTAAATTTCATTGATGCTACTTCCATCTATACCATTAAACTAGAACATATCAAAGGTAAAGAGAATGGTCTTGCAGATAAACTTAGTAGATTAATTTCGCGAACTACTAACTAAATTCCTTTGCAGCATGAGTACAGACAAGGGGAAAGCTAAGGCTTCCACCTCAGATTCAAGTGCAGACAATTATCTTCAGTTCTTATTAAGAAATACTCATTTCAGACCTCAGACGATGTTGAACATATCTCAGACATCGACAAATCAGACTATTGAAAGAATTTATTTTGGGAGACAAAATTTAGTTTCTTATCCAGAATCAAACTTCAGTTTCAAGACAAAACCTGAAGCAAGAGTTGATAAAAATCAGAAATATTTATTAGACAATTTATGAATCGCGTATAACAAGACTCCAAGGGATGTAAGCTATTTC
Source organism: Capsicum rhomboideum (assembly GCA_031232105.1). Taxonomy (NCBI): domain Eukaryota; kingdom Viridiplantae; phylum Streptophyta; class Magnoliopsida; order Solanales; family Solanaceae; genus Capsicum; species Capsicum rhomboideum. The sequence goes on along the minus strand of CP124715.1, from coordinate 37,334,221 downwards.
TTAGTCGTTATGAAGGCCCTAAGCCAGTATTTTACAGACAAAACTTCAAGTAATAAGTTTAAATTTTATGTGGTAATACAGGGACGAATGCCAGGAGTTTTCCAGACTTGGATACAGGTGTTGCGCCCTATTTTTAACCGGTCAAAACAGCGTGGCGACTCTGTTGGGGATTTTGAAAGAAAAAGATCGCAGACTTTCAAAAATTGCCCCAATGTCAGATTATGACAGCACTGGGCGATAACACTAGGATGTAAAAGGGTTATGAAATTTAAACTGAATGTGAAAAATAGAGTGGAGTTTGAGTTTCAAGAATGAATCCTTGACGTAGCTAGGTATGCTTGACATTAAGCTAGCTTGCCCCAGTTTGCTGCTAAGAGGGTAGTTCCACGTTGTAGTGTGTTGTCCTGTAAAATAGGTAAAAGGGTGAAAAGTACCCGTTGCATTCAAAATTGTAAATTGAAATTGTAATGTAAAGAGTAGAGTGTAGATATTCAAACTAGTGTTGTAATCCCCATTCCGCGGGAGCATCCGACTGGCGGAGCAATTATCGAAATATAAAAGCTCCGTCGGCAAGCAATTGCTGAAAAGTAAAAGCCTCTGTCGGCAAGAAATTAATGAAAAGTAAAAGCCTCCAACTGGCGGGGCAGCTTCTGAAGAGTAAAGCCTTCGTCGGCAAGCAATTGCTGAAAGGTAAAAGCCTCCAACTGGCGGGGCAGTTGCTTGCTTATGTATATCCTCCGATATGGCAGAGTATATTTTTTCTCGTGCATGACCTTTTATATGGAAGAGAATCTCATTGCTTATTTACATCCTCTGATATGGCAGAGGGTCGCCTCGCTTGCTTGTGTACAATCTTCAAAATGCGAAATTGTTTGCTTATGTACGGTCCTCAAAATGCGGGAGTTTGACTTCGTTTGCTTATGTACAGTCTTTGAGGTGTGTAATTCGACTTTGTTTCCTTATGTTCAGTTTTTGGAACATAGGATCTTGACTTCTTTTGCTTATATACAGTCCTCGAAATGTTGGAGTCTGACTTTGATTGCTTATATACAATCTTCGGAATGTGGAGACTTTGATCCAGTTAGACGACATTCTCCGATTGGTAGAGTTATTCGAGGCAATTAGACGGTGATTCTTCGATTGGCGAAGTTATTTGACGCATTCAGGTGGTGAGCTCCGATTGGTGGAGTTTATTGAAAGAAGTAAAATAGCCTAATTGTCCTATGAGGGGCCCCTTTCTTTGTCATTTTTGGTCCGGATTTTTGACGTACCTGCAAAAGAATTTAAACAAAACTCTTAGATCTTGTGAGGATCAGTATAAATATCCTAAAAAATAGAGTAGGGAGAGAATATTTTGGCTCATGTGGTCATGATAAGCTGCATGATGTTTCTGATCATGTCCAAGAGCTTGACTTGATATCATCTCTCCTAATTCCTATTTTCCAGCGCTCAAAGAAAAATTCTTAGTTGGGAGGGGGTGTTGATTTGTGTCGGCTCAGGGATCCTGGATTTTTCATCGGAATCCTTCATACTTCCTCGGCTGCTCGATCTTCCCAAATTTGGAGACTTTGTAGGTGGAAAAGTAGGAAAATATTTTAAAAGTATATGTATATTTTGCAAACATATTATGTATACATCGAGTGTATATATATAGTAATCCTCTATCATTTTTTTTTAGATTATGACATGTTATGAAATCCGTTGAGCCTCTCCATTCATTAATCGTATATCCATGCAGTTTTATCCTTCGAATGACGTTCCTCTGGCTTTTGCAAATACTAATATGACTCTGACGGTGAGATCTCTTATATTCTGGGGCTATGCTGTGAGCTAAGAGGGTTTTCATAAAGGTAAGACCGAACCCTTTAGGTTGACTACATATCCTCAAACAGGAATCAGGTCTGTACGTAGTTCGAGGGTAGAGAAAGAAATATGGAATGCAATGACCGAGCCTGACTCAGGCTGCCTACGTATCCAAGTTGAATCAGGTCATGACGTAGTTCAAGTACAGGGAAGAAATAAAAATATGAAATGCAATGACCGGGCCTGACTCAGGATGCCTACGTATCCAAGTGGAATCAGGTCAAGCCGTAGTTCAATACAATAAAAGAGTAAAATATGAAAGGACTGAATCCGATGAGGATTGCCTACGTATCCCACTGAGGGAAGTAAGGTCGAGCTTAGTTTTGAATACATGAAAGATGATGTTTTTGTTTTTTTCTAAGGGAGACCAGACCCGATGAGGGTTGCCTACGTATCCCGTCGTGGAAAGTCAGACTAATATGTAGTTCTGTTACATTAGAGAAAAATGCAAAAGTACATGGAAATAACAACTAATCCTACTGTCTTCAAATGTAGTACTTCTTGATAACGTTTGAATTGATCAGCTTCGTGCTCACTGTGCCATCCATTTCTACAAGGATTACTGCTCCTCCTGAGAGTACTCGGTGAACAATGTAAGGACCTTGCCAATTTGGCGTAAATTTTCCCTTAGCTTCATATTGGTGAGGGAATATTTTCTTTAATACTAATTGCCCAGTGTGAATCGTCGAGGCTTGATTTTCTTGTTGAACGCCTTGATTATTCTGCTTTGATAGAGTTGACCATGGCAGACTGCGTCCATTCCTTTCTCATCAATGAGCATCAACTATTCGATCCTGCTACAAATCCATTCATCATCATCTAGAAAGACCTCTTGGATCATTCTCATGGAAGGTATCTCCACCTCTGCGGGTATCACTGCTTCTGAACCATATACCAACATGTAGGGAGTTGCCCCAGTGGATGTTCTGATTGTGGTGCGATAGCCGAGCAAAGCATGTGGTAGCTTCTCATACCATTCTCTATTATTGTCCACTATTTTTCTCAAGATCCTCTTGATATTCTTGTTCGCGGCCTCAACTGCTCTATTCATTTGTGGACGATATGCTATGGAATTTTGGTGAGAGATCTTAAACCTTTCACAAGTATCTCTCATGAGATCACTATTAATATTGGCCCCGTTATTTGTTATAATTGACTCTGGAATTCCAAACCGACAGACTCTGTTACTGTGAACAAAATCTGCTACCACCTTCTTTGTTACCGCCTTGTGTGTTGATGCTTTAACCCATTTTCTGAAATAGTCGATAGCTACCAGGATGAAACGGTGTCCATTCTATGCGGGAGGCTTAATGGGCCCAATAACATCCATACCCCAGTAGCAAAAGGCTAAGGAGAACCCATCACATTGATCTCGTTTGGCGGCACTCGTATAAAATTCCCATGCACTTGATACTGATGAGATTTCTGCATGTATTGGATGCTATCCCTCTCCATGGTCATCCCAAAGTATTCGGCTCTTAAAATCTTCCTTGCTAGCATGAACCCATTCATGTGGGTCCACAGGTCCCTGCATGTATTTCTTCCAACAGCCTAGTTGCTTCTGTGGCATCTACACACCGTAACAATCCCAAATCTGGAGTCCTCCTATACAGGATTTCTCCATTGAGAAAGAAGTGATTAGCCATCCTTTTCAAAGTTCGCTTTTGCTTGCTGGTGGTGCTTTCTGGATATTCTCCTGCTTCGAGCAACCTTCTGATGTCATTATACCACGACTTTCCATCTGGTTCTTCATCTACGTGGAAACAGTATGCATGTTGATCGTGTATCTCTACCTTGATGGGATTAATGTAATTCTTAGCTGGATGCTGGATCATCAAAAATAGTGTTGCCAGCGTGTCGACAAACTCATTTTGAATTCGAGGGACATGTTTGAACTCAATCTTCTTGAATCTCTTACTCAGCTCCTTAACACATTGCACATAAGAAAGGATTTTGATATTCTTAGTGGTCCATTCCCCTTGTACTTGATGAATCAATAAATCAGAATCTCCTATCACCAATAGCTCTTTGATGCTCATGTCTACCGCCATCCTGAGTCCGAGAATGCAAGCTTCATAGTCTGCCATATTGTTCGTACAAGGAAACATAATCTTTGCTGAGATCGGATAGTGTTGACCTTTTTCTGAGACCAAAACTGCCTCGATTCTGCCTCCTTTAAAGTTTGATGCTCCATCAAAGAACATCCTCCATCCATCATACGACTCTGAGATGTCCTCCCCTGCGAATAATACTTCTTCATCGGGGAAATAGGTCCTGAGTGGCTGGTAATCTTGATCAACAGGATTTTCTTCCAGATGATCAGCCAAAGCTTGTCCCTTGACGACTTTTTGTTTCACATACACAATATCAAACTCGCTCAACAAAATCTTCCATTTTGCTAATTTTCCAGTCGGCATTGGTTTCTGGAAGATACACTTGAGTGGATCCATTCTTGAAATCAAGTACGTGGTGTATGCAGATAGGTAGTGCCTCAACTTCTGCGCCACCCAAGTCAACGCGCAACAGGTGCATTCCAACAATGTATATCTTGCTTCAAATGGTGTGAACTTCTTGCTTAGGTAGTAAATGGCTTGCTCCTTCTTTCCTGTCTCATCATATTATCCCAACACACATCCAAATGCGCCATCCATAATGGATATATACAATAGAAAAGGCTTCCCAGGCTCTGGCGGAACCAATACTGGCGGGTTGGATAAGTACTGCTTGATTCTATCAAAAGATTTTTGACATTCTTCCGTCCATCCCGTGGCGGCGTCCTTTTTTAGTAACTTGAATATGGGCTCACATATTATCGTGGACTGAGCTATGAACCGGTTGATGTAATTGAGTCTTCCCAAGAAATTCATCATGTCTTTCTTTTTCTTAGGGGGTGGTAACTCATGGATTGCCTTGATTTTGAACGGATCCAACTCTATACCTCTCCTGCTAATAATGAACCCCAATAATTTCCCAGTGGGGACTCCAAAAGCAAATTTTGCTGGATTCAACTTCAGGTCGTACCTCCGCAACCTTTCGAAGAACTTCCGTAAATCATCCAGGTGATCTAAACTCTTTTTGGACTTGATAACAACATCATCCACGTACACCTCAATCTCCTTGTGAATTATATCATGGAAAAGGGTAGTCATGGCCCTCATGTAAGTTGTGCTAGCATTTTTGAGTCCAAACGACATTACCCTATAGCAATATACCCCCCACGGAGTGATAAAGGCTGTCTTCTCAGCATCATCTTCATTCATCAAGATTCGATGACACCCCACAAAACAATCAACAAATGACTGCAACTCATGTTTCGTGTAATTATCAATGAGTATGTGAATGTTTGGAAGGGGAAAATCATCTTTAGGACTTGCCCTGTTAAGATCTCGATAATCTACACATATCCTTATCTTTCCATCTTTCTTCGGCACCAGCACAATGTTGGCCAACCATGTGGGGTAATTTGTGACCTTTACAACGTTTGCTTCTATCTGCTTGGTCACCTCCTCTTTGATTCTCAAACTCAAATCGGGTTTGAATTTCCTCGTCTTTTGCTTCACGGGTGGACAGACAGGATTAATTGGTAGCCTGTGTGAGACGATATCGGTGCTTAACCCTGGCATGTCGTCAATGTATTGCTTGAGCAATTTTATCAATTCTTGCTTTCTTTCGGCTTCCAAGTGTATGCTGACTCGCATTTTCTTCGTTGTATCTTCATCACCCAAATTGACAACCTTAGTTTCATCCAGATTAGTCTTCTTCTGACTTTCAAGTTGCTCAATCTCATGTGGCAGGTTTTCAGGCATCATGCTTTCGTCATATTTCTCATAATCATGCTCATTGCTCGTATTTTGCTCAGTGGATTCATTACACGTCATAATCGTTGAATGAGGATTGTTAGTAATATTGGCGCAGGACTCCTGTCGAAATAGGGTTGGGCTGATGGTCCAATTCTACAAGACTTCCCCAGGCTCAGCATCGCGAATAGTTAGCTCCTTGAGATCTATCTCCAGTCCTTCCTCGATCATGGCCACAAACAAATTCCCTATTCCTTGTACGATGTCCTCATTAATTATTTGCTCTAAAACTAGAACTTGGGCTGGCACGAACACTGTCTTATCTTATCCTGCACCATGTACTCCTCCTGAAGAGGGTTCATATCCCAACCCAGTGGTACCTCTCTGATGTTTCAACTGAATCGGCTGAATTATACCATTGGCTTTTAGTCCTAGTCCTGTCTTAGGCTGATACCCATATTTCAACATCTCTGATGCAACCATTTTTTCTGCACTCGACATTTTGACTTCAACCGACTCTACTTTCTCATTGATCCTTGCAGCTTGCATGATCTCCAGAGTATGAAAAGTGGCTCCATCTAACTCCTCCGTGACTGGAATAAAATTAACAGAATAGATGGGATGACTGAGCTCCCCATGAATGGTAACTTCTGTGCGACCCCACTCAAACTTCACACACTGTAGAGAGTTGAGGGGACTACTCTCGCCATGTGGTCCCATGGCCTCCCCAGCAACAGGTTGTAACTGGACGTTACATCCATCACTTGAAATAAGATGGGAAATTTAGTTGTCCCTACTTGCAATGTTAGGTAGATTTCTCCAATGATGATCATTTGCGATCCATCAAAAGCTCTGACCTTCACTCGACTCTCCCTTATCTCTTCTATATTCATACCCAAATCTCTCAAAGTGGAGAATGGACAGATGTTACAACTAGAACCACCATCGATTAGAACTGAGAAAATGGATAGATGTTACAACCAGAACCACCGTTGATTAGAACCCTATTCACGATCTTATTGCAGTAGCTGACGGTGATATGAAGTGCTTTGTTGTGTCCAACCCCTTCTGACGGTAGCTCATCATCATGAAAAGAGACTTTATTTGCTTCCACCATATGTCCGATTGCAGCAGCTAAAGTTTCACTTGTGGTGTCTTTCGGTATGCTAACTCCGCTTAATACTTCCATCAAAGCATTCCGATGGGTTTCAAAACTCATAAGCAAGGACATAATGGATATGTGGGCCGGCGTTTTCTTCAGCTGTTGCTCGACCGAATAGTCCTTAGGTTGCATCTTCTTCCAAAATTCTGCGGCTTCAACATCAGTAACATTTTTCTTTGGATTTTGTTCTTTCCTAGAAACCCCTCGATTTATATCCTCCAGGGCATAACACCTTTCTGACCTGGTCATCCCTTGAGCTACAGCAGCATCTATCGTCTTGCCTTTAGCTTCCGCTTGATAGTCCCATGGGACTGCGTTGGTGTTATAGTCAGGCTTTCCAGTGGCTATAGTGGTTACTACAACTCTCGACAGGTAGGTTTGAACGTTCAACAGCTCCCTTAACTGAACTGTGATAAAGGGTTGTGCTGGAGATGTAGTGGCAACTTCTTCTGTATTCCAATTAGGTACAATAGCTCCCTTCAAGTCATATTATTCCTCCAGAGTAATCATGTTGACTTCTCAATTCTCATGATTTGGTAAAGGGTTATTATTCACATTTGGAGGAGCTGTGGTGCATTTGATTACTCCCTTTCTAATCAGAGACTCAATCTGGTTCTTCAAACCATAACACTCTTTCGTGTCATGCCCCTGGACTCCCGAGTGATAAGCACATCGCTTGTTTCCATCAAAATTTGAGAGGTTGGATCAAGGGTCTTTCCTTCGATTGGGTGCAACAATCCTGCTACCCTTAACCTTTTAAATAGTTGAGCCAAAGGTTCAACAATAAGTGTGTAGGTGTGGGTATTTCTGGCTTCAAGATTTGGACGTGGCCTTGGTGCATATGCTGGTCTATTTTGGTGAACTGGAGCTTAGACATGGGTGTATGGTCTTGGTGGATTCTGGTGTACTGGAGCTCGAGGTGGATTATAGTGTGGCTGAGTATTGTATACATGGACATGTGCAATAATTTGAGGGTTGTTAAGGTAATGGTAGGAAGAACTTCCAGGCTGGTAGTATGGTGTAATAGTTGAGACATCTTCTTTCTTCTTCTTGTTAATGCCGATGGAACCTAACTGTATGGCTTTACTTGCAGCTTGCAATGCAACCGTAGACTGAATCTTTCCTGACTTGATGCCTTCTTTTATGAAATCTCCCATCTTGACCAACTCTGCAAACTTTTATCCCATCATTGACATCATCTTGTCAAAGTAAACACCTTCTTGGGCTCGGATAAAGTACTAAAAGAGCTCACTCTCATCCAGTGGGGGTTGAATCCTAGCATCCTCAGTCCTCCATCGCTATGCATATTCCTGAAATAATTCCGATGGCTTTTTCTGTATGTTGGCCAATGAGAACCTATCTGGGGTGATCTAGGTGTTAAACCTGAAATGACTCAGAAAATCTTCAGCCATTTCCTGCCAATCATGCCACTTATGAGGGTCTTGGCGAGTGTACCAAGTCAAATCTTCTCCTGACAGACTTCGAATGAACAGCTTCATCCTCAACTTCTCATTCCTTCACACACCGACCATCTTGTCGCAGTAGGCTCTTAGGTGTGCGTGAGGATCACCCTTTCCATCAAATACATCAAACTTTGGTGGTTTGTGCCCAACTGGCATGTCGATGTCTGGATGGATGCATAAGTCATCATAATCCAAGCTCTCGGTTCTCCTAGTGACTTGCATATTTCTGAATGCCCTTTTCAAACTTTCTAGTTGAGCTACTATCGACCTTTATCCATTCAATTGGCCATCCTTCTCCAATCCCACATACTGATCGACCTCATATGGGACTTTGACAGCCGCGGATGTTGCAAAGGTAGGAGCTTCAGTAGTATATATCGGTGGCACAGGTATCTCACAAGTGACGTGTGCCTCAGGTATGTGTTGTATTGTTGGGTGAATGGGAATCGTAAAGTTCTGAGTAGGTAATGAGATATCAGGTGCATCCCTGGCAGCAGGTGGAGGAGCAAGTGGAGATTGAGCATAAGTCGGAACATGAGGTGTTTGTGTAGGTGGGTTTGTTAAGTTTGCGGAGGAGACTAGAGGTAATTCAACATTTGGAAATTGGAATTGAGTAGGGAAGGTAGCAGCCGTAAGCTTAGTCAAGTCCTGCACTTGGCGCAGTTCTTCTTTAAAAATCTCAATTTCCTGAGCCATGTTGGCCATTTGTTCGTCGTTTTGAGTATGTAGCGGCCTTTGGGAACTTTTAGCACCATCTATTGATACTATCGAAGCGTTGTTGGATTCTTCTGTCATTTTTCCTTTAGATCGGAGGTTGTATTGTGATTCAGCCAGTTTGTAAGTCGACATAAATCAATGTTCTTATGTTGTGCAGCAAACGAGGGCTCTGGTCTCAAAGATTCTCCGGCTACCAAACTCAAACTATGAAACTCGAATTTGAGTCGAAATAAGTAATAGAAACTTGTACTGTTTCTTTTTTTTTTTTTCACGTTTCTCTCTGCCCCTTTTCTATCTTCCCTCCAGCCTCCTTTGGGAGGGAGAAAACACCTCTATTTATAGGCAAAAATCTGGACTTGAAAGTCCGGATTCAAAAAAAAACTTTACCAAAACGTAGGTATTGGGAGTGGAGATTTGATTTTGAATTCGAATTTTTGAAAACGGATCCTCTTTCCTCCATGTTTTCAGCTTTTTCAAAGCTATAATGGCGGATTTGAAATGGTTTTACCGTTGTATCACTATTTGGGGTCTGCTTTTTTGTGTTGTTGGGATTCACGGGTTTGGGGAGTAAACATGGGGAATCCCCGCAGGGCTAGCGGCAGCAGGAGGGATGACGTGGCTATGGCGCTAGGGTTCCGGTTTTGGGGCGGTGAAGGAGAGGAAGGTGAAGAGAGGAGAGAAGGGTGTTGGTTTTTGTTGCTTTTTTGGGGAGAGGGAAAAGCGTGTGTTGGTTTTGGGAAATTGACCATGATCTGTATCGTCCGATCGTTTGATCGGATGGTTCAGATTTAAAAGAATATAATAAATAAATAATATATATATATATAAATTTATTTATATATATATTTTTTAAAAGTCTAAAAAAAATAAATTGTGGCCCTTGAGTTGAAAGAATGTTCAACGGTTGAGATGAATTTGTGCTTCTTAGTCTTGCTGACGTGACAACATATAATTGGTGGATAAAGTGTGGTGTGGATTGATGAGGTGGATGAGGGGAAGTGGATTGGACCGGGTTTGGGCCAATTTTTGGCCCTCTTTGTCCGAAAAAGGTGAATAATATTGGATTTGAATGACTAGAATTGTGATTGGATTAAATTTGGCCCAAACACTTTCTTTTTCACTAAAATTAATTTTAAAAATGCTTCTTTTGTCCTAATTGAATCCTTCAATAATATATATGTATATTAATAATATAAATTATTTAAATTTAATAATTTTATAATTTAAATATATATATATATATATATATTAATAATGATATAGTATGAAAATATAATTAGAAGAGAAAAATGCAAAGGCGAGTTATTGAAATATTTTTTTTTGTGATTTTTAATATTATATTTAATTAAAATGTTGAAAAAAACATGCTATGGAAAAATAGACCTTCTTTCTCATCCATTTAAAATTCATAGAAGCTAAAATACGAATTTATTTTAGAAAATCGTTTAGGACCGAGAAGCATAGAAAAAATAATTAAAGGAAAAAGATGAGCCAAAATTGGGTGTCAACAATAGGTAATAGACTCTATTAAAGAATTCAGAGGCCCTTTATACAAAGGATTTAACAATTTTACAGAAGTCTTGGACTATGCTCGAGGTAAATTAGGACCTAATTTTTATATAACCCCCGAATTACGAAATTCAGTAAATTACCCTCAGTATAATATTCAAAAAGACACCAATAAAATTATTTTTTGTGACCATTGCAACTTTATGACCGACGAGTTTAAATGTTTGAATCAGAAAAATGAACTGTTAGAAAAAGAGCGAGACGAGTTAATTAAACATAACCAAATACTACAGAACCATGTAAAAGATCTTCATTTTGCATTAAACCAAAGACAAATTCCAGAACAGCCTCTTAAAGATCCCTACTCTCAGACAAATTTTTAAACTCCACAACAAAGTTCTCCATCTTTATCTAAAATGGATCAGACGGGTGTGCATTCCCAACGAATGCAGACAGACCTACTACATCAGGTAAAGGTGTAGCTAGTCCGGTTCAAACGGTAGCCGGTAAAGACTTATCAAATCCGTTAATGGCTGCCACTTTGCCAAAAAGTGTGAGAAGACTCCCTGCTAGTTTCAATCTGGAAGGAACATCCAGCTCAAAGACATCTAAGATAAAGAGACAAACCAGACAATAAATGAATACTAAAAAAATAGAGAATATTGTTGGTAATACATTAATGAAATTATTGATAGAGTTAAGACCTAGTTTATCTAAAGAGGAAACAAAGGACATGATAAAGCCTAAGCTAGAAGACAAAGACTCGGAAGTCCCTAATTCAGACTCTGATTATGATCCTACATTAGAACAATTTGCACAAAACCCGAATGCCGATGATGATTCCGGTATGAGTTTTGATTCAGATGCTTTACACAACCTAGATACTATTTGCTAAAAGACGAAAATAATTACATAAGATACTTTGGACTTTACTCCAAGACGTAAGCAATGACTTCATCAAATAGATAAAAGAAAGTGGAAGAGTTTCAATTATCAGAAAGAAAAAGAAGAAAACAAGAAGGTCAAAAGGTGAACAGGAAAAAGAAGATTGAAAGCGACATAAAGAAAAATTGAAAGCGACATAAAGAAAGAAAGAAAGAGACAGCAGAAGAAAAAATCGTCCTCAAGATTCCTTTACAGAAATGAAATACATTTTGAAGTCCGAAGACTCCTCCTATAAATAGACCTCATTTCATTCAAAAGAAAGACATCGATTGAGAAATCGACCTCAGAGCTTGAGTACCAGAGTATTCAACTAATATTTGTAAGAGTGTTTTGTAAAAAAAAAAAAAAAGAAAGAAAGAGTGTTTTGTAAAAATAGAGCGTTTGTAAAGAGTGTGGATTTTATTTTCCAAGCTTATTTCGGAGCAGCTCGGGGACTCCCGAAAGGGAAAACTCTATCCACTGTACACCATGTAAGTAGGTTATGTTGCTTACTAGACCTAGGTAATTGTCTCCCCATGTTTGTATAGCATGTTTATTTTTATATATTAAATCATGTTCATATGTTTATAAAAGCATGTTCATAGTTATAAATGTTATCTTTATTTAATAATTAAGCTCCGTAACTATTTTTAGTCGTCCATATCTACCCTTAGTATGTGGTTAGTATTTTAAACTGCTTAAGAATTCTGATGGATCAACCTGTAAATTCCTAGGATGTTAAAAGTCCGCCAGGGCCTGAGAGCTCAAAGACGTATGCTTGTCCAGGTTGAGGTTGAAGAAGCAGTTCTTAGGTATAAAAGGTTAAAAGAAAGAAATGAACAGGGTAAGACCATCGATGGGCTAAATAGGATAAGGGCTTAGGTATTAAAAACGAAAACTACTTTAATTTTGGGAGAAAATACTTAGAAACTAGTAATTAATCAACCTATATTACAGAAGTAGAATCCAAAAGAGGAAGCACCGAGTTGGACTTTACAACATATTGAATCACCCCTCTTAAACCATAAGCCAATTTATCCATTGAAAAAAGAATCTTTTGAAAAAATAATACACCCCCCTTTATTTTTTCTTTTGGTTTAGTTTTTTAAATCCTTCTGTCATGGCACTGCAATGGTCACAAAATATAATTTTATTGGTGTCTTTTTGAATGTTATACTGGGGAAAATTTATTGGATTTCATAATTCGAGGGTTATATAAAAATTAGGTCCTAATTTACCTCGAGCATAGTCCAAGGCTTCTGTAAAATTGTTAAATCCTTTGTATAAAGGGTCTTTGAATTCTTTATAGAGTCTATTACCTGTATCCAAGTCTGAAAAACTCCTGACATTCGTCCCTGTATTACCACATAAAATTTAAACTTGTTACTCAAATTTTTGTCTGTAAAATATTGGCTTAGGGCGTTCATAACGGCTAAGAAATAACTGACATCCCTTGGAGTCTTGTTATACGCAATCCATAAATTTTCTAATAAATATTTTTGATTTTTATCAACTCTTGCATCAGGTTTTGTCTTGAAACTAAAGTTTGATTCTGGATAACAAACCAAATTTTGTCTCCCAAAATAAATTCTTTCAATAGTCTGATCTGTCGATGTCTGAGATATGTTCAACATCGTCTGAGGTTTGAAATGAGTATTTCTTAATAAGGTCTGAAGATAATTGTCTGCACTTGAATCTGAGGTGGAAGCCTTAGCTTTCCCCTTGTCTGTACTCATGCTGCAAAGGAATTTAGTTTGTAGATCGCGTAATTAATCTACTAAGTTTATCTGCAAGACCATTCTCTTTACCTTTGTTATGTTCTAGTTTAATGGTATAGATGGAAGTATCATCAATGAAATTTAACCATCTTCTTTTACTACTATTCTTTTCACTTAATCTTTCATGGAATTTAACTATAGCTTCATAGTCTGTTCTTACTAAAATCTCTGGTTTATTTAAGAAATTAATATATTGTTTACATAATTCCATTTTCTTCTTACTAATTATTAAACCATTGTCTAGAAAAAGTTGAAAAATAGTCTGTAAGTGTTCTAAATGTTCTTCCATGTTATTACTAAATACTAAAATATCGTCTATATAGACTAAAACAAAATTCTTATATTTACCAAATATATTGTCCATTTTTCTTTGAAAAATAGGAGGGGTTGTCTTTAATCCAAAAGACCATTCAAAATGTCCTTCTGGACATGTAAAAGTTGTCCATTCAATACTGTCTTTATGCAATTTTACTTGCCAATATCTTGACTTACAATCAAATTTACTAAATATTTTTCTTCCTTGTATTCTATTTATTAATCCTGTTTTGTATGGTAACTTATATGCATCCATTACTGTATTATCATTTAGTCTTTTGTAATTTATTACCATTCTAGCTTTTCCTCTAACTATTTCACTATGATTTCTTACCATAAAAGCTGCGGATCTATGTTTGGACGTGGATCGTCTAATTACTCCTAAATTTAATAGTTCTTTAATTTGGATTTCAAAATCTTTTAAGTCTTCATTTGTTGCTTCTATTGCTGCTGTCTTAATAAGATATTCGGGGTTTATAATGTCTAATTTACATTCTAATTGATTTGATCCCCAATGTTCTAGAGGTTTTTCTCCTATTATTTCTAGTTTGTCTAATTTTTGTATAATCTTTTGTAGATCTTGTTGGTTCTTTATTGCTCCTATCTGCTGAAAACCTTTTCTAAGGTTATAACCTTTTATATCTACATCAATTAAATTGTAATTCTTTTCTATTTCTTTATCTATGTCTATCCTTTCTTCATTTATTACTTCTGAAAGTAAATTTTCTTTTATTTTGCAGGTACAATATGTGCCTTTATCGCAGATGGTGTTTGGGGCTATTTGTTTATTTCTAGAGTCTTTTATTATTTTTGTATTTCTTTGTACATTTCTTTCAAAAAGTGATGACGTTATGGTAATATTTTTTTGTAAAGATTACTCCATCTCTAGTTATAAAACATCCTCCATTATTTTTAACCATGAAATCTAATCCTATTACAAAATCTGTTTTTATATTTAAATCTTGAGTCAACATATATCCTAGTTTACACGTTGTTTTATAGTTAGAACATGTATTATTAAAACTAAGTACCGAGTAGGACTTCACAACTTATTGAATCACCCCTCTAAAACCATAAGCCAGTTTATCCATTGAAAAAATAATCTTTAGAAAAAATAATATACCCTGATGTCGCCCAAAATATGCCTCCTAAGAAGTATAAAGCGGTCGCTGTCAAATATAGAACCCAACTAGGTTGGGGTCGATCCCACAGGGAATAGGACGGAAGTAGGTTAAGTTCCTGTTTGAGTAGTTGGCAAATAAGTAAAAACTGGTTTTTTTTTTGTAAGTAAGCAATAATGGTAACGATTCCTGATTAGAGAGTTTGTAGTCAATATGAGAATTACACTAGGATTGTGATCCCCAATGATTCCTTAACTCCACCGGTTACTTGTGCTAACAAAACCGTCCCGCTATGTTGCATGCAAAATCTGACAAGATATGTTCATCTAAACGTCTCTCGACCTTGGTTAGACGAATTTCACTCTTCTCCTCTCGGTCTCCGAGTGTCGCACTACTAACCCTTGTCTTGGATCTCAGATAACTATTCCCGCTAATGTTCAAGTTATTAGATGAAGGTTGATAGCTTCAAATCTCTGTTGTTATCTCCTTTTCCCAATCTATACCTCTCTCTTGAGCAAGTATAGAATACAGGTTAGTTTCTAACGTTTGCAACCGTTAGAAGATCAATCACAACGAAGGAAATACCAATACATGCATTCACAGCGGCTCAGAGTTGCTTTGCACTTAATCTGTTTTTGTTAATTTCTCATGGTTCACACAACCCTAGTTGATGAGTTTAGCTACTCATAATTGCAAGAACACAAGAAGGATTCAAAGATGAAAACATAATTGCACACTCACAATAATGAAGAAGAACTGAAATCTCAATTATCAATAAAACTTGAATCTAGGGTTTGTAATTACAAAACCAAGAATATGTTTATAAACTCAGAAACAATAGAAAATATCTCTCAAAACAATGTACTGACTAACTCTCGCACATAGGACTATACAGGGGTATTTATAGATACAAAGCTAACCCTATCCTAATCAGAACAGGAGAACAGAGTCGGCAACTTCCACGGTATCGTGACTTGGTATCGTGGAACCAAGTCACGCCACGTAGGTTAGATCTGTGGAAATCAGGCTCAAGTAGACATCTTCAGAAGTTGACTCACGCCACCCAGTCACGCCACGTAGGTGGACTCACGGCACATGAGTCCTGTCTTGGAAATCAGGTTCTTGTCCAGGCTGTAGGAGGTGTCCCATGGCAACCACCCACGCCACGTGGGTGGACTCCACTGCACGTGAGTCCCTACCGTGGGTCACTCCTTGTCTTTGACTTGGCTCTTCTCTTCTTCATATGCTCCACTCTAGTGCCCGCTTCTTCACGTTTTCTCTATTTAGCCTCCAAAACCTATCTTCCTGCAATATAAGACAGAAAACACATCATACCCAAAAGATATACCCAAGTTATTGCATATTTTCCTTGTTTTAAGCGTCAACAGTGTCATATGATCATGACACATCACACCCCCTCTATTTTTGGTATCTACACATAAACATATATCAGATGTCTGCCATAATTATTGTACCTTTTCCTAATATAAACGTGTATTACAAATATGCAGCTGGAATCTTTTCAACATAGTTTCTAGTACCTTTTCATATATATCAGAAATAGTTATCAAAAACATGTATCAAAAAAAAAAAAATCTCTAAGGCATATGTATTAAACATAGGCAATAGTTAAGTCTAAAATTCATTCAAATAGGAATATGAAACATTTTGAACATGTTTCTGATAACTCTTTTAAATGTATCAAAATATGTGTACTTTAGATATATGTTCATGATATATATTCAACATCTCTTTAAATAATAATTACAATAAATCAGAAGAAAATTATGAAATGAATTAACATCTTTTTAGTTGTATAATGAATGATTCTGATGTGTACCATGTACATAATTTAACTTCTGATACATATATTCAGTTCTCTAAACAAAATAATTCATCAAAAAAATTTATACATTACATTACCGATACTTTGGATACATTTTTTAGATTTGGTCATCTCTGATCAGAACAGAGGAAACGAACAACTGTCAATCCTCAATTAACATCCAATCACAACCGCTACAACTCCAACAACCACCATTTTGACTAATTTTAAATCATTGAAAAAATCATAAGAAATGCCAAACCGACCTCCCAAAGTGATACCAGCCGGAAAACACCAAATCCACCACCCAACACAGTTTCAGAGAAATCAATCATTCATTATTTCGGTGAAATCCAAATTGTCGAACAACCACCATTCCAGCGAAATCCAAATCATTGAACAACTACCGTTACAGCGAAATCTAAATCGTCGAACAACCACCCGTTCTGGCGAAATCTAAATCGTCAATATTGTTGTTCTTTTAGATTCAAATATCAGAAAATTAAAATTTTAAAAAGAAGAAAATATTAATAGAGATGGAACAAATTGAGCTAACTTTTAAATTGCAAACTGTGGAAATCGTTTGTCATCTAGTTCATTGAGTCGTGGAAATTCTCTATTTTGAGTGTTGAAAAAAATGGAAATTGGAGGGTGGTGATGGCAGTATGTTTTTGAAAATTAGAATGGAGGGAGTATTACTGATTGTTAATGGTGTTAATTGGGGGAGAAGGTAGAATGGAGGAGAATCAGGTAATGTGTTGTTCATAAAAGAAAAGAACTGATGGAAATGTTTTGAATTTTTCTTCTATTTTAGATATTTCAGAAATTCTATCCCTAACCATTTTTCACGTGATTTACTCCCCTTAATAAATGTGATTTCTGTTATTTTCTTGTTTAAGTTACTGTTTAGTTGAGAATATATCAAAAAAAATATCTATCAAGGCTAACAAAATATATCAAAAAACGTCTTTTATGAGATTTTATGTAATATGGAAAATTGTGGTAAAAAATGTTATTGGCTCCTTAACTTATGGGATTTCTGTAAGTTATTCTAAAAATTTCACGTGGTATTATATTTTAGTCGCCCATTTAAGTAATACCCATCTTATGTTTATTTTTACATGGATATTCAGTATTAGACAACTTCCAGGCAACATAATATGGTTCTTTTTGCTTCTGCATCAGATACATAAGGCTGAAACTTTAGCTATTTTAAACATGTGTTTCAGTCATGTAGAACTGAACATATACATATATGAAAAAATTAAAATAGTGTTAAATGGATTTGTTAAATTTATTGTTATATTGGCAAATTGATGATTGAAGTTTGTTCTTTATGATATATGGAACTTATGTTTCAAATTTGAGCTTATTTAGAGTAGATTTGGGTGTTTAAATTTGAAAATAAATTATTATTCTTTTGAAAAAAACTTCCAGACTTACATGCCTGAAAGTTTAGCCTATTTTCACACATGGCTCAGTCATGTGCGCATGAATAAAGTGTAAATTTGAGAAAAATATAAGGGTGCTAAATAGGTTTTTTAGATTTGTGTTTTTTGATAAATTGATGATTATATTTTGTTCTTTTTGATATATGGAACTTATGCTTCAAATTTGAGCTTATTTATAGTAGATTTGGATGTTTAAATTTGAAAAATAAATATATTATTTTTGAAAAAAAACTTTCAAACTTACTGTAACAACCCCTGTAGTATTGTTAATTTTTTTTTGTGTGTTTTAACCGTTTTACCCCTTCCCGTAGTTGCTTCATGGTATTTGTGAGTTGAGAGAGTGGGTGGTATGGTTCCCGAGGTGTTTTGGTTGGGTTTTGTGTAAGTTTTTGATTTTGAAAGGGTTTGAAGTTGGTAGAGTTGACTTTTGTCAACATTTGATTTTTAAGACGTTGTATGAGAATTTTGTCACTTCCATTAGCTCTGAAATGTCATTTTTAGGTTAGTAGCACTTTTGGTTCGGGGCCCTAGGCATTTCCATGCATTTTGAACATTTAATTGAAAAGTTGGTGAATTATGACCTAGAGTTGACTTCGGTCAATATTCATTAATAATCTGTTAGTGAATCCGATAATTTTATTGAGTCTGGAATATCAATTTTTAGTCTAGTAGGATAATTCCATTGTGTTCAAGGTGTTCCGAACGCATTCTGAGAGTCTGTTTGAAAATTTTTTGGTCTTAGCTTGTTGCTGGTACGACAGATATTCTGGTGCATTTTCCCTTTCTTCGAGTTCGTGGAGGTCTCATCGTGTTTGCGATGAAGGGCTGGGGTAAGTCTTCGCGTTCGTGTAAAGACCCGCCATGGAAATCTCATTTCGAGTCTAAGCATGATATATGGATCTCAGAAATCCTCCATTGGTCTCGCGTTGTAGCGAAAAATGCCGAGGGTGTGTATATCGGTAAACACTGGTCATTGCATATCACCTCATATCATATTATTGCATTGCATTATCATTTGGATTGTCGTTGTGATTGTGATACACTGTGCTTTTTATTGATATTGAAGGGACTTTTCTGCGTGCATGGTTATTTTAGTATTCTTTATTGATATAGTTTTCCGCTTAAGCTCAGTCGGCCTATAATGCCTACTGAGTACAAGTGGACCATATTCACTCTTACTTTTCTGCATCCTTTTGATGCAACTTTCGGTTTGAGTGGCCCCTGCGATTAAAGATCGTACCAGGCAACAGTTTCGAAGTTGTGGTGAGATTCTACCTTCAGAGTCTCCCCAACTTCATCTATCCTTTACATTCTATCTATTTTATCCTTCCCATACAGTGTTGCTTTATTTACTTATGTCACTCGGACTTAGAGTCGCTCTTGTATACTTATGACAATTGAGTCTTTGGGTGTTTTGGATTTCTGTTCAGTTTCTTTTTGTCTACTACAGATTTAAGTTATGTTAAATTATTATCATTCATATTTCTTTTGTGTATGAATTCTCTTACTTTTACTTTTACTTTTATTTGATTTATCCGAATCGTCTGGCCAGGATTATCTACCACGGTTGGGTGAGGTAGTGCTATCACAACCCATGAGATTTTGGATCGTGACACTTACATGCATGAAAATTCAGCCTATTTTTACACATGGTTCAATCATATATGCATGAATTTTCGAACCCTTACCTTTGTAAGTCATACTAAATATCAGGCTAAAACTCTGATGTTTATCCTTCACAAGGCCAAACTTTAAGACGCGAATATCTGAAATTATCAAGTTTCAGATGCGAGTGTCTGACTTCTTGCCAAAAGTGGGTAAACTTACAAAAAATTATGAAGCAGATATTAGTTAAATTATGACATAAAAAGCGGCTATTCGTGCACTTCCCCACTCTCTCTCTCCGAATAATTTCACCAAAATTTTAAAATATTTTCTCCTAAATCTCTCTACTTCATTTTAAAATCTCATATCTTTCAGCGGGATACTTTTCATATTTTCTATTAAATTTCTCTACATTCTTTTTTAGCTAATAAAATCTTCATTGATTTTATGTTGATGTTGACTTTATTTTTGGGTTTTTATCAATTTTGTTACTGGGTTGGGATATTCTTTCGTTTTTAGCATTCTCCATTAATTTTTAAATAAAATCACCTTTAAACACCATTGAATCTTGATTCAACCTTTTTATATACATATGTATGATTTGTCTCGACTGAGTGATTTTGAATTTGTTGGGAACATCTTAGGAAATTTAGATATCAATTTTGAAGGTGTTTGAAGACAATTTGACACAAATTTGAACTAAATTTCAAATTGAAAATTTGAGGTTGGAAATGATTTCATCTGTATATTCCCTTGTATTCTATGTATATTCCCATATATATTACACCATATATATGTTTATTTTCTATATATAACATATATTTGTGTATCTCCATGAAAATATTAATGTGATATATATTGATATACATGGCATACAACTTGATATAGACATACCACAGTGGTATCCATGAAAATTCGTATGTGATTTATACTGGTATACATGATATACATATATCCTGAAGGCATTTTCTAGGTCAAAGTTTTTTGTCAGAAAAATCGTG
Organism: Capsicum rhomboideum; assembly: GCA_031232105.1. Lineage (NCBI taxonomy): Eukaryota > Viridiplantae > Streptophyta > Magnoliopsida > Solanales > Solanaceae > Capsicum > Capsicum rhomboideum. Next base: position 37,313,690 of record CP124715.1, on the reverse strand, counting down.
TGGGTGCAATCTAAGTTAACACTACTAAATAAAAAGGTGAAAACTTACCTAAACTGGTAAGCAGGATAAATCTTGGTTGCAAAGCCAAATCGACCTCCTGAGGTCGGTAAAACCAACCTCGGCAGGACGTTTTTTTGTTTAAAAAAGTATTGGAATATTCCGACCTCAGGAGGTATTTTTTTTTTTTTTTGGGGAAAATTCGACATTTGGAGGTTAGTTTAAAAATTACAAAATAATGAGATGTACCATCCAAGGTTCGTACCTCCATCTTCTTTGTTGTATAATGCATTTCTACCATTAGATCATTGATGCTTATTGGTTTTCAACTATGCTGTTTTTTATCTATACTCTCTGAATATATATTTTGATGAAAAAAACTAACCTAAAGAAGTGGTTTTTAAAAAACAAAATTACAAAACCGACGTACCGAGTTTGATTTTTGCAAACATAAAAATAAAAAAGACAAAAACCAACCTCTAGAGGTCGGGTGAATTTTCTCAATATTTTTCACTTAAAAAACCGACCTCCACTATTTGGATTTTCTCAGTTTTATTCCTTTGTTTCGAACTTCGTGAAGAACTCCATTCTCTCTCTCTCTCGTTACGAACAAAAAAGTGGAATGAAATCCACCTCTTTTTAAGGTCGGTGTTTAGCTATTTTTTTAGTAGTCTAAAATTTATAATTTAGGATTAAAGGCAAGTAAATTAGGTTTGATCACATTTCCTTTTCTTGAATCTAATGATAAATGCAAACAAAGTAATAATAATGACTAAAAGTACAATTGCTTGTTAATATCAAAACTTAAGATCTCAGATGAGAGAGAGATTATGTGTTTAGAATAAAGATACCTTGTTACACGTGATAAAGATGAAATGCCTTCTATTCTTATGTAAGGATTCATTAATAGGGAAAAATCTCTTAGATAATCTTACAAAAAAGCTAGTCTAAATCCTATAAAAAAAAGCTACTCTAGATTGTACTTGAGTTTTACCATGTGTCTCAAAACTCTAGTTTCATGATTGATTTGTGTCAGACTTGGTAACAGTTAAAGCGCTATCCTTTGAAGTGATAGAGAACTTTATTTAGACAAGGGTTTCATAAAGAATCCTAGGGATGTCTCAATCCCGTTCTTAGGCACGAGATTTGTTTATTTTGAACCTTATATGAGTTGAGTCTAGAGACTGCATCATGTGAATGATGATAGTAGCTTTTACAATTTTAGTCTAGAGATTATATCATTTGGTTTTATTGAAACCTATGGATTTAAGTTTGGGACTAGTTTGCAACAGAGAGACGAGAGAGAAATGCATGTCGTTTACTTTTATTATACAAAGGGCAAAACCGCCCTAGCAATACATAAAAGAGGGAAAAAGACCCTAGTACATTATAGGGATAATGACCCTAGTAGTACATTAAGAGGGATTTTCGCTTTTGGAAAACTTCATTCGAACAGCCCCCGACTACTGGTACAGTCCTAGTGCTTAGTTGTGGAGGGTGAAAACTCAGGTGCTAGAGTTCTTTCATTACTTACCTTTCTCCATGTCCTAGTGGGTGATCATTTCTATACTCTTTTTATCTTTTTGACTCTGACATTAGGTGTGTCACTTGTTGAGGTAGTTCTGGCCGAGTAGGGAAGTCCCAATATCGGGTGTTTTTCTACTTTAATATGCTAGTTTAGTAAAAGGAATCCCAGGGATAAGGGGTTTCCTATTCCCTGATCACCATACTCTCTTAATCAAGCGTTGTTTTCATCTGTTGGTAGTAGCAACCCAAGCGATGTTGAGGCTACGGCAAGTTAGGCGGTATCGGCGTTTAAAAATACCGTAGTGGTTAATAAACAACAAGCCTGTCATCTTGTGGTGAGGAGTGGATGACCCAGTCAAAATAATGTCTTTTGGCTCTTTTCCAATATTGGCCAGTCAGACTAAGTGATCTCTAAGTAAGAACAACTACTTTCACATCGTTCCTAGTAGCTCGGCATGGACTCCCTCTAAGGTCCAATCCTCCCCTTGATATTCAATTGACTCGATAAGGACCTCTGTGACTTGTGATGGTTTGTAAGAGTCCACCACAGAGATAAAGACCTAATACTCTACCTGGTCTCTAAGCTAAAGACAGGTAATAATAAGAACAGAAGTAAATAACAGAAGTAAAAAAGACAGGATGTTTACATGGAAATCTCCTTTCTCAAGGGAGTAAAACCACGACCTACCCCAGTAGGATTTCTCAGCCTCTTCACTGTCACCAAGAAAGATTCAAATTATAACTCTATGCAATCTAGGAATTAACTTCTTAATCCCAACTCACTAGCAATAACTCTATTGCTATACCTCTTTCACAGTAGGTCTACTTGAACGACTCCATTATCTAACTCTAGCTAACATCACAGCTTAACATAAAACAAATAAAAAGTACCCACAAGAATCTATGATGTGAGTTTACAATTGTAAGAACTAAAATAAGGACTCGATCAACCTAGAAACAAAAAAATATTTCACTATGAGCAGAAGGTTTCTTAGCTGTTGAAGCTTTCCTTTCACGGAAGAATAATACAACTTTTGCTAAAGAGAGTGCTCCTTTAATATTTTCTCTCAGTAAGATGATGCATCTATATATGATGAGCGATTATGAGAGAAGTATTCTTATTGGAGCATAAGAAAGGACCACTGCTGTGCGTACCCCATTACTCTGCTGCATTGTGCCAAAGAAGTACGGAGACAGCTGGTATAGCGGACAAACAAATTTGTATGGATAGGAGCAGTGTATACCAGTTTACCTAACTGGTCCTCCTACTAGGTTTTTCAATCATCAAAACACTGAAGGCTAAGAAGGACCCAAACCCAACATTTCCCACCCTTTTGATGATGAAAAACTCAAGTGTAAATTCCATCTGTCATCAAACCAGATCTCCAAATCAGTTCCCCCTGTCATTAAACCAGATCTCCCAATCAATTTCCCTTTCCATATAGTTCCCCCTTTCATACAGTTCCCCCTAACACAATCAAACTTTTCCCCATTTTAGAATCATTAAAAATAAAGATAGTAATATGTGACAAGGTCTATAGCAATAATAAACTCAAAGCTAACAAGGGCAGCACACATGTAAGAAAAGGCACAATCTAGATAAGCTAAAGAACAAACGATAAGTAGATAATAAGGAAAACAATAGGAAATTACACAGTTATTATCTAAAGTTTTACAAAAAGAAACTTAAAGATTGCAACATAATGCCAAGACATGATAGGAGCCAACAAAAAAGGAGTTGAACACGAGAACAAGAAAGGAGATACGATGTGAGAAACTTAGGAGGAGGAAGAGGAAGGTTTGGACATGATCAAGTCAAGACGCTTCAGAGCAGTACGATTGTCATCAATGATTTGCTGAGTTAGATCAACAACCTTCTGCGTAAGCTCTATAATGTCAGCTATAAGTTGAATACTTTGCACCTTAAGATCTGCAGAAGCACCAGACCCCTCACCAATTTCTTGTGGGGTCTGAATAAGCTGAACCTTCAACACAACAATTTCTGAATCCCTCTCAGCCACTAAAGCAAACATTTTCTCCAATTTAATGGTACTCTTCTCCTGAGCAGAAATAAGGCTAGAAACTATAGAAGTTGGCCCTATTCCTCCTCTCTTCTTCTCACACTCACATTTTTCTAGAGTGGTGAGTATGAAAGTCTACTTCTTCGTTAAGTAGGTGTGAGAATTGGGTTTCACTCCAAAATGATCAAACAGCTTCGAGAGAAAAAAGACATACCCACGACCATGATTGTGTTTCCTTTAAATCACAAATTTTTACTATGTACTCAATTATTATCTTTGGAAGATTGATTGGAGCACAAAAATTGAAGGCCTCCATAAGAAACAAAGCTACAATCGAAGCAACAAATCTCCTTTCAGTCTTGGGAAGTAGAACTTTATTAACAAGTTCAAAGAGTAGTTGATACTCGAGCTTCATCTCTTTCTTCATCCTCCTTTCACTATCTAGAGTTCTCTTTGTTTTGGAAATTTTTTCAAGAAACTCTTCAAATTCATATTGATTCACAACAATGTCAATTCCAATAGTTGGCACACCTAGTATTTCTCCAAGAGTGGATTCAGTCAAGACAAACTGAACTTCATTTATGGTTGCAGCAAGAGCATCTTCCTTTTTAGAGATCAACAAATTTGCATAGAAGTCCTAGATTTCTGTCACATACATGACACTAGGTGGCTTGAATAGGTGCTTCTACCTCTGTGCCTTGACCATGGCTATAAGGGACTCTATTCTGAACCTGGTAGTAATTTTTGGATCAAACACTAGACCATTTAACACTTTTTTGACAATGAAGCTTGGCACCGTTCTCCTAAAATTGAGGGTCTGTAGAAGGACGCTTCACACTCTTACTTTTCTTAGACTTTAACCCAACTTGTTCTTTGTTTAGTTCAGGAAGCTCAGACTATTTTCTCTTAATAGACTTGGCAGGGAAGCTTATACTGATGATTTTGCGGGAGCTTTACCTTTCTTTAAGCCTTTCTTTGAAACACTAGGTGCTTTCTTTGATTCCTTTCCAGGAACCAACACTTCATTGTCAGTTTGAGATGTATCTCTCTCTTCTACCTTAACAACTTTAGAAGAAGAGATTTCTTTCTCCACATCACTTCTTAGAAAATGTCTCCTCTTTGTAGCATCCTTTTGGTTTTCTTTAAGAGCCTCTTCCACAACCTTCTTGACTTTAATCCTAGTAGCACGACCAGGTACATTCTTGAGTTTCTTAGCAACAGGTGTGAAAGTAGATCCAGACTTTTTTTGGAAGACTGCAGCCAGAGATAGCTCTTCATCATCATCTACGACCTTAAGAGAAACATGAGTAGAGACTTCATCCAAGGTCTTAGATGGAATCTGATACATTGGGGTACCATTCCATATTGGAGGAGATAGGTAAGAAGAGAACCCAGATCTGGATGGTTCTTCAACAACATGTGCACTAGAGACATTCATCTTTTCTTCTATAAATTCCTCCACTAACTGAGTATCCTATGCAAGAATCTCATTAGCATCAAATGGACACTTTTCTAAAGCCTAAGGTTTTCTATGCTTCCATAGTTTAGATATTAGAGAGACCAGAAGACTCACCAGGTATCTCTAAAATAGTAGGATAGGTTGAATCAATATTTTTAGGATGAAGCACTTTGTCAAGGTCTATCTTGGTAAAATAGTATCAGGGACTACCGGTTGGCAGGAGAACTCAAAGCCTTAATCTTCATCATTCAACTTAACAGTGTCTCTGAATATTTTCTCAAGAGATTCTTTCAAGGAATCAGAAGGGGATTTATCACCACAAAGAGAAGTTAAGATGGGAACATCTTCTTTTTGTTGTAAAGTCTCAGTGAATTTAGGAGCTAATGACGAGGTTGTGAGAGAGGCAGATGGAAAAGAAATAATTTCAACAGGTGGTGGAGTTAGAATTTCACTGATGAGTAGGGTAGAAGATGATGTGGTGATGAGTTCAGATGGGGGAGGAGAAGGATTTTATTCTAAAGACATTTTTCTAAGCGATTGAAAATGTACAAATAGAGACAATGTAAGAGATTACCATAAAACAAGAGCAAAGAAAAGAAGGGCAATGAACGTTTTTGAAAAATGAGGAACACTTTTCTGAAAAAAGAAGATAGTATATAATGACTTAAAATAAATAAAGGGATAAGATTTATTTGAAGCCAGGATGGAGCGATGTGTTTCCTCAGGAAAGAGAGATGACACTTCAAGAGAAGAGGAAAACAATAATGCTTTTGGGGAAAAAGGCGGGAAAAAAAGGATAACTTGACACACATGCACAATTTATTTTCTAAAAGTAAGACAAGGATAGTGACCTGTGTGAGAGACCAAGTATCTCATTGTTCTATCCAGTTATTCCGCATATAAGCTGAATGTATTTCCCTGTCACGCCTCGAATCCCATCGAGACATGATTGACACCCGTAGCCGATAAGGCCCGAGAGAACCAACCTTTGCCTATGCTCAATTATATGCATATAATATTCATAACCACCATTGCATAATATTATGAAATACGAATAAAGGAGAACAAGGGACATATTTAGGCATACATATGAAACTTGGCCGTTGAGGCCATCCAGTCAAAACAACATGTGTCATTTACACTAGTACACCCACGTCGGTCTACAAAAGCCTCTAACAAGAGCATTGACCAAAATGAACCATAAGTCGGGACAAGTCCCCGCTTTATACAACATGTACAATACCAAAACATATATACTTTGACTCGGAGAAGCCCCGAATGAGCTGGAGCTCACCAAAGAGCCGCTAACACTGGCAATCTACTGAGGAGGCCTACTGGGACCTGCGCCTGCAGCAAGTAAGGTAAATTCCCCGAGAGGGGTCAGTACGAAATAAGTACTGAGTATGCAAGGCTCAGATGAAACTATACAACACATGAATATGTCAAGGAATATGTCAATGAACTCAAAACATATGGATACTCAATGTGAATAAGTCACCATGTTGCATTTTGGAAACCATGTGGATTGCTTTCATTGCTTTCATTACTTTCTTTATCTCAATGCTCACTTGTTATCACATATATCACAATGTACCCGGGCCCCGACTGATCAGTGGGTCTTTCATATCATCATATAGGGATCGAGTCGAGCTAGGCTTATGCCCCTAGACTTGCCACCCTTGGGATCGAGTCGAGCTAGGCTTACGCCCCTAGACTGGCCACCCATAAATCCATATCTCGGGATCGAGTCGAGCTAGGCTTACGCCCCTAGACTTGCCACCCGTACTTGATCATTGACCACATTTGCATTACTTTGATCATTACTTTGAGATTGATACTTTGATAGTCATACCATCACTTTGGAACTTTGGAACATAACATTGTTGGAAACTTTGAATCATTGACCAATAAGTGAAGGACATGTGAACAAATATCAATGAGAAATATAACATCACTAGCACCATGATACTATTGGAACCATTGGACAAGAAGCCATGAACAAGAGACACAAGTATAGGCACTATTGGAATATTGGAACATAGCCTTCTTTGAACTTTCGGAACATTAATCATGAATATGAGAAATGAGATTCACAATTGATCAATGAGTAGGAAATATATGACAATGACCATAAATAAGTGCATATGGGATACCTTGGTACATTTCGGAATAGAACTAAAGAAATGTCAATTGTGAACACTATTGGCCGTAGAAAGATACGGACAAAATAACCTTGCATACCTTGGATTCGCAATACGAATCTACAACCTTAGATGCGTAGACAATAATCCCACTCCTTCTTTATGTGTCTACAAATACATAACGAAATTCATATTAACCACCAATTACTTTACAAATGCATACCATGTCAATGAATTACATGTTTGGCTTTCAACATGTCATTTCCCTTTGACAAAACCATTGATCATACTATTATTCCAAAAATTCCATAATATTCCCAACATTGACCAATACATGAAAATCAATACATTTCACCACAATACTTCTCCTTTACACTTTCTTATCCATAACACATCACAAATAATCCATCAAAGCACCTTAATTCAACTCATAACACATATCGGCCAAAATCCCAAAATTCCCACTTTTAGAAAAGAACAAGTTTTATACCAAATATAACACCATACATGTTCATATTTTGTCCATACCATGCTTTTTCATCAAAGGCACAAGGCCTAATTCACACTTGAATTCCATATACCACAAATCTCATACAAACTCACCAAGTTCTATGACCAACTTTTCCAAGCACAACCAACATGATATACATATTCTTTTATGCATATAAGATATTAATCCATGAAAATAAATACTTACCAAGGCTTGGAATATGTTGATCTTGTCCAAAAGATGACTTAGGGTTTGCAAAGCCAAAAGGGAATTATCTTGAAAATTCTAGAAAAGTGATGTGTGTCTTTTGGAATAAAAATCTGATTCTTCCACATATATATAGGCCCTCAAGTCTTCTTTGGAATTAAATTCCATGTCCATTTGGTCAATGGAAGAATGGGTCTTTTGTTTCCCCTTTGGGCCTTGCATTTTATCCCATTTTGGGCCTCAAATTGGCCCATTAACACATATTATCCTAGCCCACCAATTCTCATGTATAATCCATCATATATCTCATGTTTAAATAATTTCATAATGCCACGACAATATTTACTTATGAGATTTTCATTCGTAGCCTCAATCGCAAAAATAGGAATTCTAGTCACCTATGGCTTCTTTGAACATTTTGGTAAATTCTTGTATTCCATGGTTTGATCATGTAGGAGTATGTAGTAGTGTATCGAGGTATTTGAAGCCTTAACAATGCTAAAGGAACTCCAAGGAATCAAAAGAAACCATGGAAGAATCGTCGTTGCATTTCGTCGCAAAACGAGCTCGGAAAGGCCAATTATGTTGTGCCTTGCGCCACTGCCTTGCTTTGCAGCAGTGGCGCAGGAATTGAAGGTTCTCTGAATCAGTGGCCTGCTGGATTTTTCAGCCATTTTTTTCTAACACTTGCATATCATCCAATACCCTATCAAAACACTACAAAATACTTACGTAGTGACCTTAATCATCAAGTAAACATGACTCCAAGGTACCAAATGAGGTTGGAAATGTATGGGGTATTACACAAGACATCTCCGACTAAAATCTAATCACATGTACGAGGCTCGAATTAATTAATTTTTTTTTTCATCACCAACCTTACAAAATACATACTCATAGCGTCTCGAAACTTAAGTAACCATTGTTCAACATCATCACATAGGTCGAAAAGGTACGGGATGTTACATTCTTCCCCCCTTAGGAACATTCGTCCTCGAATGTTAACAACATGTTTTATACACAACAAATGTATCTTTACTTTAACATACCAATAGACATAATGCTATTAAAGACTTACTTGTTATTATTCCACCTCCGTACTGTGAACTTCTTGGTCCATTTGAAATAAGTGGGGATACTTGGATTTCATCATTTCTTCCGCTTCCCATGTGATCTCCTCTACTTGTTGATTTCTCCAAAGGACTTTTACGGATGCTATGTCTTTATTTCTCAATCTCTTTACTTGTCGATCTAGGATAGCAATGGGCACCTCTTCATAAGTGAGATCCTCTGTAACTTGAACATCCTCTACGGGAACAATACGAGACGGATCTCCTATGCATTTCCGAAGCATCGACACATGAAATACCGGATGGACGGAGGAAAGTTCTTGAGGTAAGGCTAATTCATATGCGACTTGCCCAAATCTTCTAATAACTTCATAGGGGCCTATGTAACGTGGACTCAATTTCCCTTTCTTTCCGAACCGCATTACCCCTTTCATCGGTGACACCTTTAAAAACACCCAATCACCTATGGCAAATTCAAGCCCTCTTCTTCTAACATCGGCATATGACTTGTGACGACTTTGAGCCGTTTGTAACCGTTGTTGGATAACTTTAACTTTCTCCATGGCTTGGTGCACAATATCTGGCCCAAGTAAAGCAGTTTCACCTGCTTCAAACCATCCGATTGGTGATCTACATTTCCTTCCATACAAGGCTTCATAAGGTGCCATTTTAATACTTGAATGATAGCTATTGTTATACGCAAATTCAATAAGAGGCAAATGGTCATCCCAACTACCTTGAAAATCCAACGTACATGCTCGTAGCATATCTTCAAGTGTCTGAATAGTACGTTCTGCTTGGCCATCGGTCTGAGGATGGAAAGCCGTACTCAAATTCACCTGAGTACCCAAACTCCGCTGAAAAGATTTCCAAAAGTGTGCTGTGAACTGTGCTCCTCTGTCTGATATAATAGAAAGTGGAATACCATGCAATCGTACTATCTCTTTTACATACAATTTCGCATAATCCTCAGCTGTATAGGTCGTCTTGACAGGTAGAAAATGCGCCGACTTGGTAAGTCGGTCCACTATGACCCATATGGAATCAAACTTCCGCAATGTACGAGGCAAGCCCGTAATAAAATCCATATTAATCATATCCCATTTCCAAACTGGAAGATTGATACACTGCATGTAACCTCCCGGTTTCTGATGTTCCACTTTCACTTGTTGACAATTTGGGCACTGCGCGACAAATTCTGCAATGTTCTTTTTCATGTTGCCCCACCAATACACTTCTTTCAATTCATGGTACATTTTAGTAGCACCCGGGTGAATGGAATAACGCGAATGGTGCGCTTCTGTCATTATTCGTGTCCTCAGTTCATCTACGTCCGGTACACATAACCTCCCTTGACATTGAAGTACCCCTTCCGGTGTAATATCAAATGCCTTGGTCAAATTCTGCTGCACATTTTCCTTTAGCTGTAATAAAATAGAATCCGCAAATTGCTTTTCTTTCACTTCAGCTATCAAGGAGGATTCTGCTGCATTTTGCACCATAACTCTATCATCTGACGTTTCAATAAGGCGAACTCCCAAGCTGGCTAATTGATTCACATCTTTGATTATCTCACGCTTCTCATTCAACTGACCATTAGTGCTTTCTACTGCCTTACGGCTCAATGCATCAGCTACTACATTTGCTTTGCCTGGGTGATAAAGAATATCAATGTCATAGTCTTTTAAAAGCTCTAACCACCTTCGTTGCCTCAAATTGAGTTCCTTTTGCTTAAAAAGATATTGCAAACTTTTGTGATCCGTATAGATGTCAACATGAACACCATATAAATAATGACGCCATATCTTTAAAGCAAAAACTACCGCTGCCAATTCAAGATCATGTGTGGGATAGTTTTTCTCATGTGGCCGCAACTGTCGTGAGGCATATGCTATCACCCTCCCATGCTGCATCAACACACATCCGAGACCAATCCCGGAAGCATCACAATACACTGCATAGCCCTCTGTGCCCTCAGGAAGAACTAACACTGGTGTAGAAGTCAACTTGTCTTTCAGGTTTTGAAACCCTCTTTCACATGCATCATTCCATTGAAATTTAATTGCCTTGTGAGTTAACTTTGTCAATGGTGCCGCAATAGAAGCAAAACCTTCTACAAATCTTCGGTAATAACCTGCCAAACCCAGAAAACTGCGAATCTCTGTGGGTGTTGTAGGTCTTGGCCAATTCTTCACTGCTTCAATCTTTTGGGTATCAACCTGTATGCCTTCATCTGATACAATGTGACCCAAGAACGCGACTGATTTTAACCAAAACTCACATTTGGAGAATTTTGCATACAACTTACGCTCACGGAGAATTTGCAACACTTGCCGTAAGTGATAAGCATGGTCTTCTGGTGATCTTGAATAAACAAGGATGTCATCGATAAATACTGTCACGAACACGTCTAGGAATGGCTTGAATACTCTGTTCATCAAATCCATAAACACAGCCGGCGCATTTGTTAGCCCAAATGACATAACCAAAAATTCATAATGGCCATACCGTGTTCGGAAAGCTGTCTTGGGTACATCTTCTTCTCTAACTCTGACTTGATGGTAACCCGACCTCAAGTCAATCTTTGAAAAACACCTGGCACCCTGTAACTGATCAAACAAATCATCAATGCGAGGGAGGGGATATTTGTTCTTGATCGTTACTTTATTCAGTTGACGATAGTCGATGCACATTCTCAAGGTGCCATCCTTCTTTCGCACAAATAATACCGGTGCACCCCACGGGGACATACTAGGCCTAATGAAGCCTTTATCCAGCAAATCTTTCAATTGCTCCTTCAATTCACGCAGTTCCGCTGGAGCCATTCTATATGGAGGAATAGAAATAGGCTGAGTGCCTGGAATCACATCAATGCCAAATTCTACTTCCCGTTCTGGGGGTAAACCTGGGAGATCCTCTGGGAATACATCTCGAAATTCATTAACTACCGGTACTAACTGTGGAGTTAATGGTTCCACATCATTATCTTTCACTCGTACCAAATGACATACGTACCCCTTGGCAATCATTTTTCTGGCTTTCAAATAAGAAATAAATCTCCCTCGTGGTGCCCCTACATTACCCTGCCATTCGAGAATATTTTCCTGCGGAAAACAGAATTGTACCTTCTTGGCCCGGCAATCTACCGTAGCATAACAAGAGGCCAACCAATCCATGCCCATAATTACATCAAAATCCACCATGTTCAATTCAATGAGATCGGCCAGCGTATCATGACCACACACAGTTACCACACAGTTACGATATACTCTTTTTGCAACAATATATTCACCAACCGGTGTAGACACTTCAATTGATTTAATTAATAATTCTGGGGCCTTTGCAAATCTTGCAGCAACCAATGGGGTAACATAGGAAAATGTAGAACCTGGATCAATCAGTGCATATACAGTATGTGAGAATATGGATAATGTACCTGTGACGACATCAGGGGAAACCTCTGAATTCTGGCGGTCCACCAAAGCATAAGTGCGATTCTGGACCCCGCTAGTACTGGCTCCTCCTCTGGCACCTCTACCTCGACCAATAGGCTGCACCCCTCGGCCCTGTGAAGGAACCGAGGCTGAAGACGCAACAGCCGACCCAGCTGGTCGTGCTATACCACCCATGCTCCGCTGTGGACATTCTCTCGCTATATGTCCCGGCATACCACACCAAAAGCAGACATTCATCCCTGTCCGACATGGACCTGTGTGCATACGCCCGCAGTGCTGACACTGCTGACGAGGGAAACCTGCTGACTGTGATCCATGACCCCCACTACTCTGTCCAACTGAACCACCTCGAAACCCTCGAGACTGAGGATAAGCACTCCCTGTGGAATAAGAGAACGACGGTCTAGGTGGTCTAGGAAACATACGGGGCCTAGTTCCTCCTTGGGACATCATAGGTGGTCCCATAGGTCTAGCCCTTTTGGACTGTCCCCTATCAAATTCATGTACCCTGCGTCTCTGTCTCTGATCCTCCATTTTCTGGGCGAAGGCTTGTATGCGAGCAATGTCCATGTCCCTATTCAAGGCCGCAATAGTGCAATCTCTTACCAAATATGGCTCTAGTCTGTCCACGTATCTATGGACCCTGTCTGTCATCGTAGCCACAACATTTGGCGCATATCGAGCCAAGGAATTAAATTGCAAGCTATATTCCCGAACACTCATATTCCCTTGACGCAAGTTCAGGAACTGGTCTGCACGTGCTTCCCGAACCTCATATGGAAGATAATGATCGAGGAAGGCCACTTTAAACTCTTCCCAAGTAGGTGGGGTTGCATCAATATCACGGGATTTCTTCCAATCCTCGTACCACAATATTGCTTCTCCTTTCAACCTGTACGCGGCAAGTTCCACTGTTTCTATCCCTGTCACATGCATAACTTCCAATGCCCTCTGAATTTGATCCACGAAGTCCTGTGGATCTGCTTTTGGATCTGCCCCTGTGAATATAGGAGGGTCCAGTTTCAAGAAATCCTGTGTTCTGCGACTTGCCATTCTAGCCGCATCATCATCATGTGCCATTGCACCAGCTCTTCCCTGGCTTTGTGCCGCCACTAACTGTGTCAACATCTGTACAGCATTCCTAATATCCTGATCTGTGGCATTTGTCGGTGGTTCCACGGGCACTTCCCTTCTTCTCGTCTCTTCTGGAGCTGAAGAAGTAGAAGAAGCTCGCGTTGCAAACTCAGTTTCAGCCCCACCTTGATCAACTTGCTCAGGTGGTGGTCTACTTGCTCCTTCACCAGCAATTCTATCTAGCAGCTTACTTTTACCTTTTCCTCTTCCTCTTCTAGTGTTCGGCATTTTGACTATACCAAAGAAAAACAATTACCAAGATCAGATATAATGCAACTGACAACATTGGCTCTATTGCACGATCTAGAATGAAGGAAAGGAAACAACATCCTAAATGTCTCGTAGCCTCCTACGTATAAATATGGTGCACAACACATCGATACGTAAGACTCTACTCAGACACGGCTTTGTAGACATCCTTAGACCGACTGCTCTGATACCACTTTTGTCACGCCTCGAATCCCATCGAGACATGATTGGCACCCGTAGCCGATAAGGCCCGAGAGAACCAACCTTTGCCTATGCTCAATTATATGCATATAATATTCATAACCACCATTGCATAATATTATGAAATACGAATAAAGGAGAACAAGGGACATATTTAGGCATACATATGAAACTTGGCCGTTGAGGCCATCCAGTCAAAACAACATGTGTCATTTACACTAGTACACCCACGTCGGTCTACAAAAGCCTCTAACAAGAGCATTGACCAAAATGAACCATAAGTCGGGACAAGTCCCCGCTTTATACAACATGTACAATACCAAAACATATATACTTTGACTCGGAGAAGCCCCGAATGAGCTGGAGCTCACCAAAGAGCCGCTAACACTGGCAATCTACTGAGGAGGCCTACTGGGACCTGCGCCTGCAGCAAGTAAGGTAAATTCCCCGAGAGGGGTCAGTACGAAATAAGTACTGAGTATGCAAGGCTCAGATGAAACTATACAACACATGAATATGTCAAGGAATATGTCAATGAACTCAAAACATATGGATACTCAATGTGAATAAGTCACCATGTTGCATTTTGGAAACCATGTGGATTGCTTTCATTGCTTTCATTACTTTCTTTATCTCAATGCTCACTTGTTATCACATATATCACAATGTACCCGGGCCCCGACTGATCAGTGGGTCTTTCATATCATCATATAGGGATCGAGTCGAGCTAGGCTTATGCCCCTAGACTTGCCACCCTTGGGATCGAGTCGAGCTAGGCTTACGCCCCTAGACTGGCCACCCATAAATCCATATCTCGGGATCGAGTCGAGCTAGGCTTACGCCCCTAGACTTGCCACCCGTACTTGATCATTGACCACATTTGCATTACTTTGATCATTACTTTGAGATTGATACTTTGATAGTCATACCATCACTTTGGAACTTTGGAACATAACATTGTTGGAAACTTTGAATCATTGACCAATAAGTGAAGGACATGTGAACAAATATCAATGAGAAATATAACATCACTAGCACCATGATACTATTGGAACCATTGGACAAGAAGCCATGAACAAGAGACACAAGTATAGGCACTATTGGAATATTGGAACATAGCCTTCTTTGAACTTTCGGAACATTAATCATGAATATGAGAAATGAGATTCACAATTGATCAATGAGTAGGAAATATATGACAATGACCATAAATAAGTGCATATGGGATACCTTGGTACATTTCGGAATAGAACTAAAGAAATGTCAATTGTGAACACTATTGGCCGTAGAAAGATACGGACAAAATAACCTTGCATACCTTGGATTCGCAATACGAATCTACAACCTTAGATGCGTAGACAATAATCCCACTCCTTCTTTATGTGTCTACAAATACATAACGAAATTCATATTAACCACCAATTACTTTACAAATGCATACCATGTCAATGAATTACATGTTTGGCTTTCAACATGTCATTTCCCTTTGACAAAACCATTGATCATACTATTATTCCAAAAATTCCATAATATTCCCAACATTGACCAATACATGAAAATCAATACATTTCACCACAATACTTCTCCTTTACACTTTCTTATCCATAACACATCACAAATAATCCATCAAAGCACCTTAATTCAACTCATAACACATATCGGCCAAAATCCCAAAATTCCCACTTTTAGAAAAGAACAAGTTTTATACCAAATATAACACCATACATGTTCATATTTTGTCCATACCATGCTTTTTCATCAAAGGCACAAGGCCTAATTCACACTTGAATTCCATATACCACAAATCTCATACAAACTCACCAAGTTCTATGACCAACTTTTCCAAGCACAACCAACATGATATACATATTCTTTTATGCATATAAGATATTAATCCATGAAAATAAATACTTACCAAGGCTTGGAATATGTTGATCTTGTCCAAAAGATGACTTAGGGTTTGCAAAGCCAAAAGGGAATTATCTTGAAAATTCTAGAAAAGTGATGTGTGTCTTTTGGAATAAAAATCTGATTCTTCCACATATATATAGGCCCTCAAGTCTTCTTTGGAATTAAATTCCATGTCCATTTGGTCAATGGAAGAATGGGTCTTTTGTTTCCCCTTTGGGCCTTGCATTTTATCCCATTTTGGGCCTCAAATTGGCCCATTAACACATATTATCCTAGCCCACCAATTCTCATGTATAATCCATCATATATCTCATGTTTAAATAATTTCATAATGCCACGACAATATTTACTTATGAGATTTTCATTCGTAGCCTCAATCGCAAAAATAGGAATTCTAGTCACCTATGGCTTCTTTGAACATTTTGGTAAATTCTTGTATTCCATGGTTTGATCATGTAGGAGTATGTAGTAGTGTATCGAGGTATTTGAAGCCTTAACAATGCTAAAGGAACTCCAAGGAATCAAAAGAAACCATGGAAGAATCGTCGTTGCATTTCGTCGCAAAACGAGCTCGGAAAGGCCAATTATGTTGTGCCTTGCGCCACTGCCTTGCTTTGCAGCAGTGGCGCAGGAATTGAAGGTTCTCTGAATCAGTGGCCTGCTGGATTTTTCAGCCATTTTTTTCTAACACTTGCATATCATCCAATACCCTATCAAAACACTACAAAATACTTACGTAGTGACCTTAATCATCAAGTAAACATGACTCCAAGGTACCAAATGAGGTTGGAAATGTATGGGGTATTACACAAGACATCTCCGACTAAAATCTAATCACATGTACGAGGCTCGAATTAATTAATTTTTTTTTTCATCACCAACCTTACAAAATACATACTCATAGCGTCTCGAAACTTAAGTAACCATTGTTCAACATCATCACATAGGTCGAAAAGGTACGGGATGTTACATTCCCGTCCTTGATCATGATTGTGTTTTCTATATGTGTATACTTGCAAAGGTATAAAAGTCGAGTTATACACAACATAAGACCTTACCTCATACAACTTCCTATGTATCATAGCAAAGAAATTGGAGAGATTTAGTGCAATTTGATCAACCCAAGCCTTGACCTGACCTTTTTAAAATTTTTCCTTCCAAGAGCTTTGGTAAAGATATCAGCATCTTCTTTATGTTGCTAGACTGAGCATTAGATTGATTTACCTGTGACTGCTGCTAAAGGTTCTGACTTTTCCTTTGGTTTCCAACCCATGAGAAATTGGGCTGACTTTTTCAGTTACGGTTGTAGGTGTTACCATAATTCTGAATTCCTCTCTATGAATTACCCATAAAATTAACTGACTCTAGGTTTGCTCCACACAATTTTCCAAAATGACCAATTCTTCCACAATTTTTTCACCAAGTCCGCACCTGCAGAACTGCATTTACCTGAGCCTGCGGCTATGATACTGTCAACTTGCTAAGCTGTCCAATCACCTGATTTTGAAAAGCCTCCATTTGAGCAGCCAAAGTAGTGATACTATTAACTTCCAAGATACATGCAGACTTTTTCACCGAACCCCTTGTTGCATCACCATGCCAATCAGGATTACCTTGTCCAATACAATTGAGAAGAATGTAGAGTTCATCATATGTCTTCTCCAAAGCTTGATCATCTACTGCTAATTCTAACAAAATCTTTGTATTCGGGTCAAGACTTTCAACAAAAGTATGGGCCAACATATTATTTGACTATTGGTGATGCGGGAAATTTCTAAGAAGACCCTTGAATCTCTCCTAAGCTTGATATAAATTTTCCTCAGAATTTTACTTGAAACTCAAAATTTCACTCCTTAACCTTACAATTTTGCCAGACGGGAAGAATCGAATGGGGAAATTTCTTGCGAAGTCGTCCTAAGTAGTGATCAAATTTGAAGGTTATGCCTTCAACCATCTCTTTGATTCTTCCAAAAGTAAGAATAAGAAGAGAGTGAGCCTCAAGTAATCAGTAGAGACTCCTACGGGAATGAATGTGTCACTAATCTCCAAGAAGTTCTGTAAATGTTCTTGTTGATCCTCATGTGACAAGCCTATAAACTGCCCTCTGGTGTGCAATAATTGCACCATGTTCTTTTTTAGCTCAAATTGACCTCATGCAGCCGATTTGCGAATACTAGAGGTGACATTGGTGGTAAGGGGATTGTCATTTCACGTACTGCCCTTCGAGATGGTTGTTCATTACCCATAAATGAAAGAATAGTCTCACCTTATTTAACCTATGGTATTGGATTGAAAAGGGCTGCTTCTCTTCTCAACTGGTGCAAGCGACGCTCAGGTTCAGGATGTGGTTTAACTAAATCCCTTTCCCTTTCTAGCTTGCTATAGATTCACACCTGTACCTGTAAATTCAGTTACTAAGACCAAGTTGTTAGCACTTGTCAGTTAAAGTAGTAAAACTAAAAATTAGAGAATTGCTAATTTTTAAGTCCCCGGCAACGACATCGAAAACTTATTGCATCCAAATGTACACACAAGAATGAGTGTTTTTAGCCACTCATAATTTAATTCACAAATACAAAATTAATGTAGTTCGTTCACAAATTAAGTAATGGAAAAGAGAAGAATAAAAATCCTATTTGAAGCCTCCTTCTTGTATTTTTAAGTCCCAAGTCATCCAAGAATCAATAGAATTAAAGCTAAGTGTCCTATTTATTTTATAGGATAATTTGTACCCGAAAAAACCAAGGTTCGTGCCACTTTAATATCGTTGAGCCGAAGCTCCGTGACACCGCAATATCGCGAATGCCAACCTCCATGACACCCCAATATCACGACATCTCACTGTTTTGCACCTTAAATTGATTCCCCAAGCCGTGTCACGCTATTGTTGCAATGTTGTAATGTTAGGCACATCAGATTGTCTTGAATTGCTTAGTGTAAGACAAAAGTTAGGTACCTCTCCACTTCACTATAATTTCTTGGTTTAGGACAAAGTTAGAACCTCCCCACTTCACTTTAATTTCTTATTTGTTCCATTGCATCATGATTAATATTATGCCTTGTATTCTTGATCCATGCCATGGATTGGGATGTTCCAAATCTCTTTCGTGGTGTGTATTTGATTCCATATGCTAATTTTTAGCGCATCTAATATCCTTTGTTCCAGCATTTAATTTCCCTCATCAAGATTTGGATCTTTGATTCAAGACTAGATCATTTCACATGAAATTTCCACCTACAAAGATGACTAATCACATACGTTAGTTCAGGGACATATTTTAATCAAAACACATGACAATATAATTAAATTAGTTCTCAAACCAAACTATAATATGGATACTACATGACTCTTGGACGTATAAATACGCCCAAGATCACCACCCCATACTTAACGCCTTGTTCGTCCTCAAACAACTCTCATATATTCCATACTATATTGAGAGCTTCAATGTCACCAATTAACATAAGATGATCAGGCTAAGGCTATAACGACTAACATAGATAACAAGTTCTTAGCAGACATGCCCTATTCATCACTTTAAAATTCATGAACAACTACTTTGAAACCTCCTAGCCTTAATAACCAACTCTACAATGTTACCAAACTCTTATAAGTTACTCAACCAAGGAATCAAATATATCACCTATCTTTCATCAATCATGTGCCCTCACAACAAAAGAGTTACCCATATTCACTCACAAATATATAATTTATCACAAGAGTGGGTATAAGAATAAAATTACGCTCACTCTCACAAAGAATTTCACATGCACATACGATGAACCACAAGCTTGCCCTTAGTGTACTACTCCACTAATAGAAGAACATCAAAGTTCAAGATCAAGTAGGACTTTACGAGTTGTAATGTAAGCTAGGGGATTGGTAGGAACTATTCTGGCCAGTAATAGTGACTATCTTCCCTAAGCGCTTTAATACATTACAATTTTTTTCAAGCATCCTCTTCAATCAATCACTTTATTCTTCCTCTACTTTTCTCACCCAAAGACTCCTTCTGTTTTCCTATTTCTTTAAGAAATTTTACATATTACTGGTAAGGAGTACTCAATTGTCAAACACTTTTTTTATTTTTCTACTCCCGACCATTAGCACCTAAATTTTTAATTACTTGCAACCTTAATATTTTCTATTAGTTTCCAAAATCAACTATTCTCCCTTTTTTTCAATTCTCCCTCCATCTACACTTATTTTTCAATCAAAGCACTTAGGAGTTTTTGGATCAAATTAATAGTCAATTGAAAGAAAAGAATTAGGATTCATATATGGTTACTAAAGAATAGGCTAAAGTCTCAATGGGGTTAACTAGGATTATCTTTTAGGGTAGGTAAAGTAGAGGATAAAAACATGTCTAATCAAAGAAATGCCTATGTCATCTCCTAAACTCAACATTCTTTATTTCGCTTTGAAAACACATCGGGCAAGCTCTAGTCATCACTATGAAAGCATGGAATATCGCAAGTACCTAACACTCATGGAACATGTTCAAATCAAGATAGATTCATACAGAATCTCAATCAAGCAACCAACAAGAATTCAACTTTAGGCCAGAATCATACAAGAGTCAAATAAAAGAGCCTAGGTGTCTCAAAAGAAGTCATTCAATTTTCATAGCATTCTTTATAATTCAAAACGAACTTGCATCAATCAATCATGTGTAGCACCTAACAAGAGCAACCATATTCAATCGGCGAAGGGTTCTCTTTATTTCTAATGACTAATTTCCCTCAAGACGATCGTTATCCATCAATCATTGGGAAAAATCTCTAACTATGACTAAATTTTTTTAAAATTTACTCCTAAAGATTAAAAAGGATACTGGGTTCAAAGGGCTCCCCCTTAGAAAAGAACTGAAAAGAAAAACTAAGGGGTGGGTGAAGTGTGCTTCTACTCAAAAGACAAACAAGAAACTGAAAACAAACCAAACAAAATATTGTTTTATTTATTTAGTAAAAAATATTGGAAAAAAATCCTAAAAGATTGATTTAAAACTAAGTGTAGATGGATGGAGAATTGAAAAAAGGGAGAATAGTTGATTTTGGAAACCAGTAGAAGAGATTAAGGGTGCAAGTGATTAAAAATTTAGGTGCTAATGGTCGAGAGTAGAAAGAGAAAAAAAAAGTGTTTGACAATTAAGTACTCCTTACTAGTAGTGTGTGAAATTGATTAAAGAAATGAGAAAATAAGGGAGTCTTTGGGTGAGAAGAGTAGAGGAAGTAGAAGGTGATTGATTGAAGAGGATGCTTGATAAAAATTGTGATGTATTAAAGAGGTTAAGGAAGATAGTCACTATTACTAGCCAGAATAGTTCCTACCAGTCCCCTAGCTTACATTGCAACCCATAAAGTCTTGATCTTGAACGTTTATGTTATTATATTAGTAGAGTAGCACACTAAGGTCAAGCTTATGGTTCATCGTATGTGCATGTGAAATCCTTTGAGAGAGTGAGAGTAATTTTATTCTTATACCCACTCTTGTGATAAATTATATATTTGTGAGTCAATATGGATAACTCTCTTGTTGTGAGGGCACATGATTGATTAAAGATAGGTGACATATACTCCTAAAAAAATCCTATAGCGCACTTCACTCTAAATAAATCAAAAGATTCCCATCCACACTTGAAAAGATGCTATGTCCCCAAAGCATAAGTCAAACTTTAAACAAGGGTTCCGAATACTCTCTAAGGTATCTAGGACTAGATACAACATGTAATTCTCTTAAATTATCATCATAGGGGCCAAAGGACCCACACTCGAGCTTCACGATACTCCTTAGCTTAGATTTCGGGTACTCAGACTTCCCCTAATCATTAAACACTATAAAAATAATTTTAAAAAAACTGTAACACCCCGTACCTTTCTAAACTCATGCAACTACACTAATGTTCATGGAATTAATTAAGTTTTGATAGATGGTATATTATTCATGGAATTTATTGGGCTAAACAAACCTTGTGCAAATGGGCTCAATTTAAGGCCCAAAATTAGGTAAAAGACATGGCCCAACAAGAAGGAAATGATCCATTCTTCTTTTGACCAAATCAACACATCAATTATTGACCTAAGGATTACCATTAAGGGGCTATAAAATTCACCAAAAATCTGTTTTTTATTCATTTCATTACACTTGCCAAGTTCTAGAATTTTCCACAAAAGAGATATTTTTTCTTCTTTTCCAAACCCTAAGGCAATCATCTTTTGGGACAAGATCATCTCTTTGAAAGTATTGGTAAGTGTTTAATATTATGGTTTAATATATTATATGCTTAATATGGTGTATAAATCATGTTGATTATGTTGGCAAAGTGTTGGAGAGTTCACTATGTGTAAAACAGTGTACTTTTGCTTATTCGGTGAAGGGTTTTGCCTTCTAAACTTGAAAGTGGACTTGTGGTCTTGAAGGAAGTGAACTTGATGGATTAAATATCATCATTTAATATGCGGTTATGTTCTTGAATTTCTTTCTCCTTGTGTATAACATTTGAAATTGTTGTTGTGAAATTGTATATGGAACCAGTGGCGTATCGAAAGGAAAATGTAGTTTTGGTGATGTTTATGTGCGTTGTGAAACCATGGATGTTGGTTGGAATATAAGATGATTTAAAATATGTTATTATAAGCTTATTTATGATCATGGACCATTCATTGCGAAAAAGGACCCTAAAATGACCCCCGAAGGCCGAAACGGGCATCCGCCCTCGCGGGTGGGGCACCTGCGGGCGCAGATGCCAACGCATGTGACCCTGGACCAGGAAAATGGTCACATGAGTACGAAACTCAACCACCTTCAGGCGCAGGTGGCTTCGCAGGTCATCCCAGAACTTCGTTTTGTATGTTTTTGTCTCTCTTTGACCCCCCGAAACCCCTATACCCTTCATGGATGTAAGTATCAACTTATGGTACCTTTTGAATGAATTTAAAAGAGTATGACGGAGGTATTTTAAATGGTATCAATTATGTATTTTTGTTCATGTGTTATTGTGAAAGGTATTGAGATGACTTGATGGAGTAATTGTGCAATAGTGTTAATGGGGAAGTGTAAAGGATAAACTTGGTGTGAAATGTTATTGGTTTATGATGTCTTGGTCAATGTGTGAAATGTTATGGTATTGTTGGTATAGTGATGCAATAAATGGTATTGTAAGAGGGCGAGATGACGTTATATGACAGTCACATAATTCATTGTCGTCTTATGCACCTGTAATGTAGTTAGTTGTTAACGGGAGCTTCGTGATGTACTTGTGTTGTAGAGTAACACGTAAGGAAGGAGATGGATTATTGTATTCACATATAGTACTGTATATTCATATTGATAAGAGAAGGTATGTAAGTTTACTCTTTTCGTATCCTTCTGCAGCATATAGTGTTCACATTGTCATTGTACTTGTTCCATTCTGAAATGTTCTAAGGTATCTCGTTTCAGTTTATCATCTATTGTTAATCACATGTTCATTATTCATTAATCAATTGTTATTCAGGTGTCACATAATCGTGGACATGGTTCCAAAGTTCCAATAATGTTATGTTCTAAAGTTCCAATAATGATATGACCATCGATTGAACTATTTCAAAGATTAAAGAAGTGAGGTAATAAAGTCTCTATTCTTGGGTGGTATCCCAGGGGTTAAAATACCTAGCATGGGTCGATCCCAATATCTCGGGTGGTATCCAAGGGGTGAAAAGAACACCTAGCATGGGTCAATCCCGCCACTACGGGTGGTATCCCAGGGGCAAAAGAAAAGCCTAGCATGGGTCGATCCCAAATAATTGTTGATTACCCACTGATAAGCTTGGGGCCCGGGCATTATATGAATGGAAGGATGAGTAATGAATGAAGGAGTGAGTGATGAATGAATGAATGAGCGTAAAAGTAAAGAAAGTAATCAACGTAATGTACCTGATTCCAAACATACAGAATGATGACTTATCCATATTGATTATTCACTTGTATTTGATTCCATTGATGTATTTATGTATCATACAGTTTCTTATGGCCTTACATACTCAATACATTCTTCATGCTGATGTCCCTTCGGGGACTTACCTTACTTGCTGCAGGCACAGGTGCTAGTAGACTTCCACAGTAGGCTACGGGTTATCCGCATACTATTGGTGAGCTCCAGATTAGTTCAGGGCTTCTCCAAGTCACATGTGTACACTTTTGTTGGTGTTATGTAAATGTTGTATAAAGAGGAGACTTGTCCCGACTTTAGGGTGGTTATGTCTATGTATCTGTAGAGGCTTTATAGACGTACGTTGTGGGACAAATGACGAAATGTAAGGAATGTATGTCCATTTTCACGTGGTGGCCCTAACGGCCTAGTTTCATATATATATATATATATATATATATATATATATATCACATCTTTTCCCTGAATTTCACCATTAGTATATTGTATCTATATGAGATAGTGATGTTCATTGAGTGACATGCATTTGAGTGTACCTGAATGAAAATTGGTTCTCTCAGGCCTTAACGGTTTCGGGTGCCAGTCCGCCCCGTTGGAATTCGAGGCGTGACAAAAGTGGTATCAGAGCAGGTCGTCCTAAGGGTGTCTACAAAGCCGTGTCTGAGTAGAGTCTTACTTATGAGTGTGTTGCGCGCCACATTTATAAGTAGGAGGCTACGGGACATTTAGGAGTTGTTTCTTTTCTTTATTTCCTAGATCGTGCACTAGAGTTAAAGTTGTAGGTGGAATCATATCTAATCATTGAAATTGGTTTTCTTCTGGACAGTAAAAATGCCGATTACAAGACAAGGTGGGGACAAAGATAAGAAGGTAGATATGTTTGTCGGAGAAGAAACTAGTAAATCACCACTTGACCAAGCTAGTCAGGGTGGGGCTGAAATTGAATTTGCATCGCGGGCTTCTTCTACTTTTCCCGCTCCAGAAGATCCAAGAAGGAGAGAGAACCTGCTGAACCACTTGTTAATGCTACTGATCAGAATTTAAGAAATGCAGTGCAAATGTTGACTCGTATAGTTAATGGTATAGTTGTTGCACTGAATCAAGGGAAAGTAGGTCCAATGAAAAGTAGTGATGGTACGGATAGGGCAACTAGTCGGCGGACACAGGATTTTCTGAAATCAGACCCTCCCACGTTCACCGGGTCAGATCTGAATGAAGACCCACATGACTTCATGGACCAAATCCAAAGGGCTCTAGATGTTATGCATGTGACTACTATAGAAACAGCGAAGCTGTTAGCATATAGATTAAAAGGCGAGGCTATATTATGGTACGAAGATTGGAAACGATGTAGGGGTATAGGTGCACTTCCAGCTAGTTGGGAGGAATTTAGAATGACATTTCTTGCTCACTATCTTCCCTATGAGATCCAAGAGGCTTGTACAGATCAGTTTTTACATCTTCGTCAAGGAAATATGAGTGTTAGAGAGTACAGTCTCCGGTTTGAGAGTACAGTCTCCGATTTAACTCTTTATCTCGATATGCTCCTAATGTAGTAGCCACGATGGAGGACTGAGTCCATCGGTATGTGGATAATTTGGAGCCATATTTGGTGAGAGACTGTACTATTACTGCTTTGAACAAGGATATGGATATAGCGAGAATACAAGCCTTTGCATAGGAAATGGAGAATCAGAGACAAAGGAGAAGGGCACAAAAATTTGAAAGAGGGCCGTCCAAGAGGACTAGACCTATGGGACAGTTCACAGTGTCCTAAGGAGAATTTGGGCCTCGGGTTTTAAATAGACCACTGAGACCCTCATTTTCTTACCATACAGCAAGTACGCCATCCTAATTTTGAGGGTTTAGAGGCGGTCAAGTGGGGCAGAGTAGTGGAATACGGGTTTCGCAGACAACGGGATTTTTTCATCAGCTGTACCAACACTGCGGGAAGTTTCACTCAGGTGAATGCTGATGTGGAACAAATATTTGCTTTCAGTGCGGTATGTCGGGGCACCTGATGAAAGAGTGTCTACAAGGGGGCATGGGTAGTATGGCGCGACCTATGGGATCAACCATTGCATCATCATCATTGGTCCCTTCCTTAGGCCGAGTTGTACAACCTGCTGGTCGTGGTAGAGGTGCCAGAGGTGTAGCCAGTTCTGGTGGAGTTCAGGACCGTACCTATGCCATAGCGGATCGGCAGAATTTGGAAGCTTCTCCTGATGTGGTGATAGGTACATTATCTGTCTTTTCACATAAGGTATGCATTGATTGATCTGGGGTCTACCCTATCATATATTACTCCATTGATTGTGGAAAAAGTTTGAAAGAACACCAGAATTACTAGATAAGCCATTTAAAGTATCTACACTAGTTGTGAATCTATTATAGCTAACAGAGTATATCATAATTGTATAGTAATTGTTTGTGGTTATGACACACTGGTTGATCTATTGAACTGGAAATAGTGGACACTGATGTTATAAGGGGTATGTATTGGTTGGCTCCTTATTATGCCACGGTAGATTGTTGAGCTAAGAAAGGTACATTTTTAATTTTCCTAAGAAAAAAAAGAACAAGAGAATGCTCATGAATGGAAGGGTAAGAAAAAACTCTTCAATCGATTTCAGTGGTAAATGAAATTCTTGAGAAATGTCCTGAAGATTTTTCAGGTTTACCTCCAGAACGGGACATAGAGTTTGGTATTGATGTGACGCCAGACACTTAGCCTATTTCTATTCCTCTGTATAGCATGGCCCCGACAGAGTTACTAGAATTAAAGGAGCAATTAAAAGACTTGTTGGACAAGGGATTCATAAGACCGTTCCCTTGGGGTGCACCAGTGTTAACTGTACGAAAGACAGATGGCACGTTGAGAATGTATACTGATTATTGGCACTGGAATAAGGTGACAGTCCAAAATAAATATTCCCTTCCCAAAATTGGTGCTTTATTTGAGCAGGTACAAGGTGCCAAAGGTTTATCCAAGATTAACTTAAGATCGGATTATCATCAAGTAAGGGTTAGAGAAAAAGATATACCCAAGACAGCTTTCCGAATACAGACGGGTCACTATGAATTTCTAGCTATGCCATTTGGGCTAACCAATGCACCAGCAGTTGTTAGGGACTTTATGAATAGGGTGTTCAAGCCACTTTTAGATGTATTTGTGACGGTGTTTATATATGACACCCTGGTTTATGCACAACCACAAGAGGACCATGCCAATCAATTACTACAGGTATTATGAATTCTTCGTGACAATAAGAAATATGCAAAGTTTTTTAAATGTAAATGTTGGGTTAAAATTCGTAGCATTCTTGGGTCACATTGTATAGGATGAAGGACTCAGGGTTGATAGACAAAAGATAGAAGCGGCAAAAAATTGGCTAAGGCCTACGACATTTACAGAGATTTATAGTTTTCTTGGATTGGTTGGTTATTATTGGAGATTTGTTGAAGAATTTTATTCTATCTCTACACCCTTAACAAGCTAACACACAAAGCAACCAAGTTTCAGTGGATGATACATGTGAAAAGAGTTTCCAAGAGCTGAAAGATAAATTGACTTTTCTACACCTGTATTAGTACTTTCCGAAGGCACGGAAGGGTATACAGTATATTGTGATGCTTCAGGAGTCGGCTTAGGATGTATAGTGATACAACACGGGAATGTAATAGAGTCTGCCTCACGACAGTTGCGACCACATGAGAGAAATTATCTCACACATGATCTTGAGTTAGCAGTCGTGATATTTGCTTTAACAATATGGTTCACGTTGAGATATATATACTGATCATGAAGGTTTGCAGTATATTTTCAAGCAAAATGACCCGCACTGAAGACAACAAAGATGGCTGGAATTATGAAAAGGAGATGATAGTGATATCTTATACCATCCGAAAAAAGCAAACGTGGTAGCTGTTGCGTTAAGCCAATTAGACAGCTTGGGAGTTCGTCTTTTTGAAACTCCAGATAAAAGAATTATAGTGTAAAATGCGGCAGAGGCTTTACGTGTAGCTGAGGTGAAGGAAAAGAAATATGCAAATCCTATTTCATTTCAGTTGAAAAGAATGTACAATAAAATTTGAGTACTGTCATACTCAATTCACGGTATTCTATTTATCCGGGCGCTACCAAAATATGCCATGATTTGAACGGAATGTGTTAGTAAGGTTACATGAAAAGAACATTGCAGAATGTATAGCTTAATGTCCAAGTTGTCAATAAGAAAAAAGTAGGGCATCAGACATCTAGAGGTTATATGCATGCAATGTATAAATCTTCCAGTCTGGAAGTGGGACATGATTAATATAGATTTCATCACAAGTTTGGCTCGTACACCGCGAAAATTCAATTCCATACAGGTAATAGTTGACAGGCTTACATGGGACAATGTGATTACATGGGATTCCAATTTCTAATATATCAGACAGGGGAGCGTACTGCCCACTTTTGAAACTCAAGTGAATTTGAGTATGGCTTTTCCACCTCAAACAGATGAACAAGCAGAACGTACTATCCAAACACTTGAAGATATTCTACGAGCTTGCACATTGGACTTAAGACATAGTTGAGATGAATATTTACTTCTTGTTGAATTTGCCTACAATGATAGCTATCATTTAATGATCAATGACACCTTTCGAAGCTTCGTATGGAAGAAAGCGTAGACCACCAGTTGGGTGGTTGGAAATGGGTGAAACTGTTTTACTCGATTCAGATCTTGTTCATCAAGATATAGAGAAAGTTAAGGTGATACAATAGCAGCTACAAATGGCCCAAAGTCGACACAAGTCATATGCCGATATCAGAATAAGGGAATTAGAATTTGACAATGTCACTAATGAAAGGGGTGATTTGGAAAGAAAGGAAAGTTGGCCCTATATAATGTGCCATATGAGATTAACCGAAGATTTGAGTAAGTTGCATATAAATTAGCACTAACCCATGAAGTATCCACAGTTCATTCAGTATTTCATGTTCGATGCTTTGAAAGTGTATAAGAGAGCCATATCGTATTGCTCCCAGTGGAGATGTACAAGTTACGGAGGATCTCACATATAAAGAGGTACCTATTACTATTCTATATCAATGATAAGTAAACAGATTAAGAAATAAAGAAGTAGCTTCCGTAAAGGTACTATTGGAGAAATCAGGAGAAATCAACAATTAGAAGAAATCACATGGGAAATCAAAGAAATAAAACAGAAGAAAAAGTTCAAAGTGCGGAATTAGAGAAATAAAAAGTAAGTATCTATGAGCATTATCCATCTATATGATAACATGAAGAATGATCCTAGACTTGAATTTGTTGTAATTAGAGAATGTCATTAACATTCTAGGACGAATGTTCTTAAGGGGGGAAGAATGTAACACCCCGTACCTTTCTGAACTCATGCAACTACCCTAATGTTCATAGAATTAATTAAGTTGTGATATATGGTATATTATTCATGGAATTTATTGGGCTAAACAAACCTTGTGCAAATGGGCTTAATTTAAGGTCCAAAATTAGGTAAAACACATGACCCAACAAGAAGGAAATGATCCATTCTTCTTTTGACCAAATCAACACATCAATTATTGACCTAAGGATGACCATTAAGGGGCTGTAAAAGGCACCAAAAATCTGATTTTTATTCATTTCATTACATTTGCCAAGTTCTAGAATTTTCCACAAAAGAGATATTTTCTCTTCTCTTCCAAACCCTAAGGCAATCATCTTTTGGGACAAGATCATCTCTTTGAAAGTATTGGTAAGTGTTTAATATTATGGTTTAATATATTATATGCTTAATATGGTGTATAAATCATGTTGGTTATGTTGGCAAAGTGTTGGAGAGTTCACTATGTGTAAAACAGTGTACTTTTGCTTATTCGGTGAAGGGTTTTGCCTTCTAAACTTGAAAGTGGACTTTTGGTCTTGAAGGAAGTGAACTTGATGGATTAAATATCAACATGTAAGATGTGGTTATGTTCTTGACTTTCTTTCTCCTTGTGTATAACATTTGGAATTGTTGTTGTGAAATTGTATATGGAACCTGCGGATGTACCTCAACCACCTGCGGGTGCAGGTGGCTTCGTAGGTCAGCCCAGAACTTCGTTTTGTATGTTTTTGTCTCTCTTTGACCACCCTAAACCCCTATACCCTTCATGGATGTAAGTATCAACTTATGGTACTTTTTGAATGACTTTAAAGGAGTATCCCGGAGGTATTTTGAATGGTATCAATTATGTATTGTTGTTCATGTGTTATTGTGAAAGGTATTGAGATGACTTGATGGAGTAATTGTGACGTAGTGTTAATGGGGAAGTATAAAGGATAAACTTGGTGTGAAATGTTATTGGTTTATGGTGTCTTGGTATATGTGTGGAATGTTATGGTATTGTTGGTATGGTGATGCAATAAATGGTATTTTAAGAGGGCGAGATGACGTTATATGGTAGTCACATAATTCATTGTTGTTTTATGCACCTGTAATGTAGTTAGTTGTTAACGGGAGCTTTGTGATGTACTTGTATTGTAGAGTAACACGTAAGGAAGGAGCTGGATTATTGTATTCACATATAGGACTGTATATTCATATTGATAAGAGAAGGTATGTAAGGTTACTCTTTCCGTATCCTTCTGCAGAATATAGTGTCCACATTGTCATTGTACTTGTTCCATTCTGAAATGTTCTAAGGTATCTCGTTTCAGTTTATCATCTATTGTTATTCACATGTTCATTATTCATTAATCAATTGTTATTCAGGTGCCACATAATCGTGGACATGGTTCCAAAGTTCCAATAATGTTATGTTCTAAAGTTCCAATAATGACATGACCATCGATTGAACTATTTCAAAGATTAAAGAAGTGAGGTAATAAAGTCTCTATTCTTGGGTGGTATCCCAGGGGTTAAAATACCTAGCATGGATCGATCCCAATATCTCGGGTGGTATCCCAGGGGTTAAAAGAACACCTAGCATGGGTCAATCCCGCCACTACGGGTGGTATCCCAGGGGCAAAAAAAAAGCCTAGCATGGGTCGATCCCGAATAATTGTTGATTACCCACTGATCAGCTTGGGGCCCGGGCATTATATGAATGGAAGGATGAGTAATGAATGAAGGAGTGAGTGATGAATGAATTAATGAGCGTTAAAGTAAAGAAAGTAATCAACGTAATGTACCTGATTCCAAACATACAGAATGGTGACTTATCCATATTGATTATTCACTTGTATTTGATTCCATTGAAGTATTTATGTATCATACAGTTTCTTATGGCCTTACATACTCAGTACATTCTTCGTACTGACGTCCCTTGGGGGACTTACCTTACTTGCTGCAAACACAGGTGCTAGTAGACTTCCACAGTAGGCTACGGGTTATCCGCATACTATTGGTGAGCTCTAGATTGGTTCGGGGCTTCTCCGAGTCACATGTGTACACTTTTGTTGGTGTTATGTAAATGTTCTATAAAGCGGGGACTTGTCTCGACTTTAGGTAAATTATGTCTATGTATCTGTAGAGGCTTTGTAGACGTGCGTTGTGGGACGAATGACGGAATGTATGTCCGTTTTGACGTGGTGGCCCTAACGGCCAAGTTTCACATACATATATATATATATATATATATATATATATCACATGTTTTTCATGACTTTCACCATTAGCATATTGTATCTATACGAGATAGTGATGTTCATTGAGTGACATGCATTTGAGTGTACCTGAATGAAGATTGGTTCTCTCGGGCCTTAACGGCTTCGGGTGCCAGTCCGCCCCATTGGAATCCGCGGTGTGACAAAAACTAACTTTATTACAACTTGGTTTGCCTCCCAAGTAGCTCCTAATTTAACTTTGCAGCATGATATCGGTCACAATCAATCTTAAGATTCTTTTAACCTCTTCTTCCCTCTCGGGCTCATCTTTCTTTTTTTCCTAATTATTGCAGAATCACCATTGATACTTTCCCTTCTTTTTATCATTAGATACCTTCCAAGACCACATTCGGGTTTCTTTAGCACATGGTTGAGTTCTTTCAGCAACTCAAGAATAGTTTTAGCTCATAGTCCTCCACCCCACACTTATCTTCTTGTACCATTGTGAGCATATGCAAATCTTGGTAGTGTGATGGTGTGTTGAGGGCTTAATACACTCTAAAAGTGACCTTCTCATCATTTACTCGCATCTTCAAGTTGCCTTCCCTCATATCAATCAATGCTCCCCCAGTTGCTAAGAATGGACGCACCAATATGATTGGTACTCTGTCATCTGCTTCATAGTCAAGAACAATAACATCAACATAGATTACAAACTTACCAAACTTGATACACTTTCTCTATGATCCCTTCTGGAGCTTCTCTCGATCTATCTGCAAGATGTAGAATTACTTTTGAAGGCCTAGGTTTCCCCAAGCCAAGAATATTGAACACAGACAGGGGAATCAAATTTATACTTGCCCCCAAGTCACGCAAAGCCTGCATCATCTCATTTTTACCAACTTGTATGTGGAGGGTAAAACTTCCAGGATCTTTGAACTTCTTGGGTAACTTATTCATCTCCCACAAACTGCACTCCTCAGTGAGTGCTACAGTCTCCACATCTACAGGTCGCTTCTAGTTTATCACTATCTCCTTCAAGTACTTAGCATATTTGGGCATTCCCTGCAAAACATCAAGTAGAGAAAGATTTATGTGTAATTATATGAATGTGTCAAAGAATTTCTTGAAACATGCATCCTCTTTACTTTTTTGGAGCCTTGAGGGAACGGTGGTGGTAGTTTATTCTTTTTTGCTAGCTTGACCACATTCTCTGTAACTGCCTTCTTTGAAACCTTTTTCTATAGCTGAGCTCAATTTACTCAATTTATATTGTACCTCATGATTTTTCTGTTTGTGAGGTACTTTATCTAATTCTCTACCACTCCTCAAGAAGATTGCCATTACATATATAGGATTGGAATCTGTGTCACTTGGCAAACCTCCTTGAGGCCGTGTATTATGTGCTCCAGCCAACTGAACCATTTGTTTTTCCAAATTTTGAGTGGAAAGTTGCTAATTTTTAAGGTCTACAACTATTTTAGCCTGATCACCTGCCATTTGTGCTTAGTTGGCTGCCATTTTAGCCTGGTCTGCTATTATTTGTTTCAGTATCTCCTCCATATTGCTAGACTGAGCATTAGATTGATTTACCTGTGACTATTGCTGAAGGTTCTGACTCTGCCCTAAGTTGCCAACCCATAAGAAGTTGGGATGACTCTGCCAGTTACGATTGTAGGTGTTACCTTAATTCTGAATTCTTCTCTTTGCATTACCCACAAAATTAATCGACTCTGGGTTTGCTCCAAGCAAGTCTGTAAAATGACCTCTGCTTCTACAAATTTCACACCAAGTCTGTACCTACTGAATTACATTCACCTAAGCCTGCGGCTGTGATACTGTCAACTTGCTAAGCTGTCCAATCACTTAATTTTGAAAAGCCACCATCTGATCAGCCAAAGCAGTGATACTATCAACAACCAACATACATGCAGACATCACTATGCCAATCAGGATTACCTTGTGCAATATAATTGAGAAGAATATAGAGTTCATCATATGTCTTCTCCAAAGCTTGATCATCTACTGCTGCTTCTAACAAAATCTTTGTATTCTAGTCAAGACTTTCAACAAAAGTATGGGCCAACATATTATTTGACTGTTGGTGATGCGAGCAGTCTCTAAAAAGACCCTTGAATCTCTCCTAAGCTTGATATAAATTTTCCTCAGAATTTTACTTGAAACTCAAAATTTCACTCCTTAACCTTACAATTTTGCAAGACGGGAAGAATCGAATGGGGAAATTTCTTGCCAAGTCGTCCCAAGTAGTGATCAAATTTGAAGGTTATGCCTTCAACCATCT